>JABWTJ010000074.1:0-1315239 GCA_016801875.1 Solanum sitiens | reverse complement strand
CAGTGTTTATGAATTTAGTTGACTCTTTTGCTCTAACTATTCACCTTTCGTCACTCGAGCCGAGTGTCTTTCGGAAACATCTCTACCTCCACGAGCTAGAAATAAGATGAAATAAGATGTGTGTACACTCTTAGATAAGTGAATATCGTTAGGATTCAAGATTACTTTAATTTGATGAGTTCAATCTTCATATTTTTTAAACTGAATGGCTGAACAAATTCAAATTATTGATTCAAAATTTTATATATATTAGAAATTGAATGAATATGTCTACATAAGCTTCGAAATGAAATTTTTGAAGTAGAACTATAGTTTTATCATCCACAAAAAACTATAAAAGAAATTTTACACTTGCAAAGTACTTTTTTTTTTACTCAATTCCGTATCAAGAGAATAATATCTATTGTATGGTACCTATAACATATCACGTTCTCACTAGACGAAGTGAATCGAGATTTGAAATTTATAGATTATGAATTACATGATATTTATTATTGATTGGGGGTGATAAAGTATCTTGTGAAATTAGTTAGAATTTGCAAAACTTTGTACTCTAAAATAGTATACTATTAATTCAAATTATATGCTATAAAATCGTTAACAAACACTTGACCCATTCTCCTTAGCCTCTCTCCCCATTCTCCTTAGCCTCTCTCAAACAAATGTACAAATTGCATACAAATGTAAATCCATATATTTTCACCATATACACTTATAATTATACAAATACAAATTTTTTCCTACCAGTTCTTTTTTGGGGAGACATTAAGAACTGGTAGGAAAAAATTTATATTTGTATAATTGTAAGTGTATATGGTGAAACATAAATCGAATGGACGAAAGCGGACACAAACAAAACAAACTGAAACAATGATCAGCAAAATTCTCATTAGCCAGTTGCAGTAATAGCTCTTACCCAAGACAAAAATCCCTCAAATATCCAAAAAGTGAAAATGGAACACTATCAGAAAAACACAAATTTAAAAGACTTAGTGTTGGCAATCCTGGAAAACACCCAATTTAAAACTACACAATAGCGTTGGCAGCGCTTGCAATCCTGGAAAACACCCAATTTAAAACTACACGATAGCGTTGGCAGCGCTTGCAATCCTGGGCCACAGATCAGCACACTCTTTTCCGATAGGACCAGTAATAGCAGAACCTAAACAACAGAGAAAAGGGTAAGAAATAACATTCTGAAAGGAAATGACAAGGAACAGTAACTGCAAAATTTGCGATAATCGAACTACAAGAGACAGTAACATAAATAACATACCCTTCATTTCACCCTTGGGATTCACAATTACACCAGCATTATCTGTAGAAACAAAGAGAAGCATCAGATGACTGGTTTTCATATATTGTGCAGATACCACTTACTGCTGTTCCAAAACACAGATTAATTCTGGACGAAACCAGAATACAAGCAAGACAACGGTAGCAAGGAACGAAGATTTACCATTTTTAACTTTGCCACAAAGAACCACTTGCAATAAATGTTTCGCAAGTCGTTCAAGAGAACAACTTAAGCAACAAGAAACCAAAAACTTTTTTATAGATTTCATATTACAATCAATTAGCTATCCCTCAACTTCATGACTTTTTTATATCATGAAACACTATCCATGTTCATTCTAATCCAACACTTAAATAATTTTTGCTTCAAAGAAAATGTGTACTTAAAACTACAGCTAACACTATACAGACAAACAGGTCACTAAATAGTAGGACATCTACGAAGAACTACACCAAATGAAAGACGACCTAAAAGAAAAATGAATTTCCCTTTTTTTTTGTGGGTGGGGGTGGGGGGGAAGGGGGGGTTAAAGAGAGTAACTGGCAAACTTATACTGTGAAAACCAATTGCTCACAACAAAAACAACCAAGGGTATCTAGATATACCTTCAAAGTACATGAAAACACCATCCTTTCGGCGCCATGGCTTGCGCTGACGAACGATGACAGCAGGCATAACCTTCTTCCTCAGATCAGGCTTACCCTTCTTGACAGTGGCCATGACCATGTCACCCACACAAGCTGAAGGCAACCTGTTAAGCCTTCCCTTGATACCCTTCACTGAAATGATGTAAAGGTTCTTTGCACCAGTGTTATCGGCACAGTTAACTGTGGCTGCCACTGGCAAACCCAGTGACATCCTGAACTTATTCCCAGCGGAACCTCCGCGTCCTTAAATAACATTTTAACATAGTCAATTAGTCAATCAATCAGCTACATTTCAAATTCAAAGCAGTGAGGTTTAACAATATGAAATATCCATACAAGTTGACACTCCTATTAGGCTCATTTTATTTTAATACCGGTAAAAATAAATTTGTTTACTAAGGTTATATTAATTAAAAGTTCCCTAAACAGCTAAACCTCACATCCATGCCACATCAAATGCAACATTTTCAAAAATTTCAAAGAATACATGAGATCAAACAACAAGAGGAATGATTTAATTTCCATAGAAGAAGCAGAAAATTGAATTGTACATATGTTAAAATAACTAATTAAATCAATCGTGTTTCAATCTGAAATTAGTTCGACGACAAGTAAATGAAACATCTTTACACTTTCCACTCTATTAGAGCACAGTTCAGTATAATACAGTCAACTAAGTCACAATGCTAAACTATCTGAAACTAGTTCGAGGACAAGTAAACGAAACATCTTCACACTTTCCACTCTATTAGAGCACATTTCAGTATAATAATACAGTCAACTAAGTCACAATGCTAAACTATCCAGGACTCGGGATTAACTACATGAAACATTTGTACATTTTAACTATATAGGCTGCACATTTCATTCTAATTAGAATAAACAGATACCACTGGCAAACCCAAGGACATCCTGAACTTGTTCCCAGTGGAACCTTTGCGTAATTAATTAAATTTTAAAACCTAATTAACCAATCAATCAAGTTTCAGTCTCCACCTAATCGAGGCGAAACTAAATGAAACATTCTTACATCTTCCACTCTATTAAGCTCATTTCATTATAATACATTCAACTGAGTCACACACTACTTAACTAACCGGGACTCATGATTGAGTACATGAAGAACTTATACCGGTTCCACTATATTAGACTATTCATTTCATCCTAATAACTATACATAATTTGTCTTTCTAAGGTATGTTAACAGTTATATGACTTAAAAAATTCTCTAAATTGAAAAATACATGAGACCAAACTACTCAGCTCATTTCAGTATACCATGGTTAACAAATCAAGCAAGCAATCAACTAATCTACATCCCAACTAGATGAAACGTTAGAATATGTCAAATTCAAAGTATATTATGAATTATATGACTTAATAACTAGGTTTATCAGGTAACAGTGAGTTATATGACATGAAAAGTTCTCTAAAATCTCAAATTTTGATATAATTATATGGAATTCAGATCAGAGAATGAAAATACGAACAGTACCTCGCTTCGACATTGTTGCTCTTCTCTCTACCTGATAATGATGGAAGAGGAGGCGTTAGGGTTTTATTATATGGAGCTTAGGGTTTTGCTGAAGATAGTGGGCTGCTAGTCCAGTTTCAGTATTGGGCTTGATAGGCCCATTGAGAGATTTAAGGCCTGTTGTTGACTGGCCCATAGAGTTTTGATTCTCGTTAGTAAAAAGGGCAAATTACAAAAATCACATACTTTTAATGCAAAATTATAATTTATTTCTTAAAAGTTTATAATTATAAAAATCTATCAAAACGGATACAATAATATAAGAGTTGATACATTAATCTAATGCGCGAATTTGATACGCGAGATACAATAATGTGATGTGTGAGGTACATTTTATACATGATACACTAATCTGATGCGCGAGATACATTAATTTGATGCACAAGATACACTAATATGATGCACGAGATACACTAATATGATGTGCAAGCTACATTTTAGACATGATAAACTATATGATGCGCGAGATACATTAATGTGATGCGTGAGATATATTAATGTGATGCGCGAAAATGAGTGACTCTGGAAATATGTAAAACTTAGGGGATAAGGATAATAAGTAAACTAAAAGGTAGGATTTCTGTGATTAATCCTAGAAAAAAAATCGAGTTTAATAAAGGAAAATTACTTGAATGAATGTCTTTTAATAAATAATTACTGATTTTAGTGATACTTTTTATTTATTATCATTTATAGCAATACTATGTTAAATCTGCAATATGTATTAAAAGTGAATTTAGTATGCAATATATATGTATTATAATTATTTTTAAAAATTTGTTTGGTAAGAAGTTGACACATTGTATTATAAGTGTAAATGTGTGATAAATGTATTATCCATTAATAAAACTTGTAATAATAAATTATTTTTTTGTAATATGAATTAAAAGTATATTATAAATGTATTAAAAGTGAAAAAGTGAAAAAAATCTTATTGCTATAAAAGAAAATATTTTTTATTTGTAGTATATTTATGTAAGTTTTCCAATAATAAGTTTCGATTTTTATCTTAAAAGTTTTTACATTGTTAAGTAAAGGCCAAAAATTCAAGATCACCCCTTCGAAAGTCAATGGTTGTAATTTCCTGGCACTTCGATGTTTTCTCCTAAAAATGTAAGTTCGTATCAATTTATGTGAGACATGTTTTTTTTCCAGTCTAAAACGACACATTATCTTATTTGGTAAATATAACGGGTGATTTGATTGAGAATAAGTTATCCATGATTAATTATTTCAAGATAAATCATTTGATTATATATGTGGAATACTTATCTCAATACTAAGGTATAAATAATGAGATAAATAGTCTTAGGATGTTGTCTGATATCTCCAACTAAATATAGAATAAAATAATCCCTACATTTATTTTTGAAATTATTATACCTTATATAACACATCGAATGACTTTGGTACTATCCAATTAAACACCTCCACTTCTGATAATTTATTTTGTACCCTACTTTTTGAAAAATAAATAATGCCTTTTTTTATATTAATAATTTCTGACATTATATGTAATAATATAAAGCGATGATTTCATAGAACTCTCATCAAAATTGGCTCTATAACATTCATTTCTCTTGTGTTTATGATATTATGTCTACCTCTATTCAATAAGTTATCACGTGTTTAGTTATTGCAGGATAAGTTTTTCTATCATGTATATGAAATAACTTATCATATCACTAATATATTAACGGTGAGATAAATAATGTCACGACTATCTAATATCTCGTCAAACCAAATATAGGATAAAATATTCCTTTTATTTGTGAAATTAGCATACCTTATACCTCACATCAAATGACTATGATGATATCCAATTCAACACCTCCACTTCTCATAAATTTATTTCGTATTCTACTTTTATTTTTAATAAATAAAATGCATTTATTTTTTCATAATAATGATGTCTTGACATTATTTAATAATACAAAATAAATATTCTTCAATAAAATACAGTGTACAGTAGACCCAAGGTTCTTTTTCAAACCTCTCGTATTGCGGGAGTATTAGTGCACTAGGCTGCTTTTTAAAGTTGTGTTTGGATATGTATTTTATTTGAAGTCACAAAAATAAAATAAAAAACTGGTCTGAGTCGCTTTTTGGGAACTTGAAAATAATTAAAGATAAAATTTGATCTATTTTCATTGTCAATCAGATATTTGAGGGCAAGTTTACGGAAGCTACTCCCAAAATCTATGGCCAAATGCTAGTTTAGTTTATAGTTTCAATCACAATTTCTTTTCTTCTTATTGGGTACTCGATAGATTATTTATACATATTAAACAAGATTTTAATAAAAATACATGGTTTGAACCTAAATCTTGAGTTCTGTCGAATTCGAAACTACAAAGCTGGCTATGCTCCTGCTTTGCACTGTTCCTTGATGTCAATTAGCGAAGCTGTCATTTTAGTCCTATTTTATATAATGCTATTTGACTAAACACAGAGTTTTAGGACTTTAATTTGACTTATTAAGTAAAAGTAACAGTCCATAAAAAAGGCAGCCCAGTGCACTAAGCTCACGCTATATGTTGGGTCTGAAAAAAGTCGGATCACTAGGGTCTATTGTACGCAACCTTACCCAACATTTTTGCAAGAGGTTGTTTTCACAGCTCGAGCTCATAACCTGGTCACATGACCGCAACATTTAAAAGTCCATAATAAATAAAATTAGCAACTTGGAATATAAAGCAAGCAACCTGCTGCAACGGGCGAAATTACGCTGATAGTGTGAAGATTCTTTGCGCCGTCTGCCTACACAAGTTAAATCCTTATAGTAATAGTAAAAAAATTATACTATACTAAGGTCATATTATCCCCTGAACTTATTTTATTAATAATTTTCTACCCCTTTTTGGCCTCGTGACATTATCTTGTGGGCCCAATGATGGTTGATTTTTTTTTCAAACTAATGCCGCGTAGGCCGAAAAGGGAAAGAAAAGGGACATGTGTCTTGAATCCTTTTAACCAAGTGCTTTAAGATTTACCTACTAAAATCTTATTGAAGCGGCCTCCATTTTGCTCTTAGAGTGGTGAATTCATCAAGATTTCCTTATACTTTCCAAAAGTAACTATTTCCTGATTTTAAACTTTAACTATTTCCTGATTTTAAACTTTCTTCTAGTTATTTCTAGTTGCGAGATGTTACAATCATAATGATTGTGTTTTAGGTTGAGTTTTTTTGGTTGAATAAGACGAGTGACATCACATCCATTTTTGGGTTGTGAAATAAAAAACATTTAAAATTTGTTATGATAATTTGAATTCGAAATTAATTGAAATTCAAGCTCGAATAGAGTTATATATATACACACACGACTCCTATGATATAAAATGTTCATAATACATAAAGGTGTCATTTAACTTAGTCTCATTTTATATTTATGCCCTCCAACTTTGGGTGTGCACAAGTAAGCACTTTAATTTGTGCAAAGTTGAACAAACAGACAAATGAGTCCTACATGACACGATACACCATGTAGGATGAAAATTTCTATGTAGGATACCACGTCAGACTTGTGCGTTTATTTATTCAACAATAGACATCAAAATTCAAATAGTATTGTGATTTATTTTATTATTTTTGTCCCTTTTTAGTTATTTTCATTATGATTTATTTTTTTTTTATTTTTTTTATGTTTGGACATTTATAATTGATATACTTTTATTTACGTTTTTACTTGTGATTTATATGAGAAATATTTTTAAGAAATATATATATATATATATTAAATGACAAATATAATTTTGTTATGTTTCTAATTATTGACATAACTGATTAACGATTAGGATTGGTGAGTCCCACTACAACCAGGTTTTTTTTTCTCTTATAAATACAATACCTCCTTTTTGGAACTAAAATTATATTATTTGTTTGTAATCGATCATGAAACTTCCTGATGAAATAATATTCAATATCTTAAGTCACTTGCCCCTTCGATCATTGTACAAATTCAAATGTGTATGCAATCTTTGGAATACTCTTTTTATAGATCCATCTTTTTTGTATCTTTATAAGATACACAACATTGGGTATGACGAAGATTATAAGTATTTGGTTGATCTCGATTTTCAAATTAAGGATAGACGGGGCTTTAGTACTATATGTCATAGTACTCATGAATTGGCTATCGATAGAAATACTACAAACACTTACCGCATTAGATCATGTCAATTGCGTGATGTCTTCCCAATCCTCAGTCCACAAAATTCTAGTTTGTGTATTACACTCGAGTTTGTGCTCCCGTCCACTGACGACCATGGAGCTGTTAAGCTGATTTCTGTTCATGAAGATGAAAAAAAAAACTCTGTTACCAAGTTTTAACTCTCAACATTGGGCAACTAAATAAAAATTGTTGTTGGTGACCCATTCCATCATCATTATTATTATTATCATTATCAAAGAGGCTGAACAACATTCAACTTATCTTTAGATTGGGTTTTGCTTAATGCTTTTGGTTTGTTGGTGATCATGTTGAGGTAGAAATCGATGTTTTGGATATGGTTATTGAAAGATACATTGGTCATACTACTTTCCCCTTCTTGCCAAGCAATACTTTGCATCTATTGGATTGGAATGGACGCCTCTCATTCGCTCAACTACTACTACATAATGAGCTTCATGTCTTGATATTAGACAATCCTACAAAGTTGAAATGGGCCCAAGAAAAGCGCGTCATCAAGCTCTTATTCTTGACAAAGTATCATAATAACAAGAAGCTAGCGTTTCATGCTTGCGTTAACAAGTCCTTCTTGCTCTTTCTATGGCACGACAACAACCACTGGTTCAGGAAAATCCTCTCCAAGTATGAAATTTATACTGGAGAATTGCGGACTTATATACCCGAATTTAATTTTGATCGATCCATGACTGATGCTCAATTCGTAGCACTCAAAATTTCCTATTTCAAGACTGGCGTCATTTAATAATTTTATCATTCATTATCTACTCCAAATCACTTATTATTTTATTGCTTACATATCATCATTCAGTAATATTGATGCATAACGTATTGTAATATTCCGTGCGGCACTTGACAACTTACTCACGAATCTTTCACGATCTTGTAAGCTCAAGTAAGCCTTTAAAACTAAGATCGCTAAGAAAATGAAAGGAAAGACTTAGAAAGATTTAGAAGAAGGCTATTGTATTGCTTTGGAAGATTGCTTACAACTTTCTTGGTTGATTTACAAATGAGAGACCACCTATTTATACTACTTTCTAGGGGCCTAAGTGTAAATAAAAATTACTTTACAAGTCCTTCTATTAATTATACTTTGGTCCCTATTCTAGAAAAGTCTACACTTTCTAAAATATGATAAACCTTTCCAAGAAAGTATCTAAATGATTCTAGAGAATTCTCTAGTTTTCTTTATTAATCTAGAAGGTTCTAGAGTTCTCCGCAAACCTCTCCACAACTCTAGACCCTTTCGCCCCCATCCGGACGCAAAATTTAATTGTCATGTGGCGGAACGTGACAGTACACTATTACATTGTCAACAACATTTTATCTTAATGCAAAGTGTTCCTCCAAAATCTTAAAGTGCTATATTTTTGTTTTTGTTATACAAAATTATGAGTTTTAGAGAGATTTTTAAGTATAAGAAACAAGTATAACAAAATCTCCATACAAGTAATGAAATTTGCTAAATTACATCATCAGACGTTTAAGAAGACAACATAAAGCATCGAACAACAACACTCAACATAATTAACTAAACTCAAACGGAAGACCTTCAACTCAACCTCGATCAATATGTTTTTACTATAGTATGACGCAGAGGCGGGTCTAGGATTTGGAGGTCGGGGTGCCACAACGTTCAAGTAAGATAAACATGACCGGTTGCTTTAATTTTTATTTTTATCGTGAAATGAGATATATTACATTTTATACATGATACACTAATCTGATGCACGAGATACATTAATCTGATGCGCGAGATGCATTAATTTGATGCACCAAATACATTAATTTGATGCGCTGATACTAATCTGATGTGTGAAAATGAGGGAATTTGGGAATTTGTAAAACTAATAGAGGATAATGGTAATAAGAGAACTTAAAGGTGGAATTTCTGTCATTTGTCCAAAAAAAAAACTCGAGTTTAATAAGTTTTGATTTTTGATCTTAATTTTTTTTTATATAGTTAAGTAAAGGTAAAAAATTCAAGATCACCCCTTGAAAGTCATTGGTTATAATTTCCTGTCAATTCAGTGTTTTCTCCTAATAATGTAAGTTCGTATCAATTTATGTGATACATTATGTGTAATAATAAATGGATAATTTTATAAATTTTTTTTAGATTTCGTTTTATAACATTCATTTTCCTTGTGATTTATGATATTAAGACTATCTTTCTTCAATAAGTTATCTCGTAATTAATTACCGTGCCATGTATATGAGATAATATATTAATGGTGAGATAAAAATTTCATGACTATCTAATATCTCGAACCAAATGTAGGATAAAATAATCCTTCATATTACTTGTGAAATTATCATACCTCATACCTCATACCTCATACCAAATGACTATGACGATATCCTATTAAACACCTCCACTTTTAATAATTTTATTTTATCTCCTACTTTTCTTTTTAATAAATAAAATACATTTTATTTTTTCATAATAATAATAAGGCATAATACATATATTGGACTTTAAACTTGACTTCAAATTTTAACTTTGACCTCCAACTTTCATAATGCACAAACATACACTTTAACTATTTAACTTTTAAATAAATAAACACATGAGTCCTACGTGGTACAATACGCGTAGGACACCACGTAGGACAAAAAATGACATGTAGGACATGTGTGTCTATTTGTTCAACTTTATACAAATTTAAGTGTCTACTTGTGCATAACCAAAGTTAAAGGGCATAAATGTGATTCGAATCCAAATTAAAGAAGCACATTTATATATTATACCTAATAATAATGTCAGACATTATTTAATAATATAAAATAATATTCAATAAAATTCCAAATTACAAGCTTCAAGTTCAAGCCCCAGAACTTATTTTGTGCAGAGAAAAAAAAAAGAATGTTATCTTGAATTCTTCAAGACAAACAAACAAAAAAATCATCTGAACTGAAGCAAAGTGAAGAAGAAAAATGGCAATAATGATGAAGCAAGGGCTTGTTCTATGGAGTCCTTGCCCTCATTCTCTCTCACCCAAAATTCAATCTTTCAAACAACCCATTTTTCAGCTCACAAACAAATGGAGAAAAGAAGGAGAAGCTCTGTTAAAGAACTTTCTTATCCAGGAAAAATCCAAAAAGAAAGGCATTGTCATTGATTTTAAGGTAAAGTTTAACTTTTTTGGATTCTGGGTTTTGCTTATTTCTTGTTTTTGCTTATTGGGTATGCTGCAAAATTGCTTCTTTTTGTTACTTCTGATACTTTTGTTGGAGAGCAATGTCGTGAACTCATGATCATGGTCTTTTCTTTGTTTTTTTGCACTTAGAAATGGAGCCAGTATAAAGTTGAAACTTGAAAATTTGAGTTTTTGAAAGTTGTGATTTTTGGAATTTAAAGTTGTTGTTTGTAGAGTAGGCTTAGCGTAACAGGTAAAATTGATGTGATGTAACCGAGAGGTCATGGGTTTATGGCGTGGAAATAGCATCTAGCAGAAATGCAGGGAAAGACGGTGTACAATAGATCCTGTAAGGTTCTTTTTCCGACCTTGCGTATTGCAGGAGTTTTAGTGCACTAGGCTGCTCTTTAAAGTTGTGTCTGGACATGTATTTTACTTGGAAGTTCAAAAATCTAAAAACTAGTCTGAGTCGGTTTTTGGGAACTTGAAAATATTTGAATATAAAACCTGATCAAATTTCATGGTCAAAAAGATATTTGAAGATGAATTTTCAAAAGCTACCCTCAAAATCTATGGTCAAGCACTAGCTTAGTTTATGGGTTCTCGATACATTATTTATATATATTAAACAAGATTTTTAATTCAAATACATTGTTTTAGCCTCAGTTACTGTGTTTAGTCGAACCGGAACTACAATGCTGGCTCCGCCCTGCTTGCACTGTTCCTTGATGACAATAAGAGAAGCTGTCATTTTACTCCTATTTTATGTAATGCTATTTGACTAAACACAGTTTTTGGATGTTAATTTGACTTATTAAGTTATTATATTTGTAACAGCTTAACTAGCATAGTAGAAGTATACAACTACACATAACAGTCATTAAAAAAAAGGTAGCCTGGTGCACTAATGTGTGGGGTCTGGAAAAGAGTCGGATCACCATTGTCTATTTTATACAGCCTTATCCAATATTTTTGCAAGAGATTGTTTCCACAACTCGAACATGACCTCCTTGTCGCATGGCAACAACATGTAACAATCCATAATAAATGAATTAGCAACTTGAAATATAAAGCAAGCAACCTGCTGCAATGGGTGAAATAAACTGATAGTGTAAAGATTCTTTGCGCTGTCTGCCTACCCAAGTTAAATTCTAGTAGTACTAGTGAAAAAAAATGTTAAAATGAAGTTGAAAAATTATTCTCAAACTTTGAACTTTGAATTGTTTTATTAGTTTAATAAGTTTGAATTCTTAAAAGTTGTGAAAGTTATATAGAAATGGAATAGTGCTATATATTTTAGATATCCAAAGCATAAAGAGTGACGTATAAATTGGGACAGACAAGATAGTGCTTAATTCAAGTGGGATTCCTGTAAAAGAAGCTGTTTATATTTGATTGAAGTGATGTTGTTTCAACATTTACGTAACAGGAAAAAGTGAAGAACTAGCTTCATTTGTAGTGTACTCCAGAAATTCTGAACTTTGATCTGATCTGTTTTATATGTTAAAAAGCAGGCAGAGGCTTGACTAGAAATAATGTTCAACGGGTAATAAAATGGATGAGTATTGTTGTCACCACGGTAATTTTAGAAGAACTATTAGACTTTGTGTTAGGTTAGTGTATGTTTCTCTATGTTTGGAATTGAGGTGTTAGTGTTTAGGTCTAGCCTTGGTGGACAGGCATCTCGTGGAAATAGATTACTTGGTACCTGTTGTTGTTGGGAGGTGACAGGCATCTCGTGGAAATAGTCGTGGTGCGCGTAAGCTGGCCCGGACACCATGGCTGTTAAAAGAAAAAGATTCTATTGATTTACTAGTTGAAGAGTACTGTTGTAAGAATGGCATTGGTCTCCAGTGCTATAAAGCTATAATGTAAAAGATTTTTATTTAATAAGTTTGTATCCAGTATTATAACACTGCGTTCTAAATCATTACATAAGCTGTGAAAATTGAAATTTTCTGTAGCCTGCTCTGCACCAATATACTTGTAGTATTTGGAAAGATACTTAATTCATCTAGTTTCTAGAAATGTTTCATAGGACGAATCATAAAATAATCTGGTTTCTGGAAAATGTAAATGTCTGATCCAAATTTATTCAGATTTTCAATCCTATAAATATGGTAAGAGTGTTACTTGTTGATCAGACTTCCTGGCTTGTGTTTTTGGCGTTTGGACAGAAAGAAACCACTGGTGTTCTGATGTATCAACTATCAACTGTAGTGCATTTGATTAAGGCTAAATGTATTTTGAGCCAATTCAGTTGGCACAACTTATCCTTTGTAAATTCCCACGACAATCTTTTGGACTTTGTTAGCTCACTATCTTTAGTATAGTTTTTTTTTTCTTGTACTGGAGCTGACAATTACAGGTATACCCTTCCCTAGTAGTCATAGTATTTCTCATGTAGTTCTTTTGATTACTGTTACTATTCACTATCTCTTGTATTCAATTATCACACTTTTTGGTGTAGTTACTGTTCCTTTTTTCTGAATGTTTTGTCATGCTTTCTATAGTATTTTTCCATTATCCCTTCATTTCAGTTTTTTTTTTCTTTTCGATGCGCTTTTCCTTGAGCCTAGGGTCTATCGGAAATAACCTCTCTTCTTCCCAAGGTACGGATAAGGTTTGCGTACACTCTACCCTCCCCAGACCCCTCTTTGTGGGATTACTTTGGGTATGTTGTTGTTGTTGTTGGAGCTGACAATTAAAATCTAACGTACTTAATATGTTTTTGTATTTTTGCATCCTCTGGTTGCCAGTAATGTAAATATTTACTTCATAAAAAAAATAAAAAAAAGACCCTGGCTCCTTTCCATGTTGAACTTCAATTATGCATATGGCAGGAAATATTGCAGTTTAGGAACTCTGCAGCGACAATTATCGTGGCTAATGCATTGATGATGACTTCACCCTTAGATGCCTTGGCTGAAACATGTGAAGTTGATAATTCTCCCTTCAACATGCTCTTCAACATGCCCATACTGCTACTTGTTGCGCTTATTGGGGCCACTGTTGGAGGTAAGGTGCTTAAATTATGTGTAGTGCCTTTGAGCCCATCATTTTTCCTTTTCGGCCAATCAACTTTGAATAGAAATACCATTGTGCATGCTGTTGGGGATTTCCGTAACTCTTTCAGTCATAGACCCAGAAAATTGTAAAGTATGAATGAATATATACATTATTATACATGATAGAATGTACATTAAAAATGATTTTCTTGAGCCGAGGGTTTATCAGAAACAGCCTCTCTATACCCTACCCTCCCTAGACCCCATGTTGCTGTATACATGAGAGCATGTTACATATGATGTACAAACTACTCTGTTCCAGAAAGGCATTCGTAAGATTGCTTGGGGATTCAAAATTCATTCTTAAGAAGTTAGAAGTTTTTCATATCCAGCATGATACATTTTGGATATCTGCTTAGAACCTTGGAGTTCACCCGGCCACTTCATTCATCAGTTCACTGCCAAAACACTTGATGAACTTCCTACTTACAAGTTGTGTTAATGAGATTTACGACTATGTTCAAAATTTTCTATATCTGTTCATGGCAATGGCCTCCAAAGGTAAAAGGTTGATGCCATTTTGCAGAAGCTTGTGCCTCTTCAGGCGCTTATCCAAAAACAGAAGAGGAATGTGCCTACGGGATGAAACTTTGAGTAGTTAACAGAACAGACAGTTGCATAGGTGCAGCCTATTCTGCAAACACTAACATCATATTTCAACCACAACATACCCAGTATAATTCCATAGGTGGGTTTTGGAGGGTAGAGTGTAGACATACCTTATCCCCTTCCTTGTGAGGGTAGGAAGGCTGTTTTCGTCTTCAACTCAAGGAGAGATGAAAAGGAAGCAGTAACAAACAGAGTGAAAGAAGCAATCAGGTAGTACTAGAGGTCTAAGAATATGCAAACGTAAAAATGATACTAATAACATGATACGAAAAAACACAATAAGCTCAATACCCTCTACTCTGATACTCGACCTCCACACCCTCCTATCAAGGGTCATGTCCTCAATATGCTAAAGATGTGTCATGTCCCGACTAATCACCTCTTCCCATGACTTCAATGAGATCCCTTTGTATCCTTTCCCCGGCAATTAACCTTATCTAGTCTCACTTCACTTTTCTCTTTATCTCCGCTTATAAATATCATATTGATACCAGCGTCATCTCCTTGTGACCCGTACATTAACAATGCACTTATCTATTCCGTTTCTGTCAATCATCCACACTCGATCACACCATTATACAAAAATGGTATAGCAAGCTAGCAGTTGCGCTTTGCCGATTACAATGTTGCATCTTTAACATTATAATTGAAAAGGTTAAAGACTTTTAGATGAGTGACCAGAACTCACTCATGGAGGATTTTCCAGATTTATTGTCTTTCTGTGACAACCCTGAAGCATCTATTGCTGAAACTTGGTCTCACCAAGGATGAAATATCATCTTAAGGAGGCTTCTAAATGACTGGGAGTATGAGAGATTGGCCAGCTTATTGCAAAGATCGGATGATCTCTCGGGTTTAAATTCCAGCCCTGATACAATCAGATGGAGGCATGATAGGGATGAAAAAATTTCAGTTGGAAGATTGTACAGAAGAAACTGTCCTCACAACCTGGGAGCATCTCTGGACCTTGGAAACAAGTATGACCCCTACCAAAATCAAGTGTTTCACATGCCAGGTATGCAGAAGAGCATGCCTGGCACAGGAAATTCAGATTATCTCTAGGTGTTTCTTTTGCAATGAAAAGGAGGAAACAAAAAGTCATCTGTTTCTTCATTGTAGAGTGACTGCTCAAGTTTGGCATATCTTTCTCAGTCTTATTCAAGAACCACGAGTGATGCCTGAGTATACTGCAGATCTTCTAAGCTGTTGGATGAGGAGAGGTGGGAGTAAAAAACAGAGAAAATGGTGGAGCCTAGTTCCTTCTTGTCATATGGTGGTCCGTTTGGAAGGAAAGAAATAATAGATGTTTTCGGAATATTACTAATCCAATGCAGAAAGTAATAGAAAACTGCATTAGTACTGTATATTTTTGGTGTAAAGAAAAGGGTATCGATGAGGTAGAACAGCTAGTAGATTTCCTACGCTCTCTGTAATTATGATTACTTGCCTTGTAATTTCTTGATGGTTGCCAGCATACCCTCATTGCTGAGGAATACAACTTTACCTTTCTTAAAAGAAAAAAAAAGACTTAGATGAGTGCAATAACAATAGTCAATCGTACTATATACTGAACAGCAAATTGGAGGACATAACAGTGCGATTTACGTTTACCACAGAAAATTAAGCTTATTCTGCTGTTTTTCCTGGAGATGAGTAGGCATATCCTTTGGCATCAGAAACTTTTACACAAGCCTTGTAAAAATATGAAACTAGAATTGGTAGATGGGCACCAGTGACTTTCTGTCCATGACAAGAGGCTTTTCAGAGTATTTTCTGTGAGGGTTTCTTTGTAGTTTCAATGTTTCTCTCTGTCATTTGGTTCATGAAGTGTCACAAATCATGTGTGGGCTGACATCTTGTCTTAGCCAGAGCATGGTTTTCATTGTTCCTATTTTGTGATTCCCTAGTTTTAGATTGTTGTTAGTTGCCTCATGCCTGTGTATTCTACATATTTACTACATTTGTATTTGCAGGACTAGTTGCGCGTCAGCGAAAAGCAGAATTGCAGCGGTTGAATGAACAGCTCCGCCAGATCAATGCTGCTCTACGAAGGCAAGCCAAGATTGAGTCTTATGCACCTAACTTAAGTTACGCTCCTGCTGGTAGCAGGGTTGCAGAAACTGAAGTAATTGTTGATCCAAGAAAGGAAGAATTAATATCTCGCTTGAAAAATGGGAAGAAATTTCTTAGAAACCAAGCGCCAGATAAGGCGCAATTGGAGTTTAAAGCTGCTCTCGACCTTGCACAAAATTTAAAAGAACCTTTAAGGGAAAAGAAAGCAGCTCGGGGCTTAGGTATGTCCATCTTCTTATTCGTTTTAAGCCTTCTATTTCTTCATTGCATTTGGCCATGGAGAGAAGGTCTAGAAATCGATTACAACAACAACAACATACCCTTATCTTTGTGGGGGTAGAGTGATTGTTTCCGATAGACCCTCAGCTCAAAAGAAATGTAATCAAAGCAAGGAAGAAAAGAAAATTACGACAACAAAATAGCAAAAATAAGCAAAGCAAACTAGGTAACATATAGTAGTAAAATGGAAGGGTAAGAAACTATGCGTAGAAATCAATTACTGCATAGTGCATTAGTATAGTTGTAAGTTTCAGTGTGTCAGCATTTATTCGAATTAGCCGTGCAGACATTTCTCTTCTTTGCTCTCACTAGAACTTACTCCCTCCGTTCACTTTTACTTGCCTACTGTACCAAAAATAATTCACTTTTACTTGTCCACTTTAGCATATCGATAGAAAAACAAATTTGTCCTGTTTTACCCTTAACTACTCATTATGCAAATCATTTCCCAAGACCTTCTGAAATGCTAATAATCATGGATATTATGCTAATATATGCACCTCCATTTATTATTTCTTAAAGGGGATGCAAAGTCTTTTGAACAAGTAAAAGTGAACAAAGAGAGTAGTAGAAAACTAAAAATGATTAATATAGTTTGAAGTATAATCAATTTAAAGGAACGAGCTCTAAACCTGCATATGCTTTGTTCATCTGTGATATTGTCACTACTTGGTTCGTATTGATATTACATGTTGTCAGATAGTTTGTACCCCTCCGTCTCAATTTATGTGACACTTTTTCCGCTTTAGTTAGTACTAAAAAGAATGTCATCTTTCATATCCAGTAACAATTAACTTCAGCTTCCCATTTTACTGTTAATGAAATAATTTATCGCCACAGGAATTATTAGTTGCTTATCTTAGACCACACGTTTCAAAATCCTTCATTTTCTTCTTAAACTAAGTGCCTAGTTAAACACCTTCATATAAATTGGGACGAGGGAGTAATATATATGAAGTACAATCCAACATCGTAAGGCTATATATATTAAGAGACTTGGAGAGAGAATTTATTCATTGACACACAAACAAGATAACATCCACAATGATGTTCATTCCCTTGTGTAACACATTGATATGCTATACTTGAGTCGATGGTATTTCATAAACGACCTCTCTACTTTCACAAGGTAGGGGTAAGGTCTGCATACACTCTGACATCACCCTCCCTAGACCGCACTTGTGGGATTACATTGGGTATGATGTTGTTTCTCTTGTGTAACACGATATACGAGTGTCAAGTTTTATGTTGGATTTTCCAGGGGCATCTTTACAACGGCAGGGCAATTACCGGGAAGCTATTAAGTACCACTCGCTGGTTCTTGAATTATCGGCAAGACATGGAGAGGATTCAGGTAGCACAGAAGCTTATGGAGCAATAGCTGATTGCTACACTGAGCTTGGAGATTTGGAACAAGCTGCAAAATACTATGACCAATATATTGCAAGATTAGAAACTGATTGAGCTACTAGCATGATGATTTTTTTTTGTACCTATAAGTTATCTATTATGACTATCATCTTAGAGGAGACCATTCGAATTGATGACTTCGTTTCGATCTCTTTGACTAAACCTAAAATATTTTGTTTATTTTCATGCATTCAAAGTAGAATGCTTAGAGCCTGAGGCTACTCACTGTTTCTGAGGAATTTCTTTCTTTTTTTTTTTTTTTGTATAAACCACACTTTATTAATTAGGTTCTGCCAAAGTCTAATGCGTACAAGTAAAAGAGATGAATTTTATTAATTTTCTTACGTAATGGGTGCTTGAGAACACGTGCAAAAGTTTTAAAAAAAATATAAGTCAGAAGTGTATAGAAACACTACATTGTCTGTTTAGGTACTCATTTGGAATATATCATAGTTTTGAGCGTTTAAATAAAATTTAATGATAAATTTAGAGAGTGATTGATTCACTTCAATAGGATTGTCTAACAAATAAAGTTGTAAGAGAATAATCAGGAAAAAAAAAAAGACGAACATGACAATTTCACTATAAGCATGTGGCTCAGCGCCCCGTCTTGCTTATTTTGTTCATGCTTCATACGATTTGGCTAATTCTATATACATCTATCTAATTTCTTTTATTATTATTATATCTATAAAAGCGTAAGGATGAAACTCGATTTGGTGTCAATTCAAAAGGTAACCAAATAGGTTTGACTTTGAAAAGGCAACTAATAAACCCAATGGGATAAAAGGTTTACAAAGGAACCTGCTCTAAGAGCGATTTTCGAGACAAAAACTAGTCATTTTGTAGATTCGAGATAGAACTCCGATCCTTCAAACTCCTTCCCTTGATAGGTTTGAGTTGTTGATTATACGGCACCGGAAAGCAACAATTCCTTCATTGTTGATCTTATAAATGAGTGAAAAATGGTTTGTTCTATTGCTTGCTACCATTGTTGTTCAAATAAGAAGGCACATATGAAGGAGAGGAGGTATTAGAGAAAAACAAAGATTTAACAAAATACCCCACGTGATCCCGCAAGTGAAGTATGAAAAGGTAACAACAACACCATACTTAGTGTAATCCTGCAAGTGAAATACAAAAAGAGTAGGATGTATGTTGACCATACCCCGACCTTTGAGGGTAAGAGAAGTTGTTTCCCTTAAAAAGAAACAAAGGTTTCTCAAAGCAAATTATATGAGGCTTAAATCATGCAGAAAATAATAAGAAAAAACTACAAACTCAACTGGACTTCAATCACAAATGAAGCTAATACCAGAAGACCTTTGTCAAGGAGGGAAATGGTACCTCTACTATTATGTCAAAACCAGATTATCCACACAGGTTCACCAACATACTACACTTTTTCCAACCTTTGTTCTTCCTACGATAAAGCAAAGAGCGTTTTTAACGGTGTTTAAGGTAGCATAAATAAAAACACAACAGGAGAAAAGCAAACGCAAAGTCGTTTGCTCAATGTAAAACTGCTAACTGAACCAGTCTAATTCTTCCCTCTCTATGCTAAACTGAAACAATCATCTTTACTTGCTTTGTTTCTTCATTCCTTCGCCAGCAACCCACTTATCAAACTCAGTCAACAGACCATAATCAGCATTATCAACAACATCGCTAGACTTCTTGGAAGAACCTTCAACGCCAGTGTCATCTTGGTTCACCTGTGGTGACTCAAGAACTGGTGTGGGATGGCTTGGTTGTGTCAGCTGTTCTGGTGTGATGTGGTCTGAAACCGCACAATTACCTGGAGGAATCTGAGACTCAGATACGTCCATCTTTTCAACCTCTTCCACAGGATCTTCAAGTTCCTTCCCATCCTTAACTTCACAAATAGCAGCTTTCACTTTCTCATTATTGTCCTTGTCACCAATAGAGTCCTTACCAAGCTCTTGCCCTTCACCACCATTGTCTTCACTATTACTAAACTCACTGGAATTGCTGTCGCCATGTCTGTCATGGGGGTCATTTCCTCCATCAAGCTGTTCAAAAAGAAGACAAAAAACATTGTTATTTTCAAGTATATGCCAAAAAATAAAAGAAGAGCATATAATGTAGGTGCAATCCAGTAACAATAAAAGTATATCCTACTTTTCCCATTACCTCGGAGGCAGTCCCTTTTCCTTGTTTCTTCGACAGAGACTTGATGGCTTTAAAAACATCTGAGAAGGATGCCTTCATGCAGTCACTGAGCGATGCTAACTCCTTGTTGAGCTAGTGAAACATAAAAACAAGGTTAAAAGACCGTTTATGTATGAAAATTCAAATGTTAAAAGTAGAATAGCGCTAAAAATCCATACCATCTGAAGCTCACTCTTCAACTCCAACTGTCCGTCAGACAGTCTTTTCAACTCGGTGCTCCAGTCATCATTGTTCAAGGGGGGTTTACGTTTGGTTTTAAGCTGCTTCCTACTTGCTTGAGGAGGTGGATTGCTAGTGTCTTCATCGATAAGATGAACATCTCCAGATGCCACCTTATTAACCCTTTCATTTTCAGTTAATTCAGGTAAGCTAAGTGTTGTTTTCTCAAATTCTGTCGGAGATATGTTCCTCAGCTTCAACTACATAAAAACCATTTACATCAGTAGACAATAAATGTACATCGGTTCATAATTAATAATGTGTAATAAACTTTGGATACACCACAGATATACCCACCTAAAATCGTGTATGATAAAATGATATACATAATATACTAGAAAAATAACCTAAACAAGAAAACATTAGCACGAGAAGAGACTAAAATGATTCATAATTAACATTGTTTAATAAACTTTGAATATACCATAGATATTCCATTCTTAGCTGGTATATTAATGGTAACTACATGTATAAACATTATCACATACTAGAAATATACCATTAGTACATATTTTTGAGCTGAAAAGAAATCCTACATTAGTGAGTGCATGAATGGTATATCAAGTGTATATGTAAATACAATAAAAAAGTAAATGACTGTACTTTCCAATTACCTGATCCTGACTCAGCCTGAAAATTCCATCCAACAACTCCTTAAAACTTGGCTGCTTTGTAACTTTCCAGCTAAGTATGCGGGGCACTTTGTCATCAACTCGGAAAGCAATCTTATTATTAACATAAGGGCAGCACTCATAAAACCAACACTGGAATGCCAATGGTAATCCACCAAGCCTGTACATCGAAGGCTTCCCCTGCAACTTCCCCTTCACAGACTTCAGTGTGGCTTTAAAGACAGCTTTCCCCCAAGGATATGTTGCATATGTACCACTGTCAACGAGCTCAAAATCATCCCTTGAGATATGTTTACGACTCACAGTGGAGAACAGAAAGGTGTGAATGAAATACAGGACAGCAATCTTGACTGCATCCTCGTCAGATTTCCATCTCTTATTATGGAAGCATTCAATCAAGGATTGCTTAGGCACCCTGGTAAGTTCAGCAAAGTATGTATTCATCAACTGGCCCGTTCCATCGGAATCACTGCATTTATAAGCATCACCAGTACACTTTAAACCGGTGATAATCCCAAACTCAACAAGCCCAAATCGCAGACTGATATCTTTCATTGATATCCATAGCGCATCCTCTTCCTCCTCAACCACCTCCCTCAACAGTAGGGAGTGTGCCAACTGATGTTGTACCACTACTGGGGGCAAATCAAGGAAATGCCCGAAACAGGTTTCCCTGAACATCTGAATCTGCTTAGCATCCAACTTCTCATTCAACAACTTAACAGCATCAACATTAGTTTGTGCCCCAACCCTTGGGTGGTAGCGCTTGATTGGTCGAGCACAAAACTCCCCAGGCTACATGACAATGATACAAATACATGTTAATATACAAGAAAGTTGTAAAATATATTGTACTGTTCATGTACAATTCAAAAGTACAACAAATAGTACATATAAGGATGCCTTCATGTCTAATAGGTAACATTTGTTTAGATTGAAGTTTGTGTATTCAAATCTTTCTAATTTCTGTGTATATGATATGCACAGAAATCAGAAAGATTAAAAAACACAAACTTCAATCTAAACAAACATACCTATTAGACACACACATCATATACACATATACACACACAAACAACAACATACCAGTGTAATCCCACTACAAGGGGAACTAGGGAGGGTAGAGTTTCCGATCGAAGAAAAGATACACACATCATATACACAAATATATCATCTATACACAAATCATATACACATATACACACACAAATAAATATACTCATCATATACATCATATATATACACATGATACACAACAAAAACAATAAAAAAAACAGAAAAGTACCTCCAAATCCACGACCAAAGCTTTATCCATCGCTTCACCAGCATTCCCCTTTCTCTTTTTGGGTAAAGCAACAACACCCGCATCAGCATTCTTCAACCGCTTCCTCTTTTTCGACTTTTTCACCTGATTCTTCCCATACACCCTCGATTTCTTACTAACGAAATTTAGGGCTTTTTTCAGAGGCTCCCTACGAACAGCACCCGTTTGAGATCGGGTTCTTCTTTCACTGGAAACTTGACCCTTTTTCACCACCGGCGATTTGGATTCCGGCAAATTCAAATTCTGTGAAGAATTCTCCACTTCCATTTCGACTTTTTGAGGAGTTTGCATACTCAAAAGAGTCCAAACCGCTGAATTTAACCCTTGACTTGCCACTTTTTCTTCGATTACACAACTCACTCAAAGCTTTTTTCGTGCAAATTCTCACCAAAAAAACTCAAAAAGATTGAATTTTCCCCCAATTTTCAGAGCCAATTTGAGAACAACAACATGAAGAATAACAATGATGGAGGAAAGAGAGGGTTTTTGTAGGAAAACCTGATTTTTGAGGGCTTTTTTTCAGGGATGAAAGTCCAGTAAAAAAAATAGAAATAAGATGAAAAAATATAAAAAATTAGCCCACGAAAATATGATTAGTGAATTATTACAATTTATAAATATTGTCCAAAACAAAAAATTTACATAGCCCAATAAAATTTTAAATCTAAAATAGCTAATATATATTTATACTAAATTTCGTAAAATTATATTCTTATTTATCTTCTTTCTCGAACTAGAATTCTTTTATTTTTCGTTAAAATTTATATTATATGATGTAAAAATTGTATATATACTATTTTATATATTGTGCATTATTTATATATTGCATATATATATTGTATAAAAAGTATATACATATAGTTAACTAGTGAAATTGATGATTGATACAAATTTTGTATTTGGAGAAATTCAATTTAGGTTTATCCTTTTTCTTGACTAAGGATGATAAGAGACAAGTATGATAGAAAAATGGATATATAAATTGAAGATTTTTTAGTGATTCTATAATGTACATAGTTGCCTTTATAGGATTTGATGTTGGTTAGATTTTATTCAGCGATCTAAAAAAGAAAAAATAATAATAAGTTAAATGTTATTTATCGTCGCATATGAAAAATAAGAAAAGTCATCGAAAATTTAAAGATATGAAGACAAAGATTGATTCTTATCAAATTCTTCTTCAAAGAATGTAATGTAACAGTTGGTTGCCAGAGTTCCATACTAAAATCGAACAGATGATAGATCCATTCAACATCTATTTATTTATGTAATTTTTATGCGGCGAAATAAGCGCAGCTTCATGAATTTGAGAATAGAAGGAGTATTGATTTTGGATCTTGATAGATGAGAAGAGGCTATTCAATAGATGTGGTCTGAAAATGAATGAAGGTTGTCGGCCGACCATGATGATTTTCAATCGGTGTTGATAGAAAAATGGATATATAAATTAAAGAATTATTAGTGATTGTATAATGTACATAGTTGAGTTTATAGTTTGGATGTTAGTTAGATTTTATTCAGCAATCTAAACAGAAAAGAAAGATAACAAATTAAATGTTACTTACCGCCGCATATAAAAAATAAGAAAAGTCAACGGAAGTTCAAAGATTTGAAGACAGAGATTGATTTCTATCAAATACTTCTTCAAGGAATGCGATGTAAAAGTTGGTTGCCGAAGTTCCATACTGAAACTAATGTCAAATGATAGATCCATTCTAGATCTATTTATTTATGTAATTTTTATGCGACGGAGATGAGCGCAGCTTTACGAATTTGAGAATGGAATGAGTTTTGGGGATTTTGAATCTTGATAGATAGGAAGAGGCGATTTAATAGGTGTAATCTGAAAGTGAATGAAGGTTGTCGGCCGACCACACTGATTTTCAATCTGTACTGATAGAAAAATTTACAGCGGCGCATACCTTGATTGATGAGAAGAGGCGATTCAATAGGTGTAATCTGAAAGTGAATGAAGGTTGTTGGCCGACCACACTGATTTTTAATCAGTGGTGATAGAAAAATTTACAGCGGCGCCAATTTAGAATAGAAAAGAAATGAGGAGAAGGGATTAGGGCTTCGAGACTCTCTGAATGGTAATAAGTAATTGAGTCAAACCTAGTAAACTAGATGCTTGGATGAATGTGAGTCGAACTTATCTCTTATTTATATTGTTGAAGCTCGTAGATTGATCTCTTACTCTATTCATTATTTAACTTATTTTGATTTATTTAAGTCATTTTATTTATAAGTTGAATTAATTTTGATTAAATAAGTGTTTTTATTGATCCCAAATTCTATAATTGAAAAAAGAATATTAATAATTTATTGAATATTAGATAAATTACAAGAAAGTAATTTTTTTTTTAAAAAAAAATTTAATATGAGTTTGGTGAATCAAAATATTGTTGACGTATAAAATCTCGACTTTGAAAGCCACATAAAATCTCCAAAAAAAAAAAAGAGAGAAATTAAAAGTTGAACGTAAAATGTCATATAAATACTTTTTTGTCCTGTTTTCTAATTATAGCTGGTATTAGTTGGAAAAATCTCCTATCCATCGGTGCTTGAATTAGCAAATACAATTTTACTTAGATAGGGCTTTCAACTAATTTGTATATAAGTATGGTATAAAATACATATAAACATAGGAAAAAAAACAAAGAACAACAAAAGAATAGATCTAATCGAATATGGATGGATCAGAAATTAGATGAAACTCCCTTCGTCCAACAAAACTTGTCCACTATACTATTTTAGGATGTCCAACAATACTTGTCCACTTTATGAAATTAAGGGGAACTTTCACATATTGCCACTTAAAAATAGCATAATTATTCTCCATAACTATAGATTGATAATTATAATTCGTAGCTACATGTTATATGGAGGAGAGAGGAGAGCAAGACTGGAGAGAGAGGAGAGAGGAGAGAGAGAGTGGAAGAGAGGTGAATTATATATATATATATCGGTTAAATAATTGTATATTATACATATGTATTTGTATATATGGCAAGTAAAATTGAGAGAGAAGGAGAGAGGCAAGCGAGAGAGGGCAGAGAGTGGGAAAGAGGTGAATTGTATATTATACAAATACATTTGTTATATGGCAAGTGAAATTGGGAGAGGGGGGAGAGATGCAAGCAAGATTAGAAGAGGGAGAAGAAAGGGAAGAGAGTGGGTTAGAGGTGAATTGTATATGTATATAGGTTAAATGATTGTATATTATATGTATATATTTATATGTTTAGGCGAATTATATATATACAAATGTGACTAATTATACAAACTCGAAGTCAACCCACGTAATTAATGTATAATGTTAGTCCCGAGTGGTAATTATAGCAAACTATAGCTATGATGAGTAATTAAATAGTATAAGTTTGCTTAACCACGTAATTTTCCCTAAAATTAATGGATAAAATTTTAGAGTTTGTTCTTAATTTACCCTTATCATTAATTATAATTATTTTCTCTATTACAGTTTTCAAGATATTGTATTACTACAAAGGGTGCTATGATAAAATTACCCATCTATTTATAGTTTCTTAAGAAATATGCAAAGTCAATAATGAACAAGTATTATTGGACAAAGAAAGTAACAAACAAAATATTGAAAAAATTATGCAAAATAACAAAAATTTAGCATATATTAGGTACTATAGCCACAGTTTAAGAAAGTTGTAAGTCGCGGTTACAGTATTCGTCTGATTTGTATGAATCCAAAATTTGTATAACTCGATTCGTGATTGTATAAATCCTGAATTTTATATATGCTTACCTAGTTATTTGTATAAGATTTATGAAAAAATCATAATAAATTATCATGTTTGTGTATTGGCAAGCGAAATATAAAAATGGAATTCTGAAGAAAAAAATTGAATGTATAAATACATAATTTATATATACTTACCATTTTTGTATATTCACAAGCGAAATATACAAACGAATAAAAATATACAAACCGCAACCTCTATAACAGCTATGAAGCACAATTATCAAAATTATAGCTATAGAGTCTTATTATATCTATTATAATTTGTTATTTCTCGAATTTTTTATAAAATATTTAAGCCGCTCATATTTGATAATTGATAAAAAAAAATGAGTTAGCCAACGAATAATATGGATCCACTCCTTGTAAAATAAGATACGAGCATTTTTTCTACAATTTGTTTCTCTTTCTTATTTTTTTCATTTCTTCCAATCAATTAGTATGATCGTTAAAAAAATATTTAATAGTATCTCAATTGATTGACTATATGAACTTTCATTTTCTTTTGGTTTTAAAAAATAATAATTTTAGCTTTTGTTTTTGTATTATTCCAGCTACTTTCATTGAGATATTTTATGAAAAATAATGTTTTGTTAAAAAAAAACATTTTCAAATAAATCAAGACCTCACAAGTTAGTACTTTCTTTTTTACCAGATTTGACTAAGAGAATGAAATAAATAAATTTATTTAAATATAAAATATTAAAAAATATAGCAAACTAAATCTCAGTTTTTTAAAAAAAAATAAAAATTGGCGGCTCCTTTATTTACAACACACTAGGCTAATGAGCTTTTAGATACAAAATGTTAATAGTTCAAAATGTAATAATTCACTATTAAATTGACAAAATGTGAAATAGTTTAAATTTGGGGATCCCTTGATTAGGAAAAAACTTATCACATGATTATAATACTTATACTAATTCATCTCACATTTTAGGTATAATAAAATAAAATCAAATTTGAGATATAAATTCTTACTAAAGTAACAAATTTAATTTCAAAATTAATTCTAAAATAACCCATTTTATTCCATGAACCAAACTGCGTTTCAAATGGGGCAGTATATAACTTGGTTTTGGAAGATATGACACACTAAAAGTCATAGAGTTGATCGTCTTTCATATCAAACAGCACAACTTGCTATAGTCGAACGCTTTCATCGTGCTATGAGCAGACAATTCCGAAAAAATGGTAAGATATGTGTAATAGTTCTCGCAGATATCCCTATTACCAGGAGACCTACTGAAGTAAGAATGGGAAAAGAAAAAGGAAATCCTACGGATTGGATTGCTCGTGTGCTCAAGGGACAAATCCTATTAAAAATGGATTGTGTGAGTTTGTAAAATGCTCAATAGGAAGAAAAAAAAAAACGACGACAGAAGTCTCAACCTCTAACCAAACTGATTGAATAAAGCAAAGAAAATATAAAAGCAATATACTAGAATCCCTGCCCTCATTCACCAACATGAGGTCCGGTGAAATGACTAGAATCCCACCGACCTTAATCAGAACCTCAGAGGTCTCGAGTCGAGCCCCAATGGATCTAATCTTAGTCACTCTTCACCAACATGAGGTCTGGTGAAATGACTAAAATCCTGCCGACCTTAATCAAAACCTCAAAGGTCTCGAGTCGAGCCCCAAGAATAGAAGTAATTTTAGTCAGACTCGAATGCAGGTACTAGACACGGACATTCGGTGAACAACCAAACAGAAGAAAAAAAACGTAGTTGAACCATTTGTAAAGGAAGGAAATATCTCTTCATTTTAAAAAACACAGGTTTTCCACCAACAAATTCACATATTTTCCTCCTCCTTAACGTCGAAAACTGCGAGTTCTAATACCAAATGTATACATAAAAGAACACAGAAAAGAGAAACAGCAGAATTCTAGGAAGACGTTATTAAGCTCAATTTGAGCTTAACACAAAATGTTGTTAGCTCAATGTAAGTTTTGCAAAGTTAACTCGTCTCGTTCCTTCCCTCTTCATGCTTTCATAGGACATATTTCGTTCACTCGTCAGATGATTTATTAGTTGATTCACCGCTCATCTCCAAGAAGCACTGACAAATGTCTGTCATGACCTTCATCACCGAAAAATTAGGACCAAGCTCTTTGTACTCTTTCTGACATTTATCGTCCATCAACTTCACCACTGCATCAAGAGTAGGCATGTGGAAATCTGATCTTCCAAGAACCGAGCCATAGTTCAAGATCATTTTCACCTCTCCAGATTGTGAGGAAGCCATCTCCAGGGCGGAAGAAGATTCAACTGTATTTGTTTCAGGCTTGCCATTAGCTACTGGACTGGGTGGATTTCCATCATTTGTATCTGCTTCAATTACAGTGGCTGATGCGTTACTATCACCTTGTCTACCTTCTGAACCGCTTGCAACTGAAGACTTCCCTTTACTTGATGAACCTGCAAATGCAGATCACATGCTCTCAGAAAAGCAAAAGACGCACCATGTAGGCCTTGTATCGAAGTTAAAACACAAACAAAAAGTATTACTACTAGTGATCAAGCATATGATGTTCATAATGTCCTTGGAGGCATATCTAGGGGAGACCAAAAACACATGAAAACATGACCCGCCCAAGTTTGTTAGCTCAACCCATTTAAAAATTGGGTTGATATGCAGGCCAAATTGACATATGACTCATGAGGAACCTTGTCAAAATATTTTCAAGAAAATTGTTTTTTTATTTTATGTTATATATAACCATAGTAAAGAAGGAAATAGTTTTTCCGTGCTTAGAGAATATTATAAAAGAGCAAAGAAATAAAAATTAGTTAAACTGTGACCCGTCAGAAAAGATTAGCATGGCCAGTGCGCAAGGATACAACAAATGCCCAGTGGAATCCCACAAGTGGGGTATGGGGAGGGTAAGCTACTAAGATGTATCCTTGCGCAAGGATAACATGCACAAAAACATAGCGCCTTCATAATCAAAATAGCGACTTTCCACATTTCTTTAGCATTCCTGAATAGCTTTGAATACTTTATGTACAGTTGGCGACAAGGACACATGGAAATGATAACCCAACCAATTCTTGAAGTTGGATAGGCAAATAGAAAATTTGAAATTCAGTGGAAGAATTGGGGAATTTTGGAAGCACTCAAGGCTTAGGAGTGATCCTGAAATACTGCTCTGTTAAAGTCAACTTTAACTTTAAGGACATCATATAGTATGAAGCTGGTGCCTGAAAACAAAATTTGCAGAGCAAAGCAATCTTGTTCTAGAATTCGCCAACCGCAAGATCACACATAAAACTAAAAGAGTCCCTCCTTCCAACGCTTATTTTACCATCACAAGATTGAATCATAAGAATGAAAATGAGATAAGAGTCTACCTGGGCGGATGATGGCAACAGGAACTTCAAGACTTGGCAGGTCATCAGTGATTGGCTCATCCTTAGGTTTGATAAGAGTGTGTTTAGCAATGGCATTCTTCGTAGGTGACACTGGGATGCCAGAACCAGAAGTAGATCCAGCTCTCCTGGGAACTGGAAGGCTCTTGTCCGCGTCAGAAGGCTGAGATGAAGGCAGCTCTTCCTGTGGTACTAATGAATCGGCAAACATGGGCTGCTTTCCTTTGTTTCTATCAAGTGATGGGTGTGATCCAGGCTGTGATTCATTGCCCATGGACTGAGGGGAATCAAAATCACCAGGTGACTGGTTTTGCAATTGAGATTCAAGAGACTCATTTGGTTGATTTGATTGACTTTTTAAGCGCTGCCTTTTCAGAGGTGGTTCAGGCTCATCTTGCACCAGAGCCTCTTGCTGAACGAAACCGGAAAATGCAAGGAAGTAAAGGTGAGTGAGTAAAGAGACTTACGAAAAATGTCATATCAGGAAATACAGTAGCCACTAAGCAAGAAAAATTAGTCCATTACTTTGGTATCCTCAGTTGACTTTTTAATTTCTGCATCCTGAAAGCAAAGAAAGCATGTCAGCAAATTAGCACAAATGAAAGATACAGCAGAAAACTGAAAACAAAGTACTCCCTCTGTTCCATTTTATGTCACACTCTTTCCTCTTTAGTGTGTTCCAAAAAGAATTGACATATTTCTATATTTGGCAACAGTTTTAACTACAAACTTCTCATTTTTAACCTTGATCGCATGATTTTATAGCCACAGAAATGTCATGCCATGTTTAAGACGGCATATTCCAAAAGTCCTCCTTCATTTCTTAAACTCCATGCCTAATGAAACACCCCACAAAAATGAAACGGAGGGAGCACTCACTAAAAGGGAAGAGAAACAGAAGTGTAGGAAATGAAGGAAGCGAGCACCTTTGCTTCATCATCATCAAATATTGCATCGGCAAGGACCCTATAGTTCTCAGCTTCTATAAGGTCCCAGTTTTTGTTATACAATCTTAAAAGATTCTTCAACACTGGCTTCACCTTCTCTCCAGAAATGCCAAGAGCTTTCATAGAACGAAAAGCACGATCGACCCTAGGATTTGGAGGCATTGCTAATCCAAACTGATTTAAGATAGCAGCTTTCAAATAAGTCACGGATCCTGCATTGACATCATCTGCTTGAGAAGGGCACAGGAATACAAAATGCAAGATAGCCAACAAAATTACAAAGCCGTAACACCAAAGATACATGAATGAGGCCATTAATACCCAAATATAATAGCTGAGAGGAACCTCAGATGCTTCCAGAATAAAAGTAACAGCATCCAGAAGATGAAGATGAAGATGAATTGCTTGGTTTTATTTCACTTTTGGTGTAAACAGGAGTATATGGAAGATCTAGAATCAGTAATGAATGCTTTAGGCACCTTGTAGTTTTTGTTTATTTAGGATTGAAGATCTTCCTGATACTCATTTGTAATTAGTAAGCCTGTAACAAGTTGTGGCAGGTTTGATTTTTTGGAATATAATACAAGACTGTTACCTTCTCAAAAAAAATAATATAAAATAGCTAATCCAAACATCCACACCATGATTGTGATAAAAAATCAAATTACTTCCAAGGTAAATCAGTAAAAAAGTCACATAAAGCTGATGGGGATGTTTCCTCCATCAGCTGGCTTTTGAAAATTCAACAGTAGGACCGAGTATTTAAAGGCATTAGTCCAAGACATCTACAGCTTTATGTCACTCCTTTAGAAGGTATAGTATCAAACATGAAAGGAAGTCCTTCAAGAGAGAAAATGAACAACATGTATAAATTTATAAGCAAAACTTCAAAATACGTACAACTTTAAAGGAACTTATCATCCAGTGCACTAGTAATATGGGTGACAAATCTTCAACAATAACAAGAACAACAGCTATGCCTCAATCTCAAGCAAGTTGGGGTTGGTTAATCAATCCTCATTGACCATGTCGCTCCATTTAAGCTCATCCCAGACCAACTTATACAAAATAAGAAGGAAAAAAGTACTAAAAACTTACAAGAAGTTCCTACTGGCATATAAAGACGGCTGAAGATTCCAAGTTAATGAAATAATACTGCAAGCTTCTCTTACCTTCTAAAGAAAGTGGTTAGGAGCGCAAGCAGACAAGAAAAAAATTCTCAACAAATCTACTATCTAATTTCATTCTCTTCTAACAATGCTGAACCTAGTCTAAACTTTATTCATCCAACAAGGTGTATATACACATCAAAGGACAGGTACTTTTAAAGAAGGTTTAGGTTGTAATCCAGTTACGGACAAATATCCCGCTAGATATCTTTGCTCCTCCATTAGCTAAAAGTTAATTCTGGATTGTCAACTAACTTGAAACGCAAACAAGATGTTTACGCATAGATACACATGTTCGAATATCATTTAAATACTCGAGTGCTCATATAGCTGTCATGCGGCACTTAAGTTACATGTAACTGCTATTGCATTTACGATGAAAAAAACATGTCTGTCTAGGGCAGTAAGATCCCCAGAGGTTAGCCAAGCGAGATATGACACCAGGGTGATGCTACTGGAGAGTTTTATTTTGCATGTAAAACCTAAGCATGCTTGATAATAGCATTCATTCAGCCAAATGGTTCTTTTCTAAAACAGGAGCTATTTCCCAGTAAGTCCCACCAAGGATTTAGGCAGCCTAATTAGGGATAGAAGATGAAAACATAGGATAGTAACTAATAAGTAGATTTGATTGTGGACAATAAGTATGCATGTCAAAGGACTCTTAGCCTTGAGAAGAGTAAAGAGTTACAACCTAGGGACACGCAAATTCGCAATTCATTGTAAAAGAGAGATGCAAAGTTTGTGATGAAACTACCAACTAACACCACCATATTATCGCTAAATTATTGTTAAGCATAAACAATACGAACATGCTCTGAATCTAACATATTACCAACATGGAAGGACATAAGAAAAACATAAAGATTTTACGAGCATCTCTCATAACTAAAACTAAAATTTCATCCACACACAGCAAAAAGCAATTTCAAGGAATTTAACTTTTAAGATGAACAATCAAATTGATATAACTGAAAATACTGCACTAAATTAAAGAAGAATAACCTAGACAGCAAGTGATCTAAGAGCTAGCGTAACAACCTCGATTGCACAAATTCCCGCAGAGTCGGGGTGAATTCCTTTAATCTTCGTAAGTCTTGGCAAGCAAGGTTACCTTTACCTCTCTTGACGGGAGGCAGCAGGTAACCTGTGGGATTAGCCGTGGTGCACTCAAGTTGGCTCCAACATCACCTTTGTTTAACAAAAAAAGGTTCTATTGAGGGAAACAAAAACATGGTAAATTATGCACAACAATACTCTTACAGCTCCACAGCAAATAGACACACAATGCAGCCACAAAATCACTCGACACTTCTGGGAAAATAAAATCCAAATTCCAAAGCTATTCTTATAATTGTTAAACATGGCAAATTCACCCAAACTTTAAAACTGTAGGAGAATTGAAGAATAGCAAGTCAGCGAAATTCATCTCTATCTAAATAAATGATAAAAGTACTACCAAAGGAGAATAAAACATGGAAATTCATGTACAAGAGTACTCCTAAAGCACCACAACAGATACCCATGTAGTCATAAAAACATTCACTTTCTTCCGGAATAGTTTCTCACTACATTTGAAAATCAGTACATTTAAATTCCAAAACCAACTTGACGTTGTATGTCAAATTTGGAAAACAATTTATAATCCGTTTTCCAATTCACGTTTCACTTTTGAAGTTGTATTTAACTACATCTAAGCATAAAAAATCTTCCAAATATTCTTAGCAAAATGTATAACCAAACACAACTCCATAAACTCCAAATAAAGTGAAAAATATCAGGAATTTACGGCCAAACGCCTACTAAAATTTAAAGCAACTCTCATAGTTGTTAAACCAGGAAAATTCACCCAAAACTGCAAGTTAATAAAATTCTACGTAACAGCAATCCAAAGGCAACAAACCCTAAACAAAACAAATACCCACAATCCAAAAACAAGAAATAAACATGTTCGAAATGAAAATCGACATCACAGGATATGAAAAACTTCATTTAATTTTTACATTTACTAATTAAAGAAAAATAAAACCACACACTCAAACAGAGTGGTGTCCATACAGTCTACAACACACACACACACTCAAATGAAACTTTTCTCAGTTACAAAATTAAACAAAACAGTGAGTACAATAGCCAATCTTAAAAGCTCATTTGTTCAACTACCTAAATTTTCACCTCAATCCTCTCCCATTTCCCATACTCCATTTCGAACAAAAAAAAAAAACTGAGCAGTGAGATACGTAATCACAAGATAAGAAAACGTAAACAAAACATCTTTCAGAAAACGTAAACAAAACATTTATTTTTTTCAAATTGGGGCAAATGAGATACAAATTTACAAGATGAGTAATCCAACCCTCACTAACGATATAAAAGTTCAAACATACCGTCAACCAACTACGCTACTAAGATTTTCCACATAAACCAAAAATTTACATATAAACTGAAAAATTTTCGATGCTGATTCTGAATAATGTATCTAAAACTTGAGAATGAGTAGTTCGTTACCATGTAAAATGAGCTTCGATTCCAAAAACAGCAATGGCGGAGAGAGAGGTTAGATTTGCAGAGAGAAAGTGTAAGGCAGGGCGGAGAATTTCATTATATAGAAAAGGAGAAAAGAGAACACGAGACAAATATTTCTTCTTGAGAGTTTGACGCGTGGACTAGGGTCTAGAGAGCGTAGAGTATTCTCGAGAGCATAATTAGGATTTAGAGAGTGTAGAGTATTCTCGAGAGTATTATTAGAGTCTAGAGAGTGTAGAGTATTCTCGAGATCATAAATTATAAGCAAGTTTTATTATTTTTTTCGTTTTAATTTATGTGAAGTTTTATTGATATCAACTGATAATTTCATGTTTGATATATGTTATTTTGCTATTAGATATACTGAAACACAGAAAGGAAGACGAAGGAATACGAATGAAATTTATCTATATATCTCATGAATATATGTTAATCACACTTAATATGTGTATTTCTATGTATTTCGTGTGATAGTGACGAATCCAGAATCTCTATTGAGAAGGTTAAATATGAAGAATCAAACACAACGAAATTACGAGATCAAAAAAATGGAGCGAGATGGAGAACGAAGACGTTAATAATAACCTGCTAAATTTAACTTGTCGTATCATATCGCGTTTAAATATGTATGTCTATGTATTTCGTGTGATAGTGACGAACCAAAATCTATGCTGAGGGAGTTAAAAATATAAAGAATCAAACACAGGAAAATCACGAGATAAAAAAGATGGACCGAGATGGAGAACAAAGATGTTAATCTTAACATACTAAATTTAACTTGTCTTTTCATGTTACGTTTAAAATCTGCTTCATCGAACCTTCTTAAGATTTTTGGTGTTTTTTCTTATGTTTTGTCGTATTTTACTTTATTTTTAAAAAAAATAAAAAAATTTAAATAGTGTTGATTCAATATATGTTACTTTGAAAATCGTCAAGATGATTTAAAAATATGTAAAAGTGACATTACTGATATTATAATGTATATTAGAAAGATAATCAAATGAATGTAGATTTTATAATTTGTTTAATTTAATTTATTATGTTAGTCATTTATTAAGAAAAACAAATGATAAATATATTAATTAAGTTTAGCTTAGTTTTAGAATTGAAAAAAAGTTAGAAGAAGAAAATACTATGAGATTAAAAAAAGAAAATTTGATTAAAAAGATATTGTTAAAAGAAACCTCATTCCATTAAATTTTATTTACCTTATTATGTGTTCATATTTTTTCTTTCTAATTCAGTTTTAAGTTAAATTACAATTCATTAATCTTTTAAAAAGTATTTTCGAGTTAAATCATGAAAAGAAAGTTATGTAGAAACAAAACGAGCAATAGAAATAAGAATAATAAAAAAATATGCCTATTCTCGAGAGCATAGATTAAGTAAATTTTATTATTTTCTTCGTTTTAATTTATGTGAAATTTTAATAATGTCAACTAATATTTTATATATGTTTTTTTGCTATTAGATATACTGAAATAGAGAGAAAGACGGGTGAGAATAAAAAAGAGGCGAGCGAAATTTGTCTATAAATCTCATAATATATGTGAATCACACTGATATATGTATTTATATGTAATTCGTGTGAATTACATGTATCTGGCTAATGAGACAACAACAAAAACATCATTCTATTTAATCGAATAAGTACATTTGATCTAATAAGTCCCTTGTATTAGAATTGAGAAATTTTACTGCTCGAATCTTTAATATTCTCTTATTTATTATTTGTGTAAACTATTTAGGCAGAATATCTCACCCATTCTTACTAAGAAACTCAAAAAATAATAATATCAAAAATAGAAGAAAGGGTGGAAAATAAGGGGGAAAAAGATGTAAAAATGAAAACTTCTTCCGAAACGAAGGAGACTAAACAGGAACAAGAGGAATCCATTATAAAGAAACAAACACATGAAAATCACAAGACAAAAAAACAGAGCGAGACGAAAAACGAAGATATTAATTTTTACTTACTAAATTTAACATGTCTTATCATGTCGCGTTTAAGTTCTTCCTACTTTTACTTGCTTCATCGAGCCTTCTTTAGATTTTCGTGTTTTTTGTTTATTTTATCATGTTTTACTTTATTTTTAAAAAATAAATAATAACTTCCTAATAGTGCTAATTCTATTATATGTTGCTTTGAAAATCGTCAAGATGTTTTAAAAATATGTAATGATTGTATTGCTACTAATATTATAATATGCATATTTAGAAGATAAATAAATGAATCATCGATTCTATAGTTCATTTGATTTAATTTAATTTATTTGGTTTACTTATTTTATTTTTTAAAAAACAAACAAATGATGAATACATTAAATAAGTTTAGCTTAGTTTAGTAAGATAGAATTGAAAAGGAAAGGAAGAAAATACTATGAAATTAAAGAAAGATAGATTCAATAGATATAGTTAAAAGAAATTGGTGACTTTTAAATTTCCTCATTCCATTTAAATTTATTTACCTTCTTTTAAATTAATATTTTTTTCAAATTCAATTTCAAATTTAATTATAATTCATTAATTTTTTTAAAGAGTTTCTTCGAGTTAAATAATGATAAAGAAAGTTATATGTAGAAACAAAAGGAGCGACAGAAAGAAGAATAAAAAGTTATGCCTAATAAAGTTAAAGAAAAATAGATTGAAAAAATAAAATAAAAATAGCAAAAATTAATGATAAATAAAAAAATTATAGTTTAACATTGCGTCCTAAAATAATAAAACTCTTTTATTGGGTTGAAAATTTAGGATTATTTGAGCCCAACAAAATTATTTTGCACAAATTTAAAATTCGCAACGTTTTCCTAAATAACGAACCACTTTTAGCCATTGAACTATGCTTCTTATTAGTGTCAAAGAGGTTCATTACAGTGTATATATATTATAAAATTAAAATTTGATCTTGTATATAAAATGTGTTTTTTTCTATAAAGCATGTTCGGATGAAACCTCGAGCTCCACGTAGCTCATCTTTTGATACGAGATACATAAGAGAGCGAAGAATAAGATGAATGGGGGTGAGAGGAGACGAACAAGATGTGTTATGTATCTTAGATACATTATCTACTTGGATACAATATATCTAAAAAAATTACACATACTTTTGACTCTATATATTCTGAGATACATATATTTAGACGTATCTGGATGCACTAAATTTAGTAAGATTCATAATACTGCAAACTAGAGTGTTTTTGTATAATTAATCTTAAATTAGTGGAATTCTATAAGTTTAGCCATTTTTGTACTTTCTTTTAATATATGTGATATAATTTGATTTGACATATAATTTACGAAAGAAATATTTTTGAAATGATATAGAATAAATTATAGGTATTTATATAGCTATAAATTACTTCCTCTATTTCATTTTAAGTGAATTTGTAAGCAATGTACTCTTATAAAGAAAAATATTTATATGTTGTTATTTCACAAATCAATGCATAAATAACACTATTTCTTCTATTTTTTATTTATCTGGAGAGTTATTAACTTTGAAAATATAAACTTGACCAACATAGAAAAACTAGATGATTAATTCACGTTTATTGATCTATTTAATTAATCAAAATAAATTAATTTATGTTTATTATGAAAACTTGACTTTAAGAAAATACTAAATAAGAGTACTAAATTTACATATTTTTTAAGGGACGTGAAATCTAAAATTGTGACATATAAATAAGAACGCAGGGAGTATAATTTTCCATGATTGTTGTTTCATGAAATCGTGAATATAACTTCGTAAGTAATGCAACTCATCGCCTAAAAAATATAAACTTTATTAAAGAAAATGACAATATGAAGAAAAAAACGTCAAACATCTTTCTCGAATTTTGAAAAATTCAATTATTTTGAACAACGAAAAAGTTCCAGAAAAATCACTTAATATGAAATATATGGAGTATTTTATAAAAGATAAAATAGGCATTTTAAAGTTAATCACTTTTAAAAACGGACAAAAAAGAAAATGTGAATTATATAAATTGAGATAGAGAAGATATTATATAATACAACAATTTAAAGTATAAAATAAACTAAGAATAGCGTATTATGTTTGATAATAAATTCAAAAAATAATTTTTTAAATATCACTCGACCAGTTTTATCTCTTTTAGATATTCAAAAAATAGACATATAAACAAATTATATTTAAAAATTTGTAAAAACAGAAAACATATAATGGAACTCACATTTGCTAAGTATTATTTTGTCATATTGGGTCTACTGTAAGAGTTGTAATTTCTTAAGATTCAATTTGTATTATTATATTTTTGCGTTTAATATAATATTTATATTGCGTTTCTAAAATTCTGTTGAAAAATTATTCTATTCTTTATTAGTATTTGTTGTGCACGATTTTGATTAAATTTAATAATCAAAGTTTAATAAATATTTGTCAAAAATCAAATGTGTTTATTCTTTACAAACTCAATAAATCAAAGAAAATGGATCATTTTTGTCAATTTTTCGGCACCAAATCCACATTTTAACCTATTTTTATTTTATATGGTTGATGTTGACTTGACATAATTCTTAAAAAACTTTTGTTAGAATTTTTTATTTATTAAACTACCTTATTAGTGATACATTAAAAATATAAATTTGCTATTACTATGTTACGTAATTATTTATTATTAAAATTGATATGAATAAAAGAGTAAGTTGACTTTTTTGATTCGCTAAAATGGATAAATATTTTTTTTTAAAATTGAATAAGAATCAAGTAATATAAAACAAAGGGAGTATGAATTTACCATATACATGAGTCCATTATTATTATTTTTTATATGAGTATAGCAACTTTTATAAAATGTTATATGTATAATTTTAAACACAAACTTATATTTATAAATATTACAGTTATAATTTATATATTAATCCAGTGTAAAAGAACTGACTTAAGTGGAATGATCCGAGTGTTAGTGTGAATATAGAAGTCCTTATGATACAATTAACAATTCATTTCATTTTCAACTAGACCTTACTCTAGTTTCTCTAGATTAGAAAAATTCTTAAATTTTAAATGAATAATTTACTCTAGGAGATAATACCACTTATTTTCTCTATTTTCATTTAGTTAAATTTTCACAAAAAGATGTTTTCTAAATAAAATATTTTTTAATTTTTTTAACCAATCAAACATGATAAAATAAGAAAACATACATTTTCATCAACGTATTCCTGAGAAAGACGATTATCTGTCGTCATATTGTACGATTCAACGTCTATTGTAAGCTTCCACGCCTAAAGGAAAAAATTGCAGATACAGAAGCAATTCCCTCCTATTACTCAAGTACTCTACTTCCAAGGAAGAGAGTTAACACGTCATGTCAACACACTGGTGGAGTGTGGCATCGTTCACACTTCATATGTTTACCTCTATCAGCGTTTGACACGACAAACTGAGTTCAGAAAAGCAACAGGTCATCCAAAAGACCAATTGATTGAATATTGTACATTTTTTTCCCAAATGTGTTTAATTTGTGCAACAAAATTGTTCTTTCTGTAACGCCATTGTTGTCCAGTTATAAATTTGATTTCATTTTGTTAGAGTATATGATTGTTTGATTGGGTTATAATTGTTTCCTGCTTCTTTTTCTGTTGTATTATTCGGTATTTTGCCCTTTCTCTTTTCCAAACTGTTGAACTTTAGGAGAAGTTATGATCCTTTTCTTTTTCTTGAAATTACGTCATTTTGAACCATGTGTACTTATTTTAGTATCAGCCTCAATGTTTTCTTTTGAGTTATTCTTAATGACAAGTTATGTCATTTGATCTTTCTTTCACCTTTGTGTGCAATGATGTTTTTTCAAAGACTTGTTGTTGATTGTATTATAAAATTAATTTGGATCTTTATATAATTTGGATTTCATGTTCGATTAGAAGTTTATAATTACAAAAATTTCTCAAATTGATACATTAATCTAATTGAAAAATATTATTTTGCACAAATTTAAAATTTGGAAAATTGTATATATTATGACAAATTAATAAATCAAATTAAATGTCATAACTACACTTTGATTTAATTGTGCCCTGTAGATAACTGTTTGTCAGTTGCCTCTCTCCCTCAAACTCTCGCTCGCCACTCTCCCTCTCTCGCTCGCTCCCTCTCGCTTTTATACAACCACAAATGTCTAAAATGTGTTTGTATTTATATAAAGCGAGAAAAATTGTATATATACATATATTTACGTTCCCCTCTCTCCCCTCTCCCAGATCTCGCTCGCCACCCTCGCATCTCTCTCTTACACAAATGTATAAATTGCATTTCTTTTTGTATAAAGCGAGAGAAAATTGTGTATACACATGCAAATACATATATTTTTGTCCTATACACTTATAATTATACAATACAAATATTTCCCCGCCCAATTTTCTTTTATCTTTCTCTTTTTTTCGTTTTATACATCCACAAATTATACCATTGATCTTTTATATACAACTGCTTTCTTTTTTATATGTATAGCGAATTATACAACTAGTTTCTTTGTATATATATAGCGAATTATATACCTGTTTTTTGTATATGTATAGCAAAATATACATATTTATGTTTGCTATGGAGCACAATTATGCAAAGTATAGCTATAACATACAAATATGATTTTTATATTTGCTATATGTGAAAGTTACTTTATAAAATTCGTGACGTTTTCTTAAATTTTGAACCACTTTTAGCCATTGAATTATGCTTCTTATTAGTGTCAAAGAGGTTCATTATAATGTATATATATCATAAAATGAAAATTTGATCTTGTATATAAAATGTGTTTTTTTATAAAGCATGTTCGGGTGAAATCCTGAGCTTCACGTAGCTATCTTTTGATACTAGGTACATAAGAGATTGAAGAATAAGATAGATTGAGGTGAGACGAGATGAACAAGATGTGTTATGTATCTAAGATACATTATTCAGTTGGATACAATGTACTTAGAACAAATTACATTTAATTTTGACGGTATATATCCTGAGATACTTATATTTGGATGTATCTGGACACATTAAATTTAGTAAGATTCATAATGTTGCAAACTAGAGTGTTTTTGAGTAATTAGTCTTAAATTAATGGAATTCTATAAGTTTACCAACTTTTTTACTTTCTTTTAATTTATGTGATATAGTTTGATTTGTTACAGAATTTGTGAAATAAATAGTTTTGAAATTTGTGATATAGAATAAATTATAGGTATTTATGTAGCTATAAATTACTTCCTCTACTTCATTTTAAGTGAATTTGTAAGCAATGCTAGTCTATTAAAAAAAACATTCATATGTTGTTATTTCACAAATCAATCGATAAATGACACTATTTCTTCTATTTTTTATTTCTCTGGAGAGTTATTAACTTTGAAATATAAACTTGACCAACATAGAAAAATTAGATGATTAATTCACGTTTATTGGTTTATTTAATTAATCAAAATAAATTAACTTATGTTCATTTATTGAAAACTTGACTTCAAGAAAATACTAAATAAGAGTACTAAATTTACATATTTTTTAAGGGACGTGAAATCTAAAATTGTGTGACATAAATAAGAACATAGGGAGTATAATTTTCCATGATTATTGTTTCATGAAATCTTGAATATAACTTCGTAAGTAATGCAACTCATCGCCTAAAAATATAAAACTTCATTAAAGAAAAGGACAAATATGAAGGAAAAAAACGTCAAACATCTAATAGGCATTTTAAAGTTAATCACTTTTAAAAACTAACAAAAGAAGAAATGTGAATTATATAAATTGAGATAGAAAAAATATTATATTATGGAGATAGAAAATTTATTTTCGAAAAACCTCTTATTGAATTGCAACAAATTCAAAGTATAAAAACTATATATAGAGAGTATTATGTTTGATAATAAATTCCAAAAATAATATCTTAAATATCACTTGACCAGTTTTATCTCTTTTAAATATTTTAATCAAATTTTATTATTAAATTATATTAAAAATTGTAAAAACAGAAAACATTTAATGGAACTCACATTTGCAAGTATTGATTTTGTCATATTGTTCGGTTTTGAAGTTTATCGGGTTGCTTATTGGTTATCGGTTTGTAGAGATGCTAAATCGTTATAGAACCATTAAGATATTGACTTATCGGTTATTGTTTTTTCGGTTCGGTTATCGATTTAACCGTTAAAATTTGACACAAAAGAAAAAACATTGAAAATCACTTAAAAACAAGGTGACAAACCAAATAAACCATGCACTTAAGTTCACAAGTTACATCTTGCTCAAAAGCAAATACTTTTACATTGTAGAATAACCAAGTGTTTGAGACAACAAAAAATAAAAGTAGGAAATTAAACTCTAAGTCGAGGACTTTATATACAAAATGGTATAAATATAATTATTTAATTTACTATCGGGTTATCGGTTAACCCGTTAAGAAAAAAACTTCAACCGTTAAGAACCGATAACCCGATAACGAAAAAATCAAAACCGTTATCGAAACCACTAAATCAATAACCCAATACTATAAACCAATAACTTTTTTATCAGTTCGACTTATCGGTTTCGGTTCAATTTTGAACAACCCTAATATTGAGTCTACTGTAAGAGTGGTACTTTTTAAGATTCAAATTTTTTTTTTTTTTTTTTGTGTTTGATATAATATTTATGTTGCGTTTTTGAGATTTCGTTGAAAATTTATTAGATTTCTATTCTTTATTAGTATTTGTTGTGCACGATTTTGATTAATTTAATAATCAAAGTTTGATAAATATTTGTCAAAAATCAAATGTGTTTATTCTTTACAAACTCAATAAATCAAAATTATCTTAAATTTAATATCAAAGAGAATGGATCCACATTTGGTTCATGACTCGACATAATTCTTAAAAAACTTTTGTTAGGATTTTTTTTTATTAAACTACCTTATTAGTGATACATTAAAAATATAAATTTGCTATTACTATGTTATGTAATTATTTATTATTAAATTTGATATTAATAAAAGAGTAAGTTGATTTTTTTGATTTGCTAAAATGGATAAATAATTTTTTTAAATAAATTGAATAAAGATCAAATAATATGAAATAAAGGGAGTATGAATTTATCGGAGACATGAGTCCAATATTATTATTTTTTATATGAGTATATCAACTTTCGTAAAATGTTATATATATAATTTTAGAGACAAACTTATATTTATAAATATTTTAGTTATAATTTATATATTAATCCAGCGCAAAAGAACTGACTTCGGAGGAATGATCAGAGTGTTAATGTGAATATAGAAGTCTTTATGAAACAATTAACAATTCATTTCATTTTCAACTAGACCTAACTCTAGCTTCTCTAGATTAGAAAAATTCTTAAATTTTAAATTAAGGATTTAGTGTAGGAGGCAATACCACATATTTTCTCGATTTTCATTAGGTTTTAATTTTCAAAATAATTGTTTTTAAATAAAATATTCTCTAATTTTTTTTAATCTATCAAACATGAGAAAATAAGAAAACATACCGAATATAATCATAATCTCACACAACTAAATACTTCAACTTAGCGAATACACATCTTCGATGAGTCAGGAATTGGACCAAGAGTATTTAACCTTTTTTTTTTAGAAATTTAAGGAACGTTATTGAGATAATATGATGGACGATAATTCCCTTCAACTAACCATTTGAGTCAAACACTCACTAAATAAAAAGAAACTAGGAACTTATGACTATGACATGATTTATTGACCTGTTATTCTCAACGTCTCCAATGACTACCTGTTCGTTTCTTCATCATCTTTCTTCACATATTTCAGCAAATGCACTGTTGTAGACAGGTTGAGAAACAATCCTGATGACCGTATTACCATCTTTGTCATCACATTCATGAGGAAGACGGTTATCGTGGATGTCTCGTCATATTGTACATTCAACGTCTAAAGGATAAAATAGCATATACAGAAGCAATCCCGATAAAATAGTTGATACAGAAGCAATCCCCCACGCAAGTACTTCATACGTTTATCTCTATCAGCGTTTGACAGGATAAGCTGAGTTCAGAAAAGCAACAGGTCATCCAAAAGACCAATCAGTCAACTGAAGATGTCTACATTTTTTTTCCAAATGTGTTTAATTTGTGCAACTCCTTATAGAGAGTTGTTTTTTCTCAACGCTATTGTTTGTCCAATTATGAGTTTGATTTCAATTTGTTAGAATATATGTAATTGTTTCATGCTTCTTTTTCTATTGTATTAATCAACATTTTGCCCTTTCTTCTTTTTGTTGCTTCCTATTGCACACAAAAGTATACGCGGTCACATAAGTAATATAGTGGCTCTTAAAAGAATTGGATTATCGAATCCAAAGGACTTGTCAATTAATTATTCTTACTAAGTTATACAAATTCTAATTATTTATCTATTTATCTAAGGGGAGGACTTCAAAAGATGAATATATTAACTAAACTAAAGTTAAAGATAAAATAACTAAAAAACAATTAACTAAGAAAAGATAGATGTTTTCACAATCAATGAATGAATCGATCTATGATTATAATTTACTAACAATCATGTTTAGCATCAATTTCATCAACTTATTTGATTATCTAATTATTGAATTACAGGGTTAGATGTATGATCATGGTCTCTCGACCTCTAATCGCCTACGATAAATAAAACCCTAACTACATCGTTGAGCGGGGATAGAATGATTAAATATCGAGCATTAAGTTATCTTCCTGTATGGTGACCCAAGCAAGGTTTCTAGGTATATTTCTATCCTAGACACGAATCAACCCTAGCTATTTAGAGTTAAACAAGCTCCTTATGTTTCACGTTCTATCCTCTTATTCCTCTCTCGAGTTCAATTTGGACAATATGTTTATTTCAATGGTGATCAAGCATCAAAATAGTAATCACAAGAATATAAGAATAACTAATATGATAAATAAATCATGTCGAATCAAAATCACTAAACAATCATATTGTAAGTAAATATAGTCTAAGAATGGGAAGTTTAACTCCACATAGACATAGAGCAATTACAATGAATCATTCAAAGAAAAGATGTAAAATAAAGAAGGAAAAATTACACGGATAAGCAAACTTATACTATTTAATTACTCATCATAGCTATAGTTTGCTATAATTACCACTCGCGACTAATATTATACATTAATTAGGTGGACTGACTTCGAGTTTGTATAATTAGTCATGTTTGTATATGTATAATTCGCTAGGATATACAAATAAATATGTATAATATATAATTTTTTAGCCTATATATATATATATATATATATATATATATATATATATATATATATATATATATATATATATAATTCACCTCTCTTCCACTCTCTGCCCTCTCTATCTCGCCTCTCTCCTCCCTCTCCCAATCCCGCTTGTCATTTATGCACATATACATGTATAATATACAGTTATATACAATTCACCTCTCTCTCACTCTCTGCCCTCTCTCGCTCTCCTCTCTACTCCCTCTCTCGATCTTGCTCGCCTCTCTCCTCTCTTCTCTCTCCTCTCTCTCCCAATTTCACTCGCCTATATCCTCCCTCTCCCAATCTCTCTTGCCATATATACAATTACAAATGTATAATATACAATTATCTAACCAATATACATATACAATTCACATTTCTTCCACTCTTTTCCCCCTCTCTCTCGCCTCTCTCCTTTCTCTCCCAGTCTCGCTCGCCTCTCTTCTCTAAATAACATGTAGCTACAAATTGTAGTTATCAAACTATAGCTATGGAGAGTAATTAATTATTTTTAAGTGACTATATGTGAAAGTTTCACAATAAAGAAAAGACAAGAAACCCTAAATCAAAAGCTACTTTTTACATTATATCCTCCTATACTAATAATTATTGTTATGGACTATTTATAGATATAGAAACCCTAAAGAAAATAATTGAGTCCAAAACAAATTATGAACCCAAAACCTAAAAGGACTCCGCGTGAAGCAGTGCATATTTCCGCCGCTTGAGTTGCGCAAGGGTTGACACGTGGCACATCACTATGTCTCCATTCAAATACTGATTCTTTGCAACTTTTATACTCCCTCCGTTTCAAAACGAATGTCTCTATTTCCTTTTTAGTTTGTTTAAAAAAGAATGATCCCTTTCCTTTTTTGGCAACACTTTAACTTTAACTTTCCACGTGGCAACTTTAAGACCACAAGATTAAAGGGCATTTTGGTACATTTGACATAACTTTAATTTAGAACCGCAAGATTAAAAGGTCTTCTTTCTTTTCTTACACTCCGTTCCAAGTCAAACTAGACCATTCTTTTTTAAACGGAGGGAGTATAATCTATATTATTATATTCAATTTAATCATTAAGTTATCTGCTTGATTTCCTTCTTCAACCTTCCATCTTTAATTCTTTTTATCTTCTAATTTCTCCATCTTCATACCAATTTAATCCTACAAATAAAATATATTATCTAGCACAATTCAGAAAATTCATGCTCAAAAGGACAAATATAAATAACAAATGTGAGGCAAATAATGATTAAAAGCATGTATTTTGACCTCACATCACTTTTCCAAACTGTTGAAATATGCCTCATACATTTCATGTTTGATTAAGTTCTACTTCTCAATTGAAATCATACTGAGGCTTAGCCTAAAACCTAAAGATGATTCTGCATTTTACTTGTTTAGAGTAAAAATTATTATTGGGTTTAAATCTAGAGCTCAATGGATAAGGAGGAGAAATTTGACTGCTTAGGTAAGGTTTTTATCACTGCAAATTGTATTAAAATAACTCTCTTGGAGATCAACTTGAAGGGCCAAGAAAAAAATTATAGGATGTACAGAAATTACATATTTTTAATGTAAAATTATCATTTACCCCTTATAAGTTTATAATTATAGAAATCTCTCAAACTGATAAAATAAAATAAGTGCTGATACATTAATCTGATGCGTAAGATACATTGATCGTTAAGTGAGATACATTACATTTTATAAATGATACACTAATCTGATGTACATTTTATACATGATACACTAATCTGATGCGCGAGATACATTAATCTGATGCGCGAAAATGAAAATTTTTGAAGATTTATAAAACTATTAGAGAATAATGGTAATAAGAGAACTTAAATGTGAATTTTTGTCATTTTTTCTATTTTTTCATATTAGGTGATGTAGTTCAATACTTTTAACTCTGAATATTTATGTTGTTCTTAACTTATATAGCAAACTTATACTTTTTTTTAAGTATCTTACATTTAAAAAATAGATGAAGGGGAAACATGTATCTTACATTGAAAACTGACAACAAAAAAAAAAGAAATGTGAATTATATAAATTAAAATAAAGAAAATATCATATGATGTAGATAGAAAGTTTGTTTTTGAAGAACCTTTTATTCAAGTGTAACAAATTCAAAAGTATTAAGAAACTAAAAATAATATATTAAAAATTGTAAAAACAGAAAACATTTAATGGACTCACATTTGCAAGTATATGTCATATTGGTTCTACTGCAAGAGTTTGTAATTTTTTAAGATTCAATTTGTGTTTTTTTTTTTTGCGTTTGATATAATATTTATGTTGCGTTTTTGAAATTCCGTTGAAAATTTATTATATTTATATTCTTTATCAGTACATTTGTTGTGCACGATTTTGATTAAATCTAATAATCAAAGTTTGATAAATATTTATCAAAAATCAAATGTGTTTATTCTTTACAAACTCAATAAATCAAAACTATCTTAAACTTACTATCAAAGAGAATGGGTCATTTTTGTCAATTTTTTCAGCACTAGATCCACATTTTAACCTATTTTTATTTTGTATGATTCATGTTGATTCGACACAATTCTTGAAAAACTTTTGTTAGCATTAATTTAATAAATGGTACATTAAAAATATAAATTTGACTATTTCTATGATATGTGATTATATATTATCAAAGGTAATATCTTCAATGAATCACTTAAATACATAAACTTACAAAATGATTATACAAACATCAAGTATCCATGAGACATAATAAGAACAAGTTAAGGTCTTTAGATGTTTATTTTATAATTGAAGTGTTTGATCGCAAATTAAAATTAAGTTAAAGCGTCTATTTAGCATTATGCTTGACAATTAGTTGGACCAAGAGCATTTAACTTTTTTTTTTTTACGTATACATATGCAAACGTGACTAATCATATAAACTTGAAGTCAATCCATATAATTAATTAGTTGCTCCTATGGATGTCCTGTCTGATTGTACCATCCAAGTGCTGAAAGATAAGATGCTACATACAGAATGATTCCCCCAACTATACAGATAATTAAGGAATGGTATATTATTACTTATTTGCCAAACACATCAACAAATTTTTTTTTCAACTGAATCACTTTTATCCAAACACATAACTACTTATTTTTAAAATAAGTTTCAGCACTTTCAAAAGTACTTTTTAAAAGTTTAATTTTTAAACCCATCCAAACGGGCTCTAACACTGAAGCAGTAGCTCACGACTCACTTCCGAGGCTGGACATATTTACTATTGTAATGTCACAGTGGCTCCACTCGAACCTTGAGAACAAGGTTCTTTTTTAGGGCGGGAGTATTGTTGTCAACCAAGATGACGCTGTAAGGGCCTATGGGTTATTAGAGGTTTTTATTTGGGATTCAGGCCCAATAACCATTTGTTGAAAAGGGCTAGAAGTTAGAAGAACGGTTATGAAAACTATTATGTTGAAGCTTTGACTTACAGTTATCTCTCATCTCATCTCATCCCCTTTCTCAAAAACCCGTGATGAAGAGCTCACAAGTACTGCCATTATTTACAAGTGAGAAATCAGCAAATGGTGAAATCAAATAGTCACATCCAAACTAAGTAAAGGTTATGTGCTAGCTATGACACACTCCTTATCACTTGAGCACTCCTCTCCCTTGACACAGGACTAAATCTATTCATATCGAGGCCGTCCTTGAGTTCAACCAATAACATCTCAATCTCAAACTAGTTGGAGTCAGCTATATGAATCCCTCTTATCCGTTCCACGTTATTCACAATATAAAAACAAGAAAGTAAAAACTTTACCATCATTCTGCAATCAGGTTTAGCAGAACTTTTTCACTAGATTTGCTGCATTTCATAGATATTTCATTCTTAACCACTAGATAGTAAAATCAACCTCATCAAACATCAATATCTCGCGTATCAGATTATGACCAGAAAACTCTATGTATTTAGCAACACGACATCACAATCCAACATCCCGAAAACTTACTCATGGCAACTCTCCAGCTGCTCAACAACCTGTAACCCTAGTCACTACCATCAATAAGCAAGCCTGGCAATCCAAACTGGTTAAAAACAAATAGAATTTGCTCTAGAAGCCATGTATTCCTGCATATGAGAACATAATGACAGAAAAGACAATTGCCAATATAAGATCTGCTACATGAAACATTCAATTGGTCCAGGACATTAAACAAGTTGGGGTGTAAACTAAGTTGCTTGGACTCTCCAAAATTGCTGTCGCACCCCTGTCGGATCCTCCAAAAAATACACTACTTTGGGAGGATCCGACACGCACCAGTTGACATTTCTGAAGAGTGCGAGCAACATAGGGTGCAAAAAGCTAAATTCAGACATCCCATATCATCATACCGCTAACAAAGAACACTTTTTTCATCTACAGACACTGAAATCCAAAGTTCTCACTAAACAACTTCTGTACAAAACCCTAAATTCAAACATCCTGTAGCATCATATAATAGCCAACTCCATCAAACACTAAAAAGAGTACTTTTTTTTCCATCTACAGAAGGTGAAATGGAAAGTTCTATTTCAAGGATAGCTGCAAATTTGGGTATTTCTGTTTATGATAACATAGTAATAGAGAAAGCAATTGCCAAAATACAATTCATTACATAATGAAGACCCAAAAGATTGAATCGAGCACATTATATGGATTGGGTTTCAAAACCCTAAATTAGAAAATATCATAGCATCGTCTTATTGCAAGGTTTCTAAAACAATAAAAAGTAATCCATATCCCTGAAAAAAACGAAATCAAAATCCTCACTTTGCTCCTGCAGGAGGAGGTGCTCCCAATAAGCTAGCTTGTTGCATCTCGAGCTCAGTGAGCTGCGCATCGCGATCCATCTCGATAATTAACGGAACAACGAGTATCAGAAAGGTAGTTCCGGCGATCCAGGCGGCTTTTCCGGTACTCTTGAAAAGTTTCTTGGCTACAAATGCGACATCAGAAGCGGCTCGTTTCCCTTGGTACACAATCGGTGATTCAGATATGGATGATGAAAACCTAGAAATGATACCATCTCCGGCGCCGGCGCCGGGACGATACGGTAGTGAAACTCCGCCTTTTTTGGAAGACATTAGCAAATGAGGAAGAAATGGGTGAGGAAGGATTTAGGGGTCGTAGAGATATGCCTTATCAATGGATCTATTATTGTTTTTTTATCGGAAAAGGATCAAAATTGCCCATGAACTATGTGAAATAGATCACTTATACCCTTCGTTACATTTTGGGATCAAAAATACCCCCGCTGTTATCCTAAGAGACCACAAATACCCTCAAGAGTTAACACCCCAATTTTTTAATGACGTGGCATGCCACATAGGACTAATCTCTCCACCTAAGCGTTGCCAACTAGGATTCATTCAAAAGAACTAGACCTTTAGTGGCGACAATAGTTGCCACAAAAGCCCAAAAAATCGTCACTAAAGGTTATGAGTGATTTTTAGTGACGACTAATAGTAAAACCTATTTTTTCAAAAAAAATAATATGATAATTAATTTTCGATCGCAACCTAATTTTCTAAAATAAATAACTTGCAATATTAATATTAAAAGCACCCAATATTATCACAAAAAATCACGAAAATTACTTCTCGATTCACATCTCCTACTATATAATGCATCATTGTACATTTTATACATTTTCATACAACATAAAAATAAAACAGTGTCTTCAAACTCCTACTTAATCGATATTATTTGCGTTTTTTAAAAAAATAATGAAGAAAAAAATACAAAATTAGAATTTAATGTTAAAAATTTTTAGTGACGATTTTTTGGGCTTTTGTGACAACTATTGTCGCCGCTAAAGGTCTAGTTCTTTTGAATGAATCCTAGTTGGCAACGCTTAGGTGGAGAGATTAGTCCTATGTGGCATGCCACGTCATTAAAAAATTGGGGTGTTAACTCTTGAGGGTATTTGTGGTCTCTTAGGATAACAGCGGGGGTATTTTTGATCCCAAAATGTAACGAAGGGTATAAGTGATCTATTTCACATAGTTCAGGGGCAATTTTGACCCTTTTCCGTTTTTTTATTTAGTTTTTTCGAGTCGACTCGATATATTTGGATTGACTTTTGGCTTATAAGTCTTAAGTTGAAATTTTTAATTTATATTTTTTGACTTATTTTTGTTATTTTGATTTTAAAATAAGTACTATTTATAAATATTTTTTTAATTTTATTTAACACTTTAAAACTGCTTAAAAATTATTTTAATTTAAAAGTACCTACTCATGTATAGAAATTACCACACCATATTGAATTTTTAAATATCATGATTATGATATTATGATATTTGGTATATATATATATATATATATGGGAAAATTACGCGGCTAAGTAAACTTATACTATTTAATTACTCATCATAGCTATAGTTTGCTATAATTACCACTTGCGACTAACATTATACATTAATTACGTGAGCTGACTTCGAGTTTGTATAATTAGTCATGTTTGTATATGTATAATTCACCAAGATATACAAATACATATGTATAATATACAATTTTTTAACCTATATACATATACAATTCACCTCTCTCCTCCCTCTCTCAATCTCGCTCGCCTCTCTCCTCCCTCTCCCAATCTCGCTTGCCATTTATACAAATGTATATGTATAATATACAATTATATACAATTATATACATTTATAATTCACCTCTCTCCCACTCTATGCCCTCTCTCTCTCGCCTCTCTCGGTCTCGCTCGCCTCTCTCCTCTCTCTCCCAGTCTCGCTCACCTCTCTCCTCCCTCTCCCAATCTCTCTTGCCATATATACAAATACATATGTATAATATACAATTATCTAACCAATATACATATACAATTCACCTTTCTCCACTCTTTTCTCCCTCTCTCTCGCCTCTCTCCCCTCTCTCCCAGTATCGCTCGCCTCTCTCCTCCATATAACATGTAGCTACAAATTATAATTATCAAACTATAGCTATAGAGAGTAATTAATTATTTTTAAGTGGCTATATGTGAAAGTTTCCCTATATATATCTACATGTGATATGTGTTAGTATTATACAATTAAGACTTTTTCTTAGTTGTCGAAATCATAACGCTCTATCATATGAATATATATTAGTTAGAGTTGAATAAATTATGGTTATCAATTTAATAAATCGTAGAATATCAAACTTTATAATATCAAATCATACCGAATTAAATTAATATCATAATAATACAATATTTTATAAATCGAATACCATGATTACAATATCCAATTTAAATAAATTGCTGATACCTTTTTTTTTTATGATCAGTAAATTAATTTCAAAGTTTAAAAAGAAAAAAACAAACATTTATTATGGAAGGAAGAGAGTATTTATCCGGGTCGGATCCCGAAAGGATCCGGAGTGGATCCATTTTCATCTTCTCCGAAATTTCCCTCCGGCAACAGTTCTCTAATGGCGGCAGATAAATTCTCCCGGAATCTATAAATTTACTGCAAATCAAAAAAAAAAGTTTCAGAAATAGAGGATACACAGTGAGAGTATGGCCGACGATGAAGCAGAGATGTACGACGGAGCTAGGGCACAGTTCCCTTTGTCGTTTGGTAAGCAAGCTAAATCTCAAAAATCTCTCGAACTTGTTCACAACGCTACTCGCCGGAACAACACCTCCTCCGCCGCCTCCGTTACTCAACCTGCCGACGGTAAACTCGAGCCATCACCTTTCCCTTCTTTATCATCTTCCTCCAAATCCTGGCTTAATTCCCTCAAAAACCCTAAATCTAGTCATGAATCCAATTCTAAGTCGAAGATTATCGGGCCGAGTCGTCCTACTGCTGGCTTGAGCTCGAGCAATGACAAGGAAGAGGAAGAGGAAGAGGAGGAGGAGGAGGATGGTGGTATAATTGGACCACCTGGACCTGCTGTTGATGCAAAGATGGAGGAGGATGAGGATGGTGAAATGATTGGGCCACCACGACCTCCGTTAGAAGAGGAGGATGGGGAGATGATTGGACCACCTCCACCGCCATCGGGCTCAATGGGGTCAGACTCGGAGGACGATATGGAAGAAGAAGAACAACAAAATCAGTATAGGATACCTTTGAGTAATGAAATAGTACTAAAAGGACATACAAAGGTGCCATTTTTATTATTCTTTTTGCCTTCTTTAATGTATACATCTATGGTGTCTTTCAAATACATTACATAATCACTCTTTCGACTTTACCTGTGTGAACTTAGCATAGTCGGTCCTAACTCTGCTGGATAAATTATGGACTGCGTAAAAATAGTGATAATATGATAAAGCCTCTGGACGTAGATATCAAGGACTTGTAGGTTGAGTCCAGCTTGTTTGGGGTCGAGAAATAGTCGATTGGTTGGTTACTTTCGTTTTGAGTTCTTGATGTCTTGCTAATAGATTGAAGTTCATCCGTCTCCTAGATTGAATTTAGTGTTCCACCTAGACTTGCTTGAATGCATATGTTATGTGCATGCATCTTAAATGGAGTATAAACTTGCAAAGAAGATCCAGTTTGAATTTGTTATCTGATCAGAGTGTTGTCGTGCTTATTGTTAATGCGATTGGAATTGTTGTGCTTGATCAAGTGAGGTGTGTCTGCATGCAATATAGAAATTAAGAGGGAATGTTCTGTCCTCAGCTTAAATCTTCCCCTTTCTTTATCTTCCTAGAGGGTCTTTCTAAAGAGATGTTTTCTGACACTTCTGGCAGGTTGTGTCAGCTCTTACTGTGGACCATTCAGGATCAAGGGTTCTCTCTGGTAGTTATGACTATACTGTTCGGATGTATGATTTTCAAGGAATGAATGCTCGGTTACAGTCGTTTAGACAGCTGGAACCATCTGAAGGGCATCAAGTTCGTAGTTTGAGCTGGAGTCCAACAGCAGACCGATTTTTATGTGTTACTGGGTCAGCCCAAGCAAAGGTGCGAGTCTATACATGGTTCTGTATTCGCATCAATGCTCTATGCACGCGTGTGGTTTAACTTGATTTATCTTTTTGTATTTCAGATCTATGATCGCGATGGACTTACACTTGGGGAATTTGTTAGAGGAGACATGTATATACGTGATCTTAAGAATACAAAAGGCCATATATCTGGATTGACATGTGGAGAATGGCACCCTAAAACAAAGGAGACAATTTTAACTTCGTCAGAGGATGGTTCGTTGCGCCTGTGGGATGTCAATGACTTTAAGAGTCAAAAGCAGGTTTGTGTTCCTTAGTAAATAGACGATTTTGCATAGATGTCATTGACTGCTACAACATGTACTATTGAGTGACTGGAGGAAGGACCTTTTTTTCGCATTTTCAGATAATATGATTTATAGTGGAATCCTCGTCTCTAGTGTAAATTTAATACTGAGTGAAAGAATAAAAGCAACATATTCAGATTGGAGTCATTTGGTCATTTCCTTTATCTGGTGTAATTGAGATTAGTTAGTTTTCTTTATGGAGGAGGAATCTTGTCTAGCAGGATGATACAAATACACCATATGAAAATCTCTTAATAAAGTTTCTGAATATGGTCTATTGTGAAATCAAACACTAGGGTAATACCTTGCTGCTTCTAGAATGTGACACCATTTTTACCTTTCATTTTGACCTCTTCTGAGGTCGTTTAACCTCCCGACTCCATTTTCTCTTTTTGGATCTAAAACAGGGGATCTTTCTTGCACTTCATTGACCAAAACAACATTGATGTCCTTGTTGCTGTTATTGTTTTTGCCTTCTTGATGTTAACAGATTCCGGCCTGAACCTAAGTCTGATTGTGACTAGCTTCACTGTGTAGGTTATTAAACCAAAACTTGCTCGGCCTGGGAGAGTTCCTGTAACGACATGTGCTTGGGATCGGGAAGGAAAAAGCATTGCAGGTGGTGTAGGAGATGGTTCTATCCAGGTATTTCTCCTACAGATTGAGTGTAAGAAAGACATATTTCAATTATCTGTTTTTGTTTGTCTCAGCTCATCCTTGCTCATATGAACGTCTTTCTTGAAGATATGGAATCTTAAACCTGGATGGGGGAGCAGACCAGATATATATGTAGCAAATGCCCACTCAGATGATATTACAGGAGTCAAATTTTCAAGTGATGGGCGGATACTGTTGTCAAGAAGTTTTGATGGTTCCTTAAAGGTATTAGTAAAATCTGAAGTGAGCCTGATATTTAGTTTGTACACGTGCATTCATCTTCTCTAATGCGTAATAAACTTGACTTGGCTTCATAGGTTTGGGATTTGCGCCAGATGAAAGAACCCTTGAAAGTGTTTGATGATCTCCCAAATAATTATGCTCAAACTAACGTTGCTTTTAGTCCTGATGAACAATTGTTCATAACTGGGACATCTGTTGAAAAAGATGGGACTACTGGAGGAATGCTATGCTTCTTTGATCGAGGAAAGCTAGAGCTAGTGTCAAGAGTTGGAATATCTCCTACTTACAGTGTTGTGCAGTGTGCCTGGCACCCTAGGCTGAATCAGGTAGTTTCAGATTACTCCTAGTCTAGCAAATATTCCGTCATGTCACTTGATTACTACACATGTTGTGGTGACTGGTGACCACTATGCATATCATGAAGGGGGGAATACATTTTTTATAATTATGCTGTAATGTGTCTTTTTAAACCTGCTTCCCGCAAAAGTCTTCATCCCAAGAAAGAAAGAAAAGGTATACGTAGTTTTAGAAGCTCGTTTCCTGTGCACCAACTTCTCCTACTCTCTGTTTTTATTTCTCATCTTAGCATGCATAAAGGTTGAGCTTTTGGTGTAAAAGTTTTCCCTTCTATGTCAGATCTTTGCAACAGTTGGGGATAAACATGAAGGTGGAACACACATTCTATATGATCCAACACTGAGTGAAAGAGGAGCACTGGTTTGTGTTGCTCGTGCACCCAGGAAAAAGTCTGTGGATGATTTCCAGGCAGAACCAGTTATTCATAATCCACATGCACTACCCTTATTTAGAGATCAACCTAGTCGCAAGCGTCAGCGAGAGAAAGAACTGAAGGATCCACTGAAGTCGCATAAACCTGAGCTGCCAATAACAGGGCCAGGTTTCGGTGGTAGAGTTGGTTCAACCAAGGGAAGCTTGTTAACACAATACCTTCTTAAGGTAATATCCTTATTAACAATGTCTTGTATCATTCATAACTTGTTTGAAATGAAGCGAAAAGAACCAGCATCTGTGGTTTCAGAAAATCTGATCTTTCCTTTGTTCTTTGTTTTATTTTCCTTTCTATATACTCTAGATCATTAGTTTCGGGAAGAGAAAAGGTGGAGTAACAGAGCTGATTGTTTTTATTTCTTCATAGCATGCCTCCATGACTGTTGACAGTCAATGCTACCTCTCGTGTTTTGAGACCTAAGTTATCCCTAGACCCTATGTCAGTAACTGTATCCCTCATCTGAGATGTATAATCAACTCACTACCTTCAACTCACTATTATCAGAGTGTATTCCTTAATTTGTAGTGCTTCTTATTTGGATTTTAGGTAGAAAAACACATCAGCAGTTTACTTCAGCCTCATTTACCAATGTATTTTGTGACAACTGACAACTCAACTACCATACTCTTCCCTTAAATCCTAAGAACCTCATGAACTTTATCCCCCAAAAGGGAGAGAAAGAGAGAACCCCATGATGTTGAAAAATGCAACCGCTATATCAAGGAAATAATAGGCAATAGCACCTGGTGGCATGTAGGAAATTATCTGCATGTATGCTATTCACATCATGTGTAGTAAGAGAGAAGGTTTCTGCACGTGTAGTCATAGACCATTCATTATATTTAAGTTTGTGCTTCTGTAAAAATCTTCTTTTTACTTGAGCAAGTGTAGATGGATGCTTTTTGAGAATTGTCTCTCGCTTGTCTTGCTATTGAGAAGGAAAAATTTCTTCTTCTGGCCTTCCTATATATTGGTAGTTGCTATAGAATTTATTGATCTTGTATTTCTCCTCTCTTCCCAAATAAAACAAAACTACACAATCTACTTTATTTCAGTTGTTACTCCTCACCCCCATTTCATCTTCTCTTCTGGACATATTAATGTTGGGTGAATTGACCAAACTCTCTGCATGTTTTTGCAGCAAGGTGGCTTGATAAAGGAGACTTGGATGGAGGAGGATCCTAGAGAAGCAATCTTGAAGCATGCTGATGCAGCTGCAAAAGATCCAAAATTTATTGCTCCAGCATATGCTGATACACAACCCGAGCCACTCTTTGCGGAGCCGGATGCTGAAGAAGAAGATAAGTAATCTACATGTTTCCAAATACTTCTCTGGATTTGCTGTTGCAATCTGTGTAGCAGTAATTTTTTTTCTTTTTCCTGTAATCTGTCATGTAACTCTGCTCTCCATATAATGATTTTAAAAAACCAGACTACTAGAAGCCATATTACTTTCTTCTAGACAAAAATAGATTTCGAGGTATCAAACCAAAGACTGAAAATTCCAATTTTGTATGATGATTGGTGAACTGTAGCTTTGTTAATACAGTGCTTGGATGAAGCTATCACGGGGCAAAGATAGCAGGTTGAACTGACTGAAACTCTTCTATTCCATATTTCAAGATCGACGTGCCTTCTAGTTGTAGTTAACTTAAGCCACTTGAATTTCCCATAGTTGCTTATTTACGAGCTTGCACTCAATAGTCAATCAATTTGTTTTTCTGCATTTTATCGCGGATTTTTCATTACTTAAATTGTTTGTGTCTGTTACTTGTAGTTATTAATCATTAAATGAGTGACTAATAAAGGATCGATTGATATTTGTCTAATCCAATTTAGAATGTTTGGAACTTGACCAAATTGTTTCAAGCATTGACAGAACCGAAAGTTTGAAAGAGGAGGATGGGTTATTTACATTTCATTTGATGGTCAGAGACAATTGGAAGTTAAGCGGTGGAATAACCCTGTCTCTGATCAACGTTTTATGGTTTTCATATCTATAGTACTCTCTCCGTCTCATTTTATGTGGCAACATTTGATCAGATATGGAGTTTAAGAAATAATGAAAGACTTTAAAATATTTATCAAATTACCTTTAAAAAAAAGTAAACGCACTATTTTCTCTCCTCATAAATGTATTAGCTACTATCTTTAAAATGAAGTGGGATCAACAAGGATAAAAATGAATTATATCTTTAATACTTACTATATAAGAAAATGTGACATTTTTTTTTAGACTGACCAAAAAGGAAATGGTGTCACATAAAATGGTGGGAGTGATATTTTTTTTTCATTTCGATGTTCAGAGCATGTTTTGAAGCCTTAGCTAGCTTCGAGTTATGTACTATTTGATGGTGCTATTTTCAACATAATTTCCTCCATACCTAGGATTCGAACCTGAGATATTTGATTAAGGTTAAATAATCTCAACACTGTATCACAAGTCCACAACCCATGTTTGTAAAATTACACTCCCTTTGTCTCTATTTTCTTGTCCAAATTTTTTTTTATATCTGTCCCTATTTACTTGTCCATTTTAACAAATCAAGAAAGGACAATAATTTTTTTCCTAATATGCCCTTATTAAATTCTAGAAAATTTCTAGTACTACTAAGTTGTAATGCATGCTTCTGGAACCAGAAAATACATTTATTAGGAAGTAACCTATTAAAGATAAAATTGTAACTAACCTATGATAATCATTGGTGTCTTAAATGTGTGTCACTTCTTAAGTGGACAACTAAATAGGGACAGAGGGAGTAATAAATTACCTCCTAAATAGGGGTGATAATTGGGTGGGCTGAGTCAAATTTAGGTGAGTTATTATGGGTTAAGACCATAGTCGAGTCAAGACCCAACGCGACGCAAATTTATTTGGGTCAAAATGGGTTAGACAACGGATCAAGACTCAATTCGACTCAATTTTTACCAAGCTTAATCGTTTTACTTGGTCTTTTACGATTGATTTCGTCAATCGAACGAAAATTGCTTCTTTGTATTTTTGCCTTGACTGCTATGCTTGCTTAGCACGAGTCTTATTTAACCTTCACGGAATTCACACCTATTTTTGATGAAAGAAATGTTAATGAGCAAAATGGTGTTGAAACAGGGTGAGCGGCGAAACATATAAGTTAAGGGAGGAAAGTATTTTACTACCTAATAAAATTATTATTATTTCTTTATCACGATTATATATAACATATCAAATTGAAAAAGAAATTTTTTTAAAAAAAATAATTTAACAAGTTTTTTCATGAATCTGTTCAGATTATATATCAAACTCAACTTTAATGAATTGAAATAGATTATACTCGTGAATGAATAAATCAATAATCTTCTCAAATATAAATGATTAAGACGGGTTGAGTTTGATTTTGCCTCCGCGCCATGCAAACAAAGGAGGTGATATTTAAGTGGAACTGTTCCAACAACCAAATTCATGCAAAGAAAGGAATTACAGGACACTTTGACAGACTTTAAGTTAGCACATTTATTTGCACGTGATATATTTTTCTTTTCCTTATCTACTATGACAAGATATTTCTTTCAATTTTAATTATTCGATATTCGATTTTTTCTTATCGTGACTAATTAAAATTTCACTAGATAATAGAAAATAAAACATTTTTGTTATCAAAGCTATAGGGATTATTTTCAGATTTAAAATTAAAATTGTTAATTAGATATGAAGTGATTTCAACCATCTTATCAAATTATCAATGGCGTTATTAAAAGATAGAAGGCATCAAAATACATTTTCAATTTATTTTGGAAAAAGTCGACATCATACTCAAACTAATTTGATAGTTTTGTTATTTTTGACTTATAAATCATAAATAATTATTTATTAGTACTTTTTAAATGTTATCTAAACACTCTAAAATTATTTTAATTTTAAAACAGTTAAATAAATTAATCCAAAAAGGTTCTAATATCTATTTGGATTGAAAATATGTGTTCACATCACTTTGCACAATTTTCATAACAAAACAAAGTTCGGACATTATGCATTATTAGCTAGTCAACGAAATGTGTTTTAATATATTAATTACATTTTTCATTGTAAAAATAAATTATTATTAGGGAAAAAATGTCTGATATCTCTCTCAATTTTTGTTATTTAAAGTTGATATATCTCTCGTTTTGATAGTAGCTCATATATGCCTATGTTGTTACATAATTGATTCACATATACCCTTATAGTTTCATGTAGGATATATTTCATCGTTTTCAAACGTTTTCTTTTTCATTTTTTAATTCAACAACTAATTTGAATTTATTATTTTGATAGCCGAATCAATTCTTTTCACTTATTTTCTAATATTATAAATATCCTATAAAAACTAAATTACAATAGCCAAAAGAAAAAGTAGAATAATCTAACCAGTTAAAAAATAATTTATTGTGAATGAAATCAAATACATAATTTTTTTTAAAATATTAAAAATAAAAAAACTTAATTAAAATTAATTTTATCACTTTTATAATAGTGGTTCATATATACCTCTATTGTTACATAATTGGCTCACATATCCCTTTTCCTCTAACGGAAGTGAAAAATTATAATTAATGTAAGGATATATTTTATCCTTTTCAAACGTTTTTTTTTCAAGTTTTTAATTCAACAACTAATTTGAATTTCATTATTTTGATTGTCCAATAATTCTTTTCACTTATTATCTAATAAAATTTATTATAGATATCCTATAAAAATTAAATTACATTATTCATTGTAAAAAATATATTATTATTAGGGAAAAAGGTTCGATATACCTTTCAATTTTTGTTATTTAAAGTTGATATCTCTCTCTTTTTGATAGTAGCTCATATATACCCCTATTGTTATATAAATGACTTATAATACCCTTTTCCTTTAACGGAAGTGAAAAATTATAGTTCATGTAGGGATATATTTCATCGTTTTCAAACTTTTTTTTTTCATTTTTTAATTCAACAGCTAATTTGAATGTATTATTTTGATGGCCGAATCAATTCTTTTCACTTATTTTCTAATATTATAGATATCCTATAAAAACTAAATTACAATAGCCAAAAGAAAAAGTAGAATAATCAAAGTAGTTAAAAAATAATTTGTGTGTGAAAGAAATCAAATACATAATTTTTTTTAAAATATTAAAAATAAGAAAAATTAATTAAAATTAATTTTATCACTTTTATAACAATAAAAGTATATATGAATCACTTTTATAACGATAAGAAATATATGTGTGCTAATTTTAAAACGACAGAGGTCCTTTTCATTTATTATTAATAGCAACATTAATATTAATATTAATTTTGAAAGAGAACCAAAATAGAAAAAAAGGATAATGCTTTTTTCTTGGTCAAACAGTCTTCCCACTTTTGTCTGTCGGTCAAAGATTAATTTTTTTTGGTCAACACTTTGACTGGAGATTCCTATCCAAAATAAATTATCAATTATTTAATTTTAATATCCTTTTTATATATTTATGATCTGCCAAAATTCACCATTTTTAAAATATTGCAATCTTGAGTAAAACATTATGGGAAAGGTCATCTATAATAGTGATAATTTAATAAATTTAATTTAATATATACCAATTGTTTTGTAATATTTGTTGAAAGTAATTATACACATTTAAAAGGTTTTTTTTTGCGAACGAAGGTTGTCAATATTAAAAAAAAGATTTATTGATAAGAAAAGACGCGTGAAATGAAGTTGACTAATTCAAAACAGATAGATTATGATAATTATTGGACTATAACCACATAATAAAATGCCATAAAAGTCATTATATCAACAAGGGTCGTGATAAAGTGGTAAATATTTCTTTATTTTTAACTAAAAGATCTCGGATTTGAGCTACCTTGGGTATTGAATCGTGTTTGTTAGAGAGCGTTTTACCCCCCACTGTAGGACATTCTGACATAAATCCGAAATTAATTGGGCTTCAATATAGACACTGAATGAGAGGGAGAAAAGGAAAATCATAATTTGTGAGTATGCTAGTTTGGAAGAAAATACATTATTATTTGGGGGAAAAACGTGATTGAATAATCTTTAAACAACTCCTACAAATTGTACCACAACACTCTTAACATTTAAAAATGTACAATAAACAATAATAATTTACGTAGAGCCAAGAGTTTTTAAAATAAATTATCTATCTTCACAAGGTAGAGTTATGATAGGTGTATATTATCATCAAATTCAAGATTACATTGTGTATGTTATTGTAATAATAATAATAATAATAATAATAATAATAATCTAGTCTTATTTGTTTTGTTTAAGTCGAGAGACTTTTGGAAACAATCTCTTTTTATCTTGTTTGTATACATACCTCATTTTTTTATGATTATATTTGTGAAATTACATTGATTATGTTGTTATTAAAAGGATGAATATACCTCTGACCTATCATAAATGGTATGTAAATATCATCCATCATATTTTTAGTACATTAGTATCTCGCCGTTCAAAAACTAGAGCAAATATGTCCTTCAATCTAATGCAAGGCTAAATAGAAATACGTGGCGCAATCTTATCTGTCGATCTGATATTTAATAAATGTCAACATGGTGTTTAAGATGTGACACGTGTATGTCCGCTGTGAAGGAAATATTTGTTCTAGTTTTTGAACAACAGAGACATCAATGTCCCAAAAGTATGGCAAAGTATATGTGCATATCATTTACGATAATTTGAGATATATTTATATGTTTTCTCTTTATCATTATTATATATAATGATAAGAAAATTTATAAAATAGATCCAAATTATTTTATGAACAATCCATAGTTTAGATGTGATAGGTCAAAGGATATGTTGAAATTAAAAGTATACAAACTATTTGTCTTTAAAAGTATATATCATATACTTTTTTTTCCTTCTTTTTTCTTTGGTTAATAAAAAATGATTCCTATGCCCCCCTAATAAATAACTTTATAGTATATATAAAAAGGTTGCAATTATTATCAAGAAAAAACAAAGGGTGAAGTTGAACTTGAGTGCATATATATAAATAAAATATCTCTTTTAATCCATTTTTTTTTCTTTTCTTTGATGGCTTCTTCTTCATCAAATCTTGGGATAATTGTTCAAAAGAATCCTTCACAATCTCAACTCAATGAATTGGGCATCAAATCTTGGCCTAAGTAAGTATACACAATCATATAATTTTCATTTCTTGTTACTTTTTTTTTCCTCTTCATCGATTGACCTATACCTTACTAGTTCAAATGAAAGAATACGATTATGATAGACTGATAATCAACGTAAAATTCATTGATTTATGAGAAATCTAACAAACACATAATATGTTGTTGTGTTTTATTAATAAATATAATTATTTTTTTTCTTCAGATGGGGTTGTTCTCCAGGAAAATATCAATTAAAATTTGATGCACGAGAGACATGTTATTTATTGAGAGGTAAAGTGAAAGTTTCAACAAAGAATTCCAATGATGAAATAGTTGAATTTGGAGCTGGAGATCTTGTTATTATTCCAAAAGGATTAAGTTGCACTTGGGATGTTTCAATTGCTGTTGATAAACACTATAAGTTTGATTCATCTTAATTAATTATTCTTAATCCTCATTAAACAAAGGGATAATGCACAAGTAGCCCTCAACCTATATTCGAAATCTCAGAAACACACTTATACTATACTAAGTTCCTATTATCCCTGAAATTATTTTATTAATAATTTTCTACCTCTTTTTGGCCTACGTGGCACTATCTTGTGGGCCCAATGCTGATTGACTTTTTTCCAAACTAGTGCCATGTAAGCCAAAAAGAGGTAGAAAATTACTTATAAAATAAGTTCAGGGGGTAATAAATCATTAGTATAGTATAAGTGTGTTTCTGAGTTTTCGAGCATAGGTTGAGGGGATACTTGTGCATTTTCCCTTAAACAAAAAAAAACTTAGCTAATTTTCTTGTTTATGATAATCATCTCATTTTGATTGTAATCGATTTTCTTGATATATATAGTGATATATATGTATGAAGTAGAATTCTTTCTATATGAAATGGTGTTTTTAGTAAAGGTTTGATTAAGTATTTAAATTCGATGATACAGTTTTTTAATATCGAACGTGAGTTGTTAATAATTCTTTTTCTTGATTAGTAGATCACTCAAATTGATCAGTTTAGTATCGAATATGATGTATCATATGTTAGTAAGTTCTATGAAGTATTGATTAGTAAATCGGTTAAATTCGATATTTTAAGTCTTTTTTACATTTAATTACATGTTGCACTTTTAAAATTATGTATTTAAAATTCAATCTTTGTTATTTCCGTATCAAAATATTAAGTTTAGTTGAAAGTAAATTATTTTATAACATTATTGATACTTTTTTTTCTTATCTCGTTCAATTAATATGAATCAAGTAAAATATAACGGTGGTTTAAAGGTTATAGTCAATGAAGAAGCAATTAGTCAAATGGATGTCATTTTCAAACTCAACTACATTTTAGTATAAAAATATCTTCTTTTATTAAAAAAATAAAAACTTTAAATGCACCTTTGACTGGTCAACTTTATTATATTTTTATTATGAAAAAAACTTTTGAGTCAGCAATGATATTTTTATGTACAAAAATCATAAATATTGTGGTTGGAACCAACCACTTGGAAGTGCAAATTCTTTTGTCTGTGAGCTTAATAAATTCCTCATGTGGAATGTTTATTGTTTCATACTTTTTTTTTCCAGAGGATCGGTTATTGGTTAAAATTAAATTAATTAAAAAATAATATATTAATTATTTTTATTTTAAGATTAGATTCATCACATCACTAATCCTCATGAAAAAATAATACTTTAGGCATATATTTTAATTTATGCGAGTTAATTTAATTTGATATAAAATTTGAAAAAGAAAGGACAATTTTTTTTGAAATTTATGATCTAAACTAATTCATAAATAAAATTATATTTTAAAATTATTACTCCTCCGTCTTTATTTATTTGTCAAATTTTGATTTGACACGCGTATTAGGAAAATAGTAATTGATATAATAAATTTATTATTTTTTGCTTATTAATTAATAGAGTCTCAAATATATTTACTCACTATATAGTTTATATTTTCTAACGATATTAACTCAATATTAATAATTTAAGAGTATAATAGAAAAAAAATAAATTCTTTTTTGATTTGTCAAAAATAATAAGTAAAAAAATACTAAATATATATAAACAATATATCATTATATTTAAATTGAATTAAAATGAAAAGTGAATCTTATAAATTGAGCAATAGAAAATAATAATTAAAAAATCTGACTAAAATGACTATTTAAAGTGCACTAAATAAAGTAAGATAACTGTTGTACCAAACTTTGGAACCAAAAATGCATTTACTACCTATTTTTGAGTTGTGTAACTGAAAGTGTAAATTCAATTAACGGATGTGATACAGTGAATATGTCTTTTTTTTTTAAATTAGAACTATAGTTTTTAAGTTTTTGATAAAAAGGAATAATTATATAAAATATTAGCTCATAAATTTTATGTATTATTTAGTCCAATTTAAATAAATTAAGAAAAATAACCGTCTCATCATATTATTTATTAAAAAATGGTCAATATAGCCTTTGTTTCTTCTTTTTCTTTTGGGAAAAAGGATAAATATATCTCAAAATTATCGTAAATGATATGCAGATATACTTTGTCATACTTTTAGGACATTAGTGTTCCTGTTGTTCAAAAACTAGAGCATTTATGTCCTTCACTCTAGCGGAAAACTAAATAAATGTCGATTCGATATTTAATAAATGTCGGATTGGTGGATAAGATCATGACACGTATATGTCCGTTAGCATAAAAGGTATATACGCACTAGGTTTTGAACGGTAGGGCCACCAATGTCCCAAAAGTATGACGTAAGGATATATGCGTACTATTTACGATAGTTCGAGGATATATTTGTCTTTTTTTCATTTTTTCGTCCTTCTTTCTTCGACAATCCTCCTCCTTCTTATTTGCCTTTTTCGTTGTGTTTCTTTTTTCTTTAAAATGCAATGAACAATGTGAATTATATATATATATATATATATATATATATATATATATATATATATATATATATAATAATAATCGAAATATTGAGAAGATTTTATATTTAAAATTGAGACTGCTTAGAGGCGATTTTGAGTTGGTCGGGGTTGAATAGTTAATGTATATTTCATTATAGTTAAGTTACACAATTTTGTGGGTGTATAATAGTGTATAGTCAGTTTATAAATCAAGTATATGTAAGCTATATTCAATTTTGTAAATGCATCGTTATGTACGGTCAATTTATCATAGTGTATAATCAGTGTATAGATTATGTATAAGTAAGTTATTTTAGTTTTTCTTAGAATATCATAATGTATAGTTAGTATATGATAGGACATAGTTAGCGTATAGACCATGTAAAAGTAAGTTATTTTCAATTTTTTTAATGTATCATAAAGTATATACAATGTATACTTTTTATAATTTCTAAATATTTTTTTATACAAATAAAAATATGATTATATTTATCGTAAACTAATTACTTTGTTATATATATTTGAAATCAAACAAATTAGAAAAAATGACACCTCAAACATATTATTTATCAAAAACGGTAGACGGTAGCCTTTCTTTCTTATGCGTCTTTCTTTCATTTTCTCCGTTATGTTTTTTTTATGAACTGAATCATTTTAAGTGAATTATATATTAATTTTTTTTTTCAAATATTGAGAGAATTTTATAAAATTTTGAGATTGTTCAAAAATAATTAAGTTGATGGAATTAGATAATCAAAGTATACTCATACATAGTTGAGTTATATTCTATTTTTTTGAGTGAATCATAGTGTATGGTTAATGTATACATCATGTATATGTAAGCTATATTTTAGTTTTGTATACTTTCTATGACTTTTGAATTTTTTTTATGTAAATAAAAATGACTATATTAGTTATAAACTAATTACTTTATTAATATATTTGAAAATATCCTTATAAGAAAATCTTTGGTAGAGCGCTATTCAACAATGAGCCTCTTTCGATGTCAATCTAAATTAATCGAACTCTAATATAAAATCAAAAATCGAATGAAACAAAAAAAAAAAATGCATCCTTAACAAATCTCTCTCCGAGAAGTTTCAATTTTGATTACAAAAAAGTTTGTGTTACATCAGCAAGAGCGGCGGAAGGTAAAAAATATTATCCAAATTTGATTAAAATGAACATTTATTTTTAATTATAACAAACTCTAATTATTAAATTTTATGAAAGCTGCGAAATAATATTAAAATATTCAGAAAGTCACGTCATATTTCAAAAATCTCTATCTTTATTAGATGTTTTGAATTCAAATTCACAAAAATAACTTTATTTATATATATTACAAATAAATGTTAGTTGACCTATTGCTTGCTACAAAATTGACCCTTGTTTGTTACTATACATTTTTAATCCTTATTATTCATTAAAGAATCTCACAATCTTTATTAAAAAATTATTTACAAAGTGATGTTCAAAATTTTAAAAGAAACAAAAAAGGTTACAACATTGAACAGAGATTTTCAAATATTCAAAATTATAATTCTTTTTAATTAGGGCCAATTAATTTAATCACTTAAAAATTATATTTAATAATCCATTTTTACCTTTGTTAGTTAAGTTATATTCAATTTTCTCAACTATATAATTAATAATTGAATTCACAAACTTCAAACAAAAACCTCCCTTCTCCTACTTTTTTTTTAATATGTAGTAATACTTAAATTTCATAGTATATTTTAAATTCGAAGGAAATAGTGATTATTTTTATTTTTATTATCAAATTTAAAAGTATAGTGATTGATTATTATTATTATTATTATCAATTTAGCCCAATTACCACTACAATGACTAATAAGAAACTACTCATACTCAAGACGATCATCTAAAGCATATAACATAAGAATTCATTAGCTTCAACACAACTTAAAACTGTTATATTCACGTGAAATATACTTAATTTTTTTTAATTTCGACTAGTCAAACTTCAAATACATATAACTGAAACTTTTAAAACTTTAAAATTCCATATTTAAACTTAATAATTTTAAAGTGATTAATTTTTAAAATTTTATCGATCTTGATTATAATTCGATCATTATTAAAAAATAATGTAAGTTGAAAAAAAGAAAAGATACATGAACTATCATGGTAGACTTGGTATTACATTTATTATTATTTTTTTCATTGACTTGGTGTTTAAATACTTCAATTACAACTCTTTAATTACAAATTGCACATTAAAAATATATTAGTACTAATTAATTATGAACTAAGACTAAGAAAAAGAAAAGAGCAAGAAAAGACGAAGAAAACCGTAAAGCCTTCATTTTTTTTTTCGTCTTAAACCTTAGAACTCTTTTTTTTTTTCCCCAAAATTTTTCAGAAACAAAACCCCATTAAACGGAAGTTCAAAAAAAAAATATTTTTTTAATTTTTTTTTTAGAATAAAGTTGAAATTGTACAGAAATTGGGTTGGATTCTTGAAAGAAATCTGTATTGGGTTGATCAAGAAGCTGATTGGAGTAAAATGGTATTTGATTATCATCTTTTTTTCTTGTTATTGGTATAGAGCATTTGGTTGATCTTCATATGTTAAAAATGGTGTCTTGTTGAGTTTCATTTAGTGTGTATTTCATATTTCACATTGTTATAAGAGTAAAGTTGAAGTTGAAACAGAAATGGGGTTGAATTTTTGATGGAAATTGATGGGTTATTTGTGCTGTATAGGAGTTATTTAGAAAATGGTATTTGATTGTCAACTTGTTTTTGTTTTTAGCTATTGGTTTACATCATTTGGTTGATCTTCATTTGTTAAAAATGGTGTCTTGTTGAGTTTCATTTAGTGTGTATTTCATATTTCACATTGTTATAAGAGTAAAGTTGAAGTTGAAACAGAAATGGGGTTGAATGTTTTATGGAAATTGATGGGTTATTTGTGCTGTATAGGAGTTATTTAGAAAATGGTATTTGATTGTCAACTTGTTTACTTGTTTTTGTTTTTAGCTATTGGTTTACATCATTTGGTTGATCTTCATACGTTAAAAATGGTGCCATGTTGAGTTTCACTTAGTGTGTATTTTATATTTCACATTGTTTAAGAGTAAAGTTGAAGTTGAAACAGAAATGGGGTTGAGTTTTTGATTCTGTATTGGGCTGATTAAGAACCTGCTTCAAGAATCAATCTGATAGTATTTGATTATCATCTTGTTTTCTTGTTTTTGTTTTTTGTTATTGATATATAAGAGCATTTGGTTGATCTGCATATGTTAAAAATGGTGTCTTGTTGAGTTTCATTTAGTGTGTATTTCATATTTCACATTGTTATAAGAGTAAAGTTGAAGTTGAAACAGAAATGGGGTTGAATTTTTGATGGAATTTGATTGGTTATTTGTTCTGTATTGTTTGATTAAGAAGCTGTTTCAAGAATCTGTCCGATTGGAGTTATTTAGAAAATGGTATTTATTGTCAACTTGTTTACTTGTTTTTGTGTTTTGTTATGGTATACAACATTTGGTTGATCTTTATATGTTAAATGGTGTCTTGTTGAGTTTCATTTAGTGTGTATTTCATATTTCACATTGTTATAAGAGTAAAGTTGAAGTTGAAACAGAAATGGGGTTGAATTTTTGATGGAATTTTATTGGTTATTTTGTTCTGTATTGTTTGATTAAGAAGCTGTTTCAAGAATCTGTCCGATTGGAGTTATTTAGAAAATGGTATTTGATTATCGTCTTGTTCGTTTTAATTTGTTTGTTTGGTTTTGATTGACATGTAGTTCAAGAAACTAAAGAAGAGGGTTGAATCAGTTTTATACATGTTACGTGGAAAGTTGAATTAAGGAGTTGCCAAAAAAGGAGAAAACCATTTTTTTTGAAACACACTAAAGTAACACAAACAAATTGATATATACAACGTTGGTTGATTTTCATATCTTAAATATTTAGTGCGTTTTTCATTTCCACGTTGTATCTGATGGTATTCAATTATTATCTTGTTCTTGAGTTTATTTAGAGTTTATTTCACTTGTGTTGTGGACTGTGCAATGGAATATTTTTTCTTCAAACTTCTGAACATATTCTGGTCTCATTTGCTTTAGTAATTGATTAAGGCTTGTTAATATATGTTCTTCTGCTAAGTTACTGTTTCAAATTCGAGCTTTGGTTTAATGAAGTTAAAGGAACTATTTTGATTTTTGCTTTAATTACTCTGTCTATCCAATTCTATGTGATGATTTTCCACTTGTATAGATGTTAAGATGTTAAATTTGACTCATATGTTATACTACGAATAGAAAAAGAAAAAATTAGAGTACTCTGTAAAGCTAGTTTGATATGACAAGATCATAACAATGGAATGGTGTGAAACACTTCGCAACGTCCCAAAACAAATACAACAAAAAACATACCTTGTGTAATCTCACAAAGTGGGGTTTGGGAGGGGGAAGGTAGAGTATAGGCAAACCTTACCCCTATCTCTGAGGTAGGGAGATTGTTTCCGATAGACCATCGGGTCAAGGAAAAACAGTCCAAAGCCAAACACAAAAGAAAGTAACAAAAGTTCAAGCAACAACTCATAGTAACACACACAACGAATAGTAACGGAACCATACTGCACCGAACAATTTCGATAGTCAAAGTACAAGAAATAGCAGATAGTAAAAGAAATTGAAGGATAAGAAACTAAAGGAGCAATACTAGGACAACTAGTTGGACAGACAACTCGAGAATACACCACTACCTACTAACCTTCTACCCTAATCATGTACTATCTGCTATGTAGAGAGTCATAAAAATTGGGACAGATGGAGTACTAGATTTTTTCGCGTTATTCTTGGCTAATACCTTCTGAAGCTCTTGTACTCCTTAAACTAGTGTTGTGAACAACCTTTTACAGAGAAATCTCATGCATTTTGCTACTAGTTGTTAGTGGTTTGCCGCTCTTAATGGTGAGCAGACTGTAACACACTCTCCGGCCGGATAAAATTCCACATTTTATAATGCAGTCATGGCTATTTTCTAGTTTAATGAGCTGGCAACTTTCTGCATATTTTATGTCTTCAATTAGTTCAGTGTCATGTAGCATTATCTCTATTAATTAGAAGGCTTTCTTTTATTCTCATTGCTTTATCTGTTGATATCTATATGCGTTATTGTTTTTAATTGTCTGGCAGCTTCAAATTGAATTTTTAACCATTTTGCTTATGCCTAAGGCCAGATTAAAGGATTAGAAAGTGTCTGTTATGGATGATATTGCATATACTTACTGAAGAATATTACATTGTTGGATTTGCAGGCTGCTTCAGTTAGCTTAGGGGCGGGATCGCTTGTTTGGGTGCAAGATCCTGATGTAGCCTGGATAGATGGGGAAGTTTTAGAGGTCAATGGTGCAGACATCAAGGTTTCTTGTACTTCTGGGAAAACGGTACATTACAACGTCGCTTATAGCATCAGATTGCACTAAAGTAGTTAATGATAACTTGCTTCTTATGTTTAGTAATGTTCAAAATTAGACAAGGACACGTACTGTTCCCACCATATCTTGGGAAGTTATCAACTAAGCAGATTTGTCGAATTGACCGAGTCTCGTTCCTCTTGTTTCTTGTCAATTTTCAGGTGGTTGTTAAGTCTTGTAACCTCTACCCTAAAGATGCTGAAGCTCCACCTAGTGGTGTTGATGATATGACAAAGCTTGCTTATTTGCACGAACCAGGAGTCCTGCACAATTTAAAGACTAGATATGATATTAATGAAATATATGTGAGTTTTTTTGTCATTTCGTTGTTATCTTTTTGTTTTCCTTAAGCTTAATGTTTACTGAACTAACCTTGTAGATGGTTGTTTCAGACATATACGGGGAATATACTAATCGCGGTCAACCCTTTTAGAAGATTGCCTCACTTATATGATAGCCATATGATGGCCCAATATAAAGGTGCCGCATTTGGAGAGCTGAGCCCTCATCCTTTTGCTCTTGCAGATGCAGCATACAGGTGTGCACTGTCCCATATTTATGGATCAAGCCCTTTATTTTGCATTTTCAGTAAGAGAATATTCCCTTTCCTTGCAGACTTATGATTAATGAAGGAGTAAGTCAATCAATATTGGTTAGCGGGGAGAGTGGGGCTGGTAAAACAGAAAGCACGAAGCAGCTAATGCGCTATCTTGCTTACATGGGAGGCAGAGCTGAAGCTGAGGGTAGAACAGTTGAGCAGCAAGTCCTGGAGGTAAGATGTGGTAGATCTTTTACCATAAATTTTAGCAGAAAGATTTGCAAAACTCTGACAGTTGGTTGTCTTGCACAATTCGATTCTAGGATTCAGGCTTAACTTTTAGATACATTTGTGCATTTTGCAGTCAAATCCTGTTCTGGAAGCATTTGGTAATGCAAAGACTGTCAGAAACAATAACTCAAGGTTAGACAGATAAAATTAGCTAAATTTTTAGAGCATCTTGTATCATCACACATGGTTGTTAATATATCTTAAACCGAGATGCAGTCGATTTGGCAAGTTTGTGGAGATCCAGTTTGACCAGAGAGGAAGGATTTCAGGAGCCGCTATCAGAACATATTTACTGGAAAGATCTCGTGTTTGCCAAGTTTCTGATCCAGAGAGAAATTATCACTGTTTCTACATGATTTGTGCTGCACCACCAAAGGTAATGCTCCAGTATTTACTTCAACAAGAATTGCTTTTGCAGAAGATGTTCTGAAACCATGGTGTTTTATCTTTGTTTTTCCATTGGAAATTCATTTCCACGCTCATACATTTCTCAAAGTGAAAATTCATGCTATCTAATAAAATTTAATACAGTAAGAAGTGGATTTTATCCTTGTTGAAACCATATCTATTTTTTGCAAGTGAGCTTGAAGGCAAGTGTTGTAATCAGAAAAATCTTTAGGCAACACTCTCTGCCTTGTACACCTAAATGCTTCATTCCATACGCCTGATAGAAGAATATAAAAAATCTTTCAATGAGAGGCGTGTTCCTCAATACTCATCCCTTGACTATATGAATCTGTCACCATAAAATGGAGGTTGAGGGGGTTCAATAAAGCCATCTCGTCATTGACTTGAGAGAACAATCTCATTGATTTGGTTGCTCCACGACAGAGAACCCGTCATCTGTGTTATTTGCAAGACAAGTCTGGTTGAATCTGCCAGTTATTCTTTCTGCTCCTATTTTGTGCAACTGGCAAAATTTTGAACCCTCATAATCCAATGATTGCACTGCACTTTATGCTTTGAGAATCCCAAAATGAACAGAACGTATCCAAGCACTACCAGGAAACTTTATTCTATGTTAAAGCCATGTTAGTCCTAACAGAAGAATGCATGACTCTTGCTGGAATACCATGCTTTAGTTTCTCTCAGCTCATTGGGATATGCACCTTGATCCTGAAAATTCCGAAGGCTCAAAAAAAGATTGAATGAGGTCATTAACATTGAATCATCATAAGGAAGTCAAGTAGTCCGTGACTGACTAGCCGACGCTTCTGCCTTTCCACTTTCCACGTGCCAAAAAATGTAACTATAGCTAATAGAACTAGAGAGCTAGGGCGAAATACTTGTAGCAATTAAAGAAGATTTAGAATATGTGTGTGAGAAGCCTCAGATTAAATACAATAAATTGGCCAGACAGCATTTTGTAACAATTAGTACTCCTGCTAAGGAGGTGCTGAACTCATAGGTAGTGTGTTCTCATTCCCCCTTTTAAGAAAAAAATTAGGGTAGGGGAAGGGGACTACAATGTCGGGAATCGTACGGTCACCAACAAGGTGGGCGTTCAAGTAGCCAACCAACTGAGCTATAAAGATTCCCCTGGAGCGTTCTCATTCCCAGCCTGCTAGTTTTTTTTTTTTTTTGGTTTGATTAAGTAAAATAATTTTATTGACAATGGTGGAAATTCTGTGTACAAGCCATATACCAAAATAAGAGAACCTACACCAAAATATGGTTCTTGAGAAAAGAGATCCAATCCTCTATATAGATTGGACCTCATAGTACACCAAAAAGAAACTAGAGACAACATACTACTTTGCATTTTTACTAATCTTGATTAAATTTAGTTACGAGACTTGGAATTTTTGCCAGTCTGATTCTGTTCTCCACTCTCAGGATATTCAAAGGTACAAGTTGGATAACCCTCGGTCATTTCATTATCTAAATCAATCAAATTGCTATCAGCTGGATGGGGTTGATGATTCAAAAGAATACCTAGCTACTAGAAGGGCAATGGATGTTGTAGGAATAAGTTCGGAAGAGCAGGTATATTTGAAAAGTTGCAGAGACAGAAAAATATATTCAAGGGTAGAATTTTAGTAAATGGTTATTTCACACTCTCGCAATTCCCCAGGATGCAATATTTCGAGTAGTGGCTGCAATTCTCCATCTTGGAAACATTGAATTTTCAAAGGGGAAGGAGATGGACTCCTCAGCTCCCAAAGATGAAAAATCTTGGTTTCATCTGAGAACTGCAGCTGATCTGTTCATGTAAGTGATTTGATTGGCTCATTGAAGTTAAAATCCATTCTATTACTAGGCGGAAGGTTTTCTCGAAGAGAAAAAGTGCAGCACTTTTGAACTTCTAATATTTCCTAGGTGTGACATGAAGGCTCTTGAGGATTCACTTTGCAAGCGTGTTATTGTAACACGTGGTGAAACCATCACCAAATGGCTGGATCCAGAAGCAGCAGCTATCAGTAGAGATGCTTTGGCAAAAGTAGTATACTCAAGATTGTTTGATTGGTGAGCTTAAACTTTACTGGGCAGTCAGTGAATCAGACCATCACTTTTCTGCCATGTATTTGAAGCATTTACTACTCCGTAGCAGAATTTGTTAAGCAATAATGACTTTGATCTTTTACGCATGCTCTTCAATAATTTCAGGTTGGTAGACAAGATTAATAATTCAATTGGTCAAGATCCAAATTCGAAATCTTTGATTGGTGTGCTGGATATATATGGATTTGAGAGTTTCAAGACTAACAGGTGCTTGACTGGTATGCCTTTTTGTTTGGATTGTATGAGATGTGTTCTTCTCGAATGAACTGTATATAATTGCCTTAGCATATCAGCAAGCAGTTGATTATTTTATATCTTTCAGTTAATCGTGACTCTCTTTATCTTTATCCCACTTGACAGAGGACTCATAGCACAATTGCCATAAGCATCATTAATTGTCAATTCACAACCCTTTATTTACTATGTTCTTGTCTTTGCTTTCTGGTGCCTAATACACGAGTTATGAGCAGTTAGATGCATCTTATTTCCTCTTTATTTGGTTGTCGCCTAAAGAGAACGTCAAATTTATAAAATATTGTCACTTAGGTTTTGATTTTTTTGTAATTGAATTAGATGGGCTTGCAACCATTAGACTGCCATCAACGGGATGAAATTGCACATATAGTCTTAAATGGGAAATCCAGTGTTGAACTTCTTGTTGAGTGAAAGATCTTCTTCTGTGATCTTTCTAATTTTGTACTCTTTCCTTAAACTGCAGTATCAGTTTTTTATTCTGAAAGTCTACTAGTCATGGATCCGGTGTAGATTGCTCAATATTTCTGATGCTATTTATTCTGCAGCTATGAATCATACTTCTGATGCTCTTTATTTCTGCAGCTTTGAACAATTCTGTATCAATTTGACCAATGAGAAACTGCAGCAGCACTTCAATCAGGTTCTGGTTATTTTCTCATCTTTGAGTTTGTTGAACTATCATTACTACTGTACTCATCTCTATCATACCTGCATGTGGTCTGTCAGCATGTTTTCAAAATGGAACAAGAAGAGTATACAAGAGAAGAAATTGACTGGAGCTACATTGAGTTCATTGATAATAAAGATATTCTGGAACTAATAGAAAAGGTTTGTGCTTAGATTTGCTTTTATATCTTACATTTGTTTACTTGTAAATGACTTCACATTATTTAGTTTCAGCTTTTTTGACCCAGTTAAAAGAAAGCTGTTCCTTGTGCACTTTGATGCAGCATGTCCAGTCAATCCCTTTTCTTTTCCTCCATTTCCCTTTTGTAAACTTTCTTCCATTTACATACATCAGGTTGTTTCCTTAAGAATATGTTGTCTTCTCCAGGAATAATATTGTCACTTATATATGGTTGATCTTCGATATAAGTTCAATGTTGCAGCTCTATTTAATTAAAAAAAGGTTGTGGAAGCTGCAGCTGATAAAGTTAAGATGAAATACTTAGAGGAGATGTCTGGATAACGTAATAAAAAGTCTTTCTCTACTGTCTTCAGTCTGGTTTGCGAAGTAAGCAAGCAAAGACAAGTGGTAGCTACGCGAGAGTGCTTGCGGTGATGAAAAATCTTTTTATTAGACCAAACAAACAGAGGAACCACTATTCCTCTAAGCACTTCACTGAAACTAAAAAGAACAACAAGAGCAATCCCTCACAGGCTAAAGTTGTGAGAAAAAAGAGAGTGTTGAGTAAAACCTCAACTTTATTATTTCCTCAAGTTATTGAGATTTAAATATCTATGTTTACATGTCCTAAAAAGGAAACGAAACCAATACAAATCAATGCTTAATCACAATAGGGGTAAATAAGCTACCTACTATATTTACATGTCTTCTAGAATATTCTAATACTCTCCCTCAAGTTGGTGTATACAAATTATATGTACCAAGCTTGCTATATATATTTTGTTGTGGAACGATCTAGGGACTTGATGAATATGTATGAAAGATGATCAGTTATCCGGACGAACCCTGTGATAATGTCTCCTCCGAGTACCTTCCCTTTTACAAAATGACCATTAATCTCTATGTGTTTAGTCCTCTCATGAAATACTGGATTCGATGCACTGCGAAGTGCAACTTCATTTTTACACACAAGTTCCATTTCTTTGATCTCTCCAAATTTCAACTTCTTCATTAGTTGCTTGATCCATATGAGTTCACATATTGCCACTGCCATAGCCCAATGTTTTTCTTCTGTGCTAGATCTAGCTATCACTTTTTGTTTCTTACTGTTCTGAAAAATCAAAATTCACCAACTATAACCTAGAATCTAGAAGTGGAGGGTGACTGTCCATCTGCATCTGAATATCTAACGATTTTCTAATGTCCTTAGCCTTCATAAAGTAGTACTTTCCCTTGAGCAGATTTTAAGCATTGAAGAATGTGAATAACTGCATTATGGTGACTGTCACCTGGGAGAATCTTAGAACTGACTTGCAACATGAACTGTAAAGGCAATGTCAGGTTGACTCATAGTGAGTTAATTCAACTTCCCTACCAACCTCCTGTATCTTCCAGGATCACTAGGAGGTTCTCCCTGGCCTGGTAGAAGTTCTAACATTTGGATCCATTGGAGTATCAGTAGGCCTGCAATCTGTAATGGAGCTGAGAGAATTGAGATAGTTAAGTCCATCTGACTCACACCTTTCACCAATCATTTTTCCTGTACCGAGGTCTTTTTAACAAAGAAGTTATAAAAGGAGGAGATGAAACAATATAATGTTCTAGCCATATGACGGATCGTCAGAAAGTTAAAAGGACAACCAGGGACCAAAAGAAAATTATTAGAGTCAAGGAAGATAAGGGATTGGATTGACTAGCTCTGGTTGTCATGGCTTGAGAACCATTAGCTAAGTAATAGTGGGAAGGGATTGAAAATAAGTAATATCAGACAATAAAGATTTGTTATTAGCAATTTGGTCAGAAGCACTTGAGTCCATGACCCTAGGACCAAGCAATAAAATAAATCTTTTGAGCGAAAAAAAGACATATTTTCCTAAAAATACACTGCAGGTCCAGGGTTCTTTATTCTCTAGGGGTATGGTGAATATGCCAGTATCACCAATAGGATCGGAACCCTCATCTGACCCTACGCAAGAATTTCCACTGCAGTTGGGTCCCTCATGCGCTCTCACGCCCCATCTGCAGCTTAGATCTCCGTCGCCACGCGCCTCATGCGCTGGTGGATGTTGAGTTTCCGGCAGTACTTTCCAGTGGTCTTGCTTCTTCAATTCTGAGGTTGTTCATATAATTTTCCTGATTCCAACCATTTTCCGGTGATCAGATCTACTTTTTCCTGTTATAGTGACTAATTTTTCCAGATTCCAGTGACAACATTAAGTCTCAGACCAGAATTCACTCTAATTTTTGGACACTAATAACACTCTATTTTTTGCTTCGACCCCTCATGTTTCTCGTATCCGATGTTTTTGGTACTAAATCTATGGTTTCCAGCAACCCAAACCATGGTATCACCACAAAACCTTTGGTAGGTAGTGCGAACTACTTATCTTGATTTTTTCTGTTTAGCTATGGTGTAAAGGACAAGGTGTTTAGGATCACTTGTTCAAACATGCTAAGGATACTACTGAAAATGATAGGGGGCAAATAGAAGAAGATTGATGCTTAATTGTGTAGTCTGTTTTGGAAATCTATAAATTCAAAGTTAATGTCGTTGTCCGACTATTCCAAGCTTTCTTCTTAGTTTGAAAAAAGGCTCGTGGGCTATACACAAATGATATATCCCACTTTTATAAGATGATTTCTCGGTTTACCTACCTTAAAAAGCACGATTCGGATATGTTTACTTATCTTGGACAGGTTCAGGCGGTAATAATAGAATTTGATGAGTTGTGCCCGCTACTTAAGTGTAGTCTCGGTCTTCGTCCACACCTAGGACAGGGATGAGGCAATGAAATGTGTTGAATTTTTGGAGCACCGCCAGAAGATGTTTTTAGTTGTTACACTTGCTGGACTAAAATCTGATTTTGACTAAGTGCGGGATCAAATTTTGGCTAGCCTTAGCAATCAAAGAAGAAAATATATAAACGAGAGGTTATGAATGCTGAGATATGTAAAAATGTCGCAATTTCAGCAAGAAAAATCCAGAAACTTTATTTTAGTATTGAAGGCTGAAATCACGTTTTTTCTGTAAGTTGGCTCAACCCGAGGGAGCTAAGTGACTGAAATCTTGTTTCCGGCAAAGATATCTGCAACAGATGTTCCATACAAACCTCCCTTTTGTGTTGATGTTGATTTTATTCTCTAATTTACATAGTTTTTTATTGATGGACCAAGAATTAATTTTCTACTTTGTTTCTCCAGTAACATGTTTTAACAGTTCTTTCTCTTGCTCAGAAACCAGGAGGTATTATAGCACTCCTTGATGAAGCTTGGTAAGCTGATTTTGAATAAAGAACTATATTTTTCAGTAGATTTTGTTATTTTTCATTCTCATTGTTTAGATGGTCCAAACATCCCTTCTGTTTACCCTATTTATAGTCATTTCGTAGGGCTTATGATATTCAGACTACTGTTATTTTGTTTTTGCAGTATGTTTCCAAGATCAACTCATGAAACGTTTGCACAGAAGCTCTATCAGACTTTCCAAAATCATAAACGATTCAGCAAGCCCAAGTTGGCTCGTTCTGACTTCACTATTCGCCATTATGCTGGTGATGTAAGTCTTCTCATCCACTGTAAAACAATTTGAGCTTAGATCTTTAACTTTATTTTGAAGCCGTGGGTAATTTTACATTTTCTTTTCTTACAGGTCACATATCAAACAGAATTGTTTCTGGATAAAAACAAAGACTACGTTGTTGCTGAACATCAGGCACTCCTGAGAGCTTCAAAGTGTTCTTTTGCATCTAGTTTGTTTCCAAAATCCATGGAAGAATCCTCAAAACAGTCAAAGTTCTCTTCTATCGGTTCTAGCTTCAAGGCATGTTGCTTCTGTTTTCTAGTGTATTTTGCTCCTCTTTTCATATATGCAATTACACCGAGATATATGGAATCATCACATGTTCTTTTATATACTTTGCAGCAACAACTGCAGTCTTTGCTTGAAACTCTGAATGCAACGGAACCCCATTATATTCGATGTGTGAAGCCAAATAATCTGCTAAAGCCCTCTATCTTTGAGAATCACAATGTTCTGCAACAGCTGTGCTGTGGGGTAAGGAAATGTGTTGATTTTTTTTTCCAAATTGGTTGCATATATATGAATGGAAAATTTGTTCTCACTGTTTTTCCTTCTGTAGGGAGTGATGGAAGCAATAAGAATAAGCTGTGCTGGATATCCTACTCGGAGACCCTTTTATGAATTTTTAGATCGCTTTGGCATCCTTTCGCCTGAAGTTTTAGATGGAAGGTACCTATTATTTACCTTGTACTGTTTGATCAGATTGTCAATGTGCTGTGATTTTTTCTGACTAACTCATGACAGTACGGACGAGGTCACTGCATGCACGCGCCTTTTAGAGAAAGTAGGCCTTCAAGGATATCAGGTAATACATTACTCTATTAGAAGTTATAGTGTAAATATGAAACAATTCAAACTTTTCCAGTTCATTTCTGTAAATTTGGAGTCTTATTAATTTCAGGTGATAACCTCACTTGATAGAAAGTCTGTTTTATCTCTTTTAACTGACATTTATCTAGCACATTTTAGCACATTCTTCGTTCAGTAAAATGTTAAAAGAATTTCAGTGGTTCCATTTTGCATTTGCTGCGCACCTGAATCCTGTCGGGCTTTTGGCAGGTCAGATATTTGGTGAATAATAAATCTGTAAATTTTCCGCCTTTCTGGTGGCCTCATCTCATTGCTATGTGTACTTCCTTTCCTTCTTAGCATTTCTATATTCTAGGTATTATTGGTTAGATTGTTCAGTTGTATTATATGCTCATCTTTCTTGTTTTTTCTTGTAATTTCATGGATGCACTGTGATCTTTTTAGTTTTTGAAATTTTCTAGTTTTGGGTCTTTACTGATCATGATAGTGTGTATCCCTTTCATAAGTATAGTATTTTTTTCATCTTCTTCCCAGAGTTCTTTTGGTTCTTGTTCTATAATCATATGCAGAAGATGTTGTCTTTAAAAACCACAAGCATCATCTTTAATGTCTGGAACATATTTCATACTTTCCTTGTCTTTTTACTTAGGTCAAATGTAGAATATTTCATTCTTATAATGATCTAAAAGGCAAAATAAATAAATAATCAGAATCCCTCTGGATTTCGTGTGTGAGATATCTTCCATGTGGAGGAGGCTTCAGGAAAGCCAATCATTTGTCCATTTTGCCTTTGCAGATTGGTAAAACAAAAGTATTTCTAAGGGCTGGGCAGATGGCAGAGCTAGACAGTCGCAGGACAGAGGTGCTAGGGAGATCGGCGAGCATCATTCAGAGGAAAGTTCGTTCTCACATGGCTCGAAGAAATTTTACATTGTTACGTCAGTTGGCGATAAGGATACAATCGATGTGCAGAGGTATTTCAGTTGCTATGCGCTTGGCTTTTGGGTTCGTAGATTAAAATCTATCAATGTTTTCATTTCTCATTGTTGTTACAGGAGAACTTGCTCGACGTGTATATGAGGGCTTGCGGAGAGAAGCGGCTTGTCTGAAGATCCAGACAGACATGCGTATGCATCTTGCTAGGAAGGGTTACAAAGAATTGTGCTCTGCTGCCATTTCAGTTCAGACAGGAATGCGTGGGATGGCTGCACGCAATGAAGTACGATTCAGGAGGCAGACAAAAGCTGCCATTATCATTCAGGTAAACTTTTTGTAAGGGAAGAATAATTCTTTGAAATTTGAGAAATTTTTCTAATTTAGGATCAACAGACTATTTGGAATAGTTATCCTTGCTGTTATTGCTCTACCTGTTTATTAACTTAATGCCTTGGAAGTTGTGATTCACACTTTATAATGATCCTCATGCTATATGTACAGAGTCATTCTCGTGCATTCTTAGCCCGATTGAAATACAAGAAACTCAAGAAAGCTGCTATTACCACTCAATGTGCTTGGAGAGCTAGAGTCGCTCGTGGAGAACTACGGAAACTTAAGATGGTGATATTTCATTCGTCATTTCCTCTTTATCCTTTTTATTGATCCAGAGGTTCTTAGCTGCTACAGCCTCTGTTAGCATCTGTATTCTGAGTTGATACACAGTTTAAATTTCTCGGAAATGTATTAGATTACTGTATGCTTAAATCCTGTAGAAACTAACTGCTGTTATGCTTCCCACTGCTCATGCTTGCATCAAATTTAGACCTCTAATTTCTCTTTCATGCTTTACTTAGAGAGAATACTTTGAAGGGGATCAGCATTAACTTCTAATAAGCATTTTAAGTAACTGGACTGCCTTCAAAAACTAGCAAGCTATAGTACACAAGTGGAAATGTGTCTCTAGTAAAAATTAGGGACTCATTTTTTTCCCTTTGAAGTAAAAAAAAGAATAGGGACTCATTTTTTGCAGCCAGTTAGAGTCTTTGAGTACAAAAGTAATGCCATGCTGCTAGAGTTGCATTTTGTTGAATTCCCCTACGGCCAAGTCGACTTTGCTTTTTAGATCCATGAATTGTTGTGCAAGACAGATAAGTTTCAATGATATTTTGTCTATTCATCCAGATTTGATTTATCTCACATTTAAGTGCCAGCTCATGTTACATCCAATAGTTAATATCTTCCAGGGAAATCCCCAGTTTTAAATTTATCGATACTAAAGGTTGAAAGTCAAGTTTATGCAATTCATGTGCCATGCTCAGTTTAAAGAAACAATGTGATAATTTGCCTGCTTGAAAAATTCACCCTTTCTTTATTACTACACTTTTGATTGAATATCTATTGTTTGTTTTCAAACAGTTTCATTTTTGTTCGGAGTTCCATTCTAACTTATTTCTGCATAGGCTGCAAGGGAGACTGGTGCACTTCAAGCTGCAAAGAATAAATTAGAGAAGCAAGTTGAGGAATTAACTTGGAGACTACAGCTGGAGAAACGCATGAGGGTAGTTCTTTATCTTAAGATGCTGCTGTGCCATATTCTTATACTATAAATGATTCAATCATATAGAACACACAGTGCCCTAGAGGAACTCAATCTTGAAATAATGCTGTATGATGGACTTGGTGAAAGCTTTTAAGTGTTTGAGCGTGAATCTAATACTGTAAATCCTCATATGGTTCCATGTTGATCTGTTGAGCTGTGGATGAAAAAAAATAACTTTTTAACTGCAGTCATGTTTTTCAAAGAAAAGCTTTAGAGCAGGAATAGGTACATCATACTTGCAATTCTATAATCATATTTGACGAAGGAACAAACAAAACCACTGCTGATTTAGGAACATTACCAGTTTCAAAAAAAGAAACCACTGCTGATTTAGGAATATGGTGACTTTTTTCTGGTTGTGTCTCACAAGTCACATCATTGTCAACACGACCTTTGTGAGATTGGAATCACATATAGACTCCCTATTTAGTCAAACTGGTAGCATGAAGTGAAATGGACCATAATTTATTGATGGGCCTAATTGACTAGAAGTATTTTCTTCTGTCGAAGTGGAATTCTGTCTCCACCACTGTATGCTTTTGAGAGTCTGCTTCTAGTTTTAACAATATAATTCTGTTTTTGTAGGCTGACATGGAAGAAGCAAAAACACAAGAAAATGCAAAACTGCAATCAGCTTTGCAAGAAGTTCAACTTCAGTTCAAGGAATCAAAAGAAATGTTTGTCAAAGAACGTGAAACTGCAAAAAGGGCGGCAGAGGAAGTTCCTATTATTCAGGAAGTTCCTGTTGTTGATCATGAAATGATTAACAAACTTGGTGTTGAAAATGAGAAACTAAAGGTAGGTTTGTTGAAACAAGGGAGTTTTAAGTGTAAACGACTTTCTTGTATTCAGGGAAGCTACTTGCATTCAACTCTTGATGCTCCTTTTTGTTTTTGATTTCAGTCTTTGGTAAGCTCTCTAGAACAGAAGATTGATGAGACAGAAAAAAAGTATGAAGAGACAAGCAAACTTTGTGAGGAGAGGTTGAGGCTGGTGTTGGATGCAGAGTCTACAATTGTTCAGTTGAAGACTACTATGCAAAGGTTTAATGAGCTTATGTCATAATTCATAAGTAGCTTGAATGGATAATTTTTTTGGCAATTTTATTTTTATACAGACTAGCTCGTGAGTATAACTCAATGTAATTCATTTCCACTCCTCATTGCATTTTCTGGTTATAGGTTCCAGGAAAGGAATTTTGATTTGGAATCTGAGAATCAGATTCTTCAGCAATCTTTGTTAGCCCCAGCCAAGCAGGTTTCAGATCATTCACCTAGTCTGGCTTCCAAGGTATCTGCCTTAAAAATTCCATTATTCATTAGTTTCTTTTCCTTCCCTCTTTCCGTTTGACAAATTCTGCGTAATCACACACTATTATGTAGGTGCAGATAGAAGAAAATGGCTACCACCTGAAAGAAGAAACTAGAACCAATGTAAGACACTTTTTTTTTTTGTCATCCTGCAACATCATGTGAAGTACAGGTGACAAATAAGCAGGTTTGGTCAAACTTGGGTGGGTCAAATCTATAAACAGAGCATGATACAATCAACATAATAGTTTGGTTGGGTGAAATACAACAACAGCAACAGCATACCCTGTGAAATCCCACAAATGGGTTCCGGGAAGGTAGAGTTACGCAGACTTACCCCTACGTCATGGAGTTAGAGAGTGTGTTTCCGGAAGATCCTTAGCTCAAGTGCAGCAAAACCAAATTGCATCAAATAATGGGTCATAATCCATCCAGCCCAACATGACCCAACCTTTTCTCCTTTTTATTTTGGCTTTTCAGAAAAAAGTATGTAAAATATATATTTATTAGCTTAAGTCTTCCAAATTTACTTAATTGTTAATTCCCAATCCCCAAACTTGATTTCGTATGCTCGGGTTTGTGTTGCATTTTGACCTGTTGAGTTACACTATTTTGATCCATTTTGACTCAATATTTTGATGGGTCATTCTGTATAAGATCCTTGGGTCAAATAAAAAAGTATCATACTTCAACACCTTTGAACTAGGGTGGGTTGAGTGGATTACTAAAAAATGGGTTGATTTTTCCACACTAATGTTTGGTAGTTGTCAAATTCCAATTCATGCTCCATGCTTATTAGATGATTGACTTTTGCAGGATCCACCGGGTTCAACACCTGCTAAAAAAGTTGAAACCCCTAATAGCAAGTCAAGGAAACCTCCTATTGATCGTCAACGTGTATGTACTTCCCTTTTTAATCTTTTGTGTCAAATTTCTTAATGTTTGGCGGAGAAACATTTTTTAAACTGATATCTTGGTGAACCATGCTGCAGGAAGACATTGGTGCACTCATTAACTGTGTGATGAAGGATGTTGGATTCAGTCAAAGCAAGCCTATTGCAGCTTTTACCATCTACAAATGTCTTCTTCACTGGAAATCTTTTGAAGCAGAAAAGACTAGCGTGTTTGATCGTTTAGTGCAGATGATTGGTTCTGCCATTGAGGTAACTAAATGGAGAATTGCAATTAATGACTTTGAAACACTGATAGAAACAATGCAGTAAAATGTGTTTTACCCAGTTATATTGAAATATGAAACTAAGATGGAAAATAACTCAAAGCTTCAAAAGAATTTCATTAGCTATTCCTGATTTCACTCAACTACCTGCTGACAGCATTTGATAAAATCAAATAATCGACCTGCTTCCACCTTTGATTGTCGCAAAGCATTTATATAAATCATCGTTTGCTAGAGTGTCACTATGATATTCATCAATAAGGCTAGCAGCGTTATAACTTATTCCGAAGACAAAAAGATTTATCAGTGTTATAATCTCATTATCATATTTGCACCAAGTCATTTGGATTAGTTTTAGTTGTTTTATAGCAGTTCAATACAATTTTTGATGTAAATGATATTTCATTGGTGTGATGGAAAATCTTATGATAACATGTCAAGAAAAATCATTTGGTGGGTGCTCGAGAAGCAATAAATTCATACCAACTATATGAAGGATATGTACAAAGGAGCATCACGGTCTAAAGAGTTGGTGATAGAGGAGGATTCTGTAAAAATGGGTTTACACCAAGGATCTACCTTGAGCCTGGTACTTACTTGGTGATGGATAGTTCTATGGTGCATGCTTATTGCTTATGATGGAGTGTTAACTGGCAAAAACAGCGAGAAAGTCAACCAGAAGTTAGAATTATGGAGAATCACTTAGTAAGGGTTTAGGATAAGTAGAACTAAAACAAAGTATATCTCGCTGTAAGTGTAGCCCTGATAAAGAAGAATGAAGGTGAAGTGAGATTTGACACAACTATGGTGCCTACATTAAAATAATTAAGACTGCAAGTACTTCAGTTCCTTAATTACTGTGAATGCCATTATAACCTGCATTGTTATTAAAGTATATCTGTGTCATTCTGCTGCTTTGTGATGAAATCTTATAATCTTCAAAAAATGACTCCTAAGGTGATACAAAGATAGAAATGCAATTAATTTCTTAAATTTGGAGGTTCATGTTTCAGTAAACTTAATACAAACTAGAATATGATGAGAAATCTACTTTTTGCAGAATCAAGATAGTGATGACCACATGGCATACTGGCTGTCAAATACCTCAACATTGTTATTGCTAATCCAAAAAAGCCTGAAGCCAGACAGTGCAGTTGGTGCGACTCCTACCCGTAAACCACAGCCTGCAACATCCCTGTTTGGGAGAATGACAATGGTATGAGAACTTTTCATGTTGAGTTAGTTCTTTTTTAAAACTGATTTAGAGTACTAAAATCGTAGCTATAGTAGTTTTGCTCCCATGTATGTACGAACTGATTTTTCTGTTCTTGTTTTCAGGGATTTCGCTCATCCTCTTCTGACATCAATCTTGCTGGAGTAGTGCACCAGGTTCAAGCAAAATACCCAGCTCTGCTTTTCAAACAGCAGCTAACAGCATATGTCGAGAAAATGTATGGAATTATTCGTGATAACTTGAAGAAAGAGTTAGGGTCACTTCTTTCCTTGTGTATCCAGGTATGTTGAATTTTACGAACTGCAATCCACCGTCTTCAATAAAAAATGTGAACGTTATATTAAAATGAAAATAGTGGGGAGAGTACAAGATTTTCCTCTTATACAGGTGAATTTGTTTGGAGTAATTATGTGTTTAAAATGTTTCCCTTCTACTGTTCGATGGGATAATATATGATATGTTGAAAATTCAGGCACCGAGGACCTCCAAAGGAAGTGTGCTAAAGTCTGGTCGATCCTTTGGCAAAGATTATTCAATAAATCACTGGCGAGGAATAATTGAATGCCTTGATTCTCTTCTCTGTACTTTGAAAGAAAACTTTGTAAGGCCTCACAGACCTGTTCCTATTTCACTATCTTTTTAGTTATAAGGAAAGCTAATATTTTCTGCCTTCCATCCTCAGATGCCTCCGATTCTTGTTCAGAAGATATTTAGTCAAGCCTTTGCATACATGAATGTACAGCTCTTCAACAGGTGACCGGGGTTTTCTTATTTAAGTTGTCTTCACTTCTTTGTCAATTTAAGCTTTCTAATCTCACTTAAATTATGCAATCCTAGTTTTCTTCTTCGCCGGGAGTGTTGTACATTCAGTAATGCAGAATATGTTAAATCTGGCTTGGCTGAGCTAGAGCTGTGGTGCTCCCAAGCAAAGGAAGAGGTAATTTATGGTTCACTGTTATCACCTAAATGAAATTTTTTGGATCTAATTCCTTTTTTTGTTTCATTTATTCCTGGCTTGCAGTATGCTGGCTCATCCTGGGATGAACTCAAACATATACGACAAGTTGTTGGATTCTTGGTAATGTTTATATATTTCAATCTTTCTTTTAATTTTTTTCTTCTAGTATCATTGATTAGAAGTAGCCACATAACTTACCACAAACCAAGTTTTCAACGCTGACCTAATGCTGAAAGAGTAGGACATGGCCAATTTGCATATCCGCACTGCAAGGTTATTAAATGCTAGATTTTAAGAACCCTTACATGTTCATTTATCTCTCAACATATATTACATGGATATTGACTTCCTCAACGTGTTGCCTCACTATTATTTGATTCTGGTAGTCTAAGCTGTTCTGGTTCCGTCAATCTATCTAAATGTGACATCAGTATTTCCTTTATCCTTTTTTATTTTTGTGAAGTTCTTGTTCAATCTCAGATCAAGGTGTTTGAGCAAGTAGATATGGTTTATTGTGTAAGAGAAAAGTTCTGAGACATCGTGTCTGGAAATGAATTAGTAGAAAGCGGAACTGCTGAAGTTTCCCTGAGTTTCTTTGGTTACTTACTAATTTCTTGGGCTTCAATATAAGCATTGTGACTATTATGACTTGGCCGTTGCAAGATAATTGTTGCCTTTCCTTTTTTCTTTAGAACTATACATATGCAGTGCGATCCACGATTGATATGGAGTTTTCTGTTAATTGTTACTCTTTTGCAGGTTATACATCAGAAGTACAGAATTTCGTATGATGATATCACTAATGATTTGTGTCCTGTAAGTCGGTTTTCTCTAACAACATTAGCTTTGCTCTGAGTCCAGTGGAAATGCATTCTACTTGGTTTATCAATTTTATCTTTTCTGGTTTCCATTTCATCGAGCATAAACCATATCACCTTCCTTAAAATGTGAAATTCTGGTTTTACAGGTTCTCAGTGTCCAGCAACTTTACAGAGTTTGTACTCTTTACTGGGATGACAAATACAATACACGAAGTGTCTCCCCAGATGTAAGTTATGCGTGGCCGATGGTATTTTTCCGATGGAAGTCCTACCTGCGCATGTTCATATCAGTCATAGTTGAATGTTGAAGGAATTTCTTTTTTCCTGACAGGTCATATCTAACATGAGGGTACTTATGACAGAGGACTCGAACGACGCCGAGAGCAACTCTTTTTTGTTAGATGATAACCCAAGGTGAGAAACTATTCAATGTTTAGAAAAGTTATGTCATCCTCTGCCAAATTTGGATGCTTCTATCAGGATTTTGCCTTATATTGTGTCGTTAGAAATATAACCTGGAAGCTTTCTTTATGTACAATGTGGGTTTTGTAAGTGTGCTCTTTATTGCACAAAAGCATAAATGAAGCTTAAAGGAACTTCCCTATTCCTCATTCTTTTCCTATTGTGCTCGGATTCTTCAAATATGTCACCACGTGCGTGTCAAATCCTCCAAGAGTAGTGCATTCTTGGAGGATCCAACACGGCCACGACATCATTTTTTGAGAGTCCAGACAGCATAGTTCTTTGGTAATGCCTTAAAACATCCACCAGTTCCCTTTATTCAAAATTATCAGAGAAAATCATAATGGGAGCCCTCCATACTTCGCCATTTCCAGGATAACTCCATTGTCCAGGGTTGTGAAGTCGCTCTATAACACAAGAATATGATCCTTGCACATTGAACACTAACTTATACAATCCAATTTGTCTTCCTTAAACTGTTTGCTGTAAGAATTGCATTCCATGCGGCACATTATTTGATGGAAACAGCTTTCTTCGGTATTTTTGTCTTTCATATTCTCTCTTCTTCCTGTTTTCATGTCTCCCCTCTTCAGTAAGCAATATCAATAAGATTTTAACTCTCTGGATCATATTTCCCATGATAAACCTCAAGTGCTTCTTGTGATTAGGATAGCCATGGCTGCAATAATATCATCTGTGAAGCTTACACCCGTGGACACACGTACTTTAAGATTGAATTTCCACACCAAAAATCCAACCAAAAATTGTACCTCTAATTCCCGGCGTGAAGCCAATGAAGTGAAGTCCTCTTCCCTTATAATCCCTTCCCATCCGCTTACTATACTCTTCTCTGTTCCATTTTATATGGGCTTAGTGGTCAGAGCAAGCACAACACTCGTACTCCTTATTACATGCTTTTATAATCATAGAATTGTCGTGACATCTTTAAGACCGCAAGTCATAAGGGTAATTTTGGCATGTACCTGAAGTCTGTCTTTCTTTCTTGAACTGCATCAATTATCAAACTTCACCATATTAAATGAGAAATGGAATCTATTCTCCTTATCCTAACCCGTCATCCCTTATAGGGGGGTTTGTTATTTTCTTCCACTCCACCATATGCTTCTTATGGAAGATCTCTCATCATTTTCTCTAATTCGCGTTTACTTATGGGGGGATACAGAACTAGGACATGAAGTATGTGGTTATGCAACTCTTGTTTCTTCCATGCACTTAACCAACTGCTAACTTTTCCTGATCGAAAAGTTTGAATGCATTCAATTACAACTACTGCTACACTTTAATCCCAAACAAGTTGAAGTCGGCTACATGGATCTTCACTGATCATGTCACTCACAGAACAACAGTATACAAAAAAATCAACAAAAACATAAAGTACAACAAGTTCCCTGTAATTCTACAGACATATAAACATTAACCAGTCAAAAAGACTCCTAAAAACATGACCTAAAGTAAACGTGCTAACATGTCTGAGTTGATTCAAGAAGCTAATTCTAACAAGTGCATCTTTTCAATTGCAGCATCCCATTCTCAATTGAAGAGGTTTCAAATTCACTTCAAGTCAAGGATTTTACAGATGTAAAACCTGCAACCGAACTTCTTGAGAATCCAGCCTTCCAATTTTTACATGAGTGAAGCCTAGGAACACCAAGATTTTCTCGTGTTTGCGCGGAAATTATTGTACCATCCTCGACAGTCATCCTCGATTTCTTGTACATTAATCTTTTCCTAGTTCAGTTTGTTTTACCAATATATCTTTGATGTAACATAATTTTCTTTTGTTTATAGCTGTAACAATTCATAGCAAAAGGTGTAGTATCACTAGTGTGTAAGCAGTTGAGCTTTGTATCTCTTTTGGTGGAGGCAAAGAAAAGCATATTTGGTTATATTGAATGGTGTAAATGTTTTGTATCCTATCCAATTTATATTTGAAAATTTCTGAGAACAAAACATCATGTTGGAGGTCTCAAGTTCGAAATACCTTGCCAGCAAAAGCAAGGGGTTTGCCTTCTGGGTTGAGCTCGTCGCACCAGACTTGCCTAGTGCGGGTTAGCTCGCTATTGCATAGGAGCGGGGATTTTATCCTGTGCGCACCCAAAGGGTAGCGGCTACGGGTTTCCCTTGTCATAAAAAAAAGAAAGCACTATAATTTCCTGTATGATATGTTGCGTGAGCCTGATTGTTGATCTTCGTTCAAGAGTTTATGAAAGTATGTCTGTTACCTCTTTGTCTAATGAGTGCCTTTTGCATCAATATTCTGCCTTCTTCGTCTTTGATGTACTTCACTTGATCTAAATTTCGAACCTTCCTCTCTATGGCCTTGGTCAGTATGTACAACTTATCTTTACCTCTCACAACCTCATTCAAATCCTCCCAAAAAGTTTAAAGTCATTTTTATCTTATACACACACACACACACACACACACACACACATATATATATATATATATATATATATATATAAAATATTTTTTATTATATATATTGTATTAAATATCAAAATATTTTGTCAAAATCTTTAGAGCAATAATTGATGATGATTCTAATTCTATAAAAATGATTAATTATTATAGTATCTTACTACTCTATGTCTAACAATACTTGTCCACTATGAACTTTGTACATTTCGTAAGTAGTTATGCTTATATCATCCTTTAAATATAATAAATATAATGTCTTCAATAATAGAGATATGACAATAATTAATGATAAAAGTAAAGTAGGAATTAATTGTAAAATATCCATTGATTTGAAGCAGACAAGTATTGTTGGACATCTCAAGATAATATAGTGGATAACTATTGTTCGACTGAGCGAGTAAAAAAAAAGAAAAGGTAATTTTACAAAGAAAGTTGTATTGAATTCCATTTGCTAATCCTATCTTTTTTTCTTGCTTAAGCTTTGATTTGTTGATTCTTGTGCCTCTTATTGTTGCTAGGGTTTAATATTCTTCAACATTGAATTGGAATTGGAAATTTTGGTATAAAGTGCATGTGAATTTAGGTCTTTTTGATATAGAGTGAATAGGTTTTAAAAAAATTAATTTATGACTATTTTGCGAGTTTTATACCTGAACTAGTTTATTGAACCCAAGTCTTAGTGATACTATTTGATAGTTTTGAGGGTCTTATTAAGAGTTAACTGATATCAGAAAGAGTAGTTTGATACAAATTGATGTATTTGTTGGAATTGGAAGGGGCAAAATGGAGTATTATGTGAATGATTTTGAAGATGCAATGCTTAGAGATACTCGAAAAGTTTCAAGTTGGATCGTGGAAGATTCTTATTCGGTTTATATGTTGAAGGTACAACTCTTTTTTTTTTCTTCCTGATTATAATTTCATAGTATTGAAGTGCTGATATATGTGTTCTTGCAGAGGCTGAAAGTTCGGGCTCGTTCTACCATAATACAACCATCATCCTCTATATCAACATTTATCAAATTATGTTCTCTATAACAATATTTCGCTATAGCAGTCAAAAGATATCGTTTGGCTGTAATGGGTTTAACGCATAACACAGGCGTATGTCTGCATTACTCCCGTTGATGTTAAATTCTTCGACAGTAACATTGGCAAGGTAAACCTGTGGCTCTCAAAATCTCTTTATATTGTTGATCTTAGAAATTCTGTTTATATAAAGATGTTTAATTAGTATATTACCAAAAAAGAGCATGGTTATAACTAATTGTAGTTGAATTCAATTGAACATACAATAGTCCATATTTGAATTACTTTGAGGAGCTAAGAAAATGAAAGCATCCAAGATGTTGGGAAATAGAAGTCGAAGTAGCTAAGGAGAAATGGCCAAAAAGCTGGAAAAATACACTGTGAGGGAGCACCTCCGCGTCACAGAGTTGGCTCAAGCTATTCAAAATGTGCAGAGAGGGAACGTGCGCGGACCTGGACTCTAGGTTTGAATCACGTGCTTTATTTTAGACTATAAATAGTCCAGCCGTCTTATTTTATCATTATTCAGTTTTTGAAAAACGAGAGAACACAATTTGGGCGATTTTGCGGACTATCTCTAGGGCTTTTCTTCAACTCTTTCTCTTAGGTAAACACTTTTATGATCCTTGAACATTTTTGTGTTTGAAATCCCCTTTTTTGTAACCGATTTAATTGTTAGTAATTGATATTTGCAACCGTTTAACTTAGTTTTTTGCCTTTCCTGAGATTTGAACGATCTCATTGTTCTCAAATATCCACTTTACTGACACTCTTGGGTGCTGGGAAGTTGCTACTTTTTTTTACATTCGATGCTATTTTTATAGAAAGTTGAATTGGCATTGTTATTAGTAGTTGGCAGGGAACTGCATTTTTTCCTGTTTTATCGCTTGTAATATGGTGTAGTGTTGTGTGTGATTATATTTGTGGTTTTTTATTTGTCATTTTCAGATTGCGATAAAATGCCTGCTTCCATAATTGAATTGAACCTGAAGAATATAATTGAGTTTGAGGAAGGATGGCACTTTATACAGGAGGGAATCGAAAAGGCAAAGAGAATCCTGGAAGGACAGACGGAATCATTCAAGATTGACGAATGCATGACGTTATACACGTATCCTTAACATTTGTTGTAATGATAAAATAATGAGTTCAAATCTCTTAGTTTTTGAGATTTAAGTAGCTTTTTACATATATATAAAATCGGTGTTGAAAGTCTTGCAGACGAAAGGTTACAACCGCCCCCAGGATGAAGCTAATCCTTAACTTGATGAGTAGACTTATATATAATATGTGTTCACAGAGACCTCCTTACAGTTACGCTCCGCAGCTGTATGATAAGTACAAGGAAGCACTTGATGAATACATCAATTCTACGGTAATAAGCATTAACTTTCTCTCTTACATATGGTCTATGCTGTTCAGAACTTTAGATTCTTCAAAAAAATCACTCGGTGCATGTCGGATCCTCTAAAAGTAATGCAATTTTGAAGGATTCGACATGAATGCTACAGTATTTTTGGATAGTCCGAGCAACATATCTTATCATAATCAGGCCAACATATTAGTGATCTTGTGTTTGTATTCATTATTAGGTTCTACCTGCTTTGAGAGAGAAGCAGGATGCTGAGCTTATGTTGAGGGAGCTTGTGAAGAGATGGGAGGATTATAAACGTATGCTCAGGTGGCTCTTTCTATTCTTCCGTTATGTTGCACGGCATTATATTCCTCGAATGTCTCTACCTACACTGAACGATGTTGGTCTGACATGCTTCGACAATTTGGTTTGTTTCTTGCCAATCCTAATTTTCAATAAGAATTCATCATATCATTGTTGTGTGGTCAAAACTTATTTCTGTTTTTTCGTTGACAATAGGTTTATAAGGAGTTGAGCAGTAAAGCTATAAATGCTCTTATTATGTTGGCAAGTATCATATCTCTTAATTTTGTTTTCATTTTTCCCGAGTCTTGTGATACTATATATGCTAGTCATGAGGGTCTGATTTAAGAGTTTGCTCGTGTCAGATTACAAAAGAACGCGAGGGTGAGCAGATAGATAGAGCATTATTGAAGAATGTTCTTGATATCTTTGATGAAATCGGAAGGGGGGAAATGGATTGTTATGTGAGTGACTTTCGAGATGCTTTGCTTAGAGATACTGCAGCTTATTATTCTCGGAAAGCTTCAAGTTGGATTGTGAAAGATTCTTATTCGTACTATATGTTGAAGGTACAACTCATTCGTTATTGCTTTAAGTTTCCAGAGTAAATTGTGATACCCATGCTTTGCTAACACAGGTGGAAGAGTGTTTGAAGAATGAGAAGGATAGAGTGTCTCATTATCTCCACGTTAATACCGAGAAAAAACTTCTGGAGGTCAGCATTGTTTGTCTTCTCTTCAAAAATTCAGACCTTGTTTATGTTGAAAATCTTCCTTTAGTTGGATTTGTTTTCAATGCTGAGACCAAACTTGTGCTGCAGCAAGTGAAACACGAATTGCTGGTTGTGCATACCGATCAGTTACTTGAGATGGAGCATTCTGAATCTCGTGGTTTGCTCAGAGATGATAAGGTATTTGGTTACTTGTTTTGCTTAATTTTCACTATTGGTTTTCTGGTAATTCTGATTAAACCCCGTCCCTCTCTTTCATTTTCCGACCCTATGTCGCCAAATGGGGAACATAGGGATGTAAAAAAGGGGGGTCCTATCAACTTGTTCTCACCTAGGATAATAAGTTCATGAGTTTTGTCTTATTTCACCGTCGAGAAAGGAAAGAAGACATTCATCTCTAAGTTTAACTCAGACGTAGCTCCCTTCTTAGAAAACCTAAGAGGTCTATAGAAAATATGCCCCAAAGTGGCAACTGAACAATCCAAATGGAGCAAAGTACTCTGCCCGCGATGGTATACAGACAGCATGTGACATTCTCAGTCTATATGCAATGCCAAGGATGAGAATTCGGATAGACTGTCTTGTATAGCATAGTGTTTCAGGTTCCGTTTTCTCCCAAGTAAAGGTTCCCCGGTATGGGTCATACGAGACCTTCATGGACCGGGCTTGGCTCCTTTCTGTCCGTAACTGTCTCTTCCACCACCTCTCCTCAGCTCCGAGTATTCTTTTAGGTGGAGCCTTGGACTTCCATTTCAGCATGTTGGCCTTCCTTCCTTCCTTCCAAGCACCTTCTAAGTCTCGAAGGTTGCGGCTTTAAGTGAATTCCTTACCTCAGCAGCTCGGCTTAGTGTGCAAGTTCTCGAGGCATTGAAGGCATTCCAGCAAGGGCTCTTACTTTAACAGAACCAGGACCGTCAACTCCAATTGTCCTTATAGATAGGCGAAAGTTACCACCTCTCCTTAGAGTCAAGTGACTTTCACTCCTTCAAATCCATTATATTGGGAGGCCTAACTGTTAAATTTGACAAGATTCAAAAATGGATTAATTAGAAGATATGGTAGTTGGGAGGATAATTGCTTCATTGTTAGAAAAGTCAAAGATAGCACCTTTTGTAGGTGAAATTTAGGTGAACAATAAATTGGTTTCACAAAGTAAATCTTGATATTTTGACATATTGTGATGTCATGGATGACATCAATAGGAAGAATTCACTCCTATAAATAGGTATCTCCTAATTCATTTGTAACACACCTCTAACTTGCCTTCTCATCTCCTAAGGCATTTGTTCTTCTTTCTCTCTTGTAGTATTTCACTTGTACTCTTTTTGAGTGAAATAATATTGGTTGGTTGTGTCCGAGGAATAGGCAAAAGAAAACAAAAGTTTGCCGAACCTCGTTCATTCCTGGCGTTCCTTTTATTGTTGTCTCATTTACTATTTATTAGCTACATTAAGATATAGCAGTTGTGATTCCATCACTCTCTATATATTCGGCTTCCGCAACACTAACGAGTGACAATGGTTGTGACTGCTAATTCAAGCTACCTTTAAAAGAGATTCCGCATCTACTTATTTCGGGATGAAGACATGTCGGCCTTACGATCTTGGGAAGGATCGCGGCTAATCTCTTTTGTTCTCTCAGGTAGAGGATTTATCTCTAGTATATACACTTCTGTGCAGAATCCCGATAGAATTGGAACCTGTCACTAATATGTTTAAACAAGTACTTCTGTTTACTATGACAACAAAAGGATTAGTTTCTTTTTCTTTGGCATCACATATGCGGACTATACATATTCCGCAGTATGTCACTGCTGAAGACATGGACATGGTGCTACAAGCTGAAGATACGGCAAGTAACAAGCTGAATTGTCCATGTCCCCATTACATATTTGTAGATCTATAAGGAATCTTTGGCCTAGACTAGCAAAGAATTCATGTTATGAGGTGGGTGCGGCTAACAAAATACTATTTTGGAAGGACTTATGGATTACAGAACGTTTTAATGCGTTGTTAAGGTTGATAACTTTTTACGTAGCGAACATGTCTTTCTACACAACAGAGGAGAAAGTGTATGATCTGTTCTCTCATGCCTTAACTTTCTTTCAGTCTCCAATTTCATATGTTTTGTGTTGTTATCTTTCAACCGTATAGTTCCCTCTAGCTGCACTTGCACTCGAGCCTCACTACCTCCATAAGGTAGTGGTAAGGTCTGTGTATACTCTACCTTCCCCAGACCCTAATTTTGGAATTTCATTGAGTATGTTGTTGTTGTTGTCGTCAGTGTTATCAAAGGCTCTCTCTCGCTCTGTGATCTTGTGTTGAAACGCACATAAAGTGAGGCGAAGTGCTCAACACGTTTTGAGTCTCGCTTCAGGGCTTAAACGCCTTTGACTACACTGGTGTTTAGAACATTCTATAGAAAATGCAGAACAGTTAGTAGGTCTGTGAGGATTACTGTAATTCATCTCTTCTTTTTGCTTGTTACTACCTTATTGTGGAGGTCTCAACATACCTTAATGCTGAGGAATTCAACGTTACCAATAATAAAGTATTGATATGTGTGTTGTTGCACAGGCTGAAAGTTCGGGATCGATGAGAGGGATGTTACCATAATGTAACTGTCATCCTCTCTTTCAGCATTGCCCTATGAAGGACGGATCAATGTTTCTGTTGTGTTATGTTTGCAATAACAATGTTTCGCTTTTAGAAGCAAATATTTCTCTATAACAATATTTCGTTATTTTTCATAGACTCTATAGATGGATATGTATTGTGGATGTCTGCACTTCTTCCTTTGTTAAATGCTTCAATAGTAACATTTCCTATTGAGATTCTGATAGTCATCTGACAAGTATGATTTCATGGCTCTGTTATGCTTTTTGTTAGTCCTAGGGGCGGAGCTACGTGGTTGTCAGAGTGTCTAATTAGACACCTTTTATCGGAAAAGATTATCGTATATTACTAAGCTGTACTTCTTTTTATATATATCAATGTTTTTTTATTGCATTTTTCGTTGATAATATGCTGTCATTGTTTGCTGAATACTTTATTGAGATAATGGTTAAAACTTAAAAGCATACTTTAAGAATTATTTTTTTTAGTTTCATTCTTGAAACTATTAGGTATTTCCATTTTCACTTCAATTATTATCAATTGTTTATCAAAACATTTAGAAGCTGATTAGATCAAGTGTTTGAATATAATTATCAAAAGTCAAGTGTTTGAATACAATTGATAACTTAATTTGCCCATAAACTTTCGTGCATATAGCGGTTGACTCATTAATTAGATGCGTATTTTGATAAATAACTGTTAATAGTTCAAGTAGGAAAAACAATCACATGATAGTTTAAACGGAATGCGAGATAGACCACTTATACCTTCCATCACATTTTGGGATCAAAAATATCCCCGTTGTTATCCTAAGAGACCACAAATACCCTCAAGAGTTAACACCCTAATTTTTTAGTGACGTGGCATGCCACATAGGACTAATCCCTCCACCTAAGCGTTGCCAACTAAGATTCAATACAAAAGAACTTGATCTTTAGAACTTGATTTTTTGGGCTTTTGTGGCAGCTATTGTCTAATGAATCCTAGTTGGCAACGCTTAGGTGGAGGGATTAGTCCTATGTGGCATGTCATGTCACTAAAAAATTGGGGTGTTAACTCTTGAGGGTATTTGTGGTCTCTTAGGATAACAGCGGGGGTATTTTTGATCTCAAAATGTAACGAAGGGTATAAGTGGTCTATTTCACATAGTTTAGGAGCAATTTTGACCCTTTTTCGTAGTTTAAATAGGAAAACTCGCAAAAAAAAAAAATGATATCTCAGGTGTGTTTTTATCACTATATCTTAATTTTTTTATTTTTAAAATCCAATTAACTCCTTTAATTATCCGTGTTGGGTGCCATTTGTCACCATTTTTAAACAAAAAGGAAAGTGTATACCACACACCATCATGTATCAGTCTAGGTGTGTTTTAATAAAAGTCGATAATAGTTCAAGTAGGAAACACAAGCACATGATAGTTCTGATAGAAAATTCATAAAAATATGATACTTCAAATTGGATCTGAATTGTAATTTCTTCGATCCGAAAACTTAAAATTTTATATTCAATCCAAACGATCCGCGCAATCCTAGCTTTGGTATGAAGACAAGAAAATGGGGGAAAAAGAAACTTATGTTAAACATGTATAATCAAGTTGTAATTAATATTTAGGATATTTTGCAAACTCCATATAGTGATAAGCTGTAATTGTTGAAAAAAATGTAATTGTACTTTGAGCCAGCCCATAAGATTTTCACATGATCAAATTATGGTTTGAATCTTGGTCCATTACTGGACCACTATTCACTAATTCACAACAAGAAATTTGGATTACAGGCCCAGTGTATAAATCAAATATTAATGAAGAGTTCAAATATTTAGTGTGATGACTCATACCACTTGCCAATTTGTTTTTGTTTTGGAAATTTCCTTGTTCATATTAGAATCAACTCTACATAAATTAGACGCGGATTCAAGATATTAAGTTGATATAAAACATGGAAAAATTATACAAGTATTCCTACCGTATTTATTAGATCTCTTTATAGTTTGAAATTATTACATATTGGTTTTACTAATTAATTTCACACCAAATTTTGAATTAGATACATGTAGCTTTGCTACTAGATACACTCTGAAAGAGACATACATAGGCAGAAAGGTGAGCGAGCGAGGGAGAGAGGCGAGCGAGAGAGTTTGTGTCTTTAAAAACATGTGAATCATACTAGATATATGTATTGGGGAATGACATGAAGATACATAAGAGAGGCAAGCGAGAGAGTTAGATACATCCGAATCCACTCAGATATAATGTATTTAGAAATAAATTACACCAAATTTTGACTCCATATACCTGAGATACATGTATTTTGATGCGCCAAATAAATGTATCTGGAAACCGAATTATGGCACGAATGGTAATTTGAAATCTCAAAGGGAAGATACTTAATTAGATCCTAAACTAGTGGAATTTATGTTGTAACACAGATAGACACCTAAACTTCGCCTCAACTGGCAACTAAATACCTCAATTTTATGTTGAAAATGCGTATCTAGAAACCTTAACTTGGTTTACGTTGGCCCCCATAAACACACCAACTTTGAGAATACACTCCCTTAAAAGTGTCTAGATGTGCATTTTCAAAGTTAAGGTGTTTGTGAGACGCGCCTATGTCGAGTTGAAGTGTCTAGATGGTCACAATGAAAGTTGGGGTGTTCAAACTCCAGGTGGAGGCCAAGTTAAAGCGACATCTATGTATTATATCTTGTAAGTTTATGCATTTCTACAATAATATCAAGTTAGTAAAGTAATAACCAGAAGAACAACTAAATTCCACGATAAATAGTCTTATACATTAATTGAAAATTTCAATACAAATATGTGATCTAGGGAGAACGTTAATTAATTCACATGACTATATCAATAACCATTATACAAGATCCGCCCTCTCACACATATCACCATGTCATAAAAAAGCAAGTAAGAGAAGCTTCGATGAAGATAAGGACAAGGACGCATGTCATGTATGAGCATAAAGTGAAATGTATATTCTATCTTCGACTTGAGCTATATATATAATTGAATAATTTTAAACAAGTGATGAAATGATAAATATTAGATCTGAATTAGACCAAATTAATTTGTATATGTACATTTAATTTCAACCTAAATTGACTTCTTTTACCTAAGGATATTCAACAAGTGAAAATCTCCATCATGAATAGTGCTTATGTCATGTGGAGACTTAGAACTTGAAATAATCCTTATAATTTGTTTTGATATATGGCCAAAATTATAAAAAAAAAGTCTAAGTTCGTTGTTAAGTCGAAAGCTAGGAAACTATCTAACCTTGTTTTGGACCTTGGTGAGTGTTTCACCAATCTAAGTGAGGGAGCTAGTGAACAAAAATCAGATAAGAACATCTCGAACTCATGAAGAAGTGAATGATAACAACGAAAGTGCATGTCGATATCAAAATGGTCAAAGCATGCAACCAATCAAAATAGGCTAAGTACACTTGGCACTTCTATTTATGGTCCTAAAATGGGCTTAACCTTGTGAATTTCACCAAACTAAGTCAAATAAATGTCTTGTAAATGGTCCTTCTCTAAGTTTGAACAAACCAATAAGGTCCCCTCCCATTCCCATATACATACTTTCACAAGGTTTTATATTCTTTATGTTTTTACTAGTGACAATAGAAAGAAAATCATATGTTCATATTTATGAAACCAAGTTACATGCACATCATCATTGACTTTGCAATTGAATTTATCAATATCCTATTCAAAGTCAAATGTAGTTTTAAATTTTTATGTCGATATAGATCCAGAATTTTAAGAAGATAAGTACAATACTATTGCTGAAACTCTCTTGCTTAATGCATGAGCTTCCATTGCCTCGCTTTTTAACTCTCCTTCTCGCGCCTTCCACAAGGTTGTCAAATAGAGTGAAAGGGGTAGCTATCCAAGTGGAATCGTTTCAGTTGTATGCCACGAGGTTTGTATGGACAAGGGGAAAAATTATCATCGCTTTTAAGCACAAGAAGTTCTCTATCATCATCGCTTTTTAGCACAACAAGCTCTCTATAATCTAGCTTATTGTATTCTATCCTCTTGTATTATACTCGGTGTCACATCAAATAAAAAAGATGAATTATTTTTATCTAGTATTATTTAAGAACTATTACGAAAATGTTGAGTTCGATTGGATCATTAGACTATAGGTTATATCCTCCACCACTAGTGGTTTAATTAATGAATTTTGCGCGATTTTAAAAGAATAAACTAAAGAAAATAAACAATTAAAATTAAGAGTGAACAGTAAATATGTTTAACCCGAATAATAAACTTAATAGATGATCTGATAATATAAAAAATCTTTTTTTGATTTTCACTAAAAAACAATAAAAATGTTGTCCCCGTCATAGTCAACTAAGTTACATCAATATAGATTTATTGCACATACTCAAAAAAAAAAAAAAAAAAAAAAAAAAAAAAAAAAAAAAAAAAAACACCCCACCCCACCCCCAATTATAGCATATAATTTCTTTAAAAAAAATTATTTAGTCTTAAGATTTTTGTCTTTTTTTGGTAGATAAAGGATGAAGATGATAAGACTCAGTCTCAAGAAAACCCCAAGTTAGTCACTTTCCATGAGTAATTGTGGCATTGAATTGATGCATAAAATGCCTTCTATTTTGGTTGGTGTTTGGTATGCGGGATAAGATGCAATATTTTAGTATTAAATTTGATATTAAATTTATGTTTTATTTTGTTAACATAATATATATTTTATAATTCTAAAGTTAATTTTGAATATTTCATAAATTCTGGAATCATTTCATATCAGTTTTAGGTGGGATAAATTAATCTAAAAATAATAATTTTAAAATAATATAATCCGCAAATCAAATAATTAATATATATATATATGTGTATATATATATATGTGTGTGTGCATGCAAATTTATCACGTTCAAAGTTTGTGGTCATTTTGACATTTTTCTTTTAAGGAATGGTCCATCAAAATATTTAGTAATTTTAGGAGAAGATTCACCCTATCTGTTTGATTAAGATTGATTGCGACGACAAGATTAAAGTAAGAGTTTATATTTTGTGAAGTGATAATATGTGAATTGCAATAATATCATGTATGATATGTAACCTAGAAAATAAAGGAACCAAAAAGCGCTGTAATCGACCAATAAATAGAATATACTTTATATACTGTTAATATATATAACTTAATTAAATTATTGTCCTTCTCAAATTAACCCCCATGACTACCCTACTCACACACCCTTATAGAGTAGAAATAAAACTCAATCGCGGTTGATTTGGAAAAAACTTAAGTCAACAGATTCAAGATTTAAATATACGAATTCAAGTTCTAAATCTTAATCTTTTCAATTTATTGGTTCTAAATTTCTTCTACCATAGCTCAATTTAATAATTTAAATTCAAAATCTATAATATAATGTACGTATTTATAAGTTTGTGAACATATATATGATTTGAGTTTGAAATTATTGGATCCGAATGAATCCCTAACTTATATACCCTACAATCGACTATATATGTTTCAATGGAAAAAATGATTAAGATTTTGTTATAAAAAAAAACAATTCTAAATGGAATTTAGGCTTTTTCTTTTTTTAGCAATAGAATAACATGTTAATCATATAAGTATCTATCAGAAATAAAATCTCTCTATTAATTACTGTTTTAAATTCTTAAAGCGATAATTATTTTGAATCAGAGGGAGTATATATAGCATAAGACACAAATGAAAATTAAATAGTCAAAAACTCCTCCTAATTAATACTCCATCCCTTCCAAAATAATTGTCCCAATTTTTCTTTTGAGAGTAAAATGATATCAACTTTGATCAATATTAGAAGGGGTATTTTTTTTCATCATATAAAAATGAGAAATATTATAATTTATAGTATTTTCGTATAATTTTTTTAATTCGGTCAAATTAACTCTCAATAGAGAAGCGAAATGTGACAAGTGTTTTAAAACGGATGAAGTGTTTCGTAAAAGACGTGTAAAAGAAAGACATGATAGATAATCTGAGATTGAGGGAGTAATAAATCAATTTCCACTTGAGAAAGCTAAAACAAATATTAATCCAATGGTTATTAAAGTGCTAAAACATGGGTTTAGAGAATTACAGTTAAATCATTAACTAAAGTCCAACTATAAATCATACATTAATTAATAGTGGACTAAAAATAGCATTAGTGCTATGCATGATTATGGCAAGTACCATGCTTCTAATTAACATGGGATAACCATTTGACTAATCATGACCTCTAACAACTAATTTCAACTCAAAATCATACACTAATTAATAGTAGATTAAATAGCATTTTAGTGTAGGTTAATTATATTATGGCAAGTAACATGCTTCTAATGTAACATAGGATCACCATTTTACTAATTAATACTCATCAGTTATTTTTACATGTCACGTTTTACTTTACAAGAATTGATTTAATGAAAATTAGGAAATTAAATTGAATTAGATTAGCTTGTTATTTTAAATTTAAATATTTAAAAATTATACTAAAAATATCATAATAAGTTGCAATCATTCTCATATTAATATGATAATAAAAAAACAGAATCTTATAATGTTGGTCAAGCTCCATACATTTTAACTCTCAAGAATCAAAACATAACAGATAAAAGTGAATGAAAGATCAGAACTTGATCGTTGTTTAGTCTTAAATTGACAAAATTTTTTTTGCTTCTCTATATTTTTTTTAAAAAAATTAGCAATTTATACTCATTATAAGTGGTCAAATTTGAAAGCTTGAAATGTACACAAAATGATTGCCTTTTACTCAAATAATCTGTAGTTATTACAAAAAAAAATAAAAAAAAATTGAATGACCTATTACAAGAAATTAATTTACAAATAATTTTAATAAAATCATATCCAAAAAATACAAATGAATATTTTTAAAATTAAGATTCTTCTTTTCTCAGAAATAATTAAAGAGATATATTTTCTTATTTTGTTAATTAGTGTTTAATGCTCATATTAAAATTTAATTAGTTTAAATTTATATCTCATAAAATTCAAACAACGAAAAATAATTCTAAATAAGTTAAAATCAAATTCGAAATCTGTGATAAAGAGATATTCTTGTATTACCACATGCTATATCTTCTTTTCCTTTTTTCTTTTCACCTTATTTAATAAAGTAATTTCCACTTGGGAAGATAAAACTAATATTAATGCAATAATTGAAGTGCTAAAATATGGAAAGAGTTTAGGGGGGTGGCACCTAGGCTTTAGAAAATATATTTAAATTAGTGAACTAAATTTCAACTAAAAGTCATACACTAATAAATTATTTCATCATATATATATATGTATATATAATTTCAGGATTATAATATTAATTCTATTGTACATGCCAAGCACCATGCTTCTAATTAACATGGTACAACATTTGACAAATCATGAATTACAACTATTTCTCATTAATAGTTAATACCCAAAAAATAATTAACAAAAGATAATTTTATAACTAAATGGTAAAATTCATCGCTATAATTTTATAACTAAATGGTAAAATTCATCGCTAATTAGGTTTCCTCATGAATAGTTAATACGAGAAAAATAAGAATCAAGATGAATTTCATAGCTAAATAGTAGATCAATCATTTGATTAATTTTCCACATTAATAGATAGTACTAAAAAAATAATCAATGACAAATAAATTAGGTAGCTAAATGGCATGTTAATTTAAGTTTCTCGTTAAAAGTTATTTTACGAGATAAGTTTTTTCGATCATGTCATCATTATGATATAAATAATCTTCAAACAAAATAATTATATATTTTATTTTAAAATTATTACTGATTATCTCTCATCATGCAAAGGTTGGATGATCTGGAATTTGTGTGTTGGCTATGATGACTAGCAATTTAATAGTAAATCATTGATTAAATTAAAATAATGTAATTAAATTTGTATATAGAGTGAGAGAATAATGTAATCATGAACTTAAACAAACATGATAACATATAAATATGCTCTAGAATATTTAGGGTGGGTTTGTAGGAAGAAAGATATTTTTTTCATAAATATCTATTGATTTTTCATGATTGTTTATAAGAAATTTGAAGAAAAAATATAAAAAGATTTTTTTTTCTTAAATATGAAAAAATTGGCTCCCTTAATGAAAGTATAAAAATAAGTTTTCACAAATAATATTTGATATATTTTGTCTTCTTCATTCTTCAAGAACTCCACACTCCTATCCCTACTTCACTCAATCTCTGATAATATTTATCTAAATTAAATACATATATTTTTAAACTAATATTTTTGTACTTACATAATACACACACGAGAGAAACTAATAAACTTATTTTTAAAAATTATTTTATATAATAATAAACACATTCTTAATTAAAGATAAATTTAAAATTTAAAATTTAAGAGTTTAATCTTTTCAAAATTTCAATATTAAGTTAATTATTTTAAAATTATGTTTATGATTATTATTTATAATTTTAAATAATTTTTTGTTATATAATTTATACTTTTTATTAAAATTATGAATTCAACTGGATACATGCATCCTCCCCTGCCCTTAGCCTATGATTATATTGACTAAAGGGGAAGTTGTAAGACCAATTAGAAGACATTGATTTGTAGGGTTACCTAATTAATGATTATATGATTAATTAATCATATAGTCTTTTATTTTTCAATTAAAAAATATAATTTAATGATTAATTAGTTAGGATACTCACCATTTATTTGGCCAATTTTTAAAAGGCTAAAAGTACTTTTTCTTATTTAAAATTATTTTTAAAAAATTAAAGTATATTTGGCTAATATTTTGTTTTGTTTTGAAAAAATTAGTTTTCTATTGTTGGAACAAGCTATAAATTATTCACTTTTCCAAAAGCACAGCAAAAACTTTAACTTTTTTCAATAAAAAAATATTTTTTTATTATCAAAATATCTTTAACGATTGAAAAGATGGAGAAGAAGATGTCGAATGCGATGGAGAATAAATTTATTTAGATAGTGATAAGTTTAAAATTTTAACTTCAACTTTTAACCTAATGATAATTTATTTAATTTTTACCATAGTATAGTGTCACGTGAAATAATTTCTCTATAAAGAGACAGAGTGCAGTATACACACGATCAAGTATTAGTCGAGATATATTTCTTCTAACCATTAAGTAATAGTTCAGATAGCCAAGAAATTCATACTCTCAGTAATTCATATATAAAACTCGTAATAATTAAATAATTTAAATGTGTTTTTGACCATTTTTTACAAAATAAATAAATAATAATAATGGTGGACAAAGTTAGATTTTTAGGATAACAAATTTGATTAACTTGTTTTTCTCTAAAATATCAAACAATTCAAAACTTTGTCAAAACAACTATTTCCTGCGTTCCATTTTATGTGGCAACATTTGATCGGGCACTGAGTTTAAGAAATAATGAAGACTTTGAAATGTTTACCAAATTGTCCTTCAAAAAAGTAAACTCATTTTTCTCTCTCCTCATAAATGTATTAGGTACTATTATTAAAATTAAGTGGACCAAGAAGGGTAAAAAGGAAATTGTACCTTTAACTACTTACCATATAAGAAAATGTGACATTCTTTTTGGGATTAACAAAAAAAGAAATAGTGTCATATAAAATGAGACGAAGGGAGTAATATTTTTTTAGGAAAAGTCCTTTTGGCCAGAAAAATTTGGCCAGAATTTGACCAGAATGGTAAAATGATATGTTCACATTATAATCTAGTTTACTTTTAGACATTTTTGCCCTTTAACTTAAATATTAAATATATTATTTAATTATGTTTTCAATACATTAAAAATGATTAGTGAGATTAATTATTGATCATTTCTTAATTAAACATGGGAAAAGAACCAAAAAATTCACCAAAAAAAAACATAATTCAATTTTCCCCCTTTTTACTTATTCTTTTTAGTTTATTTTTTTTCATTTCTTATTCCTTAATGATAAGAAAAATTTTAAAAGTATAAAACAGAACTAAGGTTAAATTATCTATTTTAATTTATAATTTTTAATCGCGAAAAGATAATTTATATCTAAATTAAAATATAAAAATATGAAATTAGCCGAGTTGGCTAAAGAGTTACTCTTATTTATTCAAAGGAGTTATTGTTATACATCGATTTTCTAGAAAAAAAATTAATGATAAAAATATATTTTATCCAATTATACTAAAACTATGTGAGCGAAATAAGAAGAAAACTAAAATTATCATTATGTTTCCTCTATTATGTGATTATCTTCATATTTTCGATAACATATGAATCATGTCATACACAAAAAAGACTCATTAAAATTAATTTTTATTTATTATTTCACTACTAGAGACATATACAAAAAAAAATTATAAAATTTTTGATGGTGCTTCATTAAAAAATTTTAATAACATAAAAAGCATATAGAGAGTTTTTTATGATTTCAAAATAAACTTTATAAAAAAATTTGAAAGAAAAACATCTTTATAGTTCTCCGATGACAATGACAATACAAATTTAACATGAACTATATTTAAGTTTCATCACATATATATTTTTCTTTAGTAGTATTATTTGTTATTTTATTAAAAATGTTTGCTATTAAATGATCTGCAAAAATATTAAGTATACATAGTTGTAGTCACAATATTATTTTTTTCTTTCAAATTAATATTTGTTTTGAACGGATTAATATTTTTTAAAATTAAGTAATTTTATTGCATTTATTATATAAATAAATTTAAATTACCTATTTAAATAATTATTTAAATTAAATTTTAAATACTTTTTTTATATATATAATGTAAAATAATTCAATAATAACAATCAAAAATCAAAATACTTTAGAATTGATAAACATCAACACATTAAAGAAATACTAAAAATCATACGGTTTATAAGTGTCGATCCTATTTAACAACAACCCAAGATAACTACACATTAATGTTGAAAAATTACATATTTAAAGTTTATGTTTGGTTATTATGTTTTAAAAAATTAAACTACATATTTACAACAACATGTTTAAAAATTAAACTACATATTTAAAAAATTTAAATTACATATTTGATTACTATGTTTTAAGAAAATTAAATTATGGATTTTATAATGTGTCGATGTCTATCAACTCGAAAGTATTTTGAGATTTGATTGTCGTTATTGAAATATAAAAATTTTAGATAAATGAAAATAATTTTTAAAACATATATATCCTAGTTATGTTATAATTTACTTATACATGTTAAACATATTGTAAATTAATATATACATAAAATACATATATTATAATTGATAAGTAGGTATTGAGTGATCTTTTATTCATTTGTTTTGAAATATCCACTTAATTAATACTATTCGAATAACTGGATTATTTATTCATTGTTAAAATTAGTGAAATAATTTCGCCATTTTCTATATATGTTAATTCTTGTACGGAATGATTATAATATAAAAAAAATAATGTGTTATTTATGACATAGTTTTGAATGTCTTATCATCAATTATTTTTAAAAATATCGAAATTTCAATATAATTTTTCTCTCAAAATATGTCCATTATATAGACTTATCTATTTAGTTGATTATATTTAAAGAAGAATTTAATTAATTTTTTTAATCTATGCTTAATTACTATATTTTACAATTTTTTTATTACAAAATAATTAAGTATAATCTTTAGTAGATAAGATAGTCATTTGTAGTTATTATTAATGAGAAATTTAATTGTCTTTTCTCAATAAAGAGATTTATTTTAAGCGAAAAAATAATTTTTCAAAGTTGAAACCTTAGGATCATAATTGAGTTTGGAGGAGGGGTATATGTAGAACATAATTTGCAATATAATGAAAAAAATATAAATGTATAAAAATAAAATTACAAAAATATTTTTTTAATTAAAGTGTACATTTTTTTAATTAATTAAACAATACTTATTTTTAAAGATAAACCACACACACAAAAAAAAATATTTTTCATTTTCATTGGCAGCCAAATAGTTAATATTTAGTAGTCCAAGGAGTTTGGGAATAGACAAAAATTAATTTTGTTTGGAGGGAAAAGTATTGAGGAAATAAATGTAAAACTTAAAACAAGATTATTTTAGTCTTTTTATATTTCTGGCCAAATTCTGGCCAAAATTTTCTGGCCATTTAGCATTACCCATTTTTTTAATAGAAGAATTTCATACTACTTGTTTCTTATCTTTACCATAAGGTTTTAATGAGAAACTTCACACCAACAAAACTACAAGAAGAAATATACATATATATATAAATAGAAATTTTTGAAGTTAGTGAGGGAATGTATGTTTTACAAAATTCCAAATAAAAAACTTGTAGTACTTTAAATAGAACATGGTACTATGATCAAGTGGAACTTCAAAAAGTTTTTGGGTCTTATAGCTAATTATTAGATACCTAGAAATAGTATTTTTTTGATTAATAATTATAAATTTTCTGCTGAATAAAGAATGACAGAGTTGGCACCTAAAGCTTCTATGAAGTATATACGAGTTCGTGTTAGTACGAGCCTAATATATATATTTTAATTTTAATTTACGTGTTTTAAATAAAATTTAGAGAGTTATTCAAATTTTTTATATACTTTTTTTAGATATATAAATTGTTAAGTATTGTGATTTGTAGGTTTTTTAATGTAATTTTTAAATAATATATGTGACTCCTTCCTTTCGAATTTATGTGACATTAATAAAATTTTGGAAGCCAATTAAATTTTTATACGTCTTTAAAATATTTTAAATTGTTAATTAATGTGATTTATAATATTTTTAATATATAATAAATTGATAAATAAAATAAATAAATTAAAATGAAAAGTTTAAAATTTTCAAATGTCCTCAACCAGAAACATGTATATCGACAGACAATTATATGCTTGTAGCCGCTTCTATATAATAGCAATAATCCACTAAATTACAAAAAAAAAAAAAAAAAAAGAAGGATATTGACAGTATTAAGAACCTTAATATTATTAGTGCAATTTAACTAATGATATTAAATTTAGTTAGAAAATATTTTTATTCTTTTTTTTAAAAAAAAAACTCAGCTTCTCATAATATGTACTCCCTCCGTTTCAAAACTTATTTTCATGTTTTCACTTACATGCCTCTTAATAAAATATTTATCGTCCTTACTATATATATATATATAGTAAGGACGATAAATATTTTGAGATTAATCAGGACGAGAGTATAATTTTATATTTCTCCAACTTTATTTTAGGCGTGAACAAATTCATTATACATTTCATCAAAACCAAAACTTTTAGCCTATTTAAATATTAATCCCTTTTTCATTATATTATTAGCTTCTTAAAATATTTAACTTAACAATTGCCACTAAAAATACCCTCCTCAATCATGCGTTTGCTTCCTATAGCCAACCCCAAAAAAATTAAAAAATTAAAAAAATATTTACACAATCAAATCGTCTATTTAGTTAATATATTGCATTATATTAATTGGTGACCTAGAATAAACTATACGTAATTATGTATAACATGTTACGTTACATTCCTATTGTAAAAAGATCAGTGTGTACAAAATTTGATAGTGTAAAATTCTCTATATTTTTTATTAGTTCATAAAATAATAATTTTTTATTTGATTTTCTTTTTTTAGAAGGGAAGAAAATAATAATGCAAAAAGTAATAGCCCTGGCCTCCAAATGATCAACTACCAAGCTGGCCAAAGATGGTTGGTGGGGATCAAGAATAGAGATATATAATTAATCAACATCGAGTTTATCTGAATCTAATTATTTTATGATATAAAAAATAATTTTATGTATAAAAAAGGTTAGAATTATGATAAATAGTACGTACGTCTTAAATATAATGAATTCAATACTAGATTAAAATTATAATAGTTGAATAAATTGATCAAGCTTAAATTTTGAATACCGTCTCTTTCGTATGAATCATATCCCCATCAAATCATACATAAATATCAGTATAATGTTATCTCAGATCTTCTTTTTGATCTTCTATAATTTCTTGGGGTCCTATTTTATTTTATTCATCACCTTTTTTGGGTTTTAGGGTTTGGCCACTTATGGGTATAGAGCAAAGTTGGAAGAATGATGAATTGATGTGGTACTTTCTCTTCTCTTTTTGGGGTTTTTTTCATTCCGTATCTGATATTCGTATTAGAGCTTGCCTATTTTGGATTTGCATCGTGTAGAGCCCTATTTGGGGGGAACACTCCCTATCAAGATTTTTTTCATACATAAGACTCGAACTCGAGACTTCTGGTCAAGAAAAGAGCAGTTTTATCCGCTACCCATGTCCGATTGTAATGTGGTACTTTCTCATTTCAAAGGCATTAGTACTATTTTGTAATGTTTAATAAAACCTAATAAGAAAGGCCAAAACCCTAGCTAACTCCCAAATCCTGTCATGAAAAGAAGAGAAAGCTCCATAAAACAAAGCTCATGCACATGCAACCCCTTCTTCTTAGTTCTTTCCAATGAATTTGCACTTGAGAGGGACAAGTGGTGGGGGATCATGAAATAGGCGCGTCGATTCAGAATTTCGAGAAGACGAATGAAATATCATACGAATATGCTAAGTTCAAAATTTTCAATTTTTATATGTTACTTTTGAAACTCATTACAATTTTAATTTGAAATTATAGATTCATAAATTGTTTTTGTTGAAATTTTAGTCATTTTTAACATGTATATATATAATTCATGTTGAAATATTGAAATTACTTGATTTGATTATATCAAATTATACGAATTACAAAATGAGAATAGAGATTTCAACGCGTCACAATAGATCTCGTGTTTCAAATTCTGAGAAGATTAAACCCCTCAATAAAAAAAAAGCATTTTCTCTTAAATGAATTCCGAGAAGTGAAACTTGCTCAAGGCTGAAGGTTTGAGTCACGTTGATTTTTTGAATACCATGGTTCTTTCAATTTAATACTTGTTTTTTCTTTATTTGGTGTTATTGGAGTACTAGATTGGAGACTTTATTTCAAATTTCAAATCATTTGAAGTAGATTTAATGTGGCTTAATCTAAATTGAAATTACAAATTCAAAGAATATCATGTTGAACAACACAAACAAACTCTACTTAATTTTTCTTCTATCGAAGGTGTATTAAACATAGCATCGATAAAATTTACTTACGACTCATATAACTTTTCGAATTTTACTTTACTGATGAAACTATACTGAGTATATTATTATTATATTATATCCACAAACTCTACTTTGTCAAGCCAAGAAAGATTTTTGGTATTTGTTTAATTTAAAGCAAATGCTAGGGGAAGTAGAATGGATAAAGAAATAAAGTGGGGTCAATATACTTGGCAATCAAGGTGGTGTAAGCCATGGGTTTTCAGCTGGCAAGTATGGGCATATTTGTGGCTAAAAACACAAGTTATTACTACCCTAAGATAGCCCTAGGATGGGGTCCAACATAAAATATACTTTATCATCAATTATTTATTATAACACGTTAAAATAAATTTCGACAATATACCGTCAGAATTTAAGTTAATAAAGAGAAGTTATGATATAGCGGTATATATAAAGTGTTTTATATTTCATAAGTTATGAGTTCAAATGATGAAAGCAGTTTTTAATTGACGCAACATGACTAGTTGATAACTATTCATAATTATTAATAATAACTACCTCGAAAATAAGGCAGGCAACGTAAAATATAGTATGTTGTCGATAATTTGTTATAACAAGTTAAAATTAATTGATAGTATATAAATTATTTATATCCTACTGTCAGAATTTAAGTTTATAAAAAGAAGCCTTGGAGAAGTGGTAAAGTCTCTTGCAATTTATAAATTATGAATTTCAGTCATCAATAACATTCCTTTGAAATACCACTCTTCCTTGGACTTTGTGTGAACTTGTCATGTTTCGTACATCGAGCTATTTTTTATTAGAAATATAACCTAATCCAACTTATACACGTGGACATATTTGCTATGTCCAAGTCAGCTTCCTCTATGACAACTTGACCTTCTAAAGACTTTTCATTATTCTTGAATCTTGAATATATATATTAAAAAAAAGTGTAGTTATAGTGTACTACTAATATTTTTAGTATATCATACAAAAAATAGTTTATTAAAATTAATATTAAATTTTGAAATAAAATAATAGTTGTCAGAGTTTAGCTTATGATTTGAGATGGACCCCATTTTAAAAGGCATTAACTTCTCACCTTCTATCAAATGCCCCTTTCATATATCTCACTACCAAAACTTCTATTTAAACACCTTCCACCCTCTCTTTACTACATTCAAATCAAACAATTTCAATTTTCTTCTCTTCTCTCTCTTTACTACATTCACAACTTCAAACACACATTCGATCTTGCTGCTATGATCCACTGAGATTGAGATCTTTACTATATCGTGTTCAAATACTCATCTATTATCATTGTTCAATCAAATTCTGAATACATAAATACGTTCGTGTTCTGCTTTCAGAATTAGTCCGATCAACATCGGAAAAAAAAAATCAAATCCCTCCTATTTCAAGTCATCAAACACTATTTGCTCGATTAAAATCTAAAATAGCAGAAATAGGTTTGTGTGCTGCTTCCAAAGTCGATCGTCGAATTTTCACAAGAAAAAACCACTTCAAAAACAAACTTAAACCAACTTTCTCTTTCTTTCAAGTCTTCACACCACTACAGGTTCGTGTTCTGCTTTCAAAGTCAGGCGTCAAATTTTTCCACTAGTCAAAACCATTTCAACAACAAACTCAAACCAACTTCCTCTTCTTTCAAGTCTTCATACACTACAATTACAAAAACAAACTCGTGTTCTGCTTTCAAAGTCAGTCGTCGAATTATGGTTAACTTCAATGATCATGATTTATTTTCTAATAGATGTGTATGGGTAAATGGTCCTGTTATTGTAGGTGCAGGGCCATCAGGACTAGCTGTTGGTGCTTGTTTAAAAGAACAAGGTATCCCTTTTGTAATCTTGGAAAAATCAGATTGTATTGCATCTCTATGGCAAAAAAAAACTTACAATAGATTAAAACTACACCTCCCTAAACAATTTTGTCAATTACCCAAATTTCCATTTCCACAACACTATCCTGAGTACCCTACAAAGAAACAATTCATTGATTATCTTGAATCATATGCTAAAAAATTTGACATAAATCCAATGTTTAATGAGTGTGTTCAATTTGCAAGATATGACAAAATTTGTAAATTGTGGAGGGTGAAAACTACTTCACCAAATGGATTAGAAGTTGAGTATATTTGTCAATGGCTTGTTGTGGCTACAGGGGAAAATGCTGAAAAAGTTGTGCCAAATATTGAAGGATTAAAAGAATTTGGAGGTGAAGTTATTCATGCTTGTGATTATAAGTCTGGTGAAAAGTTTAGTGGGAAGAAAGTTCTTGTTGTTGGTTGTGGAAATTCTGGCATGGAAGTTTCTCTTGATCTTTGCAATCATAATGCTCAACCATCATTGGTTTGTCGTAGCTCGGTAAGTTATATACACTGACACAGTAGTATCAGTATTTTGAGTTAGTAATTCCACTTAATATGGACGATTTATCTGTAGTTATCTTTCAGGTGACTTGATAATGTAAAAATCCTTTTACAGTGTCTTTATAACTGACAAAGTACAAGAATTTTTACACTATTAGGTCATAAAAAGTGATATTAGTTACCTAAAGAACGAAACAGATAACCTGTTACAATATGTTAAAATATGGTTAAGATTTGTTTGGATTCTTATGGAATTTTGTTCTTTTTTTCTTCTTCTTTAGGTTCATGTATTGCCAAGAGAAATATTTGGGAAATCAATATTTGAGTTGGCTATGTTGATGATGAAATGGTTACCATTGTGGCTAGTTGACAAAATTTTACTAATTTTGACATGGTTTATTCTTGGTAACATTGAGAAATATGGGCTAAAAAGGCCAAAAATTGGACCTTTGGAACTCAAGAACACACAAGGGAAAACTCCTGTTTTGGACATTGGTGCATTGGAAAAAATTAGATCAAGAAAAATCAATGTTGTCCCCGGAATCAAGAAGTTTTCATGTGGCACCGTTGAACTTGTCAATGGTGAAAAACTCGAAATTGATTCTGTTGTTCTTGCTACTGGCTATTGTAGCAATGTTCCTTTTTGGCTAAAGGTGAGAAAATGTTCTATTCTTCTCAAATTATTTGGATTCTTTCCTTTTTTATTTAGGCTTAATATCTAAATTAACACGCCAATTCTCAAACAAACACCTTCACTTGGTCAAAAACAAGTCTTTTCATAAATTAAAAAGATCAAGTTATACGGTGTGTGTTTGAGAATTTGTGAAGTTAAGTGGTCATCACTAGAAAATCGTGCAAGTGAGAGTGTAAAAATTGAAAAATATTGAAACTTTTGGATGCTCCTTTTTTATTTAGGCTTAGTACCTAAATTTACATGTCGGTTCTCAAACAAACACCTTTATTTGGCCAAAACATTTTTTTCATTTTAAAAAAAGAAGATCAAGTTATACCGTGTTTGTTTAAGGATCGATGAAGTTAAGGGGTCATCACTAGAAAATGGTGCAAGTACGAGTGTGAAGTTGAAAAATATTGAAACTTTTGTATGCTCCTTTTTATTTATGTTTAGGTTTAGTACTTACACAAACTTATAGTACTGAACACTCAACTTGATGGATTCTCAAACAGACACCTCAGCTAGGTCTAAACACATTGTCAATAAGATCAAGTTATAATGTCTTTTTGAAAATCGATCAAGTTAAGAGGGTCAGTACTAGAAAATCGTATAAGTACGAGTATCGAATTGACTCTGAACTTTTTATGGAAGATTTTTGAATAGTTTGACTAATATTATTTTGTATTATTTTTATATAGGAAAGTGAATTCTTTTCCAAAAATGGATTCCCAAAAGCACCATTTCCAAATAGTTGGAAAGGAAAATCTGGGCTATATGCAGTTGGTTTCACAAGAAGAGGGCTATCAGGTGCTTCTGCTGATGCTATTAAAATTGCACAAGATATTACCATAGCATACAATGAAGATATTATGCAAAAAAAGCAAAAAATCTCAACCTTGTGATTTAATTGAATCATATATAGAGATTAATTTTGTGAAAAAAAATAGGTAGCATAGATAGATTAGCCCTCTCTAGAAGCCCAAGTTTTGGTATAGTTTGGGAATTTTGTATTACGAGTTGTCAGATCAGGTGGAAAGTATTTGCATAATTTTTCAGATCCTCTAGAAAAGAAAACAAGTTCTTTTTTGGGGACGCGTTGTTTGGGTTGAGTTTTCGGAGGATGATGAGGTGGTCTAGTTTTTTTTCATTTTTCCTCTTTTACCCCTTTTCCAACTTTGACTTTAGTGTTCACTTATGTTGATATTTTTGTACATATTTGTACAATTACTACTGATTATTAATTAAAGTGACAAAGATATTCCTTTATTGTTCAAAGTAGTCTTAGTACAATTTGATTGTATAGAATTTCATGTTTATCTTTAATTAACTTTGATCTAATGATATATAGGAGTGTAGTGCGTGATATGTGGATTTGATCGTATGTCACAGGTCTAACTTTTAACGTTTCAAATAACTTTTTTGTATTTAAATGAAAAGGAGTAGAAGGTTGGATCCATCACGTTTCAAAATATATGTCATTGGCCCTCAGAAATTTTTCGATTATATTAACTTTTTTGCTAGTTGATTAATCAAAATGACAAAGATATTATTTATTGTTCAAAGTAGCCTTGGTATGATTTGATTGTTATAAATTTCATATTTATCCTTACTTATTAGCACTGGCCCTAAAAAACTTTGATCTAATCATAGGAGTACACATGATGTGTGGATTATGCATACGTCGCATGTCTGAATACTACCACAAATAAAAGTTTGATATTTAAGTGAGGAAAAATACTAGTGGTGGCAATAATCGCGCCTAGTTTTAAAATACATTATGAATTTCTCAAATTATCAAAAAGAAATTAAATTAGCAATGATATAGACCACAAAAATTGGGTATATTAGATAAGTCTCAAATACAAAAAATTAAAAAAATAAAATTAAATGGAAAAAAATTATTCACAAGTCATATTGGTGAAGCTTTGAATAAAATTCAGAAAAAAAACTTAAATGAAGAAAATGACTCTTCAATTTGCTCACTTTCTATGCACAATTTTCAATGCAATAAATAGAATATAATTTGTATTACAAAAAGAATGTCCTATTTCAAGTTCTTTTCAATTAGTCATATTCAGTACAGTTATGAAGTTTTTGGATAGCAACTAGTCATCATTTTAACACCCTTAGTACACATATATGCATTTACAATAGAAGATTTAGTTGGATATCTCGAAAGGTGAATTCAGAATTTAAATTGGTTAATAAAATAATACGAATACATTATTCAATTGTTTGAGATAATTATAAGTGTGGACTTAATTAATTAATATTTTTTAATGCATATATAGTTCAAGTAGAAAGAAAGAGATATGTCGTTGCACATAATGATCAATATCGGTCACATATCATGATTATGAAGTGTTACGATAATCATATTTTTTACATCGTCAATGAATAACACTTATGTGTTTTTTGAAAATTACTTTAGTAAGGATCACGGTATATCCAAAATGATATGATGAAATTGTGACAAGAACCTAATTATAAAGGAATAATTGATCAGAGTCGCTTTGAAAAGAAAAGAGTAAAGTCATCAAATTTCTCAAATTGTACCTATAGTCAAAATAGTTATGAACGAAGAAGCAATGGTCTTGTTATATCATATTGTCGTATTATTAGACAATGGCACGAAAAATTCATATATAGTTATTGAATAACACGATCATATTTTGTAAAATTACTTGTGTATGAAATGACAAAATCGTGAAAATAACTTATATGAAGCTAGTTGATTAGAGTTACTTCAAAAGGAAAATCATAATTAAACAACGATCATCAAATTTCTCTAATTTTCTTAAATTGTACCTATAGACGAAATAGTTGACTCAAGAGCAGTAATATTATCGTATCATACTGTCTTATTATAAGACAATAGGCACAAAAAATTCATATATATTTTAAATAACACGATTATATTTTATGCAACACTAATAGACAAAACTAATTATTACACTTGATTTTTTTTTCTAAAATTATTTCTGCATGCATCATGGCTTAATGATGTGATAATTTTGAAATTAAATGAACTTATAAGAAGTAAGTTTGATCAAAACTACTTTAAAAAGAAAAGAATAAACTCATCAAATTTCTCCAATTTTCTTGAATCATACCTATAGTCAAAAATTGTGAAAAGAACATATATAGGGATAGTTGATCAAAGTAACTTCGAAAATAATTTTTTAAAAAAAGGTAAATTTATCGAATTCCTCTAATTTTGTGAAGAAAAAATTACATGAATTTATATATTTTAATAAATAATTACTGATTTTAGCAATACTTTTTATTTATTACCATTTATACCAATACTATGTTAAATCTGCAATATGTATTAAAAGTGAATTATGTATGCAATATATATGAATTATATATGAATTATAATTGTTTTTAAAAATATATTATGTTTGTTTGGTAAAAATTTGACACATTGTATTATAAGTATATTAAAATGTGTGATAAATGAATAAACTATCATTAAAATTTGTATTATATGTGAATAAAAAATTGTTCTTTGTAATATGAATTAAACTTGTATTATAAATGAATTAAAAGTGATCAAGGGAAAAAGAAAAATTATTGCTATAAATGGTAAATATTTTTTTATTATAGTATATTTATGTAAATTTTGCTTTTTGGAACTGTACCTAGTATCATATTGTCGTATTATTAGACAACGATACCAAAAATACTCATTTCTTCCTTTCTAAAATTACTTTCGTATGGATTATGACATATTAAAATTGATGTGATAAAATCATGAAAAAAACTTATATGAAAATAATTGATCAGAATTACTTTAAAATTAAAAGAGTAAGCTCAATGAATTTCTCCAACTTTAATTTCTTGAATTATACCTATAGTCAAAGTCATATAATATTGTTGTATAATTAGACAACGGCACGTAATATACATATATAGTTATTAATTGACACGATCATATTTTCGTCACCATCAATAGATAAAATTTAGTATACGTTTTTTCTTTCTAAAATTACTTTTATATGGATCGTGACATATCCAAAATGATACGATAAAATCATGAGAAAGAACTTACAAAGGGATAGTTGATTAGCATTACTTTGAAAAGAAAAGAGTAAACTAATCAAATTTCTTCAACTTTCTCGAATTTTACCCATAGTCAAAGTAGTATAATATTATCGTATATAGTTATTAAATGACACGGTGATGTTATCTATATTATCAATAGATAAAACTTAATATACTTTTTTTTTCTTTAAAATTAATTTCATATGGATCATGCCATATCAAAAAAAAAACAAAAAAAAAACAGACACAATCATGAAAATAACTTATTAAGAAAAAATGTAAACTCATCAAATTTCTCGAATTGTACATAGCATAATCAAAATGATTGTATAATATTGTCATATTATTAGACAATGGCATGGAATATATATATTTATATAGTTATTAAATGACACAATCATAATTATTACATTATCAATAGATAAAATTCAGTATAGAAATCATGAAAAGAACTTATAAAGGAGTATTTAATCAGAACTACTTCGAAAAGAATAAAGTAAACTTGTCAAATTTCTCCAACTTTCTCGAAATGTACCTATATAGTAGGAATAATTGTGACAAAGAGAGTGGCATGCCAATGAAGCAACCAAAGATAAAGACCTTTGAAGAAGAAATTAATTAGTTCTTAGCTAAGAATAAATAATTGAAAGTGGTCCTATAAAAATATTGATTGGTAAACCAACTTGCAAAATATATGAAAAATTATATTAAACATGCATTTGAAAATAGATGGATAGGGTTTCTTCATGAAGGTGATGATCTATACTACACTATTTTTTAAATTATTTTTTTTGCAATAAACTTCACAATCTCATTTACTAAATTTTGACTTATTAATTAATATTATAATAATACTAAAAATAATAATAGGTTCAACTCTTATTCTTGTCGCACATGTACCGACTCTTTGCCTTTTTGGGAAACTCTTTTGACCGTTCATATTCGAAATTCATTAGTTTGATTAAGTCGAATTTGCATTGAATAGTCTTAGAGCCCTTATGGTCCATTAGGAAGAAGCGGAATTCGAAAAGATGATAAAAGAGAGTTGAGCATCTAGATTTATGAGATGAAAAAGACCATTAAGCGAGTCTAAGAAAGAAAAATAAATAGATTCATTGTTTCTCCTACATTAGATGAGTGGAAAAGCGAATCAAGTTCATATATAAACAGGACATAAGACACTCCCTAATAAAAAATATTTCATTTTTTGAGCTCGAACACGTGAATACATAATCTCAAATTGAGGGGTCGGAGAGGGATGCCAACGATATCTACAAGTAGTTCATTTCAAGAGAATGAAACGGTATCCTTTAATTAATGAAGGAAGAATCTCAACTGCGGTATCCTTGGTAATTGTAAAATTTGAAACATTTTACAATTGAATCTTCTCTTTATATTATGACATAAAAAAACAACACCCACAATTGAATCTTATCTTTTTTAGTATAATACTCTCTTTGTCCTAATTTATATGACATATTTTGAATTTTCAGTGGTCAACAATCTAATTTTAATTGTGAATTCAGTTATAGAATCTATAAATTTTCTGAAATAGTCGTTACATATTTAAAAACTATGTAAAGAAAGTAATATAAGTTTCAATTATTGATAATTCAAAATATTTTTAAAAAAATTGAGTATTTCGAATCAAGAAATCGTCTTGACTCACAAAAAAAAGGAAAAAAAAAGTTATGGCGTCGCCCGGACTCGAACCGGAGACCTTCAGTGTGTTAGACTGACGTGATAACCAACTACACCACGACACCAACTTGTTTACACTTTTGACAATTTTCATATTTGTAATATATATTTTTCAAATTACATGGGAAGTGACTTTACGAGTCCGTAAACGTTTATAAATTTTTTAACACAAATATAAGATTCGAGTCAAAACTACTGAATTAAACTCGTAATCAAATCAAAATATTAATTACACGGGAAGTGACTTTAAAAATCAACTGAAAAGAATAAGTTGCTAATTCAGTTGTAACTTGAGTGTTATTGAGTCGCTTATGAGTTTAATTCAGTAGTATTCGCTCAAATTTTATACTTGTATTTAAAGTTAACTAATATGTACAAATAATTTTAGATAGAATACCTATATAATATAACCCCTCTAAACTTGACGTGTTTTATTAGATCCTTCCTAAATTATCAGTAGTCTTAATTATCTTCCTACTATGCTTTTGTATCCATAAACTTAAAATCTCTCCGCCTAATATTAATGCAATTGTGTTACGAGACACATTGATCAAGGTTTGTGTTAATTGGCACGACTTCTTCATTTCCATTTTTTTTTTTTAATTGCTCTGAACTATTTTTTTTCTTGATCGAACCGAGAATCTATCGGAAATAACTTATCTATCTTCAAAGTAAAAGTAAAATATGTGTAAACCATATCCTTCAAAATCTTAGTCGGTAGGATTACACCAAATATATTAATTGTGTAATTGCATTTATATATTCGTATTGCCTAAAAAACATACTAAGTATTATTTAAGTAGCAAGTAGAATTTTTTTGAAAAAACATCACACATAGAAAGAAATAATTAACAATTTATTAAATTATCAAAGAGTGAAAACAATTCTACCACGAATTCATATAACTATATTTTAAGAAATCATATTTATACATAATATAAATCGAAATTAATAAATTTAGTTGAACTTACAGAATCCATTTTGAACCCGTTTTTCGATACATAAGAAAACATAAAAGAACAACCCACATGATCGATCGATTGTAATGTACTTTGGATTTTGTTTGATTTTAAAAGTTGTTTGCTTCTTCGTTGTTTTAAGGTAAGACATCACTTACCAATATTGACAGATCAACACATGGGCTAGTCAAAAATTGCCACTTTATTGTTAGATAATATAATTATCGCTATATTACATTTAGCGGCAATAACATAATATAGATTTTATAACTATTACTCTCTATATAAATATTGTTAAATACTTAAGTAACTCTAGATGCATATCATACATTAATCCAATCACTGAAAATACTGGATTATCCAAAAATATGTTTCGAGCAAATTCCTCCTTTCACAATACTAAAAATGATCTTTAGTAGCAATTAATTAGCGACAGTAGCTTGATTGCTGCTAAATATGTATTTGTAGAGGCACTTAGTACTCTTTGTAAATGTCTTTAAAGTGTATAGTGATATTAGGTCCGATGACAATTAACTAATGCCGGCAAAAGTTTTAATACTCTTTGTTAATGAGTATTGGACCCCCCAACTTTCGCATCAGAACGTTTGGCACCCTATTTTGCTCTCTTAAAACACGTGCTTGAGTATCAGAGGTGGAGCTAGCTAGGTGGGGTTTAGTGGATTCGGATGAATCCACTAACTTTTCCATAGACCTTAACTACCATTTATGTTCTTCTGTTTTGACTGCACACGCACAAGTAATTAATTAAGCACTTAAACTTGTGTAAAGTTGAATAAGTAAACATATGTCTTACATGATATAATCCAAATCAGTTTGAATATATCTCACGTAAATGAATTATAAACAAGAATTGGGTCATTCCATATGGGTTTTAATTTTGGGATTAGATTTGTGAAGTTAGTGTGAAGTTTGAAGTTTTTGTATATCAATGTTTCTCCAGCCTTATTTGTTTGTGTATATTGAAAAAAAATTGTATGTGATTTACATTGTTTACACTCAAAAACAATTTGCCAAAAATGGAGCTTTATGATGACTTATCATTTGTTTTTATACTTGTGTATATCTTCTATGTATAAAATGTATATACGTGTATTTTATGTATAGCATGTATATCTATGTATATCCATAAAAATATTTTGTGAGGTATATGATAAAACATTATGAGTGGCTAAAAGCCTTTGTTCTGGGTTGTAGCAACGAGTAATTGTTGAACATTGATTGTTTTGAATTAATGTAGGTTATCGCTTAAATTATTTTTATATTCTTGTTTTAGTATTTCATGATTGACCACCATTGAGATAAACATAATGTCTATTCTTGAATTCGAGAGACGGAGAGCTAGGTAGATAGACCAGAGAATATAAAGAGCTCGATGTCTCTTGCATATCACTTGTTCATATTTGTGTTTAGGATTTACACGCTGACGAACACCAAGCGTGGTTTCTAAATAGGATGAAATATAAATGCTCGCCAATTGAGTGTGTCTATCCCCACTCAACGATTTAGTTAAACTTTCAATTAGAGTACGCGATTGGAGGTCGAAACATCATGATCATAAAATTAACCCTCTAATCAATAATTTGATAACCTTAGTTAATTCATTATATGAGATGCGATACGTGAAACTCTATGCATGTTGCAGTCTTGAAATCGTTCCTCAACTGTTTAAATCATCGAAAATCGAAGTTGTCCTTGTAAGTTACTTTAATAATTTAATTGTTCGCATTAGCATTAAACAAAAATTTATATTGTTTCTCCTTTTCCATTTTTTTTTGTACCAAGAATTTTTTTACAAATTTTTACATACTATATTTGTATTAATATCTTTAATGTAGATTATATACTCGTATATAATCGCTTTGATAATAATTTTTTTTATCAGATACATCGAAAAATAATCTATTTTGTATATTGACCCAAAAGTTTACTAGCCCACCCAATTTTGATTTCCTTTATTGTATTGATGACCCATTTTATCCACTCCTTTGCTTATGATCTAAGTTCATATATATGAGTAGTTCATCAATATGTTTGTTAAATCAAATTCATCATTGCAATTGTAATGTTTGATAACTAAAAGCCTAACACCTACTCATTCTTTTGATAGATTCATAATAACAACATATTCAGTACTATAACGATAACGATAACATATTTAGTACAGTTTCAGATATTTGAATGTAGAGCTAAGAGAGAATAAAGTGTGTGCATATTCTAAAGATAGAAATGTTGTTTTCAATAGATATTTGACTTAACAAAAAACAATTCCAAACAGTTATTGTTTTAATTTTTTTTACATAATACAAGAAACAACAAATAATAATAAAAATAACAAATTAATCGTATGTAAATATTACATCGAAACATTGTTTTATATTAGTTCAAACCAATTGCAATATAAATTATTTATTTTTCATTTATCACACGTTCAATATGCACAACTAGCTAGGTGGAGTTGGTTAAAAAAAAAGGTTAAATGATTTTAAACTTTACACTATATAATATAATTTAAAGTATATTCTATAGTTGAAAAACTATTATATTAGTGTTTATAGACTTTAGCATATTGATTTTAGGTAAAAAGGACAGATATACCTCTGAACTATTGTAAATGGTATGCAAATATCATTCGTCATATTTTTTGGGACATTGGTGTCCCTGTCGACATACTTTTGGGACATTGGTGCCCCTGCCCTTCGTTAGAGTGAAGGGCATATATGCTCTAATTTATGGATGACAGGGACACCAATGTCTCAAAAGAATGACAGAGAGTATCTGCATACTATTTACGATAGTTCAGGGATATATTTGTCCTTTTCCCCTTGATTTTATGACAATCATAAGAAGTGAAGCATTGTCACTCGTGTTCATTTTTTGGTATGTTGTTCAGAGTTGTAATTGATTTGAAATTCGATTAACTTTACGTTAAAAAGTTTACTTTGAAACTAAAACACTCTTCCACTAAAAAATAATTTACACAAATTAGATGTGTTAATTAATCGAAATCTTTTATGATAGTCAATCATTTTTATTTATTTTCTGAATCTCTTAATTCAAAATCACATTTTAAAGTAGTAGTTTAAAATATTTCATTAAAAATGATTTTACAGTCATAACACGAATTCGATATTTCTAATTAATGATAAATTGTCATTTGCGCTCATTGATGCTTAAGCCAAACTCTTTTGGAGACAAACACCAACTAATTTGCCAACCTGTAAAGATCAAGCTAATTAATTTTGTAATAATTATTACTCCGAAATTAATTTATATAGTGGGGACACAAAATGATTAAACAAAAATGACAATTGACAACTTTATTGATTTCTTTTATTCCCCCATGTTATACAATATGTTGTACAAAGTGAAAGAAAATATTCTTTTTATTCCAAGAATAATTTTCATTTTCAAGTTATGAATTATGGTAGTGATTAATAGGGAATGCACATAGGGGTGTGCATTGGTCGGTTCGGTTCGGTTTTATGTATTATTAGTTTGATTTATAGATTTTTGGTTTTTTAAATATGCTAACTCAATAATAAACTAATAAGATATTCTTTATCGGTTTTCGGTTTGTCTTTCATCATTATCGGTTCGATTTTCGATTTACTCAATAAAAAAATGTCCGTAAAATATTATATGTTTTCTCACTTCTCTAAATGTTTTGATATATTAAAACATGAAAGATAATGAGAAATTGCATCAATAAGAGAAAATATAGTACGAAAGTTATAAATACATGTTATCACGAATACAAAGTATGGTGAACTAAATTAAACTAGTCCAACAAGACTAAAACAAAAAATAAAATTAAAATAGCTACAATTGTGAACCTCTTACTTTAATCTTTAGGTATATAGTAAAAACTAATAAAGCGTCCTAGTGTGAAGTTGTTAGAGTACTAATAATTTGATATAGTTATAGTGTCTAATTATATATTAAATCATTAGTATTTAATAATTAGGAAGGATAAAATAATAAATTATAACGTCTTATTGGGTTATCGATTTACCCAATAACCCAATAGTAAAAATCGATACCGAACCAATAATCCAATTAAAAGTTTTTATAAACCCATTAAAAACCCAATAACCCAATAACCAATAACAATAACCCAATAACATTTTTTTCGGTTCGATTTATCGGTCCGTTTGGTTTTTGCACACCCTTAAATGCACATAGTAATACATGGGTACTAATCATTAAATACTCTATTTAGGGATGTTTTAATTATATTAGTAGTTTAGTGTAAAAGGACAATTAAAGAAGTTTTGCATGAAATACACATAATTTTTTAAAAAAGAAATAATTATATCTAGTAAAGTTTCGATTAAATACAACTGAATAATTTCATTTTAGGATTATCCATAACTTTATAATTATTAATGGAAATGGACTCGAAACAAAGAAAGATCAAAGCAATATATCTCGTTATTACTTTATACTTAGATATTATTTTATATTTGTTATTATGTTGATTCTTCTCTAAATAAAAATAAATGATTGTAAATTTCACTAATTATATATTTAGTGACGGCGAATCTTTTATGAATTATATTAAATCAACTAGTTTATGTTTTGACTATTTGAAACTCACGTAAAGATACTTAAAACTTGGTTCATCGTTTTGACTACTTAAATTTCATGTAGAGATACCTAAGACAAAATTCATCATTTTGAAATGATACATAGAGTAATTAAATAACATATAGGTTATCGTAACACATCGATTTTAGACCCCTTGGATGGGTTCTAGACGTCTTAAATGACTTAGTACTTACGTGTTCAAATTTCACTTAATAACAATATTTTCCCCCCTTTTTAAAAAGATCTTTATAAGTTTTGCAAATTCTAAACTCCCTTCGTAAAATTTACTCGCTATATAGATACACTACACTTAAGGCAGAATTCATCATTTTGACAACTCGAAATTCATATCGGACAAGATCCATTATCTTAACACGATTTGCTTTGAAATTGAAGAACTTCAAATATTCTTTTCACTATATAAAAATGAAATATAAAAAATACAATTTAAAATATATAAAACATATTTTAGACATTCTAAGTTGGTTATTTGACATTGTCGGCAAAATAGATTTTTTCCTATTAAGAGACAAATTAATATTTTATTATTTTTATTATTATTCTTGTTTATTTTATTATTCTTTAATATTATTATTATATTATTATTATTATTTTCATATTATTATTATTATTTGTTATTATTATTATTATATTATTATTATTATTATTATTACTTATTATTATATTAATATTTTATATATTATTATTATTTATTATTATTATTAATATTATTTCATATTGTTATTTTATTATTATTATTATTTATATTTAATTATTTTTATTATTATTATTTCTTATTATTATTTTCTTCTTATTATTATATATTATTATTATTATTATTATTATTATATATTATGATTAATATTTTATTATTTTTATTATTATTATTATTATTTATTTTATTATTCTTTATTATTATTATATATTATTATTATTATATATTATATATTATTTTTATTATTCTTTTCATGTTATTATTATTATTATTATATATTATTATTATTATTATTCTTTTCATATTATTTTATTATTATTATTATTATTATATTATTATTATTATATATTATATATTATTATTATTATTAAATTAATTAATTTTTATCATGTTAACAACTTTTAAGGGTATTTCAGACATTTTGATTGAAAAAAATATTTACCAGCACTTATTTGTTAAACACATCAATAACTTTTTTTTAACTTCAGCACTTTTATCCAAACACATAATTACTTATTTTAAAAATATGTTTCAGCACTTTTAAAAATATTTTTTAAAAGTTACTTTTTTTAAGCTCATCTAAATGGGCTCTTAGTTATTGTTGGTAAAATAATTAATCAGTGTGTTGCAGTTGGACAGTTGCTTTCATATTCATATTTGATATATATTAGTACTCATTTAATTTCAAGCTCCCAAACAAAAGACTTTGGTCCTATGGATATTATAATTAAATTATCTCTTCTTATGTACTACTAATTATGTAAAGAAAATGAATAAATTATTAAAAGATAACAAATAATTTTTGTATTTATTTATAATTGATATGATTGATCGATACATAGGTTGATGTAGTATATGAATTATGAGTTTATCTGAATATTTTAATTAAAATTTTATGTATATAAAAAAATGTATTTACTATAAGATATGCGATTTAAAATCTGATAAATTAAATAGTTATTGAATCCACTTATAATAGAGTTTATATATGATAAGCGACGAGAAGTAATTTGATTGCGCATCTTCAAATGCGCATGCACATGCACATGCACATGCTTGTATATTTCAAGTGCATTTTAAAATAATTAGAAATCTAGAGTGAACCATATATTAAAGTTTGAATTTATGTTTTATATACTATTGATTGATATATAAAGAGAAAATGGTCTAAAACCCTTCAATTTATACTTGAAATTTTAATTACACACTCCCACTTCACAGGTGTTCTATTATCCCTGAACTTTACATTTTTCTATTTTCTACACACTGCCATAGATTTCTAAAATATTCTTGGCAAATATTATTTGGGTGAAATTTCACCATGTGTTTGACCATAGTAATTAGAAAATATATTTCACTTTTTTAGAAAAATATGATTTATATCCATAAGTTTTTAAAATATCAAAACTAACCATAAGTTTGTATGACATGTTAATTTGATCTTTGTTACAACAATAACAAATAGTGTCCATAACACTAGAGCAATATGGTGATTTGGTGTGACTGCAATAAGCATCATTTCATACATCGTAAAGTAGACAAAAAACATGACTTTGTTATCTTAAGTCTATTGTTCATCATTTTCATCAATAACCATATTATCATTTAACATTCACCGAATATTTCATCACTATTTTGAAATTAACGTAAAAAATTATGTAATACAACTATAGAGGGTGTTTTTGTAAAAGATAAAAGTTTAGGATAAAATTTTAATTTTTAAAAGATCCCAAATAATGAGATTTGACTCAAAATGGCAAAGTATATGAACAAATACTATTTGCTAAGTTTTCCCCCAAATATTATTTGGGAAATCTATGGCCAAACGGGTCCTTAAATGGTGACCTGTCATAGGAGGTGTTCTCACCTCTTCTAGGCCCGTTAGAAGGTGAATTTTAATGAAAATTCCTATTTCTCCAACCGTCATCTTTCCACCCTTAAATAAACTATTGTTTCTTCTTCCCCACCATTAAGTATTAACCCTTGTTCTTTAGAAAAAAATCACGATTCTCTCTCAAAAATAAGTAGGATTAGTTGTTTATGTTCATTTGTACTTCAAATCTTGAATTAGGGTTTGTAATCTGCTCTAATTTCTTATTTAGGTCTCTAATTTGAAATTTGAATTTTCTTAAAATTCATCAAAAATGACAGATGAAAACTTGAATAAGCTTTGTATGGATGAATCAGGCCCAAAGTTTGTTGATAAACTACGAAGTTAACTTCAAAATACACAACACAATCCTTCGATCATCAACGAAAATTCAAAATTATTCGATCATCAAGTTCAAAATACACAATAAATGGTGAATGAAATAAAAAGGAAAAATAATAATTTTGGGGTCTTTTACATTTTAGGAGGAAAATAGGGGAAAAATAAAAATTGGGAGTTGAAGAGGTGGGGGACCTAGCGCATGCAATCAGTGAACTATTTGTTTGGTTTATGTGTTGAGGAACGTATAAATGTGTAGAAAATAAAAAAAATATAAAATTCAAGCATAATAGAACATTCATAAAGTTGAATGAAATGTGCGAATTTCAGATATAAGTTGAGAGGGTTTTAGACCATTTTCTCATATATAAATAATACTTTATCAAATAAATTATAAGATCATCAAAAATACTATATTTGTTGACTTAATTCTTTACACAATCAATTTACAAAGTTAAATGAAAAGATAATTTTAACTTCTTGCAAACTTGATAAAAAAATAGTACTATATTTATGGATTAGTTTTCCACTTCTTAAATTCAATGGTATTCCTTTTTCTCCTCATAGCCACAAATATTATACTCTAATTTTTATATATTCTTCATAAATTTAGTAAACACCCAATTATTAATATCCTAATTCTCAGTATATCGATAAGACTGTTTTACTCATAATTAAACCTTTTGATTTTAAACATTAAATACGAAGATAATTTTTGAAGAGCATTACCATTTTCGAATAGATTTTATTCAGTGTAAATTTGAATTAATTGGACTATAATATCAATATAAAAAATTAAAAAATTTCTAAATTTTTTTATTATTATTAAATTTTCTTACTAATTTTATTTACTCTTCACCTTTATTTCTCTCTCTCACTTTCTTCTTCAGTCTCCACAGTTCAAACTTCACTTTCTCTCTATTCACCATTTTCATCAAAGCACTTTTTTTCTTCTCACAGATCTGACCCGTTTTACTAGATCGGAGCTCCGATAACCCGACCGGCCATCTCCAATGGAGGCGGCGCTTGAGCTGGCGCGTGCAAAGGATACGAAGGAGAGAATGGCGGGTGTAGAGCATCTTCATCAAGTTCTAGAAGCTTCGAGAAAAACCTTATCGCCTTCCGAAGTAACTTCACTTGTTGATGTATGCTTGGATCTTCTGAAAGACAACAATTTTAGGGTTACTCAAGGTGCTCTACAGTCACTTGCTTCAGCTGCTGTTTTATCCGGTGAGCATTTGAAGTTACACTTCAATGCGCTTTTGCCAGCTGTTGTTGAACGATTGGGAGATGCGAAGCAGCCGGTTAGAGATGCAGCTAGGAGGTTGTTGCTTACATTAATGGAGGTATGCATTTGCATGATCAGAAGATAGGCTGTTTATTAACCGGAATTTGATCCTTTTATTTTTGGTTGCTGAATTGGTGTTAATTTATTTATGATCTTGAAATAAAGGCTTGCATATGCAATTATGTTTTATTATAGGGATGTTTGAAGTAATTTACTTGTACTCCCTCGGTTTTGACGTGGCACTGAGTTTAAGAAAGGGGTGGTCTTAACGTAAAGATATATAAAATGTACCTAAATGCCCTTCAATGGAAAGTGAGAATTAAAGAGTAGTCAAAAGACGAAAGAAATATCCTTTTTAAAATGGACTAAAAAGAAAAGTTCGACAACAAATTGAAACGGAGGGAGTAGTAATTCATAAGGGTGGGATCAAATGCTGGTTGTATTTTAGGTGTAGTTTCTTTTGTGATTTGCTGTGATTTGTGCAGGTTTATAAGTATTATGTAAGGGGATTTAGTGTATGGTATTGAAATACAGGGGTCTATTTTGCAATTGAGTCCCACCACAAATTTGCTTAGAGTAATTTAGTCTTTATTTAATAGGGGTTGGTACAAGTGCTGGCTTCAAATTTATTTTTTATAGTGTTGGAGGAATAAACATTTGGGTGTAGTTGTGGAGTTGTTGAGTTGAAACACATGAAGATAAAAGGATAAAGATAACTGATTGTATGTCCAAAAACAAGAAAACTAATTGAATGTTCAATAGGAACAGTGCAGTGGTCAAGAGTCACAATTCGAGCTGCATTAAGACAGTTCAATATCAGTAGCCTCAAGGCCCAGTTGGTCTGTCCCTAGTCCTTGGGACTGCATGCAGAAAATAAAAAAAACAAAAAATTGTATGACTTGATTTGTTTAATAGTGAGAGTTTTTCTTTCCAGGCGATCTGGGTAAAAGGGCTAGATATATGCTGTGTATTCATATTCCTCTCACATGCGCACTGAAACCGACAGTGATGATAAGAGAGGGAGAGAGAGAACAATGCCAAACTACTGTTAGACTCTTCTATAGTTTGGAATGTTAATATCATAGTAATAACCAGGTTCGAGACGCAATACCTTTGCTGATCATATGACCAACTCAAAATGATCTTTAGTGCAATCCAACCCTTTCAAAATTATGGTACTATATGTTTTTGTAATGGAAAAACTAATGGTGTATGTGTAAATACTTTTTTCTTCTTGCAACTAAGATACTTCACACAGTATAGTAAACACAGTTCCCTAGTCCTCGAGAACTGTGTAAAAAAAAGAAACTTGTATAATTTGTGTTTTTTAGTCGTGAAAACTTAATTTCAGATGATCGGGGTAAAAAATGCAAGATATATGTTGTGATTCATATTCCTCACATGCACGGGCAGCAGCGCACTAACACATCGTGATGAAGAGAGAGAGTGAGAGAGAACACTGCCACAAACTACAGTTTACTCATCTATAATTTGGAATTTTACTATCATATGTATCACCTTGTTGATTGCTAACCAACTCTAAATGTTCTGTAATGCTAACCAACTCTAAATGATCTGTAATGCTAACCAACCCTTTCAAAGTTATCGTATATGTCCTCATAATGATAAAACTAATGGTGTTTGTGCAAATACAGTTTTTTTCTTGCAGCTAGAATACTTCTCACTTCGAGAGAATATTTGTTTTTCTAGTTCATTCAATTATTGTTTTTGTTTTAAATTTAGCTGTGGAATATACTTAGTAATGAGAAATTCAAACAATTATTGGATATTTATCACTCATATGTTGATTACATAAGCATCACAAATCATTATATCTCTCTTTTTCTAATCTTTTTTTTTTTGGGTATGATGAGGTAAAATACTAGAAATGATTTGATTGATTGTTATAATCTGTACAGGTTTCTTCACCGACAATTATAGTTGAGAGGGCGGGCTGTTATGCTTGGATGCACAAAAGCTTTAGAGTTCGAGAAGAATTTGCTCGTACTGTTACATCAGCAATTGGTCTTTTTGCATCGACAGAACTTCCCCTTCAACGGGCTATCCTTCCTTCAGTATGTTAATATATATTTGGTTTGGAATTTCATATATTAGCACATATATAGCTAAACCGTACACAGAGTATCCTGCATTTTTCTTTTTGAAAAGATAAAAGTTGTAAACGTACTTTTTCCTTGTTGCTATCATCAGATTTTGCAAATGTTGAATGATCCTAATCATGGAGTGAGGGAAGCAGCATTATCATGTATCGAGGTAGCTAAACTGCTATTGTTTTTCCACAGTTTCTTGTGTTTGGTCAAACCGCTTTTCCTAATTAGTCTCCAGTGCCTTGACCAACCAATCATTTGTGTCTTTTCAGACTGATTACTCTTCCCATTTGTTTGATAAATATTCCTCCATCTTTCCTCTTTGCAGGTGATGTATTCAGAGGTTGGACCCCAGTTCCGCGATGAGCTTCAGCGCCATCATCTTCCTTCCATGTTGGTATGCCTTTAGCTTTAAATGATTTTGTTCTAGCAACTAAGTTCTTTTTTGAACATCCCGTGTGATAAATTTTGAGTCATCTTTCAATTTTTACTTGGTTAATAGAATGTGATGTAGTGAACAATAGTTCTGCTCAGTGTTTGTTTTGACATGTTAACTGACTGCAGCTAAAAGATATTAATGTGAGACTTGAGAAGATTGAGCCCAAAAGTTGCTCTATAGATGGAAAGTCAAATAATTATTCAACTGGTGAGGTGAGATCTGCTAGCCTTAGTTCTAAGAAAAGCAGTCCTAAGGCAAAACGTTCAACAAGAGAGGTGTCTTTCTTTGGAGGTATGTACATGCACCATTATGTGAATTAAACTTTTATTTTATGTTAAGCTTATTTTAGCACCAAGTTACCATGGTATTGAGCTAAATGATTTCAAGATTGCTTTAGTCAGCCTTCATTTTTATTTGTTGCTTACATGTCCTATTTGCGTGTTCTTTTTGTTCAAGGGTTATCACTGAACAGAAGAGGGGGGGAGGGGGGGAGGTAAACCATAGTTGTGCAGCGGGTTTATTTGTATAGAAAAATGCTTGCCCTGTTATGAGATTATTTGTCTCAGAACACCTTATCTAAAAAAATTATTTGTCTATAAACAAAAGTCCGTCTTTCATGTGCACCAAGACCAATTGATGACACATACCCATCTCCGATAAGTGCTTCAGACTTGGAGTTTTCCTCCCATCCTATCAGTGAATCTCTCTCTCCCCCTTGGTATGATTCAGGCAACCAGATGCTGCAAACTCCTACAGTAATTGAAACATCAACTGGATTAAATTAGTGCGGGAAAGGCCATCAAGGCATTTGGAGTTAATGTAAATGGGTTTGAATACAAATCCTTGATATGATGCTTAAGAATGGAGCACAGGAGACATCTTCAACAAAAAAGCAAAAATTAAATGGTGGCGAGAAGAAATCAAGAAAGAAAAGGGATGTTGAGGCCAAAAGATTGGTGTGCTTGGTCAATTATGACAGGGGAAGGGGAAAGCCAGGGTAGGAAATACCAATCATTTTCAAGATGAAAGTCATAATAATAGGTTTGTAAGACTGGGTTTGAACGACTGGGGGAAATTGGTACTATAAAATCATTAATCAGGAAAGGAAAGCCAGAGCCAGATATCCTGTATCTAAAAGAATCAAAATTGAGGAGTGAAATGAACAACTATCAAGAAAGATTTGGGTGTATAGATGGGCTAGCTAGGTTGAGCTCAAAGCTGAAGTTGGAATAATAATTGTGGGGCAAGAGACCTTGGAACTACATTAACAGTTAGTTGGGTCCTAGTCCTACTGTATATCATATCTATTTGATAACTCTTTAGACAATTTCAGGTGGGGTTTCATAGGGGTATTTGGACACATTATGCAACTTTTGATATTCTCCTAATTTCTTAAGGTTTAAGGGGTCGTTTGGTAGAGTCTACAAGAATGATATTAAATATGGTGGATTAGTAACGCTGATATTTGTTATGCTGACATTATTTCGTATATGCTCTTTAGTTTGATGTATTAGAGATAGCAATCCTTGCATAAGTTTTATAAAAAATGTTTGTTTACAAAAATACCCTCCACACTTTTGAGCTTTCAAAAAGGGGAAATGTTTTGAGAGGGATTTGAGGGGTAGTTATGTCATTAATCAATTTAATACATGTGTTGAAACCTTTGTATTACTAATACGTGGAAATTCATGGTATAAGTAATACACACCTCAATACACGATAGAGTGTAGTTATACATAGGCTAAAAAAGTGCTACCAAGCAAGCTACTAATAATACGCAAAGCTAATGCATGCATTGCTTTTTCTAATACACTCTACCACCAAACGACCCAAGTGAATTAGGGAGCTAAACACTTATCCACTTCCCTTGTTTCTTCATTGTTTGTAGTTTTTACTTCTAGAAGACATGCATTTTATCATCTTTTTCCAATCTTATTTTGGTTTTTAAAATTTGCCCATAAAAAGGAGTGAAAGAAGAGTCTATTGGTTTTGGAGATTTTTTTTGAAATTTGAAGTAAATGGAATATTAAAATTTGGCAAGTTCGGCAACATTTAATGCATGGAATATGACATTGGTTCACCTTAGAGAAAGTAATTTAGGAGTTCTGTTACTTGTCATTTTCCTGATTTCTAAGGAACTTATTTTCCTAGAAGAAATGTTTATAAAAATATTGACCAACCAAACATGTGAAAATTAGAAATCTTTATCTCCATATCAAATGTAAACACCTAATTTTTGACCGAACCTGAATTTTACACCTTTTTAGAGCTCAAATATATTCGAAAGTCAAGTTGGATTTATTAAGTTTAATTTCATTTTTAGTTTGCTTTATTTCAAGAAAATTGTGAACCAAAAAAACAGATGTGTTTTTAGTTAACACTCATCAACAGTGTACTGGACTGTATTCGTAAATGCTGTACCTTCCTATAGGGGGTAGATTAACACTCATCAACTGTATACTGGATTGTTATTGTATTCCTACATACTTCTGGACCTTATATTCAATGCCAGTTGAAGTGCAGAGGAGATTAGATCAAATAAGAAGATCTTGCTTATGAGAAGAAGATCAATGGAACTATTTTTGGAAGGGGGACATTCCTACTGAAGTAAAATGTTTCACTTGGCTAATGATAAAGGAGAAACAAACAACCTTTCTTGCATTGTAACTTTACCAAGCGAGTCTAGAATTTATTCTTTAGCATTTCAAATCTGAATTGAACCAATAGGTTCTCCATTCACCAAAATAGAGAACCTAACAGTTTTAATACAGAATTCTATCCACTTCAACCACTTCTCCAAACCCCATTTGTTTCAAAATATTGAGAAGAAACTTCCAATTCACATGATCATAAGCCTTCTCAATATCATGCTTACACATGATCCCTGGGGTTCGTACCAGGTAACTCTGTCCACCAAGAATAGGACAGATGGGAATAAATCACCTAGTGTTTTCGTCTTTGCTGGAATTTGAACTTGAGACCGCATAGTTTAACCCACTTCATTGACCACCCTTGGGTTATAATGTGGAGAACCCTAGGTCGTGAAAAGTGGATAGCAGTGAATAATGCCAAGTATGGTGTATGGAACAACTGGTGCACAAAACAGAGCAGATCATCTTATGATACATGCCTTTGGAAGGATATTTCTAGATTGTGGGATGAAGAACTTAACTCATAAGTCATGTTTGGGAGTGAAATTCATTAAATTCTGGAAAGACAAGCATCAGGGGGACTGTGGCACTAAAAGATGAATATCATATATTGTATCAACTGGCAAATAATCAAGACTCCTTTGTAAAATAGTGCTGGCAGAACAATTCATTAGCCCTACATTTCTGGAGGAATATTCAAGACTAGAGATGAATGATCTGATGTAATTGCTTGCTAAGCTTGCACGGCTTACTGGAAACATCAGCTGCAAGAAGATTTTAAAGACGGGTCATTTACTGTGAAGAAATCATATGCTCATCTCTGTTCAGACTTCAAACGAGGAATTGATACACAATTGGCCATGGACAATTGGAGAAGTAAACTGCCTACTAAAGTGATTTGCTTTGTCTGGATAACTTCATCCAACACATGCCACATCCAAGACAATCCCAGCAGGAGAAATGTACAAATAGTGAATAGGTGCTACATGTGCCGGTTGAATTCTGGAAGTGTCCAGACATCTAGTTTGCATTGTATAGTAGCATATGATATTTGGAGTATGTTCTTCTCTATATTTGGACATCATGTGCATATGAAAACTGGTGTTTAGTGAGTTGGAAAATCCATCAAAAAGGTTTGAGTAATGGTACCTGCTGCAAATTTATTATTTTATTGGTGCATCTGGAATGAAAGGAATCATAGATGTTCTGTTGGGATCTCAACTATTACTATTAATTTATTTAGCTCAACCAGGCCCCTGCAACTAGTTGTGATCAACTTTTGGATAGTGTTTGCTGCTTAGTTGTAGACTAGATTTTGTATATGAGCGGGCCTCTCTTCCCTGTAATCTTTTGCATGCATCTTCTGAATGCTTTTTAATGAATTTTCTCTTCATTAAAAAAAGTAAGAAGTTATTAAGAAATTTTTGCTAACAATGGTAATTTGAGAAAAGAAATGGAATAGAAAGAGAGCCAATATGCAGTCAAATTATAGTTCTATGGTTACTTGTTAATATGAATTTAATTTGATCTCTCTTCTTGTGCAGCGGATGGTGATATTACAGAAAAGCCTGTCGACCCAATTAAAGTTTATTCAGAAAAAGAACTTATAAGGGAATTCGAGAATATTGGCTCTACCCTTGTACCGGAAAAAGATTGGTCTGTCCGTATAGCTGCTATGCAGAGAGTTGAAGCACTTGTTATTGGAGGTATTTTACCAACTTTGCACCTCCAACTTACCTTTCCCTTTCTTTATTGAATTGTCGTGCAACTCCTCCTTATGGTCTTATAGTGACATCTTCCTATGTTCTGTCCTTGCTAATTAAGACAGTGCAGTTGATAACACATGTTAGCTTTTATTCTGTTCCATTAGGTGCAGCTGATTATCCTTGTTTTCGGGGACTTCTAAAGCAACTTGTCGGCCCTTTGAGCACACAGTTAGCTGATCGGCGATCCAGCATAATCAAACAGGTTTGGTCCCATAATACTGGGTACAGCTCCCGCTTCTCTATGTTGTCATAAATTTTGCCTGTGTGCCTGTACTTTTTTCTGGGAAGTACATGTTCTATTAGATACATTTTCTTTTTCTTTCTTGTTTCTTGAACGCTGTGCTACCTTTATTAGCCCGACTTTCATTTACCATGATGCACCTGTCTGAAAGGTCTTACTTCTTAGGCTTACCTCCTTATGGACCAATCAGATACAATAAAAACCTGTCAGAAGTTGATTTTATATTCATCTTCCCATATCTTAGTCACTAGTGTAGCTGCTAATGGCTTGTTAAAATAAGTAAAAAAAATATCCTGCTAGGTGGCCAAGCATGCCCTTAATGCTGAAGAATACAACCTTACCAGTTTCAAAAAAAAAAATAAATAAAAAAATCCTGCTAATAGCATATATATCACAGAAATTTTATCATTGCTGTTACTTCTTTTGTTTTAAAGGGTCATTTGTTTTTATTATGATAAAGATGTCCGAATGTGAATATACATTTGAATTTAAGATGTCTCTGAATCTGAACACTAGATCAAAACACCGAATGATTAAGTCTGTTTGATTTCTTAATATTCGAATGTGTAAAATTTATTTGTTTTTAAACATTATAGACAAATTCAAATAAAAATGTGATTAAATATTATAGGGATATTTTTTGAGACCTTCCTTCACGGTTGACTTCATAATACCGACCTCCCTTGTGGTTTACAATATTACCCTTACCTCCCTATTTGATTTTCTGTAACATATTTATTATTGATAAAAAAGATTATGATCCGACTATTTTGCCCATTCTTATAGTCAACAACTACAACAACATATCCAGTGTAATCCAACAACATGCCCCGCAAAAGTTTAGAAAGTTCTCTAATCTTATATTTTGCGGATTAAACTTTCGCCTTGCGAAATTAGCTTATAATTAAGGATATTTTGACCCCCAATTTTTCATTAAATGAGAAACAAGGGAAAATTAAGAACCACGCCGAAGTAGGGAAATCTATGCAATACTTGATTCATAGCCCAAAAGCTTTATTCTTAGTTTAAAATAACATGTCAGACATCTCAATTGTGTAGAGAGCACTTCCAAGTTGATGTAAATGCAGAGAGCACCTAAACTGAACATTAGGTTTATATCATCCTTTCCTCCTTTCAGTTTGAAACAGCAACTCCTTATAGTTAAATTATGATCAAACAAGTCTGATCATGGCACCTGATTCGTTTAAATGAGCACTGTAAAGTCAATGTGGACATATTGAAGTTTCTTTTAGCATGTGTTGTTGTATGTTCCCAACACTGATTACTGTCCAGTTCCATCTAGGCTTTCTGTTCTAGGAAGTAATTGCACATCTACAGAAGTCTTGCAGGAATCAAATAAAGTCTCCCCGTTCTTTTCTGTTGCATTTATTCAGGTGCTAGGGCTACACCTAGACGTGGCAGAATTTACATTCCTAATGCATATCCTTGACAGGTCTCTATACAAAGAGCAGCAATCTTCGATGATATTTGGGAAACCAATATAGTCAAATATGATAAATGATCTGCTAAGTAAAGCGGTGTAGACAACTAGACATTGTACGTTGGTCGATATTTGAGTAGAAAGGTAGAAAAAGAAGAGTAACTGACAGTATGTGCAAGTTTCTCAAATGGATATCGTCAATATAGATAAACAACTGCATGTTCTTACCTTGCAAGGAGAGTGCTTGTTTAGCTGTGTGCTTTTTTGTATTGTTGATGGGTCAGTTTAGACTTCTGTTTTATTCTGTTTCTATGCATCACCATCTACTAAATGGATTATGTTCCAAGTTCCGACATACATGAAGGCTAATCCATCGTCTCATGTGAATGGTAGGCATGTCATTTACTAAACTTCTTATCAAAAGAGCTGTTGGGAGATTTTGAGGCATGTGCTGAGATGTTCATTCCGGTGAGAACAAGTGATCTAGTTATCATATGCTTATACTTATATCATTTTACTTGGGAGAAAGGATTACATCTTCTCTAACATGCGCGAGGTTATGACATCCTCATTGAACTTCAGGTTCTTTTCAAGCTTGTTGTGATAACTGTTCTTGTGATTGCAGAATCTGCTGATAACTGCATAAAGACGGTAATATTTTATGTGCTGTTTGAATCTGGTTTTCCTTTGCCTGTACTTGCAGTATCTGTCAATCATTTCCTGCTGTTTTTTTAATTTCAGATGTTGCGCAACTGCAAAGTTGGTCGGGCACTTCCTCGTATAGCTGATTCTGCAAAGAACGACAAAAATGCAGTACTTCGTGCAAGGTTGATACTACCTCTTCTAATTTACAGATCTTAATTTTGATTTAGTTCTACATAGTTCCTGCTTATTCTTCTGATTATTTTCGATGACAGATGCTGTGAATACGCACTTCTGATCCTTGAACATTGGCCTGATGCATCTGAGGTACAACGTTCGGCAGAGCTCTATGAAGACCTTATAAAATGTTGTGTAGCTGATGCAATGGGTGAGGTATGCTTGTTGAACTCTGACCATCATATTTTTGCATAGTTATTTACATGTGTACCTGTACCTTGCCGTTTGCAACACTCCCCCCCCCCCCCCCCTCTCTTGCGATTCAAGATCCGTTTTTGGTAATTCATATTACTTGGCTACAACAACAGGTACGATCAACAGCAAGAACTTTGTACAGAATGTTTGCAAGAACTTGGCCAGAACGTTCTAGGCGTTTGCTGTCGTCCTTGGATCCTGCTATTCAAAGGGTATTCTCTTTTGTCTTATAAATTGCTCCCAGCATCCTTCCATAATAGATAATGGCCATCTTTTCTAGAAGTCTTAAAGGCTGCTGTTGTGGACTAAAGTGGAACTATCTTGCAGATCATAAATGAGGAAGATGGTGGTATTCATAAACGACACGCTTCTCCCTCTGTTCGAGAGAGGAGTTCACACTTATCACTTGCGTCTCAAACATCTACTTCACATCTACCTGGTTATGGAACATCTGCAATAGTGTTCATGGATAGAAGTTCCAATTTATCTTCAGGAACGTCCCTGTCCTCTGGGCTGCTTTTGCCACAAGCAAAACCTGTGGGAGTGGAACGTAGTCTGGAGAGTGTACTTCATGCCAGCAAACAGAAAGTTTCTGCCATAGAAAACCTGCTCAAAGGTCTAGATGTATCTGAGAAAAGTCGCTCCTCTAGTTTGGATCTAGGTGATTGTTTCCTCTTCCATTATTCTTCTGCATCTTGAAGCTTGATGTGTTTAAGCAGTTATAGATTTGATGAAGAAAAGCTTGACGTGTTTAATTAATTATTGACATCGTGAAAGGTCGTCAGTTTTATGATTCAGAAAAAAGTATGTTTCAACTACTGCCATAACTTTTGAGTATTATTGAACAGCGTAAAATGTTTTTATATTCTACCCTAGTGCAGGAGTTGACCCGCCCTCATCCCGTGATCCACCATTCCCTCTTGCTGTTCCTGCATCAACAAGTCTTACTAATGTACTGGTTGATGCACCATCTGCTATGACTAAAGGAAATAATCGCAACGGTGGGTTGGTTTTGTCTGATATCATAACTCAGATCCAGGCCTCAAAGGATTCAGCTAAAGCATCATACAGAAGTAGTGTGGATCATGAGTCTTTTTCGGCACTCAACTCCTACACTGCAAGAAGAGCTTCTGAAAAACTACAGGATAGGGGACTTGTTGAAGAGACCGAGCCGAGGGATATTAGGCAGTTTATGAACTCGCATGTTGACAGAAAATACTTAGAGACATCGTATAAAGATGCTATTAGGGACTCCCACATTAATCACGTTCCCAATTTTCAACGTCCTCTCTTAAGAAAAAATACAGCAGGAAGAACATCAGCTAGCAGGAGGAGGAGTTTTGATGACAGTCAACTTCCTCTAGGAGATCTATCTAGTTATGTGGATGGTCCTGATTCACTAAATGATGCATTAAGTGAGGGTCTCAATTCTACTTCAGATTGGAAAGCCAGGGTTGCTGCATTTAGCTATCTCCGGTCTTTGCTACAGCAGGGCCCTAGAGGTATTCAAGAAATCACTCAGAGTTTTGAGAAGGTTATGAGATTGTTTTTCCAGCATCTCGATGATCCCCATCATAAAGTTGCACAGGCAGCACTTTCAACTCTTGCAGATCTTATTCCTGCTTGCAGAAAGCCATTTGAAAGTTACGTAGAGAGGATCTTGCCACATGTTTTCTCGCGGTTAATTGATCCCAAAGAATTGGTGAGGCAGCCCTGCTCAACTACCCTAGAAATAGTTAGCAAGTCATATGGTATAGATTCCCTTTTGCCAGCTTTACTCCGTTCATTAGATGAGCAGCGTTCCCCAAAGGCCAAACTTGCTGTAATTGAGTTTGCAATTGGCTCATTTAACAAGCAGCCTTCAAATTCAGAAGGTGCTGCTAACATTGGCATCCTCAAGTTATGGCTTGCTAAGTTGACACCATTGGTCCATGATAAGAATACCAAACTGAAAGACGCAGCTATCTCGTGCATTATATCAATGTACACACACTTTGACTCTATTGCAGTTCTAAATTTTATTCTTAGCTTATCAGTTGAAGAACAAAATTACTTGAGACGGGCTCTTAAGCAGCGCACTCCTCGTATAGAAGTGGATTTGATGAATTTCGTGCAGAGCAAGAAAGAAAGACTACGATCCAAGTCTTCGTATGATCCATCTGATGTTATTGGAACATCATCTGAAGAGGGATATATTGGCATTTCAAAGAAGAGTAATGTATTTGGAAGGTACTCTGCTGGTGCAGTTGATACTGATAGCATCAGAAAGTGGAACTCTCTTCAAGACCCAACCTATATGACTAGGTCTCTTGGCCAGTTGTCTGATGGTACTCAGGACCTCTATCATGGTGCGGAAACTGGTCCCAACACTGATATTTCTGTTTCAAAAGCCAAGTATTTGAAATTTGGGGCCCTTACCACAAGCGAGAATGATGGATTATGGACAACATTGGAAAGCAAGGACAACAGCTCAAACATAGAACACACCTCCGCTCCTCATCTGGATGTCAATGGGCTGAATGGGCTGGTTGATTCAGACCATCTACAGATTGCTCTTGATGCTGGAGCTGATAATGGGTCTTCATCTGACATGGGGCTTAATCACCTAAAACTTTCTGATCTCCAGATAAATCCAACTATGGAAACAGGACCAAGCATCCCTCAGATTCTTCATTTGGTGAGTTTGTGTGGTTCATCTGTGTCATTCAGGTTGTTCTATATTGTCGCATTTCATTTCAATAATTACGAATCTTGTAGATCATTATTCAAGTGTAATTTTGTATGAATTTGAGCATAAAATCCTTCAATATTCTTACCCTGCTCTTTCTTCCACTTCTGAGTAGATTTGCAATGGTGATGATGGTAGTCCTGCTGCTAACAAGCGTGATGCACTTCAACAATTGGTCAAAGCTTCTGTTGCTAATGATCGATCCATCTGGAGCAAGGTAGATTGGCATCAAAATCTGTCTGATTTTAGTCAATTAATGTTTTTCAGATTCTTAACATAAGGCTCGGGATCATAGCCTGATTGAACTGTTTTTCTGCTAATGTCCTTGAGAATTATTTCTTCTAATAAAAGGATATGGATCTCATGAGGTGTCATTTTTTGGTTTTGAGCAGTACTTCAATCAGATATTAACTGCTGTGCTTGAGGTGTTAGATGATTCTGAGTCATGGATAAGGGAACTTGCCCTATCTCTGATTCTTGAAATGCTGAAGAATCAGGTTTGTAGGCTGTATTTTCAGTGATCACTTGTGGATGTCCTCTATGATCTTCCCCTTTCTAAAATAAGGAGGAAGGGTTGTTTTCCATTATTTGTTTGCTTAATCTTGTGTTGTTTCAGAAAAATGCTATGGAGGACTCAGTTGAGATCATAATTGAAAAGCTGCTCCATGTGACCAAGGATGATGTTGCAAAAGTAAGTTCCGCTTGGCCGAAAATATTTTAAGTATTTTTTAACTTTTCATTTCCCTCTTTGCTTAATGTGTTGCAACATCTTTCAGGTTGCAAATGAAGCTGAGAATTGTTTATCTACAATTTTGTCCCAGTACGACCCATTCAGATGCCTAAGTGTAAGTGCTGCTAGAGTGATTACCTCTTTCCTTTGATCATGGCCTAGTCATTCTTGCATCATCTAATATTTTCTGGCATTGCAGGTTATTGTTCCTTTGCTTGTCACCGAAGATGAGAAGACTCTTGTAACTTGTATTAACTGTTTGACGAAGGTGATTTGCCGATTAAGTCTGCTTCAATTTGTCCAACTTGCTTAATTTGGTGCTTTCTTGGCTACATTAAGTTTGGACTCTTTATTCCTTTTCTTCCATATTTCTATGCTGTGCTTAGAGTTGAAATCATCCGTACATGACTGTTGGTTGGCAAGGATTATATTTTGTTGCCTGCATACTATCTTGTTGATATGAAGTCAAAGGAGGGAATTTTTTAGCTTTATTTTTTTCTTTGCATTGCATTAGCCATTCAGCATTTATCTCGTCCCCATCAGTTATGAATTTGTCCTTGTTCTCGAGGCAGGGTAGATTATGAAATTGAAGTTGTCATGTTGATATGCAACTATTAGTTCTAGGCACACATGACAACTCATGCGGTACCATTGTAATTTTACAATATTTCTTTACTAGCATGTAGTGATTTTTATTGGTGTAAAGAGTTGTCAGCGTCAAGGTATAATTACACCTTGGGGTCTTATTTTATCATAGAGAAGTTATGGCATTCGCTAATATATCCAAGATTGGAATGCTATCATTGAATTGGTTTCTGATGTGGGCTTGTTATCTCTTTGTTCAGCTTGTTGGAAGGCTCTCTCAGGAGGAATTGATGTCTCAGCTTCCTTCATTCTTGCCTTCCCTGTTTGAAGCTTTTGGAAACCAGAGTGCTGATGTCCGCAAGGTGAACATCACTGTTTTCCTGTTCTTTCAGCTGTTGTGTGTAGTTAGAAAACCCGAAAGGAGTAGCAGATCAGTAATTGCTTTTGAACCAGTCCTTACTTGATTCTCTTTTCTGTTTCCTGTTTATGGACTTAAAATGTAGTCATCATATACAAGTTCTCTAGGTTGGATATTAACCACATCACGTTCCGTCTCTAATTCAGTTGTATAGTGGTTCATATGTATTTTCATGTTTATATTTTTACGTCTCGTTAGCTATATCTTAATATGCATAATTTTTCTTTGCTGGCAGACTGTTGTATTCTGTTTGGTTGACATATACATCATGCTGGGCAAAGCATTTATGCCATACTTGGAAGGGCTGAACAGCACACAGTTACGATTGGTGACCATTTATGCAAATCGAATATCACAGGCCAGAACAGGTACTCCAGTAGATGCAAGCCATAGTTAGCTTTTTTCGGTATTCATTGTAGGTATAGATGTGTGTATTTGTGATTTAATATTTGATGTCTTTTGTATATCTGTGTGAATGTGTATTTCTTTTTTGGTGGGTTGAGGTTGTATTCTTTCTTTTTTCTTTTCTGCTAATTGGTTGGTAGTTTTGGAGTGAGAGAACAAATGTGATATTGTACACAGTGAACTTTGAGCTCATAGTGAAATCTACAGTTTTTTTTTGGACTATTGTTTATATCATTTAACAGGAAACAAAACAATAATTTTTTGCAGCTTTTATTTAGTTTGTTAATAACTTAAGATCATTCATGTTATATTATATTTTTGATGACATCAATAGCCATCTCGACTAGATAAATTTCACTCGAACTGAGAAGGAGCTTTTGAATACATGATAAAGTGTTCTTATTAGAAACTTAAGATTGATATTTTGGGCGGAGTTTCAAGACAATAAAGAAGTGGTGTTTCTTTCTTGTACCCCAAGTGAATTTCAAACTAATCTAATATCCTATCAAAGACTACGAACTTTCAAAATGAAAAAGTAAACTACCTAGGTAGCGTTGACTTGCTTTCTAAGCAAGTCGGGCACTATGCTAGGAAGTAGATCGTTCATGACGAGAAAAGACTTCTCCCTAATGTAATGTAAATGTAATAGAAGAGGAAAGAGTCCAGTTTCCCTCCCTTCTCGACCAGACGAAGGAGATATGAACGGAAAATATTCTAGGCTCATTATGTATGACTTCTTTGGACTAAAAATTAGATAGATAAATTTCACTTGAATTGAGACGGAGCTTTTGAATACATGATAAAGTGTTCTTATTAGAAACTTAAGATTGATATTTTGGGCGGAGTTTCAAGACAATATAGAAGTGGTGTTTCTTTCTTGTACCCCTCTTAGTAGCGCTCATTCTGGATAAGCAAGTGAATTTCAAACTAATCTAATATCCTATCAAAGACTACGAACTTTCAAAATGAAAAAGTAAACTACCTAGGTAGCGTTAACTTGCTTACTAAGCAAGTCGGGCACTATGCTAGGACGTAGATTGATCATGACGAGAATAGACTTCTCTCTAATGTAATGTAAATGTAATAGAAGAGGAAAGAGTCTAGTTCCCCTCCCTTCTCGACCAGACGAAGGAGATATGAATGGAAAATATTCTAGGCTCATTATGTATGACTTCTTTGGACTAAAAATTAGATAGATATGTAATGATTTATTCATAAACGGTATTTATACCAAATTACATAAATTTATTATGTAGTTTAGGGCTAAATTGAGGTGAGAAAACATGTCAACCGACCTTTGCTCAATGTATATTATAGAAAATATGTCTCACAATTATTGATTTGACATAAATATTGAATGTGAGTAAGTTTTCGTCGATACATACTTAGGTTCAAGAGGCTAGCAACTCTTTTTGGATATTGTAATTTTGACGTGCTTAATTCAATTGGACCATTTGATCTTATATTATTTGATTCATGTTAACTTGTGAAATTTTCTTACTTCAGTAATTCAATAACTTCTCTTTTGATCCGAGGGACTATAGCAACAATCTCTCCAAGCCAAACCCCACTGCCACCGCAGGAGGTAAAAGCTTTAAAAAAAAATCTACGCATATCTTATCCTCTTCAAACCCTACTTATGAAATTAAACAAAGTATATATATTCTTGTTACAAACAAATTCAATTTCTCAAACTTTCCAAACAAGCTCTCAATATTAGTTTGGGAAAAATCCAAACAAATATAAATATCTAGATTAGGATATAACTTGAATAGCAAGACTTGCAAATTGTGAGAGTGATGTGTGTTATGTTGTTTGACAGTGGTAATATTAATATTAATACTAATATATCCATATTCCCAATACAAAATGATGAAATGTATATAAATAATAAATAAATAAACAAATTGTCACTTGGGTCTACAAAATATTAACACCCATGTGCTACATTGCCACTTAAATTTTTTTTGGCCAAATACTTCCCCCCTTTCATTAACATGCAAAATGGAAAATGGGACCCTATCAATAAATTGAACTTCTTTACACTTAAAATAGACAAAAATATATTATAGTGTGGTCAAATCAATCACTATTAATAATCATTGAATTCAAAATTTATAAATTTTATATTTAAATCAAATTTATGTAGCTTACTTTAATTATAGGTATAATTAGTATATTAATGAAGTATTAAAGAATTATTTCATATTAAGTAAATTTTTTGGGGTTATTTATTATTCAAAATAAATGAATTGTTCTAAATTTAAGATGGATTTTTTTTTATATTTATTCTTTTCTTTAATGAAGTTTGATATTTTTCTTAAAAATAAATTACACTACAATTTTACGAAGAATATTAATAAAAATATAATTTATTTTTTAATCTATTTTTAAATAAGCGTGCATTACCTCATAAGTATAGTGAATATAGAAGAGATGAATTAATTTATATCTACATTTTGCCAAAAAAAGAATTTAAACAAAGAAATAAATATCATTGGTGCACTCCATCAAATAATGTCAATTTCGTTGTCAAGTGCATGTATTTAGAGATAATAATATGAAGTCGTCTATTTGATATTTTATCTTTATTTTTTATTTGATGTCCACATTCGTACCAAAAAATTTCATAGAATGAATTTTTTTTATCACTTTATCATAATTTTTGTTGATTGTCTAGTCGACATATACACAACAGCGGAGTCACTATATCTTTTAGGGGGTGCCCTTTAGCGGAAATTATATTATTTTTATATGGTTAAAATAATTTTTTTAGATATATCTAGTTGATGTCGAACCTTCTTCGGCTACTTCGTGTGTCTATTTCTTAAGATGTTGAACCCCTTCTGACTCCGCCTCTGCATCTATATATGTATTAATGTGTATATTCAGATACAATATTTTTTTAAATTCTTTAATTTTTTCCCAACGTTCTATATTTGATTTGAGGCCTAATTAATTGGAATTGATGTATATAAAAATTAAACTTTAGTATAAATATTTAGAAAAGTTATCTAAATATACAATTTATTTTATCACATTCTCTAAAATTCACTATCATTTGAAAAAATTATAAAAATTTCCTACTCTCTCTTATTCTCGAATACATCAATTTACGCGATGTATCGAAACACTAAAAGATGTATTTGAAATCGAGAAGTTAAACGATGTATCCGAAACTGAAACACGATATATCTAAATATTGATAAATATATCTCATATCGGAACACGATATATCAGATCATTTTAGAATGTATTCGAATTTTATAAAGTTTTAAATTTTTTATTATTTAAAATAATAATATATAATTAACTTTTTAACACTATGAATTTTTCATAAAATTTCCTAAATATTTAGCACCTCAATTATAATCTTTGATGGTAACCGTATTTGTAATGTCTTGTTCTTGTACAGGACCGCATTCCTAATTTGACTTTTTGTGTAACAAAAGTAAATATTATTCACTCAGTCCATTTTTAATAATCATAATTTTTAATTAATATTTTATAATATATTTTTTTATTATATTTAATATGCAAAAGTTGCAATTTATAGTATTTTTGGTATAATTTTTGAATATCTAATTTTTTTATTTAATTATTGAATTATGTAATCTAATTTCACTTTAAAAATTAGTCAAATTGATTTTTTGAAAAGCAGAACATGACAATTAAAAGTAGATAAATGGAGTATTTGAGTTTCATGTTGCCCTAAATCAATTTATAGAAAAACAATTTCAATGTGAGATTATGTTTTGTTAAATATTAGTGTATGTGTAAGCAAATCTATTTCAATATGAAAGATAGAAAAATTATTTTCGATAGATCAGATAAAATAATCCAAAGCAACCTAAAAAAAAGTATAAAAAATAATAAATAATAACAAAAATAATAAGAAACAATACGATAATCCTAAGGACAACAAATAGTAACAAAATTCTAATATTTGAATGTGTACCTTTCCCATATCATTATAATATATAACTAGAGTGAATTGACTAAATGACATTTTAAATATTACTTACTACTAGTTCTATAATTAATGATATTAAGCACATGTACAAATTACAATCATTAGATCTATTTTTTAACTAATTAACTAAGATTTTCTTTTTATTTAAAATAATAAGAATTACGTACGAATATATCCTTAACAATGTCCTAATTGGCATTTTATATATTAATTTATTTACTACTAATTAGTTTATTGATAGTATATATTGCCTCAATCATTAGTAACATAAAGTATTAATATGGGGTTATTATTATTTTATTACTCCAAAACGAATATATATTGAATAATAATTCAGATATATTTGTAGATAAATAGATACCAATATTCTTGTCTCCTTAAGGCCCTACAAAAAGAATTTTCAAACAATTTTTTGTATATGATATAAAGCAAATGATTTAGATATGCACCTTATCATGTATACAAAAAAAATACTTTTGACCTAACTATAAATGGCATAAAAAAAATCATACGTGAATCAAAGAATTTTAACGGTTTAATAATTTGGAAATTCACCTAATGGAGCAAACAAAAACATATGTTATGTATTTATTAATATAATAAAAGTTCTTTAAAAAATTAGTTTGAGTTTTATTTAATTTGTTTTGTATGTATTTGCTTGAAATAATATTGATTTGCTTTATATCAACATTTTTGTTTGCTTTGTATTTATTGTATTTGTCTGGAGAAGGTACAGTGCACATAGATCTTATTACTATCCTATGAGGATAGAGAGACTATTTTTAAAAGACTCTCGACTCAAGTGTGTAATAAACAAGTAATGAAAGAAAAAAACATAACAGTGAAATAAGAAAAACAATGTACAGTCGACAAAAGAATCAATAACAACAATAAAAATAGTAAGGTAATCGAAATCAAATAAAAAAGGAAAAATTACGCGGATAAGCAAACTTATATTATTTAATTACTCATCATAGCTATAGTTTGCTATAATTATCACTCACGACTAACATTATACATTAATTACATGGGCTGACTTCAAGTTTGTATAATTATTCATGTTTGTTTATGTATAATTCGCCAAGATATACAAAAAAAATATGTATAATATACAATTTTTTAGCCTATATACATATACAATTCACCTCTCTCCCACTCTATGCCCTCTCTCGCTCACCTCTCTCCTCCCTCTCTGAATCTCGCTCGCCTCTCTCCTCCCTCTCCCAATTCGCTGCCATTTATACAAATATATATGTATAATATACAGTTATATACAATTATGTACATATACAATTCACCTCACAATTATCTAACCAATATACATATACAATTCACCTTTCTCCCACTCTTTTCCCCCTCTCTCTCGCCTCTCTCCTCTCTCTCCCAGTCTCGCTCGCCTCGAGCCTCTATATAACATGTAGCTACAAATTGTAATTATCAAACTATAGCTATGGAGAGTAATTAATTATTTTTAAGTGACTATATGTGAAAGTTTCCCAATAAAAAATATAAGACGATAGACACCAAAAGCAAGAACTATAAGTATACGACTAGTAGTACGATAGGTACTAACAAGCCTAAACCCTTGCAGGTAAGAAAACACACTAATCCTACTAACCTTCAACCCTAATACGAGATCTCCATTCCTTCCTATCTATAATCATGTCTTCGGTAATATGAAGTTGCGTCACGTCCTATCTAATCACCTCTTAATATTTTTTCGGCCTACCTCTACCTTTTGCATACCCCCTATACAGCCTCTCGCGCCTCGATCTTCACTGAGGCGTCTGCAAATCTCTTCTTCACGGAATCAATTCATCTCACTCTCAATCTCAATTCCCTCATCTTGTCCATCACCATAGTTACTTTACCTATTTTAATTTTATACATTATACAAATGTCACTAAAAAGAAAAGTGTGAGTTACCTCTCCTCTGTGGTTTCCGAGCTATTGCATAGGAACAGGGTTTTATCACCCAAAAGATAGCGGCTCCGGGTTATCAAAAAAAATAATACTTACTAAAGAAAATCAATTTTGAGATATGGACATTTGAAACTTCTAATTAAAGTAATGTGATGTTTAAGTCAATTTAATCATACCTCAATTAATTTTACGAAATATCAGTCATTTTCGCCCAAAGATATGTATTATGATATTCAATCTAAATTTTTTAAGAATATAACAAATTAAATGTCTTAATCTTTTAAAAGGTCTAAAATATCAAATTTAAATTTCACATCTGTCTCTTGATAAGGATATGTATTATTTATTAGGAGAAAAATGTTGACGTTTAATTGGAATGAAGGGCCGATGACAGGAAAAAAGATATTTTGTTGCATCAAAAATCAATTTCGTCTCTTTGCTCATACTGTTTGAGAAAAAAATATTATCTTAATAAAAAAAATATATTCATCAAAAAATATATATATAATATAAAAATATCATATAAATTAAAATAAAATTATATATATAATATAAAGGGGAGCTATAGTCTGAGGTAAATATTCAAAGTGACCTGCTGCACACAGGCATCACTGGAACAGAATTTTTCATATTTCGAGATTTAAATAAATTTATTTTTAATTATAATTTTTTTATAAATTCTTCTAACATATTGAATCATCAATTATTATTACTTATAATACTCTTTACATAATTTATAAATATATAAATTTCGTTTCAAAAAATTTGAAAATTTCATACGCAAATGTCCAATTAAAATTAAACTATTTGACTCTCGAAAACGAAAAATATCACATAAAATGAGACTAAGAAAGTAATATTTTTATTTGTATGGAAATTTAAGGTCGAAAACCTCATAATTCTCAACTATTTACTATTAATGTTTTTATAATAATATAAATAAATAAATAATATTTTGGGGCTAGCTAAGTCGGTAGCAAGTCAAAATTAAAACACATAGATATTATTATAACAAGTCAAAAACTACTAAAAACAGTTCTCACAGAGAGCAAAACTCAAAACGAGTTCATAATAAATCTCAAGTGAGTTTCTGATGATATAATTGAATTAAACTCACAAAGATGAATTACTGTGTTGTTCCTGATTTCAAAATGGATGATGATTATTCTGATATTCCTTCTGCTATTTTCAACAAGAAATCCACAATGTAAGTTTTACATCTATGTTTTGTTGTTTAATTCGTATAAAATTAGTTGATTTTTCTTCGTTCATTTTCAATACTGATAGTGAAATGCCATGAGCAACAGAATTAGTAAGCCCATAGTGTAAGTTCAGTTTTTGTTGTTTAATTTGAAATTGTCAGTATATTTTTCTTTGTAATTTTCAATACTGATAGTGAAATATCATGAGCAGGATGTTAAGCTCATAGTGTAACTTTTGTTGTTGATTTTTTCCATACCGATTAGCCCATAGTGTAAGTTCAGTTTTTGTTGTTTAATTTGAAATTGTCAGTAGATTTTTCTTTGTTAATTTTCAATACTGATAGTTGAAATATCATGAGCAGATGTTAAGCTCATAGTGTAATTTTTGTTGTTGTTGATTTTTTCGATACTGATTAGCCCATAGTGTAAGTTCAGTTTTTGTTGTTTAATTTGAAATTGTCAGTAGATTTTTCTTTGTTAATTTTCAATACTGATAGTTGAAATATCATGAGCAGGATGTTAAGCTCATAGTGTAATTTTTGTTGTTCTTGTTGTTGATTTTTTCGATACTGATTAACCCATAGTGTAAGTTCAGTTTTTGTTGTTTAATTTGTATCTGTAAGTTGATTTTTCTTTGTTCATTTTCAATATGAAATATCACGAGCAACGGTATGTTTAGCTCATACTGTAGTTTTTTGTTGTTGTTTGATTTATTTATTTTTGATACTGATTGTGAAATACTACGAGCAGCAAGATGTTGAGATTTGAAATTCGATGAAGTTTTTGGTTTATGTGTGCTTAGTTTTTTTTTTTTTTTGGATTGTTGCAGAGCAGATGAAGAAATCATGGAGCTAGTATGGCAAAATGGTGAAGTAATTATGCAAAGTCAAAATCAAAGATCTGTAAGGAAATCTAACCTATTTTCCGAGCAATCAGCTGTAGAACAAACGGTAGCAGCTTCAGCTCCACTGTATATGCAAGAGGATGAAATGAACTCATGGCTTCAATCTCCACTTGATGATTCGTCCTTCGATGATTTTCTAAATACTACACCGAGTTGTGACGCCGTGACCTCCGCCGCTGCACCGACGGGAGAAATTGGTACTTCGAAGGTGGAGATCCGTCCGCCTCTGGCTCCACCGTCTTCACGGCCGATTAGATGTACAGAGGGTGAATTACCACATCGATTACAGAATTTTGGGCATTTTTCACGGTTGCCTGGTGAAGCAATTTTACGAAATGGTATTACATCGAGTTCTGGTCACTCAGTTAGGGCATCGACGATTGTGGATTCAAACGAGACTCCGGTAGCAGCAGTACCGAAATATATGATTTCACGCGTATCAGAAAATGTAACACCAGTTACCGCCATGAATGTCAGAGGAAGAGAAATGACGGCGACGGCGGTGGCGACAACAAGCGGCGGTAGGGAGGTGACGACGGCATGCGAGTTGGCATTGACAGCATCTACAAGTGGCTCAGGAGGTAGTGTAAGCGCCAGAGCAGAACCGCCACAGCCGTCGCAGAAGGAGGCGGATACGGCGGCGGATGATCGGAAACGGAAAAGTAGAGAATCGGACGACAATGAAGATCAGAGTGAGGTGAGTAAGCAGTTAGCTTCCGTTTATTACTACGTAAACAAGGATTAGTTAATATTTTTTTGTTTTAATTAGGATTTTTTTAAAATTTCAAATAAAAAATATATTAAATATATGAAAGTATAATTTGGTTTTACGAACGTAAATATATCTCAAAAAAAAAATAAAACAAGATAAAGAAATTGGATTAAAGGGGAGTAGTATATGCTTCAATATTAGATGACACAAATAGGTATTATAATTTTTATAAAATTGAAAAATTAGATGCATATTACGTTTTATATGACATAATACATGTATAATTAATATCATAAGATAAAAAATTACGATGTAGGACGCTCTTAAGATGAATGTGTTTATTTGTTCAATTTTATACAAGTTTAGATGCTTACTTGTGCACACTCAAAGTTGGTGGACATAGATATCAACCGAAGACAAATTAAAAATTAACATATTAATTTCTATGTTACGTCTTGATATCAAATATAAAAAAAATGTTATTTTACTAGTATTTTAAGTAAAATAGTTTTTTTGTTTATATGTCACAAAGTTTCATATATATTTTTGTGGATAGATAATTCTAGTTGTGTTAGTAGTTTACTTAATTAGGTCTAATGTTTGCTAGGAATCTTTTAGTCTTTGTTAGAAAATGTAGAGAACTTATATTGTTAGTAAAGGTAATTCTTTTATTATATTGGATTGAGACGACCATAAATGGCGCGACATAGATTGAGAGGGTTCATATAACTGACCTTAATTTGCTTGGGATTGAAGCATACTAGAAGTAATAGTAGTTATTGTTGTTGTACATACTAATTCAGATTATTATTTTTTGCTATGTTGTTAAGTTTTGCCTCTCTAATATGCTAGGATGTTGAATATGAGTTTGCTGATGCAAGGAAGCAAGTAAGAAGTTCTACATCGGCAAAGAAATCTCGTGCAGCAGAGGTCCATAATCTTTCTGAAAGGGTATATATACTATACACAGTTTGAAGGTTTTGATGGTTTAAATGTTGTGATTTCAATGTCTGTTTACTCAATATTTGAGTGTTTGCAATAATGCAGAAACGCCGAGATAGAATAAATGAGAAGATGAAGGCTCTACAAGAACTCATACCGCGCTGCAATAAGGTTTTAACATCATCTTTGAATTGTTTGTTCATCATAGAAAGTCTGTTGTTGATCTCATATTTTAAGTTTAATTTCTCTTTTATCAACTAATTTCAGTCAGACAAAGCTTCAATGCTGGATGAAGCAATTGAGTACCTTAAATCATTGCAATTGCAAGTACAGGTATACTTGTTGCGGAAGGTGAAATTTAACAATACTATTCTCGTTTGAACAATATTGTTTTGGTATAAAATATGAAATGGTATATTTTGAGTTTTGGTAATCTTTTAGTTGGTGCATGTTTTAATTGAGATGAACTCTTTACTTATTGCCGTGTTTCCGTTCATTTCTTCTTCTCATTTTGATGGTTCACCTCCTGAAAATATTTCCATTGTAGAAGTTAAATAGTCCATTGTGAGGAGAGTCCTCCCATCAATCTTCTTTGGTGCTAAAAAGGTTTTCATTTTATCAGAACCAGAGTCTCTTAAAATTCCAGTATGTATATTAGAGGTCAAAAGAAGTTAGTCAGTTGTGGAACTACTACTCCAATCACATTTCACTTAAAGGGCATCAAGAAGGATTACTAAGTAAGATAATAGCTAGACCTGAATTAATAGTTAAAGGACCAATATTGGAATGAGCAATTAAGTTTGTCTCTCCTGCTCTTAACGGAAATAATGATAGATAAATGTACAATCTCTTGCGACTTTTTTCTGCCTTCAACCTGTACATGAGTTTAAGCTGCACCTTCATTAACTCTCTTTCAGCTAGTTGTTGGTCCAAGCTGGTTATGATATGTCCAACGCTGAAGAAATTTGAAGAAATTCGATCAAGTACTGCCTCTGTTACGATACTCATTCCATTATAGTCTGTTTGAAAAATATGATACTTTTCTATATGTGGAAATTTTAACTTTGAACTTTTTAGTTTATCCTTAATTAATGAAATGTTGTTACAGCCATAGAAATGTCATGGTATGTGTAAGACAACAAGTGTTAAGGATATTTTCTGTGTTAAAAATCTTTCTTTCTTAAACAGCATGCTCAGTCGAACACCGTATACAAAATGAAATACATGGAGTGTCCTTTATTTCAGATTTATCACTTATTCCTGATCATGCATTGTGACGTAGTAAACTAGTAATAATGTCAACCGAAATCCTGATTATAAGTTAGCGTGATCTTCAATAAAGCTCCTTGAAAAATGTTAAGTGATCCGTTTAGGTTACAGTTTGATCATAGCTGCTTTACTGCAGATGATGGCCACTGGATGTAGCATGGTCCCTATGATGTATCCTGGAATCCCTCAATACATGCTAACAATGGGAATGAATACGAGCATGGGGATGGATATGAAAATGGGCAGGAACCGGCCTATAATTCCATATGTGCCGCTAATGCCAGGTCCAGCAATGCAGAATGCAGCTGCAGCAGCACAAATGGCTCCTCAATATCCTCTTCCGGCATATAATTTGCCACCATTTCCTGCACCTGATCCATCCAGAATCCCAGTTGCGAACCAGCCAGATCATCCGAGGCTAAACTCACTTGTTGTTGGACATAATATTAGTCAGCCAAGACTTCCGAATTTAAGTGATCCATATTATCAATATTTTGGTCTACAGCATGCTACCCCAGGCAAGTCCTTCTTCTCTATCCTTACATTTTTGCATAATCTTTTGTTTTGACTTTAGGTATATAATGTCCAAAGGAAACTAACTCGTCTTCACTCTCTCTGCTTGCTTATGTAGATAATTGCTTAGGTAAAAAAGGTTCACTCCTTCTAGATTTTTTTCGTGTCTTATCCATTGAGGAGAATGGAACTAGCACTAAATGCCGCGAGAGGTGTCGTATCCCCTATGCGAGCGAGTCTGTCCCACTGATCTCCTTTGTTCAAAGGAAGAGGTGTAATATTTTCTCTGATTGAAACTTGTAGTCTAAATGATTTTGGAATTCAGTAGCAGCTCCTACACCCGTTGATATTGCACCTATTAACATCTCGAGCTCGGTATTGTAACCTCACTACCGTTCACATCCACCTAATCATGAGATACTGATGAAACCTGACTAATTTAAATTCACGCATATTTATTATATTGTCATGTTAGCTATGTTCTTACTGATGTTTTCACCTAGAAATGCCTTAATTTATTGCGTACTCTTCCGTGAAATTTTGACAATAGATAATATTGAAATGCAGAATCAGGGAGTGGAACAGCTGAGCAGCAGTAAACTTAACAGCTGCATAGAAGGAAGTGCAGGGAATCATCAATCTGGTAGCTTCTTTTTCTCAGCTCTCTTGCACAAGATCCCCAGGAAGATACTAAGAGATATTATCTCTTCTAGTTAGACTAAGAATTTGTGATTATTAGTACCAATTTCCAGATATCGGCATGAAGTTGGGAATTTACTCAGCTTCTTCGTGTTTGCAGGTTGATAACAAGGTGGATCAACCACGAGAGCTTTCTCGCGATCAAATTTTGGTAGTGTAAGAGAAACAAGAAACAAGAGTGGAGTCTACACTGGCTGACTACTAGTCTACTACAGTATAGAACACAACTAATTTGTAATTATTATGATAGAACTAGTATTGATTCCTATTTGATATCTCTTCATAATCCTCTCCTAAGAGAACAGGTATTTTGTTGAAACATGTCATCATCTCATCTAAAAGCTTGTGCAGTTAGAGAGAACATACTTTTATTTACTTAATTATATTCTCACCAGTATTATTCCGGGTGAAGCAGGTTTCTACGCATTTCCCCATCCTTTCTGACGATGTGTTTGCTGGCCGTTGAATAGTCTACAAGAAAGGAATTGTGGCTGTAAGTTCTGCAGTTTTAGTTCTTTGCTTATTGTTTAACATTAGTTTATAACTTGGTGAACTCGTCGTTCACTTTGTAAGTCACCATGTCCCTTATGCCTTGGGTAACACGAGCTACAATAGCCAGGATAAAGGGTCACTATCCTTTTAAGTGTGAGCTAACCCCAAAACATGATCTCAGTTCGGATTGCAAGCTGCAATTCATCTGTATGAAGTCAGAATTACTAGTAACCGTTAAACATAAAACATGGCCTTGCACAAACAGCCTGCCGTACTAGTGGAGCTGGCTATAGAGACCATGATAACTGCAAATTTTAACCATACCAATAAGAGGTGGTACTAGTCTTAGCTTCCATCCTCAACCAACCTTAAAATACAGGACAATATTTCATCTAGATTTTCTACTGTTTATTGAAAGGAAAAAGAACAGCTATATCGATACACTCCGTTTAGATTACAAATACAAATAACTGGGAGCAGAAGCAGAGGGTAGAAGAGCATGGCTCACACAGCTCGTAGGATATCTGAATTAGAACTGCCTGTAGTTGTATCACTAATATTTTCAAGTAAAACGTAAGATTCAAGCAAAATCTTCTTGGTAGATAACCCCAACAACGTATAGATAGCTTCTGGAAAACGGAAAAGATCTTCCTTCGTTACAGCACTACTCATCGTTTCCTGTTTGAACGTCTTCATTAACTAATTATGGACAAGATCTGCAATCATATTGATGTTAGTCAGGCAGTAACAAAGAGAAGGTTGAATTATAAGAGTCTATTATGGTTAAAAGAAAAAGGATATTACATACTTTTTCACTGATTATGCGAAATTCTTCCTTTTCCATTGCCTTATCAAATTCCTGACAGACGATAATAGAAAAATTGAAGCAGCCCTTAACATACCTTTGGTTTTAACGAAAAAGGTATCAGCATGAGCAAGAGACTATAAATATTTTGTTCCTCCACGAAAAAATTACCACTTGTTTCTTTCAAAAGATTTCCATAATACACCTATTATAATCATGCGTAGGATTTAATGATTCCTAACGATGAAATCTATCTCTTTCACTATCTGCATTTGGTATGGATATCACTTGGAGATAAAAAGAACAATGAATACGAAAGAACAATGGTTTTGGTTGTGTATCTACGTACAATCTCTGGTAGAAGAGAAAGTTCTATCAGAACAAGTATTAGTTTCAGTTAATTTCTGTTAGCATTTCGACAAATTAGACTTGATTTCCTACAGTAATAAATATTAGAGTTGCACATAATCGGATATTAAGTTTGACTATGGTACTTACGTTCTCTGCATCCAAAGAAGAATCCAAGTTGTATATGAGTTTTTGAAGCTCTTTGTTCCGTATAGCCTCAAGAATTTCCGAAGAAGAAGCTGCAGCAAAGCTATAAAATGTCATGGGGGGAAGAACGATTTTTCAAGAAACAGAATATTAATTTGGCACACAATTAAGAAGTTCCTTCGATGCTACAAAAACTGCAATTTCTAGTATAACAAATCGCCACTTCTCTTAGGAGGATGGGCATAAACGTGCCAATCAATGGGCTGTAAATCTAATCAAAGAAATTTTTCTAACAGTAGTGTCTGAGCTTGCTTGCGCTTGACTAATTTTACGAGGTATTGCTACCTCCCACCAGTACAGATACGAGATAACTAAAATCCACCAAGGCTTGGACAGATGAAAAGAATCACCTAACTTTTTTTTTTGTTTTGCTTCTGGGAATTAACCTAAGACGGCATGGTTCTCAACCTACTTCATTGACCACTAGGCCACATCCTTGAGTTACAAAATGACTGCCCAAGCTTTGACAATAATTGTTAGCCGTGTCTTATCCTCCTATGATAAAATCACAGCTGTCTCATCATGTGCCAAGACGATCATCAAAAGTCGAGACTCCTCAGAAAATTACGCTAATCCCCTCTCCAAAACGGACACGTAGATTATGGATGTGTCAAGAACAGAAACTCACAATTGAAGTGGAAGTTTGTGCATTTTCTCAGAACTAGAATACATAATCGGTTACATTAGAAAGCAAAATCAGTGTCTCTTATCAAGGTTCTTAAGTGAAAACAATGCGTCAAACATAGATGCTGCCTCATCCCTGCCTTCTATACATCCTGATTTCGTCTCTGGTCTAAATCTTCAAGACATAGACTTGCTTCATATCAGGAAATCATATAAATTTAAAATGATTTAACGCAATGAAGCAAACATGACTTTTGCATAAAATCATATCATAATCACATTGGAAGCGAAATGAAGCCTGAATCATCCATGTTCTCAAACTACAACATTGTAGAAACATTCTTTTCAGTCTTATGTATAATTATTGAAGGGAGGGAACAACATAATTCTTGTTCTCACTACACAATTTTGCGACATACCTATAGACTCTAGTTGCGACTGATTGAGCGCTTCACCTGGCTCATCAACATAGATTGGCTTCTCCACATGCAATGCTGGAGCAGGAGCTGACAGAGATAGAGTGAGGCATGTTACATTCTCAATATTAGCATATTATGCATATTAAATGAAAACAACAAAGAGTGCCAAAATTCTACCAGCTGAATTCTCACTTTTCACGCAGACAAGTTGGAATCGAAGTGTAAATTGTTTACACAAGTCAGTTTTTAATGGGAAGCAATTGGTAAGAGGGCAAGTGACGATAGCTTGCATTTCATGCAAATACAAATATATAGTGCTGTTTGGAGAAAAAACAGAGAAAACAACAAAACAGTGCCTGAATCTCTTTATCTCATGGAACTCGACCACATTTACATTACGTCCAAAACCAGCAATTACAAACCCTATGCACAATCCACGAACAGAATAAGCGCCCTCCACTGATACCTCCACAATTGCTTCCTCCCATCTACCCCAGCAACCTCCTCCTTTTGCAGCCATCAAACCATCAGCTTTTAAGAAATACCCAAAAAGTGGATCTTCACTTTCTTGCATCCTTTAACAGATCTCTTAATTTATTTAAGGAAGACGTACAAGATACTGATAATAAATAGTTCAATAGCAAGATGTATAATGCAGGACTATGATATCAATCTAACCCAATAGAGGATGCTACATCAAAGAAGTTGTAAGCGGCACTAGTCTAATAACATAAAAAACAACTACACACATATAGCAGGTCTGATTTCCTTAGAAAAGAAGAGGAACCTTGGAACAACGGTAAAGTTGTTTCTATGTGGCCTATACGTCATGGGTTTGAGTCATGAAATTAACATGATGCCCGGATCAAGTTAGGCTGCCCACACTAAACCCATTGGGTGCAGCCCTTCCTTGAACCCTACATGAATACGGGGTGCTTCATGCACTGGACTGCCTTTTTTTGTCTTTTGGATTTCTCCGGAAACTCATTCATCAAAGAGAAGGCTTGTCAGTTATGAAAGTTATCACCATAAATGCAAATGGTTATTGAACATAATGCACCATCACCGACAAAAAGGATAGCTAAGTGACAAACAAATGATACTAACAAAGACAATAAACTTAAACTACAGTTAGTGAGAAAAAATAGATGCATATCATTCACATTCTTAATATGGTTAGACAAAGATACAACAAGAAAAAAAAGTTCAACTTTTTTATTAGAGAAGCCATCCTTACCAAGTTTTTCCTCAGAAACTGGTTCTGATTCGGGTTCCGGTTCTGGTTTCCCGCATGGAATTTCTGCATAACCCACAAATAAGCTCATGAAAAGACCAACTTTTATCACTATAAAATACAGAAACCACAAGTATAACCCATAAGAATAGTTAGATTCACATAATATGTTCATAAAGAACATACCTTTATGCTTCTTGAAACAGACCAAAGAACAACTGCAAAGATCAAAACAACCAAAAAAGAACTTTTAGGTTAATCAATACTCAAATCTCCAGTAACAAAACCCATAAATTACAACCCAATAAATACTACTACTATTACACCCTCAATCCCAAACAAATTGAGTTCAATGAATTCACAGGCAATCCAATATTTAAGTTTTATGAGTTCAACCTTTAGCTATCGTTTGAAAGCTAGTAAAGAGGCAACTTAGTTATACAGCGATTGGTATTTAGTTAGAAAAGTAAGTTATTCATGTAAAGAAAGTCTGCAATTTAGAAATCCGCAGGCATAAGATAGATAACTAACAACTCCATAATCCTAACCAGCTACCAAACGACACTTAAAGTTCTTTGCAACTAATTCATGTATAAAAGTCTGCAATATAGAAATTCCCATTAGTTATGAGAAAATTTATGTATTAGCATAAGATAGATAACAAACAGCTACATACTAACCAGCTACCAAACGACATCTAAGGTTCTTTGCGACAAATTCATGTATAAAAGTATGCACTTCAGAAATCCGCATAACTAATACAAATATAAGTTATGAGAAAATTTTATGTATTATTCTATGCCTGACATAAGATAGATAACTGACAGTTGCATAATTCTAACCGGCTCCCAAATGACACCTAAGGTTCTTTGCAATGATTTCAATGTATAAAAGTCCGCAATTTAGAAATCTACATAACTAATACATATATAAGCTACGAAGAAATTTATATATTATTTTATGTTGGACGATAAGATAGATAAAAACAACGGCATAATTCTAACAAGCTACCAAACTACACCTAAGGTTCTTATCAACAAATTCATATTTATTTGCAACAATTATGCTGTTTTTCTACACATAAAATTTTTTACTCTGAATTTTGTATGAATAATATATCCATTCCCCTTCAGTTTAAACTAAAAACAAACTCAAAACCCAGAATTAAAATTCAAATAAATTTCAAAGAATAAAAAAAGATGGAAATATAATTACAAGGGGATGAAGCAATTGGGACACTTGTATCTCGACTGTGCTTCATCACATACTTGACATTTTTTCGATCCCATTTTTTCTTCTTCTTCTTCTTCGTTTATCGAGGTTTTAGGGTTTTTTTTGGAAGAGATGGAATGTAAAATTGCAATATTGGTCCCTGAATTTTTAGTTTAGATTCAATCAGGTGCTTACAATTTTATCAAATAATACTTTTAATCGCTTAATTAATTATGGGCCTAAACTCGAATTCGGGTCCAAAACTTTTAAACTTTCAAACCATTTTCTCTTCTACTGAGTATCACTTTCCTCTGCTAATTCTACGAGATACTCGGCACTTTCCGTAATAATTACTTTTCATAAAAGGTATTAAATCATTTTATTCATTTATATAGAAAGAATTTCGCAATAATCACTTTTCATAAAAGGTATCAAATTATTTTTTCAATTCATATAGAAAGAATTTTTCGTAAATCATTTTATCCATTCATATAGAAAGAATTTCACAATAATTATTTTTCGTAAAGGGTTTCAAATCATTTTATTCATTCATATAGAAAGAATTCTGTAATAATCACTTTTCGTAAAAGGTATCAAATCATTTAATCTATCATATAAAAAGAATTCGCTAGTATTTTTCAATTAATTTTACAAGATACTAATTATTTTCCGTAATAGACAAGCAAGTATTTTTATCACTCATATAAAAAGAATCTCTAATATTTTCAATTGATTCTACGAGATACAAAGAGGTATTATCCATTCCTATAGCCTGAGTTTTGAACCTGTCGATATTTTTGACCACTTCGTTGACCACTAGCGCACTACTCATTTGTTTTGTTTCCTCTCAGCCATAGCTTGCATTACTAAACCTTAATTTTACAATTGGTCCTTGTTTGATGTAGAAACCTAGATTTCTTGCTAGAAAAAATCTCTCGTTGGCTCGTTTTTACTGTTGATTTTTTGTTATGTGATTAATTGGACCTTGTTTGATGTAGAAACCTAGATTTTTTGTTACAATTGGACCTTGTTTGATGTAGAAACCTAGATTTCTTGCTAGAAAAAATCTCTCTTTGGCTCGTTTTTACTGTTGATTTTTTGTTATGTGATTAATTGGACCTTGTTTGATGTAGAAACCTAGATTTTTTGTTACAATTGGACCTTGTTTGATGTAGAAACCTAGATTTCTTGCTAGAATTTTTTTTTTCTTTGGCTCGTTGTTATCGTTGATTTTTTGTTATGTGATTAAGTTAGTTCCAGTTAGCTAGTATGAATTGATAGTGGATCTGTCTGTTTAAGCTTTACAACTATTTGTTTAATGGAATTTTTGCAGCTCAGATTGGGGGAAAAAGTGAGATTGCTTCAACTGTTCAAGGTAATTCTTTTAATTTTTTGCTCTGATGTTTTATGTTTAGTTCTACAATGCTAAATGATTGTGTTTTATATGTCATACAATAGTGTGTGTGGGTGATTAAATTTGGAGTTTGATGTAGAAACTTTGAAAAACAGATGCCTAATAATAAAGATATGTTAAACAAAGATCAAATTGTACAGGCACTAGAAAAATCATATTTTGATGCCAAAATAGTCGGAAAAAACCTTAGGCAACATATACCATATAGTCCAAGGTATTGTCTTTTCTTCACCCATTCTTCTCCTTTTTCATTTTCTCTTTCTTTCCTCCATTCTTGTAGTCATTCGTTGTTTCTGCTAAGCGATTTTAGTAACGGTAAGTTCCTCGTCAATTCAAGCTTTAAAAATTAGATTTTGATGAATTCTTGTTTTTTCATGCCTGTGAATTATTCTGATTTTTGTTGTTGGTTACCTGCTGCTTCTGTTCGTGGACCTTCAAGTTATGTATATATATAGTTTTACTCTAAGATAGAAGGAAGGTGTTTGATCGTTTAGACTATAATGTACTAGTATTAGTAAATGCTTTAGAACATGCTCTATCATATAACAATGACACCATAATACCTAGTGAAATTCCACAAGTGGACTATGGGGAAGATAGAATGTATATATGCTGTTGTACGTATGTAGAAACATATTTGCCAAACAGGAGTTAAGCTATGTGTCCAAGTGACTACTTTTCCGCATGAAAAGAATCACTCATGGTGGAGTGACTTCATTGATAAAACTTGATACCGTTCCAACACTACTACCTATTTCTTTGAAGAAACTTAGTAAGCTTAAGGTTGTTTGGTCATAGCCTAATGAAAGGAGCAAGTTTGACAGTTTTTGGTGCATATTGGATCATTAGAAGTTTGATGCCTAAAATTTTGATGAAAATTTGGATGTACCAAAAGACGAGTATCATGACAAATTTATAATTTGGATGTACCAAAAGACAGTTTCTGCTACATATCGGATCATTAGAAGTTTCATGCTTAAAATCTTGGTGAGAATTTGGATGTACCAAAAGACAAGTAATGACCAAATGCTTAAATATCTAATTATGGATGGAAAAGGCAATTATTGAAGACCACCCCAAAATAGGGGCAATCCGAGCAAAAACTTCAAACCTTCAATCCAAAAGTAAATTCATATTAAATCCATTAATCTTCAAGCAATGCACTTCTCATACAAAGAGTGTCAACTTTGTTGTGATTTTGGTCAGGTGTTAGCTTTTTCCTTTTTACTCTTCTGTTAAACTTCATATCTTTTTGGTTCATAGGTTTGTTCTAAAGAGTTCTTTGCACGTGGGATTGAATAAATTGAAGTGCGAATGGAGTGTGTGGTTCAGGGAATTATTGAGACTCAAGTAAGTTCCTGGAGTAATGATAAAACATTAAAACCTCCCCCTATTTCTCGTTTTTTTCTTATTCAATCTTTTAGAAGGTATGCTACTTGTAAAAGGTGGTCCTGCTATGCTACGGCATTTAATGAAACAGTTTTTGGCAATTGATTATTGAAAAGATTTTAACAGTGCTAATCATACTTGCAGCATGTCGAGGCCCTGGAAATTCTGCTTCAAGGGCTTTGTGGTGTACATAAACAAAGCTTAAGGATTCATGAACTGTGCCTTAAAAGTGTTCCAAACCTAGGTAAGTATGTTTTCTCTTTGAACTATTATGAAACTAGGAACTAACCCAATGGTCATGTATGTACTGATGTGGCTGAGGCGAATGCTCACAACCATCTATGCATTCGTAGGGAGGTTTTCTCACCTTAGAGTTTGTATATAGCTGATTTTTTTCTATGGTCCATCTTATTCTAGTTGTTCTGCGGTGCTGCATGTCAATAATTGAATGGAATTAGGTTCAAGTATGTTTCACTTTCAGTACATCTGATTTATAGGTCGAGACCACATGGTTTTTGCTCATTAACTTGTTGAGTGCCTTGTTTTCAACAAAAGTGTTGCCTATCATGGTTTTGTCGATGATACAGATGTGATTCTTTACGATGATGTACATGTGATTCTTTGACATGCTGATGAGGGTAACATCGGAATATTAAAACGATGCTTGTTTTCTGTTAAAGATAGTATGGCAGATGTTGATCCCACAAGGATTGAGTTTCTGCTATGCTAATTAGTGCTGCTCAATTACTATTTGAGTAATCAGATAAGCAGGCGGAATGTTTTTGACTAAAATGAAATATAAAGAAGAGTTTTATGACATGAATAATGGTGAAAGAGTATCCATCAGTTCATTAAACGAGTTGAATATAGACTTTTTTGTTCTAATCAGGACGAGTTGAATCTAGACTTCACTTATGATTAGTGTATGGTGTTCATTGTCCACCAATTCAATATTGATCCCTAAGTTATAAGTGCCTCTCTCTATTACACTCAACAATTATTATTCCTCTCGCTTGTGGTTATATCTAAGGAATCAGAAAACCCTTAAATTCAGAGCACCTTCAGCTAATCACCTTCCAAGTCACTGGCGTATATCTCGATTACATCTAACTACTATAACCTTCTTGGCTAAGTGTATTTCTTTTTATTATACAATTAGTCAAGGTATTATTGTACCTTAAATATGGAAGATGGTTGATTAATTAACCTTGGATCCCACAAATATATGTAGACCCTTGTGGTTGTCTACACATTTGTCATATCATCATCACAATTCATAAAGTATGTTTAAGACTGATTTCTCCTCTTGGTTAGACAAGGAAAAAATGCAAACTATGATCATTCAAACTTAATCCATAAGAGTTAAATTATGATCAAATTAATAATAAATATAGTTAGAGAATTAATCCACAAGAGTTAAATTATGAGATTCATCTAAATCCAACTAGCAGAAAGTTACTCTATATAATGGCGCTCAATCCAAATAATGAAGTACTAAAATCACAAAAATTACAAAGAGAGTAAAATATGAGAAGAAAAACTCCTCAAACCTTCAATCTCTTCCGTTGAGCTCTAATTGTAGTGTTAGATCTCTCTTCCCTGCTCTATGCTGTCAAGGGTCGTGCAAAAACTTAAGTATCCTAGCTTAGGATGAGTATTAGGACTTGAGAGGTTAGGGTTCCACTTGGACATCCGGAATTGTGCACTTACGGTTCTCATTCACTAGGTAGTGTGCAATTTAGCAGCAGGGCGTGCAAGGGCACACTCACTCCCTTGTGTTTGCAAAATGTTGGTTCTCAGGTTGCACAATTGTGTACTTCAAGTTGTTTCGGTGCTATTTCAACACCGTGAGGTGCCTGAGCACCTAATCTTTGAGTTGTTTACAGCCCAAATCCTCTCCAACTGCTTTCTAGCATGTCATGCGACATTACCTAAACAAAATGAGCTAAAGTGAGGACTCACAGTGGATATCTAATTTTCACCTAATTGAGAGATATAAAATGGACCAAATATTGCTTGTATGATTAACTGTTTATACTCCTATCACATATCATATCTTCTCTAAAAATCATTTATGCCTTCTCACGATTTTTTCTTTTCTCCTTTCCTGCTCATTGTCTTTGGGTTATTTTAACCGTTTGGTCTGTTACTTACCATTCTCAGGCTTAGTAGCATCAGACATACGGCTCTTATGTGATCTTGAGCAGCAAGAACCTGCATGGTAAGTGATCTGCTTTGTCCTGTGCCTATCTTTTGGGACACGTGAAGCCTAAGTTTTTAAAATTATGTGATTAAAAATAGGACTGTTAGACATGTTGGTGGTCCGATGAGAGGTGCTGGTGCTGAACAAATCTCAGTGTTGGTGAGACCAATGCAAGAAAGCAAAATAAGCAAGAATGCATTACGCTTATTTTATTCACTTGGCTACAAGCTAGACCATGAGCAGCTGAGAGTTGGTTTTGCATTTCATTTCCAAAGAGGTGCCCAGATAACTGTAACAGTTTCATCCATCAACAAGATGTTGAAACCTCATGCTATTGATGATGCAGTACCTGTGACTCCAGGCATACAGCTAGTTGAAGTGACCGCACCAGCTTCATCTGAAAATTACAATGAAGTTGTTGCATCTGTATCGTCCTTCTGTGAATATCTTGCACCGTAAGCATCTTTATCTTGGTTTGTTATCCATAAGAATTGGCTAGTCGTACTTGGTATTATATACGATGGTCTAGTAAAACATACAAATGGTTTCTTTGGTTTTCAGGCTCCTTCATTTGTCAAAACCCGGTGTCTCAACAGGGGTTGTTCCTACTGCAGCTGCAGCTGCTGCATCTCTCATGTCTGATGGTGGAGGCACAAAGTGACTGGAAAAATTACTCAGTACCATTTTTCTGTCTTACATTTCTGTTGCAGTTATCATAGCTGAAGAATGAGACGTATTTCGCCATTCTCCTTCCCAGAAACTTCAATGTTTGTCCTTCTGTAATTGACGTTAAATACCTGATCATCGATATGCAACGTTGCTCATGCATAGAATAGAGTTATAATACCCTTTGGTACTGAAATTGCGAAAAACAAAGCACAGCAGTGCTCTCTTTGATCTATAATTGTTTGACTCTTTTCTTGTTTATGTGTTAATGATCAAAGCACATGAGATGTTTAAGTGATTATATTTGGTTCTTTGAGCAGTAAGCTTTCAATTTCAAATACTGTCTTATGTGAATGTTGAAGATTCGGAATGAGGTTATTCCGAATATTGTACGTCTGTCTTATGTGAATGTTGAAGATTAGGAATGAGGATATTTAGGAAAAGGAGAGAGTAACTTTTGTGGTAGACATACCTCATGTCTCTCCAATCTTTGGCTAATGGTGGTAGATATGATCCGTCCAATTCGAATGATCCATTTATTATTGACTCGTTCAATTCATCTCATCTTAAATTGATATGTCGTCCAAATTGACTCGTAAGAATGTTTGTCAAAATATTCTTTTCTTTGATACTATCATTTATAGCCATGAGAAAGAGAAGAAAAAAAGAAAGAGAGTTGATTTTAGGTACTTACAATATTATAGAAGAACAAGCAAACAAAATAAAATTTAACAAGAATTGAGCGAGTTGAGGTATTATTCATTTTTTCAGTTTATTTTAATAAACTTTTTTACTAGGTACGTAAATCATTTAATCGAATTGATCAAAATTTTAGTTGAACGAGTAAAATTTTAGTTGAGTTTAATTGAGATAAATGACGAATAAAAACAATAACTGAACTACGTAAATCATTTTATTCGAATCGATCAATATTAAAATATAAGAAAAGAATAAATAGTTAACAGCATGTAAAAGGTAAACATTTCTTTAAACTAATACCATGCAATAATAAATAACACAACATTCAACATTAGGAATAATTGGAAAATATGTCAATTAATACATCGCAAAAAGTTCACACAAACTCAAACCAAAATTACAAAAAACAACAAAATTACTTTCTTAATGAACTTCAATACCCAAACTTGCATTTAAAAAAAAATATCACTTTAACTATAAAAATAAACTCATAAAATATTCTTCGCGTGATCTCAAGGCTTTGAAAGACTTGCACCACTACAAGGTCCACACCCACCACCCAACCCCCCTCCACCACCACCCCCCAACCCACCTAGTCCCCCAAGTCCACCACCCCCCAACCCACCTAATCCACCAAGTCCACCATCACCACCCCCCAAACCACCTAATCCACCAAGTCCACCACCCCCACCCCCCAAACCACCTAATCCACCAAGTCCACCACCCCCACCCCCCAAACCACCTAATCCACCAAGTCCACCACCACCCCCTACCCCACCAAGACCTCCTCCCCCACCAAGTCCACCAACACCACCTACCCCACCCCCAACACCACTAAATCCTCCAACACCACCAAACCCCACAAAATTCTTTTGATCAACAAGACCTTTCTCACTTGGCACTTCTCTAGCTCTTGTGGTACAAACAATTGATAATAAACCAAGAAAAATAAAAACCATTGACAACTTACAATTAGCCATCTTTTTTAATATACTTTTTTTTTTGTCACCCTTAATATCTTTTGCCTTTTCCTATTTTGGTACCTAAGTATGTTTCCTAGAGTATCCTTTTATAGGTAAAAAAAATAAAAATGAATTGGTATCTTGGTGGAGAAGGGATGCAAACATTAAATGGGATTCAATGCAATATATAATAATATCATGCATGGGTCTCTTTTTTTTTTTATAAATGATCATTCTTTGAACCAAAAAAAAAAGTACTTCTAATTTGAAAATAAGTAAAGCCATTTTCCTTTACAACTATCTCAAATTCTTACTCTAACCAACCCTTAGACATTATTATCAATCTATGATATTAAAATATTCCATCACAATACTATCAAGGAAAAAAATAATCTGATATAAAGCATTTTATGTTTACGTAGAATTCAGAGAAGGACCACACCTAAAGAGGGTCAATGTAGGTAACCAACCCATAACATCATCAGTGGTTGATTCCAATACTTCTATATTGAAATAATGAGCGTATAAAGATAACTTTATCGTTACTTCATGTAATCATGTATTGTTCTCCTTCCTAGAATTATATATTTTAAATCTTTAAAAAGAAAAATACACTTTTTAATTAAATACCAAAATAATTATTTTATGAAAATATATTTTAAAAATGACTTTCATCGTATCAAATAGAACCCAAATATTTACTACCACTAATTTATTTATTTTTTTAAAGAAATCTCTGGTAGCTTTAATTCATCATTTGACTAATAAGCATAGCTGGGAAGTATGGGCCAAAACAATATGCATTTAATTTACGCAGGTGCTCAACTGATAATAAATTAAATTACTATATGCAAAAATAATAAGTTTTTGCTTTGTTTCACAAAATATAATATTTCGATTTAGGAAATTCAATTGAACCTCTTTGATTACTGTTTGCACCGGACGAGGAATTAAGATTTCTTGATCATTTATAAATTAAATAGAAGGAAAAATATTTTTTTCAGATTTCTTATACGTAAAAATAAAAAATTAGTATTATGGAAAATATACTTTTGATTCTTGATTTTTGGCCAGCAAATGGATCTAAGGACTGAGGGAGCCATGTGAAACCCATTTGGTACAATATCAATTTGCTGGTGGTTGTAAAGTTAGCATTCATTTCTTTCATTTTTGAACATTGATGAATTTAAGTTTTATACATATATATATATGAATTTTATTATAATATGTAGTAATGGTTATATATTTTTAAGTTATTATATCAAATTGATTGTGCTTTTAAACCCCAAGTTAAAATTTGAGGAATATTGGAGGTGATTTGAACTTATTTACACATGTATATCAAATACAAGTTTAAGCAAATATGCATTGGATACATAAAGATGTTAGATACGCAATAGAAATTCATGTCCAACCTAGCGTTTTACGTGGCAATTTGCTATTTATGTGGGTGTTTTTCGTGAATTATATCACGTAAAATATGTGTGTTTACTTGTTCAACTTAATACAAGTTCAATTGTCTATTTGTGCACATTCAAAGCTGGAGTACATAATATTCGTTAAAACCAAGTTAAAAAGAGCACATTTATAAATTATGCTAAACATTATTGCTATGATTTGAAAGCTCAATAATATAGTCATAACTTGTTCTTAGGGGCATAGCTATTTATAAGGGAAAATTACGTGAAATGACAAACACCTAGAGTATATTATGTAATATAGCTAGAGCTTCAATTATTTTTAATCCATAGCTATAGTGCGGTTTTCTAATTGTATAAATTCATAATTTTATATATGTTTACCCTAGCTATTTGTATACGCTTTATGAAAAAATCATAATAAATTACCCTAATTGTATATTGACAAGCGAAATATACAAAGAAATTCTAAAAAAATCCTAAATGTATAAATACAGAGATTCATATAGACTTAACTTTATTGTATATTCGCAAGTGAAATATACAAACCGGCAAGCGATATACACAAACCACAACTTCCATTTGTATATACTTACCCTTTTTGCAAACGGAATATACAAACAGGCAACACTACAAAAACAATGTGTATTACTTGGGGATTTTCCTGGGGATTAGTATGAAAATTCGCAGGTTAGTTATTTTCTTGCAAATTTTCATACTAATTCTCAGGAAAATCCCCATGTAATTCATAGTTTTCTTGTAGTGCAAGCAAAATATAGAAACTAAAACCTCTATACAAAAAGAACTATAGCTATGAAGCATGACTACCGAAACTATAGCATAGAGCCTTATTATGTTCATTATTTTTGCTATTTCTGAAATTTTCCCTATTTATACAAATACAAGTTCTCATTTTTTTTCTCAAAGAAGAATAGGCCCCAACAAAGCCCAAAAAAACAGAATCTTTATCCAAGATTTTGAAAATGGGCCCTTTCATAAAACTGGGCCTATAACCCATCCATAATGGGCTTTTAACCAAAATGGACTCCTCCACCGACCGGACCCGACCCGTAAAAAAACCATGTCTTCTTTCCATCTCTTTCAATCTTATTAATTCTCTAAAATTCAATTTCAACAATCATTTTTTGTAGCCTCACAAAAAAATGGCAGTACAATATATCTGATTTCTGCTCATAAAATTCATAGTATAAATTTTTAATTTTTGTATATATATATATGGCTTCCACAGTTGCATTTCTTTCAGTTAAATCCCCAAAATGTTACAGAATAAATCAGTCATTTCTTTCTTCAAATTCCCTTTTAAAGTTGAAAAAGCAAACATCTTTGTGTACTAGACAATTCAAGAATGTGAGAGCAACACCCTTAATTTTTGCAGCTCAATCCAATTTCTTCAAAGGTACAATCTTTAAATTTTGTAGTATAGAAACAATTATGAAGAATTTTGACTATATGAATTGTTTATTTGCTTTATTTAAAGTTCATTAGAGTATTCTTTACCTAGCGTTTGGCCGTAGATTTTCGAAAGCTACAATAGCAACATAATAAGTGTAGTTACACAAATCAACATGGGTTGTGGTGCACTGGTGGCAGAGTTCGAGCCGTGGGTATAGAGAAAATTCGATTGGGAGTGCCACCACCAAATGGGTTCTGCACTGCGAGATCTGGATTTAGTCGGAACTCCAGTGTGGGCTCTGGACACCGAGTGGGAAGCCAAACAAAAAGAAGTGTAGTTACACAAAGTAGGGTCCTGAAAGGGTAGAGTGTACACAGACCTTATCTTTACCTCATAGGTATAAAGGTTGATGATCTGGCTTGACTAGCTTGCACGTACCTCGACTAAATATGACTTTTTATGGTTTTATATGCAGTATCATGTACTCCTTACTAGTGGAAAAGAAATAGAAATGGTGGGTTTTGGATTAAGGACGAAGGGTCGGTAACGCACCTAATTTTAGTGTGTGTTAGAACACTAAGTCGTAGAAAATCTGGAAGTGAAATGTACATACTTGAACAAAAAGTAGTATAATCACGTAACTAAACGGTTAAAAATGCTTGGGAAGTGCCATCCATAACGGGTGGATAAGCTTTAAAACTTTAGAAAATTTAACTGAAGCTTCGCTAAAATTGCATGAGTAGTAGTTAGGAAAATTATATTTACTCAATAGTGATAGCGCCTACTTGCAGAGAACACCTTGTTTGTCTTAAAAGACCATGCTGGATTATTAAGTTATTAACTTGTGGATCATGTGATAGTACTAGTATGAACTAGGAAGGAGTTGAACCAGTTTTGAAATCACTACGCGTGTCTAGTGTTATCGAAAGCAAAAAGTGCCACAAAGCTCCAAGTCCATTGGAGCTTTAAGCACAAAGTGGAAATAGCGGAAATAAAACGTGAACTTTAATGGGGAAAGGCGCAAATGGAGAAAAAATGCACATATATATGTTTTGAGACTGAAGCACGCATTAAGCGAGGCGAAGTGCTCAACGTGTTTTGAGCCTCGTTTCACGGCTTAAGTGTGTTGTGCGCCTTTGACAACACTGTGAGTATCAATCTTTTTGTCCAGTATTACTCGATAGTATTGGAGGAAGTTTTCTACTTTGTTTATGGATCCTTTCACAGTTAGTTGTATAGAGTTGTTCGTACTTGTGCGTTAAAAATCATCATTGTATTCAGAAGCAGTTTGACCATAATGGTTGCTACTGCTTTCTGCATTGAGACGAGTACTTCTTATGCTTTAGGAGGGACAAACTTCAAAATGGAGATAGAACTTTTGCGTATTTTTTCGTACTTCAATTCTTATCCCTAGGAAGTGGCAATGCACAGGGTGGGCAATTGTACTGGAAGTTAGTACTCCATAAAAGAAGGCTTTTTTCCCCCACGCATTTGGATGTAAAGAACAAGATACTATTTGCATCCTTTTACGTCCTGTTTTGAGAAAAATAGAAAGTTTTAGTTGGGGAAAAGAACATATTTCAGTTAGCTCTGTATAGGAACATTATGTTTTTCTTTGCTTTTTTTATTGACATGTAGTCTAATGATTAATCCAATGTGTGCTGAAATTTCAATAGTTCTTCAAACTGCATGGAGAGTTGGAAAGGATGGAGTTGAAGCTGGAACCAACATGGTACCTGTAAGTCGTAATGATGAGACAAGAACATGTCAATCCATTTACAGAAATGCATATACTAATTTGTTGTTATGTTAGATGTCATCCTCAACTTGTTTGATACTGAGGCGTTGTTATTGTTGATGATGTTAGGATGCCATCCCAAGACCAATAGCCAGGATTTGTGTGACAGTAGTCGGAGCGGCCTTTGCTCTCTTTGCACTCAAATCATTCCTGTCGACAGTTTTCTTTGCGTTGGTACGTTTCCAGCCCTTCATTGCTGCATAGATTGGAAAACACAACTACTAAATCGGAATCACAAGTTACTTTTTCGGTGAAATTTATCATTGTTGCAGCCATGGGTGGAGCTAGGGTATTAGAAAGGGGTTCATCTGAATTCCCTTCGTCAATAAATTACACCATATATAGTAGATGTTTTACACTTCTTTATATTTTGAATCTCCTTAGTGAAAATCTTGGTTCCGTTGCTGGTTGCAGCAATAAAAACTTCTGATGTTAGAAGAGTTGGGGAGGGGACATTATCCACCGAGTTTCAAACCTGCATTACTCGCCCTTGGGGATCAACAAGATAAAATATATATATATATATATGTATATATATATATATAAAAAATTTCTGATATTGGTTAGTGCACGGTTCCTTGGTAAAACGATAAAGCCCAAAAACCTCAATTGATCCTTCTCTAATGATGTTGGAACATTCAGAAGTTAGTAAATGCTCCATGCCTGCTTTTCGACATTGTGCATTGTTTCCCTTTTTAGCTTTTCAAAAGAGATTTTCAAAGACAACAAGAAGATACCCAGTGTAATCCGACAAATGGGGTTCTGGGGAGGGTAGGATGTACGCAGAGTCGCAGACCTTACCCCTACCTTTATAGGATAGAGAAGTTGTTTCCGATAGACTTTTGGCTCAAAAGGCCATATATTCAGTTGGGAAAAGACTTAAGCAGATAGAATATGATATAACCTTTTGTTCATTGACGACTAAAAAAACTCCTCGTTAATCCACAGGCTATGATGGGAGTCATTTACTTTGGATTCATAGCCTTGAACAAGGACGATGGTCCAAAAGGCGGTGGAGGCACTGCTTCTGTTGACGATAGTCTAGAAGAAGCAAGGAGAATAATGGAGAAGTACAAGTAAGAAATGCAGAAATGGATCTCGTCACGGTAACTATCAACGTCTCTGGCTTCTTTAAAAATAGGTAGTAGGCCTTCAGATCATTTCACAAAAGGAATCCTTCATATTCTTAAATGTATTGGTTTGTAAGGTAATGTTTTGCAGTTGATTGTAAATTTTCTGAGTTTTGTATATCTCACATAATTTGATCTGAAACAGTTGCTCTTTACCATAGTCTATGACAATACTGGCACAATGATACTTAATATGCCAATTTGGGTAAATACTTATCTCCATTGGGTGTTTACACCAAATCGATTCAACTTGTCATCGTTCAGTGATTTAATTAATGTTAAAAGACAAAAGTGCGTGTGTACGAACGTGTGACATGCTTTATATGCTGACTGGTGCGAGTGTACAAAGAGTTACATTTTACAAGAATTAACTTTGAAAATGGATGATGTTGAATTTTTAACCTCGCTTGTCGACGTTAAAGATTTTTCCTAAGCAAGTGAGAGTCAAATTTAAAACCACTTATTTTTAAGTGATTAACTATATGTAATTATGTATCATCTTATATTCATTTCACTATTTTCAAGGTCGATTCTTTTAGTCCTACACAATCCCTATTAATATTAACAGTCAATTTTAAGGGTGTCCAAAGAAAATATCAAGTTAAATCAGGAAAAAAAACTATTAGAAATTAGATTTAACTTGATTTGGTAAATGAACAAATAACAGAACCAAATCGAACTACGTATATCCCTTAGCTACTTTTATGTGTTCTGTTGTTGACCAAATCCTCATTGATTATGAGAGATTTTAGGTCTGTTTGTTGCCTTTCATCACTCATTTTTTGTTTTTAATATCCTTTCCAAAAAGCGCACACATCCATATTTCAACTATATATATATCTTGTAAATATAAAGTAAGATTTAGGTTTTTCTTTTAAGAAATGACAGCAAAAATAACTACGGCTCAATCCCAAACAAGTTGGGACTGCCTTTATGGATTCTCATCTCTTCATTTAAGCTCATCATCGTATCATAAAACATGAATGAGGATATATTCTAGTAAAATTTAGAATGATCATTACAACCCAGAATCTTCTTAGATGAAACACAATATTTGTGGGGAAGCATTGTGAGTACAAGGGAATTCATGGAAGAGCGGTGATTACAACAATAACGTCTCAATCTTAAGCAAGTTGGGGTCGTCATGGAACAGGTAATTATTTCTTTCTGGCATAAGAGCACCGTTGATACGAATAAATTATACATAATTACAACAATGGGAATACAATAGTTACTAGCTAAGAATGCACAAATACAAAGGCACAGAGAACATCATTTACCACTCAGGTCGAGGAACACCCAAAGCAGCTTCTTAGTGAAAAGGTACCTGCCGGTTTAGGCAATCGCGGAGGCTCGTTTTTGGTGCGTGATAGCTGCTTAAAGAAGGCTTTTACTGCTCCAGTGACCCCATCTTCGTTCTCCATAGCTTTGGCTAGCTCAACCGCTCGCTCCTTTACCTGTGCACCATCTCACTAGTTAATAAACCAATTATCGAGCTTGCTCGTGATTTAAACATCCGAAATAGTTCAATAATGAAATAAGAGGATAATTTTCAGCTGAAGTAACACATAATAACATCACCAAAAGTCAGTTGTTTTTTTGTTATCGTGTCAAGTGTGACCGTCTCGCTAGTTTATATCAGAAAGCTTTTGAGCTTTTGTTCATTGGTTTAAACAGCCGAAATTGCCCACTAATGAAATATGAGGATTACGTTTTCAGAGCCGAGATGACACATGATAATCTCACCAAAAGTCAAAGTTGCTTGTTCTCTGTTGAAATGTGTGACCATATCATATATAATAGCTTAAGTCGCTAATGAGAGTAAACTTCTAATTTCTTACTTGCGGACTTGATTCTTTTCAATGAGCCAAGCAAACAGAAAACATTTTAATAATAGGTGGCAGCGAGACTAAAACCAAAGATCTCTGCCAGCTTTGTTACCACGTTGAAATGTGACCATCTCATAATAAAATTGAAGCTATTAGGAAAGTACACTTTCATTTACTTAATTATGTATCCAACAACCGTAGACTATTGTAAGGACTTAAGCAAGCACTCAGCTACGCAAGTTTATCAGATTACACTACAGGATATGTGCTTAAGATTTCAGTAAAGTACCTCTGGATTAAGCATGAATCTGATTGCGTGGACCAGCTTATCAAGTGTAAATTGATCAGCTTCTATGGGTGGAGGGCCTACACCTCTGGCATGCACCCTTTCCCCCCAAAATGGCTGATCACCAAAGAAAGGGACAATAGTTGTTGGACACTGCAACCGAATAAAGGTGATAGGTTAAAAGTAGAACCAAAAGATATTAGCAATGAAATGAACATACAAAGTTTGAAACACTACCGCAGCTTTAAGACCAGCAGCAGTTGTTCCAGCACCCCCGTGGTGCACCTGAAAGGAAAAGTATCAGGGTAATTAAGGGTTTAATAAAAAACTAGAGTTCCTGAATATCACACTTATCTCTACAACATTGACAAACAAGTCTCTAACTGGACCAGAAACTGCTGTTTTAACAATAACTAAGCCTTAACTTTAACTAGTTGGTAGCATGTATATAGGTCCCTTCAATTTCATCATGTTATGTTGTTCTAAGAAAAGTCAATATCTATTTTAACGAGCAAAATACACCAGTAATGGATTTGGACAGTATTGAAGAAAGCATGATGCACAGCCAAAGAAAGAGAAGTACAATCTTAGTAAGAAATACTACGGGAAATCTTTCATTGATCATAAATTGATGAAAAATAGAAAAAGAAAAGAGCTCCTGATCTTATGAATAAGATTCTCAACTCTCTAAATGTTCCACTCCAAACAGTCAAGCATATACACAAGCCCAAACTTATGATCCAGATTCCAGCCTCTTATGACTCTAGCCCAAGTTGCTATGTCCCGACTCAAATCGATTGTTAGTCTCCAGCAATTTTATCTTAAGCCACCTTTATAGCTTAAAGAAGAAAGAAAATAGTACTCCCTCCATCCTACTTTATATGAGTTAGTTTGACTTGGCACGGAATTTGAGAAAGAAAGACTCTGAAACTTGTGGTCCAAAATAAGTGACAAGTGTTTGTGTGGCCTATAAATCATTTCATTAAGTGTAAAATAGACATTTTAAAGTTGAATTGTTAATTAATATAGAAATACGTCATTCTTTTTGGGACTGACTAAAAAGGAACGTGAGTCATATATATTGGGACACATGGAGTAACGGATATCCTAAGCTTAAAGAATTAAAAAAACAAAAATCAACGTAGTAAAGACTCACCACAGCAGCACACTGTAAGAAAAGCCAATCATGGGGAACATTGTCGAGCAAATACACAAAATCTTTTGGTTCCGCCACTGGGGACACAAAGAAAATCAGGTACATAAGCTGAGAATATTCTTTCAAAGAGATGATCTACAAATAATCAAATCCACAAGTGCTGTAGAAAAAATGAACAGGTTAATCTCATAAGCAGAACAAAGTAAATGCAGGAGAGAACTTACAGTTTCCAAGGCCACCCCATCCTTTATTAATGATTCCCCTTTGGTTAGTGACTTCAAGTGCTTTAACAATTGTGTCAGTCATTCCCTGTGGATCTTGAACAGGCTGAGATTTGAAGAAATAAGTTAAAAGTAGAAGATGGATCTGAAGTCAGGATATCAAACAGAAATTTGATTTTGTAGGACGAATTAGTATGAAGGATATTTAGAATTATTTGAATTGTATCTTCAAAATGCTTGGTGAGCCTGCATACATTTTTGTGTTTTATATGCACTTAATGTGGAGAATAGTGTCTGAAGTGAAAGAAAAGATTGTTGAACACAGTTCAAATTACACATATGTCTAAGAACCGGAGTCCAACTGCAGGGGTACAACAAAAAGAAGTCACCACAGCCCATTTTTCGAAAGCTACTCAGCAGAACCAAGAAAGCGGCTGATGGTTACATGAGGAGAGAATTTGTTTTCTGTGTTTTTCCTTTTTATTTTTGTTCGAACGGGGTAAGGGGAGAGGAGGATAGGTAGAGAAAATATTATAAAGAAAGCAACACGGCTCCAGGAAACTCACAAGACTACCAAACCCAATGTATATGGGCTTTGGACCAGCTTTAAGCCAGTTAACAAGTGCTTCTGGAGGTTCATAACCCGTCGCAAGATCAAGGAAGCAAAATCCCACCACATCAATCTTAGGTCCCCAATCTGCAAAAGTCAGACGGTGTAAAGCTAGAGTCATAACTTTAATTAAGAAATAATGGCAGCTCATAGGAGAAACTGAATATGAAAAGGGATTTACCATATATTATTAAAACTATGAACTATTAGACCTTCAGAACTAAGTTGAAAGTCGAGAAGAGAAAGGACTTGTATATCAGATTAACAGAAAACCTCGAGAATGAATACCTTTTGCTTTAGGAACAAGATGAGGACTCCAAATATATGCATGTGGGATATCCAACTCAGAGCTTTGTGAACCACTTAAGTATGTGACTGGTCGTAGTTTCAGTTTTTTCTTTCTAAGATCATTTATCATGTCACGTATTCCTAGCCAAATCAAGGAGTCAACAATCTGATATGATAGCTGCAAAGTTCATAAAAGAGCAAACAGTGAACAGAAACCAACCATTTTCTTTCAAGTGAGAAAGATGAGAATGGGAGTTAAAGAAAGAGAACAGCACTGTATTGCAACACCAAAGAAACAGTAAACACGAGACACAAAAAGCAGATGCCAAAACCCAACTTACCCTATATCCAGCTGGTTGCTTAACACGGGATAGAGGATGAGGAAATTCAGAAGTTGGCCTGTAAAAAAGATTAAATGATACTTAGTGATAAGTAAAGACCAAGATCTAACTTATCAGCAAGATATCTTAATTAAGTGAATAAAATGAAAAATTAAATAGCTTCTGAAGCCTCTATTACCCAAGCAGACTTACGTCCATGGCATTGTGAAAAATATATGAATTGGGATTTGCAATGCTTCTGCAACATGAACATGCCCTGAGATGGAATTCAATGTTAGTAGAACTTACTACTCTTTCATCACATGAACATTTATATATATCGGAAATGTTTGATCAGCAAAACAGCTTTGCAATGTAACTCGCAACAGGTTGAAATGATCTTCTATGAACAAAATAAAACTAAGCCAAGCATACATAACATTGGAACATGTTATTTTTTATTGTTTTTTAATGACAAGGGAAACCCGCAGCCGCTACCCTTTGGGTGCGCACAGGGTAAAACCCCGCTTCTATGCAATAGCTCGCAAACCACATAGGAGAGGTAACCCGCACTAGGCAAGCCTGGTGCGACGAGCTCGACCCAGAAAGCAAACCCCTTGCTTTCGCTGGCAAGGGGTTTCGAACTTGAGACCTCCAACATGGAAGTCCCAAGCTCAAACCGCTGGGCCACCCCAAAGGATATTGGAACATGTGTTATTGTTGCCTCATATGCCAAACCCAATGGCCACAAACATGAATATCAACTAAAGATTCAATTATACTAGTTGTAACCCGCCCATAACCACCCTTCAGATCCAACTCCATGCCTTTAACCACAAGAACTAAAACTTGCAGGCCGATCATGTGTATTTACCACTCCACAATAATGCTTCTAAACCAATGAACAAAATTAACTACTATTCTCCATAACTCTAAATCAAGATGATATTTCGCATATCTGAAGTAATGGTCGATATGCACATAAGACGCATCTTCCAAGTTTAAAGCGAAATACACACCTTGACTACACCCTCAGTCATCACATTATTAACTGAACATATCTGCTGGACTAATATGTGACTACTACTTTTATACATTTAACTGCTGAGTTCATGAGCACCAATCCAACATAAGAATATAAACAAAATCTCCAATACAGCAGTAATTTTTTTTCATTGTATGTGAATAACTGTTCGAGTTAATAAAATACTCAGAGACAGTTTCTTTTCGGTGATTACAGTCTCTCTGATTGCCAAATGTCGTACGAGCCACCAAATTGAAAATTGAGATATGTTATAAACCTTTTTCCCGCATGCTGCAAAGAAAAGAATACACCACAGGACTTGATATACAGAAGGAGAACTTTCCCTACTACATGGGATAATATAATTTATATTGTCCAAGTATTGTTCACTTTATTGCCCATTCCAATAAGATAAGAAGCTTACTATGTGCTTTTGAGTTTTGAGTCAGTACCTGAAATATTTATCAACCTTCTGGAGTAAAATCTTTCCATTCTTTCTAATTACTTATAATACTATTGATTCAGCCTCTTAAACAACTTGATTACAAAAAAATCAGCATATACGAGAGTTTGACTATGACGAAAATAGGAAAGAAAGGGGCAAACCAATATATAAACAGGGAAATGAATCGAAGATGTAGATAAGCTACTAATCTTACCATATGCTGGGGGATTAGCAATAATTGCATCTGCTTTGAAGGGAACTCCAGTATCCATATCAGGTTCTTTGCAGGCTGGAAGTAGAGAGTATATAATCTCCTTCATTTGATTTCTCTGAACAGGGATTTCTGACGGTCCGGAAGGTAAGAATCCTTTGTTTTTTACCATGTCTGTGGATGAAAGAAGAAGAAAATTGACATCATGTGAACGAAACTATACATTTGATGACTATAAGCATAACGGATGACTACACCAGATATACATTGACAGATAGACCAGCACAAATGCAGGTATGAAATTTATCTCACAAATAATGTGTAAGAAGAAGATATATCATATACTATTCATCAAATTCATGTCCCAATGAAATCACAAAAAGTAAATCTCCAGGCAAAGCAAAGGTATAAATGAATGATGCAGTCGTTTAGTGCAGTGTGTATAAAGTGACGACTTCCACAGAACAAATCTGTAAATAAGTTAAAGAAAAAAATGAAGTGCATCTAAGCAATGCACTAAGATGATTATCTAAGTTAGAAAGATAATAAGAAGTTGAAGTGCATGCTTATCATTAAGTTCTCCTTTGTGATTATTTACTGTCAAGGTTCTCCATAAGCATGTAAACTAAGAAAAAGCTGGTTCTCCTCCATTTATTTCAGGATGAGCACAGTGCAAAAAGGATGACGATGAGCAAGCTACTTAATCTAATAATGTAGTTCAAATGTTTTATAAAAATAGGAAATAGCCATTGACAAATGAACAGCAATAACACAAAGGACAAGCAAGACAGAAGACCCGAAATAGATTGCCAGATCAGTTACAGCACAAACAGGAACTTAGGAACATACATCCAGCCAAAATTTTTGGATCGCCCCCAAGGGGATAGAATTCCAATCCAGCACTCAAGACAAACTCTTTGAAATTCGCATGGGTCGCCAACCTCACTCGATGGCCAAAATCCTGCATCAACAGTTCTGTCAAGAAACTAACAGACCACATCATAATCTTTCCACTATGACATGGATTGACAAATCACTACAAGTTCTTTTTTCAGGAGAAGTTATCAATTCAATTCCAATTTCTACAACAAAGTTTGGGTCAGACAACCAGCAGCAATGAAACAAGATTTGGCCAGGGTTGAGAGGGTGCAGGATGTTGAGTATCAAGATCTAGCACTCAGAAGGCTGCGTCTTTGTAAATATTGGCATTGCAGCCAAAATTGAAGGATGGAAACCAGGAAAAGAAATGTGGCATGGCCACGTTTCCATTGAAGAACGTAATACATAGAGAAACACACACACCTGTCAAAAAGATCTGCTAGCCCATTCTCACCAAATTGAAATGCAAAGAGCACTTATATATGTATCGACAACCTAGGGACACCTTTAGCTTGTACATTTACAATCTGTTTGCCAAATGATATCGAAGTACCTGCAGACGCTTGCCAATTGCAGTAAAGGGCTGCACGTCACCACGTGTTCCTACAATAAGCACTACAATCTGCATAGGTGGAAAATATTGAAGTTCTGTTGCATCAAGAGGTTCATCCTCAACTGCAGTATGTACACTTTCAGATCCAGTTCCAAGCACTTCGGTGGTTTCAACATCACCCGGGATTTCAAATTCCACAGTACCATCATCTTTGACAGTAGCTATTCTCTTCAACAATTTGAGCTGCAGCACTTTAAGTGGTTAACACACATCTCACAGGTAACTGAATTTTTTGTCCATCCTTTTGATAAGATAAACAAAAAAGGTATTACAAAATCAAGTAAATTAATCACAAACAACAGAGGATAGAAAAACAAAATAATATAATGAGGCCATAAACATAATAGATAGATAACAATGAAGATATTCCATTTTGGCTCTAAGATAAAATTAGATGTCTATGAAGAACTATCATTGCTTATGAGATTTAAAATAAAACTAACCCTAACTGTCATGCTTTATTGAACATGGAGAAATAGACTTTGACTGCATACCTTTATCCACTCAGCAACAACCCCTATGTATTTAATTTTCTATCAATCATGATTTAGCCTGGCTGACCAACAAACATGTAATTAAGGAAAGTTATTCTTTGGTATAGAATTGCTAGATAACAGATGAAGAGTCTTGGCGATCATATTATTCAGATAGAAAGTTACAATAGTAGGCTTAAAGAAAGAAAGCAAGGAACAACGGAAAAGAAATGCAAGTTATGTTCAACAGAAGGGACTGCAGAGAAGAGAAATAGAGAATAATAAGAGTGCACAAAAAATTATGGCATGATATATTTATCATAAAAGAAAAAAAATAATCTTGATGTGACATGATGAAATCATTATGCATTATACCTTCTGCTGTTCAGAAGTTTTATCATCAAAAATTTTTGCTGCCTCTTGAGCAAATCCGCTACTATGCGTCGGTTTCTCAGTTTTTGATCTTTCCAACTTAGGATGATCTGAAGGTGATTGTGGGTTCTCTGAAGGCAACGTACTCACTCTCATAAGTTCCATCCCAGAGGTCCCTAGCACATTAAATTGCAAGCTTGCAGTCAGCTTCAGATGGTCTGTTTCAAAAAGCTTCAAAGGTCACACTAATCAACTGCATTTCCAGTTGCACAACTCATGAACAGTAAATTTCTTATAGAACTAGAATTTGGCATTGTAATAGTTGGTGAGACCTATCTGAAGAAATTCCGTCATATTTTTCAGATGAAAGACATGTTTTGTCTTCTCTTTTTTTTTCAAATTTAAAAGGAAAAAAGGTGTTGCAAATTAAAAAATCCTCTCTTCTCATTGACTGTCAAACATTGAACGAAATTAGGCAGAAAAGCTTACACCTGTAAATGTTCATCTACTTTGTCTACAAGAAGGGAGAAAAAAAAGGAACTTTTGACAGATATAGGTGACACAAACCTTTGATTTGAGCGACAAGAAAAAAAAAAGGTTCAAGAGCTAAGCATATCCAAATTAGTACCCTCCATCCCATTTTATGTGATCTTCTTTCCTTTTAAGTTTGTCGAAGATATATTTGGAAACATTTTTTATCTTGATATCACCATTTTGCTCTTACTAACATGACTTATCAGAACACCACTGAACACTCGAACTCTTACATTCCTTGTTAAATTGTTGTATTGCTAGTATGGTCAATGTTGGTACTTCGCATACATTAGCTTATGGATCAAAAGACTTTTTTTTTGACAAAGAGCTTATGTATCAAAAGACTTTCCTCTACTTCTTCTCTAAAATTCTTCTCTAGTAAAAAGCATCATATCAAATGAGATGTAGAGAGTAACATGTACTGAAGTTCAGAGAGACGGTTGGGCACTGTCACACAATAACATCCACCACTTATTCTCCATCACGAATAGAAACAATTTAAACTTGCAAAGACTCCGCTAGCCAGTAGAAAATATAGATAACCTCTACAACAACATTATCAATGTAATCCTACCAGTGGATTCTAGAGGGGGCAGCATGTACACAAACCTTACCTCTACATAATATAGATAACTTCTAATGCTTGTTAATTCTATTTTCACATAATTTTACATAATATCAGAGTAGAATAATAAGCTTAAAGGGAGTAACATGGATAGTATGGATCCATTCATATAGCTGAACCTAACTTGTTTGAAATTGAGGCATAATTGTCTGTCTGTTTGCTTGTTTAGAGTTTTGGCTACTAAAACGCTACTTACAAAATAGCTTCCACAATGACAGACGTAAACTATACTAGTAGTATTGATATCAGACCGGGACAAGCTTAAATAGAGCAACATGGACAGCACTGATTCATTCGGGTCCATACATATAGCCAACCCTAGCTTGGTCGAAATTGAAGCAGAGTTGTTGTTTGTTTCCTTGCTTGTTTATAGATCCAGCTATTAAAATGCTACAAAATATACCACTCCCTCCGTTCAAAAATGTTTGTCTAGCTTTGACTTGAAATGGATTCAATAAAGTAGAGAAGACTTTCGAATATTGTGTTCTTAAATTGTGGACAATTACAATTAAAGAGTTGTAAGAAAAGGAAAAATGCATCTTTTTAGACAGACTAAAAAATAATAATATCAAACTAGGATAAGTTTAAATGGAGCAACATGGACAGTACAGATCCAATTCATATAGCCGATCCCAACTTGCTCGAAATTGAGGCATTCTTGTTGTGTGCTACAAAATTGCTTCCACAATGACAATCCTAATATATAGTAGTAGTATAAATATCAGACTACTATTAGCTCAAATGGAGCAACATGAACAGTACGGATCCAATTCATATAGCCGATCCCGACTTGCTTCAAATTGACGCATTGTTGTTTTGTGTTAACTAAAATGCTACGAAATTGCTTCCACAATGACAATCCTAATGTATATTAGTAGTTGTATAAATATCAGACTAGGATAAGCTTAAATGGAGCAACATAAACAGTACAGATCCAATTCATATATAGCCGATATCTCAACTTGCTCGAAAATAAAGCATTGTTGTTGCTTATTAGCTTGCTTGTTTACAGATTCGGCTACTAAAATCTACAAAATTAAACAAACCTGAAGAATTAGTAACGCCATTGGAAGCTGAACCACCAACTGCCTCCTCTCTACTGTCCACGTCAGCACCCGCACCAGCAGTACTAATGTCATTTTCCTTCACAACGGTGACGGATAATTCGCCGGAACTAGAAGAAGAGCTCCGCTGGTTGAATTTCGTCGACGGTTCAGCCATCGTCACCTCCGGCGAAGTTTGCTTCTGATGATCCATATTCTCCAAATTCTCAGAGCTCAAGATATTATTATTTATGAGAGCGGGGACCCAAAAAAAAAAACTTTTAACATAAATGGAAAGGAATTCAATAGAGTACCAATTTTATTTCATTTTTTTGGGAAACGATAAGATATACCTTCAATTTTGTCATCGTTTGTATAAGCGTAACGCTAAAGGTATATATGAGTTATTTTCATAATAAAGATATATGATTTTTTCCTCTTTTATCGTTTGGACGTATTGTGTTGAATCATGAAGTTTTTTAATATTTGAAAGGAGTAGTCTAGCTTTTCGTTTTGTGACTGAATAATAAAATTTAAGTATATTTTGTTTTTTTCAAACGTTAGAGTAGAAGTTTATTGGATATGTGGTTAATGTTGTTGTTTGAGAGTTGTGTTTCGTGATGCATACAAATTGTTTATTGTTTTTTCAAAGTATTTGAAATTCAATTTAAACTTGAGTTTCGAAATTTAATTGCTAAATACTTATTTGTTCGTTGTGGATTTTACATGTTCTTAATCTTAAATATTAAGAAATAATTTGAGATTAAGTAATTAGTGTTGAAGAATAAATATGAAATTTATTATAATATTTTCTTAATAAATTAAAAATGATAGAAATGACGAATAAAAATGAAAATTTATTTTTGAATATATAAAAATTAAATGAAGAAAGTATTTGAATTATTAATTTTTAACGAATTTTATATATTAACAGTCAATTGTTTCATTTTCCTAAAATATTACGCGTATATGTATACTCCTTCCCGCTCATTTTATGTGACACGAATTTCGAGACTCAAAGAAATTTATCTTTGATCATATATTTTTTAAACATCATGAATTATCAATTATTTTAACTTAAAATAATTTTTATGTAATTTACAAATATAAATAAAATTCAAAAATAAAAAATTGAAATTTCATACATAAATTTCGATCAAATTTAAATTATTTAACTTTTAAAAAATTAGAAATATCATATAAATTAAAATAGAAAAAACGTTAAAATATATAAATTAATTATTAGTTGTTTACAAAGCTCGACATATTTTTTAATTCGAGGAAGACGTAACAGGGTCTGAATTTGTGCTGGCAATTATTAACCAAACAAAAAAAAACGTATATACATAAATATAAAAACAATTCAACGGAGGACAACGAATTTGTGTTGTAATTAACCCAAAAAAATAAATAAATATATATATATATTTGCACATTTCCTTTTTTTTAGCCCCTCCCTAAGAGGGCCATCCTTTCGCTCCCTTGTAACTCGAATCCCCATTTTCGGATTAAAAGTGAAGAATATTTACTATTTAAGCAATTTCCTTTCGTCTTCTATTTTTTTTAATGATCCAGAACAAATTTCTTCAATTTATTTTTGTTTATTCATCTTAAATATTACACATCTTTGTTAGAGAGAACAATTAATATAAATATCTTAACACAATATAGTAAAATCTCATTAAATTAAGGAAAAATTGTATAAAATAGTAAACTATTAATTCAAATTAAATATTGTAGTTGTAGTTTATTTTAATTGTAATTCGTAGCAAACATTTCCTTTTTTGTCATCTGATTCGGTATACAATTAGGCATTTTTGGTATACAATTAATCAGTTTATACACTTCGGTATAAAATGTATAAAATGTGTTTGTGTGTATAAAGCGAGAGAAAAGTGTATATACAAATACAAATACATATATTTTTGTCCTATACACTTGTAATTATATAAATACAGATCTTATTATAAATTACAATGTATAAATAAATTTATACAAAACTGAACAATTTGTATAAATTGAATGTTTGTAGCGTGTTATACAAATTAAAAAGCTCCATAGCAAACATAAAATTTGTTATGGAGCGCAATTATGCAAACTATAGTTATAACGTACAAATATGATTTTTATATGTGAAAGTTGCTCTTAAATTATTAATCTTTTTAAGATAATATTTTTTCTGATCGGGAGAAATCACACATTTTGAGAAGATAATATATTTTCAGAAGACCCCTACATAAATATTATAAATTAATAATTCTTTAAAAATACAAATATATCTAAGGCAGTTTAGTGAAATATGATTATATTATTTTTTTTTGTTTATTTTGTTAAAATTCAAAGTTAGTATAAGCTCATCGATAATTTTTCTTATTGTATCAAAAATTTTCGATGTAAATGTGAAGAATATAGATATTTAAGAAGAGAGAACCGTTGGTTCCTTATAGTCATTGCCCTTCCTTTTTCCCACTAGCTAAGACGAAATTTCTCACATGTCCCTTTCCTCATTCCAATCTTCTTCTTTTTATATGTCAAAGATTAGAAGTTGCGTGCAAATTCTCATCGAATCTTGGTTGTACTTAATAGTGATGGCTATTTGTTTAAGTTGTTTTTTCAAGTTGTACCATAAAATTGTAAAAAATTTGAAATGTGATAAGTGTTTTTTATGCATAATTAGTTTCAAAGGTATTGTATATCTTCAATTTTGTCATCAACATTGTTTTCCACAATTTATTATGCGGAAAAGGGCCTAAAATACCCTCAAAGTATTGGAAATGGTACAAAATTACCCTCCATCCACCTATTGGCTCCAAAATACCCTTCCCACCCACCTATTGGGTCCAAATTACCCTTGTCATCCACCTTTTGATTCAAAATTGACCACTTATTTAACGGTTTTATATTTAAACTATTTAAATATTTTTTAAAATACGTGGCACGCAACTATATGTTATAATTTAACTTATTAGTATAATTTATAAATCAATCCACTACCCACCCATTACTAATTAAACCCCTCCAAATTAACACACCCGTCACATTATTAATGCAACAACAGAAAAGCTACTGCCAATTGAGTGTTTTTAAAAATTTGAGACGAAAATATCTATAGAAGTAAATTATCATACGTTAAGTGTCTAAATAAAAATTACCGATAAACTTAAAAGTCTGACTATGTTCATCTTAATTATTCTTACGTCTCAATTATGTGATGTTACTTCATAGTTAACTTTTTTTCAAAATAATATATTAAAGGTTTTAAAACAAATCATAAATATTTATAAAATTATATTTTAAAAAAGTGCATGAATTAATTCGGGATGTATTACTTCTTTACCTTTAATCATAAATTTTTAATTCAATCTTGAAAGATAATCCTATTGAAAGTGTCCTCCTAAATAAGCGGCTCAACCTATATTTAATTGGGGCTTCGATTCGGACTCAAATAATTTTGAATGTCATTTTCAGAAATCTATAATTTCATCGTGTTTTAGTAGTGTTTATGACAATTTTGATATTATAATTGGATTATTAATTGGGTGGGGTTTAGTTAGTAATGAGTGGGTAGTGGGTTGATTTATAAACTATATTAATAAATTAAATTATAACCAATAGTTGAACGCCAAGTATTTTAAAAAATATTTAAAGAGTTTAATTTTAAAACAATTAAAGAAGTGGTCAATTTTGAACCCAAAGGTGGATGACAAGGGTATTTTGGAGCCAATAGGTGGATGAAAAGGGCATTTTGGAGCCAATAGGTGGATGAAAAGGGCATTTTAGAGCCAATAGGTGGATGAAGGGTAATTTTGTACCATTTTCAATACTTCAAGGGTATTTTAGGCCCTTTTCCGTTTATTATGAGCTTTAGACCTATGAACGTGTATCATGTTCACTCATCCAACAAGTTATGAATGTTAAGTTTTATTGCGATAACTGAAATCATTAATCATGACCTTAAGTTCGTGACTGACATTTTCACAAGTGGATTTATTCACTTATCCGAGATTTCATCTCAAATAAATTTTATGTGTCGAAACTCGAACACTCTTTGAAATAATAAATATTATTTTATCGATTAAATAATATTTTTTTAAAATAATAATATTTTATGGTTCCACCTATATAATTTAGTGAGATTTTACTGTATAGTTAATCTTAGATCTTAAGAAATGGTTTGCAATTAAATAACTAATGATGAGAATATATCAAGAAAAAATTGATTATGTTTTCTTAATACGTTAAATGTGATAAGTAAAAGATAGAAATTTATTTTTAGAATACTAAACAAATAAAATTGAACAAAGATATTCAAACTATTATTTTTTTTATCAAGTTTCACATTATAACTATCCGTTACTTCAATTTTTTTAATATTAAAAACATACTTTAACTATCAATTATTTTTCTTTCTTATTTAAACTATCACCATCAATTTTATTTTTTATTTTAAAAATAATCCATTGATTCTTGAACACTCCTTTTTCTTTATCCTTTTGAAAAACAAGTTTGCAATATTCTTGTGGTCTCTTTTCTTTTTAATTTATTTTAGTAGTCATTATTCTTGATCTCATTATATACATTTTAACAAAGCAAAAGTAATTTTTTTTTATAAAAAGAAAAAAGAAAAGAAATGTAGATATTGTGTTCATGGTCCATGCAAAATTTTATTTAAGTTTCCATATTTGCAAAATTTATCTTCAAGTTATCGAAAGTTCATATAATTTAAATTTAGTTATAATATCTTGAAATTTACGAATTTACTTGCTTCAAATCAATTTTTGATATATATATATATAATTCATATTGAAAATATTCGTGTATGAAATTTGGCAATAACTTTTTTATATATATATTTTGCCTAATATTTAATTTGTTGATATCCAATTTTGGACCTTCTTATTTGAAATTAAAATTAGATCTTTGTCCTGGTGCATGTGCCAAATCTTTTGAACCCCAATATAGAGCTGTTATGGAGATTTTGAAAAGACTTTCAATTTAAGTAAAGCAAATTAAAAATTTAATTAAAGGTTGTTCAAAGTTAAAATAATAACTAAATATGTATTCTCTTTGTTTTAATTTATATAATATTTTTTTGTTTTTCAAGAGTCAATTAAGTTTGATCGATAATTTACTCGTGAAATTTTTAATTTTTTCAAATGAAATTTATATATTTATAAACTACGTAAAAAATATTATAAATCACAATAATTGACGATTCAAAATAATTAAAAGATATATAAAAATTTTATGATTACCTATTTGAATCTCAAAATTTAAAAAGTATAACATAAACTAAGACGGAACAAATAATTAAGATTTTCAGCACATGAGATCTCCTGGATTTGCAAGTTTTCCAGTTGGCGAATCTTTATATACATATTTTTTTAAATTATTTTTGTTGTCATGAGTTGGAATATTAATTTTGTTAGTAGAATAAAATATTGTGAAAAAAAAAATATTTACGAATTTGAATGTTTAAAACTTTAAATTATACTTCAATAACTTTTTTTTAAATTTCCGGCATGCAGGGCGAAGCCACCCTGTACGAAGGGGGTTCATCCAAATTTATTTTGGCTGAAAACTATATTATTTATACATATTAAATAATTTTGTATATATATATATATAGTAGATGTCGAACCTCCTTCGACTACTTATATTTATTTCTACTGCTTTTGACCCCCCTTATTAAAAATCTTAGCTTTGCCTCTGCCTGCATGATGGCTAATACTTGTGTTTATATTTTTGGAGGTTTGATACTTTTATTACTTGTTTTTTATACTACCAAAAAGAACAAGAATTAACGATAGAAAAAATAATTGTTAATTTTATTAAACAATGAATTAGTGAGTTATCAAATACAATATAGTTACAAATAATTTAGCGAAAAAGTTTAAAACTAGATTTTTTATTTATTTTATGATGGACTGATTAATTTGAAATTGTGACGAAAAAATCAAATTTGCAGCAAAAGCAATAACATTAAAACGATTTCATATGCAGGATTCAAACACAAATACTTCATTAAGGATAAATAAATATTTATTATCTCACTATAATCTTTAGTGTCATTTTTCTTTTTTTATTTTGTCTTTTGAGTGTCTGGTCCATCAAATAAAGAAGAATAAAAGATTTAAAAAAATAAAAATTGAGATGACGTTTGGCAATCTAAGCGTTGCTCTAAAGTGATATTAGTTTAAATTATTTAAAGAGAAAAAATATCCGTAATTAAAATAAATAGTTCTCGTATGATAAATTCATTATTAATTACTACATAATAATTCATTTATTATTAATTACAGTATAATAATCAATTCATTATTAAATATCCTTCATTACGTAAATAATTTATTTGATTCGAGGATCTTTTTGAAAATATTTCGTTCGTCCCTTTTTACTTGTCCACTTTTTCTTTTGTAGTCTCTAATTACTTGATCATTTTAACAAATCAAGAAAGAATAATATTTTTTACCTATTATACCCTTAATTAAATGACTAATTACTTTGAAAAATGTAGAATGTTTCATCCACTTCATAATTAATAGGGGTAAAATGGTAAACTCACTACGCCATTAATTATTCTCTTAATAGGTGTGTCTATTCAAAAGTGGACAAGTAAAAAGGGACGGAGGGAGTAGTATTTTCATCTACATGAAGTAAGAAGAATGTGTACACACTAATAAAAATAACTTTTAAGGGTAATAAATATGTATATATATTAACAAAAAATATTAAGATCTTTACTGACATTAGTTAATTGTTATTGGAATAATATCGCTATAGACTTTATACAAATTTATAAAGAACTAGTAAATTCAGCCGCGCTTTGCGCGGTCATAATAACTCGTTAAATTCACTAACTTACTTTTTAGAATAGTTGAGTACTTAAATATTCTATATAATTTTTATAGCGACATCCTAACGATTAAATCAGATTTCAAATTTTAATTAAGTTTATTATTAGTATTTAAATTTTATATCTTTTATAATCTTAATAAGAGTCTTTATCTTCTAATAATATTTTTATATCGCTAAACTTATGCTTCTTATTTTTGTAAGTAAAAGAAAATTTGATTCAATAAGTTTCATAAATTTTTCCTTTCATTTATATGGAAGCATTGATGAAACACATTTCAATATAAATGCAACAATCTACTTAAATTGGTTATTTAAATTTGAAAATTAAAAAATAAAAACGTAGAAACATAAGAAAGAAATAGTTTTGAATTGTGAAAATCCAATTTATCATTTGACCTTCATTTTTATGATTTTACCATTTTAAATTTTCACGACTTGAAATTTAAAAAAGAAATAGAAAAACAATGAACAATAAGAAATTAAACTTTCGTTAGAAAAATAATAAATGTATAGCGTATGGTAGAAATAATTTAAAAATTAATCTATATTTTTTATTCCTTTACAAATTCATATATGTCATGTCCATCCAATCATAAGTAACTAAAGGAGGTATTTAATCATTATTTTTATTTATTTATTTTGGATTTCAACTATGGAAAACTCATTTTGACTATGAAAGTTTAAAACTTAACTCATAAGTTTTAAAATTTTGAGAAATAATAAAAAAGTATTTTCAATCCAAATCATTGACAAAAAGTCAAAAGTAATTTGCATTACACTATCCCAATTTTCATAAATTATTTTTTATTTTTTAAAATAACAATTTTTTTTAAAAAAATTGTACAATGAAAGTGGACAATTGCCTATTAAGTTTTCTCATTTATGGTCATATTCATTGTGTCTTAAAAATTTTATTTAAAAAAATATACTGAAGCAAACTCTCTTTGGTGTCTTGTTCTCATTTTACTTTCTTTTTCTCTTGCAACTACAAGGATAAAGAATTAACAATTCATAATATAAATAACGAACAATCTTTTTTTCTACATGAATTTTTGAGCAACATTTTTTTTTTTGTGTATTGGCTTCTAAAACAATTTCTTGAACTTGAATTTAAATTTGTTCCTACAAAAATATAATATTATACTTACAGTTCACATTTTATAGATGATCATGTCTTTTAATATGCTATTTTTGAAAAATGTATATAGAAAAGAAAATAAATATTTTACTTCTTTTGGTATGTGTGAATTTTAAGCAACCTTTTTTGTTATTGATTTCCAGATGTGTCTCTTAGGTTGAGATTTCAAATAACACTTCTTCCTACAAAATATAAAATTATAGTTTATAGTTCTCATTTTAATATATTACTTTTGAAAAATGTATATAAAAAAAAGATATTCTCACTTTTTTTGATATGTGTGAATTTTTTAACAACCTTTTTAGGTTGAGACTCCAAATAACACTTTCTTCTGCAAATTATAAAATCATAATTCAGGGTTCACATTTCATAAAATCTCGTATTTTCTTAATAAATTTCTTTTGTAAATTGCATAAATAAAAGAAGGTAGATATTCTTACCATCAATTCATAAAAAAGAAAATAAATTTGAGCCTCCAAGCAACACTCCTCCTCCAAAATATAATATCATAATTCAAGGTTAACAATTCATAAACACTCGTGTCTTTTAATAAATTTCTTCTGAAAAGTGAATAAATAGAAAAAGATAAATATTCTTATCATCAATTTATATAAAAAAAATAGATAATCTCACCTTTAAAATAAACAGTAAAATATCACCAGCACCCAACATTGACTGAGTTTCTCAATCATTTGCAATGTTTCTTATATTTATATGTGCAAATATGATATAACTACAATACATAATAACTCATATGGTAAATGTCATTAAATATAATGACTTTTCACATTTTTGTATTTATTAAATTACAATGAAACTTACCTTTTAAATTTCATAATTACTGCATTGATAATTTCTACATTTCCTTATAGAAACATAAGTAATGCAAAAAAAGTAAAAAAAATAAATAGGGGAAGAGATTAATAATAATGGTGAAGAATATCCTAAATATGGATATATTAAATATGACATTCATACATGTAAATTATAATAATAACTAAACTAATAGATGAAATTTAGGGACAGAATTGAATATTTGCAACCAATTAAATGAGTTTCACGTATCGTTGCCCAGTTGGGTATTGTAACGTACATATACAAAATAATAAAGAAATTAATGGAAGAATTTAAGCGGAAATAATTAATAGAGGGCATTTATTTAATTTATTCAGTATATTAAGATGAAAATAAGATAAAATAAAAAATAAGGCATGAAAATTACATATTAAAATAATAAATTGTGGATGACACTGACAATACTAAAATAAAAAACAAAGAAAGAAACTTCTTGGAAAAAGAGTTTCAAATGAAAAGAAAAGAAGTAGAATTGAAAGGAAATTATGAATGAAAAAGACAAAATGTTATGTAGTGTTAGACATTTGCTATAGTATTTATAGTTAGTAAAATAATTAGTAACATATGAATATGAATAGATAAATAACGTCCATTGGAGTAATTATAATTCAATGACTTTAATTGTCATTATCTACAATATTTAAGAGACTTTTTTTGTATTTTAAAATTTTAAAAAATGGTTAAAAAAATATTAAAAATATGAATATTTTTCTAACTCTTAGAGGCATGCCACATCAGCGGCTTTGGATTCAGATTTATATATATATATTGATTGATTCTAATCGTCATAACATATTTAGGATGTGATGATATGGTTCTGAAAGATGAATTATATATGGACTATTCTAGTGAAATATTATAGTTTAACAAAAATATGTTTTTATTTATTTATTTCATTTATTCCATGATCAAAACATAGAGTGATATATGTTACACTAAGTTTAATTTATTCCTTATAGTTCATGTATTTCTATGTTATTACTGTACTTGAATCAATCCAAGGCTTGTAGCTATAAATCTTGTTTGGATGGTTGTTTCGTTTTATTTTACGATATTTTGTATTTAAGTTAAAGGTCTATTGAAAATAACGTTTTTATCATCTGCAAAGATAGGGTCACGGAAATAAGGCATGTTGTTGTATTGTAGTGCGTGCTATTATTTTGATGAATATATATATGTTCGGATAGATTGTGTTGTGTTGGTAAATAATGTCATATATCAACAGAGATCACAAAAAAGGCAAAATCAGAGTTATATCAAATCGATTGTTACATAAAATGAAACTTTGCTGGAGGTACCTTTATCCTTTCATTTTGAGTTGTTGTATTAAAATTTTATATCGTTCAAATTCTTTAAAATTCTCGACACTTATATATTGGATGTTTTAAGAATAATGTATTTATGAATAATCTGCGAATATGATTTTTTTTTTGAAAAATCCAAACAATATAGAGGTTGAAAGTTGTAACAAGGATTCTGTTATTCCCTAAACCTTGTCGCTCTGTTTGTATGTCTAGTAATTTGTTGCACATGACTTAGAATTAGATGCTAATATTAAGATATTGCTTATTGTCTGTTAATATAAAATATTTATTTTTGAATTGTACAAATACTAATTAATTATTGATTGTTGAATTGGATAATTAATTATATTTTGATAAGTAACATGCACATACAATTAATTATAGGCCTTAATTATATTTTGATAAGTAACATGCACATTCACTTGACAAGGTAAGTGAAGAATTACTCTGAATATTCTTTCGCAAAGCTGATTACTATTCCTTTTTATTGTGTATTTCTCGAACTAAAACGATAACTATAAAATCAAATTACCTCTTCAAAAAAATTGTTTAATTCATACGTTTCAACCACAAATACGACCTATGCCCTATCATACTGAGTTCGGAGCTAAAATAGTCACTTTTTTCCTCAAAATGGGTCACCCATCTTTTTTAAGGGAAAATTACGCGGATAAACAAACTTATACTATTTAATTACTCATCATAGCTATAGTTTGCTATAATTACCACTCGCGACTAACATTATACATTAATTACATGGGCTGACTTCGAGTTTGTATAATTAGTCATGTTTGTATATGTATAATTCGCCAGGATATACAAATAAATATGTATAATATACAATTTCTTAGTCTAATACATATACAATTCACCTCTCTCCCACTCTCTGCCCTCTCTTGCTCGCCTCTCTCCTTCCTCTCTCAATCTCGCTCGCCTCTCTCCTCCCTCTCCCAATCTCGCTGCCATTTATACAAATATATATGTATAATATACAGTTATATACAATTATATACATATACATTCACCTCTCTCCCACTCTCTGCCCTCTCTCGCTCGCCTCTCTCGATCTCGCTCGCCTCTCTCCTCTCTCTCCCAGTCTCGCTCACCTCTCTCCTTCCTCTCTCAATCTCTCTTGCCACATATACAATTACATATGTCTAATATACAATTATCTAACCAATATACATATACAATTCACCTTTCTCCCACTCTTTCCCCCCTCTCTCTCTCCTCTCCTCTCTCTCTCCCAGTCTCGCTCGCCTCTCCCTCTATATAACTTGTAGCTACAAATTGTAATTATCAAACTATAGCTATGGAGAGTAATTAATTATTTTTAAGTGGCTATATGTGAAAGTTTCCCCTTTTTTAAATCATTGCTCCAGCAACATTTTTAAAAGCTTAATATTAAAACTAATAACCTATAGACAATTTTATTTTTTCCTATGTTGATTTAGAATATAAAAATATGTAATGGAAATACATTGGAATATTATAATAATTAAGAGTACGTCTCATTTGCTATCAACTCTGGGAATTAATAATTCCAAATTTATAATTAATTAAATTGACCCTATGTTGATTTAGAATATAAAATATGTAATGGAAATACATTGGAATATTATACTAATTAATAGTACATCTCATTTGCTATCAACTCTTAATAAATCCAAGTGGGAATTAATAATTCCAAATTTATAATTAATTGATCTATTTTAATTTGAATTTCAAAATTAATCAATTTAATTCTCGAAAAGCAAACATGATCACTTTTATGACATTTTACTTGGCATTATCCAAGCTAGAGTTTGCACAATGTAAGCATAATCTCTCTTTTATATTATAAAATCGACATAGAAAAGAAAAACAAATTTGTCTGTAGCCTATTAGTTTTAAAATTAAAGTGTTATAAAACGTTGCTGCAATAGTGATTTATGTTTTTTAATGGTAGGTGCAACGAGTTTTAAATATTTTTTAGGATTTTATTTTAAAAAATAAAATTTGTAAGCAACTCGCAAGTGATTTTGATGAAAAAAATTAACACATACCCTATTTTTAATTTTATGTCCACACATAATGTGAAATCTTCCTCGAATTGTCATATCAATCAATATGTGAATACTCAAGAGACTGTTGAGTTATATCCCTTCTTCACCCGATCGAAAAATAAAATTGACTAATCCTAGGTCATCCTGCTTTTGAGGATGCATGGTACCGTGCGCAACCCAACCACATCACCTAATGATATAAATTTAATATGTGTATAAAAAAAAGATAGAGTCTACGAGTCATGAGTACAATGTTTCTCGTGTTGTCTATCACAATTGTTGTCTGATGCTTCTACTTCACAAAATTAGGAAGAAATATATAGATGTGAAGCGAATTTTTTTTATTGAACCGATGCAATGGTGGAACTAAAGTGGAAACTAATTGTGTTAAATTATACAAGTTCATGTGTTTGACCTATAAAGTTTGTGAGACTTTGCAAGACACATTCAATTCTAGTTGGGACTCTACTAGATTTATTCAATTTTTGTTAGAATTTTTGGAGGCTACTCTAGCCCTAAACTTATAACTTGTATCTACTCGAATATTTCACAAATTCATAGAATATTAGAGATAATATAACTGAATCTGATGAAGAGTAGATTATTATGGTTTTTATTTATCATGGAGATGTTTATGTGTTTGACTTGGTAGAGGTAGTTATTTAGTCTTGAATTGAATCATGAAGTTATCGCCAGGAGGTCACAAATTTAAGCATTGAAACATCTAAGAAAAAAATATTGCGTACAATAGACCTTTGTGGTTGGGGCTCTTCTCCGGGTTTTGCACATAGCGAGAGCTTTAGTGCATCAACCTGTCTTTTTTTTAAAATCATGTTTGAGTTTTTAGACTTGATTGAATGATATTTGAATATTTGGATGATGCATAGGTAGTTATTTAGTTATTTGAACATAGCTCATCTATCGAAAACAACTTCATTATCTTCGAAATAAAAATAATCTATCAATGGACAACGGATAGCTTAAGTCAACAATAGGATTCCATTGTGCAATTCTATATTAGGTAAGAAGTCATCCATAGTGAAATCCAAAAATCAAAATGAATGTCCCACTAGGGAAATTCATAATTGTAACACACTAAGCACATTCAATTTTCACAATCAAATTGCTTGTAACATATTACTAAGTAAAACTCGATGATAATTACACTAATCAAATGTAGATTTAAAATTTAAAATTGATAAATTTTGAACTGTATTATATATAAATATTAAACTATAAGGAAAATGTAAGAAAATAATATATTTTCAATGTACATAACATAAATATATCGAGTTTATGTTAACCCTCGATTTAATGACTTTGCTCTTCGTTCTAAAATATGAGGGTTAATTTGCATAGCTAGACTTCTTTGGGTATCAAATCTGAAAATATATGAAAAGCAAAGGGGCCTATGTGCCTTCATGTTGTGAAATTGAGGGTGGGTTGGAAAAACAATTTTCATTTTGTGCAGGTTCATATTAACTCACTGCTAAAATGTGTCCAGGTTCATTCTTAGATCATCATCATCATAATAATAATAATAATGATTAAAAAATTAACTTATAATTGTGCAATTTAACCTATAGTAAAAGATTATTTTTGTTCCTTTTTCAAGTTATTAATTCCACAAATTACGAACGAATACCTAATTTTTGTATATTATAAAAGGGAAAATTACGCGGATAAACAAACTTATACTATTTAATTACTCATCATAGCTATAGTTTGCTATAATTACCACTCGCGACTAACATTATACATTAATTACGTGGGTTGATTTCGAGTTTATAATTAGTCATGTTTGTATATGTATAATTCGCCAGGATATACAAATAAATATGTATAATATACAATTTTTTAGCCTATATATATACAATTCCCTCTCTCCCACTCTCTGTCCTCTCTCGCTTGCCTCTCTCCTCCTTCTCTCAATCTCGCTTGCCTCTCTCCTCCCTCTCCCAATCTCGCTTGCCATTTATACAAATGTATATGTGTAATATACAGTTATATACAACTATATACATATACAATTCACCTCTCTCCCACTCTCTGCCTTCTCTCGCTCGCCTCTCTCCTCCCTCTCCCAATCTCTCTTGCCATATATACAATTACATATGTATAATATACAATTATCTAACCAGTATACATATATAATTCACCTTTCTCCCACTCTTTTCCCCCTCTCTCTCTCCTCTCTCCTCTCTCTCCCGGTCTCACTCGTCTCTCTCCTCCAAACAACATGTAGTTACAAATTGTAATTATCAAACTATAGCTATTGAGAGTAATTAATTATTTTAAAGTGGCCATATGTGAAAGTTTCCCATTATAAAATAATCAGATAACATATTTATAAAGGTACAAAAATTAAACTCATTTTAATAATGCATCATACATAAATATGTCATTTAACTTTCGCTCAAGTCATATTTATGCTCTCTAACTCTCACTGTGTACAAATAGATACTTATTAAACTTATATAAAGTTGAATAAATAGATACACGCTTTCAACATGACATTTTACACGGCAATTCGCATCATACGTCAGCAATGGCGGAGCCAGAATTTTCAATAAGGGGATTCATAATTTGAAAAATAGATACACGAAGTAGACGAAGGGGGTTCGACATCTACTATATATACCTAAAAATGTGTGTTATGTCATGCAGGACTCATGTATCAACTTGTTCAATTTCATAAAAGTTTAAGTATCTATTTATCCACACCCAAAGTTCGAGAGTATAAATGTGAAATAAAATCAAGTTAAAAATATGAGTAATATTTAATGTATCCGTCGACTTTACGATTTAAAGCCGTTGAAAAAAACAATTAGCTAATTAATATAGACGGATAGTCATCTAGGTTCAATCTTATAGCCCCCAATGATGAATTATTGGTGTAGATTGGGGAAAAAATTGTCATCTATATATGTTTATTAATGAATCTCACACCAGATTCATGGATCTTATCACTTTAGCTTTTTACATATATTATTATAAAAAAGAATATAGAACTATATATTATACACACCCTCCCATTTCTATTGCAAAAAAATATATATTAAAAACTATATATTATAAAAATAAAGATGGATAAGAAAGAGGAAGAACAATTTCATGTATTTTATAAGGTTCCTTCAGGTGATGGACCTTATGTTAGAGCCAAACATGCTCAGGTAACAATTTTGGTTATTTTTTGCAAGTGTAATTTTCGATCGTATAATTTTTATTTTACACTATCAGATCAGATAGACTTACTTGTAATTGTTCATATAGAATTATCATATTACATGTTAAAGATTCACTGGTAATATTAAAAAAAAATTGTACTTATAAATGTTCTATCGAGCCAGCTTAGGTATAATAATTGGTTGATTTTGTAAAATATTAATTTTTTTAAACTATTAAATATACTAACATGTAATTGTTCATATAGATATTAAAATTCTATCGTATATGACCTTTAATTTCAAGTATTGTTAGGAGCAAGTTTAATTTCCTATTATTCTTCCTTTATATAAAACTAAAATTCTTTTCATTAAACTTATTTCGTTTTTTACTCGAGATATCTGAAATAGCTAAATGAACTAGTGTATACTTAAGTTAGACAATCTTTAGTACTTAGTATTTTATTAATTGTGTAACTAGCTTTTTCACACTATTTTTATGCATATGTATAAAACAGAACTTAAACTATGCTTGTTTCTATCTCTCCTTTTAAATTTGTTCCGAAAACGAGTTTTTTAGTACATAATTTTTTATAAATAATATTTCCATCCCATAAAGGTAGGTTACAATTTTATATACATCACTTTTTTCGAACTTCACTTATACGTGGAACCAAATTAAATATATTGTTATTGTTGTAATATTGTGCACATAAGGAGTCGTTCAACACTATACAAAATTAGGATTAACTTTATTTTATGTTAGTTTGAGGTATTAGCTAATTTCGAAACTATTTTGTCACACTAATTTAGTATAATTATCATATATAGAAAATGAGATATTTTTACTTATCCTCTAAATACTTTGCGATCATACTTATATAACTTTTATATACTGACAATGTAAAACGACTTCGATCGTATTATTTCAGCTAATTATGAAGGATCCAGAAGGATCAATAATATGGTTTATGAAAGCAATAAATGAAGGGGACAGAGTAGACAGTGCACTAAAAGACATGGCAGTTGTGATGAAGCAATTGGATAGAAGTGAAGAAGCAATTGAAGCAATCAAATCTTTTAGATACCTTTGTTCTAAACAAGCTCAAGAATCCCTAGACAATGTCCTCCTTGATCTCTTTAAGGTATAATAACGTCGTTTGTTCAAATATATTTTGACTGTTTTAGTGAAATATCGTCAAAAGATATATTATATAATATCATAGACAAAGTCAAGTAAGATCGAGGAATTCATCTAAACTCTTTTCGATAAAAAACTATATTGTTTATATTTTTGATTAAATTTTTCTATTACGTATACATAGTAAATAATGTTGAATCCCCCTTAAACTTCGTCTTGTATTATTTTTATTCATATTTTGATTCCCCTTGATTAAAATTTTGGCTCTATCACTGATAGCATACATGAAAATCAATTTTTTTAAAAAAAACATGATTAGTATAAGAAAATGTTATTATAAAGAGGTTTGACGTATATATAATTAACGATCGGTGGAATGAAAGACTTTCACTAATGATTTTTTCGAGCGAAAGAAATTCAGATAAACACATTGCTCACCCTAACTTGGCTCCTAATGTTTTTTTTTTTGTGTGTGTATTTTTGGTTAATGTAGAAATGTGGAAAAGTGGAGGAACAAATAGTGTTATTAAAGCAAAAGTTAAGACAAATATATGAAGGGAAGTTGTTCAATGGGAGGCCTATTAAAATTGCTAGATCTCATGGAAAGAAGATTCAAGTTACTATCACCCAAGAGACTGCAAGAGTTCTGGTAAATATCATACTTTACTCATTCATCAATTTTGTTAATGGTGTTCATGACGTAACGTTTCAGTCAGAGACGGATTTAAGATTTAAATATTACAGGTCGACGTTCAAATATTTTATTTGAAGCTCAAATATAAATGGTTGAATTTTAGTCATTTTTGTCTGACTTCAGTCTTTTCTTTGTTCGAAGTTCATGCACATCGCACATATGACTGAAGTTCAAGCAAAATTAGTTAAAGTCGGACAAAAATGACTGAAGTTTCAAGCATAAGTAACTGAAGTGAGACAAAAATGATTGAACTACTGAAGTTCAAACAAAATAACTGAGTTTTAGTATATATGCCTAAATTTCAACTATATGAAACATTTGACATAATATCTGATGTTAGACTTTGTTAAGACTAACTTTAGACACATGGTGTTTAAAGTTATCATGAAGCGAATACACATTTTAAATAATTTAAAAAGCAAGCACAAATTAAATGATGACGTTAAAATCGGATACACTTAAAATAAATTGTGCTTTTGTAGGGTAATTTGGGTTGGGCTTATATGCAAAAAGGAAATTTTATGGCTGCAGAAGTGGTGTACAAGAAAGCCCAAATGATTTATGCAGACAGCAATAAGGCCTGCAACTTGACCCAATGCTTGATCAAGCAAGCCCGATATGACGAGGCCCGTTATATCCTCGAAGATGTTTGGAGAGGTAAATATTTAGGTTCTGATGATACAAAAACAAAGAATCGAGTCGAAGAATTATTGTTTGAATTGGACTCGAAGCAACCCCAACCCTTCTTACAAAACATACCGGGCTTCGATTTAGATGATGATTTTGTAAATGGGCTTGACCATTTGATAAATGAATGGGCCCGGCCCAAATCAAGAAGGTTGCCAATATTTGAGGAGATCTCTACATTTAGAGATCAATTGGCATGTTGAATGGATTTATGTTTTTAGAATTTGGGATTTATGGTTTAGTATAGTCTAGATGTTAATTATATGAAATTAGATGTACAAAGTAAGAGGCATGTGGTATGTAAAAATTGTAATGTAAATTATAGCTTGGGGCAAAGTTTAAGAAATGTCATCGTCTGTTTGATCAAGTTTTTTTTAGAAGATAAAAGTGCTTATTTTAAAATTTTGCGATGTTTGAATAGTAATAGAAATTTCATCGTCTGTTTGATCAAGTTTTTTTAGAAGATAAAAGTGCTTATTTTAAAATTTTGCGGTGTTTGAATAGTAATAGAAGCTTTTTTCATAAGGCAAAACTATAGTTATTTCTATAAACATTTTTCGAACATTGATCAAACACAATGTACTGCTCTATATTTCGGGCCTTGATTTGGATGATTGATTTTCTTATTGGGCTTTGAACAATTGATTCATGAAAGGGCCCGGCCCAAATTAAGAAGGTCTACTCATCTTGAGTTGAATGAGCGGTGTATATAACTTAAGCTCATTTTTTATAGTTGGGATTGAGTATCGACCAAACCATTATGGGGTGAAGCTAACATGAAAAGTACGAATTTGGAAGAACCAATTAGTTTGGCCCAAGTTTTATATGTTTGTTGAGAAATCCACTGAATATGTACATATATTGGAAATTTTTCAAAATGTCAATATTTTAACATTTAATAGAACCCCTTAGTCACACTTTCAATATTTATTAAAAATGTCAATATTTTAGTTTGTTATGTATTTAATTCACATTTTCTTTTATTTTATTTTAATTGAAAGAATACAATTATTTAATAATAGAAAGGAGAAATTTAGGGGAGAGAATATTCTTTTAAAGAAGTATATCACCTAAAATACTCATCAGTTACAAATTCAATATTTTATAAAAGGAACATATCACTTAATATCTCTCATCTTTACATAAAAAAGAAAATCTAAAAAAATCCCAAAAAATCAAATCCTTTGTCTTCTTCATCATTCTCGCATGAACTTTGGCGCCGGCAACAATGGAGAATCCAAAGGTTAAGCTAATGTGTAGCTATGGTGGAAAAATTCAAATTCGTTCTCACTATCATCAACTATCCTATGTTAGCGGCGATACTAAAATCCTCTTTGTTGAAGTGAGTTCGATTAAATTTGCGTTTTTTTTTTGCGAGAAAAATTTGGAAACGAGTATAATTTCATTGACAAACAACTTTGGAGAAGGAATTTTCAACTGGAACTTCGATATAGTCCGTGAAATACAATCGATCAAGTATTCATTAATTGTTGAATCATTAATTTGTATGCGAGTTTTGACATGAACATTTTTTTTTTGGGTTAATTATTTTTTTTTGGATGACGAGACAGAGTTTTACCAATGCACAAGTTAATACATATTTGTATTTGAGTTTGGAGAAAAAAAAAAAGCAGACGAAGAAGGAGAGAGTCAAAAGAAAGAAAATTGCAAAAATTGTATTCATATCAGAATTGTATTCATATTATTTTTTGTTTGTCAATTGTTTTTCGTTTGCTCAACACTTGTATTTTTATTAAGAATATTGTATTTCTTAAGTATAAATATATCGTATTTCTTTTCAGAGTTATTTTTTTTTTAAAAATAATATTGCACTCTTCCTCAGCTGATTGTATTATTTTCACTTTGTATGCTATTTTTTTTTAAAATTGTGTATCCTTTCTTAAATCATATTCATAAGTAATGATTAAATTATATTGAGATACAATCAATAATATTTTTATAATACAAATAATAGAAATATATATTTGACAGACATGTAATACAATTTCAATCACTGAGATACAATTTTTAGTTTTTACTATGAAAGTAAAATATCAATTTAATTTGAATGGTAAAGTGAGCACATAAAATACAAAAGTTGTTGGTATACAATTATGATGAAAACATATTAAAAAAGAAATACAAACTTGTTGTCATTGAAATTGATGTTGAAATACAAAAATGAACACAATAAATACTAACTTTAATTGAAATACAAAAGTGACTTTGTTAATATATCATTATGATAAATACAAAAATAAAAGAAATACAAACTTGTCTGTATACAATGTGAGAGTTAAATACAAATTGATCACACTAAAATATTCACCTCAATATGATATTCATCAAAGGGACTGTTATAAATATTTTTAGAATATATTTTTTAATTTTTGAAAAAAAAAATAAATAAAAATAACAAGAGGGAGAGTGACATGGGAGTTTAAAAATGGAGAATAATGGGAAGAGGTAAATATGAGAGAGAAAATATTTATGTAAAAGAAATACTCCCTCCGTCCAGAAATAATTGTCAGGTTTAGATAATACACATCCCTCAAGAAAAATTTAATATAATATGTAATTTGACTAATATAACCCTACAATTAATTATTGTCAATTAATTAGGAAGTAGCACCCACTTTCTCTTTATTAAGGGTAGAATTGGAAAAAATGAGCTAATTAGTTGTTGATTGTTTAAATTGACAATTAATCTTGGACATCTATTTTTAGTATACCTGACAATTATTTCTGGACGGAGGGAGTATGAGAGAGAGAGAGTTGAAAAATGTGTAATTAAGGTGAGACAAAATAGGAAGTAAATTAGGATACAAAATATTTTCTAAAATAATGACATTTTGACATTTTCACTAATTTTTATGAAGTATAGAGGTTCTTACTAATTATGTTAGATTTTTTGACTAGTTTGATAATTTTTCCTATATTAAACTTCAAAACCCATAAAATTCAAATTCAAAACATAGAGAAGCCAACCTCATCTCTTTCAAGTTCCAATATTGACTTTATTCGCGCCGAGTATTTATACCAACCAATGAATGTAAGACATGTGTCTTTTATACACAAGGTTAACACTTAATTGATCTTGATTAAGTGATATATATTCTTTATCTTAACATTAACGTAATGTAATTCTACTTTTGTCGCAATAAAAAAATTATTTAGTCAAATTAGATGTCTATATTAAAAATCAATAGCAAAAGCATATAGTCAACATGCTGATTCCCATATTTTCAATATAATGTGTGTAGATTTGTATACTAATTATAAAAACACAAAATATCATACTAAAATCTCATAAAATACAAGTTTTATACTAAAATCGAGAAAATGCCATAAACGATCCCTAAACTATTACAATGCGTCTAAAATAGTCTCTTAACTATACACTTAACGGATATAGTCTTTTAACTATCTACAATCTTGTCAAGTTTGGTATGTATCCACCTCTTATACACTGTACACCGTTAACAAATGTCTGTTGATGTATCCGGCCCTCTCGAATACATCCCTCACCTATATATCCAGATGTCTGTGGATGTATCCAGAAGTCCAGTTATGTATCGGAATGTCATATCTCGTCTTTGATACATCCCTCCCCTCTCTGATACATCCCTCATTTGTGATCCAATTGAGTCGAGTGTCATCAGCTCGAATTATGTATACATGCATATACAACAAAAAGAATTAAAATTTTTGAATTTTAACTGATATTCATATAACAACTATTTGATCATCTCCTATTTTTGCTATACAATTTTCTATTATAACACATGATCGATATTATTTTCAAGATTATAAATCTTACATTTATGAAAAATTACTATAGATTGATAATATTCTTGAAAAATATATGTTAAGCAGAGGCATATTCAAAATTTCGATAAGATGGTGCACGATTATGAAAAAAATGCATCTTGAATATAAATTTTATCGATTTGACATTTAGGTTCTTAATATGAAAAAAAATTATGTATATTAAAGGAAAATGGACATATTATTGACCATCAATATATATACCATACCTTATTTTTGTATATATAATATAGTAAGTGTATTCTTCAAATTACTTACATCTGACGATGAAAAACAATACAATCCATTCAAATAAGACATTACATATAATATTACAACACAATACTATACATTATGAAATAACGCGAGGAGGTAAAACACCCCTTTATTTTAAGAAATATAACAAAGTTACTACTTGTACAATTCCATAATCCAAATTAAAAATGCAGAATTTATGACTTTAAAACCAGAAAATCCAGATTTTTTTGCCAAATTTTCAAATTCTTCCATTGTTCTTTCTTTCCCTCCATGAGTAACAACCATTAGAAGCACATCAAGAAAAAATGCATTCTTGGAAAATAGATCATTTGTTTGTGGATTATTTGGCTTTATATGTTCAACTAAAACCACTTTACCAAAATTAGGTAAAGATTTCCAACAATTCTTCAATATCTTTATGCAATCATCATCATCCCAATCATGAATAACATGCTGCATTATAATATTTAATGTGTTAGGCGGCTCGATAAAATTAATGGCTTAAAATCAAATATTAATAACAGGACCACATAAAATTTATTTAATAAAACTTGTATATAAAATTTCTTTTATAATAGTGATGTTTTAGTCATCTTGTATGCACTTTCATCTTCCTTGCCTTGCTAGGAATCTTTTTTTATAAGTTTATATTATGTGGATAGATACTCTCGTCTCCCTAATTATTTGTCGATTTTTAAATTGACATGTCTATTCAGAAAACGATAATTGACATAGTGAGTTTACCATTTTATCCCTATTAATTATGAAGTGGATGAATTGAAAAATTAAGATTTTCACGAAGTTTTACATTTTTCAAAGTAATTAATTGAGGGTATAATAGATAAAAAAAATTGTCCTTTGTTGATTTGTCAAATTGAACAAGTAATTAAGAACAACTAAATAAAAGAAAAATGGACAAGTAATTTAAAACAGAGGGAGTAATATAATTCTTTTTACACTATTAAAATAAGTTGGTCATGACATGACTGATATAGTACTTTGAATTTTTTTTCCTTAACTTAGACTGAATTTATTTGCAGTGATTTAAAGTTAACATCAATTTTCGCTTAGACATCTCGTTCATTTAAGAAACTTAATGGCATGTCTATGTTATTTTGAAATTTGTGTTATAAAACAAGTTATAATTATGCTCTTGTGGTTATGAATTCTGTCATTAAAGATAGAAATAAAAAAATTATTTAAATTATTTATAAATATAGTAATAGATCATGTTTTGAGATTAACTAAAAAAATATATCACAAAAATTAAAAATGAATAAAACTAACTTTCATGAAGATTACATCTCCTTGAGGAACACTTTGAAACATATCTCCTGAAACATGCTCAACCCCTAACAAGAAGGAAATATAAAACTGTATCATCAAACATTTTTTTGATAATCTAATAAAAATGATAACTAATATATGCAATTATAAAAAAAAATACATTAATAGTATAAAATATTTGAATAAAATGCTTCTAACATATTGAAAATGACTTTAAACTTGTCTTTCTTCTACTATTTGGATCCCAACTGCACTTATTGTTAATATTCTAAGTTAAAAATATCCTCCTTCCATCGATTGGATGGTCCGAAATAGGTGGAAGGATGAGCATTTTGATTCAAAACTAACATTAAAGATCAATTAGGGTCTGAAAGCACAAAATATCTCGTGTTCACATAAGATTTTGAGAAGGACCGCATCTCAAGGAGTGTGATGTAGACAACCTGAATCCTAATGTAAATAATAATGATTGCTTCCACGTGTCGAAATCATGAACATGTCACATGAAAATAACTTTATTGTTGTTTCAAGATTCTCCTTTAACGGATGGAAAGAAAGTCATACTTACATTATAGATATTTTAAGCCCCCCTCCCTCTACTGTCAGTATATATAACTTTAACTTAAATCATACCTGGATAAACTGGAGCATCCTTGATGACATGTGGCAAATCAAAATTAACACCCTTAATATGAGGATACTTTGAAACTATAGAAGCCATAGTTGAACCAAGAGCACCTCCAACATCTACCAATTGTTTTACTTCTTGAAAGCCATTATAGGTCTCAAGAATTTTAGTTATAGTTATCTTGTTCAATGTTTGTGTAGATTTATTAGTTACCTCAGCATATCTTCTATTTTTTTCATGATATTCAAATACACCCATTCCATGTGCTTTGTTAAATGGTATTTCTCCTTCAAGAATTGCATCCTTCAAGTAAAACCTTGCAAATCAGGAAAAAAAAAGTTTTAAGTTTTATGCACTAACAATTCAATTGATATTTGTTTAACCATACACTCAAAAAAAATAGGGAAATTTCTCCTAAATATAACTAATTATGTATGAAATATAAATATTATACACTAATATACAAAAGAATATACATGTATAAGCTTGTACATACTTAGAGAGACAACAATATTGTAAGACAAAAAAATCAAGTAAATTTGTTTATCTTTACAAAAAAATTCTACCCAAATTTTATGTCTTATAGTTTATATTTCGAGAGTTAAATATTTTATCTTTGATCCTAAAATTGGAGACACAATCTTTAAATTACATATTTATTATTTAAATAAAAAAATATGACTTAGAGAGAATATTGTAAGACAAAATATTAAATAAATTTGTTCATCTATACAAAAAAATTCTGCCCCTTTTATGTTTTATAGTTCGTATGTATTTTGAGAGTCAAATATTTTATCTTTGATTCTAAAATTGGAGACACAATCTTTAAATTAACATATTTAATACTTAAACAAAAAATATTGTAAGTCACAATAATTAATAATTTAAAATATTTAAAAGACATGAAAAATTATGATAAAAAAGATTCATATGATTTTTTGAAAAATCTGTATACGAATACATAAATTGAGGCAGAAGGACTATAAAAGAATGATGGTTTATACCAAGAATTAACCATGGCTTGGTCATTAATGAAGAGAAATGTGGGAGCAATTGACATTTCATCATTATTTGAGACAAGATTTCTACTCAAAGGTGTCAAACTATAAAATGGTTCATTTTCATCATCCTCTTTGAATAGAGTAAATTTCAACAAAGATTGATTAGCAAGAAAACTCAAAATCTTTTCAATCATAATTGGAGCTTGAGGATTTTTTGTTGGAATTTTGGATGCAATTTGAGAAGAGGATAATTGTGAATTTAGTGACAAAAGATCAAAAATACCAAGTTCCATAGTGACTTTTAAGACCATATTTAGGGCTAAACTAATTGGCAATTGCATAACACTTAGCATATCTTCTTCTTCTTTGGACATAATTTTCTTGCTTTGATCTTTTGATGATATTTCCATTTTCAAAAATTTTGGGATTGAAAATTGATGATGAAATTGTTGAGGAGAGAGTTGGAAGATTTGTTCCTTTTTATAGTAGTAGCTAGCAAATTAAATAGGATTAACTAATTTTTAATAATGTGACTTATATATTATAAAATAAATTTTGCGTGATTCCTCTTGCCTGTTGAAGTTCTTATATGTTCTGAATTTATATAAAGAAGAATTTCGTACAATATAATAACTTTTTCAAATCAACTAAGTAATTATCGAACAACTATTTCTTATCAATACAAACATCCCTAAGTCTTAAGTAGACAAAAAAAATAGTAATATTTTTTCGCCGCTGAAATTTAAAGTTGAAGTCTCATAATTCTAAACCACACTCGATGTACCAATGCAAAAGAAGTGAAGTTTTATATTATAACAGTGTATTTTAACTTGTTATAATAGATAATTTGTCTTTGTTTTTTATATTAACTGACCCCCAACTTTTAATGAATAATTACCTATATATCATACTTGTGTTTTGCAAGTTATTAAATCCATGTTTGTTATTAATAAAAATTTAATTGTAGTATTCAAACAATTACAACTAAGAGTGAAATGGGAAGTACTAATAAATTTCATTTCGTAAATGACCAATAATTTGAGGATAATCAATAAATCACAACGGATAAGGAGTAAATTTTTTGGAAAAAATTATATATAATGGTAAACTATTAATTCAAATTAAATGGTATAATCACATTTTGATTTAGTTATGCCCTGTAGCAAACTGTTTGCCAGTCGTCTCTCTCCCTTAAACTCTCACTCGCCACCCTCCCTCTCTCGCTGCCTCTCTCGCTTTATACAATCAGAAATGTATAAATTGCATTTCTGTTTGTATAAGGCGAGAGAAAATTGTATATACACATTCAAATACATATATCTCCGTCCTATACATTTATAATTATACAATATAAATATTCCCCTGTCCAGTTCTCTTTTGCCTTTCTCTCCTTCTCGCTTTATACAAACACAGATTATACAAAATATAATGTATAATTTATGTTTGTATAAAGTAAGAGAGAGAGAGCGATATTTGAAATATAAACGTTTTATTTCGATTCAATTGTATACAAATTTAAATTTTATACAGATATACAAACACATGAAATTGAATTGAGAGGATGCCAACGATTTATACAAACGAGAGACTGACAGTCATTTATACAAATCTAAAAGAGGAGCCAGCGAATTCTACAATTACTTCTTTTGTATATATGTATAGCGAAATAGCCTTGTCATAACATGTTTGCTATGGAGTGCAATTATGCAAACTTTGCTATAACATACAAATATGAATTTTGTGTTTGTTATACGTGAAAATTGCTCTTTTTTATGAGTATATGTTATTTATTTGTCCCATGTATCACTGAACTCAATATGACACAAACACACATATAAAATTAGAGAAAATGATCAAAAGCCCCCCTAACCTATACCCGAAATCCCAACTACACACTCCAACTTTACGGGTGTCCCATTACCCACCTAAACTATATTTTTATCTATTTTTTACCCACCTAAGTGCTGACCTGTCATGGGAGGTGTTATCACCGCCTCTAGGCGCGTTTGTAGCAAAATTTGACGAAAAATTTCCCCCTTCTCCAACAGTCATCTTCCCCATTTTTAAATACCCATTACTTCTTCTTCTCCCACCATTAATCCTTGTTTCTTTAGTAAAAAATTCACGAATTCCTCTCAAAATCAAGTAGGGTTTAGTTGTTAATGTTCATTTGTACTTCAAATCTTGAATTTAGGGTTTGTAATCTGATCTAATTTCTTATTTAGGTTTCTAATTAGAAGTTTGAATTTTCTCGAAATTCATCAAAAATGGAAAATGAAAACTTGAATACGCTTTGAATGGATGAATCAGACCCAATGCTCAACGTTGTAGTGAGATGCAAACACGAATTTTTGCTGAATCGTTTGATGATAACCAAAAGTGGAGTAGGAGATGAAAAGAGGGTTTTTAAAATTTTCTTGCTTCCTTTGTTCTTCTTTCAGTTTAGGGAGAAATAGGGGGGGGGGGGGGAATCAAGAAAATGGAGAAAAAGAAGAAACGGGAGTTTCTAGGTTGTGGGTCCCAGCGCGTGGAATCACGCAGCTTGACTTATTTGGTTTATGTGTTGAGGTCAGCACTTAGGTGGGTAGAAAATAGATAAAAATATAGTTTAGGTGGGTAATGGGACACCCGTGAAGTTGGAGTGTGTAGTTGAAATTTCGGATGTAGGTTGGAGGGCTTTTGATCATTTTCTCTATAAAGTTATATGCAAATAATATATTTTGAATCAGATTCAATATAATACAAAAATTGTAGGTAAATGATAGGTAATTGGATGGACGACTATTTAATTTTTATAATATTATAGGACTTCTTGGGAAATATAAAGAGAAATAAAAAATAATAAGATCAAATCGCCTTCCATATATTTTGTTTGATTTCTTAATGATGAATTGTTTAAACTTGTATAAATTAATTAAGTTGGAAACAATGTACTTTTTAAATGAGGTGAGATCATTAATGGGGTCAATGTTACTATGAAACTCATTTTAAATAAATTTTACAGTCACATAATTGTTTTTATGATTTTTTTAAAAGTTAAAATAAAGAAAAAATTTATAATATTCAAATTTTCTAAAAATAATTTGGAAAAATCGAATCAAAACTAACAATATCTTAACTAGCTAAAGACATAATTAAAATGTTAGTCTATGGTCTTTGTGAGGTCACATGATTATGTAAATAACACAATAATTCATGGTCCCAAATATGAATGACACAATATATTGTACAAAATTTCATTTTTTATTATTATTCACCCAATTTGGGGTCCCTTATTAAAAAAATTATTGTGATGTGCATATATTGTGGTAGTTAGTGTTGGTAAAATGAACAAAATACTCAAGTATACATCTAACTCGTACTATTTGAAAAAGAATGAGAAATTTATTAGAATCGAATCAAGAATCAACTCATATAACCTGCTTCGCGAAATATAAATTGATGATATTTGCTGCAAAATTATTGTGATGTGCATATATTGTGGTAGTTAGTGTTGGTAAAATGAACAAAATACTCAAGTATACATCTAACTCGTACTATTTGAAAAAGAATGAGAAATTTATTAGAATCAAATCAAGAATCAACTCATATAACCTGCTCTGTGAAACATAGATTGATGATATTTGCTGCAATATTATTTGTGCCCGGTAATAAAGAATGTCAATGTCATTGTTTGTAAGCATTTCAAGTCATCTTCGTTCTCTCAAATTCATCTCTCGCTTTTAATTTGTACTATATAGTAAGTATGAGATTTATCTGATGATCGACACTTAAGAAGTTACTTCTTTATTCTACTTGCTATTGATTTTGTATTCTATTAATCTATAATAATCGATATGAAAATTATTGTCACAATTAACATATCCAGAGAAAGATTTAAACAATAAACTCTTCTATTTGGCAATAAACAGTCAAAATATGTATAATTATACGAGTTATCCTTCATACACGTATATCATAATTTATATATCTTATAAGACTTATATAACTTATCATATATCAGTTAATTAACAAAATATAAGCATGATATACAAGTGAACAAAAATCGTATTTACTTTCTTTTGTGTGGATAATCAACTACAATATTTGTTTTAGGTTTAGTTTGCTAAATAAATATTTGGTTAAAAATATATTAATTTTATCTAAATAATGTATATACATGTCAATAGCACAAATGAATATTAACATCTAAGCCCAAAATAAATATATAATAAGCCAAAACTAAATTTTTAGGAATAACATAGTTTTAATATGAAATTACAGTCTATCTCTCTTTAATTTGTATTTACATTAATTCCTTAAAAAGTAACACAAACCGGATACATAATATGTAGCTCGAATACAAATTTTTTTTCCTCTTCAAAACACAAGAAAATGCGGGCAGAGTAGAGCTCGGCAGAGGGTTTGAGAATAGGGTAGGGTCCTGTCCTTAAGATTCAGATAAGAAAAGAGTTCCAAGCCTTTATGTTCTGTACAAGTGCTGCATACAAGTTCCGGCCAGGATGATTGAGAAAGATTCAATCAATTTGAACCGCTCACATCACAATAGTTGTAGCGTAAAGGCCGTAAGTCGGGGGGCGGCCATAACATAAGGCTATTACTTTCACACCTCTCTCTCTCTCTGAGAGAGTGATCCGCTGCGTGAGCAACCCGACTAAAGTGTATCTCGGATACATTATAACATAAACGGATAATATGTAGCTCGGATACATTATAAACTAGCTCAGATACTATGTAGCTCGGATACATTATAAAATAAATCGGATACATAATATGTAGCTCAGATACATTTAATACTGACTCAAATACATTAATATATAGCTCGGATACATTAAAGAAATAAATAATGTTAGAGTTTTTAGAAATAGAAGGAAATATTGAAAATACGGAAACATAGAATGTGTATTTCGGTAAATTTTCCAAAAAATAATTAGTGGGCTTTCCCACCCCTTTTGCTGGATCTTCATTTTTTTTATGTTGGGCCAAGTGAACATATAGTTGATTTTAGGATCCATATTTAAGATATAGCCAACATTATTAAACTTTGTAAGTTTAAATTACTTTATATTAATTTTGTATATATACAATTAAAGTTGCAAAACATTAACAAACATTTCTTTAAAGTTTGACATATATTATTTGTGGAAGAAAATTAACTTCACATGTACACAATTAAGGTTGAAATGTTAATAAGTGAGGCTTGCTCGAGTGTTTGAACACCTCCATCATCAATCGATATACTGAGGATTCGAGATAAGAAAAGAGTTTGAAAATGATATCATTTGAGAAATCAATTGTAAATTATTTTCAAATATAGATGATGCATATGTCATAACTCATAAACATCAATTAAAAGAGAAAATTATCCCAAGATTAATGAATAATTAATTAAGTTAAAAATTATTAAACTTGATGATAAGGTTTATAGTCTAATTAATGATGACACAATATAATTAACTAGTCTATAGAGTACCCTATACCTATATATATAATGACTTTCATTATTTTATTTTATTTTAATTGGATGTAATATATGAACAATGATAATAGGCATGCTACAACATCAATCAGTAAAAAACAGTAAAAAGATTTTATCCATAAATTTGAAAGATACAAACAAAAGCTGAAAATTAGAAAAGGGATTTTTTTATTTTTAATAATTTTGGCATTTTCTTTTTTGGGTGCTGCTTAGAATAGAAATAGTCAGACTCTTACTTAGCAAATGCTTTCTTGCTATTTAAAATAGAGATAGTTAAATTCTAACTTAATTAATGTGTGTTTTCTGGGGTGTTAAATAGACGTATAAAATTAAATTTGAGCAGATCAAAATAGGTTGTGTTAATGACACATACAAATATACTTGAACCGAAATAGATTAGGTCAAAATGGATTAAAAGTTGAGTTATAACTTAATCCGTTCAATTTTAATATATACTCCATCCGGTTTAAAAAGAATGTCCTTATTTTCTTTTTAGTTTGTTTCAAATAGAATGTCCCCTCTCTTTTTTTGGCAACACATTAACTTTAACTTTCCACGTGGCATGTTTAAGACCACAAGATTAAAGGGCATTTTGGTACATTTGACATAACTTTAATTTTGAACCACGAGATTAAAAAGTCTTCTTTCTTTTCTTAAACTCCGTTCCAAGTCAAACTAGGTCAATTTTTTTAAAACGGTGGGAGTAATAGAATTTAGTAATAAAAATATTAAAATTAAATTCATCAAATTTTATATTATAAATATTCCTATAAATATGAGGACTAATTCAAAAGGTTTTGAACTTTTAGGGGAATATTGAGCAGCAAAATAACTTTATAAGTGCATGCGTAAAATGATTAAAATATCCACTCATCTCCTATATATCTTCTTTAGGGTTGATGTTTTTCTTTGATTAAATTCATTTTTTCTTTATATGATGAGTTTTTGGAATTTTGATTAATAAAATTTATTTTTAATTGGAATTTTTATTGAAATTAGTATTAATTGAGTCTCGAAATAAATACAAAATACAAGTGTAAAAAATATATGAGTATTAGGTTTTAATTAAATTTCATGTGAAGATGTGTAGTACAATTAGGTGGTATGTTTGTGGCTATTGAGCATGCTTGTGTTCATATAAAGTCTGAATGTGATTCATTGACTTTGACTTTATTATTCAGTTCGTCCAATTTTATTTGTGATATTGAGTTTTTCAAAAATCAGTTTGATTAATTTTTAAAGTTAAATTAGATTATATTTATTTGATATTTTTAATAAAAAATTTAGACATTTAAAAATTATACGAAAAAGTACTATACGTTTTAACTTTTTGCATATAAATATGATGAAAAAAACATTATAAAATATTATTCAAAGTTTTTGTAGTTCGATTCTAAAAAAGAAACTATGACAATTAAAAGTGGACGATTATGACAATAAAGAAGCAGATTTTTGAAAAAATTTATGCACAATTGCACTAGAATAATATTATTTTTTATCCTTTAATTATTGATGAACTTTGTTTTTGGCTCTTAGCTTGTGACATATGATTCAAGTCAATAGAGTTAATTTTTAATTAATTAAAATATGTGTATTGAACTGTTTTTAGAAGTATATTACCTTTAAATATGATTTAATGATAGAAATTTAATATAATATATGTATAATCAAATAGTGGAAATTCTAAATTATGAATATTCACAGAGTAAAGAAATTAAAGTGCATATTTCAAGTAACTCAAGATTAAATGTGTCTAGATAGGTATTAAGGACTATAATAATAATAATAAAAGTTAAATCAAGATGGGAAATTTTACACACTTTAAAAATAAAATAAAAATTGTTATACCATGTTCCATCATTTTCATAGTTTTTGAAAGTCAAGAAAAGTTTGATTATATTCCAATTAATGGGAACACTTTGGGCCCTCCCATCAAAATTTGTTTCTAAGTAATGTATGATTTTGATAAATGTGGTGGGTAAAGGATAATCATTATCTTGATAAATCATTTTTAAAAAGTGCACAACTTTATCTTTTTACATTTTTTTTAATTTTATTTCCTTAATTTTCCCAACTTTTTTCTTTTTATTTTCAAGAAACATTGCCAATGTGAAAAAGGTGATTGAACTCTAAAAGCCAAATTTTGCGATTTTGGGAATGGTGGAAAATGTATTTTGAATTATTTTAATATTTGGTAGGTCAATTTTTTTTACAAAATTCAACATATTTTTTAGAAAATATTATCTTGATAATTTTTTTTTTTTATAATTGAAGCAGGAAAAACAAGTTTCACATTTGACCCTTAATTCTTATAATGTTTGTCTAGATTATATATAAGTTAAAAATAATATATATTTTCCTTACATATGGAACACAAGAAAATAATGTCATAAGAAAGATTTCCATTTATACCAAACATACTCATAATATAAAATATTTACACTATAATATACCACATTAAGCTAATAAAGAGTTTAAGGTCATATTTACTTGCTTGAGCAACTAATTATCTTATTACCAGTTCGAGTTTAAGTTATATACATTATCAGTATAAGAAATTTTACACCAACAGATTATCTATATTTGTTATATTAATAATATATATTTTCCTTACATATCGAACACAAAGAAAATAATACCATAGGAAACATTTTCCTTTGTACCAAACATACTCATATAAAATATTTACACAATAATATACCACATTAAATTAATAAAGAGTTTAAGGTCATATTTACTTTGCTTGATCAACTTATTATCTTATTACTAAGTCTAATAAGTTATATAGATGTATAAAGAATTTTTACATTAACAAATTATTTTTATTTATTATAGCAGATAATCTATCTTATTTTTAAAAATATAAATCACACATTTTAAGAAAGATTACGAGATCCTCTAATATATGGACCTCGTACTGTAAAAAAAAGATTCACATTGCTTATATGTAACTTGAACTATTTTTGAAATTACAAATTCCATATTATAACAAGGTTTATGTGTAAAAAGAAGTTTTTACACTGACGATATATATAATGTAAATTCTTTAAACTAAATCCCTATAAATTATTTATTACTAATAAAAACATGTCCCACAAGAGAGGCCATTGCTTTAGACAAATGTAATCTATGATTTTTGAAAACAAAAGCCAAACTTTTTGACAAAAAAAATGGCCAAAAAACTACTCAACCAACAACAACAAAATCTCCTACTTGTGTTTTTTGTCTCTTATTTTCTTTTAACAACCTTTCACATTCTTCTTTCTTCTTAATTTCTCTAAATTCAAATATAATTTTTTCTTTCTTTCACCATGGCAATGGACAAGCACCACCACCATCAAATGCCTCTAACCAAGTCAACATCAAGGCAAAGATACAATGAATGGTTCGTATATATTATATACACTGACAGTATAAAGAAAACGCTATAACTCTAGTTTACGTGTTGTCATAGGTCATTTATTGTGTTTTTGCATGTTTATGAATTTATATTTTTTCTACAAAGAGGAGACATTTGTTGTCGTTAAGTAGGAGGAGACGGAATGTTGTAAAAATACGATTTTATATTGTCAGTGTATATTAGTTATAACTTGGTTGATTCATAGGTGAAATTTCATATTTTTTTTACAATTAAAAAAGTTGTTTTAAGTTTTTTTTTTTGGGGGGCTAATTGGTTATGTTTACTTGTTATATAGGGTATTTAGAGATGTTCCAAGTGATATAACAATAGAAGTGGATGGTGCCGTATTTTCATTGCACAAGGTAAAGTTCTTCATTCTCGCAGTTAATCAGAGGCAAATTCAGTATTTAAACTTGACGTGTTAACAAGTTTTGAATTGTTTGAAATATTAAGTTCAATACTTGATATTTATACTACATTTTTTAAAGTTTTCACGTATTCATCTATGATCTATGTTGAAAAAATGATGGATTTAATTGAACCTGACTCTCAACATCAGCGGTGGCAGAATCAAGATTTTCATTGAGCGGATTCAAAATATAAAAAAGTAGGCTCACGAAGATGCTAAGGAATTCAACATCTACTATATATATACGTTAACAATAACTTTGACCATGTACATTACAAAGTTATTTTTCAACAAATCCAAGTCTATTTAGGTAGGAGGGTTTGGAGGGAATCTATTTATTGTTTTTCTGCGGGATAGGCTTGGTGGTGGTACTTGTACCTACTTTCTTACTAGTATTATTAGCAATATTATCTCGTAGTATTTTGTTCTTCGATTTCGGTTATTACCTGTATTTGTTTGTGCTTTGGTTATCACATTATTTCGTTATTTTTCTTCCATATGTTGTGTACCGTGTTCTATTTCGCGTTCCTTGATTTAAAATGCCTTTTTTTCCAAGCCGAGGGTCTTTTGAAAACACCCTCTCTTTCTCTACGAGATAGGGATTAGGTCTATCTACACTATACCCTCCTCAGACACGTGACTCGTCCGATTACACTGAGTATGTTGTTGTTGATTTTTATCAAACAGAACACATTCAATCTGATACAGAATCTCCAATCATATCAATTTTTTTCAGTTTTTCATGCGTATGAGCAATTTCAGATACCATAATGTAGTAGAAATTCCCTTAACAATATGAGAATTATGATTTCAGTTTCCCCTTGTGTCGAGAAGTGGCCGAATTCGGAGGCTTGTAGCAGAGCACAGAGATTCTGATATATCAATAATTGAGCTTGTTAGTCTACCAGGTGGATCTGAATCATTTGAGTTAGCTGCCAAATTCTGTTATGGTGTCAACTTTGAGATCACATCATCAAATGTTGCTCAACTCTGTTGTGTATCTGATTACCTCGAGATGTCAGAGGATCACTCGAAAAACAATCTTGGTTCTCGAGCTGAAGAGTATCTCGACAGCATTGTCTGCAAGAATCTTGAAATGTGTGTTGAAGTCTTGAGACAATCCGAAAACTTACTCCCCCTTGCTGATGAGTTGAAAATCGTTACCAGATGTATCGATGCTGTAGCCTCAAAAGCTTGTGTTGAGCAGATCGCTTCAAGTTTCTCGCGTTTGGAGTATAGTAGCTCAGGGAGGTTGCATATGAGTAAACAAGCCAATTGTGAAGGGGATTGGTGGATTGAGGATCTTTCTGTTCTTCGTATCGACTTGTACCAACGTGTCATAACTGCAATGAAATTCCGCGGTGTTAGACCTGAAAGCATTGCAGCATCATTAGTAAGCTATGCACAGAAGGAGTTAATACAAAAGTCTATTTCTGGTTCAAAAGAAAAACTCGTGGTTGAGACGATTGTTAGCCTGATGCCTGTTGAGAAATTCGTCGTTCCTTTGAGCTTTCTGTTTGGATTGTTGCGAAGTGCTGTGATGCTAGACTGCAATGCTGCTTGTAGGCTTGATCTCGAGAGACGGATAGGATCTCAACTGGATATAGCTACTCTGGATGACATACTGATTCCTTCGTTTCGTCATGCTGGTGATACTATGTTTGATGTTGACACAGTGCATAGGATCTTGGTTAATTTTTCACAACAGGAAGGCGATAGCGATGATGAGATGGAAGATGTATCGGTTTTTGAATCCGATAGCCCTACTGCTACACCATCACAAACTGCATTGTTCAAAGTATCAAAACTGGTTGACAACTACCTAGCTGAAATTGCACCAGATGCAAATCTGAAGCTCAACAAGTTCATTGCTATTGCAGAAACATTACCAGCACACGCGCGTACTGTACACGATGGCCTTTATCGAGCCATAGACGTTTACCTCAAAGTATGTATTCCTCAACTTATTCGAAATGAGAGACCTAAATCTTTCATACAATACGTTGAGCGGACTCTCCCAAAATGTTGTTGCATCTGTGTTGGTTCATCCAAAAACGAACTACTTTTGGATGATCTGACACGTGTCTGATGATATTTTTGGAGAGTCCGAGCAACATATAGTCTTTGTAATTACTAAAAGAGTCTTCATGGATTCACATTTCCAGGCTCATCTAACTTTATCAGATCCAGATAAGAGGAGACTATGTAAATCAATCGATTTCCAAAAACTCTCACAAGACGCTGGTGCACACGCTGCACAAAATGAACGTCTTCCCCTACAATCAATCGTTCAAGTTCTCTATTTCGAGCAATTAAGGCTAAGAAACGCCTTGTTTTGCTCGTATCCTGATGATGACATTAAGCCAATGCATCAATCTTGGAGGATAAACAGTGGTGCTCTTAGTGCAGCAATGTCTCCTAAGGACAATTATGCTTCGTTGAGACGAGAAAACAGAGAGCTAAAACTTGAGCTAGCGCGAATGAGGATGAGATTGAATGACTTGGAGAAAGATCATGTTTGTATGAAGAGAGATATGCAGAAATCCAGCTCGCGAAGATTCATGAAATCTTTCTCCAAAAGGATTGGGAAGAAGTTCAACATTTTCGGACATAGTTCCTCGAGGGAGTCTACTAATTCTCCCTCGAGGCACTCGGAAAGAACTGATTCTAAGATAACTGATAGAACATGACTATCAATCTTCCAGGTACATCGAGTTACACGAAATTTTGTATAGATAAGGCTACATATGTGTGAAAGGCGCGTTGAAGGATGTGATCTTGTTAGATGTATACATTTAAAATTTTCATTTTTGCATATGTATAAGCAAATGGATTCAGTTGAACCCACAGAACTTGCCCTAGGTCCATCTCTAGATTGAAAGGTTTGGAGTCTCATAATGAACTTCTCAACAAGTCGATCGTTCTATGTTCTAGGGTTGGGTTGGATAGAACCAGATCCAAATGTATCTAGTTATTGCTTCGAGTTCAGATGTTGTAGTAGGCCTAATTTTTCACCTAGTTTCATCGGTGAAGTGAGCGGGGATTCAAGTTTTTCATTTCATTCAATAGAAAAAAGTAGGTCATATCTTTAAACCTTTTCGAGGTATATTGATTATCGAGAAATCTGTCTGGAGCCAACCCTTTCGAAACTCGAAGAAGATGCGCCTAGGTTACACTCTTTAGGCATTTTGCTGCAATAGTAAGCCCTTTATGAATCTCCACATAACACTATCAGGATGACAAAAATAGGATAATCATGATTTAGCATTTATGTTGGTCGGACTCTCCAACCTATGTTGAATCCCCCGTTGGAGGATCTAACACACGTACATCAACATTTTTGAAGAATTCAAGCAACGTAATTCTAGCATGACATAAATATGAGAGTACATTAACAACTTTTGACTAATAAGTTTGACTTAACTCAGTAGTTTCAACACGGAATATAGATATGCATGTGTGTGAAGACGCTAGAATTTCAACAAATAACAACTTTTGAACCCATAATTTCAAAGGTAAGTCGAATTCAATACTAAGAACCTTAAAACATGAAAACGTCTGAGATTAAAATCTCGAATCCACACTCTATAGGATGACTCAACAATCTATTACAACAAGAACATACGACTATATGAAGTCTAACAAGTAAAATTCGATATATATTTTTTTGAATCGAGGGTGACATCTTGCAAATTCGGACTCTATTATGAATTTACCGTTGCATTCAATCTTCAAGAGGATTGTTTGGTGTAGAAGCGGATGCCAACTGCTACGCCCAAAATGATAAGGGGAACTAAGAACTGGAGAAGCTTGATTATGAATTCGGATGTCTTGTCCTGATTGTAATGAGGCTGATTGGGAGGAGTGTACGCCTTTTTAGTCGGGATGGTTGCTGAATCAATATCCCCTACGTAGTACTCGTCCAACATGGCTCGAGCACTGCTGCTGTGACCAACATCCTCAAAATCATCGGTTGCATCCTTTCCTGCACCAAATTACCATCCCATAAAACATCGTCTTCTAAAGAATCACCAAGCATTATACATCAAATTTTCAAATATAACACTACTGGGAAGTCAGAATTTAGAGTCTATGAGCTAGACGTAATGATTTGGATCCGCCACTGGATGGCACGATTCCAGAGTAAAGCAATGTTCTACTCAGCTTTACAATTTGATACTATTGAAAAACAACTTGTAAGTTACAATGTGTGGTTTTGGTAGGAAAAAGTTGGTCAACGTATATTACCAGTAGCAGCCAATAAGACCTCATCGCCACCAGGGTGATCGTCCAAGAACTTTGTCACATCGTACACCTATCAAATAAAAGATCGATATCAGACAATGAACCTCAATACAAACTTCTCTGGTATAGCACAAGAAAAACTGAATGACCCCCGCTTTGTCATTTCATGGTTTTACTGTGGTTACTGTTACTGTCCTCATTTTTGAACGCTACTGTTATCGTGATGTTACCTTGTGGATCTCTGTTTACAAAGTTCTCATGAACGAAAGTGAATAAAGATTTACTACTTATAGTCGTAAAAGAAGTCCTTCCAGAAAGCAGTAAATTGCATATTATCACTTTGAGATAATTATTCCGTCTTCTATACATATCGTAAACTTAGAAACTGAAATACAAAAAGTACGAACAAACCTAAACAAAAACAAAACTACGATGAAATTTTTATGTTTCTCTCCTAGGTACTAGGGAAGGCACGATGGAAGGTTGAAAAGCAATTTACCATCTTTTGCTACCATGAATTAAGGGCAGGGCAAGATTATAACTTTCTTCGGAGAAGTTTCAAAGGTACAAAGTATAAGATTCTACGATACTTGCTTTTAGAAGGAAAAGCCCAATGGCAATAGGCATGAATTAACATGGAGGGTTTTTCCGGACCGCATCAAATCATGTTGAAACAAGTTTGAGATAAGTTGAATTTAAGACGTAGACACAACCCACAGACAACGAGGACCCATCAACCAAATGTCAACAAAATGAAAACCACCAATATCAGCACTTCTAAATGTCAATAATGTCATCACTCATCATGCTAACGCAGACTCTTTTCACCCCTTTTCAGACCTCTTAACAGGCTTTTGCTCGAAACACAAAAAGAATGGAGAGAAAAAGAATCAATAAAAACAACAACGAACAGAAGCAGTCAAAAGTTGAATCCTTAAGTTTCATTTTTTAATCGTTACGATCTAGTTACACAGAGCATAAAATTTTATCCAAAAGGGGGTGAAGAAAGCTAATTTTAGAGGTCAACAAGATTATACCTTGGGAAAAAATTACGAGCCAAAGACTGAACCCTTTTTCTTTTTTGGAAAATTGTATCTTACCAAAGATTGAACCTTTAAGGGGGGAGGAGGCAGAAAGGTAATTACAAGATCACAAAGACTATATCTATATATTGTCACACAGAGACGGATGCAGGATTTGAAATTTATGGTTCCTACTACGATCTCAAGTTAATATAGAATAACAATTGGGTTCACAATAACATACTGATGTATGTTATATGAATTACAGGGTCTAGGCAATCGCCACTGGTTTGTGAACCCAAAAACTACGCTCTATATCTGCCACTATTGCCACAAATAAAGACCCAAAGATTGAATCTTTAACAGATATTCCCTAACATTGAATCTTCAACATACATTTGAAAAAAGCACAAGAAACGAATCTTCGACATATACTTAAAAACAAAAAAGCACAAGAACCAGCAACCCCAGCAAACTAAAGGCAAAAAGGCAATTTCAGAGATCACAAAGACTATTAGTTTACCCTAATAAAGAGCCAAAAATTGGATCTTTAACATACATTTGAACAAGAAACAACAATCCCAGTAGATTAAACCGAGAGGGGTGGAGGCAGAAAGGCAATTACAAAGATCACAAAGACTATATGCTGCCTCTAATAAAGACCAAATTGAATCTTTTAACATATATCTGTACAAAAAGCACAAGAAAACAGCAACCCCAGTATATAAAACCAAAAGGGGTGGAGGCATCAAGGTAAATACAGAAATCACAAAGACAACAAGTTTCCCCTAATAAAGAGCCAAAAATTAACTCTCTAACATATATTTGAACAAAAAAGTACAAGAAACAGCAACCCCAGTATAATAAACCAAAAGGGGTAGGCATTATGGTAAATACAGAAATCACAAAGACTATAAGTTGCCCTTGATAAAGAGCCAAAAATTGAATTTTTAACATATATGAACAAAAAAGCACAAGATACAGCAACACCATTAAATCAAAGGCGAAAAGGTAATTACATAGATCACAAAGACTATAAGTTCCCAATAATAAAGACCCAAAATTGGATCTTTAACATATATTTGAACCAAAAAGCACAAGAAACAGCAACCCCAGTAAATTAAAATCAAAAAGGTAATTACAGAGATCACAAAAACTGTAAGTTTCCCCTATTGAGCACCCAAAAACTGAATCTTTAGCATATATTTGAACAAAAAAGTACAACAAACAGCAACCCCAGTAAATTAAAGGCAATTACAGAGATCACAAAGACTATAAGATTCCCTAATAGACCCAAAAAAATGAATCTTTAGCATATATTTGAACAAAAAAGTACAAGAAACAGCAACCCCAGTGAACTAAAGGCAATTATATAGATCTCAAAGACTATAAAATTCCCTAATAGACCCAAAAATTGAATCTTTAGCATATATTTGAACAAAAAAGTACATGAAACAGCAACCCCAGTAAACTAAAGGCAATTACATAGATCTCAAAAACTACAACATTCCCTAATAGACCCAAAAATTGAATCTTTAGCAGATATTTGAACAAAAAAGTACAAGAAACAGCAACCCCAGTGAACTAAAGGCAATTATATAGATCTCAAAGACTATAAAATTCCCTAATAGACCCAAAAATTGAATCTTTAGCATATATCTGAACAAAATTGTACAAGAAACAGCAACCCCAGTAAATTAAAGGCAATTAAATAGATCACAAAAACTACAAGATTCCCTAATAGACCCCAAAAAATGAATCTTTAGCATACATTTGAACAAAAAAGTACAAGAAACAGCAACCTCAGTAAACTAAAGAGCAATTACATAGATCACAAAGACTACCAAATTCCCTAATAGACCCAAAAATTGAATCTTTAGCATATATCTGAACAAAATTGTACAAGAAACAGCAACCCCAGTAAAGTAAAGCGAATTGCATAGATCACAAAAACTACAAGATTCCCTAATAGACCCAAAAATTGAATCTTTAGCATACATTTGAACAAAAAAGTACAAGAAACAGCAACCTCAGTAAACTAAAGAGCAATTACATAGATCACAAAACTATAAGATCCCCTGTTAGACCCAAAAATGGAATCTTTAGCATATAATTGAACAAAAAAGTACAAGGACAGCAATCCCATTAAATCAAATCAAAAAGGGGGGTGAAGGGATAAAAGTATATACAAAGAAAACAAATACCTTGCCACTAATGACAAGCCAACAATCTTTGGCATTGTTGTGAGGGGCTACTTCTTCCAAAGTATAAACCTTTGTTTCACTACCCATTTATGGATACACAAAAACAAATACAAAAACAAAAACACCCAATTGGAGTAGAGAAACAAAAGATTTGATGAATCTTGATTTGGGTGTTCAAAATTGAGGGCTTTATAATTCTTTACTATAGTTTACCAAACTATTGGAAAAATCAAAGAGTGGGTGGGTCAATTTGATGTGGAGGTTGGTGAGAATAAAGATGTCACATTAGTTCATCTAAAATATTTTTTTATCATATATATTAATATAAATAAAAGTTATTAATCACTAGATCACATTTTTTAGATGCTTTGATTTTGATATTTATAAATTGACGATATTTTTGTTATAATTTAAATTATATTATATATATTAAAATTAAGTTTCTAAGAAATTTCTCCATTATATCTAACTTACATTTTATAAAAGTATTCAAAAAAAAAGTATAAGCAAATTGTTTCATTAATCTAACAACATAAAAATAATATTTAGTCAAAATTACAATATCTAAACAGTTAATTTTATACTATATGTATATATACATTAAATATTATATTTATAAATTTTTAAAATACATATCAAGTATCTTAATATTGACAGTGCAATATCAAAAGAAATTGATTTTAATATAAGGGAAAAGGGTCTGATATATCCCTCAACTTTGTCATTTGGAGCTGATATACCCCTCATTATGAAAGTGGCACATATATGCCCTTATCGTTATACAAACAGCTCACATATACCCCTGCCGTTATAAAATGGCTCACATATACCCTTCATTTAACGCAAGATAAAAGAATTAGTTTTAAATTTATATTTATTACTTTTAATTTTTTTTAAAGTTATTTAGGGGTATATATGATTATTCTATCAAAGTTCAAGATATATTCTAATTTTTTCATACATAAATTATTTTTTGACTTCTTTTATTATAATTATTTGAGTTTCTTATTCTTATTCTTATTTTTTTTATTCCTTAGCTTAAAGAAAAAAAATTAAACTATTCTTTTTGTCTATATTGTAATTTGATTTTTGTATTCGAAAAAAATATTGGTCATCTACAATAAGTTTTACAAGAATATTAGTGAAACATAAATAAATTTGATTATCAAAATAATAATTCTAAATTAGTCATTGAAACAAAAAAAAATCAAAAAAATATGTTTGACGAGGATTAAATTTACTCATATGGTATTATATTTTTAGAAAAAAATAATAAAAAGTTAGATTAAAATTATATTTTTTTTCATTTCCGTTAGAGGACAGGGATATATGTGGGCCATTTGTTTATAAGTAGGGGTATATCTGAGCCACTTTCATAACAAGGAGTATATCATCTCTAAATGACAAAGTTAAGGGTATATCAGACCCTTTTTCCTTAATATAATAGTAATTGAATATCTAGCCTACCATGCCTACCCCTAATGCCAACCTCTTAACTTAATGAATTCTTAAATAGACACTCTATTTGGTAAGGACTAAGGCTGGCTAAAGGATCGGTTTTTGGCCGGTCCGGTCCGGTTTCGGTTTCTGTACCGGTTCGTCCGGTACCGGTTGAACCGGTAAGGAACCGGTCTTTTGGTGTACCGGACCGGTTCACGGACCGTCCCGGTTTTTTATCCGGTTGAACCGGTTCGGTAAGAACCGGTTCCGGACCGGTCCGATCCGGTAAGGTCCGGTTTAGCCGGTTTTATTTTTTTATTTATTTTTTTCTTTGAAAGGTAAATATTATTTCAACCGTTGGGCCCTTCTAGCCGTTGGGCTGGGCCCAAAAAGGTCAAATAACACCCCATCACTTTCTAACCCATTTACACTATAAATATACCATTTTTTTCATTTTAAATCACAAATTCACTACTTTCTAACCAATTTACACTATAAATAATTAAATATACGTCTACTTTTACGTAGACGTTTGGTACATTCGTTCCAACTTTCAATTTTAATTTTTTATTTATTTATTAATTAAGTTGTTTTATCTCTTTTATTATATTATTTTGCTTGTTTTTCTCATAATATTTAATTATTTTAAATTTTAACATGAATTCGAAAAGAAATAGTGGTAAAAGACCAATGTCGGAATATAATAATTCAATTTCAAACTTTAAATTCAATATAAACTTTAAACTTTAAATTCAATTTTAAACTTTCAAGTTTAAATTCAATTTCAAACTTTAAATTCAATATATAAAGTTTAAACTTTAAATTCAATTTCAAACTTTAAATTCAATATATAAAGTTTAAACTTTAAATTCAATATATAAAGTTTAAACTTTAAATTCAATTTCAAACTTAAATTCAATATAAAACTTTACATTCAATTTTATAACTTTAAATTCAATATAAACTTTAAAGTATAAATTCAATTTCAAACTTATATAAACTTTAAAGTTTTCAATTGAAGTTTTAATATAAATATATAATATTTATATAATAATTAAAATAATTAAAATTTATAAAAAAAAAAAAAAAAAGTACCGGATGAACCGGTAAGACCCGGTTCCAAACCGGTTACTACCGGACCGGGCGGAACAGTTCGTTTTTCCGATAAAATCCGGTACCGGTAAGAAAAATCCGGTTCCGGTAAAACCGATCCTGTTGACCCGGTCCTGTCCGTTTGCCAGTCTTAGTAAGGACATAAAGTATAGATTTAATCACCTCTTATGAGTTTGTTCAAATATTTGTATCAGAGTTCGATTATTTTATATTTGCATTGCGTAGGGTTTTGAACGAAAGAAAGCGATTTCATAAACATGACTTAAATTTGAAATTTTTAACTATGAAAAAACAACATCATCTGTTACACCACATCGATGATAATCTTGCATGTTCCTTGCTTATTCTAAACTAACATATTGTATTCACATCAAATAAAATCAAAACCACATCTTCACCAACTTAAAAAAGAAGAAATCCTCCCCTTCTCTTTTCATTTTTCATTTTTGTGTCTAATCAATTTATTAAAATATGCTTATTTTAAATATAATATTTCTTTTATCACAATTTTTTTTCAAACTAATAACTTTAAAGAAAAATAACTTGTGTTAGGAATTAGGATGATCAATTTAAAATCCTCCTTTCAATGCTAGAGGTTTTAGAGCAATAATTTAAGGTCATTTGCACTTTTGCTTCAATGTGGTGTTGGTTTTAAATTTGAGAAAAGGATCAAAAATATCCTTCAATTTTGATTTATTGTTTAAATTTACCCTCGCTGTTAAAATAAACTTAATTTTACCCCTCGTCGTTATAATAAAATTAATTTTACCCCTCATGTTACTAATTTCACCAAATTTACCCCTCATTAGACAGATTGACCCAAATTGATCCGAATTTTAAAAATAAAACTCTATTCTTTATTTTAACCCATTAACCCGATCCCATTTAAAATAATCTGACCCCATTCTCCCAAATCTCCTATACCCATTTACCCATTCTCCCAAATCTCCATTAAACATGTCAAAGAGGTAAATTCGGGGTCAATGGGTCAATCCGTCTAATAAGGGGTAAATTTGGTGAAATTAGTAACAGGAGGGGTAAAATTAACTTATTTTAACGGCGAGGGGTAAAATTACGAGGGTAAATTTAAACAATAAATCAAAGTTGAGGGATATTTTTGACCCTTTTTTCTTTAAATTTATATCTCTAATAATAAATAAGTGGAGAATAATTTTATATTTTCATACTATTATATCTTATAAGTTCAAAATATCAACTCATTTGAAGATCTATTTTTTAACAATTCATTTGAAGATAAAAAAAATAAAACAACGACCCATTTGAAGAATAAAACATATAAGTTGGTTGTTTGCTAAAGTTTTAAAAGTATTTTTTTCGAAGGATTTGTTTTAGTTTAGCTTCTGAAAAATAGCTTGAACGATTTTTCTGACTTTTAATTATCTTGTGATTTATTGATGTTATTTGTTTGGAAAATATTAAAAATCACGAAAAATCTATTAATTCGATGTGTGTTTATTGTTTCATCATTGTATGTGTAATCTTCAGTATTTTCTCTTTTCTTTTGTATAATCCACAAAGAAAGTGTAGTATAGTTTGTTATGTAAAGAAAGTGTACAAATTTATTTTTTAATGTCAATTAAAAAATTATAATAAAGAGAGAAAATTATAATCTATTAAAATGATCAAAGGAAATGTTGGAAGAACTGCCAAATTTGCCATAATAAATATATTAAAGACAATTCAATTTTGCATTAATTGTCTACAGAAATGTAAATGCAAATATTAGAAAATAAATAACTCTTTTGAGATGATAAAGAATTATTTTTTTCAATAACTTGTTCTCTTGTTAATTATTTGAAGTATAAGTATGACTTTTTTGTTATTGTATTTATTTTATATATTAAATTCTTGATATTTGAATTAAAAATCTATTAAAGTAATTTTTTTAATTTAATATTGATAAAAAGAATTAAAATGTAAAATTTGTGATCTATTCAAATATATTAATCACTCGCTCGCCTTACCCCGTCCCATTACCCTCCCTATTAACATTACAAGCAAATTAAAAGCGTTCATCAATTTGAGTCTTTACTTAATGTTATTTTTTTATTATAAGAGAATAGATTCAAATATATTTTTGTATTATACGATTTTGTACTATACAATTTAGAGTTTATGTACCTTTGATTAAAATAGTTTTATATTTATATTACGGAAAAGGGCCTAAAATATCTCGAAGTTTTGAAAATGGTACAAAATTATCCTTCATCCACCTATTGGCTCCAAAATACCCTTTCCATCAACCTATTGGCTCCAAAATACCCTTGTCATCCACCTTTGTGTTCAAAATTGACCACTTATTTAACGGTTTTAAATTTAAACTATTTAAATATTTTTTTAAATACGTGACGCTCAACTGTTTGTTATAATTTTACGTTATTAGTATAATTTATAAATCAATCCACTACCCACCCATTACTAATTAAATCCCACCAAATTAATAAACCCGTCACATTACTAATGCAACAACAAGAAAGCTACTTCCAATGAGAGTTTTTAAAAATTTGAGGCAAAAATATCTATAGATCTGAAGTAAATTATCATACATTCAAGTGTCTAAATAAAAATTAACGATAAACTTAAAAGTCTGACTATGTTCATCTTAATTATTCTTTCGTCTCAATTATGTGATGTTACTTCATAGATAATTTTTAACAAAAATATTATATTAGAGGTTTTAAAACAAACCATAAATATTTATAAAATTATATTTTAAAAAAAAGTGCATCAATTAATTTGGAATGTACTACTTCTTTACCTTTAATCATAAATTTCGAATTCAGTCTTGAAATAGAATTCTATTGAAAGTGTCCTCCTAAATAAGGGGCTCAACCTAAATTTAATTGGACCTTTGTTTCAGACTCGAATAATTTTGGATGTCATTTTTAGGAATCTATAATTTCGTCGTATTTTAGTAGTGTTTATGACAATTTTGATATTATAATTGGTTTATTAATTGGGTGGGTTTAGTTAATAATGAGTGGGTAGTGGGTGGTTTTAGTTAATAATGAGTGGTAGTGGGTTGGTTTATAAATTATATTATTAAATTAAAGTATAACTAATAGTTGAACGCTAAATATTTTAAAAAATATTTAAATAGTTTAATTCTAAAATAGTTAAATAAGTGGTCAATTTTGAAACAAAAGTGGATGACAAGGGTATTTTGGAGCTAATAGGTAGATGAGAAGGGTATTTTGGAGCCAATAGGTGGATGGAGGGTAATTTTGTACTATTTTCAATACTTTAAAAGTATTTTAGGCCTTTTTTCGTTTATATTATAAGTTTTTTCTTCTTTAGTTCAACAATTAATTTGAATTTATAGCTTTGATGATCAAATAACTTCCTTTTTTCATTCAACACTCGTCTTCTTTTTAAATCTATCACACATATAACCCACCTACCCAAAAAAAGAAAACTCTACACATATGAAGAAAAAAGTTATAATTTAAATCATAAAGAATTAATGAAAATGATAAAGAATCTTGAGACTTTGAAACAACCTGATTTTTAAGTTCAAATTAATCTTTTGAGTTTCATCATTTATCGAATCAAACTTACTTTATTTATTTAGTCCATTTTAATGTGCTTAATTATTCGATTCGGAATGTGTATTTAATCCCTCCACACCCACCCCACCAACTATAATTATATACTTAAATAAAAGAAGCTTCCATTCTAAGAGCGGTAGCTTCCCGCCTCCCTCGGAGTGAGAAGTTCCCTTTCCTTTTCTAAAATGCCTGAGAAATCTGCTTAGCAAACGTACAAGTGGACCGCAGTTTATCATTTCAATTTCTTTTTGGTATATGAAAATTTGTAATATTGATAATAGTTTCATCAAATGACCAAACAAGAGAACAAAATCAAGAAATGTAAATTCCTGTATTTTTTAACAATACATGGGAAATACTTCTCAAAAATATTATTTTAATAAAGAAACTTAAACATAAAACTAATTATCCAATAAAAAAAACTTATGGACATTTTGGTCCTCCTTTTTTTGTTTTCCAATCATTATAGCAAGCACAACACTCTTTACCCCCACTTGTTCCTGGTGGAACACATTGACACCATTCACAACATTTGTTGCAAAAAAATAAACAAGTTTTTTTGTGAGATGTGGCTGAACATCTTTGATTACATGCATCTCCACATTCTGAAAAACACACACAAAAAAAAAAAAATTAAAAAAAAACAATATAATTATTTATCGAGTCGCTTAAATTAAAAAAGTCAGAAAATGTATAATATATGTATAATCCATGTATAACAAGTTATGTTATTTTGAAATCCTTTGTCAATGCAACAATGCATAAGTTTTTTCTTTAATGTTAATTTTTGGTTCGTGATTCATGTTAGAAGTAAAGAAAAATGTATCTAATAGTCTCAACGTTAGGATGCATTATATATGTATAACATATGTATAACAAGTGATGTTGTTTTAAAAAGATTTATCAATGCAACTATGCATAAGGTTACGATATTAATTTGTAATTCGAAATTCATATTTATCGAACAGTTTCAACGTTCTCGTTTTGAACTAATAAAAAAAAGGTATACTCACTATCTGCAGGCACAGGACAAGTTGATGGACCAGTAGGGGGCTTGTCAACATTGATTATTTGTGCATTAGATATAAAAGCTATGATAAGTAAGCCCAAAAAAATGTGAAAAAACTTCATCATGTATATATATATATTTTTCTTAGTCTTGAAAAACTAATAGTTTTCACTTTTAATTTTGTTTTGTGAGAAAATGATTTGTGATGAATCCTTCAATTTGTGCATTATTTATAGGCAAGATTAATTATGTTATAACCATAATAGTAAATATTTAATTCATTCTAGATATTGCTATTATTATAACATTTACTTAACATTTATCTAATTATGAAGTGCATATAAAGATATAATTAATACTCCAACCGTCCATTTTAGTTTTCACACCTCATTTAAAAAATCATAAATAATTTTTTTTTTTTTAGATAAGTGTCAAAAACACACCTAAACTATACTTTTTTTTTTAGTTTCATACCTTAACTATTGAAAGTTTGAGTTTCATACCTAAACTATTACTTTCTAGTTTGAGAAACACACATCTCTCTTTTATACCACTCTCATCATGTATGTGTAATACACTCTCTCTTTTATTTTAAAGAATTTCCACATCACGCTCCACATGGACAAAACATTCAACCTTGACAAAAAATAAATAAATTATTAGTATTAGTTAAATTAAAAATTTAAAAACTATTATAAAAAAATAATATTTTCTTTATAAAATAAAATGTAAAATATTTTTCTTATCCCACACCATTTTTTAAAGTTTTTTATTTTATTTGAATTTCTTTTATAAAAGTATTTCATTTTTTAATTCATCTCCTCCCCCTCCTCAAATACTATTTTAGATATTATTTTATTTTCTTAAAAATATAATTCTACCCATCCCACTTAACCCTCCCCTTTCAATTCCCCCCCCCCCTCCCCAGTATTTAGATATACATATCGAAAATAGTTTTACTTGCCGCCACAAGACTTTTCATATTTTTTAGTTGTTTATGTTATATTCGGTACACTAGTAGAATTTTTTAAAAATATATATGTACGTGCATATCTAACACAAAATAAGAAAAACATAAAAAAAAATAAAAATTAGGAGCGAAAAATTAAATAGGATGACGTAGATTTTTAAAAATAAAATAATATCAATTTCTATAGGGAGGGGGAGGATGGAATATGAAATATGAAATTTTTAAAAATATTTTATAAATAAATTTTTTTTTTTAAAAAAAAGGATGCGGTTGTCGCGGGGGAGGGTGGGTACGTGGAGGAGTTAGTAGAGTGAGATAAGAAAAATAATTTAATTTTTTATTTGGAGAGTAATCTTTAATTTTTAATTAATATTAATTTTTTATTATTTAATAGATAAAATATTTTATCTATGTGGAATGTCATGTGTCAAAGTTTTTTCATATAAAAGAGAGAGTGCATTACACACACCGCTGAGGTGTGTTTCTCAAACTATAAAGTGATAGTTTAGGTATGAAACTTACACTTTCAATAGTTTATGTATGAAACTAAAAAAAGTGAATAGTTTAGGTGTGTTTTTGACACTTACTCTTTATTTTTATTTGTGTAAGCAATATTGTTTGCTCTCGAAATAATTATTATAATACTTTTTTGAATATAATAAATTCAATTATTTGAATAACGCATCGAGAGATGAGTGATGACTCTTATTATTTATTTGGGGTCATTTGATTGATTTCAAACATGATAACCAAACAAGATACAAATTTTTTATCTCATCAGTATTTTCTTATCCGACTATTTATTTTTATCCCAACTCACACCAAACACCCCCTAATAAATAATAAGAGTAAATTAAGAATTAATTTTAATAAATTATATCTTGATTTTAAAAATTGTACAAGTAAAGTTGACATTTTTTTAGCGTAATAAATAAGTAAAAATAAATGAAGGGAATAATAAATCGATGTTAATTTTATAAAATGATAAGTTTTTAAGACGACACTGTTGATTATATTAAAACTAATAGTGGACTAAATTTAGCTAAAAGTCTCATTTATAAACTAATTAAATTAAAGACTCGTATCTAGATAATCCCATTTTGAAATTTACATTAAATGCCTCACATTATAGGTGAAGTCTATTATTCTACGTTGTGAATTTATTATTTTTAATTAGACAAAAAGTTCAAATATGTTACTTTTTCTGTCTAAATTTATGTCTTATTTTTTAATTTTGAGATTCATACAAGTTTATTTAATTTTCATATATTTTTAAAATATTTTGAATTGCCAATTATTGTGATTTATAATATTTTTTGCGATATAAATTTTATTTCAAAAAACTTGAATAAATTCCTGATCAAATTTAAATTATTTATATCAAAAAAGAAAAGGGTAAATAAATTAAAAGGAGTACTAAACTTAACGAAATAGACTAGTAATGTCATTTGTTCATAGTTGATATTAAATATGTGATCATCATTATAAATTTAGGCCATATATGCCCTTATGCACTAACAAACTCACAAAAATATGATTAGCCTCTAATTATGGTTGTTAATATTCTATTTGTTACTATTATATGTAGTTTTATTAAAAATAGATGTTGCTTAATATTTGTCATTTCACAAAATTAATTACATAAATGATATTATTCTTCCTATTTCATTTGTGAGAATCAGTATATTTAGCTTTGAAAGTACGAATTTGACTAGCATAGAAAAATTAAATATTTAATTCATGTTTATTGGTCAATATAATTAATTAAATAAATAAATTTATATTCATTTATGAAAAAATTAACCACACAATATCATTAAATAAAAATATAATGATAAATTTATCTAATTTCTTAAAAAATGTGACATAAATAAGAACAATATAATCGTACTTGTCACTGTTTGACTTGTTACACAGATTAAAAAAATAAATATTGATATAAATATTTTTCCTAATTATTCCCTATTTAATGATGTCTTGAAAAATAAATATTTAATGCTAAAAATAAATATGAAAAGAAAATTATTATTTTTTATTAATATTAAAATTGACAAATAAAAATATTTTAATAATAAATAATAAAGTAAAATGGAAGAGTACTCAATAAATAAAGAAGAATCAAACTCCTTTTGGTTCATAAGAATTTATAATATGGATAATAGTTAGATCATGTGATTCTAACAGAAAACATAATCAAGAAATATTAATTCTTGATTTTAACAACACATAAGAAAACACTCCACAACGATCAATAGCGAACAAGTATCGCGAATAAATAACCCTCTTTTTCTCCTCGTATAGTCTTGGCTCTAGTAAAGAGAAAGATATATCTTCCTACGCTACGATAGGAAAATAAATACTTCCTCAAGAAGATCAAATAAAAGAAAAATACACATAAAACGGATACAATGAAAGACAGAGAATTATAAGGTGGAGAATCGAACAATCACCAACAAAGTGAAAAATCCAAGTAACCAGTCAACCAATACAACCAACTGAGCTACTAAGATTCTCCGACACGCTATTTTTCCGTGATTAATATAAATATCATGGACACTTTGGTCCTCCTATTTGTGTCTTCCAATTGTTGTAGCAAGAACAACACCCTTTATTTTGCCCAACATAACCTGGTGGAACACATTGGCACCATCCACAACAATGGTTGCAATAAAACAAACATCTTTTTTTGTGACCTTTGTGTGAACATCTCTTAATACATGCCTGTCCACATTCTGAAGAAAATAAAAAAAATTAAAAATTAAAAATAATCGACGATATATGTATAATATATGCATAATCTATGTATATTTGAATAAATATTGCTCAACTTATATGTAACACATCGAAACAAGTGGTATCATTGACCCCATTGATTCAAATAATTCATTTTTTAATATATATTTAAAAGTATCTTGAATTGTCACTTACTATATGTATTTATAAATATGTGAAATTTTCAATTTTTTCAAATGAAATTTATATATTTGTAAATAACATAAAAAATACTATAAATCACAATAATTGATAATTCAAAATGCTAAAAGGATGTATGAAAAATATACTGTCAAACATAGAATTGTTTAAATCTCGAAATGCGAAAAATGTTACATAAAATGAGACGGAGAACGTAATATGTTTGAATTAACCATCAAAATTAAAAATAATTTTGACTATCAAAATTTTCTATACCATATAAATCGAGATAAAAAAAAAAAAAAAAGTAGATCCATCGATCTTACTTTAAAATAATGTATACAAACATCAATTCGGGGATAGTAAGTATATCAATTTAACCATTATAACCTTGCAATTCCAGATCGATAATATTCATAAAACCCCCAAATTTCAAACCATTTTAAATAATAATAACATAGTCGCATTACAAGAAAAAAAAACTGTGAATTACATACAGATTTTTCTGAAAATTAGTATGAAAAAAATCCGCATAAAACTTATTATCATACTAATCCTCAAAAAAATCTTAATGTAATTCACGTTTTTCTGATAGTGAATCGATACTACAACAACATATTCAGTATAATTTCAAAAAATGTGCTTAGAGAGTCAAAATGTGCTTAGAGAGTCAGAGAAAGATTAGAATATACACAAATCATATCTCTAGCTTAAAGTAAATAAGTTATTTTCGATAAACAAATAGAGGCAATGTAAGAAAAAATATATATAAATCATAAATAATACGATAATCGAAGCAGAGGTACTTACTACTTCTAGGGACAGGACAGTTAGTTGAACCAATGAGAGGTTTAGCACTTATCACAGAAACAGTGACAAGCAAAACCAAAAAAATGAGAATAATTTTCATATTGTAAGAAAATTTTTGTGAAGATGGTAGAAGAAAATATCCAAAATTATGAAAACTCAAATGGATTTATAAAGATATAAAAAGGGTGTTTTTTTTTTATTGAACTTTTCACATTCTGTCTAGATCTCAGGGGAATCATTTAATGTTTAATTTAATCACCGTCGTTGGATTTGATTGATGGACGGATGAGATTAATTTAACATGGGACTTTTCGTATTATGTCTGGACCTCACATGGGCTTTGCTTTATCTCGTCTTATTTTATGTGATACTCGATAATTTAATTTTTGATCTAGCATATTTATTAAAAATAATTAATGTAATAAATTTGTTATTTTATTCATATTAATCAATAAAAAATTTGAATTAATTTACTTATTAAATAGTACTCTTTTTGTCTTTTTTTTACTTATTTATTTTTTGAATTAACATACCTTTTAAAAAATTATTAATGATATAGTGAGCTTATCATTTTATCTATATTAATTATAGAGTGGATGAAAATTTTATATTTTTTCAAAATAATTAGTCATTTAATTGAGGATATAATAAATTAAAAAAATTGTCCTATCTTGATTTGTCAAAGACGAACAAGTAAATAGGAACAATTATAAAAGTTAAAGTGGACAAGTAAAAAGGAACGAAGAGAGTGTCTAACTTCTAATAACTTTTTTTAAAATAATCAACTCTCTAACTAAATTAAAGATATAATAGGAAAAAGAATATTATCTTATCTTGATTTGTTAAAGATGATAACTAAAAAAAGGATAGAGGGGATATTTTAATTAGATACGAAATTTAAGAAAAATGGAAAACTTTCGAAATTTATGATATTTAGTTTTAAATTAAAAATAATATATATCACATTATTTCTAACAAAATATATGTTTATAAAAATATATTTTATAAATATGATAGTAAATATGTGAAGAAGATTTGAAAGGTAATTATATTCTTAATTCAGCTAGCACATATAGTAAAATCATTCACACATTACTACTAATATTTTTTATATTTTTCGTGTATTAATTATACATATCAATTACTATCATAAACCAAATAAAGTATGTAACTAATAATGTGAGTTGTATGTAGGTTGAGAAGGTAAATCAAATAAGACACTAATTAAGGTTATATTTAATTTACTTCAAACTGTTAAAACATATTTAATCGTCCGAATAATTTAAATGTATCAATTGTGCTGCTAAATTTAGAGGGAATTTGATATATTTTCTCTAAATAAAATTAATGAATGCATTTTTTTCAAATGCATTTTATCGAGCCACTCGTTGTTAATTGCTTTATTTTTTCATATGTATTTTAACATATGAAATAGTCTTTAAATCAGGTTTTCTAAAATTATAAAGATAAAGAAAATATAATGAGTACATATTATTTATCCACGATAAAGTTTGCGAAAATTTAATCCTCTCTTCATTTATCATTAGTTGTTATATTATATTTTTTGAAAACTAATTTAACTAATTTTTAAAAAATAAATTATAGTAGTTGATGTTTTAAAATAAAATTTTAAATATCTAAAAACTATAAAAATATTATAATTATTATTAAAAATCATAATAAAATGATTAAATAATTTTAAAATTTAAAAAATTCATATACTTTGACTTTCAATTTTTTTTTAACAACAATTAATTAAAAAAGAAACGGAGAAAGTACGGTACTTGTTATTGACTAGATCTCACATGGGAGTCATTCAATGCTCAATCAATCACAGCCATAGGATAAATTTGATCGACGGCTAAAATTTAATATGATATTAAATAAAGAAATGTATAACTAATGATTACTACTTTGGAGTTTTTTCATATTTTGTTTAGATCTAACATGAGCATAAAGCTGTTAAATTGCTTACAGATTTATTAAATTAATCTTGTTAATAATATTTTACGTAGTTATTTAATACTTCCTTAGTAAGAATGGTCTTGACTTGAAACGAAGTTTTAAAAAAAAAATAATATTTTTTAATCTTGTGACTCTAAATTATGTCAAATGTTCCTAAATGGTCTTCAACATGTTCGTGGAAAATTAAAGTCAAAAGGAAAGGAAACACGGTCACTTTTTTAAACGGACAGACTAAAAAGAAAATACGATAATTTTTTTAAACAGATAGATTAATAAAGATAATACGATTAAGAAAAACTCCCTCCAATTTATTTATTTAGTTTATTTTAATTTGATATAAAGTGTAATTTTTTTTAAAAAAAATATTATGATTTGAAATTAAGAATATATCAAATAGATTAAAAAATTATCTAATCTTATAATTTTAAATATGTTAGTTAAAAAAGCAGGGGAAAAAATTGCTAAAGGGAAAATAGAGTGAAAAAATTGTCATACAAAAAAAATAGATCAAGCAAATTAAAAAGGAAACAGTAATAAACTCTTTTAGATTGTTAATATAAATAAATATAATCAAACATTTGTTCTTAATTATATAGAATGGATAAAATAAACGACAGTCTATGTAATGATTGATAATTAGAGTTTCATATCGTGTCTAGATCTTAGTGGAGTGTTTTAATGCTTAATTTAATCACAGCCGTAAGATAAGATTGATGGACGGTTAGGATTAGAGTTTTAACAAATATAAGAAATGTATTTTCTACGTTGTATATTAGTTGACATTATAGTTATCTATTTTGATATATTGGTTGACAACATAGAAAATACATTTATAAGTCGTTATTGCTGCAGCTTCTGCTCTTCGGGTGATCACCTGATCAATCTTTACGATATGAAATGTAAATCTCATTAGTTAAGTCTTATACAATGAACTCGACTCAGAAGAGGAGAGATCGATCCCTGAGAAATTTCGAAAGACACAAAAATTGGTTATTTTAATTTACTTTTTAATTTATAAAATTAAGAGAATTTTACTATATTGTGCTTTTACTTTTAATAATAAATATTATAAAAAAATAATTTCAAATATCACTCCTATTAATAAAATTAATTTAATAAAGTACACCCTCTAATTATTATTTTTTTAAGAAATATGTTTTTAATATTAATTAAGTAATATAAAAGAGAAAATAGATAAATAACATCGATTAATTATCAAATTTCTAACTATACACTTATATTTGTGAGTCAATTTTTTATAATATTTAAAATAGAATATATACATAAAAATAAAAATATATGTAATGATTTGATGCTTGGACTTTTCATGTTGTGTCTACACTTCACATGGGAGTCTTTTAATGCTTGATTTAATCTCAGCCGTAAGATTTACATTTATCAACGGTTACAATTAATTTATAATAAAAAACAAATGTACATATTATTTGATGCTGTGAATATTGTGAACCGTTAGATGAAGTAAATGAATGGCTAGGATGGAGTGTGTTTCTTTTGTGAGTGAGAAGATGGTGGGGTTGTGTTTGTTTGACATGGATTGATGACGTGGCGCAAATTGATTGGTGCTGAGGGAATTACAAATAATTGATGAGTTTTGGATATTTGAGCTAGGGTATGGGCATTTTGGTCCAAGAAAAAAAGATTAATATGCACTTTTTTTATTTTTTATTTTTATGACAAGATAAATTTCTCGTAAAATCTCCATTTCTATGCCATAAGCTCACGAACCACATAAAAATGATAATCTGTACTTGATAAGTCTGGTACAATAAGCTCGATCCAAAAAGTAAATCTTTATATTCACTATAAAAGTTTTCGAACTTGAGACTTTATGTACCTTCAAAGTACGTATTATATATTAATAGAGTATCATTACATGTTGATTTGTTTTTTTAATAAAAAGTTAAACGAATATCAATGATACGCACATGATATATATCATATAACCGAAAGTATATTATAAAAAAATAATCATTCATGTCTTCCAAGAGAAACAGTTAATCTTTTATGATAAAGTATCATAGTTATCACATTTAAAATTTCAAAGTTTGGAGAGTAAGCCAAGTAATTATTATAAAGCACACAGCTGAAACATATACGTTGATATTCAATTACTGGTTAAATATATAAATAAATTTTTAAATTTGTTAGATTTTTTTTCACAGGTATTTTAATTGTGTTATTTTCCTATTGAATCATTAAACTAATCATAATTTGTTCTTTTTAAAATTCATTGGCTGATGTGAACCAGATTTTGTGAGGGATATTGATATATGATACATATGTTGTTTCATAACTCAATAGTCCAATTGATAGTGAAAATGTTCGAGAATAGTTTGTGTTTTACTTCAAGTCATTTGAACACGTTAGAAAACAAATGAGACTAACATACCGTTTGTCTTCATTTCTTCAATTAAAATCACTACAATACTGAAAAATGACGTAGATGAGATACCTGAAAGGAAAAACCCAACAAGTTTAGGGACTTGTTTATGAGTTCGGCCTTTCTTTTCTTTTAATATTCTGTCTGTTTTTAATTATTTATCTTTTTTTTAGTTGTCTCTAATTACTTGTTTCTTTAGACAAATCAAGAATATAAATTATTTTTTCTATTATATCCTCAATTACCTATTTTAAAAAAGGTAAAACCTTCTTGAAAATCTTAATTTTTAAATTTATCAATTTTATAATCAATAAAATGATAAACTCATTATGTCAATCGGTGTTAATTAAAAAAAATGAGTAGTAAAAAAAGTACTACTATTACTTATCTCTCTATTATAAGAACTAATTATATACATTGATAGGGTATTTAAAAAATAGTCAAAATAATACCCCTTGATCCTTTATGAGGATTTATTCATTCTTTCAAGAAAAATACAATTTTAAATATTTTTTAAAAAATAATTTTTTATTTTCATTAGTTGATATATTTATTTTGTATTATTTATCCATAAAAATACAAAGAAAATACAAATATAGAATAAAAAAAATGGAAGAAAATAAACAAACCAAATATAAATATAAATTTAAGAGAAGACAAAAAAAGAAATAATAAAACAAAGTCAACAAAATACAAGAAATTAAATGCCGCAATTCAAGGCCAATTTAATGGGTCGAAAGTTAAGATGGGCAAAACAGACGCCGCAATTTGTGTGAATTTTTAAATTTTCAATTATCTTCGTTTCGCGATTATTTGTTTTTTTTTTCAATTCATGACTAATATTTATTTATTTTTATTGAGAGCTCGATCACAAGTGATTGAGACTTCTAAATAAGAAAAGAGTAGTTTAATTTACGAATAAAACGTATAATTTGTGGAGAAGTAAATATTGGACAAATTATAAAAATATACGCATTTTGTTTTACTTATTTTCATTATCCCCTATTACTTTAAAAAACTTCAAAATTCCTTATTTTTTTAATGCATCCGAACTGGATTATAATATATTCAATCTTGTATTAATGTATCTGGCCACATATTATGTATGAGCTAGTTTTTAATGTATCTGAGCTCATATTAATTTATCATCAGTATTTAATGTATCTGCGCTATATATTATGTATCCGAGCTAGTTTTTAATATATCTGAGCTTCATATTAATGTATCCGAGCTTCAATTATTGTATAATTTAATTTTAAGAGATGTAATTAGAAACTTATTTAGAAATAAATTATAATTTTATATTAAAAGTATGAAATTTAAGTAATTTACCCATAATATTTGAAATTGGGCCAACTACTAGATTTTTGGGTTGGCTTATGAATAATAATCCAATTTTTCATGTTCTTTTTTCACTTTAAATTGATTTAAATGAGTTTCTTTTGTGTTAAACATTTCTTCAAAATATACTATGTATATTATAAAAATTATTATATAATGTACTTGTATATAGCTCAAAATTAAAGAAATAAAATTGTAATTGATAAAATAGAGTAATAGCATTGTAAAATGATTAAAATGGTGAAAACACAAAGAAAGAAAATGTAGGTTGTTAATATGAACACAACAAATTTATCAAATCTAGTGAAATTATTCGTCTTTTATATGTTTACTCTCTATATATACAAAAATTATTACATAGAAGGATAGTTTCTTATATGGGAAAACTTACATAAATATATTATAATAAAAAAATATTTACCATTTATAGCAGTAATATTTCTTTTTAATTTGATCAATTTATAATACAAGTTAATTCATATTACAAAGAATAAATTTTTATTCACATATAATACAAATTTTAATGATAGATAATTCATTTATCATATATTTTAATACACATATAATACAATGTGTCAAATTTTTACAAACAAACATAATATATTTTAAAAAATAATTATAATTCATATATAATTCATATATATTGCATACATAATTCAATTTTAATACATATTGCAGATTTAACATAGTATTAATATAAATGATAAAAAATAAAAAATATTGCTAAAATAAGTAATTATTTATTAAAATGTATCAATTTATATAATTTTTCCTTCTTATATTAATCAAATATTGAGTAATATTTATATTTGTCAATGATAAATAAAAAAGGTGCAACACATAAATAGCCTTCTAAACTAATTCATTCAACATTACTACATTTGTTTTTTTTTAGATACCGGATCATTAGATAAATAATTTTATCGAAAAACTATATTATACATAAAGGTAAAAAATTGTCTAATATCGGTATATCATAACATTCGATTCGCTATATAGTCAATAAAAAAAATGTTTCCTTTTGGTTCATGAAAAATTGGAACTTTGAATAATAGTTTGATAATGTGAGCTAGCATAAACCATAATCAAGATAAATTAATTCTTGACTTTAACAACACATGAGAAATCCTTCTCAAGAAGATCAAATAAAGTAAATTAAACATAATAAAAACCATATTTTTAATACATGATTAATTAATTTAATTTAATTTTAATTTCATGGACATTTTGGTTCTCCAGTCTGTTTCTTCCAATCTTTATAGCAAGGACAACAATTTTTATTTTCACCAACATATCCTGGTGGAACACATTGACACCATCCACAACAATGGTTGCAATAAAACAAACATCTTTTTTTGTGACCTTTTTGTGAGCATCTCACATTGCATGCCTCTTCACATTCTAAAAAACACAAAGTAAAAAAAAAATAAAAAAAAATTAAATAATCGACGAATGCATAATATATGTATAATCTGTATATAATCAATGTATATCGATTGAAAAAATTATAAGTGATACTTCGATTGACTATTTGCTTAAAGATTAATTGTTTTCTTTTAATGAAAAAGGGATAGATTTATTTACCTCTCTACTTTCAAGATATTTTACGTTTAATATGTGTTATACTGTTCAAACAGAATCACATGTGTAGTAAATAAAGTTGTCAAAAATGTTCATTTATAGATAAACAAATGGTGAAGTATAATTAGTATATAATCAACGTATATCGGTGGAAATAACTATGTAATATTTTGACTGATTATTTGTGTAAATATTAATCATCTTCTTTTAGAAATAAAGGACAAATTTACGTCTATTTTCAAAGTAGTTTACATTTAATATATGTTATACTTTTCAAACAGAATTACATGTGGAGTAAATAAAGTTGTCAAAAATGTTCATTTATAGATTAAAAAAATGTTTAAGTATAAATTAGTATATTATCAATGTATATCGTTGGAAATAACTATGTAATATTTTAACTGATTATTTGTATAAATATTAATTATTTTCTTTTAGAAAAAAGGACAAAGTTATTACGTCTCTACTTTCAAAGTAGTTTATATTTAATATCTGTTATACTTTTCGAACATAAACACCCTTTCACTAAATAAGGTACTTAAAAATGCTCCAAGTGCATTTCTAAAGCTTTGTTGATGATATATGTATTTTTGTTCGCAAAAAGTACAATAAAAGTCAAATATAAACTATTTCTGAAAGCAAATGATAGATATGATCGATTTTCCTTTCTTTTATTCCAATATGAATAATCGAGTTAAAAGTAATAAACTATTTTTTCGAACAAACTCAACGTTCTCATTTTGAACCAATGAGAAGATGGACATGTAAAAACCACACAAAAATGATTAAAAGAGGTACTTACTATCTTTAGGCACAGGACAAGTTGTTGGACCAACAGGAGGTTGAGCACTTGACATTGAAGCCATAATGAGCAAAGACAAAAAAATGTGAAGAAGCCTCATCTCTATTTTTTCTTCAAAAAACTAATGTTAGTTATCAATTTTAATTTTATTTTGTGAGAAAAAGATTGCTATGAATCCACTAATTGTGTGCATATATATATAGAGAGAGAGGCAAAGATTAATTATAATCATAATATTGTAAATTATGTTGCTAATATAGCATTAACTTAAGACTCATCTACTAAGGATGCATTTATTAATGAGTTAATTAATTACATTAAAGACTCTTATGACTAAATTACAAATAAACTCTGTATTTTTTTAAAAATTAAGCATTTACATCCTTGTTTTAGAAAAAAATGAAAATCAACACTTGCACCTTTTTTTTTCCCTAAAAACATTTAAACCTTTTATATAAGGAGAATCCTACATAAATGAAACATCATCTACTTAATTAGAAATGAAACATCATCTACTTAATAATTTAAACATATAAATTTACATTATAGTAAATATTTAAGTAAATTCTTAAAACAGTTACATTTGTGCTTCAATCGATCAATTGATCAATTTACTTTTGTGCTTCAATCGATCAATTGATCAATTTACTTTTGTGCTTCAATTTTCTTTATTTATATTGACTCTCCTGTTCCACATAAACTGAGACAGATAAAATAAGATATATTAAACGCCTACTTGCTCGAGACTCACATATAATATTAGTAATATTAATAGTAATAAAAACATCTAGACTCATGTTTTAAAGCTCCCTTGTGACATCAAACAAATAACAAGAAACAAATTGTAGAGTACATACCAAGGTATTACACCAATTGAACCTCCCAATAGAGTGTTGATAAGACAACTAATTGAGATTATTTATACTTAGTACTTAGTAGGATGGAGTGTATTTCTTTTGTTAGTACAAATTACAAAGGTGAGGTGGTGCTTGTTTGATAAGGATGGTTGACGTGTCATGGTTTCATTGGTGGAAATAGAAGGACAAGGATTGATGAGTATGGTATGGTTTTTAATATTTTGGGCCTTGTTATGAGGCATTTTGGGTTAGATTTGGTGTGAAAAATTGAAAATTTAATATTGGCCCAATTACTAGACTTTTTTTTTTTTTTTAATTGGCTTGGAGAAATTTATAGGATTAATTACGGAAATCCCACATTTTAGTTTAGTTATTACCATTATCCCCTATAAATTTTACAATTTTTCAAAATTCCTCATTTTCGCGCATCACATTAATGTATCTCGCGCATCAAATTAATGTATCTCGCGCATCAAATTAATGTATCTCGCGCATCACATTAGTGTATCTCGCGCATCACATTAGTGTATCATGTATAAAATATACCTTACGAATCAGATTAGTGTATCTTGTGCATCAAATTAGTGTATCATGTATAAAATGTAATGTATCTTACTTAACGATTAATGTATTTCGGGCATTAGATTAATGTATCAACGCTTATATTATTGTGTCAGTTTTGAGAAATTTTTGTAATTATAAACTTTTAAGAGATAGATTGTAATTTTGCTTTAAAAGTATGTGATTTTTGTAATTTGTCCAAATTTATAATACCAAATGTAGCAAGAGATTTTTGTTCATCAAAAACATATCAAGTGCCTCTTCTTTTTTGTCAAAATATATACGAAATCATACTTCAAATCTCGCTTAAGAATTAAAATTTTGCTCATAATCTCATGTATGAAAATAATATGATATCAGTCTAAAATATGTATATAACTGTATAAATTTTGTATAAAGTTCTAGGTTTATGAAAGGAGAAAAACACAACTTTTGACTTTTGCTCAAGGCTTAGAATTTCATTCACAATTTCATGTATAAAAATTATATAAAACATGTATATAATTGTATCAATTTCATGTAGGTTTCTGAAATTATAATAAAACTACAACATTATATACAATTTTCATACAAATTCAATATAGCTATAACAATATACAATTTTCATACCAATTTAATATAGCTATAACAATATACAAACTTACACTACTATTTTCAGACAAATTAAATATAACTATAATAACATACAAACTTCAAATACAATTTTCTTACATTATAATACATGCATTTGCTTCACCACTCAAAATAAAGTTCATTTGTGGTAAATTAATTTTTCAAACTTCAGCCTCCACACATACACATTTAGTAACATAGAGTTAATAGTTTTTTTTAAAAAAAATATAATAACAAAATACACATTAATGTTAGTTTCAAAAAAATCTATCAGTCAACAAGCGAATAACTAAAAAAGGCATGAAATTTGAGAAAAACTTTACAATTCACGTAAAATTAAATAAAAATATGATTTTGTTTTTTTTGGTTTTAAAAAATAATTATTATCTATATGATTGTAAATAGATTAAGCTCATAGGAGTTGTCCATGGAGAAATTAGAACCTAGGGCAATGGAGATTGTGAAAAACTTAATAATTTGCATAAAGTTAAAAGGAAAAACATGATTTTTAACCGCTTCATTAAATAATAAAATGAAGGAAAAATTACATAAATTGATACATTTAATAAATAATTACTGATTTTAGCAATATTTTTTATTTATTACCATTTATAGCAATACTATGTTAAATCTGTCATATTTATTAAAAGTGAATTATGTATGCAATATATACGAATTATATATGAATTATAATTGTTTTTTTAAATATATTATGTTTGTTTGGTAAAAATTTGACACAGTATATTATGAGTGAATTAAAATGTGTGATAAATGAATTATTTATCATTAAAATTTGTATTATATGTGAATAAAAAATTATTCTTTGTAATATGAATTAAACTTGTATTATAAATGAATTAAAAGTGATTAAGTGAAAAAGAAATATTATTACTATAAATTGTAAATATTTTATTATTATAGTATATTTATGTAAGTGTCCCATAAATGAATATGATTTGAGGGAGGGCGGAGTGATAGAGTTGGAAGAATATGTCATGATATTAGAAAATCTAATTATGTTGATAATTTAGATAACAAAATACACATTGATTTCATTTATAAAATTATCAATCAACGAACGAATAAGTCAAAAATGCATGAAATTCGAGAAAAACTTTGAAAATTAAATAAAATATGATTTCTCAACCATTTTATTGAACAATAAACAAACATGAGAGAGAGAGAGAGGGGACGGAGTGAGTGAGAGAGCTAGAGAGAGTAGCGGGGAAACGAGCCTTTTTTTGTTTCACTTTCCTTTCTTCCTCTTCTCTCTCTTCTCTCTCTCCCTCACTATGAAATGTGTGTATTTTTCGCTTTTGTACCTTTTTTTTTCTTCTCTTGATTGATTTACAAGATATGAATTTTGTTTGATTCAACGAGATATGCCTTCTCAGGTATGTTTTTTTGTACCCCTCTAATCTTTTTGTATACATTTGTCATGAGATCTTGTGTTTACAAATCTCACATGTTTGAATTGAGAAATTTTATGATTTGGATCTATAGTATTATTTTTTTATTTAAACATAATATCTTTCTTTTTTTTTTGCATGAATTTAATTTTTTATTTTTATTTTTTACTTCAAACTTTATCTATGAACTCCCATCATTTGATAGATCGCATCTAGAATTTTTGGTTACCGATTCTTAATTCTTTTTTCTCTCTTTGATTTTTGCACTACAATTTTTATGTCTAAAATCTGTGGAATAAATAAAAATTCGTCTTGATAAATTGTTGATTTATTTTTTATTTCATAACGAATTACGATCTAATACTTTCAAATTATATATATAATGTTCATCGCACTAGATTTGCCATTGCCTAAGAAAATTCACAATGTTATTTTTTAAAATTTCAGTTAGTATTAGGTTTTTGAATTCTAGTCGAAATTTCTCATCTTATTTGTATTTTGTAGGAATTTCCAACAAAATTGTGGATGTGTTATTGTTGGTGGCAAGAGTACTAGTGATAATTTAGTCAATTTTTTGAACTCCCAGGATTTCTGAGAGTCGAAGAGAACAATAACAACAACAATAATAGGAACATCAATTTCAAAATAATCTTGCATGTCCTTATAGAATCTTCTAGAAACCAAGGAATACTTGCAAATACTTTAGTGAAAAGTTAAATGGATTCGATTACCACAACTCCTGTTCCAGCTTCTGACATTCCAATTAACCAAGGTAATAATAGATCAATAAATCGTAGGCTTTCAGCTCGATTTCCTTCATCGAAAGATACCACGTACCCTGATGACATAGCTAATGAATTCGGGTCAAGGAATAGATCGTTGAATAGAAATGCAAGTAAAGCTCAAAGAGGAAGCCCTAGCACGAAATTTGACCCTTCAATGTCAATGAGAAGATCAGGGGCGGATGGTGAATGTGAAGAGGACGAGTCAGAAGAAGAAGAAGAAAATGAAGAAGAGACCGCGGAGGAAGGAGAGGAAACAAAAGAAGGAGAGGAACCGGTTAGAATGTCATTGATGGCATTGTTAGCGGAGTCAGAAGGTTCATCATACATGATGGGAGAGGACGAGGACGAGGATGAGGATGATGGTGGTGGTGATGTTGGTGGAGATCATTTAAATAATTGTTGTGTTTGTCAAGTTAGACATAAAGGTGCAGCATTTGTACCTTGTGGACATTCATTTTGCAGGTTATGTTCAAGGGAACTTTGGGTTGAAGGAGCTAATTGCCCACTTTGCAACAATTTCATATTGGAAATTCTTGACATTTTCTAATTACTTCATTCAACATTCATCAAAATTTTCATTTAGATTTGTGTTATTATTTATTTTCATTTTTATTAATTTTTTTTTATGCATTTTTTCTTGTTTGTTAATTAGAGCAAAAAATGTAACTAGTAAAAGTTGAAGTTAATGAATACATAGTATTGGTGCACCTACTATTTTTTTTTTTATAGCATGAGCATAAAATGGGGTTTGACATAAAATGGGATTTATGTGGTGTGTGGTTAACCTACCTACTTGTATACGATTTATAAAAAATCATAATAAATTATCATGTTTATATATTGACAAGCGATTTATTTTTTGAATCAAGCATTTTGATTAATTATTGATCAAATTAAATTTGAGTACATCATGAATCAAAGATGGGGGGATCTATTATCCACTCCATAGCATCGGTCATAGAAGCTGAAGCCCAAGCTAACTGCTGGACACACTGGTTCATTGATCTTTTAACGAAAGACAAAGAAATAGAAGTGAAACCACACAATATGAGTGCTTTACAATCATGAATAATAACATCAAAGTATGAGTAATTTTCGCAGGCCTTTTCTAGTGCTTGTTTAACCAAAAGATTGTCCATCTCTACAATTATCGGGGTTGCCCCAAAGTGTACCTTTAGCCAGCTTAATGCTTCTCGAACACCCAAAGCCTCGTCCATAAGTGGGTCCTGTTGTCTTCCTAACCGACTAGAGTGGCCTCTGATGAAGCTTCCATGAGAATTCCGAACTATCATGTCAATTCTAGTTATTCCGGAAACAAGATCCCACGAAGCATCAATGTTGCATTTAAAAATGTTCTCACCACGAAAGACCATTTTGTTACAAAATCAGGTTCTCTTGCAATTGAACTAGAGGTTATTTGTCTTGCTTTAGACAAGTGAAATATATAAACGAAGTTTTGAAAAAAATTCTAAATGTATAAGGATAAAATTTATATATACTTACTCATTTGTATATTTGATTGCGAACATACAAAGCGCCGCTTTCATAGAAAATAAAACTATAATTATAAAGTACAATTATCAAAATTATAAATATAGAACTTTATTATATCTATTATGTTTTGTTGTTTACATAAGGCAAGTAACCCAAAGTAAAATTTGGCTATTATTATAATAAACATAATTATATTTGTGTCTTTCTTAGAAGTTTGTGCAAACACTATAAAAAGAAATATATATTATTTTTTTAAAAACATAAATGATAAAATTTGAGGCTATTTAGATTAATTATTGATACACAATTCAAGAAAAAGTTAATATCCATTTCATGTTCATTTTCTCTTCAAGTTATTTCTAATATGAGCAAATTATGATGTGTTAAATTGTGAAGTGATAAAGATTGTGGACCAACTCATACTACTCTTGCCTTCATTCTTAGGAGGCTTAAACATGATCTTTTACCAGTTTAAATTTTATATACTGATAAATAATGATGATAAAATATGAATAGAATAAAAAAAAATATTTGTATTTATATTTTATATTTGATAAAACAAATATAAAAAAAATAAGAGAGATTTTGTTCTTTTTATATCAATGACGAATTTAGATTTAGAGCACTAGCCAACAAATTCATGGAAATCTATAGGTATATATTAAGAAATTCATAGTCTATAAATAATTATTTTCTCTGTCCCATTTTGCATATTTAATGTTGAGTCAGAAGCTTAAAGGGCAAAGAAAATTAACAAAAAATTTTAAAAGGGCACATTAAATTTTTTTCTAATCAAAAGGGCAAAATCGTTACTAAGGTAGCAATTTTGTTTTGACACCGTTAACCGATCAAAAACGTCGCTCTATCAGCGTTTTTACATATAATGTTTATCTTTCGAGAGTCAAATAGTTTAAGTTTGATCGAAAAATTTGATGAAATTTTGAGTTTTTTTTAATGAATTTTATATATTTACAAACTATATAAAAAGTCATATAAGTCACAATAATTGACAATTCAAAATAATTAAAAGATATATAAAAATATTACGGTGAAAGATAAACGTGTTTGAATCTCCAAATTTAAAAAGTGTCACATAAATTATTACGGAAGAAGTAATTGTTAATATAAAATTATTTTTATTATTATTATATTAATTTAAAGTCGTTGTAGGAATTTATATATAAACTATATAAATTAAATTTGCCTAAGCATATTTTAGTTAAATCAATTCAACATTGATCAACTCTTTTTTTTTTTTAATGACAAACGTTAATAAGTACAATATAATAAAAACGACAACTAGCTTATTATTACTACAATACGTTATACTATAATCATTACATTATCATTATTTGAAATTTATTCATTTATTTTGGGTACCAATCAAGTTAGTTGGTTCAATTTTCTTTATTCATAATGTGTTCAAAATTTATTTCCAATATTTATGTATGCCCAATTAGGGTTTATATATGACTTAAAGGAAAGGATTTCGACCACACAACATAAACCCATATTTTCCTTCTTTACCATTTTTTTTCTTCATTTTGGGTGAAGTATTAGGATGTGTTTTTTTACGAAGATTTTTTTTTTTTTGAATTAACAAAGAACGCTAAAATCTTACCAGCATTGTTAATTGTCATTGGATTCAATATCGCTATAGACTTTACAATCATATACAAAGAGTGCTAATTGCCTCTAAAAATACTTATTTAATGATGATTAAGCTATTGCCGTTAATTAATTGCTGCTAAAGATCATTTTCTTGTTTACATTGACGAAATTATTACCCTGAATTTAAATAACTTGTTTTTCTTGAAAAAATAATAACCAATGAATATAGAAAAACTGAAAAATTCTCCATTACCAAACACACCCTTCCTTAGCCCCCCCCACCCCACCCCCCACCCCTCAAACCAAACACCCAATATATATATGTCCCTCTAGTATTCAAACATCTTCATTAAAACCAACAACAATTCTCCTTTAACAACTATAAATATTTTACATCAACCATATAAAATTTTATTTTATTTTTCTATTTTAATCGTCGCAAAATATGTACTTTTATATAAAACTTGTATGTTTATTTAGTATTTTCCTACTTAGAGCTTTAGCCAAAGATATACCCTATGATGTCAATTACAATATTATATTTGGGAATCAACATGTTGTATCCTTCAACCAAGGAAGAGAACTTCAGATTTCAATGGACAAATCTTCTGGTATTTTTTGTTATTATATGTTGTTTTATATGTTTTGATTTATTTGTCATATTTTGATTTGGATCGAATTTTAAAAATGGAAAAGAAAAAAAAGTTTTTAAAAGTTGTATATCATAAACATGCATGGACAGAGTTAGAAGTCCGAATACAATATCCATGTAGCTTTTACTCAAATACTATATTTAATTTTTAAAGACAAATGCATTAAATATAAATATAAAAAATAAATTTAGAAAATTATTTTTAAATTTGGAACTTAAAAATTAAAATTCTGACTTCACTTAAACACTTACATGGTTATAATATTTTTTAAATTTATAGCTTGAAACGTATCATAACATATATATATGGCTATAAGCATATCATTAAGAAAATATTGAAATGTGTCATTATTATTATTACTATTATTATTATTATTATTATTAAGAAGGAAATAATGTCAAATATTAAAGTGAAATGAAGGAAGTATTTTTTTTGTTGTTTTTGGCAATAGTAGCAACAATATTTATCACTACAAAAAAAAAAAATAGAAATTAGCTACAAAATTAGTTATTAAACACCTCTTGCTAACATAATTTTTTGCTAATTCATCATTAAATTGATTTAGTGATAGAAACCCTTTAATTTAACAAAGTGGGATTTTCTTGCATCTTGCATCAACCAAATGTTTACAAGTTTAAGCAGTTAAAAAGAGCACACGTTTCGAATCGTATATAGGAGAATTTTTTTTATAGCTTGATTAATTTATTAATTTATAAATAGTACTATAAATTAATTTGTTGAAATTATTTATAGGATCTGGCATTGGATCTAAGAAGAATTATGGTTCAGGCTCCTTTCACATGAAAATAAAACTACCAAACAAAGACTCAGCAGGAGTTGTTGTTGCTTTTTATGTAAGTAAAATAATATATCTTCTATTAATTTTGCGTAAATATTTTTGAAATAATAATTTTATTTAATTGTCAAACGTCAAAATAAGTAAGAAAATTATTTATTTTTTATTAAATTTTTTTATTCATACCAAACATACCCTAAAAGTAACCGACACATAACCGTCCATAAATAAGTGTACATAGACATACTATGACATATTAAAATAGGGAAAAGGTCGAAGTAATATCTCTCTAGACGTCTGAATCTCAGAAACACAATTTAACTAAACTAAGGTCTTATAACCTTATCCGCCAAATTCTTTTTTTTGTAATTTTGTACTTCTTTTTGACTTACGTGACATTCAAATATCTCCACGCACCTAAACTGTGTGGAGCTACGGGGTGTGCCATATAAGACAAAAGGTGTACAATATTATATATATATATATAAGTTCAGGGGGGTAATAGGACCTTAATTTAGTTAAGATGTGACTCTGAAATTTCGTTCATTGTCTAGGGAGTACTTGTGTCTTCTCCCTATTAAAATACGGTGATAGTGTAACAAAATTTACGTTATCAATGTATATAAAGTTGAATTCAAGTTATAAATTAAATATTTATGAATTATTTTTTTTGTATATATATATTTGCAGCTACATTCAAATACATACAATAATGATGAAATAGATATTGAATTTTTGGGCAATAGAGAAGGCAAACCATATAGTTTGCAAACAAATGTGTTTGTAAATGGTGTAGGAAGTAGAGAGCAAAGGGTGCATCTTTGGTTTGATCCAACTGCAGAATTTCACAACTATAAAATCATGTGGAATGAACATCAAATAGTGTAAGATATAGTTATGTACTATTTATGTTACATAACACATGTTTTTTTTTTATGTATGTTTAAATTAGCTGTTTTTGATCCTGCTGATTTCTATATTTCGATCCAATGTGGAGACATAGTATGTTTGTCATATCTTTCATGCCTCATTTATGATTTACAACTATCTTGATCCAATGTGGAGACAGTGTATGTTTGTCATATCCTTCATGACTCATTTACGATCGAGTTAAAATTGGGTAATTTAAGTGAAATTGAGTTATTTTTATTGATTTGAGGTTTTCCATCCAATATAAGGGTACGAGCGACAAGTTTGTAGACGACAGGGGTAAGAATATAACTTCATTTTAACAATAAAATCATAGTCAACTAATAAACCGAAGTTGAGGAATATTTTTGATCCTTTTCCTTAAGTTAGTCATTAATGCATATTTTTCGTACCCTAAATTTTGACAGACCTAGTTATTTCATATTTATATTAGTGGTCAGTAATTGATGAAAAATAACATATATATATCTTGTAACATTACACAAGACACACACAAGTTAGCCCGAATAGAACCAACTAAAATTGTACTCCCTCTGTCCCAATTTGTATGAAACCTTTTATGTTTTGAGAGTCAAACAATTTAAGTTTGACCAAAAATTTGCGTATGAAATCTTCAATTTTTTTGAAATAAAATTTATATATTTGTAAATTGCGTAAAAAGTAATATGAGTCACAATCATTGATAATTCAAAAATATTTAAAAGATGTATAAAAAATTTATTGTCAAAGATAGACTTGTTTGACTCTTTAAATCCGAAAGGTGACATATAAAATGGGACGGAGATAGTAATAGTTAAGTTAAATATATTTACATTATCAGTGCATATAAATTAAATTTTATTTTTGTATTTTATTTTCTTGAATATTTTCAGGTTTTATGTGGAAAATATTCCAATTAGGGTGTTCAAAAACAATGAAAAAATTGGAGTTGGATATCCAAAACAACCAATGCAATTACTAGCCACAATATGGGATGGAGATGGTTGGGCAACAGATGGAGGATTAACAAAAACCAATTGGTCTTTTGCACCTTTCAAAGCTTATTTTGAAGATTTTAATATTGGTGGATGCCCAATAATTAAATTAAATACTAATAATTGCAATTCACAAAGTTATTGGTGGAACCAAAAAATATATTGGAGGTTGAGTTCTACACAAAAAAAATTATATGAAAAATATAGAGTCAATTATAAAACTTATGATTATTGTGATGATAGGATTAGATATCCTACTCCACCCTTAGAATGTGTTTCATAAATATAATCAAAATGTATGAAAAATAATATTTATAGATTTTTCTATAATAGTCATCCTTTGCAATAACATTTTACTGTAATAATTAAGTTTTTTTATCATGTTATGCTATATTATTATTTTTTATAATAATATTTTGTTATATCGATCAAAAAGATAATTGAGACAAATATTGAGACATACTTCAAGGTCTTAAGCTGAATTGATTAACCATGCTTTAAGAAATAATATTTTGGATTTTGTGCCACTTTGAGGGTGTGAAAAAAAATGAAAAATCGACTGGATCGATCGAATTAAATCAATTTATGTAATTTTTAAAATAAAATTATAGATTTTTATTTAGGTGTATATGCGTCTGAATAATTAAGGTGGTCTATTTATGAAGAAAGAAAAAGAAATTTTTTCGAACCGAACCGAATAACCTTGCAATATATATATTTATATATTAAAATATGTTAAATTAATATATTAAACATATTTCATTACATTTTTCAAATCTAAAAATAACCTAGGTCCTAGACCTCTGTTGATTAGAAGATTTTGTCTCTTTATTTTTTAATTAGTTTTTACTTAATTAGGTTTAAAATTAAAACAAAATGTAATAGTTACTGTATCAAACAATACAACACTCCTATTAAATGTTTTAGATCAAACAATATGGCAACAAAGTTTAACATTCGTGTCTTATTGGTGAAGAATTAAAATACTTCTTCAATAACATATTTGCAAAAAATATATTTTAATAGTAGTATATTTTAAGTGATATTCTAAAAGTAAAAAAATAAAATATTAATCAAATCATATCGAAATCGAAAAAAAATCAATATAATTGGAATGATTTAAGAAGTTAGATTTTAGATGCTTTAAGAAATCAGTACGAATCACAAAACAAATCTAACATTTTGGATATATACCACCCTTATAAACGAATGTTTTTGTTTTAATTTATATAAATGACATATTTCTTTATTTAACAAACATTTAATGATTTTGTCAATATTTTACTTATATTAGATTCCTTATATTTGGCAAAAACAGTACTAAGTGTACACTTTTCTATTTAAAAAATAATTTATATTAAGTGTAATTTTGGAATATTATTAATTCTTTTTCATATTTTAAAAAACTCCCATCCATTACCCTATATCACATAAGTTGACATAAAGGGTGCAAGGAGTCTTAGGGTCCATTTGTCCATGCAATATAAAATTATGATATGAAATATATATATATAATCATGATATGAAATTACGAGATGGAGTTAAAGTTTTATTTGAACATTATTTTTTATATTGTATATTTTTTCATAAACATAAAAACTCTTATAAGTGGTAAAAGTAACAAAATTTATTTTTACAATCTTAACAAATAAACAAAAAATTATAAAATCGCATTATACATCATCATAAGGTTATTCTAAAAAATACAATATTTATTCATTAAACTTTAATTCAATAAAAAAAATAAAATTGAACTTAAATTATATTGTTCAAAGTTCTTAGTAGCTAAGGAAATTGTTTTTGCAATTAATGCGACAATATTAATCTTGTCCACTGATAAATTTTTTTCCATTATTGAACATTGCTTTGAATGAAGTAATAAATTTGATAAATAATAAGGAATTTGATGAATATAAATAGTAAATTAAGAATTGATTTGAAGTAAAAATGATTTTATATTAGAGAGAGTAATCGTTACATGAGATACAAGTGGTATAAATAATGAAATGAGTTATAAATTTTATTTACATATAAAACATATGACTAGTAGATATATAAATTAAATGTGAATTTTTTTTTTATAAAATATAAATTTGTGGTTCAATTTTTTTATTTGAAAAATCTCATATCATGATTTTTGGAGAATTTGGGAGTTCACTTCACGATATGAGATGAAATCATCGCAGGGTCAAATGCCTACTTAGTAGAGTGTATTAAGAGAAATAATGCATGCATTTTACCCGTATGTATAACACCTTATTTGGTAGTTTTTCAACATATATATACACTCTATTATGTATTACTATTTATTAATATCATGAATTTCTATTATCAATAAGATAAATATTTAATACATACATTAGCATGGTTAAAGTCCCACGAAACCCCTTGTTATATTTTTTTTAAATTAATATTTTTATGATGTGCATACAATTTTTAATACACCAAATCAAACAATACATAAAAATTATATATATATATAATACAAGTATAATTGATACAAATATTACTACTAATACACAATTACTATCAACTTCAACTACGTATTGTCAAATAATTTATCAAAAATTAATACTATATCAATTAATATAATTATTACAATAAAATATACATATTTATCATTATTTTGTTAAAGAATATACCAAATCTAAATAAACAAATAAAAAAAAACAGGTAAAACTTATCCGCACCAAGTGTCTACACCAAATCAACACATGCATATCATGTGTTAAAACTTATTATTCATTTTACTTTATTAAATCACTTAATAATAAAGATTGAATTGATTTGATATAAACACCTAATCAGATAAAATTTTTCAATAAAAACATAATTTCAATTTTCAAATCATAATATTTTACAAATTATATTTCGCCCCGCCCGCCCGCCCGCAAACGGTGCAATTAAAAATGGTATTTCCTTATTTGTAAAAAAAAAAGTTTGTGTTCGACAGTATTTGAATTTCAAATTCACTCTCTCTCCTCTCTCTCTCTCTAAAACCCTAATTTAGGTCCTTTGTGTTGTTCAATTTTTGGAGTTTTGAACAAGTTCAGGTTTGATTCTCATTCGGATCCTCTAATTCCTTTGAAATTATCGCCTCATTTGTTTTGTGGTCTTCGTTTTTTTTTGGAATGTTTAATCGATTTATTTTACAGACTTGTGTTGTTATCTGCAAAATTTTCGTGTATATGTTTGTGTTGTGATGAAAAATTCTATTTTTTGCTTCCATTGTTTGTTATATATATATATACATACTGAAATTGTTGTTATTAAGTATGAATAGATAGATAGCGGACTGGTTGTTGTTGCTACAGTTCTGTCATGTGTGGCTAGGTTTACTTTCGAGCAGCTTAAACTAGGAAGGGGGGGGGGGTTGTAGATTAGACATTCGGCTAAAAATGGCCAAATTGTGTACCTGGTACTTGTTGCTGGTGTTGCTGGTGGGAGTCGATAGGAGGTAGGTGAAATCTGGCTTGGGCACAATGATTATTAAAAAATATAAAATAGGGTGGAATGGATATGTTGAATTTATATAGCCAACACACTAGTTTGGGATTGAAGCGGGTTGAGTTGATTTAAGTTGTGTTGTTTCTTTTCAAGCATCATGAAATAAATGAACGTTTCGATAAATTTGACATTAAGTCTAGAAACAGTCAAATTGTGTACCTGGCACTTGATGCAGGGGGAGTTGATAGGTATCCTGATTCTTGTGGAGTGCATGCAAGCTGGCCTGGACACTACGATTATAAAAAGAAAATGAAATAGAGTGGAAGGGATACGCTGAATTTATATAGCCAACACACTAGTTTGGGATTGAAGCGTATTGAGTTGATATAAGTTGTGTGGTTCCTTTCGAGCATCACAAAGTAAATGAGAGTTTCTGTAGATTTGATATTCAGTCTGAAATTTATCAAATTGTGATGAATCCTCTGAATAGGGACGAACGGAGTGCAATGGATACACTGGATTTATACAGTCAACCCACTAGATTTAAGTTGTGTGGTTTCTGGTAAAATTTGCCAAATTGGTGAGTTTTTGTTTGAACAATTTGATTTAAAGGGAGGGTCCTCTTCCTGCTTACACACTGTTGATATTGGTTTTGAGGTTACAATACAACAAGAACAACAAACCCAGTGTAGTCCCATAAGCGGGGGTTGGGGAGGTCGAATGTATGCAGGCCTTACCTGTATCTTGTGGAGGTAGAGAGGTTGTTTCTGAAAAATCCTTAGCTCGAGTAACACACGTTAAAATCAGTTCAAAGGAAAATACAGAAGTAAAGAGGACATGACAAGATTTGAGGTTACGGTGTGGAAGTTAATTTTGTTGTCTGGGTCCTCTTTAACTATGTGTAAGATTCAATTTTGGAACTTGAATGGGCTATGGTTAAGCCGGATAACTTTTCAAACTCAAAGTTATATAAAAAGAAGAAGCTATTTGATTCTGTTGTATGGAGCTTAGTATTAAGCTGTAGAGCTTGACTAAGGTTGGCAGATGGAGTGTGAAGGGTTCTAGAGATACTGTCATGTTGCTATCAAACTTTCGATGTCCGTGCTTTCCTTTCCATTGATTGCAGCCCGATTTAACTTCTACTTAGCTAAAATACACGAAAACATGCAACTTGCAGTTTGCAAGTCTATTCATTTCTGCTTCTCGCCATGGTGTATGTCAAAAGTCAACTTTAAGTGTTACTGCAGAAGTGTATTTAGTAAATTTAAGATACTCGAATTACTGCTAGTTCTTGCCCTTGCATTATGAGATAACAAATTATGATGAAAATAAACCCTAGCATAACTTCAAATTTATCTGTCTTTCCCTGTTCATGATATATAATATCACTTGACATCTTAGAATCACTGTCGAAGCTAACCCCCTTGAGATCACGACTGAGCAAAGCATGAGTTCCCAAGAAAGTAGCGCACAACCAATTAGGCGTACAAGGTCCCAGTCGAGAAGAAATACTGTGCTAAATGTGGATCTAAATGCTGCACCGCCAGCTGAGAACAGAGATCAGGAAGGAGATCGTATTCATGTTGTGTCTGGGGATACACCACAAGGACCAAGAGGTGCCTCTTTGACAGCTGGAGCAATTGATGTTGAGGCACTTGATGATGATGTGATAATATCATCCCCTAGGGCGTTTGCAGCAGTATGTACTTTCCCATACTATTCTATTTTCCTTTGTTACGATTGTTTAGTGGCACATCATGTATGTGATTATGGCTGATGTTTCACATCAAGTCTGATATGTTAGATATCTTCTCATTTTTCATTAGGCTAAGAACAACTCCAGAAGGAATCAAGGACGGGTTATTGTGCTTGATGTGGATTCTGGTAATTTATTCTTCTCTTAATCCTGTTACACCTGCAGGTTGTTTGTTCGTGTATAGCTATAAAACTTTTTTTTCCCCAATCAAGAGCTATAGAACTTTTTTATTTGCTCTAGATAGGAATTATCTGACTAGAATTGCTTAGAGTAACCTCTCCTTTCCTTCTTTAATGGTCAAGTAGATATGAGATTGTAATTATAGTATTCTCTTTATGGGTGGAGCATGAAGATCTTTTCTGGACCTATGATAATCGTCTCTTTCCTTGAGGATACCAATTCAATGTACGAAATTTGTGCACTCAAGGAGTGTCTGTTCTGATGGAATGGAGGATTTTATTAATTCTTCTTTTTGTCGTTATATAAATGCAGATCAGGATTATGATACAGGAAAAATCAGGATTAAAATGAATCATAAAGTGACATAACACTTCGCCAGTATCAACTGAACTTTCTTTACAGTATTTTTTTCCCCCTAATCCTCTTGTGGTTGGGAGAAGGAGTAGTGTGTAGATAACAACATATACACAAGGAATTTGAGCTATGGCATGTATGGTGTTCTAATTGATTTTGCATCAAAAGTGCGTGACCTGATGTACTTTTGGGTTTAGTCCATTTGCATGGAAAGCTTGGCTTGATTTATATCTTCCTTTACCCTTTGTGATTGACTTTGGTTGGAGCATGGCTATTGCAGAGGACCGTGCGTCTAGGGGTAACAGTCGTAACAGGCGTAGAAGATCTACAAATCAAGCAACAAACAATGGTGATATTCACATAGATCTAGAAGGACATAGCTGCCCAAAGGTACAGTCCATGTACTATATCTTGTTTTTTTTTTAAAAGAATATATTTTATCGATCTACCATCTCAAGTTTCAAAACGTTATTCTAATTAATTTTGTTCTCCATGCCAGAGAGTTGATCTAAGAAGTGCAATACCAGCACCACCAAAAGAGCCTACATTCAGCTGTCCAGTGTGCATGGGTCCATTAGTTGAGGAGATGTCAACGAAATGTGGTCACATTTTCTGCAAGGCGTGCATAAAAGCATCCATTGCTGCTCAGGGAAAATGTCCTACGTGTAGGAGGAAACTGGCCTTGAAAGACACCATAAGAGTATATCTTCCCGCCACAAATTAAGTCCAAGGTTTGTTTACCGCTCCCTCAAATTTTTTTCTCTCTCTGCCCCCCTCTCATTCCTGATTAAATGGATAAGGATTTATTCTTTTGTGTGCTTGTGTTATAATCTTCTCCGTCCACACAGGAAGTGCTAAGTGGTCGTTTGGTTCACTTTCTAGTTATGTGAGAATTATAACGTAAAGATGATTTATGCCTTGAGAACTATTCACTCTTTTTCCTGGAATAATTTCACTTTATTTCAATATCAGTGTGTGGTTATAAAATCTCCAAATCCAACTTGGATTTGGATTCCAAATTTGGGAAAGTGCTCCGAACTTGTTTTCCAACCCCATCTTAATAAAATTCCAAATAAAGTGTTCTCTTCTCCTCTTCGCATAAAGTATAACCAAATCACCCCTTAAAGTTTTGCTACCTTTGCAGATAGAACATGTCATGGCTATTATATAACATGGTTAACCACCTTCTTTGACAGGATTTTGCTATCATTTACATGACCTCTGGATGAAGTGTATGACTATGTGAGGGGAAGGGAAAGTATGACTGGAAATACTTTTATAAGCTTTAGGTCAGAATCATTGATGGTACTCTTCCAGTATGTGCCTTTAAAAGATTGGTGTAATTAGTAAATGGATTTTAGCTACATGCATTGACAACTTTTGTGATATCATTTGTGTAATATACCTTGAAGAAAATCTATGAACCATTCAGCAAGTTCCTGCCTATCTCCCCACCCACCCCACCCCCTTTTTTTAATAACCTAGAAATTCTCGAGCGTCAGTGATGCGCGGTTTGAACTCGGTGGAAAATGACCCTGCTATCTCCTTTATGGTGTTCCCTTTTTCGATATCTAAGAATTCCTTGGAGTGTCTTGTCAATGAAGAATATGGGGACAAAGAATGGTTTTGGGGAAGGCTTGGCCCCTCTTACTATTAGATCTTATCAATGAAGAACACTGGGAAAGAGAATGGTTTTTGATAAAGGCTATTAGCCCCCCTTCTTTTAGATCTTATCAATGAAGAATATAGGGATGAATCATGGCTTTTCTTCAACTTTTATCAATGAAGAATATAGCTTTAGGCTTCTGTCTAGATTGGTGAAATGAAAAGAGCTACAAGAAGATCATAAGTGAGAAATGGGTTCACCACCAAAGGTCTAGTGGGATGGTTGAGGTTCTTGTACCTTTAACTAGTTGGGTTCGAATCCTATGAATAGAGATCATTTCTGTACATAGGCGATTTACTTCCTCATATTAGGTCTATTCATCGTGAATCGAGATTAGTCAGATCAGTGGGCTTTAATAAATTGGATGGTTTTAAAAAATGGATTTCCTATTGTTATTGAATTGGATTTCGATCAAGGCAAATCCTCCATGGTTTTTGAATTCAATTACTTAGAAGATAAGAAGAAAGATAGAGTGCACAAATATCTCTCATCTACACCATTTCGATATCGACTATTTAATAGAGTGAAATTTAAATCCTTATGAGATTTAAAATTATTGCATATTGATCGTTCATAAGCTATCGTACTCACTTGCCCCCCCCCCCCCCTCCCCTATTTAACCATCTGATATTCGAATCTTATTGGTTTAACCACTTGAATATGTTCTTCCTATAGATTAACACAATCTACACACACAAATACAGAAACACAAATTTGTCAAAATACTAGAAATTATAGTAGCATCAATAACAAACAAAATTCACCTAATATGTTTATTTCCCAGTTGTTTTTCATTGAAATACAAACAAAGCTTCAACCATTTTGACCAACTCTTCATAACAGTCAGACTTAGAGTCAGATCAAGGACGAATTTTTTTGGGTATATATGATTTTTGCTCGAACTAAGTATACATACATATAATAAGATCACATTCATGTTAGTCTTCTGAATCTTGGATCCGCCTCTCCAATTAGACGGAAGCTTGACCATCTTTGCCTTGAGTTAGATACTTTGCAACCATATTCATTATGGCCACAAAGGGTTGAATACTAACAAATGAGGCATTATCTATTGCTTCTTCCTTGACTTCATACTCAATTGTTGATTTTGTGATACATGTTTCTTTACCTTTCTCTATGACTTCAAACTTAACTTTATAAAGTGTAAATCCAAGATCAAGAAGTCCACCTTCCACCACTTGAGCTATTTTCACCCTCTTATCATCATCAATAACAACAAATTTCTCTTTGTGAGATGTCAAAAGTGGTGTTCCTGGTGGAAATGTTACTTTGAGGACTGATCCAACACCACCATCACCTTCGAGTATATCGACCTTATGAACGATATTCGGAAGCTCTTTAACTACAATATGTGCTAGTTGAATAGTGCCATAGATTTTCCAAGCTTCATTTGCTGGCACATGAACTTCAATCTCTTCAAAAATTGTTCCAAACATGTTGTTTGATGAATGAAAAATATAGTTGTTTTGATTATTGTATGTTTTTCTTTAATGTACACTAAGTTATATGTATATATATACATAAAAAAAGATAATATTTGGAGCATATAATTGTTAGGCCTTGCCGAATGAGAGATGTGATGTTGACATATGGCCGGCCAATTGTACCATCACACCTCTCTATAAACGCCACGTTCGTATCGAGATTTTTTTAAAGTTATATAGAGACTGATATACGTTTATTTGGATGTTAGAAAAAAAAAAGAGAATTGCAAAATAGAAAAACCTAATTTTCTAATGTTGTAAACACAATCAAATTATGAAAATTTAAAATCTTAAAAGTATTTGTGTTTCAATAATTCAAAATTAAAAAAGGATAATGCATCAATAATTATTATAAACGCCTCGTTCGTATTGAGATTTTTTTAAAGTTATATAGAGATTGATATACGTTTATGTTAGAAAAAAAAAGAATGCAAATAGAAAAACCTAATTTTCTAATGTTGTAAACACAATCAAATTATGAAAATTTAAAATCTTAAAAGTATTTGTGTTTCAATAATTCAAAATTAAAGAAGGATAATGCATCAATAGTTATTATAAACGCCTCGTTCATATCGAGATTTTTTAAAAGTTATATAGAAATTGATATACGTTTATTTGGATGTTATACGTTTATTTGGATGTTAGAAAAAAAAAGAATGCAAAATAGAAAAACCTAATTTTCTAATGTTGTAAACACAATCAAATTATGAAAATTTAAAACCTTAAAAGTATTTGTGTTTCAATAATTCAAAATTAAAGAAGGATAATGCATCAATAATTATTGTGTAATGAAATTCAAATATGCGCGGATCTTTCAATGTAAATTACTTTAATCACCAAAAAACTTTGTAATATATAAAAAATTAAAATATTTGATCAAAATATTAACCTATACTATTTCTGTATATGATTTTATAACAATAAAGAATATATTATTTTATTTATTTTATGAAAATAATGACTAGCAATAAAAATGGGAATACAGTAAACTAAAATAATTAATATTTGATAAGGTTAATTATAAAACGGCGCCATTTTACAAAGATCCTACTAATATAAAGCTAGTTATTGTTGTTAACTTGTTAAAGATATAAATACTTATTAATATGGTAATAGTAACATATAATATAAAAAATCAGACCCAATGTGATTTGCTTATATGATGTTTTGTATATATGGTGACCTATAAAAAAGCGTTTCAATGCATAAATAAAATTATTTAAAAATAATAATTGATGTTAAAATAAATGTTATATCTATTTAAATGATTATAATTTTATATATCGAGCTTAAAAAGTGTTAACTACTATACTAGCGAACAATTATCAGGTGTTAATCAGCTTGTCGCGATTGAGTCACTGAGAGTGAGACAGGAAACCTCGTGATCATGAGTTCGTCCAAATCTGTATTGGCGAAAAATATTACTATAACTATGTGATTAAAAATTATTTTTTAGGTTTATATAATAGATTTTGATCCTCTTCATTCAACTAGTTCATGTATTTACTTTTTTCGATGTTAAACTCTTTTATTGAAATTTTAACTCCGCCGATATGTGTGACTCATATCAGAGAAGACAAAAGTGGCTAGAGAGGAGTCAAAAATAGGGTTGTGACTTTTGTTTTGTTTGTTTGAGTTAGGAATTAGGGGCCAAAATTTGAAAAGTGAAATGAGTTAAGGTTAAAATTAAACGAATTTTTTACATAAATATTATATATTTTATTTGATTAATTATGCTTATAAGTGTTACTTTATTTTTATTACAATATATGATATAATTTTAGCTTTAATAATCATTTGATATAAATCTATATTAAAGTTATATTTAAATTGTATATTAGGTAAAGTTTTAAAATATTGTATTAATATTGTATCAAAATTATATTAAATATAAACAATCGGTTGCCCGGTGATGGTGATTGCGAAAAAAAGAGATGAAGCTCTTAAAATTGTATAAATATAAATGATAGTTATAATACAATTCGATTTCAATATTATATATTACAAAATTCATAGTTATTATTCCAGAACAAATATAATTCATTTCTAACAATGTAAATTAATTTAAATAGTATCAAAATGTTTGAAATTCACATATAACACTTACAATATATTTGTATTAAAAATATTTTTGTTATATATATTAGGTGAAGTTCTAAAAAATTGTATTAAGATTATATTAACACTGTATTAAATGTACACAACCGGTATTCTGGTGGTGATGGTGATTTACCGAAAAAGAAGATGTGAAGCTGTGAAAAATTGATATTAAAGTTGTATATAATGGCCATGTTATTTTCGGTAAGAAAGTACGGATGATGTGTATAAGAGTAGAAAATATGTATAATTCGTAAATAAAGTTATATCTTACACAAATATCTTTTACTCTTCCACATATCAACTTTACTTTGTCCAAATTATCCAAATTAAATTGTGTTGGATCAAAACTCAAAATATAATTAATATAATTTAACAAATAATATATATTTTTTAATTTTATTTAATGAAACTTTGATTACAGAGAGCCATAATCTTTCCTAGGAACAACTTCTACGACAATAGGCATAAAGGCATGATTAGTTCCACAAATCTCACTGCACTGATCATAGTAAACTCCTTCTCGTTGTACCGAAATAGAGGTCTGATTTTAAACGACCCGATACAACATCACATTTGACACCTAAGGAAGGTACAACCCAACTATGAGGTACATCAGCAGATGTTACAATAAAACGTACATGGTTCTTTGCTGGTAGAATTACTCTATTGTCGACTTCTAATAAACGTGATTGACCCAATTCTAGATCATCTTCTAGAATCGTATAACTGTCGAAAGTGATTCGGTGCACCATGAAATCGTGATCAAGAATCAAATTATCTGCGGAAAAGAATCAAAACTGAAACAAAAATCGACATTAAAAAATTGAATTAGTTCAGTTCACTTTCGATATTTATGTCTACCCCTAATTAACAGTTCGATTTATGGACTATCTTTCAAGTGTGCTACTAAAATCATTCAATAACACGAAATCAATGTTAGAATATCCATTTTTAATCAATAATTCAATTAAGAAGCTCGATATCCTTGTTCAAGTTATTCCTTTGATTAGATCATTAGCTAAAAACACATTTTTGTATCATATTAGGGCATCCCATTAGTAAATTAGGGCACAAAGCACAGAAAAACTGAAGATGGCAATGGAGATGAGGAAAATTTTTCTGCGGAAGTGTAATGGTATTCGCTCTATCTATTCCTTTCATATTTCACATTCTTATTCTTCGTCACAGCGTAGTGAAGTAAAGGGTAGAGTTGGGTTAAGTAGTAGTAGCAATTTTGAGTGTTTAGATGATGCTGTGAATCTCTTCCATGAAATGGTTACAATGAAGCCTCTTCCATCAGTTGTCGATTTCTCTAAATTGTTTAACAATATGATAAGGATGAAGCATTACTCCGCTGTCCTTTCTCTTTTTCGAGAAATGCAGAAATTGGGTATCCAAATTGATGGAGTCATTTTGACTAGTGTGATTAACAGTTATTGCTTTATGCATCGTGCTGATTGTGGATTTTTTGTGTTATCAATTTACTTAAAGAGTGGTTTTGCATTTGATGTTGTCATCTTTACAACCCTAATAAGGGGATTCTTTGCTGAAAATAAGGTTAAAGATGCTGTTGAATTGTTCAAAAAATTGGTTACAGAGAAGATTTGTGAGCCTGATGAAGTCATGTATGCAACCGTCATGAATGGACTTAGTAAAAGGGGTCATACTCAAAAAACTTTAAGTTTGCTCCGGTTAATGGAACAAGGGAACACTAAACCCAAAATAATTAACTACAATATCGTAATAGATTCCCTATGCAAAGATGGGAACTCAGATACTGCTATCAATCTTTTGAATGAGATGAAGCAAAAAGGCATTCATCCAGACATATTAACGTATAATTCATTGATTGATAGTTTGTGTAAGCTCGGTCAGTGGGAAAAGGTTAAAACTTTGTTCTCGGAGATGGTGAACCTTAATATGTATCCAGATGTGCGCACCTTCAACATACTAACAGATGGACTATGCAAAGAAGGGAAAGTTGAAGATGCTGAAGAAGTAATGAAACAAATGGTTGAAAAGGGTGTCGAGCCTAATGTAATCACCTACAATGTGATAATGGATGGATATTGTTTGCGTGGTCAACTAGATAAAGCGAGGAGAATTTTTGATATCTTGATAGATAAGGGCATTGAGCCTACCATTTTTAGCTATAACATACTAATAAATGGATACTGTAAGAAAAAGAAAATTGACAAGGCCATGCAATTGTTTTGTGAAATTTCTCAAAAGGGATCAAAGCCTAATATTGTTACCTACAATACTGTCTTGCAAGGTCTGTTTGAAGTTGGAAGAATTGGTGTTGCAAAACAATTGTTTGTTGAGATGGTATCTACTGGGCCAGTACCTAACTTATCCACTCATAACACTTTGCTTGATGGTTATTTTAAGTATGGACTTGTTGAAGAAGCTATGTCACTGTTTAATAAGTTGGAAAGAAAGACAGAAAATATTGATATTGGATCTTACAATATTATCATTAATGGGTTGTGTAAAAACGGTAAACTCGATGAAGCTTATGCTATTTTTGAGAAGCTTTCTTCAATGGGATTGATTCTGAATGTGAGAACATACAATACAATGATAACTGGATTTTGTCTGCAAGGGTTGTTAGATGGAGCTAAAGATATGCTTAAAAAAATGGAGGGGGACAATTGTCTTCCAGACAATGTCACTTACAATGTTATTGTGCAAGGGTATCTTAGGTGTAGGAAAATAAATGAAATGGTAACTTTTATGAATGAAATGACTGGAAGGGGCTTCTCATTTCACGCAACTACAGCTAAGTTACTGGTAAAGGAAATAAGTGAGAATCCTTCCATCCTTGAGATGATACCAAAGCTCCAAACGGAAAAGAAGAAGTGAAAATTGCTATCGCTTGGTTTATTCGGCTATGTTTTAAGCTTTGATACAGTTTTGTTTATCACCTCAAATGAAACTGAATCCAATGCAATCGTGGAAGACGAAATATGGCAATCAAAATGTTGCTTTGGCTTTTAAGCTGGCTTATCGAGGAGGTACATCACTGCTGATGTTTTGATTGTTTTTCCACTATTTTTTATCTTGGAAATCAGACATTACTGTTCTCTTGGTATGAGAAATAGTGTGAGTTACCCTTATGTGTACACATTATAAGTTTAGGAATATCATATACAATTCTATTTGGCATCAACATGTAGTGTCATTTTCTATCTATTTGAGAATAAATAACAATGTCCTGCAATATATTGAGGAGTAGCATATTTCAGACCGGCACTCCATTATATGATGTCAATTTTGTTTTATGTGTGGGGTTGCAGAACAGGTTCATCACGGTCACTCCAGTAACTGAAGTTCTGAAAGCGAAGCAACTGATGATAGGTACTACTTTCTGCTTCGTTTCTTTTTTAATGCCTTTTTTGTGTATTTGCTTCATACACAAGAAGATTTGCAATAATGTATGTTATGATGGACTTGAGGAGTAACAATTTAAGCAACGCCAAAAAAAAGAAGAGATTATACAAGAACAACAATTTTGAAAGAACAAATTTTGGAATACCTAGCAAGACTACTGGTTTTTAACTATAAAGCACACAAAATGAAGAAGAAAAAAGGGAACACTGAACAAGAGTAGTGCAGTAATAATTGATATCAATACAACCCTCCATCACTTATTCACCACAACAGAGTTGTCTGAGGATTTATCTTGACCCTCTAAGGCTGATGTACTGGCAAAGAGAATTGTATCTCGTATTCCTTGCATGCCCTCTGCAAAGAAAATTACACTGGTCAATGTAATCGGAAAAAGAAAGAGAAGCTACTCCATTTTATGTGGCACTTCTTTTCTTTTTAGCATGTTTAAAATAGAACAACACCTTTCCATAATTGAAAATAATTTAATTATAAATTTCCCACTTTACCTTTGATGACATGCTTTTATAGCCACAAATATGACATGACACGTTTAAGACTAGAAGTCCTTTCTTTTGTCAAACTCGGTGTCCAGTGAAACTCCACCGCATAAATTAAATGGAATAGGTAATAAGTTCCGTCTATACTTACATATTTCCCAGGGTAAGAGCGCTCACTGTTTTTCACGCATGGTGCTTAAATAACGAGATATTATTCAGGCCAAGGACCTGTAAGTTTTAAGTTCTTCTCTGCCTGGTGGCTCTGATGTATTTCTCTGCTAACTGGTTCCTTATCCAGCTTACACTTTAAGTTGCTTGACATGGATATTACTGCTGGTGCTAGATTACATTGAAGATAGGGTCTTGAGGAGATTGCATAAGGAACTTCAAGAGCTTTAGGGTGTTCCCTTCTGGTCCATTTGCTCCAGGACCGAATGTATCCTTGATGAAGCAAGACCTTGTAGCTGTCTCAGTGGGCTTTCCTAAGCTTCAGTCAGTTTTATACTTCTGCCGCCAAATGACAAATGATCCCTTGGTTACTATTGCCAGGAACCATTGTAATATGATCCAATTTCGTTTGTGTGTATTATCAAACCTCAAACTCATGTAACCCTTGAAGCAGTTGATGCTGGTTTTGGGGCTATTATTCAACACTGCAAGGAATTGCAGCAACTCTCTCTTTCTGGCCTCATTATGGACCGTGTGTTTGAGTACATCAGGGTCCATGCTAAGAAGTTAGAGATGCTTTTCTGGGGGATAACCATCTATGCCTCCTCTACATGCTCTCTGGCTGTGATAGCCTCCGCAAGTTGGAAATTAGAGACTGCCCCTTTGGCGATGAGGCTCTGTTGTCCAATGGTGCAAAGCTGGAGACAATGTAATCCCTTTGGATGTCTAAATTGTTCAGTATGTATCCTTCTAGCTCAGAAGTTGCCAGGGCTTAATGTTGAAGTTATAGACGGGAGGGTTATCCGGACGAGACAAGAAAGTTTCCCTGTGTATCATTATGTATCCTCTAGTAACTTGTTCTTCTGGTGAAATGGTGTTGTCATGTAATTCTGGGCATGTGGTTGAACTTTAATTGTAATTCACTTTGAAGATTAATGTGAACTAAGTCATTCATTTATACATCTCAAGTGCATATCATGACCTTGCAACATGATGCAAATGAAATCCCATTGGTTGTAACTTTCAAAAGGTATTTTATTGTTTTACTATTCTTTATTCTACATTGATAAATTTGCTTTAATACTAAAGAGATTATTACATCAAACAAATAAAAAATACTCGCTCTGTTCCTAATTACTGGCCCATTTTAAATTGATACACCTATTAAAAAAAAAATTATTGGCATAGTGAATGTACTATTTTACCCCTATTAACTATGTAGTGGATGAATTCAAGAAATTTTATTTTTTCAAGTACTTAATCGAGGGTATAATAGGTAAAAAAAGACAGAAATTTCACCTTTAAGTTCTCTTATTACAATTATCCCTATTAGTTTTATAAATCTCCAAAATCTCTCATTTTCGCCCATTATATTAATGTATTAGCGCATCAGATCAGGGGCGGCTCTACAACTTTGCAAAAAAAGCACTCGCCTTAGGTCCCCAAATTTGAGGGGCCTCATTTTTAAAAAATTAATAGGCTATAAGTCTTTTTTTAAAAATAATATCGAGTATTATTTGTAGAAAATAACTTTTTTATATAAAAAAGTAAAGAAGTAATAGAAGTTTGATAAATTATGAATACTATGTCTGAAGAAAGATTAAGTTATTGACTATAATAAACTTTATTAAAGTATATATTCAAATTTAAGGCCTCCATTTAAATTTGACTTTAGGCCACCGATTTACTAGAGCCGCTCCTGCATCAGATTAATGTATTCGCGCATCAGATTAGTGTATCATGTATGTACATCAGATTAGTGTATCAGGTATAAAATGTAATCTACCTTACTTAACGATTAATGTATCTCGCGCATCATATTAATGTAACAATGCTTATATTATTGTATCAGTTTAAGGGATTTCTGTAATTATAAACTTATAAGGAACAAATGGTAATTTCACTTTAAAAGTATGTGATTTCTGTCCTTTGCCCCCAAAATTTGTCCTTTCTTAATAACTATATATATATATAAAAAAAAAAAAAAGTGGACAAGTATAACATTATTTTGTTATCAATAATTTCTTTTGATATCGCGCGGATATTAATACTAGCAGAGGCGGAGTCAGAATTTTCAATAAGGGGTTCATAATCTGTAGAAATAGATAGCCAAAGAGGGTTCGACATCTACTATATATACATATAAACTTAATTTAACTATAAATAAATAATATAATTTTCTGCCAAAGGAGATTCGAATGAACCCCTTAATGCAATGTAGCTCCGCCCCTGAATACTAGTTATAATACAAGCATGAATCAAGTGTATTAGCTTGTCCAAAAATGCCCACCTTGAGTTGTGCATGGTCAAATGACATTTCTGAAAATTACAATAGGTCTTAATTTTCTTTAATTAGTAGTTAAAAAAAAAAAACTGATTTCACACTGATCACAACATTTCTTATTAGGTCACACTGAAAAATTATCTCCGAGTGTCAATGGCGATGAGCAGAATTTGTGTGAGGAATTGCAATGGTATTCTCTCTATCTCCTATTCTTCACGCAGTAATTTTGAGTGTTTAGATGATTCTGTTACTCTATTCCATCAAATGGTTAAAAGGAAACCTCTTCCTTCAGTTGTCGATTTCTCAAAATTATTTAACAATATGATAAATATGAAGCATTACTCCAATGTTGTTTCTCTTTTCCGAAAAATGCAGAAATTAGGTATCCCAATTGATGGGTTCATCTTGACTAATGTGATTAACAGTTATTGCCTTATGCATCGTACTGATTGTGCATTTTCAGTGTTATCTATTTACTTGAAGAATGGCATTCCGTTTGATACTGTTGCATTTAACACCCTATTAAGAGGAATTTTTGCTGAAAATAAGGTTAAAGATGCTGTTGAATTGTTCAAAAAAATAGTGAGAGAGAAAACTTGTGAGCCTGATGAATTCATGTATGCAATCGTCATGAACGGGTTAAGCAAAAGGGGTCATACTAACAAAATTGTAAGTTTGCTCCGGTTAATGGAACAAGGTAAAACTCAGCCCGATATATATATCTACAACATTGTTATAGATGCTCATTGCAAAGATGGAAACTTAGATGCTGCTATCAACATTCTGAATGAGATGAAGCAGAAAGACATTTATCCCGATATAGTCACATATACTTCAATAATTGATGGTTTGTGTAAGTTTGGTCAGTGGGAAAAGGCTACGACTTTGTTCTCTGAGATGGTGAATGTTAATATGTATCTAGATCTGCGCATCTTCAATATACTAATAGATGGACTATGCAAAGAAGGGAAAGTTGAAGATGCGGAGGAAGTAATGAGACAGATGGTTGAAAAGGGAGTAGAGCCTGATATATTCACACACAGTATGATAATGGATGGATATTGTTTGCGTGGTGAAGTAGATAGAGCTAGGAGAATTTTCGATATCTTGATAGATAAGGGAATTGAGCCTACCATTTTTAGCTATAACATACTAATAAATGGATACTGTAAGAAAAAGAATCTTGACGAAGCCATGCAATTGTTTTGTGAAATTTCTCAAAAGGGATTAAAGCCTAGTATTGTTACCTACAATACTATCTTACAAGGCCTGTTTGAAGTTGGAAGAATTGGTGTTGCAAAACAACTGTTTGTAGAGATGGAATCTGCAGGGCTTGCCCCTGATTTATACATGTATGGTACTTTGCTTGATGGTTATTTTAAGTATGGACTTGTTGAAGAAGCTATGTCACTGTTTAATAAGTTGGAAAGAAAGACAGAAAGTGTTAATATTATATATCACAATATTATCATTAATGGATTGTCTAAAAACAGTGAGCTTGATAAAGCTCATGCCATTTTTGAGAAGCTTTCTTCAATGGGATTGATTCCGAATGTGAGAACATACACTATTATGATAGCTGGATTTTGTCAACAAGGGTTGTTAGATGAAGCTAAGGATATGCTTAGAAAAATGGAAGACAATGGTTGTTTTCCAAACAATTTCACTTACAATATTATTGTGCGAGGATATCTTAAGTGCAGGAAAATAAATGAAATGGTAAGTTTTGTGAAGGAAATTAATGGAAGGGGCTTCTCATTTGACGTAACTACAGCTGAGTTACTAGTAAATGCTATTAGTGAGAATCCTTCCGTTGTTGACATGTTACCAGAGCTTCATGCAGAAATCAAGAAGTGAAAATTGTTCACCGCTAGGTTTGTTCAGCTGCAGTATGGCTATGTGATACAATGCAATTGCAGAAGTTGATGGCAATTAGAGCGTTGGTTGAGGTTTCTAGGCAGACCTACTGAGGAGGTATATCGAATTTTGAGTTCTATATCCGTTTTTCTTTTTCTCAAAAATCAAATGTTATTGCATTATTAATGTGAGAATAAAATGGTAATCTTGAGTTTCATTATGTGTTTTAAGTCTAGTAATATCATTTATCAGGTGCTATTTAGTCATCGAATCTGATAGGAAATACTATAGTTGCCAGATTTGTGTTCTTTCCATTTGGCCTTGTCTGGTAAAGCATTTTGCAGCTCTTGAATCCTTCATTCACTGGCCAAAATTGGCTTATTTCCTCCATTCCAGTCATGATGCACTTCTATTGTTGTAAAGCTGAAAGTCCTACTCGAATCATGTGTACCCTATCCACCTATTTTGCCAGGAAAGGGCTTTTATACCATCTTTCAGTTTAATGTGAATGTGCTCTGAGAATTCACTCCATAAGTTTCTGACATATTTCCAACTCCATAAGAACAGTTAGGAACCTTCGTGATACAAAACTTCTCCATCCCATATTATTTCTGCAATCAGTTGCTTCTTCATTTCTTCGTACTCTTTGTAGAACCTCCAAAGTCTCACATCATAAGGAGATTTTTGTTGTTTATCCTAAGGTTTCTTGCTCCTATTTCGCGTTCCTTCTTCCTTCTTGTCACAATTTCTCATTTGACGAGGTTGAAGGCTTTCTTCTCTCTATTAGCTTGCCACAAGAAGCCTTCCCTGAACTCGTCTCTTTCTTCCTTAGTATTGGGGTATTGGATACAGAGACATAATATATGTATAGAAAGAGTGTCCAAGACACTATCACTACAACAAAAGCTGCTTTTAGCGGCAATACATATGTACATTAACAAAGAGTGTTAAAGCCTTTACCGGCACTAATTAATTGCCATTAAATCCAATGTGATATAGGCTTTAGCGATATTTACAAAGAGTGTTAAAATATAATTGTCACTAGTAATAGTAATTGCCTCTAAAAACATGTTTAGTTGCAATTAAGTTATTGTTATTAATTAATTACCGCTAAAAATCATTTTTTGGTATAGTGTATTGGTTAGGACTAGTCTTCCTTCTAAGGATAAATATTGCTTCCAATGTGTGAGTGTCTTCTCACACTTGTCCTGATTGACATTCCCAAGTCTTTGATAATTGTTCCACATTGCATCCCCAGGTGTTCTACCAACTTTGTGTGATTTACCTTGAAAATGTCACTCTACATAATTTGCTTGTTAACATGATACAGATTCAATCAACAATCAGATTGTCTTCAGGTACAATACTTGTTTTTCATTTGCTTCGCACATTCTAAGAGTATCATCTGGATTTAAGAGATGTAATTGATCCTTGGCCTCTTGTATTTACTTGAAAGCATTATATCTGGTCAAGCTGTGTTTGCCTTGCTAATCTTTCTATCAAGGCCCTCCATAACTAAACTAAAAAGTAAAAAAGAAAGAGGGTCACCTTACCTTAAACTCCTATGAGCAATGAAAAAACCTACTGGTGTATCACTTATCAATATTGAGAAGTTGACAGTGAATGTGTAAAACTTTATCCAATCTCTCTATTTATATCCAAACCCCATATCTACTACCATCGAGTTCATCAAAAATCCCCAATTTACATGGCTGTACACCTTCTACATGTCCAGCTTTATCAGTACCCAAGTGCTCCTTGTCTTTTCTTTTTTTATCCAAAGCCTCATTGATGCGCCATTATTTGCCTATCTTTAGTGAATGCCAACTGTTTTCTCTCCACTATATTGCTGATAATATATATATATATATATATATATACTATTAATCAAACTAAATGTTTCAACTTTTAGTTCCATTCTTGAGATAACAGTCAAAAGACACACCTGGACTATCACTTTTCGCGAGTTTCAAGCTCCAACACCAACTATCTATTGTTTTCTTTTTCTGCGTGGACTATCACCCTCTATGTATTAAAACACACCTCAACTATCAGTTTTTCCCTTTTTCTACTTGAAAGATGGTGATAGTTCAGGTAGAAAAAGAGAATAACTGACAGTTGAGGTGTGAAACATAGTTCATGTAGGAAATGGAAACATCTTATAGTTGAGGTGTGAAACATAGTTCATGTGTGTTTTTGGCCATTAACTCTCCATTCTTCATGGGAGTTAAGGCAAGCAGTTTATGTTGCATCATGCATGTATATTCCTTGCAGAATGTTTGTTCCGGTGAAAATACTCTTCAACTTTCAACACGTCATCCTTGACAACTTCACTTGGAGAGCCTAATATGGCATTTATTCTACCCAATATTTATTCAGTTGGCACTTTCTTAACCCAGTAAATAATTTGGATAACTTTTTGGATTTTGTTAGCTCCCTGTCTGCTTCATGTTTTGTTTGAAGCAACTTCTTTTGCTCTCTTGTAATCTTGCATTCATTGGGGCCTGTTGAGCTGGACTTACAAATAAAAGGCTATCTTTATTATTTCTAGGTTTTAGTTTTTTGTAAAATAGGAGTATTTTTTATGTGTATGTTCTGAATTCTAACGAAACTATGTGTTGCCTTCTATAAATAGTGGATAACCCTCTTTAACCAAGCTCCTTGTGGTCGAGAACCCGCGCATACTGAGAGCTTAGTGCACCAGGCTGTCTTTGATTATGTCTTCCATGTAAATTGGCTAATCCATTTGTAGTATATGTTTCGGCTTTCAGACTTGTTTTTGTCCCCTAAACAATATGCATGCATTATTTCTCTTATAACAATAATTTTTCATGCCTTAAAGCTTTCTTTCAATTTATGTAACAGAACATGTTAACTTGCCAGGTAACCACATTCTTCTTGTTGATCAGACCGGTATGATACAGATGGTGTCTACCAGAGATGTCCGTGCTGTTGCAAGTGACCGTAGGTATAAGCTGAACCGATTAAATGCTTACATACAAGGAGGTTACTAGACGATGATGACAGGCATGGAACCTGAAAAGCGCGAATGTATAAGCTCAATCACTTGAGCCGACCTTAGGCAAACATCACCTTGCAGTGTTGAGGTGTCATGTCACGCGCATCCACAAATTATGACATAAGCTCAACCACTTGGGCCGATCTTAGGCAGACTTCGCCTTTGGGTGTTGCGGTGGCATGCCACTCGGCTTTCACCTGTAAACTAGAACCAAATGAATATGAATGAAAATTCAAACTATAGCAAATATCATTGTACATTGTACTAAAAAAAAGTTGTTTAAATTGTAAAAGACATGGCAGAGCCAACAACATAAAGTAAGCAACTTTGCCACTTATGTAACATGTTATTTTGCCATAATTATTCCAGATTTGTACTTTCCTTCAGTGTAACGCAACTTGTATTGTAAGCTCGGAAAAACGTTGAACACCCATCAAATGCTTTGCCATTTTCTGTTTCTACGATACGTGCCAGTAACAGCCAGGCAACTGCACTAAAGTGTCTCAATCAAAAGAAAGATCCCGTCTCCAAAGGATATCAAATTGGAAGTAATATGCTGATTTGTTTCTCCATCATGATTCCTTCTTCAGATTGTGGACACTTCTGTATAGCTCGTCTTCCCGAGCACGCTTTGCAGCAAGAGCTTCCTCGTCAAGCACTTGGATAGGCGACCATTCAGGAAGTTTTAGCCAATCATCTTTTTTATTGACCAGAGAGTCGTAGTAGCTTCTCAAGGCTGGTTTTACTCTTATAGTAGCATAATCAACTGTTGTTCCCACAACTGCAAACATGACAGAATAACGAACAGCACCAAGTTGACCACCTGATAATCATCCAATAGAACCGGTCAGCTATTTATCAGGTTCATAGAGATCAAGCAAAATCAGTAGTACGTCTTGAGAGTAACATATCGGAAATCATAGATTTGAAAAGCATAGATGAAATGCTAAACATAGATTCGAAAAGCATATAGATGAAATGCTGTCATCAAAAACTTCAGCTCAAACTGCATCCAAACTGAACTTGATTCAACTAGTAGCATCAGTAATAGGAAAAAGAGTTACAAAATATACAAATATTCCAGTATCGCATAGAAAGGGCAATATAGTTCACAAAGCTTCTGATATGCCTTGTGACTTTGTGGGTTTCAAATCCAACAGCAACAACAAACACAGTGAAATCCCACAGGTTGGGTCTGGGGAGTGGAAGTAGAGAGGTTGTTTTCGAAAGACTCGCTTGTGGGCTTCAAACCCAATGAATAAAATATCAAAACATAAGCAAGGGTAAACATGAACAACGTAGAGCACTTTCCAGATTACAGAGTAAAAGCTACAATCTTAACTGGTCTCTTTGCACAAATTTATCTAACATAGCTATGAGATTAAACAAAGCTTCTGCACCATGAGAATACAACTTTATATTGAACTGATAAAAGGTATGATACATACAAGACTTCTCTCGATAGTATTGAAGCCATAATAAACTTTAAAACTAGATGTGTTGATAACAATTATTTTGAATTGATATCACAAAAATGTCAGTGCCAAGCCAATTAATTTGGGACTGGGGGAAGTTGTTGACCAGAATGTTGAAATACAAATGCATAGAGTAACTGTTGTTCACCAAACTACAGAAAATTGAAATACTTCCCATAATCGTTGGATCACAAACTAAAGTGATCATAACTAGCTCGTTTTTTAAGTTGGATCTAACAAAACATCTTCAGCATACTTTAATTAATGCTTGGATTCATAGATTGAGCAAGAGGCCCATTGGATTTGCCACCCAAGGGTGTATCCTAGTGGTCAATAAGGTGGGAGGAGAACGAGGTCTCAAATTCTAATCCCAGTAGGTGAACTCTTCCCATCGACCTAAACCTGACCTTGGTGGGCAAAGTTACCCAATACGTGTGCTGGTGGGAACAGTACCCAATGGAATAATCATGTAAGCTGACCCAGACACTACAGGCATCCTAATTCCAACAACTCTCCACGGAATCATTATATATGTAATGCAAAAATATCACTCGCCTAAGAACCTCTTGCCAGGAGTCTTTTCCATTTTTTTGATCTTTTTTTATATATGATGCAAGGTTCCTCCAATCTTGGTCTCCTCTCAAATGGACATGTAAGAGACTTTTTTCCCGTTAAAAATTTTTAAAAAAAGGCAGTAGTGAACAAATCTAGCTGCCCTGATTTGCAAACAAACATGACCATGAAAAATCAGCAAAGGGGCTAGCTCAGTGAAACTATTTGTACCATGATTATTTATAAACATAACCCTTTTTTTTATTAAAAAAAAATATCTAAATACATGATGTCATTAAAAAGAAAGACCACATGTCTAGTTAATGTCTGTGGAGCCTTTGATGCGCTGGCGGCTGGCGCACACACAGAAACACATTGAGGAGAGAGAGTTGCAAATTTTACCTTGCAGACGTCCAAGTATAGCACCACTACCAAAACCTCCAATTGCTGAGTTCAGCAGATCATCAGGCTTTCCTGTTCTACTTGCTCTTACGAACTCACGAGCACCTGCCACGCAAATACAAAAGAACATATATTAACTTCACTCTTGTGTGCCATTGGACACAAACAGCACCAAAATAGTCAAATGGCTATCATCACTCTTTTGACTAAAGGGCTTCTAAGAAATAGACGATCTTAAGTGGAATCAATGTCCCAAGTCCAGAGCCAGGTTTTTCATATATAGTTGCAGTATGAGACATCGTTCAATGAAGACTGCATAAATTATGTGGATTAATTTGTTGTGGGATAAATCTGTTATAAACATTTTGAACATGTCACTGAGTATGAAGAATGGTCTGTAAGATGAGTTTATTCATGACAGCTAGACTAGATGACTGCTAAATTTGTGATAAAAATTAACAACATCACCAAAAAAGTGGAGTGTTCAAGAATAAACTATGTGAGGAATGCAGATGAGGTGAACAAAGATTGTCACGTGTGGAATCTGAAAGATGCAAACTTATGAAGCAGAAATCTGAACAGAAATACCAGCTTATTGGCTTTCAAAGTAAAAACGGCATAGAGGAGAAATCAATCAAGTAACATCACTCCCATGTTAGTGGAAGTTGGCGTGAATACTTTGTCTCCATTTTGCTCCATTCAAGTTTATTTCATTCTAACACTAACGGATTACCTTTTAATAGTAATTAGGGGTTCTCTATTCTCTAAACCGGTAAATCTCCCGTCATTCAAATCTAACCAAAATATAAGGACTCCTAATAAACACAGGATCTAACATATGTGCAATACAGCAACATAAATCTTTATACCGACTAGTATTTTTTTTTATGAGAATGGTAACTTTTTCTTCTATTTATCCACAGGTATACTACATCAAAGTAGCCCCCTTCCAAAAGTATTACAAACTAAACAGACTCCATATCCACTAGTTCTTATAACTGTGGAATAACAAGAAGTTGGACTTATCAACCAAAAAATAGAAAATAACACAAATATAGAAGCCCAGTAGGTGGAATCTGCTACTGTCAGATCGACGGGTGATTTTAACAATAGAAAAATGCTGCGAATGTCTTTGAACCAAAAGGTGGATGAAGGATAATTTTACATCATTTACTAATTCATAGTGATATTTTTGGCCCTTTTCTATTTCCATTTTGATGTTGCTGGGGGAAAAGCAAAAAGGGAAGGGTCAGAGAAAGTAAGCAAATCTGTAGTACTAAAACAACACACAACGTGGCCTAATATTTTCAATCAGTAGTGCTAAAACAATACAGTACGTTGTCTAACATTTTCAACATCTTGGAAACAACACATCTCCCCAAACCGTATTTCCAAAATCAAATTCAACTCAACGTAAATCTTCATGACATGATTAAGGGATATAAACATTTTAAAACAAGTAAAAGAGTGAGATTACCGCAATAACATGCAGTGACGATAGCAAAATTAGTTGCATAAGTTGCACAAATGTTTGCTAAGCCATGAACTTTCCTATGCTTTGATACCAAACCAGCTCCTCCACCAGCCACCCCTAAATTCCAAACGAAAAAAAAAGAGTTACAAATATCAAAATAACAATAAACTTAGACGAACAATCAATTGATCAAAACAAATATCTCAAATAAGTTTGAAAAATCGACTATTTAAATAAAGTACCCGCAGGAATCCCGTAGGTTTTGCACAAACAGTGTATATGTGTTCATAAATTCATTAAATTTATACATATATTAACTTTAGCACCCAGTTATTATGACTTAAAATCGTACTAAAATTCAGAATACATAAAAATTGAAATTCTAGCTTCGCCTATGAGTATATTCATTTCATCTTCGCTGTATTTCGATCGATTTAATCACGTACAAGCTCAAAATATCAATTTAAAAGCGTAAATCGAATTAAAATTAGGGTTTTCGTGAGAACTAAAAAGTACCAGCTAAGAGAGTCGGAAGAAGAAACCGTTCCTTCCAATCTGATGATGATGAAGACGAAGATGAAACTTGTTCTTCTGAATTACTTTTACGCATGGAATCCATTGATTCTCAATTTCGATCTTCTGGTGAAGTTGATCGGAATCGGAGAGATTTGAGTGACCCGAAACAAAATGAGGAGGACTGAGTTTTGGATTAAAAGAACCGGCCCAATTAAAAATGGGCTAGTCTTGATAAGAATTTGAAAACTTACATGAATATACTACTATAAAAAGGGTAACTTTCACATATAGCCACTTTAAAATAGTCAAATTACTCTCCATAAGTCCATAACTATAGTTTGATTACAATTCGTAGCTACATGTTATAGGGAGTAGGAGAGAGAGGTGAGAGAGAGGGGAAAAAGTAGGAGAGAGGTTAATTGTATATGTATATTGGTTAGATAATTGTATATTATACATATGTATTTGTATATATGGCAAGCGAGATTGAGAGAGAGAGGAGAGAGAGCGATATTGGGAGAGGGAGGAGAGCGGCGAGCGATATTGGGAGAGAGGTGAGCGAGAAAGGGAAGAGAGTGGGAGAGAGGTGAATTGTATATGTATATTGGATAGATAATTGTATATTATACATATGCATTTGTATAAAAAGCAAGCGAGATTGGGAGAGAGAGGAGAGAGGCGAGCGAGATTGAGAGAGGAGAGAGGTCATAAAAGTGAATTGTATATGTATATTGATTAAATAATTGTATATCATACATATGCATTTGTATATTCTGGTGAATTATACATATACAAATGTTGCTAATTATACAAACTCGAAGTCAGCCCACATAATTAATGTACAATGTTAGTCGTGAGTGGTAATTATAGCAAACTATAGCTATGATGAGTAATTAAGTAGTATAAGTTTGCTTAACCACATAATTTCCCTTATAAAAAATATTTATCATTTATAACAATACCATTTTTTTCACTTTGGCACTTTTAATATATTTATAATACATGTTTAATACATATTACGATGAACATTTTATTATTCACATATATACAGGTTTTATTGATGGATAATACATTTATCACACATATTCTAAAAACAATTATAATACACATATATTGCATATATAATTCACTTTTAATACACGTTATAGATTTAACATAATATTGCTATGTAATGCTATAAATAAAAAAATATCGCTTAAATCAGTAATTATTTATTAAAAAGGTACCCATCCAACTTATTTTTCCTAAGAATTTCATGGTTCACCTTCCTCGTACGAGTATCGAAGAAGTGTAGATCATTTTGATTAGTTGTTGAAGAGAAATGAATTGATTCGGTCATTCAAGTCAACTAGCATTTATTTACATCAGGATTCGACCTACATGGACTTCTTCCTTCTCTTATGATACTACATATGAGATTTTCTTTAATGGGAAAAGGGTTTGATATACCCCTCAACTTTGTCATTTAGAGCTGATATACCCCTTGTTATGAAAGTGGCTCATATATATCCCTACTTATAAACAAATGGCTCACATATACCCTTATCCTCTAACGGAAATGAAAAAATATATAATTTTAAACTAACTTTTTATTATTTTTTTCTAAAAAATATAATCCCATATGAGTAAATTTAATCCTCGTCAAACATATTTTTTTTGACTTTTATTTATTTCAATGACTAATTTAGAATTATTATTTTGATAATCAAATTTATTTATGTTTCACTAATATTCTTGTAAAACTTATTGTAGATGACCAAATTTTTTTCTTCGAATATAAAAATCAAATTACAATATAGAAAAAAAAAATAGTTTAAATTTTTTTCTTTAAGCTAATGAATGAAAGAAAAAAAATAAGAATAAGAATAAGAAACTCAAATAATTATAATAAAAGAAGTCAAAAAATAATTTATGTATGAAAAAAATTAAAATATACCTTGAACTTTGATAGAAGAATCATATATACCCCTAAATAATTTTAAAAAAAAAATAAAAGTAATAAATATAAATTTAAAACTAATTCTTTTAATTTCCGTTAAATAAAGAGTATATGTGAGTCATTTTATAACGGCAGGGGTATATTTGAGCCGTTTGTATAACGGTAAGGGCATATATGAGCAACTTTCATAACGAGAGGTATATCAACTCCAAATGACAAAGTTGAGGGGTATATTAGACCCTTTTTCCTTCATTTTTTTTAGCGTTTTGATTTAAAACCACGTAGGCAATTGCTAGTACCTTTTCAGCTTTTTAGGTGGGGACGATCGAAAAAGTATTCCTTCTATTCCAATTATTATATATATATCGTATTTTTCTAGTTTGTTCAAAATAAAATGTCACTTTTTTTTTATTATTATTAGAAATAACTTGATTTTAAAATTCTTATTTATCTTTAATAAAATGATTTTCAGTCACACAACCATCTAGAATTTGTTTCTAAATTTAAATTTGAAATTTTGTATTTCTTTCTCAGATTTCATATTTAATTAAATAATATCATATAAATTGAGATAAAATTTATCTTCAATTTTATTGTATTGTCAATAACGTATGAAATTAGAAAAATTCTAATTTTAATGATTTTTTTTTTTTTTGGATGATGTTGATGTTTACATCTTAACTAGTTGTAGCACTAAGCTAACTAGTAATTATGCACTTTATATTCTTTATTATCTTTTGGATACATAATTAGGAAAGGAGATAGTAATTATTATATACATGTTAAATGTTATTGACTAACTAATAAAAGTTTGATCATAGAGGGGACAAAGATGAAAAAACTAGTGAAGGAAGGTACCTTTTTCTACATAGGTCCCTTGGATGCTTCAATCATCGAACACAGGCAAAATTAGAATTTCAATTTTATGAAATTAAAATATTAAATGATAAAATTAAATGTTAGTCCTTCAGTTTTTTAATTAAATTTGAGCATATATTTAATAAAAGAATTAAAATATAAATATATAATTAAAATGATCGAGTTCAATTAAATTTGTAAAATCATTCTTTAGTGCAAATATCACGTTTGAATAAAGGAGCTTTTTGATCTCTTTTTTCTTTTTTTCTTGCACTCAAATTTAAAATTAAAAAAAAAAATGACCAAAAGGTTGTTTCTTGTTACTTCTAAGCGCTATAAGAGGGACAAATGAATGGATTAAATATGATAGGAAAGGTTGAAAAATAAATAAAATATTCAATTCACTTATATTTAACGAAAAATTATATATAATGGCAAACTATTAATTCTAATTAAATGTTATAATCATACTTTGATTTAATTGTGCCATGAAACAAATTATTTGTCAGTCGTCTCTCTCCCTCAGACTCTTGCTCGCCACTCTCCCTCTCTCGCTTGCCTCTCTCTCTTTATACAAATAGAAATGTATAAATTGTGTTTCTGTTTGTATAAAGCGGGAAAAAATTATCTATACTCATGCAAATACATATATCTTCGTCCTATACACTTATAATTATACAATACAAATATTCCCCTGCCCAGCTCTTTTGCCTTTATCTCTTTCTCGCTTTATACAAACACAAATTACACAAAATACAATGTATAATTTATGTTTGAATAAAGCGAGAGAGAGTGATATTTGATATACAAACGTTTTATTTCGATTCAATTTTATACAAATTCAAATTTTATACTGATATACAAACACATAAAAGAGGTCGTCAACGATTTATACATGAGAGGCTGCCAACAATTTATACAAATGGTTTGCCTGCGAAATTATACAAATTTCAAGAGGAGCCAACGAATTATACAATTGTTTCTTTTGTATATATGTATAACGAAATAGCCTAGCTTCTTTTGTATATATGTATAGTGAAATAGTCATAGCATGTTTGCTATGAAGCGCAATTATGCAAACTATAATAATAACATACAAATATGAATTTTGTGTTTGTTATATGTGAAAGTTGCTCTATATTTAATATGGATAATAAATGATATAATCGACGAATAATACAAATATTTATATTATTCATAATTCCATAAATATTTAGGTGAGTATATATGCTAAAAGTCAAAATAAAATTAAAATTCAAAAAAGCAAGAACTTGAAGAACTCAGAGAAAAATAACAAGGTGAAAAATATATTAATCTCCTCTATAAATATAGTACTATTGTTTACTTGAGCAATTGTGAGCAGAGTAAATATTTAGGATATGTTTGATATAAAAAAAAAAACTTAATTTTTTAAAATTAATTTGACCTTGATTTTTTTTTTAATATCATACCAAAAAACACCCTTAGAAGGTGGTAACAACATTGGTATACCTAGAAAATAAATTGTATAGAGCCTAGAGGGTGTGTTTGATAGGAAGGAAGATGTTTTTCACCAAGAATGAATCTTTTGTTTGGTAGGTTGTTAATTGTTGCACTATTTTTTTATAATATATTATATTGTATTGTATTTAATTGTACATTATATTTAATGAATATAATATTTATATAGATTGTATCGTTCTCTGTCATTACATAATGTCACACATCAATAATTTGAAAGACAAATCTATATATATAAAAAAGTATATTACGAGATAGAGTTATTATAAATAGATAGGGTAAAAAATAAAATCTGAAATAATAAATAAAAATAAAATGAAAATTACTAATTAAAGTAATAATACAATTACATCAAATTAACTATTACACATGATAAAACTTTTTATTATAATCTAACAATAAATTAAATAATATAATATAATAAAATTTAAATAATAATCGAAACAAACATTATATTAACAACCATCCAAACAAGTAGAGGGAGAGTCAAAGTTAATAATTAAAGTGGTAACAACAGACATTGTGGGACACTCTTTTTTATTTATAAAAAATATTAGGAAAATAAAAAGGCTTGGTATATATGGTAATGCAATGAGTAGAAATTGAGTGGTTTCCATGTGAAATTGCTTCAAATTAGCCTCCTCAATCACACTTATGTTAACCTCTTTTCACACTTTAATGATAAAGTTAAGATTTTTCTAATTTTTAGAATTTATTAAATTTCTTAAATTTTTCATGTATATATATTTTTTAAAATAATTAAATATTTTAGATGAAACTGATAATCCCATCAAAGGTAAGCAATCTATATCGTACTTTTTCTTTTTTATTTGTGTTTATGACTAGCAACATGAGCAAACTTACACTTATGAAGTATTTTTTGTGTGATATAATGGATTTAAACAGAAAAACTTCATCATTCATTATTGTTATACTTCTTTATTAAATTCTTTTCATTTTTTATTACTCCCTCCGTTTCACAAATAATGATTTAATTTGACTTGGCACGGAGTTTAAGAGTATAAAAAAGACTTTGCATCTTGTGGTCCTAAATTAAAGTTAGGTCAAATGTACAAAATTGCCCTTTGATCTTGTGGTCTTAAATATGCCACGTGGAAAGTTGTTACCAAAAAAAAGAAAGAGGTTATTCTTTTTGAAACATACTAAAAATGAAAAGAGGTCATTCTTTTCGAAACGGAGGGATAATTTAATAATATGAACTCTCTAGGCATATATTTTTATCGTACAATTCTATGTATAAGTGAGTTGATTATACCTATATATTTTATATTGTCAGTTGATAAAACTTAAACTCGTAAATTTTCTGTTCAAATTAATTTTAGTAATATGAGTAATAAAACAGAAAATAAAGATTCCAATTTCCAATTTCCAATTTCCAATCAGTGTGGATAACTAATTATCAAGTGAAAAAAAAAATTATTTGGTGGTTAAGGAAAATTAAAAGTTTCCAAAGGAATTGATGTTTCTCCTTCCATGGTTAGGTTAGGCAAAACTTCAAGAGAGAGAAAAGGGCAAATTATTACTTCCTTCCTTCATTTTTATTTCTCTATTTTGAACTTTATACGTCTGTTAATAATCAATGATTAATATAAGTATTTTATTGTAATATACATATTAATTAAGAAATAGTTGTTCATATTTTTTTTAATATGCTACAAATGACAAGTAAAAGTACGAAACAAAGGGAATATTTGGTGATTATAGAAGTAAAGTTTCAAAGGAAATGATGTTTCTCATCCCTCTATTATTACTTTACTTTTTAGATTCTCACACAACACATTCTACTCCTTTATTTACTTTCACAAACACACAAACATTTCTATGCCTAAACATATTTAAGGACAAATAATGGATTGTGAATCAACATAATCGATTAGTTGATTCTATATATGCTCAAAATAAAAATATATTGTCATACAGGTTACAAGAGTGATTTTTGAAAGAAAAAAAAAATGTCGAAACTGAGACCTCAATATTTTCCACTTATCAAGTCAAAATTCTTCTACTTATGTTCTTTCATTATCTCTCACCCTCTCTACTTCTCCTACTTCATTTTCTTCTCTCCTTACATCCTTAAACTCCTTTCATTCCTCTCTCCACTCTTCATCACAACTACCCTTTTGCTCCTTGCCCTTTTAACCATCTCTCCAAGTCTCATTCTCCACAACAACACGAAAGGATTAACACAAAAGAATGATGAAGTAGTACTCGAGGAGTTGGAGGAATTTGAAGCCTACAAAGTTGTGTTTGGTGCGTCCAAAGTTGATGATCAAGAAAACCATGTTGAGTTCTTGGACTATAAATCAGCTGAGGAAAGTGAATCCCCTATTCTTGATCAATTGGGAGAAAATCAAGGTGAAATGGAGAGTACTAAGCATGTCATAGAGGAGAAGACATTGGAGACTTGTTTCAAAAAAGTAGATGAATTTGAAAACACCACTTTGAGTCATAATGTGGAAGTGAAGAAAGTACTTGTGGGAAATGAACTTAGAAAAAAAGTTGAAAATGTGGGAATTGGTTATGGATCAATGAGGAAAGAAAAAGAGTGGAAAAGGACATTGGCATGCAAACTATTTGAGGAAAGGAACAATGCTAGTCATAGCAATAGTGAAGGAATGGATATGTTGTGGGAAAAATATGAACTAGACACCACAAAAACAAAGGCAAAGAGGGACAATAATGTAAAGAAGATGAAAAAGAAAGCAGAGTTGAAAGAATATGAGGAGGATGAACAAGAAATGAATGATCAATTGTGTTGTTTACAAGCCCTAAAGTTTTCAGCTGGAAAAATGAATTTGGGCATGGGAAGGCCTAATCTTGTCAAGATTTCAAAGGCATTTAAAGGTTTTGGATGGCTACATCATGTGGGAAAGAGTAACAAAAAGGTGCATTGTGGTGATCTAAGTTGTTCAGACTCTTAAAAATGTCAAATGGTTAAGCATGTTGAGTGCTCCAAAAATTAATAGGCAGAGTTTATGAATTAAGTTAGATATAAGGTGAACAATGTATCTAGTATTAAATATGCTTTGAAGATAACTGCATTACTTGTCAAGTAGATTACTTCTTGTTTTAGTCCTTGAGTCTTATTCTAGCATAGTAATCTATTATAATGTGTTCTTGTTAGCATGATAATGTGTTTACACTAAGCTTTTCTTCTTCTTTTTTACCATTTGCAAACTTATTTATTGACTTAATTAATCCACCACGAAAACCCTATCGCGATATTATATTTAAGACAAGGACATGCATATATATGGGGGAAAACACCAAGGTTTGCAACAAATATTTCAAAGTTGAAACCATCAAAAGTTCAAATCCTAAATCCATCGGTGACTAAAACACATAGTTAGTTTCCACACAGACATTTAAACATCTATATTTAAAGATCAATTGGAATTTTTGCTTCTTTAATCCACCATTTTCAACATATTTCTTGACATAACAAAAGGCATAACTAGAAGTAGAAAACAAAAATAATGCAGGAACAAGGGACCAATGTTGAAAGGGCAGCATGGTGCATTACCAGAGAAGGACCGAACCACAAGAGTCAATTGTATGCAACCTTACCTTACCTGCGTTTCTGTGAATGGCCAATATTTACATTCACAAAATCAATCACAAATCAAGAAAGTGCAAATGGGAACATGTGAAGATGGACAGTATCCTCTGTTGATAGCTGATAATAGAATCCATGAGATATAAATGACTAATATAAACTCATTGCCACAAACACAGCCTTCAAAGTAACATAGTTCAACTCATACAATGAGCAAAAAGGGCTGGATACTCTTCATGGGGAACTTAGATATTCTATATACTGCATAGCAAAAGCTACTTAAAAGTCAATTCCTACCTCCACCTATACCAATTAAAGGGAATGTTAGGGAATTGATGATTAACAAAGTGAACTCTAAGAGAAATTTTATAGCTCCTGACAAAACTTCTTCTACCTGGGGACATGAACTGTTAGAAATGCCAATGTAACAACGGAGCTACTACATTACAGGTGCAGCAATACCCTGTGGTGTCATGTGTTTGGCAGTTCCATTAAGCATAGCCCCACCACGATTCGTTCGCACAACATAGCCACCTGGGTTATCAGTTCGCTGGTATGATTGATATCCATCACCCCCACGATTAGATGACCATCCGCGGTGTCCACCTCTGTTGTTGAACTCATTTCTTTCGCCAAAATCATCTCGAGCATAACCCCTGCCACCTCCATAGTTTCCTCGGCCTCTTACTCCATAATTCCTGTAACCAGAACCCCCTCCAGATGGAAATCTACCTCTAAAGTGACCTGAAATAATGAAAGAAGATTGATTCACAAAGAAGAAGGATCTCAATCAGTCTCAAGGGAATAAAAATATGTTCTCTGCAGATTGTAGCAAGGTAGCGCCAAAGCAGGATACAAATTCACTGTAAGAATTGATGAATGTGCTATACAGGCTCGTGACAGTACAAATTCAGTCTCAATCAAATAATCTGAGAGTCTGTGGAAAGAAGAGCACAAATGTCTGAAACATGGTAATCATATGGCAACACCTCTGTAACAACCTAAGTTGCTCGGACTCTCAATGTTGCTGCACCCGCGTCCGATCCTTCAAAATGTTCTTAGATATTTCCCTTTATATATGCTAATCTGGAGAAACAGGCAGCCTTACACACTGAGGCTCTTTATCCTCACTTTAAGTAAACAAACAAACCAGAACATAGGCCATTCACAACACCCTTTCAGTTTCTTGTTCTCAATAATGCTAATGCATGTCATTTACACAGTTTTTCAAAATTTCTATCAATTAATTACACAGATTAGTCATTCTCAATTTATTTCAGATAATATTGAACTTGCCTCGATAATTGGTAGACTTCTTCTCCTCAACGTAAGCTTGACGTCCTCCAATTAAAATTGGAGATGCCTGAAATATAGGAAAAAACTTATCAAAAAAGATGAAGAGGAAAAGAGAACTCAAAAAGGCATTTCAAGCTAATGACAGTAGTTGGAAACTAGTGGCAATAAAGAGTGACAGCACTGGCGGCAAGTACTGTTTGAATACTTATAGTGGAGTGGTAGAAGCAATCATGTTTGCTAGCATAATTTTTCTCACATATAAAGCTGAAGTGGACTGCGTAAAGGAAAACCCATTTTTCTGCTGCTTCAACCCTTCTTATGTTACCCTGACCAGTAGTTCTACTTGATATGTATGCCAAGGTGAAGATGGAAATAAAAGCCTACTGATAAACGCTTAAAGGATTTGATTGTGCTTTTTCTCTTAACGTAAATTAACTGTGATTTCGTACTAGAAGATAATAGAAGCAACAACTAGGAAACACAGAAATATTATAACTATTCTCAAATCAAATGTGATCTTGAGATGGCTGTATGAATTTCAGACGAGGGAAGAAACATTGCAGTATGTTGTCGTAGTTTTATCCAGTCATATTCATCTATGCTAGCTAATAAATCAGACATGATATTTAAAGAATGAAACTGAAGATACCTCAATAGCTTTCTGCAAAGCACTTGCCTCCTCAAATTCCACGAAACCATAAGAAAACCGTTGAAGCTGTCATCCACCAATTACAATTATTAACAAGATCAGTGAGCGCACAAAAGAAACTATTAGCCAACAATCTACTCGGGTTTTTTCCTTAATTAGTTAGAATGTTAGGGGCTTAGGGCAAACCAATTTATTTTTAACTTGAATGCCTCCATTCTTTATAGGCCCAAACTTCTTGAACTCATCAGCAAGTAAGCCCACAGTTGCAGTCGGAGGCAGACCTTTTACGTAGATTGAATAGCCATCTGTGACTGGAAGAAATTAAAGGAAACATATGAACAAGAAATCAAACATATTAACAGCAAGACAATTATAAAGAAGAAAGCAGAGCAGAATAGCAAAGTTGTATACCTTCTCCATCCTGGTTATTCACATTATCAACAGAATTTGAGCTGGAAGATGGGCGAACAGTTGCTGTTACAGGAGGTTGATTCACTTGCTCAACACTCCTTGCCATGGGCTTCCGAGAAGCAGGTGCTGGAGCAGAGGAGAAACTCGCAGCACTTCCCTTGAGATGCATGACCTGGAAGAAAGTTGCAAATTGTTTTAGCATAAGAAAAGTTCATCATTACCCTCTCCCCTCTAAAAAATCATCTTAGCCAGAAATCAAGTCAGTAATCAAATATAGACTTTTTGACAAATGATCTAATCTGTACTCAATAAACAGCACCATAGAATCTTACAGCTATCTCGTATGTTAACCTTCCCAAATTTAGCTCAACCCTTCTGAAAGAAACATGCAGAAGCAATAGGCTTCCAGTGATATTTTTTTCCCAATCAAACTTACAATTGAAGCATACGACTTCTTAGGAGCATCTTCACTTTTGATGTTAGACTCAACTACAATTTGAGAGTCATCTTGCATTTCATCAACGACCTCAGCGACAGGAACTTCCTCTTCAACAGGCACGTCACCATTCTCAGGTGGATTGTAAACTTCTCCCTCATTAGCTTCCTCCACTGATAGTGTACTCTGCTCAGAAATGTGATTTTGCTGCACTGGAGGGGAAGCTGCAAAAGATTGTAAACACTTACTTCAATCCTCAGTTGCCAATATAAGACAATATCAAACTAATAAATAATCTATCAGCTTAAATTACCTAGTTCAGGAGTCACAGGAGCCACCACATCAGTCTCCGGGACCTCAGCGGGATCATGTTGATCGACACTCTCTACATATCGAAACATGTCATTCAGAACAAAGTATCCTCGGTCTTGTGGTGCTAGGAAGAAAGTTTGGGAGAAATTCCGAATCAATGTGTCGTTCCCAGTCAAACATCCAGTCACAAAGACATGCACTCCCCCATTAAAGGATTCTTGCGAATCCACAGACTTAATCTCCGCTCTGAAGTCCCCATAGTTTAGTGAGAGTATCTTATGATTGATTGCCTAGGTGTTTGACATCAAACAAAAGAAAATGAGGGTCTTTATCATATTAAACTCAAAACATAGCAGAGGGAATAACAGAGTAGCAGAGTAACGAGTCAAATCCATCTCAATCTTGTAATGAATAGATACAAGACAAATTCAATTATATATACCCAAAACAAAAAGACCTGCACAGTCAATCTTAGCATGCCTACTCGTCATGGTATAACATAGCCATGACTACCCATCTGAGTGCAGAATTAAATCAATTCAACAACAGTAAATAGGCTAAAGCCCCTTTAACACCTTTTTACACCTATGTTTCAATTTCAAAATAGTTGCCATAGGTTATATAACTCATCATTATCTATTTTCTTCAACTTGGACATGTTTCATTCCCATACTCCATAATTCATCTTTTAAGATAAAAAAGGGTCTCTATAACACTAAAACTCTAAAAGTTATTTCTGAACACTTATCGTTTAAGACAAACTAGGGACTCTATAAGAGTAGAAAGTTTTTACATTTTTTCTATCTGACATACAAATTTCCAAGCAAACTAAGATTACCAGATACAAGAAAATACACATTAGTTTTAGTTCAGTAGCTTACTTCCATGGTAGTGGTGATGCTCATTGAGCCATCATCTTCAGGTCGTCCAAGTTTGCTTATATCCTGATAAAACCTAAAAACAAGTCCAGGAGAATGGTGCAGAATATGATAATACTGCTGCACAAATGCATTTCCAACCTATAACAAAAAAAAAAAAAAAGGTGAGCCCAAATTCAGTATCCAACTCACCCTAGTGTTATCACAGGCGAAAAGCACAAGAAAAAGTTCTAAGGTCTATAGCAAAGTGCAAATAAGACATGGGCTTTTAATGAAGAAAGGCGCAAATGGAGAGAACAATAAAAATATGAATGTGTCGTCCAAAACTAATAATGAATAACAAAACACACGGACAAAGAAATTGAAAACTAGTTATTTATAAAACGAAATATCAACTATTTACTGTCGCCTCTTCCGAATTACGCTCCTTGGCAAGAAAAAAGTTGCCACAGATCCCTGATGACAACTATAATAGAAAAGTAGTGCAGAGCATGCATGCAAGGAACAGTAACATCAACATAGTGTGATCACCTTAACATAATAAACAACAGTACATCAAAAAGGCTAATGGAGAAAACAATACAAATGTTTATGTTTCATCCAAGACTAATAATTATTAGCATGAATAACAAGCACGTTGACAAAGAAATTGAAAACTAATTATTAATAAACGAAATATCAATATGTTTCGCGCCCCGATGACAGCACAAAGTGCCTGCTAAGCAAAGCAGGTAACATGTTTTAGGCCTCAGGCTTAAGTGAGCCTTTGACAACACTGAACCACCAACAACAACAACATACCTAGCAAAATACCACAAAGCAGGGTCTGGAAGGGTAGAGTGTAACCAGACCTTACCCCTACTTCTTGGAGGTAAAGAAGTTGTTTCCGATAGAAAAGCAGTTACAGAAAGGAAAAACAGCACTGAAGTAAGCATGCAAACTAATTGTAAAGTGGTGCAGAGCCTACATGCAAGGAACCGTAACATCAACAAATCACAGTGTGATCACCTAAACATAATAAACAACAGATGAAAACAATACCAAAAGCCATACATCAATAAGTCTAATACTACCAAAATACACAACACTAACACACCCATGAAAAACAGAACACCCAATACAAAACTAAGCTCAGAAAACCGAAATCTCACAAAGGTAGGTTAAAATACGCACAACTTGAGCAGGGACAGGTTGCTGCACTACTGCCGCTGCTGCAGCCTCCATTTGTTGATCAAACTCGAACCCACAAACTGTCAAAAACCCAAAATTGGAAAAAAGCAAACAAAATGTATAAGCTCAAAAGTTCAAAACCCTATATATCTATCATAAAACAGAAAAGATACACACGTAAAACTGAAATATAGAAACAAAACTAATCATCCCATCAATCAGTAAGCACCAAAAAGAAAAACGAATGTTATACCTGGATATATGAACTGTTCGCCGGTGAAGTTCTCCGGTTTACTCGCTACACGAACACACAGAGTCTCTCTGTATCTCTGCAATGGAGAAGTGGAAAGGGCAGTATTTGTAGGGTTTTTGCAGAGCACGAAGAGAACAAAAGGGTTTATGCCAATAACGTCTTGTTTGATTGGAAATAAGTTATTTTGCAATTTTATTTTAAATAAATATGAAAAAAGATTCTTTTATTTATTTTATTAATTAAAAATATATTTTTTCTTTTAATATAATAATATTATTAAATAGTTACATAAAAAGATTAATCTAATGAAATAATTTTTTTAATGAGAATACCAAACAAACTATAAATAATTGAAGAAAATTGGCAAATAAATTATGTTTGAGATTATAATTTATAATTTTTGAGTATTTGGTTGATTAGACTTGGACTAGAGTAGACTAGAAAAGGGATAATTAAGTTTTATTTCTTGACCTTTTCAACAGACTTTGGGAGAAAAGTTTTGTAAAAGGAGTATTATTATTTATTTTGAGATAAGTAATTCCAAAATTGTTAAGTCACATAAAGAATGTGATAGAAATAATATTAAAATTATGATTTAAATAATTTTGTTTTAATTTTTTTTTAATATAAAATGTGGGATTAAGTAAACACATATTTAGTCATGGAAAAGTTTCAAAGTGATTTCTACGTGTGATAATATAAAATTGGAAAAATAGTATAAATAATAAACTATTAATTTAAATTAAATGTTATAATTATAGTTTCATTTAATTTCAGTATGTAGCAAATATTTTGTCATTCTCCTCTCTCCCCAAAAATCTCCCTCGTCACTCTCACTTTATACAAAACACAAATGTATAAAAATTGTGTTTGTGTTTGTGTTTGTATAAAATAGAGAAAATTAAATATAAATACAAATACATAGATTTTCATCTTAAACACTTCTCTTTTGGCTTTCTATCTTTCTCGACTTATATAAACACAATAAACAAATTACAATGTATAAATTGTGTTGTATAAAGCGCGCGAGACAGATTTGATATATATATGTTTTATATCGCTTCAATTGTATGTAAATTTAAATTTTATGCACAAATATCTAACTAATTTACATATATAAACGATGCACATTTATACAAATGAGAATCTTGCCTTCGATTTATACAAATCTAATGCTCCATAGTTTTATGAAGCGCAAATAGCAAAACTAAGCCATAGAGCGCTAATATGATTTTTATATTTGCTAAACCTATAAAATCACCGGTTAATTTTGTGAGAATTAGCAAAAATCATAAAGTATACATAATATATTAACAATGTAGGTCAATTTATGATCTTAAATAATATTTTAAATGTTGATATTTAGATTTTTATGATGCAATCTTATAATGTAATTGTGTATATCTTATCATTGTATGTAGGAGAATACTTATAGCTAAACCTCAACTCAAGAAAAGTTCAAAAAAAAACAATAAAAACAAAAAAAAAATGACTTGTTAATGTGACATTGCCATAAAATTACAGTATTTATTTATTTATTTGTTTGTTTATTAACAAGAAGATAACATGTTAAAAGGAGAAGTTGTAAAAACTCAAAGTTGATTGCACATTACAAGCACCAACATATGTTACAGTTTCTAATTAGAGTTCAACACCTTATGCTGGAAGTCGAACCATCATTTGACCTTGCATGACACTGTAAAGAAAAACACCTAATTGTCAAACGAGTTTAACTTTTATATACTGACGTACAGTAACTATTAATAATCGTTCATGAAAAATGAAATTAGCAGGTTATGTGTTGTAACATGTTAAAATATACTGATAATAGGCTCACCTCTTGACGTAATAATAACAGAAATCAGCCAAAACGAATGTTTGAACAATTTCTGCCAAAATGATCATTGGTATCCAAAAGAAGCCCCCTCCACTCAAAGACAGATATGAACCAGATGTATCATAGACCTGCATATGAATAAACTCGGAGACTATAAGTATTGACGGATTCAGAATTTTAAGTCTATGAATATGAAGTGTCATTGAACTTACTAATAGTAACAATAGGTGACAACAAAGTATAAAGTTGCATATTTTCGAAATTTCTACTTGCACACACACACACACATCCATTTTGTGAAAGCCGCGAGTGCAACTGCAACTGCAACTGCCTCTGGTTACAAGGGCTAGCATGGGGAAGTGTACAAACAGAGTCTAATCCTAAACTTTTTATCAGTGAATATGAAGTGTAGTTGAACTCACTACTTGCAACAATTGGTGCGAACAAAGTGTTTATTCTAGAACTTTGTTCACATATTATTGTTCTCGAAAGTAGTGAGTACAACTTCATCCTCCCCTAGTTATGGGTTCTGCCACACGAAAACATGGGAAAATGTATATATCGTGATCTGTATGCGCATTAAGCTTTGGAAATCCAATCTAGGGGGAGGTAAATATTGAACAAATTGATGTGTTTAGTTCAAAACATATAAGCTACTACAAGAAAAACTCCAAAACAAACCTTAATGATCCAATGAGCACAGCTGAAGAATCTTGAAACGCCCAACGCGAACACATAATGGGCTGTAAACGGCTCAATAATCTGAAATACAAAAACAGGAAACAGTATTGGTACTTCATTTAGAAAATTAAGAACGCGTGAATTCAAACACTTTTTCTTCTCTTTTCTAGTTCATGTGACGGAAAGAACAAATATATATGTACCTTGACATTCTGCATCAAACGAAGCTGAGGCAGCACGGAGACGCCTTCTATATACACAGCAAAAGCCCAGAGTATACTGAGAATAAGATTATTCGTCCGAGGATGGATAAAGAAAGCTATCACCAAAGAAGGTACTGTCTGTGGAGAGAATAACATGATACAAAAAGCAATGTCATTACTCATGAAGCAATTTTACTTCCAATGTATACTTCACAACTATCTAGCACGAAACAGCTAGATGTAGTACAAACACTATCAGCATCAGGGGCGAAGCTACGTGTAATAATGGGCTTAACTGAATCCAACTATTTCTTTGTTTTGTTTATATATAAATTATTGAATTCTCTTAGCATTACATAAAATTTCTAGTGTGGTGACGAAAGTCGCTCAAAAGCTGCTTTAGGTCGTATGTTCTAATCTCAGGTAAGACACTCTTATTCCCATTCTCGTAATTCTTCTCAAGAATGCCAAACTTGAGATTCGGACAATCTACACAATTTTAAGAACGTAACTGAAATGTTGAGCCAATTAAATTCAAATCTTGAATCCACGTCTGAACACGAAGGTACTAATAAGTTTAGAATCAATAAAGGGATCAACAGACTAACATGCATTTTACTTCAACAACAACTATAAGAGTAAAAAGGCTCGGGGGAGGAAAAGGTATAAACCACGTACCACGATATATTTCTTCATGTTATCCAAATCTTCCATGTAGGATGACTTCAACTTGTATTTCATCATAAATATAAGCCAGAACGTTGCCACGAGAGTGACAAGGTCTAGTATAGTATGAATATCTCCTTCGATTTGAAGACTACAAAATAATCTTGCAAATAAAAACGTTGCTGTGAGCTGTTGAGTCTTCAATGAAAGGCCTAAGCACAGCAGGAGCAAAAAGTTGTTAGAAGAATATTGATAGCAATTAGCAAGTAGTAAATAACTTGCTATCACAAATTAAATTACACAAAAGATATATAGAAAAGATCATTATACTGTCCATGTATATAACTTAAATCCATTTGCAAAACGTTTAAGGAATTGAATGAGTTATCTAGTGATTTGTATATGAGCTTTACAGGCATCTTACTACTTAGACGCAGTTAAATAATTTTGTCAGGGATTCACAAGTTAATACACATATATATTTACTTATTTTTTTAGCACAAATACAGAGTCTGCGAACAGATGCGTATCCAAGAGGGGGGTGGGGTCAACCCATGCCCCTCCTGAAATCATATATAGTAGTGTTATATTATTTTTTTTAAAAATATTTAAATATGAATGTATGAACCCACACTTGAACTATCAAGTAATGTCATGTAATTATGATTGGGTGCACCTCATAGAGGTTAGAAATTTGAATATTTTATTTATCTCTAATTTATTTTTTAATTGGGTAATGTCTCTCTAAGTGATTTGGACACGTAAATATAATTTTGGATCTATAATTTTAATGATTTAACTCATCATAAATCCACCTTTTTATAATAGCTGCGCACATATCAAAATAGTAGATACATAGCTACTAGATTTATTTGAACCCACGAAGCCCTACCTAGATCATCAGACCCTACTAGAGTATCATTATTCCCAAATAAAAGAACTTAGAACAGGTTCTCAAAAGCTCTTTTCACTTTTTCCTAAAAGTCTGGCAAAATACCTCACTCATAAATTGATTTGCAGAAAAATATTTATATGTAAAATTAGTACCTGAGCAAGTCTTGTGTGTTGTCAATTTGTAAATAAGGACCAAAATTCCAACGAAATGTGCGAATTCAGCGAAAACGAAGAAGTGATTGTGTTCATGAATAAGGAGTTTTAGAGTTACCAGTAAAGTAAGAACAGTGAAAACACCCAAAAATGTCTTCACTTTGTTTGATTGTTTTCTAACCCATGAAAATAGCTTCTGCAATGGCCTTTGAACTCCCTTGAAACCCATCTTTTTCTCTCTCTCTCTACTTCTTCTTTCTCTACCAAAAAACTCAATAAATGTATGTATAAAAAGTGGGGTTTGGTACTATCCAAAAAAAGAGAGAGAGAGAATGCATTTGTTCCATGTTAAAATTCATCCTTGTTTGTTCATAAATTATTTTTTGGCCCATCGATTAGAATTATGCAAATATTAATTAGTTAAGAGTGTATTACTTATATTTTTGTTATCCTATCGAGTAGTTATGAGTAAATTTATGTACTTATTTAGCTCATATTAGATGCACATTTTATTATAAATATTTATCTCATATTATATCGGTCACTTACAATTTATTTAAATGGTTGTTAGGTGTTTTTTATAATGCAGTATTGTTAATAAATACAACGTTCGGATATGTTGTAACTTGTTATGTTGTTACATAAAATGTCACATATTTATCATTTAAATGATAAATCTATAAGAAAAATAGGATAACAATAAAGCTACAATGAAAATATATAGTAGAAAACGAAATATAATTATTTAATAATATATAAAAACAAAATGATAGTATGAAAATATTTAGGTAAAGACTAATACACAAAATCGATCATTAGATAAATTGAGTCTTTTTGTATAAGATAATTACAATAGAATTTAACTAAGATTTAAAATAAATATTGTATTTAAACAAAAAATACAATATGATACAATATAACGGATAACAACCATCCAAACTAAGTGTTCCTAAATCAGGATAGAATTAATTAACTATTTTTTTACACTAATACAATTAATATGACTCTGGAAGTTTAAACAAATTTTGACCATCCAATTTTTTTTAAGAGGCTTATTAATTTAAGCAAAGAGCAAAATAATAAATATGATTGATCTACTTATAACTTTTAATTACCATGTAAAATAGAAAGTGTTCATCTAATATAAAATAGAGAAAGTACTACTTATTTGAATTTTTATACCGTCAATCAAATATCATATAATTTTATAAATAAACACGAATAATTTATTCTTACGAATTATAGAAGTTTCATATGTATTTGGAAGAAAAAAAATCGTTTTTGAGATTTTTATGACATATCTAAATAAAATTTCAAACTTCCATCTAATTATGTCCAAATGTACTCTATATCTTAAATTCATTTTATTATGTGTGTACGTATGAATTTATTAATTCTTACTACTAACAAATATTATATTTTAATAATGTTGTAATTGCAAAAATAAAAATAAATTCAGTAGTGAAAATATAAAAACTAAATTTAAAATCCTTAATCATGACATTTATTTTATTTTACATTAAATAAAGAGACACTATGTTTTTCAACAACTTTCTAAATTGTTTAATAAGAGGCTGAGATAGATGAGATTTATGGGTTCGGACGAACTCAATAATTTTTCTATAGACTATATTTGTATTAAAAAATTAGTTCATATATATATTAATATATATATATATATATATATATGTATATATATATATATATATTAATTTTTGAATTCCTAACAAAATTATGGAAGGTTCTAAAAGAAATTTAGAACCCCTAAAATCTTAATTCCTGCTTTGTTTTTATGATAGACAGTATAATACGCAAATTAAATTATCTCATGATTATAATTTCTAAATAGTCTATCTTATTTGAGTTATGAAATAAAGTAATCTCAAATTAAAATGAATATTTCATAATTAAATTTGTGATAAAGATTTTTAAAATATATGTGACAAATTGTATCAAGAAAAAATTGATCAAAACACGAATCATTTACAAACCAAACAAATATATTTCAATTATTGATTAAATACAAGCTAATATATTTTTATATAAAAAAAATTCTCTAAAAAAAGTAAATTTTGACAAAAGCTTATCTCAAAACAACCATATTTTTGAAGTTTTTTTTTCATCTAAACATATCTATTTGTGAGAAAGGGATATTTAACTAATGAAAGTTCTTGTGTGTATTGGTGAAGCAACATTTTCTAATTCGATGTTTGATATATATATAAAATTTAATAAAATTTAAATTTATATGTTATAAATCTATTCATTTTGACAAGATTTTAATAAAAAAATTAATCTAAAAATTTAAACTCGAGATAACTAGAAAATTAAAATATAAGAATCGTTTATTTATAGCCCTCGTGCAACACGATAACACATCTTCTTTTATGGAAAGTCAATTGCTACCGACTTTTACACTCTCCGTCCGGTATTATTTGTTATAATATCTATTTTTAGAGTTAAATTATAAAAAATTTGACTAACATTTTAAGATGTATTTTTTCATCATATTAATATGCAAAAGATTATAATTTATAGCACTTTTCATATAGTCTTAGAATATCTAATTTTTTTGTTTAAAATATCGAATTAATGTAATCTAATTTACCTTTGAAAATTAGTTAAATTGACTTTCGATAAGCATAACATAATAAACAATTCCGAATGGAGGGAGTAGTATTTATTTATTTTTATAAAACGAATATCAGTAAATCATTTTTCTTGGAAAGAAATAGGATTATTTGAAAGGGAGAATTTAAATGCGATATGGATCTTCACAGAATCCAAAATATTCTTTTGCATTTAAGTTGACAAAAGTAATTTTATCTTTATTTAATATTTTCTATTCTATTCTTATTTAATATTTTTTTATATCAATTTTTTAATAAATGATAAATATGTTAGATTCAAAAATTAAAATACAGTTGGATGACTATTATTTTGAGTTTATTTTTTTAAAATATAAAATAGAGAATGGAATGAGTAATTAATCAATGTATAAAGTACTCCAATGAATATTAATTAGTTATTTGTTTTTTTAAGTTGATTAAAATATATATTTTTGCAACTAATTAACTACTCTATCAATGATATAATGAAAAGAATATGATAATTTTTGTATTAATTTTATAAAATAATAAGTATTTATGATCCAACTATTCTTAAGGAATAAATTATTAAAACTATCCTTCTTATTTATGAATTCTTGAGAGTGTGTAAAAAGAAATGGAGAATTAATATGGAACGAACAAAATAATATTCCTCCGTCTCGATACGTGAACTTGGAGAGCTCAACATGCAAAGAAAGCTCCGTAGACGGTACTCGATAGGAGTAAGATTTGCACACACCAACCCATTTCAGATTTCACTTGTGTGATCTCACCGCGTACGTGTTGAACCTGGAGAGCTCAACATGCCTACCCCACATAGGTAGAAGTAAAATTTGTGCACACTCACTCTCCCCACAACTCCACTTAGAGGGATCTCACCGAGTATGTTGTTGAACATAGAGAGCTCAACTAAGTAACACTTTTTATAAAAAAGTTTTTGAGAGTTTCCTTGTCTTATGAACTTTTCTGGGCTCTGAACCATATTTCGACTTTGTGGTCAATCCATAGATACCGATAAAAAATAAACCGGCACTCGAAAACAAGTACATGTTCGAGAATCATGAAACAACACATTGTGGTTAGAGATAAAAGCCAACAACAATCAACACACTTCAGATTTTTCATAAAGCTTTTTCATGCTAAGTACAATGCTCATATCTCTTCATTTTGTTTCTGAATCTCGCAGCATGGGTTTATAAGCTACAGAAATTAGGCGTTTTGTCGTACAATTCTTCAGATGAGCTACAAACATCTTCACCTACAGCCTACAATGGCGATTCCCCCCACCATCTCTTCATATAACTTCTCAAACTAAATGCTCATTCATTGCCGGACCAACAAACAGTAATGTAGATTTTTGAACTACTTCAAGCAACACACGTAAGACGTCTGCTAATCATACCTTTGACGTCTGAGATCCAGGGGGCAAAAATGAGTCCCACCACCCGGATTCATACTTCGGGTATGGTGCTGTCCATTTTTCCGGTTTTTCAAATTTAATACTAACAGGAGTACATGCCAAAGCTTCTTCTACACTGTCAGCCTCGTAGCTCTCTTGTAAAACCCTGTCAAGCCTCAATTTCATGAACCTGCAAGTTTCGAAAAATAGATCAGGAGAAATATAGAACATGTACAACTTCACCCTTCTGCGACATGAAATATCTTAAAATTTACCATCCGTTATACTTTGGGGTCATTCATACCCTCGCCTCTAGCAAATCGTCTCGTAATTGCCCTTGTCTTTACGGTGAACAGGGTGATTCCACATATCAAAAGTACATAGGGGAAAAGACCCAATTTTACCCCTCTAGTTTTTATGGTTTAAATTTACTCACTGTTATACTTCAGGTTGGAGCTTCGTCAGGGTCAATGGCAAGGGCAAGTAAGAGATGATTTGATGACGTTGAAGATACAAATGACTCTAAACTATACCAAATGGTAAAGTTAAGATAACTCGTATAGTATAGGGGTATATTTGACCATTTTCCCGTGATTACAACTTGCTTACTAAAGACTGCAATCTTTTGATGATGCATACAGACAGGAAAGTGGAGTAATTAGTGTGTCGATTATTTAACAATGACAGCCCCTTACGTGATCCATGGGCCATTCGTTGAAACAAGTGCTACAGCGGGTCTGTTCAGTCTCTTGGTGATATTAGGGAACTTGTCCAAGAACTTGGGCTCAACTACAAGCCAGAAATCTGGTTCCAACTTGCGCTCTTCATAGAGGCGACGACGTTCAAACATTTGCTCCTGGAAATGCTCTTCTTCGTCCAGCATAAATTTGGCATTTGCAACAAGAAAATGATAATTCTTCCTTTCCGTCTCTTGCTGTTTATGCAACAGAATATCAGCATCAACATTCCTAACATTGAACTAAAGCAAAATGGCGCCAAATAGGGAGTTACCGAAAAATTGTCTTTTTCCTTTTCAATGAAATGACCTGTCACAGACGACCAACATATACATTCATAGGCGAGTGAGAGTAGGACTAATAGAAGAACATGAACTACACACCCTGAACCTCTAACAGATGGTTATTGTAACTTCAGACTGTTCATCAAATCGTCACTTCGACCACCTCATGGCACTAATATCCATATTGCTAAACAAAAAATGAGCTCAGTTTCGATCAGAGAAGAACTAGTGCAATCACTCAACTGGACCTAGTAAAATTGATCATCGAGAAGCAAAACATGATAAGCGTTTTGGGATGGAGGCAGTAATTTAGAACCTAGTAACTCAAAAAGTCAAAAATTCTGAACCCAACATCAAAAATTGGCTATCACCATTGCCTATATGGATCCTTCGCCTACCAACATGTTTTTTCTTAGCTTGCATTGGTTCCAAGAGAGTTTTGGTCATTCGAGACAAACAAAGCGCCATCAAGAGTTTCGCATTCAAGTTTATACAAAGCATGGAAATTGAGATAGTAAACAAAGACTATAACTTTAACGCGAAACATAAATTTATGCATAAAAATTCATTAAAATTGCAACAAATAGTAGATATAAACCCACAACTTTAAGGCAACATACGTAAACAAACACTTAAACTTGACATCAACTGACAACTAAACAACCAACTTTGTGTACGCATATCTAGACACCTCAACTAGTCCATTGAACACTCCAACTTACAAAATGATCATCTAATACTTCCAAAATTTAAGTATCACACATCATTGGATGTTTACGAAACACAATGGGGACAAGTTGGAGCCTTTAGTTACCAATTGAAACCAAGTTAAGATGTCTAGATGTGCCCTGAGCGGTTAAATACCGGGTAAGACCTAGTTTGAGTATTTGTTTCTGTATTATGCCTAACTTCAAATTTTGTTGTAGGATTAACACCGAAAACCTTAAAATTGAATCCGTAAAGCTTAAATATTGAATCCACCTTTGCTTAACCTACTACACTATCAGAGAAATTGCAGACATGAATAGCAGGCAAAATTAAACTTTCCACATACATATTCAAACATTTTACTCCATCTGTACATGAATAGCAGGCAAAATTGAACTTTCCACATACATATTCAAACATTTTACTCCATCTGTTCCAATTTATGTGACACTTTTCATCTTTCAAAAGCCAAACAGTTCAATAATTGACAATTCAAAATAATTAAAAGATAAATAGAAAATTAACGATCAAAAGATAAACTTGTTTGAATCTCAAAATTCAAAAAATATAGATTTTATTGGTACGAACAGAGTAGTACATTCGTCTAATCAAAATCCGAAAAATAAAATTGAAAAGGGTATAATGAGCAAAACCTTTTCAGCAGGATCAGAGGAATCAACAGCAGCAACAGCCCTCTTAGTGGTTCTACTTAATTTCCAGCTGCAGTTCTTGAAAAGAGTGTTGTTGGGTGATTGAGAAAATTGGGTACCATGTAAAAGGAGAGAAGGTTTATGAGTAAAATGGGTAGGAGAATTCACTACAGATGTGCAAAATGAAGCAAGATTCAGAGCTGTTGAAGCTGACATTGTTAACAAAAATTGTGTATGATTTTCTCTATGTTTACAATGGCAAGAGAGAAACAAAGAAGATTACTAAAAGATAGTGTGCCAACTGGGAAAATATATCAACCTTATCCTACCTTGCACCCCCTCACCCACCCCACCCAACTATCAAAATAGAGCAAATGACTAAAATGGTCCTTTTACCAAATAGACACCATAAATTCTTTATTGACCCCATTAACCAATAAGTTATTATTCTCCCGTTTCAACGATAATTATTCACTATTGATTTTTATGCTTTTAATAAATAAAAGCATAATTTTATTCTATCACCTTTTAAATATAATAAATACAATATTGAATAATATAATTGCTATTCTATTGGCTATCGTAATAATTAATTAAACTAATAAAAAAAGATAAATACCCAACCCAAACTTCATCCCCAACCTTTTAATCTAAAAAACATACCTCCAAATCCAAATCTCCTCTCTTCTTCCTCAATTGAAGCGTACGAAATATTTTACTTTTAATTCAAATTATTCGGCATGTTTAAACTATTACTAATGTCTTTATATATTTTGTTAGAGTGGAAAAAGCCTTGCACCCAATGATCTATCCCAACAAAAGTATTATTGATGTCTTTATATGAATATTCGTTGATTTCTTTGTCATGGACTCATGGTTAATATTTTTCACGTAAATTGCTAATTATCATTAAATAATGTAGATTTATATAAATAACTAATGTTAGTACGTTTTTGTTATGACCCGAGAGCATTCCTAGTCGTAACACGACGTACCGACCTTGAAGAGGTCTTATACGAGCCTCATAGCATTCATAATATTCGATCATAAGGGAAAATGGCAAGGAATTACTCCCTCCGTTTAAAAAAAATATCCCTATTACCTTTTTAGTTTATTTAAAAAAGAATGACCCCTTTTCTTTTTTGGCAACACTTTAACTTTAACTTTTCACGTGACATGTTTAAGACCACAAGATTAAAGGGGATTTTGTCACATTTGACATAACTTTAATTTAGAACCACAAGATTAAAAAGTCTTCTTTCTTTTTTTAAACTTCGTTTCAAATCAAACTAGGTCATCCTTTTTTAAATGGAGGGAATATAATTTTTCATTTAAAAACTATTTACTTTCAGAACACGGCATTTAAAATCATAGCGAAAGTCTACATCTCACATGGCCATCTAACCAATACATGTAATATTTAATGATAAAGGGTAAATTATGAATTAAGTGTAAATTATCTGTTGATTTCATAAAGTGAATAAGTATTGTTGGACATCCTAAAATATTAGGGAAAAAGGGTCAAAAATATCCCTCAACTTTGTTTTATTAGTTGATTATACCCCTGCTGTTAAAATAAAGTTATTTATACCCTCGTTATCACTAATTTCATCATTTATACCCTTCAATTGACGAAAACCCCCAAATAACTCAAATTAACCCCGTTTCTTTTAATAAGAAGGACTCATTCCCATTTTAAATCCAATTTCCTGACCCATCCGTATAACCCGTCAACTAATAACACATCCCTCTTTTCTCTTCTCTCTTCTCTCTTCAAACTTTTGAGAAAAAGCTTAGAACGATAACAATGGCTTTTTCTTACTTCAACAAAAAGTTCACATAATAATCAAAATCGTGAGCCTCAAATTTGAAGGGTAACTCTCTTCGTTCTTATTCTGTTCTTTCTTCGATTCGACAAAACGGCGCAAATCGATTTGAACAGCTGTTTCTGAATCAATTGGGGCATTTATATTCTCAATTGATTCACAGAAAAACAATAAAAATTTCATGTTTTGTCCTCTGCCTCAATGGTGTTTATTCTTCGTCATCATCAAACCAATCTCAACATATAATAACAGAATTCAGTAAAAAGAGAGTTTTTACCGATTCAATGCATTTCCGGCTCACTGGCCAATGTTCAAATAGTGTTTTTCAACCTAACCATGAAGTATTTTATTTATTCAATTCCTAATTTTCCTGGTGAGCGAGGTAGAATTTTGTTACAAGTAGCAATTCCAGCACGTTTTAGCATGGTCTAAACATAATAAAAATGCTTCCTTTGGATTAGGATTATGGAAAGATGATGCAACTGTCAAGAGTCGATTTGGAGACCACATGTTTAGTAATCGAAATTGAAAGGATTTTTAGCTTTTGCTTTATCAATTTCATTAATCCATCTCTTGTTAAAAAACTAAGCTACTTACTGAAAATAACGAGACGTCACAACCAAAAACATGTTCTCTTGAGGATGAGGTTGCAGAAATCGTGATTTGTGGATATTGGGAGGTTGTTGGACTCTTCGTTGTTTACGCAAATTAGCGGCGGTGAGAGAAGCTTTAGTTCATCATTTTTGACCCAATGGAGACAACGGCGGAAGGACAACGAGGAAGATTGAGTTCAAACTTTTGTTTTAGAGATTAAAGTGAATTAGGTTTGAATTAAGTTAGTAGGGTCGGGTTAGGTTTTAGATTAATATTAGGGTGGTGGGTTATTTTTTTAAAAATCAGGTAATTTGTGTTGATTTGGGGATTTTCGTTAGTTGAAGGGTATAAATGGTGAAATTAGTGACGGCGAGGGTATAAATAACTTTGTTTTAGCGGCAGAGGTATAGCTAACTAATAAATCAAAGTTGAGGGGTATTTTTAACCCTTTTTTCATATTATAGTGGACAAGTATTATTAGACAGAGAGATTATATATTTTCGTTTGGAGTATATTTATCTATCACTATTCGTATTAGAGGAGTCGTTAAATACACAAAATTTAAGAAAGAAAAAAGTTTAATTTTTTTTTTATAGATGTTTGTGAGATTATAAGGAAAAATAGACAAATTAAAATTAAATACTACTAAATATAATAATATGTCTCAAACTAAAAAAGAAATGTATCATTGAGACAAAAGGAGTAATAACTTTTGAAATAATATTTCTTCCGTTTTAATTTATTCTACATATTTAGTTTAATACATAGTTTATTTAAATAATTTTATTGAATTTTATGATTTTAAATTAAAAATATATTAAATATATCAAAATATTTGTAATCTTATATCACATGAAAAGTTGAAATTAAAAAATTACTAAAAAATAAAAAAATAATTATTTCTAATACAAACCTGAAAAGAAAAAGTATGAGTCAAACTAATTGAAACGAAACTATAAACTATAAATCCAATAAAATGTGTTAAAATGAATACGAACCTAAAAAAAATAATTCTTTCCAATTAATAAAGGAAATTGTAGTTCGTTTTTAACCCTAATTATTTATATTTAACAAACGTATTGTTATAAGAATAAAAATTTACTTTTTAAAAAATAAAATAAAATTGTTGTCCATATAATCGTTTATCGTTCCTAAAACCTACGTATGATTTATTCGCCATCACCGACTCATCGCCGGCGTATTCTCCGATGGGATGCTACCACCGTCCGGCGTATTCTCCGATGACACGCTACCGTAGAACAAGTGACGAAGGTGAAGACGGAGAACCTCAAACGCCGCCCGAGGAAGGAGAAATTATTGACGATGTTGCTGTGGTATGTTTTAACCGTATTTCGATTAATTTTGGTTTAAATGCAAAGTTTTTAACTTGAAGCATCAATTTTGTTTGATTTTGTGCAAAATTTATGTAACTAATGATGTTTCAGCTGCATGATTAATAAATATGTAGCACAACAAGGAGAGACATGATAATTACCTATTCACATACTGAGCATTGATTACATTGGGGACAAAGTTACTCTAGGCGTGTTGGTGTTCTCATGGCTGAGGTCTTTCTTTTATGTATTTGTTTGTTTGTTTGTGAAAATTAAACCTTGTGTTATAAAAAAATTAGGAAAAAGTGACATTTATGTTTTAATTCTGCGCAGAATGCTAGTTACGTAATTGGATTGGATTCTAAACCACACAAGGTTCAAGTAAGTCGAAAGCATAAGAGTGATTTGCAGGTTGAAGGAAAACCCGGGAAGAGGCATAGGGTCTCATCTTCTCAGGATGAAGTTAATGAGTCACATAGAGGAAGATGGCAATCGGAAAGCATTTTGGAGGAATATGCATATGAGATGGAAAGGGAAGGATATACAAGTAACTTGGGTGATGATATAACTGGACATTTCAGGGACTATCAACATGGAAACCGGGAATCCTCGAAGGAGCATAAACGTAGTTACCGCAGACACACGCGAGAGAAATACAGGGAGCGAGAATTGGAAAGGGAAAGGGAAAGGGAAAGAGAGAGAGATAGAGGGAGAGAGAGGAAAAGAGAAAAAGCTCAATATGAAGAACAAAAATATGAGAGGGAGAGGGAGGAGACAGGAAGGAGGAAGAGGGACAGGGAAAGCAGAGGACCAAGTAGGGAGGATAGGGATAGATACAATGATAGGTCCAGTAGGCAGCGGAGACTTGATGACCTTGATGACGATGGTCATGCTTACCATAGACGTTGTGAGACTGACAATGAGAGAGACAGGACAGCTAGTCTCCTAAAATTTGAAAAGCAAAAAACTCAAGAGACAGAGTGAGAAACCTGAAAGGTATTGGCAGTTCTATGTTTTTTTTAATTAAAGAAATAGTCAGTGTATTTAGTTTCCTGTTTCTTTAATACTGGTTTTTGTTTTCATTGCAGAGATGAAGTTGCACAGAAGGACTATCAGGAAAAAATTGTTTTCCAACTTGCTCAACAGGAAGAGGAAGAAGAAGATGAACTTTTAAGGAGGAGAGCAGAAGGCGCAGACAAGCTATTCTTGAAAAGTATAAGAATCAGCCTTCACAAAAATCCGGAGACAATGGTAAGTTATTTGACATGTGATTTTTGTAAAATATAATTCAATTCTGTTTTTCTGTATTTCTTCTTGCCTGTTGTAGAGCTCTATCTGAAGAGGGAAGGGTCTTTGGTTGGTTGTTTTCCCCAATTTCTTTTGAGCCGAGGGCCTACCGGAAACAACCTCTCTACCTCACAAAGGTAGGGGCAAGGTAGGCGTGCATCCTACCCTCCCCAGACCCCTCTTGTGGGATTATATTGGTATGTTGTTGTTGTTGTTGTTATTGACTTATTAATCACCCAGTTTTGCTAAGAAATTTAACTGCCCCTGCTTTCTTAATGAATTTTAATTTTGGATCCGAACTCTTATACGTGCATGTTATAGAACTTAGGATGTTGAGTTGGATACTGTCTTCACTTCAGAGTTTATGTTATTTGACTTATTAATCCACCCAGTCAGATTAAGGCAAAAGCGCAATAAAGCGCGCTTTTTATAAAAAAGCGACAATTAGTTTTTTTTTTTTTAAAAACATCTGAAATATACAATATAACTTAATTTTCTTTCACGACTCTTCTTTCGCTGCTTCTCTCTTTACGACCACGACTGAGACTGCGTCTCTCTTCACACCTCGACCGCGACTGCTTCATCTCTGTGAGTTTCTTTTCTCTTCACGATGCGACTGCTGTAGTTTTTTCTTCTTCTTCTCTTCTTCTCTTCTTCTCTGCTACAATCTGCTACTGTTTCTGTTCACAATTACTGACTGCCTCCTCTGTTATTTTTAAATTCATTTGCTTTTTTTTTCTTTTTTATTTTTTGATCAGCGTGTATGCTTGCTGCTCTGTTTTTTTATTTTTTGACACTTCTTTTTTGTTTGAGTCTTTGTGATTTAATTATGTTTTTGATTTTTTGCTTTATATGTTATGACTTATGAGTATTATTGACTATCTATTTTCTTTTAATCTAAGGCTATATTACCTCTATTTAGTTATTTAATATTTTTTTATTGTTATACTAAATGTCGTTTTTTTTAAAAAAAGCGCGCGCTTCGCTTCACGCTTCTGTGAAGCAAGCCCTCGTCGCTTTTTTCCGCTTCTCGCTTCCCAAAACACTGCACCTGAGCTTGTTCAGAGCTATTTGCTGTGATTTTCTCTGCCATTCCTCTGCATAATTCTCTCTCTCTCTCTCTCTCTCTCTCTCTCTCTCTCTCTCTCTCTCTTGTTGAGTTTCTGGTCTCTAATTGTGTTTTTTATTTATTGGCATTAGCTGAAGTTCATGCGAATCAGTCTACTGAGAAGCATGCAGCTGGAGATAGTGCTGTACCAGAGCCCATTGATGGTCCAACCAACGGTGCAGATGTCCATGGTGATGAGCCAACATTTTCTTCTGGGAATTCATATTTGCAAGGAGGTCATAATGCTGATGAGAAGGCTTCTGGTGCTGGTGGACTGGGACAGTGTACCCCAGAGGTAGGTGTGTTCTCTTGACCCTGAGATTGAAATGGGTTTTTCTTTTCTGGTTGTACTCATTCTTCTTTTTTGTTTTATTTTATCTTCCAAACTGTAAAGATATGGCACATGCGTCTAACTCAACCCCAAAAGGTTGTTCATGAGGGGAGCATTGCTCGAGCCTATGTAAATAGACCACCGGTCCATTACCCAAACCAATGTGAGACTTTTACCCACTCTAACACCCCCCTTCACGCCCTGGCCGAACTAGAGCGTGGACCGGGAGTGCAAACGGGATACCATATAAAAATATGGCACATGGGCCTAACTCAACCCCAAAAGCTCCTTTCCTCTTTTATTAGGGATATTTTTAGAATTATCGATCAAATCTTCCCCACTGGGCTCAAATACTTTGGAATGCTGATAATGCGGCTTACTTCTTCTGATCATAAGTTATTACTTTGCAGTTCTCAACAGAGGAGCTAGTGAAGACGCTTGAGAAAAAAATTGAACGTCTCCAACAGCAATCACAGGTTAGAATTTGTGCTCATTTTTTCCCCAATCTTTCAACACTAGTTTCTGTGAGCTCGTAATGCTTCTCCCGTTTGTTAGGGGTTTGTTTTAAAATTAGTTGATGAAATAATACTTCGAAATGCTGATATTGCAGCTTACTTTTCTGATCATAGTCAATACTTTGCAGTTTTCAACAGATGAGCTAGTGAAGGAGCTTTCTAAACAAATTGAAAATTTCAAACAGCATCAACAGGAGCATGAGGATGGAGTTAAGCAACAGGTTAGAATTTAACTCTAATACTTTTGAGAATAACCTGTTAAATATAGTTTGCTGACTGAATTTCTTGCAACTGGGCTCAATGCTTTGGCATGCTGATATTTCTCAAAAAAAAAAACAAAAAAACTTTGGCATGCTGATAATACAGCTTACTTTTCTGATCATCTGTCATTACTTTGCAGTTTCCAACAGAGGAGCTAGTGAAAGAGCTTGCTAAACAAATTGAATATCTCCAACAGCATCAACCGGAGTATAATGACCAAGTTAAGCAACAGGTTGGTAAAGCTTTTTCTCCTTCAGCATTTTTCCTAAATGATGGCTTCCTCTATCTGATGATTAACCTACTGTGTTAACATTTTACAGAGTGAGAGGTCGGCTGACATGTTTTGTGACGATATATATGGAGAATCACCTGCTGCCATTCCGAAAAGGGTGAGTCTGTCTTGGAAACATTGTTGGAGATTATCGTTATTATTATTATTATATTAATTCAAACAAAATGTGAGTGTCCCTTTCTTTCCTACTGAACCCAAAATGCAACTTAAAAATGGGGAACCATATATTGAAGTGATGACTACAAACTGTTTTTTATTTTGTTATATGTTTCTAGGTGAAGGTTATTCCCTTTGTCCATATTGGTGGAGGTGTATTTACTTGGTGGCAGTTTTTGCTATTACCGTTGAGTTTAGAGTGTGATATCTAGGAATCATGTATTGTTTGAACTCTATTGATTCTATGAATCCCTCTACCTTGTGCTGTATGCTACTATGCTCCAAGGGAAAACCCTGGCCTATAAGTGAGAGAAAAAAAAGAGGATTGTTCTGTTCTTCGTACTCGTGCTTAGACTGAATTGTAGGAAATAATTTATTGTGCTTACGGAGAGTCCTTTCTTTGTCAAATCAGGCTGTAATAAGTAACAAGTATCATGTTTGTCTGGTTATATCTGTTTTGCAGGGCAAAGGAGATGGCATGCCGACCGAGCGCAATTGTCTTCCTGATAACTGGAATGATCCGGAAGGGTATTATAGTAAGTATTTAGTCTCACATTTTGCTTGGATCCTTCTTATTTGAGCTTTTACTTCAGAACATGTTGACACTTCTAAATTTGTTTTTTTTCTCCCTCTTCTTTGATATTTGCTCATGACAGTTCCTTCATTCTGTTATTTGATATATCATACTGCAAGTTGACATTGTTACCTCAAAAAAGTAGCTTTCTCCTTCTGCTTATTTTTGTCAACTAATCCTGTAATGGCTGGTAACTGTTGTCTTAGTTGATGGTCTAATTCTTTCTCATCGTTTTTTTAAGGATACCGATTCGGAGAAATTCTTGATGGCCGTTATGAGATTCTTGCTGCTCATGGGAAAGGCGTCTTTTCTACTGTTGTCCGGGCTAAAGATTTGAAGGCTAGACCCGGTGACCCAACAGAAGTAGCTATAAAAATCATTCGCAAGAATGATACGATGTGAGTTAGTCTATTAATTTCTCCATTGTGTGCCGACCTTGCTTGTTTGTTTTGGTGTCCTAAGTTGCTTCTGCTCATCAGGTATAAAGCGGGTATGGAAGAGTTGGTCATATTGAAGAAGCTGGTTGCTGCAGATCCTAAAGACAAGCGCCGCTGTGTTCATTTAATCTCTAGCTTCAAGTACCGGAATCATCTTTGTCTAGTATTTGAGTCTCTCTGGATGAATCTCCGTGAGCTCCAGAAGAAGTTTGGGCGTAATATTGGACTCAGCCTCGACGTTGTGAGGCTTTATGCGAGACAACTTTTCAGTGCTTTGAAGCATCTAAAGAGTTGTGGCGTGCTTCATTGTGATATCAAACCCGACAACATCTTGGTAAGTGGAATGTTTGAGTATTGTATCTTTTTGCCGGCAGATTCACCCACTTTGCATCTGCTGAGAGTAGCTCTTCATTACTTTGCTTTTGTATGCATATGATGACTTTCTGTATTTAATTGTTAAGGTAAATGAAGCGAAAGACAAGCTGAAGCTTTGTGACTTTGGCAATGCTATGTTTGCTGGCAAAAACGAAATCACTCCATACCTCGTGAGCCACTTTTATCGCGCCCCCGAGATCAGTAAGTATCAATTCTCTAGATTTTCCATCTATTTTTTTGAGCTTCCTTTCACTTTTTTTTTGTTTGATGCTCCAATGTTTTGATGCCAAGTAGTTTTATGGATCTGTGTCTTTTGTTTGCTCATATATTTTTTCTTGATGCAGTACTTGGCTTGTCATACGATCATCCAATGGATATTTGGTCAGTGAGTTGCTGTTTATTTGAGCTTTATTCTGGGAAAGTCTTATTTCCAGGTCGTTCTAATAATGACATGCTCCGTTTTCATATGGAACTGAAAGGTCCATTTCCGAAGAAGATGCTTAGAAAGGTTCGTCTTAAGACATTCTCTATATTACCCCAATCTGAACAAAATCATTCATAGGCTGGTCATTAATTTGCTGTGGACAATTCTGTTATGATGATTGCATTAGGTAGCCGCTTTTATAGTTGTAATAAGTAATGACATGATATAGCTAGTATGGAAACAATAATACTTTTTGTTCTTATTTTATCACAGGGTGCATTTACATATCAGCATTTTGACCAGGATCTGAACTTCCTTGCCACTGAAGAGGATCCTGTTACAAAGAAGGTATGTCTTTAGACCCTTAAGCCTGTCTTTTCGATTCCTGATAAACAACCCTTTATAATGATGAATGTCAATAACTTTGCTGTACTTCTAAGTTTTGGATGTGATTGTATTTGTTTGCAGGCTATTAGGAAGCTGATTGTCAACATCAAGCCGAAAGATATCAGTTCAGTAATTTCAGGTAACCCAGGTGAAGAATTAAAGATGTTGGCTCACTTTAAAGATTTGATGGAGAGAATATTTGTGTTAGATCCTCTAAGGAGAATCACTGTTTCCCAGGCATTAGAGCATCCATTCATCACGAAGGAGCGAACGACAATGATGATGTAACACCCCAAATTTTGTAAATTTATTATGTGCCTTTAGATGGTATTGTTTTTATCGTAACTATTTTTTTTATCACTTCTCTTGAGTTTTGTTTGAAAAAGAAGAGAAGACTTGTTATATCTTTTGAATCTTTGAAGTCCATTTTTGTGACCCATTTGATATAAATCGTATCAACTTTCTACCCATTTAAGATAACTAGATAAGCACTTTATTATTAGCAAAACCCCTTTTTAGTTTTCAGAAGTCACTTGCTTCTTCTTCTAACCCTACATTGGTGAGCTCTCAGTCGACTATTGACACAAGTGCTATTCTCCAACTATCATCAAGATCATATTTTTGTTGCATAAAATTTCTCGTTTCCATCTGTTGAATATATGTTGGAATGTTGGCTCCCAAGGATCAATAGGTTTTGAATTTGTGAACGAACTCTCTCAAACTTGTGGTAAGCTTCTTATACAACATCTTTTAGTGAAATATTCAAGTGGTCTTTTGTTAAAAAATTTGAGATCTTGAAAAAATGGAATTTACTCCTGTTTTTGAACTAAACAGTGAGTAATTTGCTCATATCTTTTTACCAATAACTTGGATTGAGGTGATTCAATAGACTGTAGAAAGATCCTAAATTCCTCTGTTTACTGTGTGAAAAATGGGGCACAAAGCAGGCAGCGTTTCTGGCAGATTTTTATTCTTAAAGTATTATGAATGGTTGTGGCCCATTTAGTTCCCTTTTGATATTCATCATGATTTGCTTTAAACCTCTTCAGATTTCAGACCCTAAGTGGGTGTTTGGTTGTGTATTAAGGTACTAAAGCTACTTACTCTAGCTAAGGAGGTCGACATGATTGTTTGATTCTTTGCTTTGAGGATCTGTACTTCCTTGATATTGTTTGAGCTCTAGGAACACTAAAGCTTCGACGTTTGCACATAAAGTTGAATTTTCCTTTCAATTTATTTCGCTTAGATATTTTTCCTTGAGGCCAAGGGTCTATCAGAAACCACCTTTCTACTTACATTGTACCCTCCCTTAGACCCCACTTATTGGTTTACACTAGGTATGCTGATGTTACTGTTGTCATATTGATTTTGTTGCTACTTTACTAGTTTACTTTTTTTGTCGGTTGAGAAAGTATGTCTCGACTCTTTGGGCACTTGGATAAATTAGTTATCATTGAGTGTACAATTTTGTAGTTGGGTTATGAATACGTTAACATCACATTGGTGTAAATGGGAAATAGTTTTTGTAAGATAATTTAACTCACCCACATATACGGATTGCTAGAGCACTATTGCATTCTTTTGGGACTTTGTCCTTCTTGTGATAGTGACTATCACTTATTTTGACATGTCTCTTGGAATAGTTTGGATCTTGTGCATCTTGACTTTGGATTAACGATTCATATTATTTATGGACTTACGTCCAATTTAAGTATGAAACTATGAATAAAAAGCCACTTTCCTACTTCAGCTCAGATTCTAAAAGATGGTTTAAAAGAATATCTCCATGCCATTTGGTCTGGAAGGAATTCCAGAGTCTTAGTGCAGAAAGAGAACTACAGATAGACTAGCTTGAGAAATAGCTTGCATTCTAAGAGTTGTGTTCTAGAAGCTATCTTTTTGATAATTGTTTACATTCCATAGATAACAGGTAGTGTTTTTTGATGTATAAGTGACTTTTATATGGAACAGGAAGGTGCAATGTAGCTTATTTGTGGTTCTTATCATTCACTATTTGGTGATTAATACCAGTGAGTAGTTACCAAAAAAATCCACTTTCAAGATGACTTTTATCGTCTTGATTTTTTGGGTGATGACCCTACTTGATTAAGACTCCGGTTCTTCTTTTTATTCAATAATGCTTTGATGTAATTGCTTGACGTAGTATTAGGCAAACTTAACTAATTGGTGGAATTTCAGATTAGCTCTGGGAAGCTTCTTGACACTTGAATTTTTCATATTTGCATCTTGAATTATTTTGTGGTTTGATATTTGATTTTCTTGAAGCACTACCTTCATTAAGTATTTGATGGTGATTTTGATAAGCTCATTTCTAGAATTCGATACTTAGCTTTTAACTAAATTCATGTGTTTAAGTTTGATGTTACATATTGCAGTTCTCTATTTATGGGAATTGGAGAAATTAATGGCTCCAACCCCAAAGTTAGTGTGCCACTAAGCTTTATGCTTAGCGATAGTTTGTTACTATTGTAGGTGATGTACCCGAAGAGACTTGAGGATGGTCACTTCAATTAGACTCCTTGGAAGCATAGATGGTGATCACATTTGCATAAGCATATATATTTTTGTTAACTTTTGGGGATTTGTACATGAACCATATGATACACTTAGGCATTTACTTTTTAATGAATGTTGGCCCATGGTGCTATTATTTTATAACTTGAAATTGGTGAATAGTTTATCTACTTGGGTGGTTTAAGTCAGGTCTTGTTATACACTAAGTTTACTCTTGAATTGCACTTTAGTGGCGAAGGGGACTTAACTAGTTAGTGCTTGAGATTTTGGATTTCATGCCTAGTATAAGTCTTAAATGTTGTAGTATGTCTAAGGTGTTGATTTAATTCAAAAAGGTGCTTCCCATATTAATTTAAGGGTCTTGCACTTGTATTTTTATGGAACTTAATGAGATTTCATTGTGGTGAGATATTGCCTTTTAAATCCTTGCTCACATGGGCCTATTTTGGCTAAACAATTTATAATGCTAATTTGCTAAATTAGTTTCAAATGATAATTGTTAGTACACTTGAACTACTACTACTATTATTATTGTTTTTTTCAGTGTCTCATGAATAAACTATTAAAAAGTTTTAATGTAGTTTCTTTAATTTATAAAAATATTTGTTTTGAAGAAAATATGTAACTTTGTAGGCACTAGATTAGTTCTGTTAGTAAGTGGCCTCTTCCTTAGGGAGTTGCTACAAATGATATTCTACTAGACACGATCATTTGTGGGAGCGATGCTTGGCATGGTTGAAGTTGCAGAGTGGTCGTGGGAAATCTATTATCTTGGCAGTTCTTTCAGTGGAATGAATTCTGTTCTCGTAAGATAATTTGCTGCAAAGGCATTTCTCCGTTCTGTACTAAATATTGATGGTCACATTATAAAGAGTCTCGTACAATATACTTAAAAAGTTATCATTGCTCATGTGTTGTTGCTCAAGTGTTGCTAGGATACAAATCCTGAGAGTTGAAGTAGTAATGTATGTGACAAAAATAGATGTCGACAGAAGTATGGTTATTCACATTGTCTGTGTAAATAAGCATTATCAAATTCTGTTTACTCAGAACTGTGGATCTGTATGTCTTTTTTCTCCTTTCTGTACTTTTGTATTCATGACCTCTTCTCTCCCAATTTTATATAATTGATCATTCACGTAGAATTTTTTAGTCTTTCAGGGCTATTTCTCAATTATGTATCTGCTCTCTTCCATTTTACATTCTATTCATAATCCTGGGGTTATGAAAAGTCTAATTTACTTTTCCCTTCAGGATATCTATCAAGGCTGTGGGGCAAGATTCAATGATTTAGATACTTACTGTGACACCCTCTAAATATTGTGGCTCTCTCGATTCCTCTAACATCAATTACGTTCTATTCATAATCGTGTGAGTTTTTTTTTTTTTTTTTAATTTATTGAAGTTCTGGTTGAACCTTAATTTGGTTTTGCTTGAAAAGTTGCACGCCCGAGGGTGGCATGTTAAGGCCTATTACTTATTAGGCTAGTAGAATGAAGCTGTCATGAGTCATATTTCCTCTATTTGGTGTCACTGTTTCTCTTTTACTTTCTATTTCTTAGAGCCTGTTTGGATTGGCTTAAAAGTTGGTCAAACCTACTTTTAAGTCATTTTTAGCTTAAAAGTAACTTAAAATAAGTTAAAAGTCAAAAGTAGGACTCTCCTTATTTTTTATTTTTTGACTTAAAAGTCATTTTAAAAGCTACTTTTGTAAGCCAATCCAAACGGACTCTTTTTTCTTTATTATAAGTACTTTCTAATTTAGTTGCATTGCATCTGATCAATGGTGTGTTTATCCTGGAGCAATGTATGACTGGAGATGATCAGATGGAGCCTTGAAGTTAAAGTTTGTTTCACTGAGTTGTCAATATATTCTTCACTCTGTTGGCTTGGGTGTATTGGTTTGCTTTCTGTCTTGCTAGGGTGTGGCTTCATGCTTCTGCAATTCTAGTAAGTATCCTTGAATTTCATTTCTGGAAATCTCTGGTGCAAATCATTCTCAGAAAAAATCCCTGGTGTATCATGTGGGTATCTTCTAGAGGAGCTGATAATTTTCATCAACTTTGCAATCCAAATTCTCGAGTCATCATATAAATGACCTACGTAGAACCGTTTGATTGAAATTCTTAATTGTTTTGTATTAATGAAATTGCCTATTGACTCCATCACAAAAAAAAAAGACACAAAAAGTTGCCATTTTGTGTCTTATACTTGTGAAAATAAAGTTATCAGAGAAATCTTTATATATCCAATTGACTTTTATCTTGGTAACAGTGGTGTATTCGGTTGTCTCGCGTGCACCTCCACTCTATCCACCATGATTTAGACAGATGAGAAGAAATCACATATAGCGTCCTTGCCTTCGTTGAGTTTTAGTGCCCGTTTGAATTAGCTTATTTTAGGTACTTTTGGCTTTTAAATACTTTTTTAGTTTGGAGGTGTTTGGAAAGGTTAAATTAGTATTTTCTTTTATGACAAGGGAAATCTGCAGCCACTACTTCGCACATGGTAAACCCCCCACTCCTATGCAGTAGCTTGCAAACCACACAGGAGAGGTAACACGCACTAGGCATGTGCGACGAGCTCGACCTAGAAGGCAAACCCCTTGCTTTCACTAGTAAAAGTGAGTGCCAAAGAAATTTAATTTAAAAATAAGTCAAAAGCCAAAAGTAGGGTATCATCTACTTATGACTTTCAGTTTTTGACTTATAAGTTACTTTTTATAAGTCCAAACAAACAGGCCCTTAAACCTGTGACTCACTTCATTGACCATTTGGGCACACCTTCAGTGTTTTAATTGATTCAATTCTTGTTTGAAGTAAAAGTCTTTAGCACGATAAGATCAGTGAAAAATGAGGAAAGCAAGATTTGAATGGGAGAGATGAGTTTAGGAAGTCTCAAAGGGGTCCGTCAAGGGTTTTTGAAGGTGGGGCTCTTCGATTATGTCACACATTGAGTAGTATAAAAAGGTTGCAAGTTGGGGAAACAAATATCGACGAAAGTACGCGACTTACTGAATCTTGAATGTATGCTACTTTTGTTTCTGTAAACTCATTATTCAAGACATAATCTCTTGTTGACAGGAAAGCTGAAGTTCTTGCAGATAGACCATGATGGTGGCTTAACTGCAGTGTATAGAAAAGCTTCTGATGTTTGTAGAAGAGAAACTCGAGCAGAAAAGCTTGACGACTCACAAGAAATTTGACATATTAACTTCATGATGCATCTGCTGGATATTGATCTGATTTTGTTTATATCTGGATCTCCTCTTTACAATAACTCATAATCCATTGAGTACATTTGTTTGCCCATCGAAAAATGAGAACCCTTTGAAAAAACTGTGGGACTTCCTCATTTAATAATTGCAGTTTATAAAAAGCAATTAGTATATTTAACAGCAGCTATTTCCTGTTTTTTTTTTCTGGCACAGGTAGGTAGAGATCCTTTTGGTTCTGCTTTGTGTAAGAAATCGATGTGATTCGTCGACTGTTTTATGCTGCTGGAGGAGAAAGAACATTTGCTTACCAGCTCATTAGCCACAGCAAGGATTCTATACTACCGCTGTTGAGGGCTCACTTTATTTTACCCCGAGTCATCGACTGGAACTCCATATCATCGGAAGTAATAAGGATCAAACCTATGCTAATGATTATTCTAATCAGGTCATCTAAGCCTCCTTATAAGGTTTAACACATATGGTTGCTCAGAAGGTAACCCTGGCCATGTTGGAAGAAATGAAAATCTCGCGATGGCCTTCAGAACTTCTTTTGGTATCTTGCACTAACAGTTTTGCTGAAGTGGCTGTTATCCTAGTAGGTATGACACTAACAATTTGCCAGTGCATCGATAATGGCTATCAATAATATGATGGATTCTCACTGGTAAGTGAAGAAATATAGTCGAAAAGATCAACGTCTTGAAAGAGAAAGGAGATTTATGTTTTGTGCATTTGCTATAAGAGAAAACAAATATTGTTGTTGATACCATAGCTAACTGGAGTCAAAAGCTTACAAAATACCCACTTTAATGTGGACCAAATTATCAACTTCAGAGTTGGGACTTGAAAAAAGTTCTTTGATGTGTAGTTTACTTGTGCCTGTTTGTTTGATTATTCATGGGTGCTTTACAAGAGAAATGATTTAACCTGTATTTTTTTGTGTAGGCTGGAGCAACAACTCTTCTGTCTTTTGAAGCTGTGGTGGATTAGGTTTGTTATCCCCTAACTACATGTTTTCACCTTTTGGTTGTTAATATACAGGTAGGCCTGAAAAAATGAGCTAAGAGTGTCTTATAGGTTTTCAATTTTTTTTAAAAAAGGACAAGGGGACCCCATTACTTTTTCTCTACTTTTTTATTTTTAATATTAATAAACTAGACAACTACTGAAGTTGTCCTCACAACTACGACAATTGTTGGACTAAAGTGTAAAAGTCAAAAGTTTGAGAATATTGAGAAAACATTTTTTAACATAATTAATACTATTTGTCACTTCTACCCAATTTTCAGGACTTGAGCGTCCCTTTTAATAGACCTTCCTACTAAAACCCCTTACCACTTTGGTGAATTAAAATTGAGTCAGTAGTGCGAATGCTCTTGTGTTGGGGTGATTCCTAATTTTTGCCCTTTGAGCAACGAAAAGTTAGCCAAAAATAGCAGACATGAAAAATTTGCAAGACACAAAATATGCCTATGAGACAAAATCTCAAGCCACAAAGTTATGTTATAAGTCATAAGTTCCATTTGAGAACATTATGCCTTAAAAGTTCATTACCCACAAATTGTCTTAATGCATCATTTAGCAAAATTAGGTCATAGTTAAAGAGTATTTTAATCCATAAATTTTAATTAAATGAAAGCAAGGAAATATGAAAGACCACGGCAATCTGTGCAAAAACATGATTAAAGAAGGGAAAAAATGTCGTTATCGCAATTTGAACTTATAACTTCTTCGCCACATGACAATAATGTTTACTTTTGCATCTAGGCTTTTCTTTAACAATGACAATATGTTAAAAGGCCTAAATAACAAGATGAAAGTGCTATATTAAACAACTTCCAATTCAAACTGTCAGTTGTTATAATCAACACAAAGAAAATGAAAATATTGCATACAAACAAGTTTATTCAAGAGACAAAAAGGCCAATACGTGTACTGCAAGTTGATAAGTTTTTTTAAAAATAGAAATTGACAATGGTGTCCAAATTCAGTTTGTCGTACTTCGATTAATTCCACAAAAATAACTATCACCTTCCACTAGTTATAGTTACCAGGTATTATGACATATGAAAAGAGATCACCTGCTGGGATTTGAACCTGAGACTTTATAATTCTCAATCCACTTTATCGACCAATTATAATACACCCTCGATAAGTCATATTTAGGAAGACAATTTTTTTTTTTGACCAAACAGAGGAGGCATGATTATAGATGTTGAAGGATATTCAGAAAATGTGTCTTTATTTCATGAAACATGCATTTATTTTCACGCAGTTAGAACTCAGCTTAAATTTAAATTCAAATGATTCTAAAGACTAACTCAATAAACTAAACCTAGAAGGAAATATATATGTGTTACCCATATCTTAAATTTTCCCCAAGATTAAATATTTCATATAGACAACTAAAAACATATCTAGTAGTCAGATTCCTCGTACCTATGTTCGTTAGAGGTAGCATATACTTGCTGAATAGACGAAGGTAGACACAACTCACAAGTAGGTTCAGACATCACCATCATTTAAAAAAATTAACGACGACTATGATAAAGCTACTTCGTTCCCCTTATTATTATGTTTCTTCTCTTCTCTCCAGCTACTTCATTCAACATCTTCTCCCTCCTTTCATTTTCTCTGAAATTTTTCTTCAACCCCTTGTTATATTTTTTAAGTGAGTTTGAATAAAGCAGATCAAAATAGATTGAGTTAATTTTATAGATGATTAATCCACCCCTACTAATGATGTAACTGCAATCAAATCATATTAAAAAGATATTTACTGTAACTACCTTTGTAGTATTAACTATTAAGCACATAGTAACCAAATATGTCACAAATAATAAAATCAGAATTGTAGATCTCTGTATCTGAATAAAATCAATTCTACAAATTCTAAAAAATGTCTAAAGGCACTAATTTCCCGCTATGCGCAGATCAAGGAAAGGGTCGTACTACAAAGGTCTATTATACACAACTATATTGCGCATATGTAAAAAATGTCTCAAATTGCAAAATCAACTACAGAGTGACTAGTTGGCACCAATTGATAAGGATGCTCCAGAAACAATATCAGCTTGATAAAAATACTTCATCTTTTCGAATAGGAATTGTTTCGATAATATTATTAGAATATTCAGATTCAACTGAATATACTGTTTTCAAGAAGGAATCACCATCACCAGTGGAAGATGAACCCGACAATCTCTTCCTCCTGAAGTATGGAAAAAGGACGAAAAAACAGTCAATCACAGGGAAGGAAATAGAGAAGGTAAGAGACCACTTTCCTTGTTCAAGACGGTATTTATTAAGTAGTAAGTGAGAAGTCGATTCTTTTATCGTTGAGAAAACAGATCACTTGCTAAAATGCTTTCAATTTTACTTGTGCGCATATATTAAAACCTAATCCCTGTTCAAACTACCTCATCTGTTCTCCCACTGTGAGTGTCCAAAGCCAAACTTGTTGTCTTCTTTTTGTGATCGACCTGAACAAGCGATAAAGAACACATTTAGGACAATAATGAAAGTTATACAGCCAAACTGTGAGAGATTGTATTCCAAGTAGTAAAAGCAAGAAGGAAAAGAATAGATAGAGGGGTGTGCCCCTTATCTACCAAGTTTTTATCCATGCGCCTTTCAGAAAAAAGGTGGGAGGAAATGAAGAAGCTTTTCATATTTCGGCGTCATTGAGGGAAGGAGAAACGCCCTCAAGCCAAAATGAGAGTCATCGGGAACATGTATTTTGTGAAGGAGCTACGACAAGATAGAGAAGTCGAGATGCAACCTACCTCGGCTGATAAAATGAAATTAAGACCCACGTTCAAGCGTTCTTCCAAGAAACCAGCAACACATCCATCTTCCTTCTGAGACAACACTGTAATGAATGCATAATATTGAAACAATATGTTAAATTCATGATAACCATAAGTAATGAATGCATAATATTGAAAATATGTTAAATTCATGATACCCATAAGTCCTAATGTTGTTGCAATGAAGCCACAAAAGCAAGATCAACTAAATGAGTTCTCATAAATATTGCAAAACGCATAATAGCAGCCCACAAAAAGTTTCTACGACTATTGTTCACCAAAGGGTGTGGCCTAGTACTCAATGAAGTGGATTAAGAAACATGTGGTCTCGAATCAAATTCCAGCGAAGGCAAAAAAGCTAGTTGATTTCTTTCCATCTATATAAGCCTTGGTGGACAAAATTACAGGTACCGGTGCTGGTGGGAGATAGTAGGTACACCGTGGAATTAGTATAGGTGTGTGTTAGTTGGCCCGAACACCATTGAAATCCAATACAATAAAACAAAAGTTTTTAGTGTCTACATTGAAAGTCAAGAGAATTACTTTAGTTATATGGTAGATACCAAAACTGAAATTTTTGACAGCACAGTTCCGATATTATGATATTTGGTATGCATATTTAAAATTTTTGGTATTCGACATTTATAAAAAGAATACTCAGTGCAAGTTTCTGAACATAACTTGGTGCAACCATTCCTGTACTAGCAACTTGCCCTGCATCAACCTGCATATAAATTAATACTCCCTCCGTTTTAAAAAGGATGGCCTAGTTTGACTTGGAACGAAGTTGGAAATAGGGACATTCTTTTTTAAACGGAGGGAGTAGATAATTTTTCTGGGAGGGTTTACTCGGAAGCATGAATGTTCTGATGTTCCTGTATATTAATAGCACTTAAAATGATATTACTAGACTTATACTCACTCTAGACCATATTAAGTGAATTGTCGATGTATGGCACAACCCTTGAGAAAAATATTTAAGGACATAAATTAAAGACCATTTTCCACTATTACCCTTTTGATTATTTTCAAACTAGTTTCCTATAAAAATGTAAATAAGTTAAGAATCTCATTCAATGAAGTGTAAATATGGAAAAGAGTTCCAAGAATTTTCGTGAACTTTGAATAATTCACTTACTTTGAACTATGAAAAAAGTCTCAATGATTCATTTATTATGGACTAGACGGAGTAATATGTACACATAAGTGAATTTACCACTATTCCTTTTTTAAGAATATCAGTATGGTCATTATTTTTTCTCATATTAAGAGTGCAATGACATTAGATTTCTAAGAAAAAGAAGAATGGTAAGAAAACTCAAACCAAAATTGATGTACCTCCTCATTAGGCTGTGTTGAAAGCTCAAACAATGTTCTAATTGCCATCAACTTTAGCAAATGAATAGGGTGTTATTTCTTTTGCAGGGATAAAAGGAAATTGTATCACAGCGATAGCGTAGCTGAATAAACCAAACAATATTCACTTCTTATTTTTCGAGTGAAACTCTGGTATCATGTCAACGACAGAAGGATTCACCATTACGACGTTTACCAAAAGCGCAGCTGTACTTGCATCAAATGAGAAGCCCCTTCCATCCATTTCCTTCATAAAAGATGCCATTTCACTAATTTTGTCGCACCTGAGAAATCCTTGCACAATAACATTAAAAGTGATATTGTTTGGAGGACAACCGTTGTCTTCCATTTTTCTTAGAATATATTTAGCTTCATCAAACAACCCTTCAAGACAAAATCCATTAATCATTACATTGTATGTTCTCACATCTGGGAGCAATCCAGTGAAACAAAGCTTCTCGAAAACAGCATGTGCTTCGTCAAGTTTACCATTTTTGCACAATCCATTAATGACAACATTGTAACATGCAATATCAGTATATTCTCTGATTCTTTCTAACTTATTAAAGAGTGCCATCGCTTCTTCAACAAGTCCGTACTTATAATAACCATTGAGCAAAATGACATGACTGTATATAGTAGGCTTGGTCCCTGAAGATAGCATCTCAGCGTAAAGTTGATTTGCATCACCAGTTCTTCCAACTTCAAAAAGACCTTGCAAGATAGCATTGTAGGTAATGATATCAGGTTTCAATCCCTTTTGAGAAATTTCACAAAACAATTGCATGGCCTCATCCACTTTCTTTTTCTTACAGTATCCCTTTATTAGTATGTTATAGCTAAAAATGTTAGTCTCAATGCCCTTCTCTCTCAAGCTATCAAAAATTCTCCTTGCTCTATTCATTTGACCACGCAAACAATATCCATCCATCAATGCATTGTAGGTGATTGTATTAGGCTCTACACCCTTTTCGATCATGTGTTTCATTACTTCCTCAGCATCTTTGACTTTCCCTTTTTTGCATAGTCCATCTGTTAGTATGGTGAAGGTGCGCACATCTGGATACATATTAAGGTTCTCCATCTCAGAGAACAATGCCGTAACCTTTTCCCACTGACCAAACTTACACAAACCATCTATTATTGAAGTATATGTGACTATATCGGGACAAATGTCTTTCTGCTTTATCTCGTTCAGAATGGTGATTGCAGCATCTATCTTTCCATCTTTGCAAAGAGCATCTATAACAATGCTATAGATATATATGTTGGGCTCAGTGTTACCTTCTTCCATTAACCGGAGCAAACTTAAAGTCTTCTGAGTATGACCCTTTTTACTTAGCCCATTCATGACGATTGCATACATGACTTGGTCAGGCTCACATATCTTGTCTCTCACCAATTTCTTGAACAATTCAACTGCATCTTTGACCTTATTTTCAGCAAAGATTCCCTTTATTAGAGTGGTAAAGGTGACAACATCAAATGGAATGCCATTCTTCAAGTAAATGGGTAACACTGAAAATGCACAATCAACACGATGGATCAAGCAATAACTATTAATCACGATATTCAAGATGAACGCATTAATCGGGATACCCATTGTCTGCATTTCTCGCAAAAGCGAAACAACATTGGAGTAATGTTTCATCTTTATCATTGTCTTAAACAATTTAGAGAAATCGACAACTGAAGGAAGAGGCTTCATTGTAACCATTTGATGGAAGAGAGTAACAGCATCATCTAAATTGCTACTATTTACACCAATTTTATCCTTAACTGAAATTGATTCTTTACTGTAATGGCATGAAGAACAAGCTCTAAATGTAAATGAAGAACCAGAAATGGAAGAGATAAAGGGAATACCATTGCAATTCCGCAGAGAAATTCTCTTCATCTTCTTCAATGGCTGTATCTGCGTGTGCCCTAATTTTGCAAGAAACTTATATACATATTTTTTTCGTTTGTCATTTCCCTCCCTAATATTAAAGCGGGATTAAATTTCGAGCAACCATCCAACAAGTTCAAAGTACTTGTTAATCTTATCAATTTTCAAACTTACAAATTAATGTATAAACTAGGTGATATCTATTTACTCCCACATTGTTTCTATTTACTTGTCAATTATTGACTTGATACATCTATTAAAAAATAACAATTGATATGGCGAATATACTATTTTATCTCTATTAATTGATAGAATTTCAAAATCAATTAACTCATTAAAGAGAATCTACCTTTTTCGAAAACATTAACTCTCTAAATAAAATGAGCGTATAAGAAGTAAAAGATATTATTTTTTCTTCATTTGTCAAAAATGACAAATAGAAAGGGACAAATAAAAAATTAAAATTGGACAAGTAAACATGTATATTGATCCTAAACTTAATTTTAAATTTTAATTTTGACCACCAACTTTCATAAATACAAACATACACTTTAATATATCCAACTTTTAAATAAATAAATATGTGAGTCCTATCTGACAAAACGCGTGATATGCTTATTCTGTCCGAGTTAGGAGTAATTTTTAGTCCCACAACAATAAAAAAAATGTGGAATTGACAACTCTATCCTTAATAAATCTCTTTTATATATATCTTTATATTTTCATATCAAAATCTCATTTTTTCCCTTTTTTTTCAAACCAAGATTTTTTCCTCTCTTTAGAACGATTTCTGTTCATATTTAGTGCAAATGGCTTCTAATATATTTTTTGTCATTGTAAAAGAAAATGTATAATAAATATTTCTTAATCTGCAAACAATTCAAAGTTATAAGAAAATAATAATTTTACACCCGTGGTGACAAAAAAAAATCTACCTTGTATCAAAGATAAACTTTCAAAAGGACAAAATTGAGGCATACATAGACTAAATTGAGGAAGATGAATAGATGAACATCAGCTTCAGCAAAAATCTTGAACACTTTAATTCAATAGATTTTGGTTGTCTATCCTAGCTAGGGTTTTGACCTTTTGATCGACTATTGGGTGAAATGAAAATATATTTAAATGGAATTGATTTAATTTGTTTTTAGTTCTAAAATTGACGTGTAATATATTTGATTAGTTGACAGCAATTGAGTGATTCACCAGCACACGTAGAAGCGTTTGCATTCACGTTCTTTGGCTGTAAAAATTGTGTGTCTATTTATTTAAATATTGAATAGTTAAAGTGCATGTTTCGAAGTATGAAAGTTGGAAATCAAATAAAGTATACTACATGAATACTTAAGTCTTCATCTAGGTGAATACCTCTAACTAGAGAAAAAACAACCCCTTAAGGGTGATTTTTTATGCATTAAATAACTCATACTTAAATATACATTTTAATCATGTGAATTTGAAATTAAAACCTTATTATTCTCAATTCACTTTATTGATCAGTTATAGATCTCAAAGGATATTCAGAATATGTGTCTCATTTCATGAAACATGCATTTATTTCAATTAGTTTGAACTCAACTTAAAATTAAATTCAAATGACTCTAAAGACCAACTTAAATGTGTGAGGAAGATAATCACATCACCTTGAGTCCTTGATAAACTAAACTTAGAAGGAAATATATATGTGTTACTCATGTCTTAAAGTGTTTACAAGATTGAATATCTCGTAGACGACTAAAAACATATTTGATAGTCAAAGATATCTGGTATCTATTTGCATCCACGTAACCAAAGTTCTCACAACAGAAGCAACATTATCACATCCCATACTAGTAAGTGCATTAGAAAGATTAGTTACAATACCTAAAGAACTGGTAAGTGTGCATTTAAGTACAACCACAAAAACAACAACTAAGTCTCAATAATTTTCCACCTAATCACATCACACAATTAAAACACATGGATAATGTAAAACCCAAAATCTTGGGTTGTGTAAATCATAAATTTTATATTTTTTGATAACCGTGGTGTCTAGATCAACTTGCGTGCATCTTGACTAATTCCACGGGACACTTGTCGCCTCCAACCAGCAACAAATATTAAATAACTCTATCCACTAATGTTAGAACATATGAGAACTGGCAATTGAACCTGAGACCTCATCGTTCTTAACCTACGTCATTGACCACTAGGTCACATCCTTTGGTGCAAAACATAAGTTATTAGAACAATCAAATTTTCGACTTGCATCCCCAGATAATAATACCTTCATTCAGGTTAAGGCACATGACTCGAGCATAGCTTTAAATTCAATGCTGCACTATCAAAACGAATTATTACTTACATTTTCTCAGAATTCCATCACATGCATATTGTCATTCAAACATTTATCAAAAAGAGTAGCACATCTGTTCGTGTTTAGTTTTTAACTGGATATTACCAAGATAGGAGCATGAGACAAGTATTTCCATAGTTGAGTCCAAAACTCATTGTATGTTTATTCAATATTTCTGCTCATGTCCAAAGACTACCAACTCATCAGACAATGTTGAACACCATAATACATTGATTGTCGCCATGGTGCCTTTCCTGAGTATAGTCATCTCAATCAAATCTTTGTTCTTGCTCGCTTCATCGTCTCCCATAATATACGAGTACATTTCCTCTGTGTGCCTAGGGTGGTCTAAGGGCCTCAAACCTCCATTTCAATGACATTTTGCTATCTTCTTCTCCGGCAGAAACAGAAAGTGCTGGTGATGGTCTTGCCTTTGAGTGTAGTGTTGATGCAAAAACTCGGCAAACCCATTTGTAGAACATCTGTTGTTTTCGTAACATTTTCTAAATTACAGGCAGTTGTTAATGATTCTCAAAAGATGAGAGAAAATGACAATATATGAGGATAACTAAATAACACAGAAAATCATATCTCTAGACTTATTACAGTTACATAATAGAATTCACATTATAATTCATATTGAGTGTGAACCTACATCCAATTTCCAAGATAAATAAGAGTGGAAAAACAATGAATATACCAGAAGTGATGTACCTCCTTCGCAAGCCTGCCTGGAAAAATCAAGAGATACTTCATTTTTTATGACAAGAAAAACCTGCACCCGCTACCCTTTGGGTGCGCACAGGGTAAAATCCCACTCCTATGCAATAGCTCGCAAACCACATGGGAGTGGTAACCCGCACTAGGCAAGCCCGACGCGATGAGCTCGACCCAGAAGGCAAACCCATTGCTTGGAAATCAAACTAGAGACCTCCAACATGGAAGTCCCAAGCCCAAACCACTGGGCCACCCTGAAGGGTAAATCAAGATATATTCTAATTGCCATTTTTCCAACTTCAGCAATTCCATTTCTCATGCAGGGATAAAAGGAATTGTATCATAGCCCAATAAACCAACCAAAAGAAAATATTCACTTCTTATTATTCAAGTGAAGCTCTGGTATGATGTCAAGGACAGAAGGATTCACCCTTACAATGTTTACGAAAAGCGCAGCTGTACTTGCATCAACTGAGAAGCCCCGTCCAACCATTTCCTTCATAAAAGATGTCATTTCACTAATTTTGTTCCATCTAAGAAATCCTTGCACAATAACATTATAAGTAACACGGTCTGGGGAACAACCGTTGTCTTCCATTTTTCTTAGAATATATTTAGCTTCATCAAACAACCCTTCAAGACAAAATCCATTAATCATTACAGTGTATGTTCTCACATTCGGGAGTAATCCAATGAGAGAAAGCTTCTTGAAAACAGCATGCGCTTCGTTGAGTTTACCATTTTTGCACAATCCGTTAATGACAACACTATAAATTGCAACATCAGTATATTCTCTGTTTCTTTCTAACTTATTAAAGAGTGACATAGCTTCTTCAACAAGTCCGTACTTAAAATAACCATTGAGCAAAGTGGCATGAATGTATGTATTAGCTTTGGTCCCTGCAGATAGCATCTCAGCGTAAAATTGCTTTGCATCACCAGTTCTTCCAACTTTAAACAGACCTTGCAAGATCGTATTGTAGGTAAAAATATCGGGTTTTGATCCCTTTTTAAAAATTTCATAAAACAATTGCATGGCCTGGTCAAGTTTCTTTTTCTTACAGTATCCATTAATTAGTATGTTATAGCTAAAAATGTTAGTCTCAATGCCCTTATCTATCAAGCTATCAAAAATTCTCCTTGCTCTATCTAGTTGACCACGCAAACAATATCCATCCATCAATGCATTGTAGGTGATTATATTAGGCTCTACACCCTTTTCGGCCATGTGTTTCATTACTTCCTCAGCATCTTCAACTTTCCCTTCTTTGCATAGTCCATCTGTTAGTATGTTTAAGGTGCGTACATTTGGATACATATTAAGGTTCACCATCTCTGAGAACAAAGTTTTAACCTTTTCCCACTGACCGTGCTTACACAAACCATCAAATATTGAATTATATGTGACTATGTTTGGAGGAATGTCTTTCTGCTTCATCTCATTCAGAATGTTGATAGCACCATCTAAGTTTCCATCTTTGCAAAGAGCATCTATAACAATGCTATAGATATATATGTTGGGCTCAGTGTTACCTTGTTCCATTAACCGGAGCAAACTTAAAGTCTTCTGAGTATGACCCCTTTTGCTTAGCCCATTCATGATGGTTCCATACATAATTTGGTTAGGCTCACAAATCTTCTCTCTCACCAACTTCTTGAACAATTCAACAGCATCTTTAACCTTATTTTCAGCAAATAGTCCCCTTAATAGAGTGTTAAAGGTGACAGCATCAAATGAAACGCCACTCTTTAAGTAAATGGGTAACACCGAAAATGCACAATCAACACGATACATCAGGCAATAACTATTAATCATACTAGTTAAGATGAAATCACTAATTGGAATGCCTAATTTCCGCATTTGTCGAAAAAGAGAAATGACAGCAGAGTAATGTTTCATCTTTATCATATTGTTAAACAATTTAGAGAAATCAACAACTGAAGGAAGAGGCTTCATTCTAACCATTTGATGGAAGAGAATAACAGCATCATCTAAATTGCTACTATTTACACCAATTGTATCCTTTACTGAAATTGATTCTTTACTGTAATGGCATGAAGAACAAGCTCTAAATGTAAATGACGAACCAGAAATTGAAGAGATGAAGGGAATACCATTGCAATTCCGCAGAGAAATTCTCTTCATCTTCTTCAATGGTTGTATCTGCGTGTGCCCTAATTTTGCAAGAAACTTGTATACAGCTTCTATGGATATTTTTTTCCTTTGTCATTCCCATCCCTAATATTAAAGCGGGATTAAATTTAAATTCACATCAAAAAATCTAAGCAACCATCCAAGTTAATTTTATCAATTTACAATCTCACAAATTATTATTCGCATAAATGTAGGGAAAAAAAACAAAATATACCTTGAACTATCGTAAATGGTATGCAAATACCTCCGTCATACTTTTGCGGCATTGGTACCCCTACCATCCAAAGCTAGAACACATATGCCCTTTATACTAACGGGCATACATGTGTCATAATTTTATCCATCGATTCGATATTTATCGACAGATAAGATTTTTCGATGTGAATTTAAATAAAACTAGGTGAAATTTATTTACTCCCCCATTTTCCCTATTTACTTGTCAATTATTTACTTGACACACAAAATAATAATTGACGTAGTGAATTTACTATTTTATGGATATTAATTGATAGAATTTCAAAATCAATTTATTCATTAAAGAGAATCTACCTTTTTCAAAAAAATTAACTCTCTAAATAAATTGAGCGTATAAAAAGTAAAAGATATTATTTTTTCTTGATTTGTCAAAAATAACAAATAGAAAGGGACAACTAAAAAATCAAAATTGGACAAGTAAAAAGATATATTGATCCTAAACTTAATTTCAAATTTTAACTTTGACCACCAACTTTCATAGTGTACAAACATATACTTTAACTATCCAACTTTTAAATAAATAAACATGTGAGTCCTATCTTACAAAACGCGTGATATGCTTATTCTGCTCGAGTTAGAAGTAATTTTTTGGTCCAACCAACAGTAAAAAAAAAAAAGTGCAATTGACAACTTCATCCTTAATGAATCTCTTTTATATATATCTTTATATTTTCAAATCAAAATCTCATTTTTTCCCTCCTTTTTCAAATCAAGATTTTTTCCTCTTTAGAACGATTTCTGTTCATATTTAGTGCAAATGACTTCTAATTTTTTTTTTTTTCATTGTGGAAAAAAGATATAATGAAGATTTCTTAATCTGCAAACAATCCAAAGCTGTAAGAAAATAATGATTTTACACCCCTGGTGACGAAAACAAATCTACCTTGTATCAAAGATAAACTTTCAAAAGGACAAAATTGAGGCATACCTATACTAAATTGAGAAAGATGAATAGATGAACATCAGCTTCAACAAAAATCTTGAACGATTATTTCCTTCGATTCACTAGATTTTGATTGTCTATTCTAGCTAGGTTTTGACCTTTTGAAAGACTATTGGGTGAAATGAAAATATCTTTAAATGGAACTAATTTAATTTGTTTTTAGTTCTAAAATTAACGTGTAATATATTTAATTAGTTGACAGCAATTGAGTGACTCACCAGCACACGTGGAAGCGTTTGCATTTCACGTTCATTGACTGCAAAAATTGCGTGTCTATTTATTTAAATGTTGAATAGTTAACATGCATGTTTGTGGAGTATGAAAGTTGAAGATCAAAGTTAAAATTTGAATTCAAGTTTAGAGTTCAATATATGTATTATGCCAAAAAGATTATATAGGGGGGAAATGAAATAAAGTATACTACATGAATACTTAAGTCTTCATCTAGGTGAATACCTCTAACTAGTGAAAAAACAACCCCTTAAGGGATTTTTAATGCATTAAATAACTCATACTTAAAATATACATTTTAATCATGTGAATTTGAACTTGAAATCTCATGATTCTCAATTCACTTTATCGATCAGTTATATATCTCTAAGGATATTCAGAAAATGTGTCTCATTTCATGAAAGATGCATTATTCAAAGTAAGTTTGAATTCAACTTTAAATTAAATTCAAATGATTCTAAAGACCAACTTAAATGTGTGATGGAAGATAATCACATCACCTTGAGTCCTTGATAAACTAAACTTAGAAGGAAATATATATGTGTTACTCATGTCTTAAAGTGTTTACAAGATTGAATATCTCATAGACGACTAAAAACATATTTGATAGTCAAAGATATCTGATATCTATGTTGTTCATGGGAGGTAGCATGTACTTGTTGAATAGTCAAAGGTATACACAAGTGGATCCGAACAATACCGTCATTAAAAAAAATTAATGACAACTATGATAAAGCTAACACGTGGAGACATGATCATTTAACAATTTCAACATTACATTTGCATCCACGTAACCGAAGTTCTCACAACAGAAGCAACATTATCACATCCCAGACTAGTAAGTGCATTAGAAAGATTAGTTACCATACCTAAATAACTGGTACGTGTGCATTTAAGTACAACCACAAAAACAACTAAGTCTCAATCCCAAATCCGCTATATGAATTTTCCCTAATCACATCACACAATTAAAACACATGGGTAATGTAAAACCCAAAATCTTGGGTTGTGTAAAACATAAATTTTATATTTTTTGATAACCGTGGTGTCTAGATCAACTTGAGTGCATCTTGACTAATTCCACGGGACACTTGTCGCCTCCAACCAGCAACAAATATCAAATAACTCTGTCCACTATTGTTAGAACATATGAGAACTGGCAATTGAACCTGAGACCTCATCGTGCTCAACCCACGTCATTGACCACTAGGTCACATCCTTGGGTGCAAAACATAAGTTATTAGAACAATCAAATTTTCAGCTTGCATCCCCAGATAATAATACCTTCATTCAGGTTAAGGCACATGACTCGAGCATAGCTTTAAATTCAATGCTGCACTATCAAAACGAATTATTACTTTCATTTTCTCAGAATTCCATCACATGCATATTGTCATTTAAACATTTATCAAAAAGAGCAGCACATCTGTTTGTGTTTAGTTTTTAACTGGATATTAACAAGATAGGAGCATGAGACAAGTTCTTTTCCATAGTTGAGTCCAAAACTCATTGTATGTTATTCAATATTTCTGCTCATGTCCAAAGACTACCAACTCATCAGACAATGTTGTTCACCTTAATACATTGATTGTCGCAATGGTACCTTTCCTGAGTATAGTCATCTCAATCAAATCTTTTTTCTTGTTCGCTTCATCGCCTCCCATGATATACGAGTACATTTCCTCTGTGTGCCCAAGGTGGTCTAAGGGCCTCAAACCTCCATTTCCATGACATTTTGCTATCTTCTTCTCCGGCAGAAACAGAAAATGCTGGTGATGGTCTTGCCTTTGAGTGTAGTGTTGATGCAAAAATTCGGCAAACCCATTCGTAGAACATCTGTTGTTTCCGTAACATTTTCTTAATTACAGGCAGTTGTTAATGATTCTCAAAAAATGAGAGAAAATGACAATACATGAGGATAACTAAATAACACAGAAATCATATCTCTAGACTTATTACAGTCACATAATAGAATTCACATCATAATTCATATTGAGTGTGAAGCTATTTCCAAGATAAATAAGAGTGGAAAAACAATGAATATACCAAAAGTGATGTACCTCCTCCGCAAGCCTGCCTGGAAAAATCAAGAGATACTTCTTTTTTTATGACAAGAAAAACCTGCACCCGCTACCCTTTGGGTGCGCACAGGGTAAAATCCCCGCTCCTATGCAATAGCTCGCAAACCACATAGGAGTGGTAACCCGCACTAGGCAAGCCCGACGCGACGAGCTCGACCCAAAAGGCAATCCCATTGCTTTCGCAGGCAAAGGGTTTCAAACTAGAGACCTCCAACATGGAAGTCCCAAGCCCAAACCACTGGGCCACCCTAAAGGGTAAATCAAGAGATATTCTAATTGCCATTTTTCCAACTTCAGCAATTCCATTGATGCCATTTCTCACGCAGGGATAAAAGGAATTGTATCATAGCCCAATAAACCAACCAAAAGAAAATATTCACTTATTATTATTCAAGTGAAGCTCTGGTATCATGTCAAGGACAGAAGGATTCACCCTTACAACGTTTACCAAAAGCGCAGCTGTACTTGCATCAACTGAGAAGCCCCTTCCAACCATTTCCTTCATAAAAGATGTCATTTCACTAATTTTGTTGCATCTAAGAAATCCTTGCACAATAACATTATAAGTAACACGGTCTGGGGAACAACCGTTGTCTTCCATTTTTCTTAGAATATCTTTAGCTTCATCAAACAACTGTTCAAGACAAAATCCAGTTATCAATACATTGTATGTTCTCACATCTGGGAGCAATCCAGTGAAACAAAGCTTCTCGAAAACAGTATGTGCTTCGTCTAGTTTACCATTTTTGCACAATCCATTAATGACAACATTGTAACATGCAATATCAGTATATTCTCTGTTTCTTTCTAACTTATTAAAGAGTGACATAGCTTCTTCAACAAGTCCGTACTTAAAATAACCATTGAGCAAAGTGGCATGAATGTATGTATCAGCTTTGGTCCCTGCAGATAGCATCTCAGCGTAAATTTGCTTTGCATCACCAGTTCTTCCAACTTCAAACAGACCTTGCAAGATCGTATTGTAGGTAAAATTATCGGGTTTTGATCCCTTTTTAAAAATTTCATAAAACAATTGCATGGCCTGGGCAAGTTTTTTTTTCTTACAGTATCCATTTATTAGTATGTTATAGCTAAAAATGTCAGTCTCAATGCCCTTATCTATCAAGCTATCAAAAATTCTCCTTGCTCTATCTAGTTGACCACGCAAACAATATCCATCCATCAATGCATTGTAGGTGATTATATTAGGCTCTACACCCTTTTCGGCCATGTGTTTCATTACTTCCTCAGCATCTTCAACTTTCCCTTCTTTGCATAGTCCATCTGTTAGTATGTTTAAGGTATGCACATCTGGATACATATTAAGGTTCGCCATCTCTGAGAACAAAGTTTTAACCTTCTCCCACTGACCGCGCTTACACAAACCATCAATTATTGAATTATATGTGACTATGTTTGGAGGAAAGTCTTTCCGCTTCATCTCGTTCAGAATGTTGATAGCAGCATCTAAGTTTCCATCTTTGCAAAGAGCATCTATAACAATGCTGTAAATGAATAAATCAGGCTTAGTACTCCCTTGTTCCATTAACCTGAGCAAACTTAAAGTCTTCTGAGTATGACCCCTTTTGCTTAGCCCATTCATGATGGTTCCATACATGATTTGGTTAGGCTCACAAATCTTCTCTTTCACCAACTTCTTGAACAATTCAACAGCATCTTTAACCTTATTTTCAGCAAATAGTCCCCTTATTAGAGTGGTAAAGGTGACACCATCAAATGAAACGCCACTCTTTAAGTATATGGGTAACACCGAAAATGCACAATCAACACGATACATCAGGCAATAACTATTAATAATGCTATTTAAGATGAAATCACTAATTGGAATGCCTAATTTCCGCATTTGTCGAAAAAGAGAAATGACAGCAGAGTAATGTTTCATCTTTATCATATTGTTAAACAATTTAGAGAAATCGACAACGGAAGGAAGAGGCTTCATTCTAACCATTTGATGGAAGAGAGTAACAGCATCATCTAAATTGCTACTATTTACACCAATTTTATCCTTAACTGAAATTGATTCTTTACTGTAATGGCATGAAGAACAAGCTCTAAATGTAAATGACGAACCAGAAATGGAAGAGATAAAGGGAATACCATTGCCATTCCGCAGAGCAATTTTCTTCATCTTCTTCAATGGATGTATCTCCGTGTGCCCTAATTTTGCAAAATAAGTTATATACAGCTTCTTTTGGAGTGTGGATTTTTCTTTTGTTTTCCGGCACAATCGTATTAGAATCCAATTGAATTTAAATTAACTCATAACTATCCAATCAAGGTGCTATCATTACATTGTTATTTACATATTTTTATTATATCTTCTAGTTATTATTTAATAATTTTATTTATATTATTACTTTTTTATAATAATTCTATCGTCTAAACCTATTTTTATTTATAGATAAATAATAATAAACACTTCTCTACCTCCTAAAAACCTATCCAAACAAACTATTGGTGTGCTATATTTTGGATAAAGCCACTAAAATCCTAAATATGATATTGAAATACTAATCTTTTAATGCATAAATAATTCTCTTTCTTACTAGTAAATATTAATCAAACCACCCCTTGTATTTTAAAAATTAAAGTCTCCTCATCTTATGATATTGAAATTCTACAAAAATATGAAAGTAGAACTTTCTATACCCTCCAAAATCGAACACAATAATCCCTTAAAATGATCGTGCAAGTAAATAAATTTTAAAAATATGAGGTAGAAGATTGAAAAAACAAACTATATTCAAAATACAAGAAAGCAATAGTACTAAATTAAAATTTTTATTATCTTTTCGGAGTTTCTCGAATCAATTTGTACGTGTCACTAGAACACATGCACACATACAATTTGATACTTACAAGTTTGAATTATGCATACTTAAAAATTAAAAGACATAAATTTCTACTCAAATCAAATTAAAGAACACGTATATGTACTATGTCATAATGTATGCAATTGAATCATATCAATAAAAATATTTTTTGCAATTACTTCGTCCTTTTTTATTTATCACTATCCTTTTTGATAACCCATGATATTCGAACCGTCTATCACATACTTGTTTCCTCCCCGCAATAAATACTAGATACTTTTGTCTGTAAAACTAAAATAGATGGAAGAAATCACATACTATTTTCGAACACTACCTAATTCTTCCACCTTCATAATTATCTATGCTATATAGTATTACACCAACTACGTCATCTCAAGAGATTCAGAAATTGACTATACAAAATTCATACAGTCGATCCTAACTGATCTGAAACAGAGACATAGGTGATTGACACTTCCTTTTTATAAGGATGGTATCCGAACCACCTCGACTATTTCACTAGATGCCTCCTATCTCCCACCATCACAAATACCGGACGAAGAAAATTACTAAATGTCACCTCTGTTGAGATCTGAACTATGACTTCCCTTTGTTTTCACATAGCAGGTATTCAAATATCTTCAAAATCTCTACACACTTACATTAAATTTAACCATAGAATTATTAAGCACATAGCATCCAGTAAAATCAGAATGGTAGATCTCTTTATCAAAATAAAGTAAACTCTACAATTCTAAACTGTCTAAAGAATTTTCCGAAATTGCAAAATCAACTATTAGTGACTAGTTGCACCAGTTGATGAAATGTATGGTTCAGAACCAATGTCGCTCGATAAAAATACAAAACTGATTTTTCGATTCTTTTATCTGCTGAGAAAAAGCATCACTTGTCAAGATGCTTTCAATTTTAATCTTGTGCTCGCTCATATGCTAATACCTAATCCCTGTTTAAGCTGCCTCCTCTATTCTCCAACTGTGAGTCCAAAACCGAACTTGTAGTCTTTCTTTTTGTGATCGACCTGAACAAACGATAAGGAACACAGTTAGGACACCAATGGAAGCCATTCTACCAAACTGTGAGATCGGACCCCAACAAGTATAAGCATGAAGGAGGGAAATAGATAAGAGGGGTGTGCCCCTAATATAAGAGTTCCAATCCATGCACTAGCTGCCTTAAGAAATTTCACGGTTATCCGAAGGAAAAGAAAACAAGAATAGGTGAAACTTAGAACATGTATGCTGTAAAGGAGCTACAACAAGATTTTAGAAATCCATATACCACTTACCTCAGCTGAAAGAATGAAATTAAGACCCATGTTCAAGCGCTCTTCCAAGAAAGCAGCTACACAACCATTGGAATCAATCTTCCCTCTGAGACGGCACTGTGATGCACACATAATGTTGATTCAGTAAACATTAAAGTCCAGAATGAGAAAGGTTGATTAGATGTCCCAACATAACCGCAATGCAGTCACAAATATAAGATCAACTTAATGAGCTTTCATAAATAATAACCCCTTGCAAAACGCATAACAACAGCCCACAAAAAGTTTCTACATGTCTTTGCACCCAAAGGGTGACCTAGTAGTCAATGAAGTGATTTGAGAACCATGAGGATTTAGGGGTCACTGTTCAGATCTCAGCAAGAGGCAAAAACACTAATTGATTTCTCCAATCCATCTAATAAGCCTAGGTGGACAAGATTATTCGGTACATGTATTGGTCGGAGGTAGTAGGTACACATTGGAATTAGTCGAGGTGCGCACAAGTTGACCCCGACACCACAGTTATCCAACAACAACATACCCCGTGGAATCTAGGAAGGGTAGGATGTACACAGACCTTAGCCCTACCTTTGTAGAGTAGAGAGATTGTTTCTAATACACCCGCAGCTCAAAAGGAATATTATCAAAGCATGATGACCAGAAAATATGACAACCAAATAGCAAGATACAAAGTAAATGCAACAATAGATAGTAATACACATAGAAGAATAAGGAACTACGCACTTACCAAATAACACCACTAGGCCCTTCCCTCTACCACATAAGGTGCAACAACACTCGCCTACCTATTAACCTCCTATCCTAATTCTCGACTTTCATACTTTTCTATCTAGGGTTATGTCCTCAATAAACTGAATTTGTGCCAAGTCATGTCGGATCACCTCACCCAGCTCTTTCACGGCATACCTCTACCTATCCTAACTTCTTTTATAGCCAATTTCTCGCACCTACTAAATGACGCATCCGTGCACCTCCTCCTCACATGCCCAGATCATCTCAATCTCACTTCTCGCATCTCATTTTGCACATTTAGGTTAATAGCACCGAATTTCCCCAACTCTATCATAATTAGGAGTCACGGTATTTAGGTCAATTTACCTTGTATACCACTTCGGGAAGAACACCCCATACGCATGTGATATCCCAAAAAAAGAGTAGAAAATCTAAGCCAGATGATTCTCTACACAAGACTCCTAATTATCGACCTTGCCAAACTTAAGTGCATCGGATTCCAAACAGGGTTCAGTATACTGAAACTGTCAACACTACAGAAATAAGATGTCACATCGCAAAAAGAATTGAGATGTCACGCAGCAGAAAGATACGAAAGAGAAAACATAGGACAACCGCTAGTACATATATCTTAGCTGAAGAAGAGTGGTAAACGAGGAAGCAAGAACAAAGGGCTGCAGGCTGCTACAAATATATGGACTTCACGGGTACATTCCAAGTCGGTCCATGCAATATACAGGGAAGACGTGGTAGTCGGTCTTTAAGATAAAATGAATTATAACGCTAGAACGGTTCTACCATCAAGGTGTCTAAACCTAAGGCAAGGTGTCTAACCTAAGGGTAAGAAATGATCTATTGGAGTCCGCATGCAATCATTTTGAAAAAGATAACGACAATATTGAGGTATTAAATTTGGAGTGTTCATTTTTCACTAGATTCAGGACAGTTGCAGCAGGTTAGAAACTAGGAAAAAACTACACCCTTCTCGGAGTAAGGGTCTCTCAAAGCCAAAAGGAAACTGCAAACTGCTGGAAATGCACAGAAGTTAAAGTACAAAAGTCAAACAGTAGCCTGCAGGAAATCAAGTTAGATTTTCGGAAAGAATTTACAACAAAAGGTTACCTGCCGAAGGATGTAATCATAACCAAAGCTTGCTGTTACATCTCTTGACATGTAGTTGTACATAAAATCTGATGCTAGAGACACCTGCATGGAAGAAAAGAGTTCAAGAAACGCAAGTCACAAAATGCAATTGTTAAGATACTAGCGACTCTTACAACCTTATCAGAAATTTTCTGAACATAACTCAGTGCAACCATTCCAGTACTAGCAACTTGCCCTGCAGCAACCTGCAGATAAATTGACAAACACTGAATAATGTGAAAACCATTATAAAAATAAAAAATAAAAATAAAAAAAAGAACTGGAAAGATGAAAGACACCTACAAAAAAGATAACTACAAGAAATTCATGCTAGCGAAATCAACAAAAGAAAAATATAATAGATATGTTTTCTCTTTGGGAGGGTTTATACTTAGAAACGCGAATATTTTGATGTTCCAGTTTGACATAATATTGAAAATACCAAGTCAAAACGATATAATACAAATCCTTTTGCGTCTGGAAGACCTGCAGTTCAATTTTATTCTAGAGCTATTCATACAACAGATGAAGGAGAATAATGACACTGCCCTCGATGTTATAGCTACTGAAAAAACTTACTCAGACAAAGCAATCAATCAAATGTCTAACTGGAGCGTGATACATAAGGACTTCAACTGAAGTTAAACAGAAGTCTTCTCAATCAACGGAAATAGTTAGGAAGTACCAAAAAGAACTAATTGTAAAACAGCAATGAAATTCAAGCTGCTACCATGTATTACCAACACAATAAACAGTAATTACAACTACACCTCAATCCCAAACAAGTCATACATCTTATGAAAATATATTATAATGCCTCGACTCCAGATAAAAAATTATCTAACATCTAGTAATAGGCAGAATACCATTTTATCTGTGTTGTAGCGAGCAGCATAACCAATGCCAGATTTCCGATGCTGACCAGCCCAGAACACTTCCCCACCCAGAGAGAAATGTGGACTGACACTCTGCAAGAGCACATAAAGGTTCAGTTAGCAAAGCTAAAACATAATACCACACAATACATTTCCATATGATACTGACCCTCAATAAGGACAGCTTTACTCATTCTCTGGTATTTAATACGAACCACAAGGAATCCATGATTGACCAATAGGCGGTAGATGATATCAAACCAATTTATCAGATATCCCCGCAGCCCGAAGGGACAAAAGCGAAAATAATATTGCTATAGCATTTGCAATTTCCACTCTTTTTCAATAAGTGAAGTCCATTACTGTCTCAGCTCTCCAACTTACAGAGGATGACACTAAGTTTGTACTTTGTAGTCGAGCAGCCACCAAGGAACAAAACCCAAAGAAGCAAATTACTAATAGCAACCTTTTATAAGAAGGCTTAAACACAGCCTTTTATAATTATTGATAATATGGAAGCAACTTCACCATAAAGCAATGGTACCTGTAGAAGCTCACCTATACACATTGTGCCCAATTATTTAAAGAATTCATCTTTTAATTCCAAAACATTTTCCAGCAAAATGAGCCAATGTGAGTAGGGACATTTAAATTAGAGTAATCCAAGTTGTCAACCATCAAAGACATAGGGGAGGCCCCATCCTCTTTAAAAGGGGCTTATATCTGCACTATCCTTGCCATACTTTCCTAGTCTATCAGATCTTTCCTCCCACTGACACAAATAGACCACGCAGCGTTAAGACAACTAATCTGACAACTATGGACAAGGAATCTCCACGTTGAAGTCTTCCGCCAAGGGATGAACTCATCAAAACAAACTCTCAATTACACAAAAGTAAGCCAAATATATGCCTAACCACCACTATCCATAATGCTCGTTCACACCCAGAACCATGTGTCTACCACACCGCTCTTTGCGCTTTGCTTGGTTTTCCATCGTCCAATCCACAATAAATCAAATGAAATCCCACCAAAAAAAATTCGCTGGGATACAATTGAAAGAAAAGGATCCTTTATGACCCCCAAACACATCGTGAATGCATATTGTCTCACAAAAAAAAAACAATTTTAGTTGATGTCAATTGATCCCTCATTACTGTCCAGAAAGAAGTGCAAATGAAAAACTTGAACTCATGACATTTCTTACCAAAACAATGGCATCAAACAGATGTCACAATTACAGCTACTCATTGGCTAGCTTAAATAACAGTGTAAATGATGGTGGAAATTCTCTACTATTTCAGTTGGTCGTTCTGGTGAGAAGGTAAATGATGGAGGTTTCCTTTAAATTGGAAATGTATTACTTTTGTAAAGTAATGGGTATGTAGTTGATGCAGATTGAGTAGTATGACACTGTTCACAGAGAACATTTTGTGGCCAAAGGGAGTACAGAGTGGTTGGTAGTCCCTTCTTGTCATCAGGGGTTGAGGGAACAGGATGAGGTCTAGATACTAAAGCCAATAATTAGTAAAGAAACACTTAAAATGTATTTTTCTAAGTTATCAAGGAGTTGTTAGAGAACGTGACCCACACTAATCACTAGTGTCTTCTTCTCTTCTTAGCATTTAATCCAATTAAGTAATCTGATTTTCACAAACAACATTACCATTGATCTCTTATTGATGCTATAACAACTCCTGATGGTTCCCTTTGCTCTCTCACCCACTCACTAGGCCTTTAATTCCAGTTGACAGCACATTGTCACACATTATTATCTTTTCATTTTTAAACCTAAAAACGCATACTTGTAAGTGATAAAACACTATTCCAACTCATCGTATCAAGTACGACAAAATTTACTGAACCTTTGAAACTTCACGATACTTTGTGTAACTTGAGGACATAAATGTCTGACGCATTATAACAGTACATATACATAATGGACTGAGAAAAGGTCATTTACTTTCTGACATACTCCCCAAAAGTGGGTCCTCGGGAGGATGAAGTGGTGTATGCAGACCTTACTCCTACCTTTGTGGGGTAGAGAGGTCATTTCCGATGGACCCTGGCCTCAAGAAAAATGTTTTCTAGAACAGTTTGGGAGAAAATGCCAGTCGAACGCTATAATGGAAATATTGAAGAAAAATAAGTAATGACAGCAATGAGGAGTAACAATACCTGGATGTAGCTGGCTCCAAGTAATGCACCATTGCCAAGTTGAAATTGAGTCCTGTAGTCTTTACCCTTATAAACAACAACAACAACAACAAAAATAAAAACAATCATTACTCCCAAGTCAAATGGCCTGCAACATAGTATGAGAATAGTACAACTTTGAATGAAATAGGAAGAGTGACCAGAATAGCCTGGATGGATCAATTAAATCTTATGAATTATACGCACGAATATCCTTTGCATAAACAGAGAGAATAATTACCTTGTAATCGAAATTAACCATGCCATGTGACATGTGTGGTTCACCAGTCAGCTGTTAAGAAGATCGTAATTATGAGACATACAGTCGCTCCACATAATTTGGAAGAGAAAGCAACAGTTGCAGATATCATTGAATACCTGACCATTGGCTTTCAATGAAAGATTCTCAGACAAATCACACTTCACCCTAGCATTCACCCTACCATCTGTCATAACTCTCCCAATAAGCATCATCTGTAGCATTAGTAGGATGTCATTGTCGCCACTATTTGATCCTCAATAAGTTCAGGCGCTTGGAAAAATAAAATTCAACTACAGACCTGTGGATCTATAAAGTTGGCACCAAACTCATAGTGTGCAGTTGGTATTTTGACGATGTCAGCAGACTGAGTAGGAAGTTCTGTAGGCCCCATAAAAACACTGATAAAAGGTAAGAACACATTTGTTATCACTAAGAGAACACCTCTTCCCCTCGAGCAATGGAGAGATCATAGCTACAAATATGATATATTGGTTGAGTAGAGAAAATCTACCTATGACTGAGTGAAAATCTCTGATTAAGACCTTTGGTGAAATCAAAACGCAGTCCTTCAAAAAGCTCGGGTTTTAAAGACACTGCCAATAGAGACATGAATTAGTTCTTTTCTTCACCAAAACAATAACAATAATATAGGAGTGTCACATTTAAGAGCACCAAAGCTGATTACATATGAACATGAAAGGAAACACTATAACTGCAATAGAAGCACTGAAGTAATTTGACTTTATAGTGGTTTCAACAACCAGCTCTCCAGGTTTTGATAAAGAAGACCTACTGGACACAACTTTATATCTACACACAATGAATCGAACAACTATTGCCACCCTCTTTTCCCAAATGCAAGGTTAAATTAGAATGTAGAGGCAGTATTTCTTGCTAAACCTAGAGCATTCACAACACACACACAACTATACACAATCTCAAACCAGTTAAGGTCAGATATATGAATCTTTTTTATCCATTCTGCTCTCTATGCAAGCCCATTTCATTCCATACTAAATATAAAATAATTTCTCCAAATCTTAGACTTATTCCTCTATAAATATCTAACTAGAATACAATGAATACTGAAAAGAGAAAACCTAATGTAAGTGTAACAACAATAACTACGCCTTAGTCCCAACTAGTGTTATCGCATATATGGATTCTCACTTCCATTGTGTTCTATTCTTGGCTCACATGATTACGGGAGATTGTATGTGTTGTGATACAACTCCTGTCCATGTAGTTTTAGGTCTATCTCATCTTCTTTTTTCTCATTTTTTGTGTATCATCCTTGTGGGGGCAAGCTAATCTCATCTTCTTGTCATATGTAGTTCTACACTAGTTCCATGGGGGTCATGCTAAGCCCAGGCCCAAACTAAAATATATAACAATTTTAATTAAAGAAGTACAATTTGTACCATATTTTTACTTTATAACTAATATAATCTAATGGCACGTCAAACATATCTTGTTGATAAGTCTTCATAATTATTAAAATTCGTAATCACATAATTGGATAACTTTAAATAAAAAGTTACTTATGAGGAAGTAAGTTTGGCTGGAGAACTAGAAAATATCAAAACGACACAAGTGATTCGATATTTTATAAAATAACCTGATTTAAAATATGTAAAAATAATTATAATTCAATGAAGACCATAAATAAAAATTCAATGGTATTTTTATGAATTTGTGAGCATGTAATTTCTTAGTTATAGATAGAAATGAATTTATTTCGATATTTATTATGTTTTAATTTCACTCATTATTTCCTGTGCAAAGAGTTCTTGCAAAATTCATTTGTTGTAACACTGGATGTATTGTTGTTGTTTGGGATCATATATAATTTACCCCCGACCCCTTGTGGATTACATATTACACTAGGTATGTAGTATAGAATCATCTATTACAAGAAAAGTTTCAATGAATGTAAATGTATATTATAGTAGTTATAACTTCAATTTAGAGCCTTCACGTATATTATAACTTAATAACGATCTTACAAGGATATTAATAAATAATAATTGAAGTACATTAATGACGTACTCCATTCAGTCCATTTAACTTGTCATGTTTTACACACCCCTTAAAATATCCTATCCACCCCAATTAATCACCGTTATAGCTTTTTTCATGCCCAATAAGAAACATAATAAAAAACAAGGTATTACCTATTGAGTTACCCTGTTTATTAGAAGTTTTTTGAGAATCAAACAATATTAAAAAGAAAAAGAACTATGAGGGTATAGTTGAAAATACTTGCATACTTTAATTTTATACTAGAAAATATTTAGGGTTAATTTTTTTGAGTTGAAGTCACTACTAATTTAAAATGGAGAGAGTATTAAATAAAAAGTAATCTAATAAGTGGCAAGAAGAGATTCATACAAAGTTACTACTAGGTTACACCAATTACAGAGGCCCGGGTAGGAATGGACTTAGGAATATGAGTTAGGGAAAAAATGGATATATGCAAGAAAAAAGAAACATCAACTGCCATGTGTGGCAACATCACATCACCAAAGAATTGGAATTATGGATTCACCCCAGTGAGGACTACAAACTTATTATTCTTCCTTAAAAATAGTGCCATACAATTGTAGACGGCATTACTTTGGCATTCCACATGTACTAATTTTACCCTCTATAGGACATGATCACTACTAATCTATTTTCTTATATCAAGTACAGTATAAATTTGTTGATAAGGGAGAAAGCTCCTACAAGAACTATACGAAAAAAGAGAGAGAGAGAACCAACAAAAACATATAATATAAGAACCTCAAGTGCACCAAAAAGACAAAACATTTATGAAATTAGTCCTTGGATGTATGAAATCAAGTTCCTTCCTTTCAAAAGCTCTTCTATGACTTCACATTATTTTAACATCTAGATTTTAGTGACACTATCTTAAGATATACACGGCCTTGTAGAATGTAGACCCAACATTCACTATCATATAAATTATTCCGAGGATGTACGAAATCATGTTCTTTCCTTTGAAAAGCTCTTCTACAACTACACATTCATTTTAACATCTAGATTTTAGTGACATTGATCTTAGGATATATGTGGCCTTGTAGACCCAACATTCACCATCATAGAACATTGTTCCTCTCAAAATCTACAACCACTCTACAAAACTAATTTTCATTTTGTTAGGTTACTCCTTGCCGCATTACACGCTTGTAAGAGTCCTCTATTTTAGTTATCTTATATCTTATTATATTATGTCTACCTAGAAGACTAAATCTAAATATCTAGATTGTGTTGTTCTCGCATCATCACCTTCCTTCTTATGCAAGTTGTACTTTACGATACATATATGGTTTGACTTCCCATCCTACAATACCAACTTTTTCGATCCACTTGTCAGTCATTTTGTCAATAAGACAATTTGATCTGTACATATCTTGCAGACTTGCACCATGAAACCTAATAGCTACACCATTGGATGCGACATAATATTATAAGTCAAAACTCCATACTTTAAATCACATTTTCAATTCTTAGAATACGCTAAATCAATCTGCAGACAGCAATAAATGAAATACTGCTCAATTACAAGATCCGCTACATAAATCTTCTACATCTATTTTAGTTATCATATATCTTATTCTATCTTGTCATTACCCATTAGGCTAAATCTAGATGTCTAGATTGTGTCATTCTTGCATCACTTTCCTTTTTATGCAAGTTATATTTAGGATACATATATGGTTTATGGTTAACTTCCCATCCTACAATTCCAACTTTTTTTATCCACTTTTCAGTCATTTTGTCAATAAGACAATAGCGTTTGTGTATATCTTGCAGAATTGCACCATGAAACCTGATTCCTACACCATCGGAGGCGACATAATATTAAAAAGTTAAAACTCCATACTTCAAAACACATTTCAATTCTTATAAACGCAAAGGAACCCAACCTGCAGATAACAGAAAATCGACTATTACTTAATTACAGGATCCTTTACATAAATCTTCTACATTTATTTTAGTTATCTGATATCTTATTCTATCTTGTCATTCACCTAAAAATCTAGATGTCTAGATTGTGTCGTTCTTGCATCACCTTCCTTCTTCTGCAAGTTATTTTTACTATACATATATGAATTTAACTTCCCATCCTACAATTCCAGCTTCCAATCAACTTGTCAGTAATTTTGCCAATTAGACAATACCATTAGTACATCTCTTATAGACTTGCACCATGAAACCTCATCCCTAACCATTAGAGGCAACATAGCATTAAAAGTTAAAACTCCATACTTAAATCACATTTCAATTCATACAACACGCAAAGCAATCTGCAAACAACTGAGAGCTTCTCCATTACAGGATCCGGCTTCATAAATCTTATACATCTAATCCACTCAATTCCAAACCATTTAGCGCCACATCCTTATAACTCATATACATCCAATTCCACTCTACTCAAACCAATTCATTAAATCTTCAAAGCAACAACTGATCATAGGCGAGAGAAGTAAATGATAGCGATACTACCTGAGAACTTCTCAATTACAGGATACCTAAACCTTCTACACCTAGTCCACCCTATTCCGAACCATCTCAACTATACCGCCACATCCTTTTAAATCATAAATATCCATTTCAGTCTACTCAAATCAATTCCATTAAATTTAAAAGCAACAGCGGATCATAGGCGAGAAGTAAATGATAATAATACTAACTGAGAGCTTCTCAATTACAGGATCTGGCTACATAAATCTTCAACATCTAATCCACTCTATTCCGAACCATTTCAACTACACCACCACATCTTTATAAATCCTATCCATTCATTTCTCTCTACTCAAACCGAATTCATTAAAAGTTCTTTAACAATTGATCAGAGGCGAACTAAAAGGACAACAATACTAACTGAGAGCTTCTCAATTACAGGATCCAGTTACATAAATCATCAACATCTAATCCACACTATTCCGAACCATTTCAACTATACCGCCACATCCTTAGAAATCATATACATCCATTTCACTCAACTCACACCGAATTCATTAAACTTAAAGCAACAATTGATCAGAGGCGAAGTAAACGATAACAATAATACTAGCTGAGAGCTTCTCAATTACAGGATCCGGTTACATAAACCCTCTACATCCAATCCACTCTATTCCAAATCATTTCAACTATACCGCCACATCCTTATAAATCAAATACATCCATTCCTCTACAATCAAAACCGATTTCATTAAAATTTAATAGCAACAAATTATCAAAGGCGAAGTAAAAGGATAAAAATACTAACTGAGAGCTTCACGATGGATTTCTTCATAAGGAATTGGACAAGGCAAGTTCAGGTAATCAACTTTCTCTTTCTCCGATTCGACAGCCGCCGACTTTGAATTCGCCGGTGGAACTATAACTGACGGAGGAATGAGAGTAGCCATTGCACAAAAATAAATTAATAAACAAAAAGAAGGAAGAAATTCGATTCTGTTTTCCTTCTTCTTCCTCCTGACTGCGGCTATAAAGGAAGAAAAACTCAGTAGAGCGAGAGAAGTAGTAAAACCCTTCGCCTAAATATAGAAAGAAATAAAACCCTTAAAACTTCAGTAGACCCGACCCGTTTTTGAGTGGCTTCATTTTTCAGATGACATGTGGAAGTACTTTTATGGGATACATATGTTTCCTTTGTCTAATTTACGTGACACTTTTTATTTTTCCAGAATCAAAGTTTAATCAAAAATTTATACATGAAATCTTGAATTTTTATAAAATGAGATTTATATATTTTTAAATTACGTAAAAAATATTATAAGTCATAATAATTGATAATTCAAAATAATTAAAAAAAATATGAAAAATTTACGTTAAAAAAAGACTTATTTAAAACTCAAAATTTAAAAAGTGCCACATAAATTAAAATGGAAAGAGATGTAAGATGGTAAAAATTAAAATTAAAAATTATATATAAGTATTAGTTTTAGAGATATTATTGCATTGTATGTGTATATCACGTTAATCTTTCTAAAACCTATATATTAGGTTAAGATGATAATTATATGTGATTTAAATAGTGTATGTATGTTTGCAAGATATATGTTACTTCATCTGTCATTTTTAATTGTCGTGTTACATTTTTCGAAAGTTAATTTAACTAATTTTTAAAGTTAAATTAGATTACATTGCTCCATTATTTTAAACAAAAAGTATATACTTAATATATATATATATATATATATATATATATATATATACACTTTTTGTATTATTTGCTTACTACATTATTGTTGGAACTACAATTATCACTTCTGTCCGTGTCATATTCTTTGTAGGGAAAAGGTTCAAATATGTCATCGAACTTTCAGAAAAGGTTTATTTATGCCATCAGCTAAAAGTTTGGTTCATTGATGCCATTACCGTTAAAGAAAAGACTCATTCATGCCATTATTTTTTAACGGTGGTTTTGCAAAACTATTTTTGACACATGGCCAATTATAATTTGGCCACGTCATCAATTTTTTTAATAAAAAAATCAAAAAAATAATGATTCAATTGATGACGTGGCCGAATTATAATTGATCACATGTCAAAAATGATTTTGCAAAATCACCGTTAAAGAATAATAGCATGGATGAGCTTTTTCTTTAACGGTAATGTCATAAATAAACCAAACTTTTAACTGATGGCATAAATGAGCCTATTCTGAAAGTTTAATGACATATTTGAGCTTTTTCCCTTCTTTAAAAGACCACCACTGCGTGAATTGAGATATTATATATCACTATCATTGCAACGAAGCTTTAGAACCTAAATTGTACTTGTTTAAACTGTCAGAACTTTGCCATTTTCATGTGGGTAACCTTTCCTATGTGATTTGCGAGCTATTGCATAAGAGGGGGAATTTTACCCTGTGCACACCTAAAGAGTAGCAACTGCGAGTTTCCCTTGTCATAAAAAATAAATAAATAAATAGTTTACGTGTTTATCTTAATAGGTGTTACTGTACAGGCTTTAGGAGCCAAAGCAAAAAAAAAAATGTTAAAATAAAACTACATGATAAAGAGAGAAGGATAAAAATCTCCTAAATGCCTTGTAGCTTCTAAAAAATAAGTACAAGTATTTATATTTATATTGATTTACACAATCCTACTAAATATTATTCTTTACTAAATAAGACTTGTGAAAATAGAAGACATTGATATCATCTTATCATGTTTGAATTTATCTATTATACGATGAGATTAAATTCATATCTATTAAATGAACTCGATAATAATTTAAAAAATATATTTATTGAAATGGTATAACCGAGTTTGAAAGTAGAAATTTATATAAAAACGTTATATCAATATAACATGAAAAGTTTGAAACACTCCTTAAAATAATGACACAAATCGTGAACATTTATAGCAACAATATATTTTTCTTAATACAAATATCGTTTAAAAAAATAAGAAAAACTTCAAACCATTTTAAATTAGCCCCAATTGCTAACCATAATTATCTCCAACAAGTAAAACTAGACCAACTTATGAGTCTTACATATATTAGGGTTATATATAATTAACATAGAAATATAATAATTATAGTAGAGTAATCAATACTTATCAAATAAATATTACCAGTTCCCATCTCCTAAATTGAATTGGTGGTAATGTCTATTTGATAATATTCAATTAACTAGCCTATATAATATTAATATATAATCTAAACAAAAGTAAATCTTAGGATATCATAATAGTAAATATACAAAATTAACATATTAAGCTATGAACAATTACACATAAAAATTAGAGATGTATGAGAAAATTTCAATCTTTCTTTTAAATCATCATTTTTTTTGGTCAATAATCATGTGCACATATTGCTCCAAATACTCAAATTATACAATGATTCATTAGAAATAAATTCACATTTGCATGCCATAATCAAAGTACTAGACTATAACTTATGACTTCTAAGTAATTAAATATATATATATATATATTAGCCTCATAAACTCATAGAAATTGTAAATACGTCGATTACACATGCAAATAAGTAAAACATATATATACATCTCATGACTAATGAGCTATTTATGTAATTCACACAAGCACATGGATCATAATATTAAACTAGCATTCTTAGCACTATATCATCATGATAATGTTAAAATAGTCATGACATTTAAACAGGGTGGTTTGACAGTGTTAAAAAAAACATGTGTCTTAAGCTCCAAATTTAAGAGGCCTCATTTTCAGTAATAATAGGTTATAAGTTATTATTCTTTTAATAAATATTGAATACTATTTGTAGAACAAGTGAACTTTTCATGAAAATGAAGGAATTATTAGAAGAAATTTGACATATTTGGAGTATTATATCTCATGAAAAATAATTTAAAATAAGAATGATTATACTATCAATTGAAAACTAGAAGAAATCACTTATATAAAAGTTATTAACAATTCAAGTTTAAAGCTTCGTTTGATTTTTGCTTTAGGCCACTAATATGCTTGAGCCGCTCTATCATTTAAATATGTGTAAAATATGATATCAATATCAACTTATGTTTCATGTGCTATTTTTAAGTAAGATATTCAAATATGAAACATAAGTTATATATTCTATTGTGATAATGTTAAATTATGATGTGTTATCCATGAAACATGAAACATTATAATATCAATATGAAACTGTTAATAGTTTAATTTAACATTATCATATATATCAATATCAACATATAATAATGTTAAGAGTTTGAAATCTAAATAAGCCATAAAAAAAATAAAAGTGACCAAAATAAGTCATTATTTTTGAAAGTAACTAAAATAGACTTAGTGGAAGAAAAAATTTCACTTTTTCCAATATTCTAAATGTTTTTCGTTAGTCCCATAACGTTTATATTTTAATTTATAATGAAACTATTTCTTACACTTTATAAAGTGAAAGTTTTTCTTACACTTTGTAAAGTGGAAGTTTTTCTTACACTTTATAAAGTAGAAGAAAAACTTATACTTTACAAAAAGAAATATTTTTCACGTTTTGTTCTCTTTATGAAATTTTTGTTGTGTTTGTCATATAATTGAGATATTTTTCCTATATATATAAAAAATATATATAAATATCTATCACATGCATTAACTTACTTAAATAAAAAATCAAGTGTTGGACATACTGATAATTTTTGCATAAAAAATAGGCGAAACATGAAAATTTGAGAATGTCTCAATATTTTCTGTCATTTCAAACTGTGAGGACTGACCAAAATAATTATCTAACCCGTAATTTGGAGCAATATTTCTATCTTGCTGAAGTAAACCACTACAAAATATAATAATAATAATAATAATAGTAATAATAATAATAATAATAATAATAAATCATATAAATTAATAAATAATTGACAAAATGCACAAATAATAATCGAAATATAATTATTGAGCAATACAAGTCACTTTCATTAATAGTTTCGTTCAAAACAAAATCATATCGATCGGTAAGAATATTTTGATAATGAGTCATGTTAGAAAAATCAGTAGATTGATTTATCAGAAATCCATCAACGCTATTATGATTTTCTAATTGGGAATGGACATCGATCGATAAAGGAAAACATTGTTAGCTAGTCTTAGGCTCCTTTCTAACATAGATTTTAAGTATTGTTCTGATTTGATCTATGTAATCATTTGGAACCCTCAAAATGTCGTCAACGCTTCGTCATTATATTATAGATAATCCACTCTCCAAAATTTACTTGTCCTTGTGATAAAAACGAAGTAGGTATTTTTCGACTATAATCATAATAATACTATATACCCCATTCTTTTATAAATTGATGAAAGAAATATATGCATATGATATCGGATATTAATTGAATATTTAGCATTGTGTTTGGTAGGACAATAATAATATACGGTATTTCTATCATGTATAATTTCGTCATCCCAATAAATCGAAACTCTAATTTTTGGTTTAGAAGAAATTATTTTGTGATTGAAATGAAGAATAATAGAAGACTAAAGATGTTGAATATGTTATGTTTGAAGGTCCTTAAATAGAGCTCGATGAGCTTTCAGAACAAAAAAAAATACAGCGTAATAATTTTTTTTATTTTTATGATATGTCGAATCAATATAATTGTAAGACAAACACTACAAAAGCATCATAAGGACAACAAAACTTGAAAAAATGTTGCTCTTTATAAAATGCAAGTTTTTCTTCCATTTTATAAAGTGTAAGAAAAAGTTTCACTTTACAAAGTGTAAGAAAAACTTACATTTTATAAAGTGTAAGAAATAGTTCCGTTATATATTAAAATATATCCGTTATGGACTAACGAAAAACATTTGAAATATTGAATAAAGTGAATTTTTTCTTTCACTAAAGCCTACTTTAGTTACTTCCTAAAATAGTGATTTATTTTGATCACTTTTTTTTTTCTTATTTAAGTTCCAAACTCAAATGTTAAATTAAAATAGTCATGCAATTTAAAAATATTCTCTTATTGGGATCAAAATTCTAATTTACCTTAGTTAGAAGTTACTTTAATCTTCACACTCCAATTCCATCATGTACTGGACTAGTTAATACTCTATAATGTTAGACAAATAAACTAATGGTAATTTCTTTATAGGCAGAACACATGAGCGGCCCCTTAAACTTGCACGTTTTTTTCGTTTAGACACCTTAACCAGAGGCCATTCCTATTGAACACTTAAACCACTCAAAAAGTGTACCTATCAAACACACGTGGCTGACTTGTCACCTGTCGTTTGAGGCATTTATTTTAAGATGGAGCGCGTGACATACACACCCTCCTACGTGGAAAAATCTAATCTACATGGTAAAAAACCCAACCTCACACCCAACCCCTCAGTCATTCCCCAAAATCCCCAAAATTCATTTTGAAAAAATCCTAGAATTTAATTCACGATTTCCACTCAATGTGGTCGATTCTGTAAGGAAACGTTGCAGTCATCTCTCTAATCTTCATGTATTCTTCCTACGACGTGCTCGATTGAAGAAAATAACTGTTGTTGTGTTCTAAGGCTGATTCGAGAAAGCTGGGAGATTTTGTGCTGTCAAAATCTTGAGAAGTAAGTTCATTTTCGAATCTCCATGACTATTGTTGCAGTTTCCCCTTTAAATATAGCGTCTATTTTTGTATGTTAGTATTGTGATAATATTTTGTACGCATGTGAATAAAGTTTGATTTTTGTAGGGTTTCTTTGTCAGTAATTTGTCGGCTTTATTTGAATTTTTTTCCAGGGAATTTTATGGATATTATTATGGACATTTAATTCGCTGTAAAGAAGATGAATGAAGAAATTTTTTTGATCCCCAGCAGCAACAATGGAGATATGGAGAAGAAAGAGATTAGAAATAAAAAAAAAAAGGAAGAATTTTGGGTGGATAAATATAAAGGGGGAAATTGTACCGTTAAGTGTGACAAATCAGACACATCAGCTTTTTTTTCTCACTTCACACGCTCAAAAGGCGTGCTTCACACGACAGGTGACAAGTCAACCACGTGTGTTTGATAGGTACACTTTTTGAGTGGTTTAAGTGTTCAATAGGAATGGCCTCTTGTTAAGATGTCTAAACGGAAAAAGCGTGCAAGTTCAAGGGGTCACTCATGTGTTCTGCCTTCTTTATATAATTAGGTCAAAGTCAAGTTCAATCAAAAAAGTTTTCTTCAAAGTCTCGTGGTTAATTTCTAAAATAAATCACATTTTGAATTATTCATACTTATAAAAGTCTAAATCTGTAATAAATTGTTAATCCGACTTTAGTTTGATATTCAACTTTTTAAATTACACTTTCTTAAATTTTGATCAAAGTATACTTAAATATCACATATTTAATTGATCATGCTTTTTGACATAATAATTTAAGAAATTTAAACGGCATATATCAACTAGATATTTGAAATGCTTACTCAAAATTTTTTGGTAAATAATTCTATTTAAAATTGTCATTATTCTTGAGTTGTTTAAACTCAAAGAATTAGTTAACTAAACTCAAATCTCAATTTTCTCCTTTCATATTGTTCTAGATATTCATTGCAATCTCGATATGGGCTATACATCGATGAAAAATAGTCCAAAGCCTCTTATGTACAGATAACGTGTATGAGTGCTCACAATAGTGATGGCCAACAGATTATTGCGATCACATTTCAGTGCCTCGTAATTACGAAGAATAATACTTAGAAAAAATTATAATATATCATATGTGAATTTTTGTCCAAAACTCGCTTAAATTAATGGATTTCAAATAATTCAAACAAGTCCTAAAATACTATACTGATCTAAGAAAAATTTTAAATTTAAAAACATAATTCAAACATTCAAATAAGAAATTAAGATGTTTCTAACGTCAATAATGATTTTCACAATCTCACGATTGGGGTGCATCACCAACAATAATAATAATTTTTTCAACTTACCACAAGCTCTCCAAATCTCAATTTGAACCATCACAATAAATCACAAAAAAACTATACCACATACTCAAAATTTGAATTGAAACACAAATGCTAATAGTGAAGAAGTTGAATTGTTACAATATGAAACTGTTAATAGTTTAATGTGCACCAAATGAATAGTTCTACTTTAAAATATATTATGCCCATAAAAATGGGTGAAAATGATTTTTTTATTTTACAGATTTTACCTTTGATATTTTGTCCTCCATTCACCAACGGCGTTTTCTTAATTATGAGAGCTAATTTATGTACCTTAAGAATAGTGTTTAACTTGAAAAACAATTATACTTGTAAAGTTGTATGATTACTATCACGAATGAAATATTGATAAGATATATATAAATATCAAAACTATTATGAATGGTATAAACACGCAAAAATAAATTTTATTATTACGTAATAATGAAAATTCCTATTTTATGAAATAAAGTATAAGAGTCGGATAAGGCAAATTTTTTACCAGGTGACAATTGACCCGCACCGACCATATAATTATTGGTTAGAAGGGTAGAATAGTCAATTACTACGTCAACTGAATTTTCTTGGTACTTTCAAAGATAAAATCGCTTTTTAATAAATTTATAGGCTTATATTTTCCCCTTATCAAATTCCTCTTTACTTCCTCTCTCTTTCTCTCTCCGTCGTAGCGGTCGTCGACGGCGGCTCTTCTTCTTCCTCCTATATCCAATTGATGGAAAACGGACCGCCGCAGCCGTCAGGTCTGTATAATCTCTCTGTATTTCGATCTATTTCATTAGCGGATTTAGTTTTGTTTTTGTTAATTGCCTTTTTTAGATAGTGTTTGGCCTACTTGTCGTGTACCGCGACTAATTCAATGAATAGATTGAAGGAGATCACCTAAGTTTTTTTTTTTTGGGATTTGAATTTGGATTTTGATTGTGATATCTCGTGGTCAATTTTGAGTTTCATTGTTGTTAGGGCATATGCTTGGGGTTTGTCAAGTGTCAATTATTTGATTAAATTACGTTTATATCTGTGTAAATTTCGATAGCAAACTCATCGAAGGGGGCAGAGTTATCTGGTAATTGTGTTGGTGGGAGATATCAGGTATGAGGTGGAATAGCTGAGGTGTGTAAGCTGGCATGGGCGCCACTGTCATTGGAAGAAAAAGAAGAGGGAAAAAAGCAGCCAAGGGTGTGTTTTAGTGGTTGAAGTGAGGTCTCGGGTTAAGTTCCCAACAGATACAAAAACACTAGCTGATTTCTTCACATTCATTGCTGGTGGGAGGTAGTGGGGTGCGTGCAAGCTGGTCATGACACCACATGTGTTAAAAATAAAATATTGAGAAGAAATCTAATTTGTCTTAATAAGATCAGTTATTTAATATTGCAATGATTTTCACCTGAATTGAGGCAGAGTAGATACAGGATTAATAAACTAAAACGGCATTGAAGTGTAAAAAATTGGTATTGGATTTAATGGACTCAGTCAAACACGTCTAATTTACTCCAACATTTGTATTTTCTGGTGGGTAGAATTTAGTTGTTAATCTCATCTCCCATACTTACATCTAATGTGGTTCTGATAAAGCCTCTAGTTTTTCACGGGAAGTTTCGTTTTCCTAGGAGTTGTCCAAGAAGTCAAATTACTGAGTATTGGAATGAAATGGCGAGAATAGAGCAGAATAAATATAAAGGATTTATATAGCTGAGTACAGGTAGTTTAGGATTAAGTGATGGAGCTGACATGGAGAAAAATTAGAGAGTTGTGTGTTCTAAGAGAGAAAGTAGTATGCAATACTACTAATGCAATCCAATATTTGATAAGATGATTGGCTACCCTACAATTTGATAATTACAAGAAGTAGTAAAGTTATATTAAAGCAACTTCGTTAAACATACAGTGTAGCTATTACTTCTAGCAGCTGATACTGAGCAATTTCTTACACCCTATTTTTTATACATTAATAATTAGGTAGAAAGAATTTCATATTTTTGCTAAAGTTATTGTTTATAATAATAGTTGCTATGTAATTTTTTGGTCAGTTTAATTAGATATATTTAAAGGCTATCTAACATGTTACTGGTTTCTCACTGTAGATATGTCTTTGAATAATTAGAGAAAGGTGTAAACAAAATTGTATACATGCTAGTAAGAACCGTAACTACCGTTGTTGTATTCAAAGAAACAATTTACTCTCGACCAACTCATTTTTACCTTCTTTCGAGTATTATTGACTTGACATTTGTTTCCATACAGGTAGTAGCCCACCCCCGAAACCCTGGGAACGATCTGGGTCTTCTTCTGGCCCTGCACCTTTTAAGCCCCCCTCTGCTGGTAGCACGAGTGACGTAGTAGAGGCATCCGGAACAGCCAGGCCTGGTGAGATTGTTTCAACTGCTAATAGAAATACAGCTGTTAATAATAGCGCACTTGCAAGGCCTGTACCTACTCGACCTTGGGAGCAGCAGCAAACTTACGGTAGCTCATACGGAGGTATGGAGATGTTTACTTAATTTTCCCTCTTGCTCTTTTTTTGTGCCTGTTCTGTTTTTCTATCAAGAGGATTGGCTGTCCGAAGTCCATTATTACAGACATGTCTTTGATGCCTTTTTCACTACCACAGCTGTTTTGTGGTTTGTAAATAACTATTTGTATTCTTTTACATCCTTAAGGTTCACTCTTGATATTATAAATACTAGCATCATTGCATTAAAAGCCTCTTTTGGTTAGTATAACAACTAATTTATCCTTAAGGTCCACTTGTTTGTTCTGAATGTTTGTCCCCTAGCATAGGCTGATTATTGAGTGATGTGTATCATGATATCTGCTTTTGGAGTGCATGCATATGAATTTTCAGGATCATAATGCTATACATGATATGTAATCATGCACACCATCATTAACTAGGCAAGTTCTTCCTAAATATATTCCGATTTTATCATACTGTTTGATTCTCTTTCATACATTATAAGTATGCCCAGTGCCCTTTTTTAAAGTTCTTCTTCTTAAAAAGAATTACTAGCTTGTCTAAGTTTGTACTCCAGCTATACCCCACTTATTCCTCTTTTGGAACTCATCTTAGTTAATGCACCTATTAAATCGACTTAACCTCTGATTGAAGTAAGAGGAGTTGAGTCTTTTTTTGTAGAGTACCCAGTCTCATTATTGCTTGATTGGGTCATTATGCAGGTATTAATACAGGTATGAATTATAATTCTGGATATGGAACTGGAACTGGAACATATGGTTCTTACGGCGGTGGCTATGGAAGCACATACGGAAGTGGTTTGTATGGAAACAGTATGTACAGAGGAGGTTATGGTGGACTTGCAGGCGGTGGCATGTATGGTGGAGGAATGTACAATAGTGGGTATGGTGGCTCAATGGGAGGTTATGGCATGGGCGGTATGGGTGGTATGGGTGGTATGGGTGGCATGGGCATGGGACCCTATGGGGACCAAGATCCAAATAATCCATATGGTGCTCCATCTTCTCCACCAGGCTTTTGGGTCTCCTTCATGCATGTGGTAAGCTCTAACAGTACCAAATAAGTTCATTTCTGTTCTATACTTCTATTCAGGGACCCTAAAGTGAATTTGATGTGTACAAGTCGCTCATTTGCCCTGCAATTCCAGTACAAACTATGCTGGCCTTCTTTTTTAGTTATTGTTTTGGGACTGGCCAACAGTCTAAAATTATCTCCAAGTGAAGTGGTAATAGAGCAAGCCCTCCAAAATACACACACAGAGAGAATCACATAGGAAAGGGGAGAAATGTAAGAAGGCTCATTGTGAAATCTCAAAAGCTGTTAGTTTATGAAAAAAAGAATTATAGGTAGAGCCTAATGTTTTTGATAATAACATCCACCCTAAGCTTTTATAAATTGTGAAATCTTTCTTAGTTGACGCTAATGTTTTTCTAGCCTGCAATTAGTAGGGTTTGTCGATACGTATCCAAAAACTTCAGGCCTCTTTGAATTAACAAAAAGTTCAAGGAGATGGAAATGAAATTAAGAATTATTTACATATCGTATTTTAGGTTCTGGTGTGAGGAGAGGGTTGTCCTTCGAGTACCACCTGATGCTTTTGAAACTGCTAGTATATGGTATTTTAGGTATACTCTATAGACATCATTAATGCCTTTTGTCCGTTGATAACCAATTGTTTGACATAATGTTATTTAATGATGGCAGATGCAAGGTGTTGTAACTTTCTTTGGCCGCGTTGCAATGTTGATAGACCAAAATACCCAGGCATTTCACATGTTCATGTCGGCACTCCTTCAGGTATATCTTCATTTATCCCTTGCATCCAAATAGTTCTTGAACAACCAATACCTCCTTAATACCTTATGGAGTAAAGTATTTGCTACCCAATTACTTTATGGAAAAGTATATAGGATGGTGACATAATTATCCAATTAACATATTTTTACAGCTGTTTGATCGCTCAGGGTTATTATATGGGGAGCTGGCAAGATTTGTGCTGAGATTGCTGGGGGTCAAAACAAAGCCCAATAAAGTTCAGCCCCCAGGTGCTAATGCACCTCATGGCCCTAATGCACTTCCTGGTCCGCACCAACCTCGTGGTAATCAGAACTTTATTGAGGGGCCTAAGGCTGCTCCAGGTGCTGCATGGAACGGTGTGTGGGGTGATAATGCACAGTGATATAGAGTAGTGACTTACAAGTGTCACCTACCGTCGGAACAAGTTGCAGTTTGTATGAAAGCTACAGTATAGATAAGAGCTATGCTGGTGTACTCGCATGTAAAACCAATCTACCTACCCTGCTGGATTGACTTGCTGCATTTAATTGAATAATAATCTCCCCTCGCCCTCCCCCTCCCCCTCCCCCTGCCATGTTTGTGTGGGATTGTAGGTTGTTATAGATCAATGTGCACGTCAGTTTTGGAGACTAACAACATCGTTCTAGAATGATGTTTTATGATTTCCGTTGATTGGAGATAAGATGTTTCATTGTTACATCATTTGTGTAAATCCATGAAATGCGAAGTGCTGAATTTATTTGACCAGTATCTTATATGTTATACGTGGAGATCCATACACAAGCTGTGACAAATTTTTTGCATCGATGCTCAAAGCGCAGAGTAGAATTCTTTCTTGTTGAGTAGTAGAAATATAAAAAGGATCTAAATAGAGAGTTAACAATGGACGCAAATGTTGGAAGAGAAAATTTCACATGAAAAACTAGTTCACCTTTTTTCCACCTTGTACACATTTGTCAGTAGAGAAGTGGATTTTTGGACCTTCAAGTAATATGAGGAGTTCGTTTGTACCGTAGTAAAACGGAGGACAGACAGCATTGAGCTTTTCCGAACAGGTTTCTTTCATTTATGTATTTTGTATTAGTATTCGTTCTGTATTAGTTGATCACTTTTCGTTTTGTACAGTACTTAAGAAATCATAAAAAAGAAAATAATTATACCAACTGTAATGTTCCCTACGATTCTTATATACCAATCCTTCCATTTTTTGATGAAGATATATACCAATACTTCCATTTATCATGGATCAAACAATTGTTCTGCATTGTGGCCTACATGCCACATGAAGTGCTATACCTCTGAGTGTGGGCTTTTCAATTTGCAACAAGCAACTGTTTCATTTTATGTACATGCATCTATTAGAATCACTTATTTTCTTATGGAAGAAAACATCACAAGAAATTCTACACAGCTTGATACTAGTGTGCAGTGGGCATAACTGTCGTGCAATTCCATCAAGTTGGACAGGAAACGATGTTTCCAGTGGTGGACGGGTGAGTAACACGTGAGTTCCAGGGAATTCAAATTGGATTGACTGGGATGACAGTTTCTCCTCCCGAGTCTGTAAAATCAGAATGTCTGCTGCGACCATGACAGCTTAAGAACTGGAGATTATAGCCACCTATTAAAACCTGAACGCTCCATGAGGGCAAATACACATTACTTCTTCTTCTTTGACCTCTACATTACCTCTAGCAAGTTTAAAAATTTCCAACGCTACACCACTGATCTGAGAACTTCTGGTGATGTAAAGAATTGAGAGACGTTTGCATACGGTCCTCAATGCCTGCAGTCCACGGTCACAAAGATTTCTACACCGATTCACATGTAGCGTTTTCAAGTTATGACAATGTGATGCAATAGATTCCCAACCTGCTATCTTGACCTCATGACATATTGCTAAGTTCCATTCCTGAAGCGATGGACAACCCTTTGCTATTGTCATGATACAATCATCGCCAATCGTTCTGCTGGAACGGAAATTCAACACTCTTAACTTTGCAGCAAATCCGACGCTAATAGCTACCAGACCATTCACACGAGTGCACCAGGTCAAGTTAGACACACTCAAGTATTCAATACCACCTCCACTTAGGATACTCCGTATTCCATTAGGTTCAAGCCTACAGTAATCGGCTTCCAAATGAGTCAGAGTTTGAGAACATCCTTGAAAGCCAGCACCAGTTAGATTTCTACAGTAGGATATCCTGATTGCTCTAAGATGACGGCAGTTCTGTGAAATAGCTTTTACGCCATAATCAGAGATTCGAGAGCAATACGAGAGATTTAGATCTTCTAAAGCTAGGCAAGAATTAGATAAGGCCTCTAACCCATAATCTGTAACATTACACCGGTAAAGACTTAGTATTACCAACAAAGAACAGCCAGATGCCACACAGGAAAGACCACTATCAGTTATCCCAAAACAGCAGTCTAGATGAAGACTTCGCAGTTTCGATCCATGACGTGGTAACAAAGACAAACCCGAATCTGGAAGCTCAGTGCATCCAGATAGGGACAATGATTCTAGGTTCTGGAAACGGTTCAGAAGCCTATATAAGTGTAATGTACTGATTTGAGTGTTAGTTTGAGATAACGATGAAAAATTAAGCACAGTGAAAGAGCATTGGAACTGTAAAGATTTTCTATTTAGATTTTGAATTTGAAGCCAGCGACGACAGGTTAAACCAAACGATTCACGGTCAGATCCACAGTCAAGGTGTTGGAAAATAAAGAGTAAACAATCGTCAGGAAGCTGCATGATATATCCAGAGAAGTCATCTGATGGATTATCCATTTTTACCAAGTTAACACTCCAGCAAGGGTGTGAAGCTCGATAGTTCACAATAAACTTTTTTTGATTAGGACTTCCCAATAATTTTATCAAAAGACATGCTAGAGTCTAGAAGAGGTAGACTACTCGAAAAAAGAAAGAGCAAGTCTTCAAACACATGACCTATGAGATCACTGACTTATGGCAAAGAAATCTGGTTTCTGAACTATGAAGTCCCCTAAGAAGTAGGAACTAGGAAGATAGTTTACTTATCAACCATAGTAAAACGTCAACGTTCAAAACGGTCAGTTTTATCTATACTTACTGTCTTTGGTACTAATTCCAAAAGAGAAATGATTGGAGGATGTTAACTTGAGAGGTTAGCCACACAAACCAACACTGCAAAGAATAAGAAAAACCGCATATTAGTTGACATTATACAGCATTGAGCATACCATACATGAATATCTTGTCTTTTGTTTATATTTAAATTTTCTCTACAAGAACATACCCAGTGTAATCCCACAAGTGGGATCTGGGGAGGGTGGATACACAGCCCTTACCCATATCTTATGAAGGTAGATAGGCTATTTTAATGTTTTCAAGCATTACAAAATTAACAAAGGTAAATTGTAACCTCATCCATATGTTGTAAAATGCTTTCTGCATGCATATGTCCACTTCAATATTAATACATAAACCTCAAATTTCAGCAGTACTACTAATGCATACTAGGTACACTCAGCGACCTAAGTCAAAATATGCAGAAAAAACAAAAGGAAATAAATAAATAAAAAAACTTAATGAAAGCTACTTAATTGTCTTTTATGCATGCCAAGGTGTAGCTAGACAATAAAACCATCGGGAGCTATTTCTCTCAGAAATATACCATGCACGTCTTGGTGAGGATATAAAATTTACAAGACTGATGTGTATGCTTAGCTTCATCTCGAGCCCGGACTATCTGGATATAGAAAAGATCCTACATTTGGTGAATTTCTTGAAAACATCCCAACTGTGATAGTAGTGTTACTTGGAATTTTTTGTATTTTTTTTTATCAGTTAAAATATTTCACTGTAATATCAAGGCCAACTTGGCAAAATACAAGAAATATACCTAAAAGGATAAACCTAAAAACTATGGTTCTCTCCAAAATCCACCCAATCCTCTATACAAACAAGAACTACACGGGTGCACCAAAAAACCTATAAGGGATTGAAGACTACTCAATCAAGCGAAGTTCATCTCCACCCCTCCAAAAGCCTCCTATATCAATCTGTCTTTCCAAATGATCCACATTATAATCCACACGCATAAACATATGTATATGGTATCACAAACAATGCCTCAACCAGGAATAGATGCACAATTCATCTTGGAAGATGAGCTTCAAAAGCACTAGCTACTCTGCAGAAGTGCAGATACACTTGATAATAGCTTGTACAAAAACCTCTCCTAAGGGGTCATTTGGTTCAAATCGTGATACCTCAAGATTATAACTAATCCACCTTCTATATAGGATAAGTTATACTAATATTTTGGTAAAAAGTAATACTAATTTTAGCTAATACCTCCAACCAAACACGGGATAAATTTAGTCACAAAATTTGTTCCGGGATAACCCACCTAATTTGTTGAACCAAACGGCACTAAGAGGTCAGATTAGGGGTCCAAAAAGGAAATCAACTTTGAAGTAAGCTCAATACACAAGGAGAAGCAAATAACAACCCGACAGAGTTCCTTTCTTCCCATTCTAACTTGAAATATTTTGTAAACTACAGATAGCTTTAAGGTGCCCCTTGCTCCAATAAGTCAGCATTTTGGATTTAGATATTCCAAGAAAAAGATTTAACAACGCTTGAATGACCGGAGGCAGAGCAAGGGATTCTAACAAGGGTATTCAAAAAAAATTGTACCCAGACCTATGTCAATGGAATTCAACGATTGACAACAACAACAACAACAACATACCCAGTGTAGTCCAACAAGAGGGTAAAGTGTATGCAGACCTTATCTCTACCTCATAAAGATAGATAAACATTTGCCGTATACACAAAAACATTTGTTTTCCCCTATTTACTTATCATAATCATCTGATAAATGAGATTCAACTCAACCCCTCGAATCCACCTAGCTCCGCGACTCCGTCCCTGGCCTGAGTCGTGGGTGAGCACTTAAAAATACACATTGTAGATTTTAGATCATTTGAATCAAATAGATAATACAGTACACCTAAAGTTTGCAATTGTTCTTCACATTGACAATTCCAAATAGACTACATAAAACTCAGTATAATGATTAGCTGAACAAAGTGAAAATACAGAACATTTCCATTGTAGTGGAATTCTTCAATCCTCAACTTACACATGAAAATTCCGAGAGAGAAAAAAAACAAATAATAGATTCAAAAACTAATATTTTTTGAGCTTTCGGTGATTTTTTTTTACCTATTTATCTGCCGAAAAACACTGGATTCAATTGAACTCATGGTAGATATGCTACATCTACCAAATCTGGGTTCTATAAAACTACAATTTCATCAAAATTTCACCAAAAAATCCACAAAATCTATCAAATTCGGGAAGATAAAGGTGATTTGCAGACTTAAAAAAAATGAAATTAAAATCGGCCGTACCTGAGAAGTGAGAGCAATGAGAGAGGCAAAGATAAGAAATTGAAACTATTGTTAATCACTCACATCAGCATCTGAATTTATAACACCTTGTTTGGATGTAATACTTTTTGTTTGTTTGTTTGTTTGGGTGTAATACAAATTTAGTTATATCACACATTTTATTGGTGCCGTTTGGATAATGGGGAGGTTTGTTGGTTAAAACGATTAACATAAATTTAAATAAGTATAAGAGTAGTGGTTAGATCGATTATATAAAGAGTGTGTTGGTTAGTCATAACTCTTATGTTTTGAAGATGAAGTTATAAAAAATACGTAAATATATATAGGTATTCTAAGAGCGATGAGATTAAAAATGGGTATATTGAAAATAAGGTGTGTTGGTGTGTGTGGCGATCAAGATGAGAAAGTGAGGCTAAAATGATTTGTCAATATCAGTAGGAGATGTACACATGCCTTAGTGAGTATACGTAGGAGGTTAGATATAATAGGTATAGGAAGAGATGTAAATCGATAAAATATTGGAGAGAAGTGATTAGACATGATATGATATACTTTTGTATTATCGAAGATTAATCTCAAATATGAGGGTGTGGACATCACATATTAGGGTAGATGATTAGTAGTTTTGAAGTGTTGTCTCACTTTTTGTAGGGTTTAACGTTGTTATTATAGAGTCTTACTTTTGATTACTATCATTAGTCATCTATTATTTATTGTGTTTAGGTAATCACACTATTCTATTTTTGTTATTTTTCTCTTATTTGTATTAGGTAGAGAGATCGATCGGTAAAATATTAGGGGGAAGTGATTAGATATGGTATGACACAATTTTATATTTATCAAAAATATAATCCTAGATAAGAGTGTGTGGACATCACATGTATACTAGGCTAGATGTTATTAGTTTGAAGTGTTATATTGCTTTTCGTAGGGTTTAGCCTTATTATTATTATAATGTCTTGCTTTTGATTGCTATCATGAGTCATCTATTATTTATTGCGTTTAGGTTATCGTATTATTCTATTGTTGTTATAGTTCTCTTGTTAGCTCCTTTGTCTTCCTCATTATTGTTTTTCTTTTTTCATACCTAATTTGGCATGTGGTACTTAAGTCACGATTTTTCGAAAATAGTTATTGAACCTTTACAAGATAAGGATAACGTTTGTACATATTATCTGACTCACATTTCACTTGTAAAATTTCATATATTTTGTTGTTTGGATTTTACATTACAATATTGTCTTCATAAGTTTGTTTGGGTGTGTTTTAAAATTAAACTGATTTAAATCTTAAGTTTTGCTTAGACATTCATTTTAAATTTCTCATATTATATTTTAACTCATTAATATGGAAACCTCACAACTTGCCTTTCTAAGTCTTATACTATCCTAAATTATAAAAGTTCATAACAAAAGTATGATATACTGTTACAAAGTTATTTTGAATAAATATACAAAATTTATGATCGAAATTTAGTTCGATAAAAATAAAATTAAACTTGAATTGTAGTATACTGCGTTTTAATATAATCTTCTCACGTAATACAAACGATCTTATCATGTTAAGCACACATTTCTTGATCAAATGACGGAAAAGATGAGCCAACTTTGTTCATTAGAGACGTTTGTTGGTCAATATCATTAATAATTGTGTTATCATGTGTCATATTTCATGAATTTTCATGTCTCCCTTGGTATTCTCTCAACAAATTATGTCTCTTTCTATAAGCTATGACAATTATCACTTTGAGTCAACATCATATTGATTCATGCATTGTTTTGCTTTTATGTCAAAATTTTATAAAAAATAAATAAAATAGAAAATAATAATAAATTTAATTGGTAAAAGCAGTAATTACATCTCATATAAACTGTTTAAAAATTGGTAAGATTGTAAGAGTAATAATGTCAAATATTTTTTTTGGATAGGAAATAAATGTTTGGCTGATATAAAATAATGTTTTTCTTTATAAAATATAAACCCGTGGGATTATAGTGAAAAATATAAAATCATGATATGAAATCTTCAAATCAATTTTTTCTGAAAATTTGATATTTCATCTCATGATTTAAAATCTTAAAGTTAAATTACATATTCAAATACTAATTTCATTTTATAAATTTAAATTATAAAATAAGATCACATTTCAGTACCTTTCATAGGCTATATGAACTAAATTATCTCTCTTTATTTTCTGAATTAAATATATTGATTTTGTCTCAATTGCTTAAACAAAACCACAAATTAAATATCAAGACTACTTGTTATACATATATTATTGAGTTTTACATATATTAGTAAATCAAATTTATTTCTATGATTATATTGTATCATTAAAAATTGGATAACTATATCCTTTCTTATACGCTTTTAGTTCAATCTTATTGTTATAAAAATTTACATGTATATTTTCTCACTATTGTTATTTCAGTTACGCGACATAAATAAATTTAAGAAATTAACTTTTCTTATCTTTTTCACCAATCTATTATTATCTTTTTCCATAACTAAAAACTCAAAGTTTTTCGACGATTAATCTTAATTCTTATCCAATTTGTGAACTTCGTAACATATCATTCACATGTAAAATACTTCACAATCGTACTAGAATAGGAGGTCATAAGATTTTGAATAGGATAGGTATATTATATATATCTTCTTCTTTTTTGGAAAATACTAAAGTATAATTTATGTATTTTTTTTTAAAAATAAATTATAATGTTAATATTAAAATTATGGGCTTCATATATCAAATGGGCCGAACACATGGGCCTTACAGGTGAACATTCCATGATTGGCCCATTAGGGTTTCGTTAGGTATTTTAGCTTCATATTAGTAGTGTTTTTCTCACACAAGCTTCTTCTTCAACTCATTCCCCACAGCCCCAAGCGCCGGCGGAGGCTTAATCGACGAACAACAATGGTACGATTTAATTATCTTTGTATAATTTCAATGATATGAATGTCATAGATTTTCTATTGTACTTTTCAATTCATGATATACTTTTTGTTGTCGAAAAAGAGTATAGCTATAGAGTTTTTCATGCTTAATTTGTACTATATATGGTTATTTGGTGTGTAAAAGAGTAGTAAATTGTGGTTTTGGTGTTATTTTTATTGTTTATGGATCTGTTTATATGTTGTTGATATGTGCTTAGTTTGATTTGCTTTTGTTTCTCACTTTTTATTTGGTGTATGTATGAAAATGTTAACAAAAAATGGATTTTGTCCATATTTCTCTATGGATCAGAATGTTGATTTCGTATGAATATTAGGCAGTAGATAATATAATATTAGGCGAGGAGTTTTATTTTTGTAGAACTAGTGATGAAGCTGTCTTATTCTCTTTTGTGTACATGTATTTTGCAATCTATATCTGATTTGAGCTTGATTTTTATAACAGTATATCGCTGGAGTTTAATTTAGGTTTTAAACTTGAAAGGTTCAAGCTTTAAGGTTCTTATTGTTGAACAAATTGAACTTTTTAATATCTAGGCGAATATTCTTCATTATTTATGTTGTGTCAAAAAATATTCTGTTTGTAACTATAGAACTCTATCCTCCACTGCATATCCCTTAATGGGTTTGAACTACTTATCGATTCTCTTCTAGATCTAAAATAAAGCTTATGTTACTTACTTGACCTTCCAATAGCATTTTGTTTTGGATTAAATTGTATATGAACTACAAATGAATGATTGGTACAAGTTGTGTAAACTATGATTTGAATGCTTCATTTTCTTTGAGTTTTGACATTGTTGCTAAATTATGTTGCAGGCCTTCATCAAAGTCCAGAAGACCAGGGCTTACTTCAAGCGTTTCCAGGTTAAATTCAAGAGAAGGAGAGGTAAAACTCTATCTTCCTTCGTCTTTTCTGGTCTGTTCTCAATCTTGTTTGCAATTAAATTATCACTAATTTCAATGTTTTGCTACTGTGTAGAGGGAAAGACTGACTATAGAGCCAGGAATCGTCTGATCAATCAGGACAAAAACAAGTACAACACTCCAAAATACCGTTTTGTTGTTCGATTTGTATCCTTTCTAATGCATTTTCTGCCCTTTTAATTTGCAAAGCAGCTACTTGGTTACATTGCTATTTCTTTCGGAGAATGATCTACTTTTCGTTTGGTCCAAAGAACAATTCCCGATTACTGTGCATTCATTGAATGTCACTAGGAATGTTTTCACTTGATTAAATGAAATTCTGATAGTAACTTTTCTGTGATGTTGGGAGGTGAATTTTCCCGTGTTTTATCTTGACATTTTCTCTAGACTAACAAGGACATAATTGCACAAATTGTGTCTGCTAGTATTGCTGGTGACATGATTCTTGCTTCTGCTTATGCAAGCGAGTTGCCTCATTTTGGACTTAAAGTTGGATTGACAAACTATGCTGCTGGTACTTACTCAAGCTATTCATTTATTGGTTATCCAGATGAAATTCTTCTGTATATCTAATTAATAATAAGTGGTTTAATGCTGATTTTAGCATACTGTACCGGACTTCTCTTGGCAAGGCGAGTTCTCAAGAAGCTTGAAATGGATGAAGAATATCAAGGAAATCTTGATGTAAGTCGTAGCTGCAAGCAAAGTTTCTGTGTTCATCTTTTGTCCTGTTTGCAGTTTCTCTTATGTGTAACTTCAATTGCATGTTGTCACAGGTCAATGGAGAGGACTACTCTGTTGAACCTGCTGAAAGCAGGAGGCCTTTCCGTGCTCTCTTGGATGTCGGCCTCTTAAGAACTACCACTGGGAACCGTGTTTTTGGTGCTCTCAAGGTATTAACCTGCTTTTGCTGTTGGTTCCTTCTCTGAGTTGAAGTCTATACGACGTGCCAGATTGATAAATATTTTCTTTAATTGAAATTTTTTATTTGTGAAACAACATCATATACTTTCTGTGAGTTGTAATGGTTCTTTAATCAGCTTTAACTTCAACGTGAAGAACATTTGCAAGATTATTTCCATCTCTGAGAAACTCAAACTTTGTTGGGTAGATCATGTAGTAGTAATTCTTCTCTTTGAGGGACCATGTTTTCCTTCATTTTATTATTTAAGGTGCATTAAACAATAAACGGTCTATCTGCAACAATTTTCTTGGTTTCAGGGTGCATTGGATGGTGAGATATTAGTTGTGCATTAATCATGTCATGTGACATTTAACTGTGTCTTATCTGTGTTGTTGAATATTGATTCTTTGACCCAGGGTGCATTGGATGGTGGGATTGACATCCCTCATAGTGAGAAGAGGTTTGCTGGATACAGCAAGGACTCTAAGCAACTTGATGCAGAAGTTCACCGCAAGTATATCTATGGTGGCCACATTGCTGCTTATATGAATGTGAGATATAGAAGTACTTTAGATTGATTCTTCTGTAATTTATGTAGAATCCATGGTTGGTTAGGGCATAAGATTGTTTATTTTCAGTGTTCATTCTGGCTTCTATTTACTCCCCCCCATCTCTAATATGCTTTTGACCATTGTTTGCAGACTTTGATGGAAGATGAACCTGAGAAATATCAGACACACTTCAGCTTATACATCAAGGCGGGTATTGAGGCAGACAATCTTGAGGAGATGTACAAGAAGGTTCATGCTGCCATACGTGCAGACCCAAGCCCAAAGAAGTCTGAAAAGCAACCTTCCAAGACACACAAGAGGTCTGAAATTTTTATCCTTTGTTCAGCTTTATAGAAAATGATCATTAAAAAATGATAGAAGTTAAAATCCTTAGGACACAATGGTGAAATTCATAGGTTGCGAGACTAGTGTTGTGTCCTTTGTCCTCATAGTCCCGTTCTTCATTTGCTTGAGGTGTAACTTGTTTTGATGCATTTCTGGAGGATCTTCATCTCTACTGATTATCGGGCCTACATTACTGTCTGAACTACATAGTGCTTAGATGTGTCCCGACAGAAAGTCCATCGTTTTCTAAACCATACTTTTTGGGGGCTGTTCTGCAGGTACAACCTTAAGAAGCTGACTTATGAAGAGAGGAAAGCTAAGTTGATCGAGAGACTCAATGCTTTGAACGCAGCTGGTGGAAATGATGACGACGAGGAAGACGATGATTAGTGAATTTGTAGAAGAACTTTGAATCCTTGTTGCCTTAAGGTTTTCTATTAATATTGTTTTTCTTTTGCTACTAGGTAGAAACCTCAGTTTTGCATGCTTAGTAGAATGAGACTTGTCAATTATGACAATGTATGGGATTATATTTTTGCTTCAGGCATCTATTCCATTGAGTTTTAACTTATATATTTGTCTATCAGTTCATTTAAAAGTTAACTATGACTAATTATTCATAGTGATCCTTCTGAATAATGACTTGACTTTTAGGAAATTAATTTTGTTTTAAAGATCGTAATTGGTTAATAATCAATCTATTATATAATATCCAAGTGTTGGTTAAAATTCATATACAAATTTTAGTCTTTACATAAATTCGTTAAAGTTGACATGCGCTATTAAACATCCAAAACACTCAATATATGGATTTCAACGTCTTCTCATCCAAAAACACCTCAAAAATTACATCAAGTCACCCCAAATTCATATTTAGGCTACTTGATACGTTGGTCAATCTTATGCAATAATATCCACTTGAAACAAAACTTATTTTTGAAAAAAAAATAGATCAAAATTTTGATTCAAGCTTCAATAATTGTTGCCTATGATTCTAACAATATCAATAGTATTTCATAGTAACTTCAATACCGAAAATAAAATAATGACTTAATATGTATTTCTTCAAATGTAATGACCATTACCAATAATTCAACTTTATATTAATATGGGACCATTCATTTCACTTGAACAAGTAATTAAAACAAATCAATTAATTTCCGTTATCACCACCTTCATCGAAGAAACTTGCTCTAGTTAACAATTCAACTAATAAAATCATATTTGAAAATTTGAAAAATGATCCGAGAATGAAATATGGAGAGAGAGTGTTTTGACTTTTTGGTGTGTAAGGAAGAGAGATAAACAATAGTTTAGTAGTTAAATTTGGTAAACTATAAAAATCATGATTCATTTTGACTATATAGTTAGGTCAGTTGTACTTTCAAATAATTATCTCATCAAAATATTAGTTATGTCGATTGAAAATCATAAGCTCTCATCTTCAAATCTCTAAACAAATTACTTCCTCTGTTTCAAAAAGAATGTCCCTATTATTTTTTTAGTTTGTTTAAAAAAGAATGACCCTTTTTCTTTTTTGAAAACACTTTTAACTTTATCTTTCCACGTGACATGTTTAAGATCACAAGATTAAATGACATTTTGGTACATTTGACATAACTTTAATTTAGAACAACAAGATTATAAAGTCTTTTTTTTCTTAAACTCCGTTCCAAGTCAAACTAGGTCAATCTTTTTGAAACGGAGAGAGTAGAATATACATTAGCTGATTTCTTCTATCCTTTCTAGCTTTCGACATTGTTATTTGGTACCTAATTCTAGTGTAAGATGATAAATATCTCATAAAATTAGTCAAATTGCGCGGTAAATTAAATTGAACTCCATGATTTCTTTAAAACAAATTCCATCTGATATCCTATATCTGCATTGGAATCTAACTAATTCAACATCACACACTTAAAACCTCATTTGAGGAGACACTTTTTTTTTTTTTTTTGTATCTAAATCTCGAACCAAAATCTTTGATTAAGAAAATAGCAGCCCGAACAACATGTTTATAAAGAAAATTAGTTATAGGGTTATTAATTAACAAATAAATGACAGGTTGATTATATATACTATTAATTAAAAAATCCAGGTCCATTTCCCCCCAATAGTATCTCAATTCGGCGAAAGAGGAATTAGGGTTTTAATAGCATCTCAATTGGAGGGGCAAAATAGATTTGTGCGTCGCCGGAACCCTAATTTGCTTCTCCGATCACTCTATCAGATCGAGTATGATTTCTTTCTACGTCGAAATTTGAATTCATATATGTTGTATGATTGTATGTTTTGGATTCCTCTTTGCTGTTTTTTCGCTTATAATTGAACTCTGGCGATGAAGATGTTTGGTTGATACTAGAATATATTAAATGATGAGAATTGGCAGCAATGACTTAACTTTGGTTTTCGAGTGAATTTGAAATATACTGGCATTTTTAGTATGTCAAATTTTGGAATTTGGGCGTTAAAGGTGGTCTAAGATTTTGGAAATTGAAAGTCAAGATATTGTTTATTGGGATTGATCTTTATCGGGTTTTGGTCTTTTTTTTTGATATGTTGTAAATGTATGGTTTTTTTTAAAGGATAGACAATAACAACAAAAAAGCCAGTGAAATCCCACAAAGTGTGGTTTTGGGAGGGAGATTGTACGTAGTAGGCCTTACCAGTACCTCAGAGAGGCTGTTTCTTGAAGAACTACTGATCAAGCAAATCAAAGCAGTAATTAAAAGAAAACATGACAGCCCTTTGTCATATCTGAAAAGAGGATTCCCGGTCAATTATCTTCTTTTTGTGTAGATTGTGAGTTTTCTTTTGTTATATATCCTGCTAGCGAATTACTCTTTCCTTCCTAAAATAGTGACTGAGTTTCCTTGTTGCTTCATTTGAAATGCTCAATCATTTTTCTTCATATGACACGTATTCCGTCAAATGAATCAAACTGATAAATTGATGCCTTATATATTGTTTATAGACCAAACACATAAAGCCCCCTTAAACTTGCCACAAATTTTCATTTTGCTACCTTAAGCCTCAACTATGGCTTGTTCCAATTAGACACTGTAAGTAAGTCTGAACTTTGTCTTTGAAGACCTCACCGATAATCACCTAAAAATATTAAGTGTGTGTTATTCACACTCATTGACATGAATAAGTTCCAAATAATCTATAGACACGTGGCATTTGGACTCATACATTAAACAACATTTTAAAATGATGTATATGTTATTTTCGCATGATCCCTCCCATCGTGTATTTTCTTCCCACTTCTCAATACCAATCGTTATACCAGTGTTCTTCAACCCTAGCCTCTTCCATCGTCTCCTACCCCCACCCCTAAAGCTTTGCTCACATTCTTCTCAAATTTTAATCCCAATTGTTGCCACTATTGTGCTTTGTTTTGTGCATTATTAGTGCTATAAGTTGTTCTCATTATCTGTTTTCTCCTTCTAATAAATAATTAAACTAAAAATGTATGTCTTTAGTCCGCGCCTCTTTGTTTTCTAGTATCCTAGAGACCCAGGTCAATTGTTATTTTACTAAATACCAAATAGTGATTATCTAATTTTATCATTATTTTGTATCATAAAGATCTTGATAGTTATTGTTTCAATTAAATTAAATTGACTCATATATGATTTCTTGATTTGGTAGTTTCAGATGACAATAGAAAGAAGACAGGAAAAAAAATTAAATAAAATATCTTTTTAGGCTTTCACTCTCTTAGTGAAACTGTGATGCACACACTCCGCCACATCGCTTATTTGTGTTTAATAGGTATAATTTTAATGATGTTGAAGTGTATATAATAATTAGTGTTATTGAAAGTGAAATTAAGGTCCTTTGGGCTTTAAGCGCAAATAAAACGTGTGCTTTATTGGAAAAAGACGCAAATGGAGAAAAACTACAAATATGTATGTGTAATCCAAGACTTATAATCATAAGCATGAACAATAAATATATGGACAAAGAAATTGAAAAATAATTATAATAAAATGAAATATCAATTGTTTCGTTTCACCTCTTCAAGATTGCACTCATTGGTAAGGAAAAACATGTTTTACATCCTTGATGACAACACCAAAGTGCTTATAAAGTGACGCGAAGCACTCAACATGTTTTTTGCCTTGTTTTAGGGCGTAAGTGCACCTTTCACGGATAATAATAAACCATTTTAATGATACTTCTCTACCAATCCCAATATAATCATCTATTCGTACGTTCTCTTTTTGAACTCCCCGTTAGTAAAATCAGGTCATTTTATCAGGTAGAGGGAGTATTCATCTCCTGGTCAATTGTCTAAAGTTGCGTAGTGGGATCTTTATGTTTGCATATTTCCTCTTGAGACGGCTCTAACATTAGTTTTTATTATCTTTTTTTTTCCCCTAAATATTCCGTTGCCGGGACTTGAACCTGGGTCTTTCGGGTGAGAGCCGAGTGTCCTGACCAACTAGACATTTGTTATCTTATTTCACTTTTCATGTGATGATGTTTTTTATGACTTGATACATGGAAACCATGCCATTATTAATTTCATCCCACAACTGGCTTTGTAATTCATTATTTGTGTTCTTCCATGGCTCTTCCAGAATAGAGGTTTAGACAGAAAATAACTTACTTTCTTTTTATTCTGTTTTTGCCTATTTAACTTTCATAATATCTCCCAATAATCGTCTCTGATCATGTATTGCCAGTTATGTTTTGTTGTCTCCTTTTCTTACTTTCCCCTATATGCTGTGGCCTGTGGGCTCCCATCACTCCATACTTTGGAGCCTTGTATTCTTGTGAAAGAAAATGTGTGCTGCTGGATTTTATTGCTGTTCAACGTTATATTTAAGTATCATTGAATGATTAGTGAGAAACTTCTACATCCCTCTGGATGTGGGGTTTTAGACGAGCTGATCTGTTCTTGGATTCACATTCTAAGTTGTTTGACTAAAATTAATCCATGCCAAACCAAGGTGTCTTGGTGTCTTTTACTTTGTATAAATACTGAAATCGATGCACTTTATCGGTTCACCATGGTTACTAAGCCAGCTTACGTATGAATTTGTGTATTGCCATTGCCATTTTGTTTGCATTCCAATACTTGTGGATAGTTGTGGACAGTGTCTTACCTACCAATACTTTCCAGGAAATAATGCTCTATCTTATGCTGGGCGCTAATTGATGGATCCAGACAGCAAGAAGTTTGGAAGAGGTGAGCTTCTTACTGTGATCTTTGAACAGTTTATTTGCATGTTAGGGTAAGATGACTACTGCTAACATTTGACTCTACTTGGGTCCATATTGCATGCCTAGGTTTTGATTGAAGGTGGAATGGAATGCATTGCATTTGATCTGTACTTGTATGTCAATTTCATGCTTGATCTATTTGGTGTTGAATTTCTCTCTTCTGTTTTTCTTCTTCTTTTGTGGTGCCATTTTTATTTAATTTCAGTAAGTGGAAGTGGTTGATTTACTTCTGACTTGAATTTGCCTATTTCTTTTGCACTTAAGTATGTAAACACTATCATCTATTTGGAAAGCAAACAAAGATTAGTGATGCTTGTTTGTCGCTTTTTGAATGAGGTTTTGCAAAATTGTCTGTGCTAAGCAACGTGTTATCCAGAATCGTCTTGCAGCATTTGGATTAATGTTGGCTGGTAGTGTTTTGTTCGTAGGGTTACGAGTTTGGTAACAAGATGTCACAAATTACTAAAATATGCTTGAAGTCGTGTTATAAAGGCTGTGATTGCTGAAAGATTATTGTGCTTCCCGTTTTTAAAAGTTCCGATGAAGAATTTAAAATCAAATTCAGTTGACTCTTTGATCTTTTTCTCATTGAAATTTTTTCATTTTGATTTAGACATGTTAGCTTACTGTGGTTGATTGGTCCAATTACATTTTTAGGGCCAAGAGAGCTTGCAGGTGCTGTGGATCTTATTAATCACTACAAGTTGTTGCCTCATCACGAGTTCTTCTGCAAGAAGCCTCTTCCATTGTCAATTTCAGATACACGCTACCTTCACAATGTTGTGGGAGACAGAGAGATTAGGAAAGGAGAAGGGATGCAGTTGGATCAGCTTATACATGATACGTCTTTTTTTAAAGAGACAAATTCACGCATCCAACCATTTGAATTAGATGCTCTGAATGAAGCTTTTCAATTACGTGAAGCAGCTCCAATTGTTCTGCCTCCGGTAAGAAACCTATTGTGTGAAGCTTGAGTTATAAAAGTATGTCTGATTCAGCTCTTTAAGTAACCCTTTCACTCGTTTCTGATCTCTGAAGATGGAGGCGGAGCTGCATTTTTTTCTCTAAACCTGTGCTTTTCTATAATGCCAGTTTGCCTGTTCCACTAATTCCTCATTTGGTGTTTCATAGTCTGAAAAAGGGATCCCCACTGTAGCTGGAAAGTCTAAAAGTGAGTCGAAAGACAAGGAGAAGAAACATAAGAAGCACAAGGATAAAGACAAGGAGAAGGACAAAGAGCGTAAGAAGCACAAACACCGTCATAAAGATCGAAGTAAAGACAAGGATAAAGAGAAAAAGAAAGATAAAACTGGCCATCATGATTCTGGTGCTGACCTTTCAAAGAAACATCATGAAAAGGTCTGCTACTAGCAAATGTTAATAAAATTATTTACCTTATCAAAATAAAAAAACTAGCAAATTTAAGAGTTATGCAAATCCGGTGATTCTCCTGGCATGCCATATACTGTGAATATCATGTGGTTGTTTCATATTTAAGAAGTTTAGATGACTGGTTCACAGTAAAGCACTCAATAATTGGCCCAATGGTGTCTTTACTGAAAATGGCATGACTTCGTAACTGACAGAAGTATTTTTTATAGTTCCACTTAGAATCTTGCTATCTGTTTCTCTTGCTTCTGTGCACTTTCACTACATTGCTTGTGATGTAGCTTATAAGTTGCATTTCTAGGATTCAAGTAGAATAGAGTTCAGGATAAAAAGGTTTAATTTTGGGAAATATCTAGCTCAAGAGTTTGTTGAATCAATTGTTGCTTGACTTTCAGTTTTCAGTTACTGCATCAAAAGATATCCATTTGACTTAGTTTAGTAAGGTATCCAATACATTGTCATTTCCATAACTAGCCTTTTGCTTGTAACAGTAGCTTCAAGTTCCAGTTTGTCTGATTGCTCTCGTTTTTCTCGTCGTACTGTATGCTATGTACTGTTCTGATGAGAGGTTGACATTGTATTCTTTCTCTATGTGACAATTGTGGGTAATTTTTCTTGTTTGATTTGATGTCTTGGCCTAGAGGAGCTTGACTATTGAGCTGGCTTGTTGGGATCACTCTTGCTGTAAAATGTTCATCACAGAGTTGACACTTTTAGGACTTTAACAAATAGCTATAATGTATTGAACGTGTTTATGCTTTTGTTTGACCTCACTGATTATGATCTTTCTGATGATATCAGAGAAAGAAGCATGAGGGCAAGGAGGATCTTAATGATGTTAACAAACACAAGAGAAACAAGGTAAGATAATATTGTATTCAATATGATCTGTGCAAATGTTAAGTTCGTTTCTGAACTCATTATGTGGGCAGTTTTTTCAGTATATTGAGACCGTATCCTTCACCTTATACCAATGGTAATATTCTTACATGCTGAAATGTTGCAGCACACGAGCTAAAAGATTGATGAAATTGGGGCAGTAAAGGTTACATGCTGAAATGTCATATTGCTATAATTTACTGTCCTCGTGTGCTGCAGTTAAGAATTTGGGGGGATCCTTTTCTTATTGTAAAATATCCAAGGTACAGAAGTTCTTATCCTACTATATCCCACACATTTAATAACTTCACGAGTCTTTCCATCTATTATACAAGATCTATATCCTATTTGATTCTGCTTCAAAAGTTCCACTTTTTTCTGGAAAAAAGAAAGACTAATTATTGACATCAAAAGCTGTTTGCAGCCTGTTTTGTAGCCATTAGGTGCCCATGAGGTTCATATAAAAAGCAGATTCCTAATTATGGGCTTCTAGTGTTGCTTGTGCTTTTATCTGTATATATTCTGTTGCAGAATGGAAGGGTTGCTGAGACTATTAAAAAAATAAAAAAATAGTAGAGTTAATAGATTTTTTTAATACATGAGTTATTTTATCATTGCATTCTTCTGTTAGCATCTATTTTTGGTGTTTTCAACCTAGAGCACATCATAGTATTTGTTACCTTTTGTGTTTCATAATGTTTCTGTTTCTCTTCTCCATGCAGAATAGCTTCTGGACCAACTAAAGAATGCCAAGAGGGTGAATGCACCTGTTGAAAGTAGATATTAGTGAAATGTACATAGTGCAGAAAAACAACCTCATTGTATCTATTATACTAAGAGCTTGTTTGACATTGCTTATTTCCATAAGCACTTTCTTTTTTGGTAACTAAAAGATTTTATTTACCAAATGGATAATGTACAGCTTAAGAAAAGGAACAAAAACAAAACTCTAGCTGGGAAGGACTTATTGCTCCTATATGCATGTGTAATATAGAGTAACTATTATAAATAGTATCTCAACTACCTTGATTTATATTTCAAACTCTACAGATATTAAATTCATAATGAATTCAAGTGTTTAGGTGATTAAAATATAAGATTAATATTCTCATCATCGAGAGCTGACATTTTCGTTATACTCTATTTTAATTATTTTTGTAACACATACGTTGAAATTGTTATAGATGAGTGTTGTTCATGTCAAGATCTTGTCATGTATGAAGATGAGTGTTTTGAACTTGCTAGCATAGCTCAGGATGATTCCAATGGAATATTTGCAATTAATTTATCACACTTTGTCGAAAAGTACACTTAAAATTCAAATGAATATTTATCACATCTTGTATTACTAAGTAAGAAAGGTCAAAGACTCATCATCATGTTTTAAAAACTAAATAGAACATAAAAAATAGGAAATATAAATTAACACTTAAATAAGGGGCGAGACATATTTTCAAACAAATACATGAACACAACTCTTTTTGCGACCATATTGTATAGCAATCATCTTTGACTTGGTTGATATTATAATTGATCAACATGTTTTGCATTATTGTGTTGGGTACACCAATTATCAAAAGGAAAAGGGAAAAAAAATAAATATAATTCCGAACTATCGTAAATGGTATATATGCAGATACCCTTCGTCATATTTTTGGGACATTGGTGCCCGTGCCGTCCAAAAACTAAAGCGTATATGCCCTTCACTCTAACGGAAGATTAAATAGGGACACATGACACAATTTTATCCATTGATCCAATGTCTGGTCGGTGGAAAAGATTATAATTGTTAGTATAAAGAATATATATGCTTTAGTTTTTGGACGACAGGAGCACCTATATTCCAAAAGTATAACGGCGATTATCTGCATACCATCTATCTAGTTCGATGATATATATATTTGTCCTTTTTGCTAAAGGAAAATGGTAATTGGGAAAAGTGTTTTGGATTATTGTGTGGAAAACATAAGCAAAAGGAAAAATGATAATTGATGAGGTAAGCATATGTAGTCATGAAAAAAAGAAGCATATGTAGTCATGAAAATACATCATCAAATAATCCACACATCCTTTTATTTTTCACAATCATTTCTATGAGCAAAAGAATACAATAGGTGAACATTGAAAATAATAGAAAGTAATTATCAACTTAGGTCATTTGGCAAAGCCTTAAAAGGCCATCATAATTTCAAACTCAAACTCCTAAATCAAAATTGTGATAGTAAATTAATATTATTTATATAAAATTTGACGTACGTCACTGACTTGTACCAAAATCTTGATACATATAAGAAAACACTAACTTTAAGACGCATTAACCAATTTAGCAACAAACTCGTTAATGTTTCTATCTGAACTTCCACCTTCATCCATGGCCTTTTTTGTCACTTCTCTCCATTTGGTTGCATTCTTTCTAATCTCTTTGCCTCTTTCTCCTTCCATAACTTCTTTTATGCAATGTTCCACAACTTCTTGTTCAACAACACCCTTTTCATTAGCTTGTGCCTTTATTCCCATCTCCCAAATATCCATCACATACTTAGCATTTGTACATTGATCAGTCCATATTGGAATTGCCACCATTGGAACTCCCAAACTCAAAGCCTCTAAAGTCGAATTCCATCCACAGTGTGTCATAAAACAACCAATTGCTTTGTGTGATAACACATCTAGTTGTGGACACCAAGTTACAACTAGCCCTTTTTCCTTTGTGATGTTCACTAAAAAATCTTTTGGAATTTTAGGCTCTTTTGATTCTCTAACTACCCATAAGAAGTTGTGGTTGCTTTTCTTCAATCCACAAGCTATCTCCTTCATTTGCTCTTCTTTTAATTCAGCCATACTTCCAAATGAGACATACACAACTGATCCATCAGCACAATCACTTAGCCATTTCATGCAAACATCAGTTTTAGGCTTGTACATACTTAGACCATATGAATTATCATTCTCAAGTCTTTTGTCCACATACATGGATGGTATAGTTGGTCCAATAGTCCTAAATGACAATCTCTTTGTTATCCAATCCACTTCCTGTTCATAATTGAAAAAAAGAAAAAGATCATATAAATGAACTATATGAAATTCAAGTAATAAATTACTCTCTCTGTCCTAGTCCCAGTGACTTACTTTCCTTTTTATTAGCCAGTCCCAAAAAAAATGATGCATTTCTATATTAAGCAACAATTTACTATAAAATATCTATTTCACCCTTAATGAAATGATTTACAGCCACACAAATTTGTATTATTCATTTTGGACCATAAGTTTTAAAAGTCTTACTTTCTTTCTTAATAAACTCCGTGCTGAGTCAAACTACCTTACATAAAATGGAACGAAGAGAGTAAAAAATAAATGGTATGTCGGTGCACAAAGCTCCCACTATGCACGGGTTTGTGAAAGGGTAAGCTAAGATCACATTTGATCTATTGTACAAACTCTTACATTTCTACGAGAGATAGCTTGAACTTATGACCTCCTCGATCACAGGATTTCAATCCTTACCTATGTTGAGCACTAAGGTGCAACGACTTTCGTGGAGCGTTTGCACCCTTGCTTCTTGCTTTCGAGCCAGAGCTTATTGGATAGTGAAGTGGTTCATATAGGTTAAATAAGACTTATGTTAAGCAAACATAGTAGCAAGAATCAATTTTCTATATGTGACAAAAACCTTCTACACCACCAAGAAGTAAAGAACCCGTAATCATGACATGTGCTATAATGCACAAAAACACTCCACCTCACATATTAAAAGTAAAGCACATGTGGTGCTTGCTTGTGACACATAGGGCTTTGAGATCCTTCAAAAAATGTCAATGGGGTGTGTGCCAAGTCCTCCAAAAAGTTATGAATTTTTCGAGGATCTGACATAGATATGATGACATTTCTAAAGGATCTGAACAACATAATTTCTTACCGTTGCACCGAGGCTCTATCCCTTTCAAGTAATAAACAAATAATAAAACAAGAAGAGTGAGAATACAAACATGTTTCTCCAATTCATATATGGTGTTGCAAAGGATCCAATCAGCTTCTTGTATATTAAAGAATTGATCAACAAGCATCTTCAAAAATGGTGGATATGACCCCAAATCATTAACAAAAGATGGCAGGTCAGAGGGAACTAATGGTTGCAATAATCCAGGGAGCAATACTTGATCATGTCCTTCAACAGGAAGCTTTAGTTCCTTTAGTTGGATATGATAAAAAATGTTTTCAACAGCACATGACATAGTGAAGAAAACACCACTTACTAGTCCAAACATTTTAGCAACATCAAGAATCCAAGGCATGAATGAGTCATAAATGACACAATTTATAGGATTTCCTTTGTTTTTCAACTTTTCAATGAGTTGAATAAGAGCTTGTGATCCAACTTTTTGATGACTTTCTAAGTAGGTTTCAATGGACTTAGCACAAAAAAGTCCATTAACATCATCATATCCATCAGAAATTGGCTCAATTGTGATGGAACTTGTCAATTCTTGCATGCTTTTGTTGAATATGTAAATAGTAGGAACAAGTGTGATCTCTATGCCTTTGTGTTGTAATCTTTTGGAGAATTGAAGCATTGGATTTATGTGGCCTTGTGTTGGAAATGGTATTACCAAACAATGGATTTTGTTGTGAGCTAAGTTCATTTTTTCTTTGATATGCTCACAATTCAATGTTGAAGTCCTCTTTCTTTGATCTCTATATAGAGAGAGATTGAGGCTCTATAGTTCAATCGAATTCAGTATATCTATTGATAAGAATGACTGACAGATCAAAAATATTATATAGAGAGAGACTGAGGCTCCTACAGCTCAATCGAATTCAGTAAATCTGTGGATAAGAATGACTGACAGTCAAAATATTATATAGAGAAAAATTGAGGCTCCTACAGTTCAATCGAATTCAGTAAATTTATAGAGTGACGGACATATCAAAATATTTAAAAACGTATAAAATAATTTTTTAATATTTCAAAAAGTAATTGCATCACGTAAAAAAAAGAAAGAAATAGAGTATTAATTAAATATTAATAATTGCCAAAGTTCTGAACCTGAAGTACAATATTTTTAATGATCAAAATATAAATAACAGCTACTTATCAAATTTGGGAATTGTCTCTCTCTTATGGTATCATAGGAATTGATTTTATATATGCAATATGTTTTATTTTATTTTTGTTTTTTGTTTGACTTTGCAACCCAAGTGCTATTTTAATATTCTTTTTTTAAAAAAAAAAACAAAAAAAACTAGACTTCTTCACATGCTAAATTTAATTGATGGTCTCATCCAATTATGTAGAGCCAACTTATTTTTATTATTTTAATAAAATTAAAAATTCCTCTTGAAATTTGCAGCAAACTTCATTATATAATTGATGATCTGATCAAATTATATAACTTTTTACTTTTCCTTAATCTAAGTATATAGTGAATTAAATACCACTCAAATACCTGATGTGACAAATAAAAAAAATTATGCCCTTAAAATAGGAAAAATTATTTAACTAAATATACATCTCTACCATATATACTAATATTATTTTTATTTTCAAACAATTACATATATTAACACTTTTAATATTTTATATTATATATTTTAAAATACATAATTAGATACAGAAATCCCTTAAAATTAGGATTGATTAATTATCTTTAAATTTAAACACCAAAATTAATAATCCAATTTTAATTACTCCCTCCGTTTCAAAAAGAATGTCCATATTTCCTATTTAGTCTGTTTAAAAAAGAATGACCCTTTTTTTTGGCAACATTTTAACTTTAACTTTCCACGTGACATGTTTAAGACCACAAGATTAAAGGGTATTTTGGTACATTTAACATAACTTTAATTTAGAACTACAAGATTAAAAAATCTTCTTTCTTTTCTTAAACTCCGTTCCAAGTCAAACTTGGCCATCCTTTTTTAAACGGAGAGAGTAATATTTTTTCTCTCTCATCAAGTTTCCCTTTGTCATATCTCCAAAACTTGGTAAAATTGTTTCATTATGTATCCAGTTTATTTTCATATGTATCTAATTGTAATTTCAACATATCTAAATTTTATAAATTGTATTTAATTTTTAGCCAGCCTTGATTTTAATAGCTCTGTGTATCTAGTGTGTATTTTCCTGTATCTCGTTTAATATTTTTATGTAACTATATTTTTGTTAATGTATCTAAACTTACAATGTCTTGTATCTACTTTCTATTAATGTACCTAAATCTTTAGGGGCCGTTTGGTTACTGGTTAGAGTTATGCAGGTATTAGTTATGCAGGGTTAAGTTATGCAGGTATTAGTTATGCAGGTTTAAGTTATGCAAGTATTAGTTAAGTAGGTATTAGTTATGTAGGTATTAGTTATGTAGGTATTAGTTATGCAGGGTTTAGTTATGTTGAGTTTAATTATGCGGGTATTAGTTATCTAGGTATTATTTTGCTATGTAGAGATTATAATACATAAATTATTAACTATTGAATATTAAACTTATTGTAAATTACTAATATATATTATTTACAAAATAATAATACATGCTAATAGTATGTGAAATATATTTAATAATATATAATGCTAATATTTGATTAGCATACGTACCGTCAAAAAATATAAAATCAATTTTTAATATTAAAAAATATTTATATTTACATAAATAAATAAAAATGGTAAGTATATAAAAAGAAATGAAAATAGTCTATATATAATAGGAAAATAGTAAAGTTTCTAATTAATTTTTTTAAAAAGAAATGAAAATGGTCTATATATAAAAAAGAAATAAAAAACATATATAGGAAAAAAGTAAAGGTGCCAATTAAAAAAAATAAAATAAATTTATAGGGTAAATTTATAATTTATCATTTTAATACATGTATAACTAATACCCACATAACTTATTCCACCTTCTATCCTGCATAACTTTATACATAAATTCCCTTATAAGTTATGTTGGTATTAATTATGTAGGACTACAAAAATGCAACCAAACACCGTATAAATTAATACATGAATAACTTTTATACAACATTTAAATTCTTACCAACCAAACATGGTATAAGTTATGTTAACTTTTATACCTAACACAAAACTTCTATCAAATATTGTAAAACTAATGTAACTTTTAATACATGTATAAGATGTTTTTTATACAATAACCAAACGGCTCCTTAATGTCTTGTATCCGATTTTTATGTTAATGTATCTGGCGTGCATATGCTTCTCTGATTATATGTAGTACGTTTATTAATGTATTTGATATAGTACCTTTATGTATATGATTATTTTATGTTAATATATTTAAACTTTCATTGTCTTTGTATCTCAAATTATTTTTGCAACACTAATACTTTCAATTTCAAATTGGAAAGATGATGATTTGGCTAAAAATAACTTTACCATCACGATTACAATTCGAAATGAAGATTAGGAATCGAGATTTAAAGAAAGAAAATCGAACAAGAAGAATTTTTATACACTTTTTGTGTTTCTGAAAAAAAAAATGAACGAAATTTTATATATGTATCTGAAGTAGCGTTACATGGAGTTTCAATTCTACCTTCAACTCTCAATCGAGCAATTGATGTATCTCACTCAAAAGATAATTTCATCATTATTACTACATCCAAAATTTTGATCTTTAGTTGTTATGCATAATGGATATAACCCGCAATTAAATTTACATCTTTTTTAAGTTCATAAAATATCTCATTCTCATCTCATTTCGGATTTCCATTGTTGTAATCAAATTGTCTTCCATCATATATTTGATCTCAATGCTTTTATGTGTACACTCAATTCATAGTGAAATCTGACACTGCTAACGCCATGGACAATCTAGTGTGTTTTGATTTTGTTGATTTTTTGAGGGAATGCAATATTTTTTTTAGCAGTAATAATATTGATGGAATGTCATTCCTTTGAGGAGGAATTGACATAGAGTCGTGAATTTGAATGCCTCAATAATACTGTGATATTGATTATTTGTAAAAAAATTGAAACTTGAAAATACACAGAAAGATATTGATGAAGAAGATGAAGTTTACAATTTGAAAAATATTAAGGTTTATGATTTTGATATTTTAGTAAAACTGGTTATAGTTGATTTGGAAGAATCTTTTATATCCGTTTTGGTTGTTAATTTTCATCATTTTCTCCTTTAATCAAGGAAATAAGTTATAACCTTTAATTCAAAAATAATTAAATAGGGCATCTCGATTTTTAAATATAATGGATACATGTATCTGACGGGCCATGATACATGTATCCGAAAGCCAAAAAGTGATATATAAAGTAATATAAATAACTAACGGTAATCCTAGTAATTAGAATCTAAAATAGTGAGATTTATGTAGTTTGCTCCTGAAAATATAGTGTCAAAAGTGTATTTCTACACATACATTATTAACTCTAGGAGTGTCAATAGGACGGTTTGATCGGTTATTTAAATATATATATATATATATATATATATATATATATATATATATATCATTTCAATTTTTTGGGTATTTTATAATGTATAATCAAAATTAGAGTTTTTAAGCCATCCTAATCATATCGATTTTTTAACTTTTATAATATCACCTCAAAATATATTATTATTAAAATATTTCTTTCGCAAATATGTTCTTGAAGAAGCACTTCAATTCTTCATTAAGAAGACAAGAATATAAAACTTTGTTGTAGTATTTTTTATCTTAATTAAACATTTGATAAGAGTGCTTGATTTTTCCGTATTATTTGATGGAGTATCTATTATAATGTCTTTTAATTTAAATCAAGTTAATTAAAAGTTAATTAAAGAGTAAAGAATCAAAGTCGCTCGGTTACCTAGGTTATATTTGTATTTGAAATGAAAAAATGTAACTCGAACCTTAATTTATGTGAGACTTTTCGGATTTCGAGATTTAAGCAAGTCTATGATGGATTTTGAGCCGTTTATGATGGACCGGAGTACGACGGACTTTCACCGGAGATTAAGTCGTTGGTTAGATGAACGGATTCCGAACGGTTCACGGTAAACTTCCATTGATATCTCATGTGTTTGATATATAGTATAGATCTTATAATGACTAATATATAAAAGTATTCTGTATTTATTGCTATTTAATTATGAAATTTACCCCTTTATGACTTAAAACTCATTAATATCTCAATTAATTGATTAGTTGAGGAAATTGCTAGAACATGTATTATTCATGTTATGAGCCCGATAAGTTTATCGGTTTTATATATAAAAGGATAATTGAATTTATTGAGCAGGAGGTAGTTTTCATATTGTGAGCTCAATAAGTTTATGGATGGTTGAGTTTATTAATCAGGAGGTAGTTTTTATGTTGTGAGCTCGATAAGTTTATCGATTTATCTACGAAGATGATTGAGTTAGTTGAGTAAGAGGTTGTAGGGTTTGAAACTTTCTTCACACTTTCTCAGTTGAATGCATCGTGTAAGACTTATATATTACGATTTACTTTTTCTAGTAATGTTTGTGTTTGAGTGTGATAAATTTACCAATTCATCTGGCCTATTATTCGAACATGTAGTCTGTCGATTATGAGCTTGATTACTCTACTGAGTCGAAAATGTAATCTTTAGATTATGATCTTGATATATAAATAATACTCCCTCTCTCCCTATTTACTTGCCCGTATTTTCTTTTATATCTGTCCCTATTTACTTGTCTTAACAAATTAAGAAAGGACAACAATTTTTTTCCTAATATGTCCTTATTTAATTCTAGAAAATTTCTAGTACTACTAAGTTGTAATGCATGCTTTTTGGAATCAGAAAATATATTTATTATGCTTGGGAAGTTGTACTATAAGGGTAAAATTATAACTAATCTTTTATAATCATTGGTGCCTTAATCTGTGTGTCACTTCTAAAGTGGACAACTAAATAAGGACAGAGGGAGTATGAAATCAATCAAGAGGATTACATTAAAGACTAAATTTAAGATTATAATATATTTGTGTTAATTTTAACTTAACTTCGACGTGATTATTTTCTTTCTTCCTCTTCAATTAATTCAAATATACGCAAAAGTATATCATATCAGAATTTTTTTCAATGCACAAAGTTCGAGACAAAACTTCAATTAAGAAAACACATAACAATCTAAGTCATTAAACCACAGTGATTTGATTTGTTAAGTTGACTTCCAACTATTTAAGACTTATATCTACATTAGAGGTGGAGAAATGGAGTATTTAATTTAAGTAAAAATTGACAGCAAATATATGTATGACCCATCTATAAGTGACCTAAATTTGACAACTAACCAAGCACTTCCTTTGCATTTCGTTAGAAATAAATCAATATTAGATTAAAGTTCTTAGCTTTACTACAATATCTATAACTAGTTGATTATATATCGATTTGAACAGATTTTTATTCGAATTTCTATATTAAAATTCATGACTTCAGAACTAACTAAAATTAACTAGCTAGGTACATGTCAAATTAAACAAATTAATTCTTAATCTTTCTTTCCTCCTTTTTTTTTCAGTTCATAGAATCGAATCGAACCGAACAGAACAAATTAATCCTTGATCTCAAATCAAATTCTAAAGGGGTTTTATGTTATTCAAACACTTCCTAAACTTAAAGTTAGAAGTCATAAAGAAATAAAGGGAAAACGAACAAAGTAAGGCATAAACAAAAGGTAACAAGTAAGGCTGAATATAATATCAACAAAAACATAAATCAACCAAACAAAGACACAAAGATACACATCAGTAGAGATAGTCTAACATATGTAGAAGAAGAAAATATACAACACGTGGCAGCTGCAGATGGAGGTACAAAATAGGTGTCAATACCAGGGGCGGACCCACTTTGGGTCCAGGGTGTTCACCCGAACACCCTTGGCAAAAAAATATGCAATATATATAAGATAAATTTCCTGTATTTCTGTAGATGAATATATTTGGGAAAATTACGCGAATAAGCAAACTTATACTATTTAATTACTCATCATAGCTATAGTTTGCTATAATATCCACTCGCGACTAACATTATACATTAATTACGTGGACTAACTTCGAGTTTGTATAATTAATCATGTTTGTATATGTATAATTCGCTAGGATATACAAATATATATGTATAATATACAATTTTTTAACCTATATACATATACAGTTCACCTCTCTCCCACTCTATGTCCTGTATCGCTCGCCTCTCTCCTCCCTCTCTCAATCTCGCTCGCCTCTCTCCTCCCTCTCCCAATCTCGCTTGCCATTTATACGAATGAATATGTATAATATACAGTTATATACAATTATATACATATACAATTCACCTCTCTCCCACTCTCTGCCCTATCTCGCTCGCCTCTCTCCTCCCTCTCTCGATCTTGCTCGCCTCTCTCCTCTCTCTCCCAGTATCGTTCACCTCTCTCCTCCCTCTCCCAGTCTCTCTTGCCATATATACAATTACATATGTATAATATACAATTATCTAACCAATATACATATACAATTCACCTTTCTCCACTCTTTTTCCCCTCTCTCTCTCCTCTCTCCTCTCTCTCCCAGTCTCGCTCGCCTCTCTCCTCCAAATAACATGTAGCTACAAATTGTAATTATCAAACTATAGCTATGGAGAGTAATTAATTATTTTTAAGTGGTTATATGTGAAAGTTTCCCAATATATTTTGAACCCCCTCAATAACAAATAAAAATAGATGGCTCAATGGTAAGACCCCTGAATATTAAGCTTGCATGCCCAGGTTTGAATCCTTGCAAAAACATTTATTTATTTTTCTTTTATAGTTTCAGTTTATTTATGTTTAAAAAAATCAGCTATGTTTTTTAAGCATTTTTTATTTTAAAAATGTGCCAAAAGTGTGGTTTTAAACCCATAAAAATTCAAAGGGCCCAATTTAAAAGACTTATTTACACATTTATAATTTTATTTTTCGAACCTCCTGAACGAAAATTTTGGATCCGCCACTAATTCGAGCAAAGCTAAGGCAAAATGATGAGAATACCATGGAGGAATGTCCAAAGAATCCACTCACTTATCAAGAATTTTATGAATCATGTTTTACATGAAATACAAATTTATAGATATCTATATTATAATATAAAAATTTGAATAAAATATTGGATCAAAAAGTGAACTTAGAGCCCAAGGTCTAAACTAAAAAATTTCTTTCAAAGTCAATTACCCATAAGGTAAGAACTCAAGTCTAGAATATTATTTAAAACTAAGTTCGAAAAATCTCAGAATATGGATTTAATCACAAACACAAAAAATAAAGTTACAAGAGAAATATTAAAATCAACAAATAGAACTAAATCCACATATATAATTGTTTATTTTGAAATCTTTAATTCTTACTTATTAAACTTATAGCCAACAGCTTAACTGAATGAACTTTGCTCACTACAATATTCCACGTGTGGCCGAAAGCAGCGAAACCATAGAGTTTAGGCAACACTTTATAAGTGTTGACTTATTAGCGACGCTTAAAAGCGTAGCTAAAAGGCAAAAAGGCCACGCTTTGTATCTACGCTTAAAAGTGTTGTCTTATGAGCTACACTTTCAAGCGTAGCCTTAAAATTAAAAAGGTCACGCTTTGCGGCTACGCTTAAAAGTGTTTCCTTATCAGCTACACTTTCAAGCGTAGCCTAAAAGGAAAAAAGGTCACGCTTTTGCGGCTACGTTTAAAAGTGTTGCCTTATCAGCTACACTTTCAAGCGTGATCTTTGCTACCATATTGCCCACAATTATCAAGTGTTGCCTTTTCTATCTAATGTATGACAACACTTTGAAGTGTTGTCCTTGCCCACGTGCATCTATGGCTACACTTTTAAGTGTGGTAGTATTATTTTGGCTATAAAATATTATATGCCACAATTTCTAATTAAAATACTCCAATATAATTTTGCATTAAATAATCTCAAGCGCTAATAAGTAATTCAAATTTATAGAGTTCTCATAAACTTCAAAAAATAGTAGGTGTTGTGTACATACCCATACTTATAAAGCAATATTCTAAATGTGTACACAATAGTTCAAAAAGTACTACAATAGTTCAATATATTCTAGCAATGAAGATATATCACAAAATCAAATATAATGTATTCAAACTTTTACAATAGTTCAAAAACTCTTCATCATCCACTTCAAATTTGATCACCTCCATTTCCCTACACAAATCAGATATTGATAATTATATAGAAGAGGTAAGATTGCAACAATATAGAAGAGGCAAGAAGTTCAGATTGCAGATTGCAGATCGCAGGAGCAGTTACAGAAAATTAGATAGCAGATTGCAACAGCTATATATTGAGTTATTTATCTCTACTTGTCTTTTGATGTTCAAAGTAGATGCTCTTCCCTTAGGTTTCTAGAATTCCAAACGAGTTCATTCCCTCCCCCCCCCCCCTCCAAAGTTTGTGTCCACAGTAGTTACTTGTGGCATAATCACGGACTCTAACACATTAGTCGCTACTATGCATCTCAATTGATTTACATTACGTGATAGTCCAGACGCCTCATTACCAAAAACCATAATGGTTGAGGAATCATAATTAAACACACTATCTACTTACACACAACATATCATATGCACAATACTCATTAACAACATTTTCCAACCACTTTCTAAGGAGGACAATATAACCAATCTGATCATTCCGTTATGGAAGAATGTGCAGACGTATCCATTCCAACGCATACACAGAAAGGTACTAGCATACAAACCATCCACCAAAATACAAGTACATCTCTTACTATTTCAATAACATACATAGTCACATCTCTGAAAAATACTCGTCTGCTCAATATGCCTAGGGCTAACTATGCTTGACGTTCAGATTTTTGGCACTTTCTTTTCCTACTTTGAAATTTCAGCTATAAGAACCCCAAAGTAATCAATTTCTTCTAAACACAAAACGAAAATTCAACTAATTGACTGTTTGCAGATTACTACAGAATAAAGAGGAATCTCGGTTGTACAAAATTAGTTCTTACCTTTACATAATAGGTATATGAGAATGAAAAGGAATCTCAGCACTTGGTTCTTCAGCATCCACTCTTCAGTTCTTCCAGCCCCAACCCTTTATCTTCAGCTCTTCATCTCTTTGAGAAATTCGAATTCTTCAGCTCAGTTCTTCAGTTCTTCAATTCTTCAGCTCTTCAGCTTTCTCTCTTCGATCTACAGTTCACAAGAGTAAAGCGTATGTTCTGGAAAAATAATTTTTACTCTTTAGTTCACAAGAGTAAAGGAGCTCACAAGAGTTGAGCGTATGTTCTGGAGAAAGAGTATAGCGTCTTTCAGATAGGAAAGAAAAGAAAGAGAAATTTTTTTATTAATGTTTTATTAATTATTTTTTTGCCAATAAAAATGGGAGGGAGAGTTGAAAATGTTGGAGGGAATATGATATTGTAGTGAAAAATTTTAGGCCACACTTTTAATATGTTGTTTTTTCAATTATAAAAATAGGACACTTTAAAAGTGTGGTCATATATGTAAATAGTTGTTGCCATTTATTTCACACTATGACAACGCTTATAAAGTGTAGCCTATACCATTAAAGGGTGCACTTTACAAATGTTGTCAATATTATCGATGCCAAAAGTTAAAATTTTAGACTACACTTTAAAAGCGTTCCCAAAAATATTTTAGGCAACACTTTATAAGCGTTGCTCAAAATTAGTGTGGCCGTAGGCCTAAAATGTTGTAGTGGCTCCCTAGTGGAACATGCTAAAGTTTTGAACTAAAAAAAATCTTCTTATAAATTTTGGAAAAATAAAAAAATTATCCATTATGTTCAAAGGGTAAGTCTAAAATAATCCATAATTAAATATGCACCGAAAATTTGATAATTTTAGTTTTGTAAGTTAACATTTTTAATTTTCGTTAAATATTAAACAATGAGATAATTTACGTTCATTAGGTTTGGCGAAAATGAAAAAATAAAAAAGGAACATCAAGAAAGTTTCAATAAATACATAAGCAGACAATAATGTTTGGTTTAAAAATCAAATTCTGCAACATAAAAAAAATACACCATATAATAAAAATAAATAGCAAAAATTACACCTCAATAAATTGCACCACACTTGAAAAGGAAATAAAATATACTCCAACATTAACTATAAAACTTATACCTCTAAATAGAAATTTCTATTAGTATTTTTTAATTATAGTTCAATCTGATCTAATCGATAAAGTTGAATAAATATTTAATGAATATCAAAAATATTATTTTAAAGCAAATTTAAATGATCAAAATTGTTCAAATACATACTTCAATATTTTTATCGTGCATATAAATTCTGGTGAAATCTTACAAAATTTAACGCTATGATAAATATTACCATTAAATATCTAGAAAGAACAAGTTGTGATACTTTTTTTACCAATTAAATATCTAGAATTGGTTGTCTTGTCAAAGTTTGGTGGAGAGTTACATCAGTCATATTTTATATATATATATATATATATATATATATATATATATATATATATATATAAAAAATTTGTTAATGATATGAAAAAATGTTTACAAATATTGGGTTAAAAAATAATTTAATTCCTTCATTAAAAAATAATAAGAAATAAATAAATAAAAGAAGAAGAAAAAGGTGATTTGCATTTTCATCCAATAATAATTGAAAGAAAGAAAAGAAAAAACAGTATGTGGATAATGTTTGGCAATCAAATGAAGATTCTTGGATTCGAATTTTAAATTCTGTTTGGCCCATGGAAAGCAATTCCATTATAAGACTTTAGGCTAGATAATAGTGGCTACTGATTTAAAATTTAAATTTTATATATTTAATTTTATAATATTTAGCGTTGAATACATTTTATATTTAAAATTAGTTATAAATCAGATTGATAATAAGTTAAAATTTTATTTAAATAAACAATTTTCTGAATTCACAATTTTATCAATGAACAAATTCTCACAAGTAAAATATTGAAATATCCTAAAATGTTGCACTTATAAAGCACATCTTTATATTTAATTAAAAAATAAATATTTGTGATTATAAATTTCAAACATATAATTTTTTAAAAAAAGAAATCTCCAGTCAAAAGTAATTATATCATTCTTTAATATAATTCTTTCACATTTTACAAATAATTTTCTTTTGTACTGAGCTTGATCTTTTCGTAAAATTTAAAATGACAGTTTCTAATTATACTTGTGGTTCAAGTTTATATTTAATTTCTTTATTTTAAAAAAAATCATGATTTGAAATTTAAAATCATTTTTAAAGAGAATTTGAGATAATATCTCCAAACTGTACGTTTATTTGAAATTATGATTTCAATCTTCTATTTAGTGTAAACTAATATTTAAAACATCCTAAAATAAAAATAATATTATTTAAAAACATAATTCATAAATATATTTTTTTAACATGACCTCAACTGATATTGAGCTCTTTTAAATTTTTAGGTGTATACAAGTAAACATATAAATTTGAGAAAATAAATATATACGTATAAACAATTCATATAAAATACACTCGAACTGTTTTACATTAGACCAGGTAAGTCACAAATAAAATAAATAAAATTTTTGTTATGATCAAACGAATTTTAAGTATAACAATTCTTTTATAATCGAGCGAAAATTTAAATTTACATAATTTTACTATGAATATCAAACATCGAATAGAAAACTTAAAAAAAATATAAGTGTGGTAATAGGGAAAAAAAGGCTGCTGCAATGTGTGTATGTCAGAAGCTGTCGTAAAATAGCAGTCAACATTCTATCACTTACTTTCCTCTTTTGTTTCTTCTCTCTTCAAACCATAAAACCCTCGCCACCAGAAAATGGCCTAATTTCTCCGGCGAAATTTGCCGCCGACACTTCATTTTCCGCCGCCGATCTCGTAAGCTCTTACGTCTCAACTTCTATTTTCATTTGCTTTCTTTTTTTAGGTCACTCGGTAGCTTCAGATCAAGTATTTGCTCGTTAACACGTTTACCCCCTTTTTTTTGCTGAATTTACAAAGTTTGTGGAATTTGGAGCTCAATTAGCTAGTGTAGTAGCTTTTTACATGTTAATTTTGGTGTTGTTTTGTTTGTTTAGCTTAATTCTGTTTGCGATCTGAATATCTATGTTTGCCGTTTACTTAGGTCCTAGAGATATTAGAGTGAGATATTTTACTGGTGTGTAAGGCTCTTGTTAGCTCTGTGTGATTCAGTAATTTTCAGTGTGCTTCATGTTAACTTTTTTTTAACAAAAAATAATTTTATTTTTTGAAATTTTTAACTTCTGTGTTTTCCTTGTTTGTTAATATTTTGTTTTGGTTGAAGATTTGCATGTTAATGTGGGATAAAATATGAGTTTTAGCTCCGTTCGCCAGTGTTAGACTCCCTGATTTCACTTTTACTTGTCCGCGATTACAAAACTAGGTTTTTGTGTTTTCCTTGTTTGTTAATCTTTTGTTTTGGTTGAAGACTTGCATGTTAATGTGGGACAAAATACGGGTTTTAGCTCCGTTCGGCAGTTGTATACTCCTACTTTCTCTTTTGTTTGTCCACGATTACAAAACTAGGTTTTTGTGTTTTCCTTGTTTGTTAATCTTTTGTTTTGGTTGAAGACTTGCATGTTTAATATGATTTTTAGCGCCGCTCGCCAGTGTTACACTCCCTACTTCCTCTTCTACTTGTCCACGATTGCAAAATTAGATTCTTGTGTTCTCCTTGTTTGTTAATTTTTTTGTTTGGTTGAAGACTTGCATGTTTATGTGGGATAATATATGAGTTTTAGCTCTGCTTGCCAGTGTTACACTCCCTACTTTCTCTTCTGCTTGTCCACTATTGCAAAAGTAGATCTTTGTGTTCTCCTTGTTTGTTAATCTTTTGTTTTGGTTGAAGACTTGCATGTTAATGTGGGATAATATATGAGTTAAAGCTCCGCTCTCCAGTCTTACACTCCCTACTTTCTCTTCTACTTGTCCAAGATTGCAAAACTAGATTTTTATGTTTTCCTTGTTTGTTAATCTTTTGTTTTGGTTGAGACTTGCATGTTAATGTGGGATAATATATGAGTTTTAGTTCCGTTCGCCAGTGTTAACACACCCCACTTTCTCTTTTACTTGTCCACGATTGCAAAACTAGATTTTTGTGTTTTACTTGTCAGTTTTAACTTTTCAAGATAAGAGGATTATTTTTCTTTCATGTTTTAGCCTCAGTATTAGTTACTTCTTTCCTAAATCAGTTTGTAAGACCTAATACTAACCATCAATTAATAGGGTATTAATATGTTTCTTAAGGCCTAAGGAATGTGCAAAATCCAAAGTGGAAAAGTAAAAGTGAATGGAGGAAGTAACTTCCTACGTGTTCATTTTGATCTGTTGTTATTTTTCAAATTCAGTCTTTTTTGTTGGCTATCTGAGTATCTTTTCGGATGGTTACTTAGGTCCAGGAGATATTAGAGTGCGATATTGTTTTGGGTCTTGTTGTTAAATAATCCATGTTAACTTCTGGACATTTTCCTTGTTTCAAATCTTTTTCTACTTTGTTATTACTGATAATGTTTTTTCTTTGGTTCTATTTATTTTTAGGTGTAGTGTTTGTTAGGCTTCTTTTTTTCTGTCTGTTGAAGACTTGCATGTTCCCCAAAGGTAGGTGTTAAGTGTTAGGTATGTATACATCCTACCCTACCCATATCCCACTTTTTGGATTACAATATGTATGTTGTTGTTGTTTGGTTGAAGACTTGCATGTTAGTTTAAGATAAACATGAGTTTTAGCTTACTTATAGTTAAGGGAAATCCCTAATATTGCCTCACAAGAGGAATTAGAGAATTCATGTGGTCGATGCTAACTAGTTTTGGATTTCAGGTTAGTTGATTGATCGATTGATGATTTTGCTTACAAATTTTAAATTCTGAGTTTCTTGGTTTAGTTTTCATGAGTGAACTTGATTTGGCACATTAACAGTGTATTTTGAACTTGTCGTCGTCGTGTAAGGTTATTCATGAGAATTGAAGAGTAGTAGGTACTTTAGGCTATTATGGATATTTTCTTTCCTTTTCTCTATCTGCATGTATTATGAGGTGTGTTCCTGTTGGTGTGTTGGTTATAAGCAAATCTTGCCTTATTTCTGACAATGATGCTGTTGAAAAGGTTATTCATGAGAATTAGAGAGTAGTAGGTACTTTATCAGAAGGCTATTTTGGATATTTTCTTTCCTTTTCTCTCTGCGTGTATTATGAGGTGTATTTCTGTTGGAGTGTTGGTTATAAGCAAATCTTGCCTTATTTCTAACAGTGATGCTGTTGAAGAAGTGTAGTAGATAGTAGATACTTTATCATGGGGATATGCTCCATTGGCCTTGATGAAAAAGTGGAGTTTAGTTAAGAAGCATCTGTGGCCAACTCTGAAATACTAAAATCCCAAAAGAGATAGGATAAGAAGGGCTGGTTCCGATATATTAGAACATTAAAATTGTGTTAACCTCAAATCTTAGTTAGGTTTATCTTTTGACTTTTTATCGGCAGGTATGGGTTTGTATAGTGATCTCTTTCAATAATTTGTCTAGATATTAGACTTCGTAATGTAAATGTTTTCAAATTAAAAATAAATAAATTGGAGTTCTTTTAGTTAACAATACTGAGAACTTGTTCTTGTTTCTTGTGTTTCATCTCTCAATGCTTTTAGGATTTTTACCATGGAAGATACACAATCAGTTGCAACACTGATGGACTCCACAACCTCTAAGATACAGCAGCTGCAGAAAGCATTTGCTGAGCTGGAAAGTCATCGTGCTGTTACGCTAAACCTGAAGTGGAAGCAACTCGAAGAGCACTTTCATGGGCTTGAGAAGTCCTTGAAGAGGCGCTTCACCGAATTGGAAGACCAAGAGAAAGAGTTTGAAACAAAAATAGTTCAATCTAAAAAGATATTGGAGAATCGTCAAGCTGCTGTTATCTCTAGTGAGAAAGCTTCACTTGAGAGCCTCCAAGAGAAAAGAGATGCTGCCGTTTCTGCCATTACTGTTGCTATGGAGAAGCATATGAAGTCTAATTGCATGGAACCTGCTGGTGCTACTCCTGAGGTGCAAGGTGAGTCGTCTATGTTTGATGCAAAGCCTCTTGATTACATACCACTTGAGAATACAGAGGATAATATGAAGCCTTTCAAGAACGGTGTTGTGGAAGTCAAAGGTTATCCAGATCTAGTTAATTTATGCCAAGATATGGACTCGGAAGGCCTCCACAAATTTATATCAGACAACCGCAAGAACCTGGCTGCTGTAAGGGAGGAAATTCCATCTGCTTTAAGAACTGCTGTTGATCCTGCCTGTTTGGTGCTGGACTCACTCAAGGGTTTTTACCCCTCAGAAGTGTCAATTTCAGATGCTAAAAAAGATGCAAATCTTTTAGGTCTTCGCCGAACTTGTATTATGCTAATGGAATGCCTTAGCATTTTATTAATAACACTGGAATTGGATTCTGTTTCAAGTTTAATATCAGCAAGTGTAAAGGGACGGGCAAAAGCTATTGCTGAGGAGTGGAAACCAAAGTTAGATGAGCTTGACATTGATGCAAATAATGGGAATTCTTTGGAGGCTCATGCATTCTTACAGCTTCTTGCTACTTTTGGTATTAACTCCAACTTTAACCAGGAAGACCTGTACAAGCTGATACCCATGGTGTCACGTCGTCGCCAAACAGCAGATCTCTGTCGTTCCCTTGGATTGTCTGAGAGAATGCCAGGTTAGTTTTCGGAAATACTTGAGTCCATGGCTAGAGATTTTTATATGCTTATATTTTCGATGGAATACATGTCTTTTGACAGAATTGAAATTCATAACTGTGTTCCTCTCCCTGTTCATATTTTCAAGAACACAGCACATTAGGGTTGACATGTGAGTGTCTTTTTTTAGCTTCACGTAAGTGGAACAGTATTTCCTGTCATCTATTGATATCGGTCTAGGAGGTCGTTGGTTCATATGCTTCAGATTTCTTAACATTTGTTTGGTTTCTACTTTTGCATTTCTACAGGTGTTATTGACGTGTTGGTTAATAATGGGAGGCATATAGATGCTGTTAATCTAGCTTTCGCGTTTGAGCTGACTGACAAGTTTTCACCCGTTTCACTACTAAAATCTTACTTGAATGAAGCAAGCAGAGTAGCTTCACCTGTCAAATCTGGAAATGCACCACCTACTACTGCACAGGTTTGTACTCTGTGCCTTGACATATTTTGAAATTCACTATTTTGTCTGAATGAGTAAGGGGAGCCTTGGAGCAAGGGTATCCGTGTGACCTATAGGGTTTGAGCTGTGGAAACAGCCACTAATGCACTGCATTAGTTTAGGCTGTCTTCATCTTACCCCTTGGAGTGCGGTCCTTCCCAGGACTTGTTAACATGTATGCTTTGTGCACTGGACTGCTTTTTTCTTTTGTCGACATTGCTTTGTACAAGTTCTCACTGTAATATCATGGTCTGTCCAAGAATCGCTTTCTTCTCTAGTTCCCTTCGGTTGGGAGAAGAAGTGCTGTTTACGGAGTTATGCAGTCGATGCTCTTCTGCTAATTATTGCATCACCTTAATGAGAATTTTCTTTTCTAAAGCAACTATTTTTTATGTACCATCAGTCAAGTATTGTCTTTTTTTCAGAATGATGTCAACGAGAAGCAGCTGACAGCACTGAAGGCTGTGATAAAGTGCATTGAAGACCATAAACTTGAGGCGCAATACCCTGTGGATCCTCTCCAGAACCGGATTCACCAGCTGGAGAAAGAAAAGGCAGACAAGAAAAGAGCAACTGAAGTTGCCAAACCTCAACCCAAGAGACCTCGTGCCAATTGCGTAGGAAATGGAGCTCGAGCCACTAGTGTTGCCTCTGACAAGAACTTCTACGCTAGTAGAATGACTGATAGGTATCCACAGTACATATATGACCGACCATATGCTTACCCTGGACCAGCTGACACCCACGTTCCGCCATTCCTTGGTACTGCCTACAACTTCCCTCCCGGACATGGAAACTTCTTTGGAAATGGTTACCACTATCAGGCAACTTACCTGCACTAATTGCTAGACTTTGCTGAAGATCCTTTTAGCTGTTAGTGTTAACCCTTCTGCTTAACTAGTACTGATAGTAGAGCCTAGTTAACTTCTATTCTGATGTAAAAGCTAATACTGTGATGTTTTAATATATGCACACTGCCTTTCATGTTAATATTTCTTCATCCTTCCTTTGATTTTGGTTTTTCCTCATATGCAGCTTCGATGTTCTTGTAGATCCTTTCATCTTTTTCCCTACTTCTGGGAAAATTCTCCTGTTTCTTTTTTCTCTCTTGCTATAGGAAAAGGAGTTAATGAGGAAATGCTAGTATTTGAGAATTATTGTTTTAATTTCAAGGGAAGCACTCATTGTTTATTGTGTTTTGATGTTCAAATATTTACAAAAGAAAAGTGAGGATGATGTTCCTGAAAATTTTACTCAAATCCATTTGATTTCTTTTCACTGATAAGACTTATGTTCGAAATCCAACATACTTTTGAGTGTATTGTTGGCCTATTCCATCTTGGGGGTCGTTTAGTGTGAGGGATAAGGATAAAATTGATGGGACAAATTTTTTGTATTTTGTTCGGTTGCCACGTTTGGATAACTTGTCTCATCATTTATATCATAGTAACGGGATAAGTTATCCCATATACATACTGGTATAAGTTATCCCACACAACTTGTTCCCAATCAAACAACTAGTGTCCTAATGCTTACGTAAGAGCCAACATATCCAACTTAAGTGTGGATGATCGTCATAAGAAATTAACTTAAAAGATATCGAGGCTTGGAGATTCGAGGGAAGGAGAACTCCTTTTGTTGTTTTGTTGTTCTAAGCACAAATGGGTAAATATATTCCATTGTTATAAATTGCATAGGAGCGAGAATTTTACCCTGTGGGCACCCAGAAAAGAATGTAGTGGAATGGGAACCTTCGTTACCTATTGAGGTCTCGGGTTTAAGCCTAAGTACTATAGAACTCTTTCGATAGTTTTACTCCGACTAATGAACCTACCCAATGCAAATGCAGATTAGTCTCCATTTCCCTCTCTTCTTTTCTGCATCTTAATTCTTATGTTATATTCTTTAACCTTCAAAATATTCTGGCCAGAGAATATCTAAAAAGATCAAGAAAGTTGTGAAAATCAATACAATCACTAGTCAAAAGAAATAGTTCTCAAGTTGAGAAGCCAAGCCAACAACCAGAGGGATGATCAAACCAACAATAAAACGAAAAAATACGGACTAGCGGAGGTACACAGAGGCTGACCCAGACACCATGTCTTAAAAAAAAAAGAAGCAGGAAACCTAGTTTAAGGAACATGGTGACTAGAATAACAAAATTGTAGAGTGAACTGAAGGATTATCTTTTCAATACCCATCTATAAGTCCAAAGCTATGCACTTCTATATTAGCAACAGAGAAATGAAAGAGGCAACAGATATAATATCAAACCACCTTAGGATGAAATCTCAGAATACATTATAAATGGTTCATACTCTTGTCAGAGAGGACTGAAGTTTTGCAAGCATATATTGAGAGCAGATCATAAGGTGCATGAACCTTAAAACTATCTAGCCCTGGAACCACATCAACAAACCGATTAGATCGCTTAGGTTCATATAGATTTCCTCTCCTATGAAGCTTCTTTTCTTTTGAAAAGAGTGGAGTCCATGCAATCACAAAGAAGTGGGCACCTGCTACCTCCCACCAGCATAGGTATATCATGCAACTCTACCCACCCAGGCTTAGGAAAATGGAAAGGAACGACCGAGTTTTGTTTCTTGAAGCATTCATATTTCTATCTATTTGCTCTTTGTTCAAATCTATAACCTGAACAACTCCAAAATCTTGTGAACCTATTCCATAAACAACACAAAATTCCTCACTTCACCACTCGTTTACACGGCCACGCTGAATAAAAGAAAGTGTGTCCGCCACTTTTCAGCAAAATTTTGTTCACCGCTTGGAGCACAATCTGGGTAGTCCATGCGCTAGCTGACACAATATCCCAATTCCCAAGTTATCTCTTTGGTGGACCCTGGTATCGTATTGGGCAATTTCAAAGTGAGCACACCATCTTGAACACGAGTGTAGACCCTCGTAGCCCAAATCAAAAAGTATCTTGAACTCAAATTTTATCACTTCAATCTTCAGGCATTTACCACAGATCTTGTCATTGAGCTTTTAGTAAATGAATATCTAAAAGGAACCTTGAAGTATTTGCTCCTGAGATCGAATTTTCTGCTTCAGCCTTATTGTTATTCAGTCTAAGTTCGCCTTACACGACTTTTTGGTCTAGTTTCTCGCTCAATTAGCAAGTCTATAGACTCCCAGTGCTTGTGGAACCAAGATTCTAGATGTATAAATCTTTTTTTCTTTTGATAAGCTACCCCCTGTTTATAATGTAGTTGCGACATGTGATATGACTAAATAAAAAAGAAGGCTAGACAGTAGACACATAGTAGAGATAATACAGACCTAAGTAGTCAGAAGAAATTCAACTGCACTTTGGTTTAAGAAATTAGAAACAAACATCAAAAGCTGAAGTGAATGCTCATAATCTGAAAATGGACAAGTATGTAAGAAATGGTGAAAGGTGCACCTAACCATTTCTGACAGTCAATTCAGTAAATTATCAGTTGATCGCGTGAGTTCTCATGATACATCGGTCTAGAGCATTGGACTGGCCATGGTCTGGACCAGTTGAGTCACTCATTGGCTCAGTAGGAGCACTATATGGGTCATTTGTTGGCTCTTGTAACCTACATAATTTGCGACCTTCTGAATGCCAGATGATTCACAAGAGTATAAAAAAGGAACACTAGTTCACATTTCTAAAGACCCACTATAGAAGCACTCTATCTGAGACTGTCTCAACCCTAAGTCCTGACATCCCAAAAAATTAATGTTGAATCTGTATTTGATTTTGCTCAAGTAATCCCATCTACAGTCCTCCGCAAGATTTTGTTTTAGAACCTCTACTCTCCAAATAAAAGATAAGCATATTTGTCTCATATGGCATAGGACATATTCCTACTTAACAAAATAGCATTTAAATTGCTGGCAGAGTGCAGTTGCTAAAAAGTATACGTTTCTCTATTTGAACCTATTGGTCTCAAATCTTTCTGCCTTGGAGCAAACAGTAAGGATCTATAGAACCTTCCTTTGTCCAGGTAATGTAGAAGTTCCCAAAAAAGTATTGGTTGTCTGGTATAGACTATGTTTGCCTATGAGTGCAAGTGGATTAAATCTACTCACTATTGGGTACTGGAAAAAGTCTGTTGTGTGCAGACTTCGCTGGAACTACGCAATAAGGGGGACAAACTGTGGATTAGATAGGTTCACCTACATTAGATAAAAGATGGAGTGATGGACCAGTGTGTGGAACTGTTGCTAACCAAGCTTCCTGGATAATCAAGAAGGTGTTGAAAGCTGCGACCTACATGGAAGCTACTGGTTCAAATGACACTGCAGAACTGAAGGCCAAGGTATTTTCTTTAAGGATAATGTTCCTAAAACTCATGGGGTCATTTAAGTTGGAGAAAACTAATCTGTAGGAATCCTGCGCATCCTAAATGGATTTATGGTGTATCTAGTTGCTAATGTTAAGGTATATACTAAATATAGGCTAATTAAATGGAGAGTATATGTGGATCCTATCTGTCATCTGCGTGAAGGAGGTGATGAAACACTGGACCACTTAATTCTTCAAGCTCTCATGGCTGCAGATATCTGATGTAAGCTACTAAGCTGGTAAACATGGATGGAAGTATAGTACACGACAAACAGAGCCACATCTATTCTAATATTGAATGATACCATCTGCATGCATATATTAGGTCTGGCATGAGAGGAGCCAAGCAGTGTTGCAAGGGAAAAGATGAACTGTTGCAGCAATAATTAAACATGTAACCCAAGATGTCTATATCCGAGCTGGTATGAAGCTAAAGCTAGCTAGTATCCTTCCATCCCTTAAATTATACCATAGCTAGTTTGAATGGGTGTTGATGAGTAGTGGAGATATAGAAGACGCTGGGACTATGTCCAGTATCCCTAGCTGTCCTTTTCGTTTGTATTGAGCTATTTATTCTTATTCTTACTTGGTAATAAAATTCCTAATTACCAAAAAAAAAAAAATAGAATCCAATGAAATACAGAGACATCCAGTAGCAGATACCGCAGTATGCCGAATATCTCTATATATAAATTGTAATTCAAAAGGCTACCATATGCCCAATAATTGTCAGATAAGCAAGTATAGCAAAACATCTTATGAGGATATAACATGAAATGGGAAATCATTCATTTCAAAATTCAAACAAACAAAATTCTGAACTTCAGCAATTTCGACATCATATTGCCACTTAGTTCGAATTGGGAACATTCTAGTGGCTAAAACATACTGAATAATCAAAGGGAAAAAAAAAAACATTATCCAGTACCAAAAGTTCCCATATATTATTATTATCTCCAAAACACTAAAATTCCAATTCAAAAACCTCAACAAATTTTCATTTCACCTTACGGGATATCCCAAGGCTTGGGTTCAGGAAGTGCCACAACCATACCTTGAAGCTCCTGGGAAAGAACCACCTGACATCCAAGCCTAGAGTGCTTGTTCAAAACCCTAGCTCTAGAATTCCTCTTCAAAACATACTTTTCATCATATGAAGCAGGTGGAAGCTTCTCGAGCCATTCCTGAGCAATGTGTACCTCACATTCAGCTGAACAAGCATCGATATCTTCAAGCCGATGAGAATCCGGGTCAATTAACCCCTGATTAGTTAGGGCTTTGAGCAGTGTTTGACCCGAGAGTCCGATAACATCGCGTTTGTTCCCGTCCGGATCGACGGCGGATAGCTTGACAATCCGATCGGCGACCTTGGCTGAAGCCGACGGCGACGACGATGAAGCGGAAGATCGAGTGATTGAGGATCCGAAGGATGATGATAGAGAAGCGTTTCGGGCGATTCGGGAAGCGAATCTCCGTAGATAAGCGATCGCCATTTTCAGAACAAAAATTTGAGAATTGGGGATTTGTTAGTATTAATGAAGGCTCTTTTGAATGGATTTTTTTTTTAATTTATTTATTTTGGTTTATAAATTGGCTAATTTGTACCTATTTTATCATTTTCATGAATGATAATAGTGATATATTGAAGGGAAAAATATGGAGAATAGCAAATATTTAGCAATAGTAGGTATTATAACGGAAAAAACTTATCCGCATCAAGTGATTATATCAAATTTATATAAAATGCTTTATTACTTATAGTTTAAGAAAAATACAATTTGTGATTATAGTTTTTCAATTTTGTTATTTGTTTGATTTGTATAAGTCGCTTAATTTGTATAAATTCTAAATTTTGTGCATGCTTACCCTCGTTATTTATATACGATTTATGAAAATTTTCAATAGATTACTTTGTTTATATATTGGCAAGCGAAATATATAAACATATTTCTGAAAAATTCTTAAATATATAAATACAGAATTTGTATATGTTTATCCTATTTGTATATTCACAAGCGAAATATACAAATCGCAGCTTCATAACAAACAAAACTATAATTATAAAGCGCAATTATCAAAATTATAGATATAGAACCTTATTATGTTTATTATATTTGCTATATTCGAAATTTTCTCATTCAAAAATAGATTTATGTATTACAACAACTTGAAAATTGTACCTTCCTTCTTGAAACAAATTTCACCATATAGTAAGAAGATTTTCCCTACATTGAGGCCCAGTTGAATGAAGTTTAAAGTTGGGCCTCTTACATGGGTTTGGATCTTTAAAAGACTCACAGATTGGGCCATTAAAAATCTTATTTTGGGCTTTTTTTACAAACAATTTCTGACATACAACCAATTAGATTGGGAGTGTAGAAGGCACAATTACCAAAGGAGCCTCGATTAATTTTTGAATTGCGTACTACAGAATCCATTCGGAGATGATACTCCCAAAATAATTTTTTTCATATCTAATAAGACTCAAATTCGTGACGTTGATAAAGGATGAAGCAGTCCCATTAGTCCACCATTACATTATAATCCATGTTGATTATATTTAAAAGTAACCTAAACAAACAAGAGATTATAAAAAAAAAAATGAATGTGCAATTCTTTTCTGTAAACTTTGATTAAAAAAATTAAAATGCAATTCTTTTCTGTAAACCTTGATATTGAAAAGATTAATCAAAAGCGGCCATAGTTTCCTTTTTTAAAAATAGATAAATAAATATTATTTATATATTGACTAAAGACAAAGTGTGTATATATGTCAAAAACTTATCTACTTTTTCGCTAATTGTTATATATTATAAAATACAAATCGATTAATCGAAAAAAATAACTAAAATTTCTATGTCATGTAAATGTAATATATGTTCAAAATTACCAATTATAATTTATTTTATATTACATCATTATATATTATCACATCAGTTCACATATATTAAAACGAAAAATACCTATCAGATAAATATTTTGACTCCAACACCCACCTACTTCATGTATGTGATTATTTTACACATTTATGTAGACTATATAAGTAGGCCAAAAATAGTTGAACATTAGTACATTGTTCATAACTGCAAAATTGATTTGTCCCAAAAAAAAAAAATGATTTAAAAGTTTTTATTATTTTTTATTCAAAGAAAGGGATGTAGCCTTTTGCAGGCTAAATAAATGTAAAATAATTATTAAACTTTTACAAATATTTTATTTGAACTTGTATTTAGCTGTACGATTAGTTTATTGCTAAAATTTTGAAAAATGAATCTATTGAATGTAAATTAGCTTCTGAAGATAGTGCAATGCAACATATGCTAAACAACATTGTTATTATATATAGAGATGTTAAAATTAGTTAATGAAAATATAATTGATCGTATACATATAAATGAATGTCGATGAGAGCTTGTGAAATTATGCATCAATTTTGTATTTTTATTATTAATGATGATTGAAGTCGTATAATTGATGTATGGATGTATCATTCTCTTATTTTTTTATATTTCGTATATTTTTTAATTAAATTTGAGAAAAGTGTCTGAAAAATATTGAAACTTCAGTCGAAATTGATGTTACAATCTCGAATTTTATGGAGGACTTTTTACCCCCATACACTATTTAATAGTATATTTTAAAGGTATATATGTGCTCACGTGGTCACGTTACTTTTTATAATGATGCAATATTTATGATGTTCACGTGAGCATATGTATACCTTTAAAATACACTATTAAATAGTAAAAGGTGATAAGAGATCCTTTTCAAAGTTCGATATCGTTACAATAATTTTGATTAAAATTTAAATATGTTTCGGATATTTTTCCAATTAAATTTTTGTATGAAACTTTAGATGTGGTAATTCCATTTGGCTCAAATTGCATGACTTTGTTGAACTAATTACTAACCAAGTTTCAATTAGTAAATTTTAAATATTGAAAAACTCTCTTTAATAGGTATTTCTTATGCTTTAAGTAAATCTACTTAATGAAGAGTGAAATTCTATGTTGCAAGGCAAAATTGATTTTAGAAGGATGAATTTCATAAATGATTTTGTAATTGTAATTTTTCTTAATAAAATATCATATTATATTTTTTAATAATTAGAAAACACAAAAATCAAGAGAATTTTTCGACTAGTAATCATTTTTACTCTACATCTTTAACTCATTTTTATTTTATATTTTATATTATAAATACATATTCAATTAAAATTAAAAGAGGACTAATTCAACACGTAATAATAGAACGACATTATTTTGCAAAATAATTTGCGTACAAAACTTCTTGTCTTCAACATGATCATGATTCATGATATTCACTCATTAATTTTGTGGTTCATTATACCTTTTTTATTATTATTTTATGTGAAATTTTCAAATATATATATAGATTTATGCACAAAATTAACAACACCTTGAATTTGTTACTAATTTTATTTAGTCATTCAAGTTACCATTTATTTCAATTGAGTACCTACATAAATAATATTTTATTTTTATTAAACAATTGTTATTCAAATCTTGCAAAAATAATAATTGTGCCTTCAAGTGTTCATTACGTAAATAAGTTAACTGCTTAAAATATATCATTTTCTTTAATTGTAGTGTTGTTCTCAGATAAGTCACCAAATCTTAGTATTATTCCGATTAAGACTAATATGTATAACTAAATGAGATAACATATATTGTATCTGATAGACGCTTGAGAACATCTTCGTTTTCTTTTTCAAATCTTAAATTAAAAGTGTGTGATAAAATTATTTTATCAGGTGTTCATGCTAAATTGGGATAAGTATTAAATTGAGTGTCTAAATATAATTTCTAACAAGTTTATGTGTTGCGATGCGTTAAATACTTTGTTTTGCTTAATATATTTCATTTAAACTCTCAAACTAAGTCATATTTCAATTAAATATCTCAACTTCTGTTTAATTGTTTCAGTCAGATACTTTCAGTTTAAATTTTTCATCTTTTTTACTTGTGTCCTTGTTCATCTAGTATATCAGTTCCTCTAATTATATACATTCACCTTAATATGTCGTTAAACCTCAATACACTTTCTATTTGAGATTAATACCTATTACGATATAAATAATATATTTTATATAATTAACTTAACTATCTAATAAATAAATGAAACACGAATTTTTTTAATTTTTCAATTTTTATATTTATGCCAAACTATATGTGGGGTGTGGTATAGAGGGAAACAAAATAACATGATAAGCATTATTCCAGCTTTACATTTCCCCACCCCTCACATGCCTTCATTTTTAGATTCTTATTTTGCATTTTCTGCCCCACCTTTTTTCTGCTGCGGTGTTGCCACGTTTTTATATATTTCTAATTTTGAAATTTAAATAATTTTATCAACTAGTATTTTCTTTTATTATAACAAACAATAGTAAATATTTATTATAATTTCCTATTTAATATTGTCATGATTAGAATTAAGTTATTTGACTTTTATAATTTAAATTTTATTACATAAATCGGCACAAAAATAGTATTTTTAGATTTTCTATTTGATGACAGATATTCATATAAATTTAAAATTCTAACCATTTCGAATTTCAAAAATTAACCTAGATCAATTTTTTTGGCTAATATTTCTCTTTTGTTTATTTTATTTTTTAATTAAGTAAACTATGTGTAGAAACACAAATATAATATTTTATAAATTATTTTTTAATACGATTACAAATATTTGTTTTTAAATTTTCAAAATTAAATTTATGATCAAATGCTGGCTAATAAAATACAAATTGAGACATAATAGGAGTTTGGACAAATAATTTTTCAGTTTAGATCCAAAGAATGAGTGTAGCTATCTATCAATTCACAAAATATTATTAGTACATAACATTGAGAATTAAGTGACAACTCATCATATTGGCTCCAGCCTGGAAAATAAAATAAAACAGAAAAACAATAATACTTTAATTTATTGGATTTGACAAATTAATAAAAGATGTTAGGTAATTGTCTCTTATAATGACAAGAATGTCTCTAACAAGTTTTAATTTTGTTCTTCTATTGCATGCTGATGTTTGATTAATTGAAGCGCCATATTAGGGAAAAAATGATTATAAAAAATATCTTTTCTAAAAAAAATATACATTTTACTTTTTAAAAAAATATTTTTTTGTTCTTTATTCTCATCATTCAATGTTATATAATTTTGATTATATATGTGTCAACGTGGTTATCATAAATAGTGCATAATTATAAATAGTAATGTGTCCATACGGACACATATATATATTTAAAATACGCTATTAAATAGTACAGGGCGTAAAGGTCCTTCATAAAGTTTGGTATCGTAACAACAATTTCGGTCAAGTTGAAGTATTTTTTGAACCCTTTATCCTTTTGAGAATTTTTTTTTCTTAAAAGAAATATTTTTCTAATTGTTATAATTAAACAAACATAAAAATTACGTATACATTTTATTAAAAAGATATTTTCCTTCTATCAAATACTACATTAATGACGCTTCTTTAAAGAGTCATGATATATTTAAAATTATATGATTCCAATGATATTTTTAATATACCATAAAACACTTAATTTAAGATCATAACAATATAAACAAGTTTGCCTCTAAAAGAATGATTGAATTCATATATTAACATATACAAGTTTTAGGACCATTTATTAAGTTTTGATTTTGGACCAACAAATTTCGTAAATGACAAAAATCTCACCTTTAAGTTCTCTTATTACAATTATCCCCTATTAGTTTTATAAATTTTCGAAATCCCTCATTTTCATTCGTCAGATTAATGTATCAGCGCATCAAATTAATGTATCTCGCGCATCAAATTAATGTATCTCGCGTATCAGATTAGTGTATCATGTATAAAATGTACGTCAGATTAATATATTAACGCTTATATTATTGTATTAATTTGAGAAAAATCTGTAATTATAAACTTATAAGGAATAAATGATAATTTTACCTTAAAAATATGTTATTCGCCCTTCATTTAATCATACATGCACATTAAGAATTTTATGTCACAAGAATTATCCCAATTTACTATACAAAATCACCCATATTATCTTTCTCTATATTAATAAATTTTTTCCCTTCTACTCTCATGTAATCGGTTCATGCACATATTTCACCCCTTTTAAAAATTTTGTAATTATTATTCAGTGTAACACAAAATATTTTTTGATAAATATTATTATATTAAATATTTATATCAAATCAATTTAAATTATTTTCAAAAATAATATTTTTCTCTTTGTTCTTAGTCTTATCTAACCGCAGCTTCCACAATGCAGTGGTCCACGCGCCGTTCCTTATGTCATTTTCGGCTTTCGTTCTTCTATCGTACTTATCGCTCAATTTGCGGTTCGATTTTGAAGTTTATCTATTATTATTTTATGAATAATTAATTGTTATTAATTTAATTATTAGATTTTATGAACAACAAAATTTGAAAATTATTTTTAAAAATAAAGTGATAAATCAAATGAACTATGCATATAAGTTATCAGATCACAATCTCGCTTGAGAACAAGCAACAACACCTTGTAAAATAATCGATAGTTTAAGATAGTCAAAAATAAAAATATAAAATTTTGCCCTAAGTTAAAGACTTTATATATTGAAATTTGACATATATTTTTTAAACATCATGCTTCTTCACGATGCAGTGATGGAGCTAGAATTTTTAATAAGGGGGTTCAAAATCTGAAGAAGTAAATCATAAACTAATTGAAAGGGGGTTCGACATCTACTATATATACATAAAAGGAAACATTGTCAGTCATGTATAAATAGGAATATTTTCCGTCGAAGGGGGTTCTATGCTAGCTCCACCCTTAATCAGATGTCTTGAGTTCAGGTTTTAGGTATGGAGAAAATCCTATCGAAAGCATGAACTTTTAGCTCCGAATAATCTTACAATGCGCGATCTGAATTTAGTTAATACTCTAGTATGAGCTCTGAACAACATGTCAGGATGATTAGAGTTGTGATTCTTACTCATCCATATTATGAGTATTAAAGAAATTGCTTCTTTACCGTCACTCAAAGATCTCAAATTTAAATTTTGAATATGAAGAGAATTCAATCAAGAATGTCACTCCCGAATGATCATGCAATATACAATTTAAATTAAGTTAAAATTTTAATATGAGCTCTGAACAATACGTCACGATGATAAGAGTTATGAGTAAGACACTCTTGCTGATTGTACTACTAGGCCCCTTGCACTTTCACCACATGGGATTCCTTCATTTGAGTGCGACCCACATTTGTCCACCAATAATTGATAAACTTTCCTACACCTTTCTGTACTCTTGCTGGCAATACTTGCCTCTATTACTCAAAATATGTTCATATCACAATATTCTTATATTATGTATATAATATTTACATTAAAAATAATTTACCAAAGTAAAAATATATGCTACTTAATTATAGCTAAAATGTGATTTTGTTATCAAGCAAATACTTTTTGAGAAAATATAGAATTGAAATTGATTTTCTCTTCACGATCATGTATACGAGTTGATATCTACCTAATATTCAAAGGATTAGAGAAGTATACCTACTCTTTTTTTTCTCTATCGAATTGATATAGCTACTAGTTTAACAAGAATTTGTGATTAATCAAAGTTATTTATATACACTTGAGCTTGTGCTTGGTTTAGATCGCATTGCACAAAAGTAAGTTAAAATAGTTGAATTTTAGTCCTTTTGTTTATAACTTTCGTCATTTCTATTTATAGTTCATAAACAAATGACTGAAATTCAATAATTGATCGGATAAAAAATAGACAAAAAAGCTTGTTATTCAATCATATATGATTGAAATTTAAACAAAATAGGATGAAACGTGACAAAATGACTGAAATTCAAATAAAAATGATTAAATTCAGTCATATATACATATATTAAACTTTAGATATTATATTTGAAGTTAGATATTTCAAAACTAACTTTAGACCGTATTGAAAATAAGAGCAGAAAAAACTCATGAGATCGAATCTCGCTATTACGCATATCGAAAATCTTTTATATACTTAACTAATGAAGAAAGAATCAGACCGACGCACGAGTAGACATATTGAGAATACAAAGAAACAATTAAAGTGTACTCGCTATAACAGTTTAAGCGGACACTTTAACAAATAGCATCTTTCAATATCCATATATTTTCATTCATTTATTGATATGATATAAACATATGACATATAGTGTCTCTGCTTAATAATAATTGTCCTCTTATCGAATTGACATCCCCTTTAAGAAACTATAAACAAAAGGTAATTTTACTGTATCACTCTTTTAATATAATAAATACAATATCTTGAAAAGTGTTATAGAAAATGATTATAATTAATGATAAGGATAAATCATGAACTAAGTGTAAAATTATCCATGAGTTATATAAAATGGACAAATATTGTTGGACGTTCTTTTTGTATATCGGACAAGTATTGCTGGACAGAGAGAGTATATGTTGTATTTGTATCTCCAATGCACTTCACCACATGGGAAAATACCTTATGTGGGATCCACAATGACCACCAATAATTGATAATTCCTCTTAATCCCCTCTGTACTCCTGCTGGCAACACTTGCCTCTAAGCTTCTTCTTGTTCTTCATGTTCTTATTCTCCTCCACCATCATATCAACAAAAAATAAAATCCCACTTTTTAAAACCCCAAATCATAAATTTTTCAAAACCCCAAATCTTTTTTTTCACTCTTTCTATGCTCTAACCAAAAAAAAGACATTTTTTTTGGTATAATACACCAAAATGTTGGTTCTTGGAAATTCCTTTGTGATATTTACATTTGTTTTGTGTTCTATATGTGTATTTACATCAGCAGATTCATCTATATATGAAGTTCTTAAATCCCATGGATTGCCAATGGGATTATTACCAAAGGGTGTGAGGAATTTCACTTTAGATAATTCTGGGAATTTTGTGGTTCATTTAGATCAACCTTGTAATTCAAAATTTGAGAAAAAAGAAAATGAATTGCACTATGAAAGGAATGTTTCAGGGAGGTTGAGTTTAGGTCAGATTGATTTGATTTCTGGTATTTCTGCTAAAGATTTGTTTTTGTGGTTTCAAGTTAAGAAAATTTATGTGTCATCTTCAAGTTCTGGGGTCATTTATTTTGATGTTGGAGTTGTTTCTAAGCAGTTTTCATTGTCTTCATTTGATAATCCAAAGGAATGTACTGCTGCTCAGGTTACAGATCTTGAAGATGCCAAACAGGACTCAAAGGTCTTGTTTTTTTCATGTTTGCTTTTGTTTAATTATTGTTTATTATGTGTATACATTTAGCCCGACTAATTTGGATTCGTGTTTCCATAGTTCTTATTAGGTGTTTCTGATTTGACTATTTGATTCTCAAGATTCTATAACTAATAGGGAAGGACAAGTTTTGTGCTATTTGAGTGAAATATAGAGATTTGATGAACTTATGCATCAACATTTTTGTTTGTTTTATTTGGTTATTATTCATTTCATATTGGGAAGTCTCTAATTCGTCGTTACAATAAAGAGAATTGTTGAGTGAAATGAATCAATATTTGTATACATTAAGCCCGACTAGTCTGGATTCGTGCCTGTGTAGTTGTCCTTATTAGGAGTTTCTTGGTTGAGTATTTGCTTTTCAAGATTCTATGACTAATAGGGAGGGATAAAATCTTTGCTATTTGAGTGCAATATAGAGATTTTCATGAATTTTTGCATCAACATTTTTGTTTGTTTTATTTGGTTATTATTCATTTCATATTGGGAAGTCTCTAATTCGTCGATACGATAAGAGAATTGTTGAGTGAATGAATCAATATTTGTATACAGTAAGCCCGACTAATCTGGATTCGTGCTTGTGTAGTTGTCCTTATTAGGTGTTTCTTAGTTGAGTATTTGCTTTTCAAGATTCTATGACTAATAGGGAGGGATAAAATCTTTACTATTTGAGTGCAATATATAGATTTTCATGAACTTTTGCATCAACATTTTTGTTTGTTTGTTTGTTTATTATTCATTCCATGTTAGGAAATCTCTTATTCATCGATATGAGAAGAGAATTGTTGTGCAAATGAATAAATATTTGTATACATTAAGCCCGACTAATCTGGATTCGTGCATGTGTAGTTGCCCTTATTAGGAGCTTCTTAGTTGAGTATTTGCTTTTCAAGATTCTATTACTTAAAGGGAGGGATAAAATCTTTGCTATTTGAGTGCAATATAGAGATTTTCATGAACTTGTGCATAACATTTTTGTTTGTTTGGTTGGTTGGTTATTATTCAGCATATTGGGAATCTCTAATTCGTCGACAGGAGAAGAGAATTGTTGTGTGAATAAATCAATATTTGTATACATTAAGCCCAACTAGTTTGGATTCGTGCTAGTGTAGTTGTCCTTATTAGAAGTTTCTTGATTGGTTATTTAATTCTCAAAATTCGATATCGAAATGATTTTGTACTCAACTTCTTGGTTACAAGATCTCAACTTTCTTTTGATTTCTTGAAATGGTTTCTTGTATTTCTGTCCATTTGTCGATTAAAGCTGAAAATTTTCATATCTAGATTTTTACAGGCAGAATGTTTCAAGAATTTATAAATAACTTTGTTCTTTTGTTGCTGTCAGCATTGTGCATAATGTGCTTACAAGTGATTCTTACTATTACTTTTCTTGCTGACACCAACTAGTTTTGAATTGATTCGTTAATGATTGATTCGTTCTTTTTTATATGTGAGCAGAGTCTATCCGGGAACATTCGATACAAGCTTGATCAGGGGAATATTGGCAGTGCTATTTTGTAGAATATTGCAGTTCAAAATTTGGTTACAGAGTTGTTGCACATAGCTCAATCAAGTTCTTTGGATGGTCTTATCATTCCTTATATGTAAATTGTCTGCAGAGTATGGAAACAAATTGTGCTATACTGGTTTGCATTTTCTTGTCTAGTAAAGACAATCGCGAATTCAGAATCTAGAGTCAGTGAAGTCGGAAATTGAAATATTAGAAATTGGAATCAAGAAAAGGAGGTAAGCAAGTAAGATATTGATGCCAAATTGCTTGGAGGTTTGGATGGGGTATAGGGATACAGGTTCATCTGTTCAAAAAAAATGTGAAATTTCTCAGATAAGGTTTGTTTCTTTTTTGTTGGATTCATTTATGGACATAGTCATAGTTATGGAATTTAAAGCAAATTACTTTTTTTTTTTCTGTAGTTGGAGGCATAGAATATGAAATAATGAAATAAATTTGCCCTTTCCTTTCTTGTACTATTTCTTGTCATTTTATTTTGAATTTTTACATTTAATTTGGGGTGGGGGGGTGTTTACTGTGCTATAGTATGCATTAAATCATTCTTTAAGTTGGTGGAACTAAAAGGAAGTTCTGGTTTGCAATGCAGAAAGGGTGGTCCGAAGCAAATATTTCCTTCGTTTCAATTTGTTTATTTGGGTTTGATTTTGCAAGGAATTTAAGAAAATAAATACGTAAGATTATTGAAACTTGTGGTCTTAAGCTGAAAATATGAAGAATGTATCAAAATGTTAGAACTAAAGACTTGTTGAAACAAGAGTGAGGAACTCTTATTGAAATAGACTAAAAAAAAGATCAAAACAAATAAATCTAGATTCTTTTACTTGATACGTTTTGCTAGTAGTACATGAATTGGCTAAGTTTGTCCACTAACATTGGACAAATTCGAAAAAAAATTCATTTTAACTAAGGATTCTTGTGGTCCCGAAGGATTCAAGTTCTAATTACACGAGAACTAAGAACGAACAACTTCTCCCCTAAAAGTTCATCTACTATGTATTTTGTTGGTTCTATCGAGATTTTAGTTCTGATTTTTATCCCATTTCATTGTCTGTTAGACCAGAAAGAAAGATATGTTGATTTCTTTACAAAGAGGACAAACTTTCATGCTCTCTCTTAGTGGTGGAGCCATCTTAAAGTTAGGGGTTCATCTGAACTTCATCTAGTGAAAAAATTATATTATTATTTATATATAGTTAAAATAAATTTTTAGATTTTAAATTCTTTTATTAAAAATTCTAGCTCCGTCATTATTACTAACTCTATCTCACACAAAAGCAAAGTTAGGGAGGAATGAGGCATTTCATGAAAGGTTGGAATATGTATAGTTGGTTGTTTGGCCTAAAAGGCTTTTTTTTTTCATGTATATGTGGGATTTGCAAGTTAAAAAGAAAATTTGTCTTTTGCTGTAATTTGCCAGAGTGGTTTTCCACTTCCACTAGTATCCTTCATTCTGTCAAAAGTTGTTATGACAACAGAAAAGTCACCACCAACTTTTTTTCTAATACACATTTGGTCATACCAATTTACCAAGTCATGATTTCTTTTTGTTTTTCATATTATGTTATTTGATTAAATTTAAATTTATATCGAAAAATTATTATTTAAAAACGAAGATTTTATTAGACTATTTTTTAACATCTTCCTAGGAGCTTCATAGCCTTCGAATTGAAAGTAAAAAGTGTTTATCATTTGAGCAATTCTCTATTCACATAGGTGTTGAGTCCACGACTCTTGTTAAAGATGAGCTAAACTTTTTTTCGATGGACATTTGGTCACAACAATTCATGTTTTGTTTTCCATTTTATTTTTCATCTGATGTTTTATATTCGTGTTAAGGTCTGATTAAATATAAATTTACATCAAAAAAGTATTTTTTTTAATAAAGACAACTCCATGAGCATAGCTTGAACTCAAGAACTCTGTTAAAGATGAGCATCAACTTTTTCCTATGTCTCATTTGATTGCAACAACCATGTTTTGTTTTTATTTTTTCATCTGATGTATTGTATTTGTGTTAAGGTCTGATTAAATATGAATTTACATCGAGAAAATATTTTTTTTAATAAAGACAACTCCATGAGCATAACTTTAACTCATGACCTCTGTTAAAGATGAGCATCAACTTTTTTCTATGCCGCATTTGATTGCAACAACCATGTTTTGTTTTTATTTTTTCATCTGATGTGTGTATGTTATTTGTGTTAAGTCTATTAAATTTTAAATTCACATAGAAATTATTTCTTTAATAAAAAAGATTTCTAGCAACATGACCAATAGATCAGTTCACGATTATATATTTATAAACATAGTAACCATATAAAATTTGAATAGAATTATTAAATTTTCGTAAATTCATATATTATACTCTAGATTTACCTCTAATGGATAGGATCAACCTTATGGACCCTATTTTAAAGCACAATATATCTGGATAATTGATAATAATGGCTAACCCCAAATAATCCCTTGACCATAATGAAGCATATTTCATGTGGGCACTATTTTTTTAAGAAAATAGTTGGGTGATTCTTTCTATTTTTTTTAAAAAAATATTTGATAAAGTTATTATGATTATGTATTGGCAGGAGATAGTAAGCAGTTGCGTAGTCAGAAATTTCACGAAGGGTTACATTTTTTTATTTGGATGAATTAGTGCACTCAAAATTTTAAAAATAAAACTACGTAATATACACGAAATAAAGTATGTAATATACCTGGAAAAAAATTGAAAAAAAAAAGAAGATAAAAGAGTGCACTGAAAATTTTAAAAATTAAACTGCGTAATATACATGCAAATTTTTGAAAAAAAAGTACATAATATACATGAAATTTTTTTAAAAAAAGAGGTAAAATTTGAAATTATACATGAATTTTTTTTACAATAAGAGGCTTAAAGATGTTGTTAGCAAGATTTGAACTCACAAATGCTTAAAGACTTGGCTCTTTCAAGGCATCTTAAACCCGATTGTGTTAAGGGCGTCCAAAATACGTTATTTAATCATTTTATATATTATTTTACTTATATATACATTATAATTTCCCAACGAAGCGTGTTCAATTGAACAGCTACGCCCCTGATAGTAAGCTAAGGAAAAATAAATAAAAGGTAGCCTAGCGTACGAAATACCTCATCGATGATATGTAAGGTTTGTAAAAAAAAAATTAAAAAAGACTCTAAAGAGATGTACATTAATAATGTATCATGACGCAAACATTAATGTTTAATCTCGCTATCAAACATATATTGTATGATTAAGCAAAGATAATTTTTTATTTATTATAGTATGAGACTTCCCTTCATATAATAATCGGCATTTAATAAAATAATTGAAAGTATAAATGCCAGATGGCTGGTCAAAATACCATATCATTATAATAATTATGTAAAAATAATAGTAATCATCTTAGAAATGGTCAAAATATTTAGTAGTAGTTGATATAAACATCATATACCACATAGATTTTATGTCTCTATGTGAGGAGGAACATAAATATTAATAAGTAACGATAAAATGATAAGTATTATTTTTGTCATTGATTAGGATTTTTAGGTTTGAATATTAGATATGAAATTATATTTTTTAGGGAACAATTAATTATAAAGTATGTCATTTTTTTATGTGAATTTACATTTTAGTTGAATTGAATTCAGTCAAATATTGTGTGAGGAATTTAAAAAATGAAACTTAATTATTATAGCGAAAATCCGCATCACAACACTACATATGAAGTCGTCTTTGTTATGAAACAATTAGCATCTCAAATTGTGATTGTGCAATATAAATTATAATTTAGTCGAATTTTAATACGAATATTGGATATCGGATAAAAAATGAAAATGGAATATAATAGTGAAGGTCCATATCACTATTTGTTGACTCTTGAGCACTTGCTACGTGTTTGATTTTAGCTGGTTATTATTTGTATAGCTTTTTTTCCTTTCAAAATTCAATAAATAATTAATAAAAATTTTAGTTGGTTTTATTGAAAAAGAAAAAAGAATAATTACTGTCCTTTTTGTTCTTGTCTGTGATGCTTCTAATTAAAAGGTCCATATCTTTTTTTCCTCCTTCCCCTCCACATGTTGAAGATTAGGATTATGTCAATTTAATTATTCTAATAGTGGAACAGTTAGGGAATTTTAAATAATTAATTATGGAAAAGAAGAAAAAAAATAAAAAATTAGGATCCATTTGACCATATAATTTCTTTTTTTAATAATCTTTCGTTTTATTGGAAACTCAGTTAGATCACGAAAGTTTCAAATTTAACTTGAAGCTATATTTCAAATTTATGAAAAGAAATTGTAAGTAGTTTAATAGTGGAACAATTGAGAAAATAATTAAGGTAACAACGCAAAAGAAAAGGAAAACTTTAATGTCCTACTAAAATTAAATAAATCATACTTTTTTGGCGATTAAAATCATAAATGACATATAAAATAACGGAAGTAATATAATAATAGTAGCTATGTTTTGTAACTATACAAATTGTAGCTACATTCCGTAAATATAAATATAATAATATATACAATTAAAATGTATCCATAATATGTATAATAATTTAAATAAATCTCAAAAGTATTAAGAGCTAATTACATTTTTCCCCACTCTTTTTATGGATTTTGGATACATCTATATACATGGGAGTGATATAGATTCGAGAGGGAATAAGACATCTGGATACATAAGGAGTTTTCAAAAGCAGGGGATGTATCAACAGTGGGGAGGGATATGGATATATTAACGAGAGGGGAGTGATGTATATTTTTGAATTTTTTTTAAATAGTTAAAATTATAATACAATAAAATATTTATTGAAGTAAGTTTTCATTATATAGATTCCGATCATATTGATAAACTAAATGGTGGAACGATATAGTTACCTAAGTTTTCCTTGACCTAATAGTAGTGAACCCACGTTTGGGCCGTAAGTTGCAATTGTTTGTTGGGCTTTATAGTTTGTATGCAGGCCCGGTTTGTTGCACATGAATTATGTTAGCCACTTTCAGTATCCTAATTTAAAGGGCAAATGGCATAAATAACATACAAAATGACCATTTGTCCCTTATAAGTTTTTAATGACCAAAATTCCTTAAAAATATATAAAACACGGATACATAATAGGGTTGATACAATAAAAAGGTGATGGATACATTATATATTTTTTATCACATTTTTGTATCCGCGTAATTTTTTGTTTCATATTTTTGTATTCGCCACATTTTTACATTTCTGTATCCGCCTCATTTTATATCACATTTTTGTATCCGCCTCATTTTTTGTCACATTTTTGTATCCGCCTCATTTTATATCACATTTTTGTATCCGCCTCATTTTTTATCACATTTTTGTATCCGCCTCATTTTACATTTTTGTATCCGTCTTATTTTTTGTCACATTTTTGTATCCGCTTTATTTTTTGTCACATTTTTATATCCGCCTCATTTGACTTAAAAATGAGAAATTTTAGATATTTTTAAAACTAATAGAGAAAAGGGTAATAAGTGAACTTAAGGGAGACATTTTTATCATTTTTCTAATTTAAAATGTGTCAATATTGACAAATTATTTAAAATATAGTCAGTTTTGGCAAAATCAATTTAGCTTTCCTAGTATGATTTCATTAAAAATATTTTTCTTCATGCAGAATACAAAATATGAGTAATATTTGATATTAGCCTTCAAAAATGCAGTTTAGCCTTTAATTTTCACTTCAGAGTGATTTTGACTTTACATTATACAAATCGTTAAAATCTAAATTAAGAATTATTTTCCTCTTAATTATTTTCTCTCTGTGTTACATTTGTATAATTTTTTTCATTTTAGTTATTATTGTGTCTTTTTTATAAGCATTTTTAAAGACAATTATTGTACTATTGCGTCAAATTGATAGACGTCATATATTTATTTTATAATAATTTTTTTATTAATTAAATAAAAAATCAAATCGTTAAAAATCAAAATACTTAAATCAAAAACTATTAAAAATATCTTATTGATTTAAAAGCCGAAAGGAATAAACATTACCCAACTTTTCTCATAAAACTATTTATGCTTGTGGCCAGTAACTAATATTGTGAATACTTAATATTTATGTAGTAGTAAATTACTATAGTAGTCTTAATGAGATATTAATTTATCTCATAATTCAATCTTAAAATTAAAACTGAATTAATATTTCAATAATTTAAAAAAACACGTTAATTCGATAATTAAATAACAATAAACCAAGTAACACCTTTTTTATCATTTTGATCTCACACTTTTTATGATGTATGCATTCTTATGATTGTGTTACGACATTATATTATGAACTCGCTCATAAAATCATACGGACCAGGCAAATACTTTCTTCCTTCATTTTTATTTATCACTTTTTAATATATCAAAAAAAATATTTTTTTTCCTATTTTACCCGTAAGATTAATTAGTTAATTTCAAAATAGTCTTTAAGATCTGAAATACTCGTATTAATTGTTATTATTTTTAAAACGTGAAAATTTCAAAATGGATCAGTAAAAATGAATGGATGGAGTAGAAAAGATAAACATAATTAGAAAAAGAACACCAATAATTGATAATGATAAGTACTCATTCATTTTTAAATAAGATGTCTCGGGTTTGAGTCTCTTTGGCGAAGTCAGGATTCTTACGAAGGATGTCCAGGTGCTAAATTGAATCTGCTCTTCTTAAAAAGTGAAAAAAAATTTGAACACACAAACACTTTAAATTTTTCTAACTTTACTTTTGAAGGTGCCTGAGACCACTAGACTACATCATATTATTGTGTCAAGGATGTCCAAAATATGTTATTGAACCACTCAATTTATCATTTTACTTGTATGTAAAGTATAATATTCCGACGAAGGATGTCCAGTTGGACACCTTAACACAAGTGTGGCTACGCCACTGCTTTGATATATAATTGCATTTGTTATGAAGTAATTTACCCAACGTATAGAGTAGCCTTTGTTAGAGAGCAATTTAATTCTAATATGAAACTTTCTGATATGAATTCTAATTTAGTCAAATTTAATATAAATATCAATACGGAATAAAAAATCAAAATTCATTGATTTTTTTGTTAGAATATTCCCAAGGTAGCCCATCATTTGCATAATAAAGTGACCAATGCATAGTTTTGCTTAAAAATGGAAACAAAAAATATGCAGATGAAATCTTATTTTATTTTATTTTTTATTTTCTGTATATCACGTGATATCTTTTTCTGTACGTACAAAATCAGCTGAAAAGGCCCAATCCTATAGAAAAAGCAAAATCCATTCCGATGAAAAGGACAAAAAAGTGCAATAAATTACTGACCCTGCCATAAATACCCCTATCAATTCGCTAAAAGTGTAGCCCAGAGTGGCATTTTCGAAATTGTACCGAAAAACTGAGGGTAAATTGCTGCTGTTAAAGTAATAATTTGACGTATCCCGAAATAAATAAATAATTTTACTATATAATTTTACAATATTACAATATCTTAAATTCATAATTTTTTTAAAATAACTATATTAATTATAAGGATAAATTAAAAATTATGTGATAAATTATTTTTAAATTTTAAACTAAATAAATAGAAATATGGTCTACTTTTAGTATAACAGACTGATAAAAATAAACAAAAGGTGAATGTTCAAGTAGAAAAGAAAGAGAAATATGGGTCCCTATCGTAGCTGCGAGCCTCCTGAGTCTTGCTCTCTCGTCTTATTTTCCTCCGCCTTCCTCTTGTAATTGACCCTTTCTTTTCTCTATGCCTATCCATCCGTTAGATTGACATCCAGCCGAGTGAGCAATAGCGGCTCCTGTTTACTAAATAGAAGTTTGAGACATGTTTGGTGTTTCTTTCATCAATCATTTGAATCAAGTTTGGGACATGTTTGGTGTTTCTTCCATCAATCATTTGGATCTACGTCGTATATCAATAGATTATAGTTTCGAGGGTTATTCATTACGAAAAGACTTTTTTCTGAGTGGATATGTGGATTCGGATTGATCGGATTTCAATATGAATACTGAATATTTGATAGAAAAGAAAGAGAAAATCTTGCGATTAAATCAAATCAAACTCATAATTTGAACAGAGAAAATGCTATTAAAATTTATTAATAATAAAGTATGGATTTAGAGATTCTGTAACAATCTAAGTTTGAAATTATCAGCTTAAAAATCCAATCCTAAAACAAACAAAAAAAGCAAATTCTATTCTATTTATAAAGACGAAAAAAGACAATAATTTACTAACCGTGCCATAAATACCCCTATTCATTTTTCTTCACGCAACTATGAGTGGCAATTTCGCAATACTACTTCAAACTGAGGGTTTATTTGCTTACTCACTAGTCACTTTTGTTTTGTTACTACCTCTGTACACAACAGAACGTTTCAATGGGAAAGTATCAGAAAATATTGCGATTAGTCCCTCAAATATTTATAAATTTCGATTTTAATCCTTTTTGATGGCATCATTCACGAATAAAAAACCTTTAATTACTTTGAATGTCCATTTTTTTTTTAAATTATTATTATTATCTTAGGGTGGTTCAAATTGAATCAGTTTAACAAATCAAAATGAAAATTATTGCTACAATTTACTGATTCAAATTTAAAATGTTGTAATTTATTATCTAGTATTGCAGTTTTGAAAACGAAAGAAATATAAAAAATATTCTTAAATTTGATGCAATTTACTAGTTTTATTTTTGAACTATTACAATCTTAAAAATATCTTTTTACTTGACTAATTGAAATTAAATACACCTCAAGTTTTTCAATATTAGTGAAATGTAGCCCTAAATTTTCGTCAAATTTAGGGGTATTTTCAACACTCCTCTCGATTTTTATTAAGAACTCCATGCTTCTACATAAGTTTGAGACTATTTATTATCTCATGTTGTTATCGGAGGTATCAGAGTGTATCTAAGTTTAGTTAGTCAAGCAGAAAAGTGTTTTTAAAACTGTTAATTAATACTTAAAGAATGAAATCAATAATTTACACCAAATTTAGGTTGTTTCTAATATTTCTTTTTTGAAAAAAATTAATTGACTTATTCAAATAAATTTCACTCAAATTCTTAAATGTGATGTCATTACTTTTAAGATTTAATTTGTCAATCACTATTTTACATAAGAATAAAATCTTTATTATGACCCAATCAAATAACGTCTTAATATATACTATATAAATAAATTGAAGACATTTTAGTTTATTAAAAATCAGTATTTAAAGACATTTTTTTTTTTTTACATTTAACTTGACATAAATTCCAAACTTAAAAAACCAGTTTAGAACAAACAACATTTTATTTTTCATACGAAATGCTGAATGTGCTCAATTGAATATTATAATGACTAAAACGAACTTTTACTAATAGTTAAAGGACTAAATGTGCAATTATCCAATAAACGCACAAAACGTTTCCGGTTTTCCACTTCCTATAAATACCCAGCTGCATTTCTGCAACTTTTATCCATAATTCATTTGGCATTTTCGCTTTCTCTCTCTGTTCTTCTTCTCCGCCATCTTCTTCGGTACGTTTTTGTTTTCTCTCTCTTAGGGTTTTGCAGTGAAACAATGGCTGAAGAGGCACATAATGGAGGAGGAGCTGAGAAGGAAGCAACAAAGGTTGCCGTCGTCTTCACGTCGGTGAAGCCGAAGCTGTTCGTGAAAGCGCCGAAGGCTATAGACGCTGTGCAGTTCTACAAAAATGCCTTTGGTGCTGAGGAGGTTGGACGTGTGAACAACCCTAAGAGGAAGGCCGATCAGGAGACACCGCTCATTCTCTCTGTTGAACTTAAGATTGGTTCATTTTTCTTCATTGTCTCTGACCTTACTGAAGAGGACTCTACTGCTCCGTACGTATTTCTTATTTTTGCGCTTTTTAAACTTGTTTTCTGTGTTTTATTAGCTCGATTTCTTCGTTTTTGTTTATAAAATAGTCCGATCTGTGCTATGAAAGTGCTATATATTGATTTTCCTAAACAAAACTTGGAAAACCTTTTGGTGGATGCTTCTGTTGTGAAGTAAAACGTGATGTTGATATTTTGTAGAGAGCTGACTGAAAATATTTTGAGTGCTTCTCGCAAAGAATGTTACAAAAACTTATTATGATGTAATGAGTGGTTGATGTTTATGTGTATTTTGCTCTGTTTTATTCTCTTTTTTATGCGTTATCGGTTTGAGACGATGTCTCTGAGTTTATTTTGCATGCTTTTGGATGTTCAATGTATTATATGAGTGTTGGCAGCTTCATTTGATCTGTATTTACGTCTATTTTCTTTTCGTTTTAAGTTTGTTACGGCCGTTATGGTTCCAGGCTGCAGATCTGAGATGATATGCTCTTGTACGTGCACGTATTACCTTGTTAAAATATGAAGAAACACATGTTTTTATAGTAAATAATTTACTAGTATTAAAGTTTCTTATAATCAAAGGCCTTATCATTGTTATGTATTGTTGTTTTCTTACTTGATTATGTGGCTGAGACGTTGCTATTGCGTGATGAATTTTATTTTGTTTCGTTTATTTGATCGTCAAGCTGATACTGTTGCTGCTTATGTTTAGTTTGAAGACTGCTACAACTGGATCTGTTTTCTGCTTGGAGACTGAGAATGTTATTTCTGCTGAGGCCAACGCTATCACTGCTGGTGCAATTGCTGAGATTAGAGTAGGAGATGGTAATGGTGATGGTGCTCGTACAGGGTCAAAGCTGATTGATCCTTATGGCAATGTCTGGTTGATCTGCACACCAGTGAAGGAATCTGAGTAATTGCTGAAAGTCCATTAACACTCTTGTTCAGTTTCTTTTCTGTTTTACTGCTTTCAATTAAATTCCGGTTTTGTATACCGATGATGAAAACACTCTCGTTAGGTGTGTTATGGGGGTTTAAACTTTTTTGGGGTGTCGATGTCCATTGTTGATTTTGAACAATGAGAACTTTTGTCTGTAGTTAATCTGACATCTCCTTCCTTCCTAGTAGAGTGATGAAATCTGCTTAATTATTACTCTTCTTATTAGATCATTTGCTTTGTTTTGTCTAATCGAAATGTCCCATTGCCTCGTTAGCTACAATATTTATAAATTAATGCAAAGCATGCTATTTTTGTTTCTCTTTTTAGAGGCAAAATACTACTAAAATAATAAGATAAATTTTGTAACTATATCATTGATGTATCATATGGTACATAATTTTATTTTTAAATGATATCCTATCCTCGTTTCAAACAGTATTCAATTCATCATGCATATGATGTATTTCATTTTTTTTTTTAAAAAGGATTAACTCCCTATTGATTTTTGCATTATATTTAGCTTTCAAATATACATTTAATCTTTCAACTATTTTAGCAAAAACAGTTTTGAGTTATTCGAACTATTCCTAATTAATATATATTTATACTTTCAACTATTTTAGCAAAAACCGTTATTCTCTTATTTGAACTATTCCTAATTAATATATTTATACTTTCAAGTTTCAACTATTTTAGCAAAACCGTTAATTCTCTTATTTGAACTATTCCTAATTAATTAATATAACACTTATGCAGTGAAATTTAATTTTACTGTTTTCCCTATTTTAAACGCGCGTCTATTTTATATAAGAACACAATATAAATGGGAAATGTTATTGGTGAAATTTAAAAATGGTTTACGTATTTTTTTTAATGGCAACTATGTGGTCACGCGTCCAATAAAGTATACGAATAAATACCTTTTCTGCGAATACCTTACGAGGATACTTGTGGGTCAGAAAATTAAATATTTAGGATTTTAGTTGTTATTTGGTAGGGCGTATTAATAAAAATAATATGTAGAGTAGTTGTAATGTTTTGTTTGATATATATCTTTTATTAATTAGATATTTGATTGTGTATCAAGATGTAGGTTACTAGTATCATAAAATTTTAAGTATTAGTAATGTAAGGAGATTTAATGTATTAGCATATTTTTTTATATTTTTTTCATTATAATTGTGATGGATATCTTTATACATAAATAATTTTAATATAATAGATTCAATTTTTAATTCACCAAATTACACAATATATAAGTAATTAAGCATTATTAATGAGCCCGATCAAACGACTCCTTATAGTGGAACAACTAGATGATAATTATTAGACTAGAGATTCTTAATAGGAAAATTATGCAGAATATCAAAACATTTAACATATATTAGGTACTATAGCTCAATTTAAGAAAATTATAATTCGGTTATAGTTTTCTCAATTCTTCATATTCGTGTGAATTGTATAATTCACATGATTTGTATAAATCCAAAATTTGTATAATTCGGTCCTGATTGCATAAATGCAAAATTTTATTAAATGCTTACCCTAACTATTTATACAAGATTTATGAAAAATTCACAATAAATTATCATGTTTGTATATTAGCAAACGAGGTATACAAATGAAGTTTTGAAAAAAATTTAAATCTATAAATACAAAATTCGTATATACTTCTCCATTTCTATATTCACAAGAGAAATATACAAACAAACAACAATATAAAAACTACAGCTTCCATAGCAAATAGAACTATAACAATGGAGCCTAATATCAATACTATAGTTATATAGCCTTATAATATCTATTAAATGAGAGAATTCACCAAAAAAGGAACTATTGTTTATGTCCCAAAATTAGAAGTTACACACAACCAAATTCAATTTCCACTGTTGAAATGCAAGAACCAAATGAGTACTTCCAATTCAAATTTGAGTACTATTAACAGTTAATGAAGCGGAAAATTCTTTTTAAAGAGGACCGCATGATCAGAAATTTCTTGAAGCAAGACGAAATTTCTCTTTTTTCTCTCAATCTCTAAAACGGCTATCTCTTATTTTCTCTATTATGTGTTTGAAAATAAGGCCTAAACAAGTTTTATATATGCTACATAATATTGAATTTATAGACCAAAATCGAATCAAGATAAATAAGATTTCTATTTTTCTACGTAGAAAAAACAAATAAATAAGACTTCTTATAATTATTTATCCTATAATTAAAACTTAACCTCACCATAATTTATGTTGAAAATGCTCTAAGCATTTGAAAATTTTCATGTATGTCACCTATTAATAACATATAGATGCATGATGTTTTTGAGTACTTTCTAATTTTTTTTGTTTTTTTAGTACTGAATATGCAGTATAATGTTAATAATTTAATTTTGGAAAAATTACGCGTATAAGTAACATATATTAGTTAATTAGTTCATATAGTTGTAGTTTGTTTTAATTATATAATTCGTGACATATATTTAATTATAATTACGCGATTTGACTTTTTATTTTTGTATAATTCGAAATTTGTATAAGTGTTTACACTTTGGATGTTTGTAAATTATATAAATTCGTTATTTTGAGTTTATACGAAAATAACTAAATTATACAAATAAACCCGCGAAATATACAAACCTCGAATTATATGAATTCGCAAATTTTTTAACCTAACAACTTAAGCTGTAGCAACAATCCGTAAATATACAAACTATAACTATTCAGCACAATTAAGTTTATTATAGCGACTATTTACAAAAATCCACCTTTAAATCTTAAATCGAAAATCTATCTAGAACATTTTCGTGATAAAAATAAAATGATATACACGCCATCCTTGTCAAAAGCCAAAATATGAAATGCAATGGTGACAAGAGTTAGTTACATAAGATCCGATGGGCCCGCCCAGAAATGCAATATATACTTTACATTTCCTTTTCTTCCCATTTATCTGAATTTACAATTGCAGAGACGAAGTTGTTGATTTGGGTTTCGAAAATTTGAAGAAAAAATTTCTGATGAGTTTTATTGGTTGATTTGCTGTAATGGGAGTGTTTAATTTGATTGTGATTCCGATTGTAGATGACGACTCGCATTTTCCTTCATCATCCTCTTCAAAATCTTGGTAATTTTCTCTTTGGTTAAAGTTTTCTTCATGAGGAGGTGACGGTTCAGTAACCCTATCGCTCTCTGTATTCAGAAACGTAGAGACGAAGCTGATTTGGGTTTCGTTAAGAAATAATAATAATCAAGTTGCTGATGAGTTTAATTGGTTGATTTGCTCAATTTTACTGTAATTCCGATTGTAGATGACGACCCACGTGTTCCATCCTACTTTTATCTCCTTTATCAGTAACGGTTCAGTCACTCTGTTCTAGAATTTTGTCTTCTTCTCTGCTCCATTTTAATTGATAGGAAATTTGTGTGTATATATGTATTTATCTGCTCCCTCTAGTTTAATTGGTTGATTTGCTAAAATGTGAGTGTTCAATTTCACTGTGATTCTGATTCTCCTCAAAATTTCTTTGTGATTGCCTGTTATCTGTTTGATTAAAGTTCTCTCTATGGATCAGTGACGGTTCAGTCCCTATGTTCTTGAATTTTGTGTTGTTTTGGTTTAGTCGGTTCATTTTGGCTTCTTATATATGTATATATATATATATGCTTGAGTTACCATTTTCTGTGGCTAATTACGATTTTTCCTTTTTTAGTTTGCTTACCAAAATTTTGTTTTCCTAAGTTGTATATATTCAGAATCGTAGATAAGAAGAAGCTGATTTGGGTTCCTTTTAATTTGAAAAAAGTTTCAAGTGCTGAGGTTTTTGATGAGTTTAAGCTGATTAGCAAAATGGGAGTGTTCGATTTCACTGTGATTCCGATTCTCGATGACCCACATCCTCCTTCATCACCCTCTTCAAAATCTTGGTAACATCTTCTTCATCTTTGTTTGTTTTATTTATAAGTTTTCTTGATGGGGCAAATTTGGTGTGACGGGTTATCGGAAACTTTTCTACCTTCATAGGATAAGGGTAAAGCTGCTTAAACACCACCCTCGCTTGATCAACTTGTGGGATTACACGGGGTTTGTTGTCTTTGTTGTTGCTTCAATACAAACATTCTCGAAAACAGTTAGGGGTAGGAGTAAGACTATGTACACGTCATGTTGCTGGATATGTTGGTTGGTTCAGTAGGTTTATTTTCTTTTTTCCGAAAAATCCGTCTTTTTGTTTATTGATTGTATTTCCTCCTTGAAGATAAGGATGAATGTACTATTTGAGTAACATTTGTGTTTTAGTTGGTTCATTTTTGGCTTCTTCTTTGTGCTCTGTTAATTTTGGAAATTTGGGTGTAAAAATCACTGCTTGTTGTTTTTATTGTAAGTTGTAATCCTTGTAGATAAGGATGGATGTAATATTTGAGTGGCATTTGCTATGTTGCTCGGACTCTTCAAAAATGTCAACGGGTGCGTGTCGAATTCGCCAAATGTAGTGTATTTTTGGAGAATCGGACAGGGGTGCGGCATCAAAAGTGAAGAGTCCGCGCAACTAAGGGCATTTGTGTGTGAAACATTTAAGTTGAATATTTTCCTTTAAATGAAGTATGTTTATATTGTGATTGTGTTAAAGTACTACTCATTCTGTTTCATTTTATATGGTGGAATTTGATTTGACATGTAGTCTAAAAGAAAGAAAGAAAGAAAACATTTAAGAACCATTAGACTTGTCCTCTTAAATTTGATATTTATATGCCAATAAGAGCAATGTCATTATGCGCAAATGAGGAGTTTAAACTGAAAAGTTTTTTGCGAATTAGTCAATCTTTTTGGAACAAAGCTGAAAAGGGACTAGCGTCGTAAACTTTCCATTTGTTTGTAAATTTGAATATTAGATGATTAGTCCCTGTTTTTAACCAGAACCTAGTTTTGTGATTAGTGGCTGTGGTATTTGAATCGAATAGCATCTATGTTTGAACTATTTAAGTTGAATATTTTCTAAGAATGTATATTTATCTTGTTTTTTGCATTCAGTGTACACTTTATGTTTGACAGTATTTGACTTGATAAAAAGCTTTAAAAGAAAGAAAAAGAACTGTAGGCGCATAGCGGAAGTACATTAGACTTGTCTAAATGCCTGTAAGAACATGTCATTAAGCGCAAAATGAGAAGTTCATCTGAGAAGTGTCATTCTTATTGAAATAGACTAGAAGTGTCATTCCTAAGTGCAAGATTTAAGATCTTGAATTCGCCTCTTCTTGAGAATGTGCTTTGCCATTTGTTTTTATTTTTAATGTTTGATGATAAACATCAAGAATTTAATCTGTTTCACATTTTTGGTGCATTTGCCAGTCATAATATGATGGAGAAGGGATTGAAATCAAGTCTCATACTAGTTAAAGAGATGAACAAGAAAAAAGAAAGAATTAGCAAGTCTAAAGCTACTAGTAGTGCTGCAGCATCAATGAAGTTTTGTGTATGTGCACCCCCAACCCACCCTGACTCATTCAAGTGTCGTCTTCACCGAGCAACCGCTTCAGATCAGCCGAGAACCGGTAAATACTTCTTCTATGTATGAAGAACAAAAGCTTGTGATAAGAAACACTCAATTTTTCGTTTTCTCACAAACCATGTGTTTTGTTCTTCTCATCAGTCTCGTCATCAACGTCAAAGAAGATTTGCTTATGTGCACCTGCCACCCATCCTGGTTCATTCAAGTGTCGCCTTCACCGAGCCACCACTTCATCTCACACAAGAACCGGTTAGTACTTCTGCTACGAAAATATGGTTTGTGACAAAAAAGGGTTCAATTTTTCGTGTTCTCACAAACCATGTGTTTTCTTTTCCTTCGTGTTTAGCAGTTTCATCGTCTTCGCATCACACAAATGGCGTCAAAGGTACAAAAAACTTGAATCCCTTAAAACTGGTCACGTCTTCACAAAGTGGCAGAGTCAGAAATTCTACCAAGGGGAATGTTCATGGAAAGCCTAAACTATCGAGATTTGGTAGAGCTGCTCTTGCTCATGCTGCTGCTGCTGCTGCAACTTCTAGTGTACAAATTCAACCAATTTCTGCAGCATTTGGACAAATGAGTCTTAGTTAGAGAGCCAAAAGATGTGCAAACAAGAAAAAGAAAAACTCAAGATCAAGATTCTGCTTTTTAAAGAAGTTACTTGATTAATGATTACTAGATCTTGCTTACTTGCTGTGGTAAATACCAAAAAAACATGACAACTATAAAACTGTAAATATCTTTTTCTCTTTACATGGGAATGGCTTTGTAAATAGAGACATATAGTCAAGAAGTACCTGCAGCTACACTCAAGTTTTTAGCTGATGAGTGTCTTGTTTGTTATCAATGCTTGTGTTAACTTGACTGCAAATATCCATATTTTACTATTTCTATTTTTGGCAATCTTCTTTTTGCTTGTATTTTATTATTCTACTGTATTTACATGTTTATGGAATATCCTGTGTTATTCGGATTCTTCGAAAACCCCGCAAGTAATAGCGGATTTAGGATTTCTATTAAAGGGTTCGAAAAGAAATAGTGTCTGAGATTTAATCTTGAAACCTCATAGTGAGTTTTGAACTCCTCAATCACTAAGTCGACTTCTAACCTTATATTTAGGAAGTTCAAAATTAATACATATACATAAAAATTCTTAAAAATATCTTAAATATACAATATATTTCTTTTTGTTCATGGGGTTCGAGTGAATCTTTGAGCAATCTCTAGATCCGTCTCTACAGGTAAGGGTGTGCGTCTGATCCTCTAAAAACTATGTATTGTGTAATCTCTGGCGATTGTGTATTGATATGGTGGAACATTTTTGTGACACTATGACAACTAGGAATAAATATCAATTTTTAATGTCTAGAGTACTTGTTTGAATATAGTCAATTAAAGCTAAATGATATTCATGTGTTTATAAGATGTCTTTATATGTTTTTTTTTACTCCCTACGTTTTAAAAAGAATGAAATTCTTTTTTTTTTAATATGTTTCAAAAAGAATAATCTCTTTCTTTTTTTGATAGCAACTTTCCGCGTGGCTGGTTTAAGACCACAAGATCAAAGGGCAATTTTGTACATTTGACCTAACTTTAATTTAGGACACAAGATTCAAAAATGTTTTTATACTCTTAAATTTCATATCAAATTAAATTAGGTCATTATTTATGAAACGGAGGAAGTAATAAAAAATTCTAATTATTTATTGCAAAAGTAACTATGCAACCCACTCAAGTATTTACTTTATTGAATGACTTTTTGAAGCTTGGAAAAGTAGACGGAGAATACTACAAGGTGGTCAATTGAATTTTCACTAATAAAATAAAAATTTAAATAAATAATTATATTAAAATCATAAAAAGATTAAAATGGTTGAAACGATTAGAATTGTGTAATTTGATCATACATAATAAATCAATCTAAGCTAGCAATTTGAATAAGACTTTAAAAAGTTATCTTCAAATATCTTTTTTTTCCCCATAAAACTTCAAATATCTATTAATCATGAAAATTGATCAAATTTTAAAAATCAATCTACAAATATTTTCATAAGTTTTTAAGAAAAAAAATCATTTTTAATCAATCACCAGGGTTGTTCATGGTTATGGTTAAAAAATCAAATCAATCCGTAATTTTAACCAAATTGATTTCAAAAAATCGATAATTGATATGATTTGATTAGATTTGGTTTTAAATTTTGAAAATCAATACTATTTAATTTCATTTTGACTTTACTAAGAAAAAACAATAAAAACACCAAACAGAATTGAGAAATTATATATACAAATTTTGTAATTATTTATATATTAAACTTTACCATTTTTTCAAGTTCAATACTTAGATTTTGGCCCAATTTTTATTGGGCAAATGACAGAAATCACATATTTTTGAGGCAAAATTATCATTTATCGCTTATAAGCTTATAATTACAAAAATTTCTCAAACTGATACAATAATATAACGCTGATACATTAATCTGATGCGCCAAATATATTAATCGTTAAGTAAGATACATTACATTTTATACCTGATACACTCATTTGATGCGTAAGATACATTGATTTGATGTGCGAGATACATTAATTTGATGCGCTGATACATTAATCGGATGTGTGAAAATGAAGGATTTTGGAAATTTATAAAACTAATAGGGGATAATAGTAATAAGAGAATTTAAATGTGGGATTTCTGTCATTTATCCATTATTAAAATCATAAGACCAAGTCCATCAAAAATCTATTACTTTATCTTTACTTACCTTATCTACATTAGGTAGTCAAACTTTCTCTTAATTGAATTACTTTATTCATGCAATAATAACTCTAACATTTCTTAATTGAATCCATAATAACTTTTTCATAGATTGTTCATATATGTATTAGGTGTATGTGTCTATCAATATGCATATACTCTAGAAAATAATTAATTATATCCTTCCAAAACGAAAATATCAAAAAAATCGAATCAAACCGACAACAACCAAACCAATAGTCATTTATTTTCATCAGGTTTAGTTTTAGAAATTAAAAAACCAACTAAATTGGTTTGATTTTGGTTTAAACCAATAACCAATCCAAATTGAACCATGAACACCCCTACAACCACAATATCCCGTCGCAAAAAATATAATTTTAAGTTTTAACTTCAAAATCTAGGACTGAAAGAAACCTATTGGTTAACGAAATTGTAGTTTTTTTTCTTGATTTCCCATTTAGTGTTCGATACATATGTTAGAGCCCGACTAAATCTAAATTCACCCCGATATAGGGTAAATTTCTCCCTAACAAAAAGGACTCCATACTAAAAGTAACTCGAACGTAAAATCCTTTTATTAAGAACATATGAGTACTTAGCACTTTATCGCAACCATATTCGTAAGGAAAAATTGTAATTAGAAAATCAGAGGCGGAGCTATTATAGCGGAAGGGGGTTCAGCCGAACCTACCGACTTTTCCGTAGATCCTATATTCGTATTAAATATGAAATACAATGTGTGTGTGTATATATATATATATATATATATATATATATATATTGAAGCGTTTAACCTAGTGATCGCTGGGCACCCACCTATGTTGTTCGCCTCCCGCAGGGCGTGGGTTCGATTCTCGATAGGCGCATATAGATTTTTGGTTGAATTTCTAAACGTGTGTTTGTATAAAAGTGATTAAAAGATAGAATTCAGTAAGGAAATAATATTTGTGTTGTGATTAATTTTTTTTAAAAATAAAAAATCGGTAAGAATTAATTAAAAACGTGGGTATATAATTTTCTTTTAATTAAAAATAAAAAATTGGTAAAAATTAATGAAAAACGTAGGTGGATTTATATATATATATATATATTAAAAAAACAAAAATTCTTAAATAAAAAAAGAAAGAGAAGGAAAATAGTATTTGTATCATACTATGAAACTACAATCTCTTATTATTGATTTCTATTTATATTCAAAAAGTTTAATTCAATTTTTTTCTTCAAAAGTTAGGATTCTAACTTTTATTGTTGATTTAATTGTTGCTATTTAACATCTGGCCTTCAGAGTGTACTCTTGTCTCTCCCTTTCATTTTTTTCTTCTTTGTTTTTAGTGAAATAAATATTTGTATTTATTCGTTAACTTGATGATTGTTAATTTATGTTAAAGATCATTGTTTGTTTTTAAATTTTTTAAAAAATTAGAAATAAAATTCTGGCTCGGTCTCGGTTAGGAATGGACAAGAGTGTACATCCCAACCTTAGAAAGCGTGGATAAGGCGGAACCAACCACTAATAGGGCCCCCCTTGTGGCCTTCCTTTGTTTGTCTTCTTCCTCGATTCCCCCAACTAGAGAGAAAAATCAATGGCTATACAGTTCAATCTCTACCAAATATTCTTGTTTTTTCTCTTCAAATTAATTTAATGGAGGCAACTTCAGCTGCAACTGCGCTTCGTCGTCTTTCTCTTATCTCTTCCCATTTTCGTACTCATTGCTCGTCTCTTCAAGTGTCGGCATTCAATTGCAGCTCCACCGATGGTGAAAATCATGAACATGGGTGTGTTTTCTGTATGATTGTTCGAGGTGAAGCACCTGCTTTAAAGGTACAGTGCCTTATTATCACATTTGTTAAACAGCCGGTTTCCTCACTTGGGTCAGTTTGTATTTGTCATCAATTTGTTTCTATAATCGAATTGGGTCGATTTTATAGTTTTTCAGCTGTTTTAATGGAACCCTTTTGAGTAAAAGAACAGTCTTTGAAACAAATTCCACCTTCAATTTTGTGAATTGTTAATGATTACTACGCCAATTACGAAAGTAGAATGTTTGGTTGAGGTGATTTTGGTATGTGATTCGTATTTAACTTATGGGTTTGGAAGAGTATATTTGAATGGCCTGTAAACACTGGTACATGATGATCCCCTTTTGGGTACAGTACACTCAGTTTAGGTACATTACTAACATGATTGTTTCTAAATTAAGCATTCTACTGATGGATTTCTTAACTAAATTAGTATGAGATACCAAAAGAACAGGTTTATATAAGCTGTGCAAGCCTTGGTGAGCAGAGTTTACCCGGTACCTAAATTGATGGGAAGTAGCAGTTAACTCGTGGAATTAGTTGAGTTATGTGCAAGTTGGCCCGGACACCGCAATTATTTGAGAGAAAAAGAAGAACAGGTTTATATATAAGAATAAGTGGAACTTATTAGTTAATGAATAAGCTCTTCTCCAAGTTTCAGAGTTGTTGGAGTTGTCTACCCTGTTGGTGCGGGCAACTGATAGAGTAACCTACATTGGTTGATGGAATGAGTTTTATGGCTTTATATGGTTTTGGACAATCTTTCACTTTCTAAGCTAGCTTTTAGGGTTAAGCTAAGCCAAGTATCTGCTTTCTTTATATGGCATTCGTGTTGAACCTATCCTATTGTTGTATTTACCAAGTTGTGCACCATGCTATGTTATTCACATTTGAGATGTTATCTTCCTGAGCATGGGGCAGGGGTGGGTGGGGGGGGAGGGGAGAGGTGTTCTTGGAGTGTCCATGTTGGTTAATGGCACAAGTTGTTGTCTCCTTATATGATCTTGGATGATCCTATTTTTATTACTTTAGTTTTAGGATTTGTTGGTTTCAAGGGTCATTTTTACTGCAACAAGAGGTATCATTTAAAGGAAGCAACTTGATAGGCAAAGCCAGGTTTCACAAGCTAGATATTCTGCAGAGTTACTAACTCTGATTTTGAAATCTTGTATTACTTAAAGTATCAACACTTGGAAAGCACAAAATGTTCATAAGCTCCCAACTTGTTGATTGTGATAATGAAAGCTTGATTTAGACTGAGTCTAAGGACAGAATTTATTGTGATAAAAAGTTGCAGACTTTTTGTGAGAGAAGTAATTACAACAGTAGTTGCTGATTGACTCATGATAAATAATTGAATAGGATACCCCAGTGGGATGACCTACTAGTCAAAAGAGTTGGAGTAACGACCTTGGAACCAAGATTCGAATTCCAGTAGAGGTTATATTAGGTGACTTTTTCCCATCTAGCACAGTTATGTATCAGGTACCCTTAGGTTTGTTGAGGAGCGTTTAACCTGCTCGTTAGCTCAGGAGTGTGCAAGCTGGCCCTGATACCGTGATATCCTTAAAAAGGAGTTGAAATGGTTACAGGCTCTTCTCAGTCTTGCTTCTTATACATTGTGTAGTTGCAAACAAGTTGTCGGAAGGTAGATGAAATAGCAAAAAGCTATTTACTACAAAGATATTTCTGTCATGTCCTTTTACATTGAATTTTCCTCTGTTTATTATTCTTTGCCTGAAGAGAAAACTTTCTATACTCTGTGATATTCAAAGGGTGGAGATAGAAGGGGTAAATGATGTGGAACAATGCCTCTGCTTTGTGCTACTTTTGTAATTCTTGGTGCAGTTTGATTTAACTACAGGTCTATGAGGATGATGTATGCCTCTGCATTTTGGATGCAAACCCATTGTGTTTTGGGTAAGGTATCTTCTTCCAACCATTATCTTTTTCGGCATCTTTTGAATGTATTTCTTGCTATCTTGACATTGGAAGATCCGTTTATCCCAGCATATGCATCATCTCGTCTGAGTTGATCTTTTTTGGTGTGTTTGCTGAAAACCTGACCTGCCACATTGGGACCATGATAGGAAATTAGTAATAGAATGGTAATTCAAGGAATATGTTGCACATTTGTGAACCATTTTACTCTTTTTTCCTGATAAATGGAAGAGTTCAGTCTATTTTGCTCAAATATGAAAGAAAAAAAGTGAGAAGAATTTACAACAACCAAGTTTGAACTACATAAATTCGACTATAGGTGTGCTGATTTCTAGTTTTCCTTGTATCCTAATTAAAAATGATTTACTCACATTGGTCAAACAACATCTAAGTCGACTTATCTAAGGAACTTCCACCGAGAAGCAAGTTTCATGTTCCTGGAGCTAATATATTGAAATCCATAGTTTGTTATTCATCTCAGTTTACCGAATTAATATAGCTAAAAAATGTGATTAGCCTTATTATCATTTGTATTAGTATATCTAGTCCAATAATGTCCATAACTTTTGCAGGCACTCCCTTGTCATCCCTAAGTCTCATTTTACTTCTTTGCAAGAAACTCCATCATCAGTAAGTTGCCCTCTTTAAAAGTCATCTACCTTAATGTTTAACTTAATTGGATTGTGCAGACTGTTGTTACGTCTTCCCTTTCTCCTGCATACCCTGATCTTTCTTTTCCTTTAGCCCATGTACTGATGTGATTCTTTGAGTTAACAAAGAACCAATCAACCAGGATCAAGATCTGAAGCTTAAACAATAATTGAATGGATTGATTTGAAAGGGCATTTTTCATCATGTACCCTGCCCAATGCATGAGCCAAAGTGATACGAATCTTTTTCCCTTCAGTGTCCATGTTGAGATGTTTCCATTGTTCCACTACAATCTGCTGCATCATTGAGCAATACATTCTTAATAATGTTTAATATGTGAGAAGTCTTTTGAAATACAACCATCTTGTCATGTTGACTGGACCTCTTCACGCTTTCACAAGTATATTAACAAGTCCTAGTACAACAACAATCATACCTAGTGTGATGTCACAACCCCAAAATGAATGTGATGACACTCGTCTTATCCCACCAAGACAAGTCAGTCTAAACCCAATAAATTTGATAAAGCGCGAAAGTAAAACAAAAGTCCAATAACAATTACTAATACGAAAAATAAGTTAACTTAATTCAATCCCCAAAACATGGTTGTCACGTGCACAAGCCTTTAATGTAATAGTAGAATTGAAATAATATACGCAAGTCTCGATTGACATTGTCTTTCAAGTAAAAACAAAATCATAAACAGGAGTAAGAAAGTCCACTGAGATGATAACAGCTACCTCAAAATTCCACAGAAAGCCTCAATAATGAAGAGAATAGAAGGTATCACAAAGATCCGGGCTCATAACCTACAAAAATTTGTAAAAGCAAGGGGTGAGTATCAAACCACACGGTACCCAACAAGCAAACCTCTAAGCACAGCTAAGGGAACAGAATACGGGAACTCCTTACATCCTATCCGAACCTCTACACTACAATATGCATAAAACCATCCTAACCTAACAGTTCACAGTTTACGAAGCATACATCTCAACAACAACACTCTAACAAATTACATATTCTCAATAACAACTCAATATTCAACTGTCACAAGTTTCACAGAAAAGCACTCACAAGATTAACAAAACACAATATCAAGTTCATCAATGATAAAAATGTGCAATACAATGAAATGCAATGTCAAGTATAGTGATGCATGTCTGACCTAATGATACACACCCGATGTCTCTTAGTCTGGGATCCATGGGGACATATCTGTCCATGCATGTGTCGCGGCGCAGATATATCCTCGATATATAGTATCCATCGCGACGCGCGATATGTCCGTCGAAAGGTACATCCTCTTATCACATAACATTTATCACAACCATGTCTTAGAACCAATGCAAATGACATGTTAAAACAAATAATGAGGACATAACCATTTTCATAACATGACACAATTCACAACGATGCAATCATGATACAACATCAACAAATAAGTAATAAACCTTCAATCTTCTCAAACACCACACACCAACAAGTAATCACATCACCTTTTTATTACCCCTTTTCAATCATTAGAAATATTCAACATGAACAAGCCAACCCATCACCAATTTCCATTACTTCCAAACACATATTACAAGGAAGTACACAAATTTCATACACTTAACAAGGGTTTAGAAACCACTTGCCTAAGATAATCGAACAATCACTCGGGGACTTGAGCCTTTCCTTTTCATTGAGCTTCCAAATCAATGCAATCTACTCAAGTACATATTCACAATAAGATTTCGAAACTAACAACATCCATATTACTATAGGTTCAGCCTGAAATGAAGAATTAGCTTGGGCCCTCCACGACCTTGTTGGGAAGTACACTGTCGCATCAGGTAATCTGGATCTCCACAAGTATACCGAAATCTCTGGCCCGGGAATTGCTGTGTGGACCCTACAAGCCAAATATAATTGCCTCGCCCCATAGGTCATGTGAACCGTGACCCTCGCCATAAAACCCCCGAGGTAATCTGACCACCCTCAGATGTCGGCATAGATGAATGAACGGGTCCCCGATGTAGAAAGGAACCACTCCCTCTGTGTAACCCCCTGTCTCCAGATGAGGCACCATGAAACTGACCTGATGTACGGGCCCTTTTAGGGTCCCCTAACTCCTCTCTTTATCAATTCCACCTCTTTAGAGGCGCTCACAATGGACGGGAAAGAAACCCCCTCTCGAGATGCCCAAAACACAGCCGATTTGATAGAGGAAGTCAACCCCCTCACGAATCTACAAATCCTCTCTGTCTCGTCTAGAATAAAAGCCAAAGCATGTCTAGACAACTGGTAAAGACGGGCCTCATATTCTGTAACGGATAAGTTTTCCTGTCTCAGACTCTCAAACCTCAAACGACTCTCCTCTCTCACGCTACAAGGGATAAAACGGTCATGGAAAGGCACGGGAAAACTTCTCCAAGTCACTGGAGGAGATCCAACTGGCAAAGCCCCCGAATAAGTTCTCCACCACTCTTTCACTGGCCCAAGAAGTTGGAGTGTAGCATATCGAACCCCATGTGAATCAGCTAATCCAACAACCTCTAGCAACTCTCGGCATGTAGTCAGAAACTCATGAGCGTCCTCACTCTTCCCACCCTGAAACTGAGGATGCTCATGAATTTCTGAAAACATGTCGAGAGTTGCTAGAGGTTGTTGGATTAGCTGTGTCACATGGGGTTCGATATGTTACACTCCAACTTCGTGGGCCAGCGAAAGAGTGGTGGAGAACTTATTCAGGGGCTTTGCTAGTTTGATCTCCTCCCGTGACTTGGGAGAAGTTTTCCAGTACCTTCCATGACCGTTTTATCCCTTGGAGCGTGAGAGAGGAGATCCGTTTAAGAATTTGAGACAGGACAACTTATGCGTTATAGAATATGAGGCTCGTTTCTGCCAGCTTTCTAGGCATGCTTTGGCTATTATTCCAGACGAGACAGAAAGGATCCGTAGATTCATGAGGGGGCTGACTTTCTCTATCAAATCGATTGTGTTTCGGGCATCTCGAGAGGCGGCTTCTTTCTCGTCCACTGTGAGCGCCGCCAAAGAGGCGGAATTGATGGAGAGAGAGGAGTTTGGGGACCCTAAAAGGGCCCGTACATCAAGTCAGTTTCATGATTCCTCATCTAGAAGCAGGGGGTTACACAAAAGGAGTGGTTCCTTTCAGCATCGGGGACCCGTTCATGCATCTGTGCCGACATCCAAGGGTGGTCAGATACCTCGAGGTTCTTATGGCGCGGGTCACGATTCACAACAATGACCTATGGGGCGAGGCAATTATAGTGGGTTTTTAGGGTCCACACAGTAGTTCCCGGGTCAGAGATTTTGCTATACTTGTGGAGATCTCGATCAGCTGATGCGATAGTGTACTTCTCAAAGGGGTCGTGGAGGGCCCCAACCTAATTCTTTATTTTAGGTTATGCCCATAGTAATGTGGATGTTGTTAGTTTTGAAATCTTATCGTGAACATGTACTTGAATAGATTGCATTGATTTGGAAGTTCAATGAAAAGGAAAGGCTCAAGTCCACAAGTGATTGTTCGGTTATTTGAGGCAAGTGGATTTCTAAACCCTTGTTAAGTGTATGGAATTCATGTACTTTCTTGTAATATGTGTTTGGGAGTAATGGGAATTGGTGTTGGGTTGACTTGTTCATGTTGAATAATTCTAATGATGGAAAAAGGGTAATAAAGGTGATGTGGTTAATTGTTGGTGTGTGATGTTTGAGAATGATTTGAAGGCTTATTTGTTGTATCACGGTTGCATTGTTGTGAATTGCATTGTTGTGAATTGTGTCTTGTTATGAAAATAGTTACCTCCTCATTATTTGTTTGAACATGTCATTTGCATTGGTCCTGAGACATAAGTGTTATGTGATAAGAGGATGTACCATTTCGAGGGACGTATCGCGCGCTGCGATGGAAACTATATAACGAGGGTCGTATCGCGCTACGTCAGATGCATGGGCAGATATGTCCCCATGGGTCCCGAACTGAGAGACAACGGGGTGTGTATCATTAGGGTAGACATGCATCACTATACTTTGACATTGCATTGCACATTTTTATCATTGATGAACTTGATCTTGTGAGTGCTAATATTGAGTTGTTCTTGAGAATATGTAATCTGTTAAGAGTGTTGTTGTTGAGCTGTTAGGTTGGGATGGTTTTATGCATCTTGTAGAGGTTCAGATAGGGTGTGAGGAGTTCTTGTATTCTGTTCCCTTAGCTTGTGTTTAGATGTTTGTTTGTTGGGTACCGTAAGGTTTGGTACTCACCCCTTGCCTCTACAAACTTTTGTAGGTTACGAGCCTGGACCTTCGTGATACCTTCTATTTTCTTTATTTCCGAGGCTTTTTGTGGAATTTTGAGGTAGCTGTTGTCATCTCAGCAGACCTTCTTACTCTTGTTCATGATTTTGTGACAATGTCATGTGAGATTGCGTATATTAATTCTAGTATTTACATTAGAGGCTTGTGCACGTAATAATCAGGTTTTGGAGATTGAATTAAGTTGACTTGTTTTTCGTATTAGTAATTGTTATTGAACTTTTGTTTTACTTCCGCACTTTTTCAAAATTATCGAGTCTAGGTTGACTTGTCTTAGTGGGATAAGACGAGTGCCATCACATCCATTTTTGGGGTGACATGTGATCCCACAAGTAGGGTTTGTGGAGGGTAGGATGTATACAAACCTCACCCTGCCTTTGTGGGGGCAGAGAGGTTGTTTCCGAAAGACCCTCTTCTCAAAAGAGAAGAAAAATAGAATTCGAAGCAAGGAGAAAACAAATAGAAAGTACAAAGCAAATGAGCAACAAAGAATAAGATACGTGAATACTAAATGATCCTACTAGTACAGAGAAGTGTAGAGGAGGCTAGCTCTGGATGTGAGTGTACTTGATTGGCCGACGCTCTACCTCATACACCAAAGTTGATACCCTGGAAGTGAGCATCTTTCAGCCACATCGCTTCAATATGACTTGTGCATCGATCTTTACTTCCACCTCTGCCTCATGCATTAAATCATTGAACTTACACTCTAGGTACTTTATTTTAGTCCTACTTAACGAAAGTTTTAACTCTAGGTTTTGTCTCCAAACTTCTAGCCTATCATTAACTCCATCACGTGTCTTGTCAATCAATACTATGTTATCTGTGAATAGCATACACCACAACACTTCCCCTTGAACATGTCGCGTCAATTGTTCATCCTATGGGCTGATCCGTGGTGCCACCTCATCACATCCTGAAAGTGGTTTGAGTCCTCTCCAACTGTTTTAGCTCAGGTCTCGGCTTCATCGTACATATCCTTAATAACCCTAATGTAAGTCATAGATACATCTCTAAAAGACCTCCCTAGGGACTTTATTGTACGCCTTTTCTTGGTAACACCATGTGTAGGTCTTTCTTCTATCCCTATACTGCATTAACATTTTCCTTACTAGATGAATGATTTCTGTAGTCGACCGCCTCAACATGAATCCAAATTAGTTTTCGAAGATGGACACTCCCCTCCTTATCCTTGTCTCCACCACCCTCCCCTCAACTTCCATAGTATGACTTAGTAGATTGATACCTCTCTAATTGTTGCAATTGTGACTATCACCCTTGTTCTTGTACAACGGGACCATTGTACTTCACCTCCACTCTTCTGGAATTTTAGAATGTCCTAAAATGGCATTAAACAACCCGGTCAGCCACTGTTTACCTGCATCGCCTGTGTACTTCCAAAAAATCCACCGGGATTTCATCTGGCCCAGTTGCTTTTCCTCTTCTCATCTTACGAACAACCCCCTCAACCTTTATGCACCTACAACACTCAAAACTCTACGACTCTCGTAATGTTTGGACTCCCCAATATGATATCCTTATCCCCCCTTTTTTCAACAGTTTACGGAAATATGTATGTCACCTCTGTCTAATGTGCATCTCTTCTACCAACGCTTTGCCATTCTCGTCCTTTATGCATCCTGATAAGCCTTTACAAGTTCATATCCCTGCTTTTCTTCTCGAGCTCTTCATACAAGTGCTCATAAGCTGTTGTCTTAGCCGTCGTGACGCTACCTTTCACCTGTCATGAAGAAAAAATTAGTTCAAATAACATATCTGTAGCAGCCTAACTGTTGATTTGAGTTTTTTCTGCCCTTGAATTTGGACAGCACATTGTATTAGTATACCTGATGAGTTGAATGTGCTTACCATTTCATACATAAAAACTAGCATGCGTCTTATTTTTTCTGCTTTCTTTGAAAATCTTTTAGTCATTAGCCAAAGTAACCATTCAGAGTTATGTTCTTTTGTTATAAGACTTTTACATTGTCATACTCTGATGAAAGATGTTATTACCTTTTGGGTTGCTTTAATTAAACGGCCCAGCTGCTCGCCCGCTTTCACAATATAGTTAGAATTCTGCTTTATTCCTTAGAATTATACGGACTCTAGTCTACAAGTTTTCTGATGAATTTTAATTTATTTATTTTTGCATTTAATTGCAGGTTGTGGCTGCCATGAGTTCAAAATTGCCCTTGATTAGCAGCGCAGTCATGAAAGCCACTGGTTGTGGTACGCTAATTTTTTTCTTTATACCATATATGTATATTGATTTTCTTTCTCCTCTTTAATTCTCTTCAGGAAAACATATGATTGTTTCTCTAACTGTGTTGATTGTGCTGCTAGTAATTCTGTTCTCGTGACATCTGCTATCAAGTCCTTTGTGTTTTGCTGTTTTAAATGGTAACCAGGCAATTACCAAAAATAGGGGCGGTTCTTTTTTCAAAATGGTGCAATTAAGCTGGATAGTGAACCCTTGTGCATAAGCTATATGCTTCTGATGGGTAATACTGCAATATTACAAAACATAGAAGCTCTTTTCCCCCTTTATGTTATGTGGGAAAATATCTTGAGTTTGAATAAGTGTAAGAAGTAGAGAACCTTGAGGTAATGGTTGTGGAAGCAGAGGAGAGAAGGCATTCACAAAATGCTCACCATGAAAATTGATTTCTTCCTGTTGGGTAATCCCCCAGCTACGGATTGTCAACATCAATAATTAACAATCAAGTAACTTAACAAAAAAATCTTAGCTTTAAACTGTGGAAGACATGTATCAATTCACCTATTTTTGGCTGTCTTGCAGAAAATAGTACTTAGATGATTGAAATGGTTAGGGGTAGGGATTGTATTGGTTGTAGCACAAGCAACACTGAATTTGTGCTTCGGCACTAAGCACTGTCAGGTAGTGTTAACTTAACTTCCCCTCCATAGTCTAACTGACACCATGGTGGAGGGTAGACGGCTAACCTAAAGCTTTTAGGTGAAACAAATATGTGGCTCCACAAACTTGGTGATGAGTTTCACTTGGATACCTCAACTAAAGCTTGTCCTTATTGAACACCTGAATTCCATTCAAATTATCCTATTAGACACAACTTGCTGATACTGCACATGAGGTGAATCTTAATCGTAGTACAGCACGTGAATTGTTCCAGCATTTGTCCTTCCTCATTCTCTCGACTAGCTTCCTCCACCACCATCACCATATTCAACATATTCCCTCTCCCTGCCACCACTTTATTCCCTCTCACTGTTATCAATTCTACCGTGTATCTACCATTTTCATTCATCTTCTCTTCCCAGCACACCATTATATCCACAATTCCTCTTCATCTTCTCTCCCACCGCTGCCACATGCACGAATTTTCAAATTGCAAAAGCTTATACTTTTTAATTCGAACTGTCAAACCATACCAAATATAATTTAATGGCTAGCACTATGTCAGTCACTGAATTGGGAGGGCGGGTAATTGGAAACAGAGGACTCCAAAGATATGGTGGTTTTCATTAAAACTTTCAGTTGATAACCTTCAAGAGAACTTTTTGATACTGCACTTTGATGGCCAAATTGATGGCAAAAAGATTCTCCAGGAAGACCTCATAGGGGTCTATGACGGTGGGAGTTCTGAATAAACATAATAGTATAGTATAATTCTTTTGTGTTGTCAAAAGCATTTTTCAGACCAAAAGTTGGTGGCGTTGTATGATTCGTTACTTTTGCCTTGTCCTTGTGCGTGAAGTTCAAACATTGTTTTTCCTACTGACTGGTCATGGATGGTTTAATTGGTACACATTAACTGAAGCCGAAGTATCTAATGGTTTGAGGTATTCAAGTGAAAATTGTTGCCAACTTTAGTGAGCTGCATATGTCTTTCACCAAGCTTTTATTAAACACATGTTGTGACTTTATTGGAGAAGATCGCTTCAGAATCTTGAGAGGAAGAAATGAAAGGAAAATAGGAGGAGAGGATTCAAAGAAGAGATTAAAAAAACATGTTTTTCTATGGTCCCAAAAATTCCACGAATTATCTAGTTCGTTGGTTTCTTCTTGAATTCGAATTGTTTGAATTCCTACACAAACTTTACCAAGTTTCAATTTGTCACAGGTGTACTTTACTATAATGTGTCTTTTATAACCTTTTTGAGAATGGTCACTTGGTCAGTATATCAAATTTGTTAAGAGATTTTGATGTTAACTTTTTTCAAAGCAAGAAAAATTCTATTAGTCAGTGTTTAGCCTAATTAAACTGTAACCAAAATCTCCAATATCCTTAATGTCTGTTTTTCTTTTCCACTTTCGCATTCTAATTTTTGAGACAAACAAAGGTCAACAAAAACAATAGCTACCAAACTAAGCTTTAGGGGTGGAAAACCCGAAAAAGGGCCAGAAGGAAAAGTGGAAAATTTGAAGACGGAGATGTTGAATTTCCTAATATAGGTACTTTGAAGTGTAATTTTGTAATCAGTTGGTGTGGGAGTACATTCTGCAGAACTTTGCTGCAGGAACTTCACTTATCATTAAATGAAAAAGGATGGCAACAGTTGAGTGCTTCACTTTGCTTCACATGCGTTTTAATGTCGTTTAAGACTAAGACCGGAAGAGGCGATACTAAATCATTGATATTTTACTGTATTTCAATCTTTTTCAATTTCTTTGTCCAAATATTTATTATTCATGTTTATAATTATTAGTCTTGGACCATACATATTCATATTTGTTTTCTCCATTTACACCTTTCTTCATACCCCCACTATTTGTTTACACTTTGCGTTTAATGCCCCAACACACCTTAGAGATTTTTTGCGCTTTTCTCCAGATGCCAATTATGTTTGCTCTCTCCCCTCACCTCTCCCCCAATTTTGATGTAAAATTACAGTCTGATTTTTCTCACGAAGGTTTAAAATGTGCAGATTCATTCAACTTGTTAGTTAACAACGGGGCAGCAGCTGGCCAGGTTATATATCACGTATGATCCCAAAACTTGCCAGGAATAGTTTGATACCATTATTAATCCAAACAGCTTCTTTTATGTGCTTTTGCTCTGATTGCTAGTATTGTACTTAAGAATGCTTATACTTGTGATGATTTGTTTTTTCATGGCAAATTCAGACCCATATTCATATAATTCCTCGTAAAGCAAGCGATTGCCTCTGGACTTCTGAGGTACTAATTTCCCTTTACGTTCCTCATTTACGTTTGTTCTGATAGCAGATGATAAAGTTGATTGTTTTACAGACCTTGAGTAGATGTCCGCTGAAGTCAGACGAGGCTCAGAAACTTGCAGATGGTATTAGAGGAAACTTATCAATTTCGAACAACATTGAAGATAGTAAGGGGCAAGGATCAAGTCTCATTGTAAACTAGGGATGTTGCACACATGTTCTGTCGTTCAGATCGAGGTATGCATACACACATGCAAAAAAAGAAAAGACGTGTATATATCATGCAACATCACTGATTCTGAATTCACCCGACTCTAGATTTTGAATTTGCCTCTGTTGTAAACTATTGTGAAAACATGAGTATACGGGGACGTATTTCGACTCGTTGTTCCATTTGTTTCCTGATTCAGTTGCTACAGGACTGATGAAATGAGCTGCATTTGTTGTAAATTAGCTTGTGAACTTCTAGTGAGTGTACATGAACAATCTTTGTTTTTCTTCTTCGTATCTATGAGACTTTAGGTGTCCAAACTTTTGCTCGATTCATCTACTTGACACCTCTAATTACGTATGATATAATATTATTTGTTTCGATATTTCGATATTTTTGAGTATCATAGCAATATCTTGAAATAGAAAATCTACTATATCATAAAATATAAAGTGATCAATTTCAGAGAAAACATGATTGTTGAAGTACTGTAACAAGGGAAAAAGGACAAATATACCTTTGTCATATTTTTGCGACATTGATGTCCGTGTCGTCAAAAAATTAGAACATATATGCCGTTTATATTAATAGACATACACGTGTCATAATTTTCTCCATCAGATGGACGGTATAAGTTTGTGTCATGTGTCCCTATTTAGTCTTCCGTTAGAATGAAGGACGTAATGTTGTAGTTTTTCAACGACAGAAACACTAATGTTTTAAAATATGACGGAGGATATTTACATATCATTTACAATAGTTCGAAATATATTTCTCATTTTTCCCTTATAACAAAGGTTTGACAGTATGATTTACATAAGGATATTTCTTTGGCACAAAATTTATTTTCTTTACTATTTTTTGACAAGGTCAATGTATGTTTAGATTTGAATAAGCAACCAATACAAATATATGTAATGTTTTCTGTTCAAACTATATTAAAATAATAAAATTGGGTAATTTAATTATATGGATTCGTATCCATAGAAAAAATCTAAATTTAAGTAGCAATGAGTTAATAGTTCGTCCCAAAGAATAATATTTTACATACAATTATAATTTAACTTTATTTTTTTTAATCGAATAAATTTTAACAGCAAATTTATTAATAATTTGTTTTAGATTACATATTATATATTACATTTCAATTTTTTTTTCTTTTTATAATTGCGAGTTTAACTAAATAATATCGCACAAATTAAAACGTGAAAAATATTACTTTTGGCTCTTGCAAGCTTTTTGTGTGATCCTATCCACAAACTTTTCTCACATGAGAAACCTATCCATCTTATCTCCATAAAATCTTGTACTAAAATATTTAAAGTGAAAATATCATTTTATTTAATCAATGAGTGTGATGGTATGACTAATTATTTTAATTAGAGATCTGAAAATTTGACTTTTGGTAATAGAGAAAAAAAAATTACGAAAGAACTCTTATTAAATTATTTTTAATTAGAGTATTCTACATTAATCTGAATTAATTGAGTTAATAAATTTTAATTATTAGATAATTAAATATAATTTACTATGGATAAATAGAAGGTTAGCTCCGCTCCATTATCATTAATGGTTGAGAGTTGAATAAATGTAACCCTTTTATCTATAAACAAAACTTGTCAAGTGTATTGGTATTTCCTCGCCCTTAAATAGATATTTTGATTCAAATTTTGAGAATTAAAAAAATATATTGTGATTATTTCACTAGGTATAAATCTCAATACTAATATTGAATACTGATTTAAAAACGAACACTACTTTCTTCTCTAATAACACCTATAACTCAACATAATTAATCAGATCAGTAAGTGTCGAAGAAATATAATTATTAAAAAAATTTAAAGCATTAGAATATGAATTTAGCCAACAACTCCTTTCAAAGGACAAGTAGGCATAGCCTTATCAAGATATCTAATCTATTAAAAAGATTAAAAAACATTATCCAATTATTCTTCACCAGTACCACTCTTTTATAAAATTAAAATTAGGAGTATGTCCATCTGGCTGTCATTTTGAAGTGACATTAACCTAACTAGTAATTATTCAAAAGTCGCTGAACTGTCTATTTTTAATTAGAGATTTTAAATTTGAGTTTTAAATATAATATTTTATTTATTGGAAGTGTCACTCTGAAAGTCTGAATGGATCATACAAAGCTTGATTCGAGTTGAGTCAATGCTTCAATGTAGGCTTTGAACACCAGATGAAGAAAATAAAAAAAAAACTATTTAAATGGTTAAACAAAAAATAAATACTTCCTCTTGTCTCAAAATAATTATCGTGTTTTTTAATTTATATGGCTCTTAATAAGCATTAATAAAGAAACTCTTAAAATATTATTACATAATTAAAAAAGAAAAAACTACTTGATTTTATCTTGGTTTCTATGATAAGTATTTTGAATAAGATAGTTTTAGTAAAATTAAAAAAAAAATTTGAGATGGAAGGGGTATGGTTTTGTCTTAAACTAGAAAATTTTGTGTTTTCTCTTAAATAATATTTGATATTTATTTAGTTTAGGATTTTTCAAAATATTTTACATTAATTTATTGATATATAATTAATTTCAAAATCATTTTATCCAATCAATTATACTAATGATAGAATTATTATATTATATAGAATATGTGATGAAATAATTCTACGAAATTTCATAAAATATTCTTACTTATTTCATTTTAATTTCTACGTACCAACAAAGGTTATCTAATCTATAACTCGATTATCCAAATCCACAAAGGTTGTAATACTACATTTTAATACAGTTTAAAGTGTATATAACTATTTACACAATAACCTCCATCAATTATCTAAGATATAAAACATTAATTAGTAACCTAATTAAAATAGTGGCTAACCTATAATTATAGATTATATATATATATATATATATATATATATATATATATATATATATATATGAACCTTTTCTAATCATTTAGCTTTTGGCTCTATTAGGATAAAAGAAAATTAAATAGGATCGTTATATATTAAACTCATTTTGTTGTTCACTTCGTTTAATAATACTTGTTTACAATATTAAAAATAGACGTTCAATAATATTAGTCTATTTTATAAAATTTATGAATGATTTTACACTTAATTTCTAATTTACCCTTATCATTAGTTATAAGCATTTTTCTATTACATTTTTCAAAACATTATATTTATTATATGAGTAATATTGTAAAGTTATCCTTCTATTTATATTTTCTTACTCTCTGTTTGGATCATTGCTACCCATTGTTTTATAAGATATTGTATTGTATTGTACTATATTGTAATGTATTGTATGCTAGATACAATGTTTGGGTAAATTGTATTGTTTGTTGTTGTTTAATGACATTTTTACTGTTTGGTTTGACTGTATCATATTATTATAATTTTTAAATTTACTAAAATGACCTTAATTATTCTAAGATAGGAGGTTTGATTGGGATTAAATAGGGTAAAGGGTAAAATAATATTATGAAATATCAAATAAGGATATAAATAGAAAAAAAAATTAAGTAACAATGAGAACACACCAAATTAGTTGTTCCGTAAAATAGGATTTTCATTATTATGTAACAACGAAATTTAATAGTACAGTACAATACAATACATTTTAAGTAATAATCAAAACAAACATTGTATGTATAGTAACAATATAATACAATACATTGATAACAATGATTCAAACAGAGTGTTAAAAGGTATGTCAAGTCAATAGTGAATAATTATTGTTAGAGTGAGCAAGTATTGGTTATAGTGCTCTGCAGCCCGACCCACTTAGGATTGAACACAAAGCTCCTTCATCACCTTGTCGTCATCTTTATAACTTATATTGTTCATGAAGTTTCGAAGTTTGAATTATATATATCCTTTTTAAATTTGTTTTAAAATATTTTACTTATGTGAGGTAGATAAAGATTTGCATTTATCCATCCTTTTTGAATTTTACTTTTAGAAATTATGCAAGCAAGGACGGATCTATATGGGTTAAGAGTGTTATCTCGAACTTCTTCAATAAGAAGATATTTTGTTATGTTCCGTCCTATTGTATTTATTGAAAAACCAAATACAACTAATTCATATCAAGTACAGTATACCTGTTTTTATTGTCGTATTCTACTGTATAAAATTATGAAATCACCTGTAATATACAAATTTGTCTATTTCAAAACCTTCATTTATTTTTTTAAGTTTATAGAAGGATCACATTAGAAGTCGTGCATTAAAATAAAATACTCAAAAAATAAGCCACATCAACCTCATATCAATATTTTCTTTGTGGGGTTTATTTTTATCTAATCCCATGGATAAGATAATTTATAGTACATTTTGGGCCCATTAGTCCATTAATATACATCACTATCATAATGATTATATCAAAAATTATAATAACCGTTAGATTAAAGCAAATTTGATCATCAACGGTCCTAATATGCCACGTGAATCACTTGCTTAATTAAAAAAAGCACACAATGGGTATTTGCCGCGTTACACTTTTTACACCATATTTGGATTAATCATTTTATCTCTTTTCCACATGGTACACAAAACGACAACTCTTTTTTAAAAAAAAATTAAAAATAATAATTATCAGAAGTCATCTAGTCCGGGTTACCGCCGGTAACCAGAGACCGCCGTGAACGGCGGTGTCGAAACCAACGGATCGGCACTTTACGGTGTATGCCTGATTCGACGGAGGAAATAACAACGCCTGGGTGTTCGTTGACGGAGTAATATTCGACGTCCGTTTGTACGGACCGAGCCATTTGTTTTGCATGAAACGGTGTTTCCTCCATGGAGGAATGTGTAGATCTCTGCCTTTCAACGATCGTCTAGCGGCGTCGCTCATTGTTCTCAATATCTGCTTTAATTCTTCGCTTTTTCCGACGAAAACTTTCGGTAGCGACTGCGATAACCGTTCGTAGGAGCTCATCGGTCTCGCGATCTCAAATTCCGCGGCGAAATCTAAATCGACGAAGTAACGAGTTTGACAGTTAACAGCGTCCGATCGAACAACATCGATGAACTCATAGTTACCAGCGGTAAGTCCACCGGAACTCTCCCATTTCGCTTTACATACAGCAGCATTATAACCAAAATCTCTCAAACACATCATCACATTCCTTCTGAGTACCGATTTATTCAATTTCAAACACGAATAAACTTCTAACGCTTTAAATACATGAGAACACAACACATTCCTAAACAAATCTGTATCGCTTTGAAAAATCATTTCCGGTACGTTATCAACTGACGACTCATCTAACTCAGTATCGGAGTTATCATTCTCCGACGACTGATTTTGATCCAAATCATCAGGGAAACCAAAAACGAGACCTGAAAAGCTAGGTGAAACGACGTCGGTATCAGCATCAGCGCTGTGTTCACTGCCGCTGCTGATGTAACCGAGTTCCCGGAGATCGGCGCCGACGATTCGAGCCTTCACTTTATCGTTTAACGGGTCAGTTACTCTCTTCATTCTGCCATTTCCAGACATTTTTTTTTTCTTCAGAAAATGAATTAAAATTATTTAAAACTTTTTAATTTAAGATAAAATAAGATAGAAGGTTTGGTTATATATAGAGTGGAGAAGTCTGTGGGGTTATAATTTATTAGCGAATATTCGAAAGGAGCTACGCCTTAAAAAAAAAAGATTTTACTATTTTTATCTATGGAGCCAAATAGATTTTTGCTTTTAATATGAATTTTAATTTTAAAAATTAAAATATTTTTATTTTTATCCATAAAGAAATCTAAACAAGGTTTTATAATGATGTCATTTGTCTATTTTTACGTTGGTTAATATTATCACAAATCTTTCTTTTAAAAAAAATATATATATATTTACAATTATGCATTGAATTTAATTTCACTTATGAAATTATGCCGAGTATATTGCTGGAATAAGGAATATGTTTTCTTGTAGGAAAAGTTATATTTTCATACTAATAATTATTACTAAAAAGATGTAATAACTTAAAATAAAATAAGAAACTAATATGGAAATTGTATTTAAAAAATTAGATGTGTTATTTAGTAGAAGAGTATACTCGATGATTTTATGCTTGAGACAATAAGAGTTCGTTTTACTTCATATAATAGAATAAAGAACAACTTTGGAATAAATATTGGAAATATAAATATTTACATAATTAATATAATATTTGATCTTTTATTACATAAAATTAAACCTTTGCATTATTTAACAATACATAATAGGACATTTAGATTGGTAAGATATTGTATAATCGATAATATAATAGTATAGAAACATAAGCAAAAATAAGTGTGTTGACAATAATGTTTGTCTTGTTAAGATCTCAAAAGAATGAAGTGTATGTAAGCGAATATTATTTTTATCTTAAAAAGATAGAGATATTATTTTTTATAAGTACTCGAATAAAGTAAAATATATTAATATTGATGATAAAAAATATAATTAATTATTTATTCCAGCATTTTTTTTTGCATAAATAAGTTTAAGAACGAAAACCAACCTAAGCACCTAGAATATTAAGAAAACAAATATGGTCTTATAATAATTTATATATCATTATCTATTGTCTAATTATTGTGTATCAGTTGTTGCATAAATATAAATGGTTCATAAACCAAACCATCATCAGCACCTAGATTAGAAAAATAAAACGTGTGGTTTTATAATAATAACAATTTAGATACAATTATCTATTTTATAATATATTTTTACACTATAATCTTTACATTATTGCATAAATAACTCTAAAGAAACAAAGCCTCACCACCTCGAATATTAAAAAGTATTCCATTAGTTTAGCAATAATTCACATATTGTATCATTATCCTTATTATAACTTTCGTGGAGTATTAAGGTTCCATTTGTTCATAAAAATAATATTCCTTATTAGGGGGATATTTTCTTGGTTTCAATTTATCTTTTATAGAAAAGAATTATATAATTACATAAACATTTTATTATATTCATAAATTTTATTAATAATTTGAAATAATTATATATTGTCTCACAATTTAATGATTTATATCAGATTTTAAGTTGAATATTTACGTGAGTCACATTAGATACACATTATATATATGTCTAGTGCGATTCACATCTGAAATATTCGATTCGCAAGCGAGATTTGTTTATGTATTCCAAATATATAAAAATCACATTATATGTGTCTATCTAGAATACCAGATATATGAGTGAGATATGAGAACGACGAACAAGATCAAATAGAGTCGAGCAAAATTTGCTTACATATACATAGATACATTCAATTTTGCTTGGATCAAAATCTAAAATAAATTATTCCTAATTTTGATCATATATTTTGAGATACGTGTATCGAAATGTATTCCGATGGATCAAAAATTGATAAGATAATTAATATTATAAATTAACATATATCCAAATATTATACTCTCTCTGTTTTAAAAAGAATGATCTACTTTCTTTGCTAGTCTGTTTGTGTAGCATAGAATAACCTCTTTCCTTTTTTAACAATATTTTTTTACGTGACATGTTTAAAATTATAAAATTAAAAAATAAATTTATACATTTCACATAATTTTAAACCGCAAAATTCAAAATTTTCTTTATTTTTTTGGAACTATATATCAAATCAAACAATGATCACGAGATACATACATATCGCAATAGAATACTCTTTTTTAAACGGAGGGAGTACTCTTCTATTAGATAAGTATAAATTAAAAAGGGGAAGTGAACTGACACCTGAAAAAGGATATACTGAGTTGTATGCCAGTAAAGGGTAGGGGTAAAATTGGTAATATCTAAAGTTGTAGGGGGCATATCCAAAAGTGCCGATAAGATTATTCTTGTCGTACATACCTGAGTCGTGGTGTTCTCTTATTGGTCCACGTATAATTAAGCCATGTAAAGCATTTGTTATGCACGTGATTGTCACGTGAGGACAAAAGAAGTTGAAAAGGGATTTAGTTTGTACTCATTTTTTGGTTTTAGTAAAGTTCATTTACAAGACTATTAATAGGTTGACCCTTAGGAAATTGGGAAGGTAAGGGGAAGAGTAAAATAGATAATTACTATATCGGATTCATATTAGTTGTTCACGTTATAACGTATTTGATAATAGAGTGACAAGTATATTTTTGTAAATTAATTTAAAAATCAATGTTCTGAATCAATATAGTTATACAAAGTAAAATCTTTATTAAGTATAATAAGACCGAAATATGTGTCTGATTGAATTTAATAACTTTGATTAAAAATTTACTTTTTTCTGAATTATTTTACTTTATCACATTTTTTATTTACATATTTTAAGAAAAAATATGTGTTTTGACTATCTTTTATCATTTAAAAATATTAATGTCTCATATGAAAAAGACAAAACAAAGGTTGATCTCTTTGCAATAAATAAATAAAAAAGTTAATCTAATGAATCTCAATATTGGAGTATGTACGTATATTTTTCGCTTAGATTTTCTATATTAATAGTCAATGCTTATTACTTTCAAAAAAAATAATTATTAAGAGCAAAATAAGAAGAATATAACTAATTATATCATGATTGTTTAAAAATGATAATTACTTTGGACTTTTTAGGCACAACCTTAAAAGAATTAGAATGGTGAACCTATAAATATCAAATTTTTTTTAAAAAAATATTCTTCTATATAAATATTAAATATTTAATATAAAAAAAAAAGAGAAGAAGAGACAAGTGTGTATAAACATAAAACAAAAAAAAAAGCTACTCTATTCTTCTATTTTTTTTTTGTTTTTTTAATTTAATTTGTCATAATTTGAAGAATATAAAAAATTAATGATATTTTTTTTTTATAAAATAGATTAAAATAAAATAAGACTCGTCGTATGTCTCAACGTGAAAAATGGAACTAGTTTAAATTATATATACATTAATTTTTATGTTATTTAGATTTTTGATATTCAATCATTTGCCTTAAAAAAGAAATTAATCACGTTATTTGTGCAATATTATACTACGACAAAAAATAATACAATCAATTTAAATATTATATTTATTAACATAATATAGTATAATATGAGTATATAATATTAATATGTTATAAACTATATGTAATGACGAACCAAATAGAATAGAATGCTTAAAAGTGAAATTAAATATTTTTTTAAAAAATTATTGTATTCGATTGAATGCGTTTAGAGAAAAAAATAAAAAAAATTCATGTTATCTTTGGAAACACTTGGTAGATGAGATGATGTAGAGTTTTGGAGTGACCTATAAAAAACTGACAGATGAAATGATGTACAAATTTTTGGATGTATTTATAAATGGATGGTTATTGTGTTATGCCTTCCTTGAGTTAGAAGAAAGTTTGCTGGCATTTGTGGGTTCACAAACATTTTTGACACGTTTCTCCCATCTAGAAATTTCAAGCTAACACCACGTGTTATCAGTAGATATATTTCTTTTTTTTAAAAAGAAGAACAAGAGAAGATTACAAGGTGAAGAATCAAATTCTGATTAATAAAATGAGAATTTAGATAGTTAATTAATGAAAATTTTCACATATAACCACTTAAAAATAATTAATTACTCTCTATAGCTATAGTTTGATAATTACAATATGTAGCTACATGTTATATGGAGGAGAGAGGCGAGCGGGACTGTGAGAGAGGAGAGAGGAGAGAGAAAGGGGGAAAAGAGTGGGAGAAAGGTGAATTGTATATGTATATTGATTAGATAATTGTATATTATACATATGTAATTGTATATATGACAAGAGAGATTGGGAGAGGGAGGAGAGAGGCGAGCAATACTGGGAGAGAGAGGAGAGAGGCGAGCGAAATCGAGAGATGGAGGAGATAAGCGAGCGAGAGAGAGATGAATGGTATATGTATATAAAGAGAGGCGAGCGATATTGAGAGATGGAGGAGAGAGGCGAGCGAGAGAGTGGAAAAAGGTGAATTGTATATGGATATATATTACACATATATTTGTATATCCTGACGAATTATACATATACAAACATGACGAATTATACAAACTCGAAGTCAGCCCACATAATTAATGTATAATGTTAATCGCAAATGATAATTGTAGCAAACTATAACTATAATAAGTAATTAAATAGTATAAATTTGCTTAGCTGCGTAATTTTTCCTTAATTAATCGGTGTAGACCCTCAAATATGAAGGGCTCCATTTTCTAAAGCAATACAGTAATAGATTATAATGTGTTTTTTTTATAAAAAAAAAAGTATGATGTAATAATATTGTACAAAAGATAAACTTTTAATATAAAAGAAATAATTATTAGGAAAAGTTTAAAACATCATGAGTATTAGGTGTTAAACAAATTGATTATATTATTAATTGAATACAAATTAAGAAGATATTGAGTTATAACAAAGTTATTCTTTACATTTCAAAAGGCTAGAAAAATACACTTTATTAAATCATATATTATCACTTCTTAATAGTTTAATGCCATTATTCAATTTTGATCTTAAGCCACAACTACCGAATTTGAGCCTCACCTATAATCAATTAAGATAATCCAAATACTGGACACAGCTAGAAATACTGCAGTAATATTTCAAACTACTAAAAAATGTTAATAATGAAAGACCAGTCATCATTCTGAACTTATGGTAAAGGCAGTGCATACAAACACATAGACTCTCAAAATTAAAGCTTTGATTAACAAAGGAAAAAAAGAAAAAACACAAACTAGTCTGGACATTCCGAAAGACTCACTTAAGCAGAAGCACCAGATGCCTTGCCTTTCTTCTTTTGAAGTTTCTTCATATAGAATTCCAACTCTTTCCCTTCCAAAATGTACCTGTCAGAGTTTCAGTTAAGCCAAATCAGCAAGAGGAACGAAGTGCAAAAATAGGATTTGGGGCGGGGAGAAGGATTACTGGGCCTAAGCTTACCCATCAGCTCGGCCACATTGACCAGGGCGGGATGAGATGCAGGCATATAGCCTACCAGAGCTGAATTGCTCTTCAAGGTGACTATCAAGTGTACGATCCTTCTGACGTTTCTCAATTTTCCGGACTACATGGTTGCTCTTTTTAGCTTCCTCAGCAGTATCTCCCTCCTTCAATATTGACATAAGAAAAGTATCAGTATATACACTAGTAAATATATCACACACTTCTCGCACATCACTTAACAAATCATTGAATGGAGTCACTAGCTAATATTCATATATAGAGAAAAAGAGGAGAAAAAACAAATTTAGTATGACACTTGTAAGCAATCTACAGATCCCTTGCTATAAATAACATTTAAGTAGAAGTGTAAAACGGTCGGACTATTTTGAGGTACCTCGGTTGTAGTTTCCTTCTTAGCGGCCCCTTTCTTTTTCCTACCAATGTCAATACCATAGTGCTGGAGGTACCACTGTTTAAATGGTGCTGCATCAACTTGAACGATTGCACTCTTGACAAGAGTTTGTGTGCGGACAAGCTCATTGTTCGAGGCATTGTAAACGACATCAAGGATACGAGTCTTGCGTGTGACTGCCTCACTACCCCATGAATAGTTTCCTGTATCCAATCTCAGTGCCCTCCACTTCACATTACCACCACGCACACGAATTCGTCTGACTGTCTTGTTACCAGAAATCTTGGTATTAGCTGGTTGACGTCCAAGCTCATACCTTTAGAGGATAAAAAGAAGATAAGGAAATTGAATCAAACTCCACGACAGGTAGGGAAATAGGTACTATAACATCGACTGCTTAGATAAAGTTACTTTTCCAAACATTTTAGCTCCACGACAGTCATTTTTTCTTGCACTGAAAAAGGCATATACAGTAAACTACTACTTCTACTCTGATACTCTAGTAACTAAAAGTAGCAAAGTTAGTCATATCATCATCATATAGCCCAATTGCCCAGAGGTATTCTTAAGTTACAAAGAAGAAACATAAAATCAAATTCCATTTTTTCACAAGAGAGCAATTAATTAACCCCAAGAATCTAGTTTAATATAATGTCATTGATTCAATAGGAGAACGTCTATGAAGCTCAACGAAACTTGACCAGTCATTTATAACACTTCAGGAACAACAGACAGAACCAACCTCACAATCAAATCAATTCACAGTGAAACATAGTGTTGCTAAAAAAAAAAACTCACACTAGCCACAAAGTAAGAGCTTTAAGCAAGAAGCAAAGTACACAACCACAATATTCATCTTAATATAATATCTTTTTCAAAATGGAAAGGAAAATGGCCTCAGAACGACATAGATGAAACTAAAACTTGTGAATAACAGGACAACTACTAATCATTTAACAAGAATATTAGTAAGAATCGTTTTTTCCTACATTTCTCTTTATTCATTTCCATATTCTGAACTCGGATTCAAAAGTAATCCACCATTTCTCAGTAAAACACACTTTTTCCTCATGGAAACAACCTCTCTAGCTCCCGAGGTAGGGGTAAGGTCTACGTATACTCTATTCTCCACATACCCTACCAATGGGATTACATTGGCTATATTGTTTTTTTTTAAGAAGTGAGACTTACCTAAAGCATATCACTTCACAAGTAAGCAAGCCTTTGTTTTGCATTGCTTCTCCATGGCGATTTGGTAATGAATGAACTATTATAAATTTTGGCATTTCATTAACAGAAGACAGGCTAATGAACACACACACCAGTCAATCAACTATGTTCCAACATTAGACTAGTTCGGATCGCGCATACATCAATCAATCAACCACGACTCAACCCTAAAACTAGGTAACTCAGCATATGCAGATGCACACAAACATATACAACAACAACATACACGGCATAATCCACAAGTGAGTCTAGAGAGGCTAGGATGTACGCAAATCTTAACTAAATATGTGAGATAGAGAGAATGTTTCCGATAAACCTCAAATACACATATATATATGTACACATGATATATAACGAGATAGGGGGCAAATTAACATTATAAATTTTGAATAGAGGAAACACTGACTTTCGCTTCTTCCTCCAAGTTTTCTGCTTGCCACCAGTGGCACGTCTCTTGTGCATAGAATCTCTTGAGATACCTTTACAACATACATAAACAAAACACATAATATTATCAAATTCATCATATATTTTTCAAATAGTTAAAAAACGAAACTATACAAAGATAATCACATCAAATGAATCTGCAGAAACAGCAAAAATGGCAGAAAATTTGAGATAATTACCCATGATTGATGAGAGCTTAAGCTGACCTTACTCCTTCACTCTGCTCTCCTCCTTGTAGTGAGATGAAAAGATAACTAAAAACCCTAGCTTCAATTTGGGCCTTAACTAATGTTGGGCTTAATTAAGATCATAGTAATTTATGGGCTTTTCAATAATACGGACCACTTCAGCCCTAGATTATCCCAAATAGTTTTTGGGCCAAAAAATTAGTTTTTACATTCTTATAAAAAGTTAAAACTTAGGAAAAACTAGCGGAATGACCTGGGAGACTCCTATATTTCGTTTGTCAATTGAACCCTCATACTTAGCAGTTTACTAATTAAATCCTTAAACTCATTAGAACACAATATTTCAAATCATTTTCTCATCTGATCATTGTGCGTGTGATACACTCAAGTATGTCTGATTCACTAGATCGTCAAGAAGGAAAACGAAGGCAATATCTTGTGCTTAAGGCCTCAAAGACATCTTATTTTTCTTTAATAAATTAAGTGACGACTTTGTGTCAAAATTGTATTTTCTTCGAGTTGAAAGAAGTAAATTGGTTTGAATTATGTTTTTTAAATTACTTCATAATTTTAAACTAATAAAACACACGTTACAATGCCATTACAAAATTCTTTAAAAAAATAATCGATTATTAGATACCAAAAAATAAAATGTGATTTTCTTTTTGCCCAATTTTAGGCCACATTATGATGGACAAAATTTCCAATTTTTCCTAATGTAATTTAAATTTTGTTTTACTTTCAATCTTTTATGATGTATCATAGTTAAAATATTTTTTCACTTACCACATATTTTTTAGAAAATCAATACAAGCTAATAAAAATTACTAATTTTTTAGTTGTAACAATACGATAAAGGATCTAAATGTTTGGCAATACAATGACAAAATATTTAGAAAATATTTTGATAACAAAAATAAATGTAGGGCTATATTATGCCAAATTTTAATCACATTATATTGTTATTAAGACATTTCCTTAAAATACATTTAAGCTATTAGATATAAAAAAAAATGAAATGTGGGCCATTTTAAGCCAAATTTTAGGTCACTTTGCGATAGCAAAATTCCTAATTTTCCCAACCCAATTTTATGTTGCTTTCTATCTTTTGTGATGCATAGTATATATGATACAAATATATCCGAATCTATATATATATATACATTGTAGAATTCTACAATGAACAAAAGATACATTCTACCTTTGTGTTGCATCGTGAGAAATATTGTAAATGACAATTTTATTTATTGTAGAATCTTTTAACATAGGACAAAAAATTTAATAGACATTATACGAAACTTTATATACTTTTAAAATAATACTAGTTAAGTGTAAATGATTTACACGTGCGTATCATGTTAATTAACAACAAATATATATAAAATATAAACATAATAATACTAACACAAATATTTGTAGCAATAGTTGAATTCAAAGTAATTGAGTATGCTCTACACCTGCATTTTAGTTAAAGCGTTGTTAGCTATAAGTAATATTTATAATTATAAATATGATCCTTGGTGTATTGTAAAAGGAAGTTTTAGTTAATTTCAAAGCATAAATATTCTTAAAACAGCTAAATTAAACTTTGTGTAATATAAAATTTATTTTTTAAAGATAAGATAATTGACTTTTTAAAATCATTCGTATGTGCAATTTAATTGAGGAAAATACATTTAGATATATGAATTTTTGTTGCCAGATACACTGAAATAGAGAAAAAGGCGAACAAGACAATCATGTATTTGATATACATGTCAATCATATAGACACTATACATGTATCCACTGTGATTCACATGTATTTGGAACACCAGATACATAAGAGAGTGGTGCGCAAGATTTATTATGTATCTAAATACATGTGAAACCATTTGGTCAATGTATCTAGAACAATTTACTCTTAATTTTGACCTTATTTATTTTAAAATATATGTATTTGAACACATCAAGTTTGGTAAGATTCATAATATTACAAAATAGAATGTATTTAACTAATTAACATCTAAACTAGTAAAATTCATCTAAGTTTTCCTATTTAAATAAGCAATTAATATATAGGCTTAATGAATAAATAAAAATAAAACATGCTTAGCATTGAGACAATTATAAAAAAGGTTGATGTATTTTTAGACAAAAAAAGTAAATTAAGAATATTTTTGAACTATTTCTAATTGGTTAAACTTATTCTCAAAGAAAAAAAAAGGATTAGTATATTTTTAGACAAAAAAGTAAATTTAAAAAAGTACTCCAAAATTTATAATAAAACTAGATAAATAACTAATAAGCTTCCAAATTTGAACACTACTACGTAAATTAGGAAAAAAGTATCAAAGTATGATATTTGTGAAAAAAAATCATAAATTTGAGTTGGTTAAGGATTCTACTAAAAAAAATTCCATAATTTGAATGGAATTAGTATTCTTGTTCTATTAATTAAGCTTCTCATCGTCTCATAATAATATTACTTTAAATTTCACCAAATTTTCACACAATTCAATATTTTCCTCTGTTTTCATAATTAAATTTTCGATCTTCTTTAATGGATTGTGTTTGTTCATTCTCCAAAATTTCACTGCCTCAATTTCGACGATTTTCTTTATTCAATTTACAGAGTAGTACTCTGTTTAAGAGCAAGCCAAAGAAAAAACCATTGCCATTAATGGTTAAATGTAGAAATAATAATAATAATGACGATGAAAAATGCATGTTTAATGGTTTAACAGCTCCATTAGTGCCAACGACGGAAACAGGGAGATTGTTGAGTGTGTTTATGCAGAATGACAAAGCATTGTTTAACGGATTTGTGGAGAAAGAATTAGAGAGATTGGATTGTATGAAGAATGATGCGTTACTTCGAAGCGTTTTTAGCGTGGGCACTGATGAAGCTATTCTTCATAGGTTCGTATTCTAATTTCAATAAGAGTTTAAGTTATATGCAATGACGTTTCTTGGTTAGAAACCTATGTTGTAGACTTGTAGTGACTTGTAGTCATAAGTCTAATTTAATTGTGTTTCCTTCATTGTTGTGTCTGTTAGCTTAGGATTAATATGTTGTCGTTGTAGGTCAACTCACTATAAGAAAATGTGAATTATATGGAGATTTTCTAGGAATTAGTATGAAAATTTGAGGAAAATAAGTTTCCTATGAAATTTCATACTAATCCATAGATATAGTTTTTTTGTAGTGACTTAAATTTATCCAGGGGCGGAGCTACCCGTTTAAAAATTACCCTAGGTCAAAATTTGGTTTAATAAATATAATATACAAGGGTTAACATCAAGTTGAAAGTTTAGTGTATCTGGTTAAGGAGTTGTTTGAGGTTGTGTGTTCTATCCCTACATATGTTTTACTTTATATTTTGACGTCCTTTAATAAAAATTCTAGCTCCGCCACTGCTTTACTCTTGATTTTTATTTTTGTGTTCTCGAAATTTTTTATTTTGTGCATCTTAAGTACATTAATTGGATAGATTTGGAGTATAGTTGCTAGAGCAGGTGTAGCATCAACCCAAAACATAACAACAAAAACAGCTTATAGCGACACATATTAATAAATAGTGTTAAAAGTCTTTATCAACATTAGTTAATAGTCATTGGATCCAATGTCGCTATAGGTTTTAGGGACAGTAATAAAGAGGGTTAATTGTGGGTTAAAATGACTAAGTTATGGGACTAATTATCATATTGTGGATAAATGAATGTTGATTTATGTATTATGATAGTAGGATGTTATGTATATGAATACAATGAAATGTTTACTAACATTTGAGTATTTCGAAATACCAGGAGAATTTCTGAGAAGATAAAGCTGGAATGTCGAAATGCTGTAGAGGATATTATGTACATGTTCATAGTCAACAAGTTCTCTCAGATAGGAGTGCATATGGTTCCTAAGCTTTCCAATTGTATATGCAATGGAAGACTCGAGATATTTCCCCGTAGGGATTGGGAACTCGAGTCTATTCATAGTGTTGAAGTACTCGAAATGGTTAAGGAGATAGGATGGGAAGACATGAGCAAGTCGAATGTGAAAGATAGTTGGGGCCTAACTCAAGTCCAAAAGGATCAAATCCGTCATGTCTATGGTGCTTCAATTTTGTATGGATACTTCTTCAGGTCAACATCGTTAAGGTACCATTTAGAACAGAGTTTTGATAAAACTTATAGCAACATCTCATTTCCGAGGTCATGGCTTTTAAAACAAAAAGGTGTTCCCTTAAGTGACACAGGATCAACATCAGTTGATCCAGTGTCACTTAACGTGAGGAAGAAGTATGACAATTTTAGGTCTTATGTTACGAATCTTGACAATGAAATAATGATAATGTGTTCAAAACCAAAATTTAAAGAGGCAAAGAGTCTGATTGAGAAGCATTGTTCTGCACTTTTTGGCAATGAGAGTAATGAGGAAGTCTCAACCTCGTTCGCGAGTCTGAAGAGGTTTGGGTTGGAGGCAATTGCATTTGGTTCTTTCCTTTGGGACGCAGAAGATCACGTTAGGAAATTTTATCAACTCGAGGAGTTTTGATCTCATTTACATTTCACATAACGAGGAAGTTCACACTCGACTAGTTTCACCATGTAAAGGGGGAAAATGTTTTTCACGATACCACATTGTACTTCTGTATCCCGTTTATCAAACAGGGTACAGAAAGAAAGAGTCTCTAGGTTATAGTATGTATATAGTAGTTGTCAAAAGTTTACTGCAGTTTTCGTGATGTATAAAGGATTTTGCTATTATCTAATCTTAAATATTTGAAGAAGATTTGGAGATGTATAGAACTTTCATTATTGGCAATTAGTTAATATTTAACTATTTATTCTTTATATGATATTTAATGAATTCCTTATTATAGTTGAATTCAGCTTATTTGGTATTTTGATAATTTGAAATGCAGTTGATTGATTATTTAGGAATTAAGATGGTCTTTTTGTTGGCCATGACAGTGTAATTAGCGGTGGATATAAAATTTTCACTTAAAGAAAAGGGTGAATTCGAAATAAAGTAGTGTTGTCCTCAAAAGAAGTTTTTCTCAACCTTATTTTGTGACATACTTCAACAACAACAGCCTGATCCAAATCCCCCGCTTCCGCATGATGTGTTCGAAAAATAAAAATATAATGGCTTGATCTAAAACAATACATTTGATTCAAAATTTCAATTGAAAAATATTAAAAGTTGTTTGGAGTGTAAAGATGGTTTTGCAAAATCGGAGTTAAAATAATGGCATGATTGAGTATTTTCTTAAAGGACAATGACGTAGATGAGCCAAATTTTAGCGGATGACATGAATGAGTCTTTTCTTAAAGTGACAATTTTTTTTTAAGCATGACATCTATTTTTAAAAGATAAAAGGTGACGACGTTTAGTTAAGGTTTACATAGTTTTAATTAATGTATTTTAGTGCAAAGAAAAACATAGAAGACGATAATAATCAAGCAAAATCTTTATTAATGGCAAAATCAAGATTTTCATTGAGTTTTTTTCTTTTTAAGAAAAACATGCTAAATAGTACTAACAAATAAGCGTGTCAAATTACATATTAACGAGTCAGATCAAATATGAAAGTCTATACTTGATTTCAATATTAAATCGTTGCGTAAAAAGTTAGTTCGAACTTAAAAGAGACTTAAACAAGCAAGTAACAAAAATATATAGCTTCGCTCTTCATTGTACCAGATTTCAATCACCAATTTAATTAGGAGAAACTATCTTATTAAACATACTTCATACTATATATGCAAATTTTATCTATTCTTTTAAATAATTATGTATTTCACTATTAATTAAATTCATATATATAAGAAGATATATTTAGATGTACGTATTTTTGCTATCAGATACACTAAAATAAGGAGAGAGGCTACCGAATCTCAGACACATATGAATTACACTAGATACTACTCCATATCTTGTATGAAAGATAGGAGAGTGACGAGCGAGATTTGTTATGTATCCAGATATATGCAAATTCACTTGAATACAATGTATGTAGAACAAATTATATATAATTTTGACCTTGTTATCTCGAAATACACGCATCTGAACGCACTGAAATCTGATAAAATTTATAATATTGCAAACTAAACTGAAGCAATTAACACCTAAACTATTGAATTTATATAAGTTCTCCCATTTAATTAAGCAATTAATATATAGGTTTAATGAATAAATAAAAATAAATAGCTTTGAGACAATTATAACAAAGGTTAATGGTAACCAAAAGATATAACAAGGATACTTTTAGGGGGGAAAATAGGGCAACTTTCACATATAGTAAACATAAAATTCATATTTGTATACTATAGCAAAGTTTGCATAATTGTGCTTTATAGCAAATTTATATATGTATAATTCGCTAAACATATACAATTGAAGCGAATTGTACAAAACGAGAAAGAGAGAAATTATATACAATTTGAATTGTATAAAACAAGAAAGCGAGAATGACAGAATTGAATTGTATAAAACGAAAAAGAGAGAAATTATATACAATTTGAATTTGTATAAAACGAGAAAGAGAGAAAGGCAAAAACAGACTTGTGCAGGGAATATACAATTGAATCGAATAGTATAAAACGAGAAAGAGAGAAATTATATACAATTTGAATTTGTATAAAATGAGAAAGGCAAAAGAGACTTGGGCAGGGAAATATTTGTATTGTATAATTATAAGTGTATAGGACGAAGATATATGTATTTGCATGCGTTTATACAATTTTATCTCGCGTTTTACAATTAGAAACACAATTTATACAATTTTGTTGTATAAAGCGAGAGACGCGAGCGATAGGAATAATCGAGAGAGAGGGAGAGTGGCGAGCGAGAATATGAGGGAGAGAAGAACTGACAAACAGTTTGCTATGGAACACAAATAAATCAAAGGGTAGCTACTATATTTATTTTATATTATTAGTTTGTTATTCTATACAATTATCCCAAAAAATACTCCAAAATTTAGAATTAAATTAATTAAATAAACTTCCAAATTTTAACAACACTACTACGTAAATTAGGAAAAAATGTATTAGTATAATTAATATTTGTAAAATTTTCATAATTTGAGTTGGTTAAGAATTCTTTTCTTACTACTAAATTTTCATAATTTGAAACAGATTAGGATTCTTCTACTTACTATGAAACATAATAATACTACTTTCAATTTCACCAAACATTCACACCATTTTAAATATTTTCCTCTGTTTTTCATAATCAAATTTCGTTAATGGATTGTGTTTGTTCATACTCCAATATTTCACTACCTCAATTTCGACAATTTTCTTCATTCAATTTACGATATTTACAGAGTAATACTCTGTTTAATAGCAAGAAAAAGAAAAATTCATTGTCAATAGTAGTTAGTTGTTGCATTAACAATAATAATGGCGAATTAACGGCTCCATTAGTGCCAACAACAGAAACAGGGATATTGTTGAGCGACTATTTGCAGAATGACAAAGCATTGTTTTACGAATTTATGGAGAAAGAATTGGAAAAATTGGAATGTATGAGGAAAGAAGCATTACTTCGATGTGTTTATAGCGTTGACACCGATGAAGTTATTCTTCATAGGTTCGTATTTCACTAAGAATTTCAGTTATATGCACTAACGTCATACATACTATATATATATAATTGTTTGTTGTTGTAGGTCAACTTAACCTTACTCTTTTAACTTAGTGGTTCTAACAATTTTTAATTGTCAAGTAAAATTGATTTCAAGCAAACTTTTTAATAGTTTAATGATGTAAACATTAGTGGTAATAAATTTTTAATTGTCGTTAAATATATACTTATAGCGGCAATTATCACTTTTTGTATATGTGCCTAAAGTCTTTAGCGATATTGTATCTAATGGCACTTAATTAATGCATATAAAGACTTTAGCCTTCTTTATTAATATGTTTATTTATTGCCCGCTAAAAGTTGTTTTTGTTGTAGTGAAAAAAGCTAATTCCACTACATAGCCGCATTTAGTCCTCTTTGTAAATGTCCCTAAAGCCTATAGCGAGTCATCTTTGTAAATGTCCCTAAAGTCTATAGTGACATTGGATCCAATGACAATTAACTAGTGTCTGTATAGGCTGTATCACTCTTTATTAATGCGTATATTTTGAAATGACAGGAAGATCTATGAGATGAAAAAAGTGGAATGTCAAAAAGTTGTAGAGGATGTTATGTACATGTTCATAGTCTACAAGTTCTCTGAAATTGGGGTGCATATGGTTCCTAAGCTTTCGAATTGCATGTACAATGGAAGGCTCGAGATATCACCATGTAAGAACTTGGAACTCGAGTCTATTCATAGCGTTGAAGTACTTGAAATGGTTAAGGAAATACGATGGGAACACATGAACAAGTCGAATGTGAAAGATAATTTGGGACTCACTCAAATCAAAAAGGATTATATTCGTTATGTGTATGGTTCTTCGATGTTGTATGGATACTTCTTAAAGTCCGCTTCGTTGAGATACCATTTGGAAAAGAGTTTTGATACAACTTCTAACAACCTATCATTTTCAAGTTCATGTCACTTGAAACAAAAGAGTGTTCCCATAGGATCGACATCAATGTCACTTATCGAGGGGAAGAAGTACGACAATTTTAAGTCTTATGTTGAGAATTTTGATAATCAAACAATGAAAATGTGTAGAAAACCAAAATTCAACGTGACGGTGAGTCTGATGGAGAAGCATTACTCTGCTCTTTTTGGCGATGAGAATCAACATGAGGTAGTTTCAACGTCATTCGCGAGTCTGAAGAGGTTTGTGTTGGAGGCTGTTACTTTTGGTTCTTTCCTTTGGGATGCAGAATTTCACTTTAGGAAATTTTATCGACTTGAGGAGTATAGATCTCATTATTATTGACATAACGAGGAAGTTCACACTCGACTAGTTTAACCATGTTAGGGGGGGGGGGGGGGAATGTGTTTTCCTCGATACCACGTTGTGCTTCTGTGTCCCGTTGAATAGAAAGAAAGAGTCTCTAGGTTATAATAGTTGTCAAGTATAAAGAATTTTGATATTAGAACAAGATTTGGAGATGTATAGAACTTTCATTATGGCAATAGTATTGTACATTCCTTGTGCTTTATTTTCAACTTCTTTTTAGAACAAATAACTTATGACTTTCATCGTACCGTGAGTGGTGGATCTATAATTTTCTCTTAAGGAAGAAACAGATCCAAAATAAAATAGTGTTGTCCTCAAAAGAAAATCTTCTCAACTTCTTTAAAACATACTTCGATAACCACAACATAATCCAAATCCTCCCCTCCAGCGTGTTCAAAAAATAAATATAGTGCCTAAAATTTAAAATTGGAAGTTCTAAATCTGAACCTCCTAAACCATTGAAGTCAATCTCTTCTCTTGTATTCATATACTCCCTCCGTTTCACAAAGAATGACCTAGTTTGAGTTGGCACGGAGTTTAAGAATGACCTAGTTTGACTTGGCACGGAGTTTAAGAGTATAAAGAAACTTTTGAATCTTGTGGTCCTTAATTAAAGTTAGGTTAAATGTACAAAATTGCCCTTTGATCTTGTGGCCTTAAATATGCCATGTGGAAAGTTGTTACCAAAAAAAGAAAGAGGTCATTCTTTTTGAAACATACTAAAAAAAGAAGGAGGTCATTCTTTTTGAAACGGAGGGAGTATATATATATATATATATATATATATATATATATATATATATATATATATATATAAAATTACCTTAGATAAAGTGATTTTTAATCGTGCCCCGAGGCCCCTCCAACCCCCCCCTCCTCGAGGCACCTTTGTGCCCCGAGCCCCCCACCCCCCCACCCCGTCTCTAAAGGGCCTTTGGATCAACTAGATAGAGTGTGGTAGGAGAGCTAGTTCAAACACCTTTGATAAAAATACGAGTAGCCCCACATTCAAACCCTCCTTCTCCTCCCCCTTCCCCTTTTTTTCTTTAAAAAAATATATTTTTTATTTTTTAATTCAATTATTAAAAAAATCATTATTCATGTAATCATTATTTGTTTTTTTGTTTTTTTTTTAGTTAAAAGATCTAATTATAATTTTGTAGGGTGGTATTAACTATTAAGAATGCAGCACTTCTACTAATTTCCACTTACTAGTTCTTTTTTAAATTAATAAAGTTTCATTGTTCTAGAGAATATAAATTTTCCACAAATTACAATTAATTTTCCATTCCCTTGAGAATACCATTTTTCAACCACTTGAAACTAGAAAGTTACCCATTCTGTCAAATATTTACGATCAATATCTAAAAACATATTTATTTCCTTTTATTTATATGTTTTTAATTAATAAAAAAATTACACCATTGTTCAAAATAATCTCTTTATTTTCACAAAACAAAGTTTTCAAAAGTAAAATCTAAGATAATAGTGCATATTACAAGCACGTGATTAACATCTTATTAGCTTAAATTAAACTTTACTAATACATTAAATTCAAATTATAAACGTGTCAAACATAGAAAGGTCAATGACACGTATTATGTCGTTTAACACTAAAAAAATTTTACTAAAAATCCAACTAAAAAAAAAGAAGAAACACAATTTGGCACAATAAAAACCTTTTTCTCAAAAGCAAGAAAATAAAACAGGGAATTAGTAAATCAATGCACTAGGTTAAAGCTTTTGTTCTTAAAATAATACAAATTACTCGAAATTATAACCAAAAATTGTACTTCCCATTCTTGAATTACACAATGAACTCTTTTCTTTAATAGTTTTTATTTAAATAAAACCATTAATCAGAATCTACATGCAGGTACTTTACACACAGGCACAAGTACAAATTTTAGAATTTTTTTATTGAATTTAATTTAAGAATAATTGGCTAAAGATCAATTAAATTTAATCTTGAATTTACCCTATATGGACTTTTTCCTTTATGTTTTGTTAAAATAAAATGTAATTTAACCTTATTTTCAGAAAAGAAAATTATTTTTAATAAATTTTCGATTGAAAATCAAATTTCGAAACATGCTCCAAAAAAGAAGTGAAGCAATGTTTGGATAGTTGTTATATTTTGTATTGTAATATTAAATATAATGTTCATTTCTATTTTTATTTAAATTTTATTATAGAGCTTTTTGGATTTTTACTGTCACATAATCCTGAAAAGTTTTTCATTTCGTGTAATAATTAATTTGGTATAATCTCGTTATTTTTTCTTTTCTTTTCATAGTATTATTTAATAATTTCATTTTATATTTTACTTTACTTTTTTATAATAGTTTTATCTCATTTTTATATTTTATATTTATTCTTCAAATTATTGATACGTCACATTATAATAGCAACAGTCGGTAGACAACGACATAATCTATTCAAAATGATATATTTTTTAATATAACACAATATAATATAATACGATACATTATAAAAGCATATGAACCATTCAAACATAGCATAGGGTTTAAAAAAGGATGATTGTTATAAGTTATATTGTGAGTATTATTTTGTTAATTTAAATATAATATTTATTATCATTCTTATCTAAACTTTATTGTAGCTTAATTTTAAATTTATCGCCCCACAACAAGTGCAAAAACTTATTATGTGTAATAATCAAATTTGATATGATTTCTTCTCATTTAATCTTTACTTATTATTTCATAATAGTTTTAATAGGTGGACGATCGGTCAAATATACATCTACACAAATTAGCTTATCAACTCACAAAACAATATTGTAAAAATCGATATTAAACATCCCGCTCTCATATCTTTAAATTTTTAACATATCTTATTATATAAGGACAGAGAAAATAAAATCTAAATATTTATATATATTAAAACAATACGATATAATAAAATACGATATAAAGTGTAAGAGCCATCCAAACAAAACATAGTGTAGGGTTTAAAAAAGGAAAAGGAGACAATAGTGAACACAATTCGAGGTTGAAGGAGAAAAAGGAAATCTAATTGGTTTAGATAGGCGGCAGATTAATAAAACACTGATACTGATGATTATGTTTAATTTATTTAATTTAAAAAAGCATGGGTGGCACACATAAATTAACTATTAATATAATTCTTTAATAATAAAGAAACCACTTACACAGTTTATATTCAGTGAACAAAGCTTCACGAATATCAACAAACTTGAATAAATTAATCAATAAACAGCTGTATAGAAAATATATTACTTTTAAAATAAATTTTTTAGAAATTTAACAATTGAAAAAAAAAAATTCTCTTTCACTTGTCAATTTTAAACTTGGTACATTCCTTAAAAAAACAATAACAAACATATATAGATATCACAATATTCGTATTAATTTATGAAAAATCTTGATAAGTTTGAAAAACAAGTGATTGACTTTAAGGTAAAATAGAAAAAACAGATAACTATAATTGATATTGGTGGTGTATATATTAAAAATAATAATAGTAAATAAATAAAAATGAACGAACAAATAGTTATATAATATGTAAAATTGTTACAAGTTTCGATAGCAATACTATAACTTGATAAACCCTAAACCCTAGTTAGCTAATCAACATTTTCAAAAGATGATTAATGTAAATACACATTAAGAGAAAATCTACCATATAATCAATTGAATTATTGCATCTGCCTCAATTAATAAAAATAAAATACTTAAATTAAGACTATAAATTTCAAGTAACACTTCTTTTCTTCCATTTCAGCCACTTACACAAAAAAACACATATAGCTAACAAATTCACTTTCATTAAAATATTAACAAACTCTAAATTCTAAATACGCTTCTATCCAAAATGAAATACCATTAGGAGCATCAATCCTTGTCATTTTGTGGTTACAAATAAAGCTTTTGGCATAATTAAAAGAGAAAAATTTTAAAATCACAACACCTTTGAAATATGAGTAAGGGTCCCAAGTGTTACATTATATGAGCAAAACATGAAGAGAAGACAAGAAATTCTCATACAATGAATAATGGAAGGGGAAAATGTGGGACATCATATATAATTAAGATCAACAACTTGGTGAAAAAAATGAAATTAATGTCCAAAAACATTATGATTGAACATACTTTAAATTTTAAATTCGCCTCTATGTTCGATAGATGTTATGTTTGATCATATCTCTCAAATAAAGAAAACAACAAACAAGAAAACACAGAGAAATTTGAAAATTATGACACATCTACATATATTGAGGTGTAGATAAAGTTTGAATCTCACAACAAAGTTTTGAGAAAGATAAGATATATACAGACATTATTCATACCTTAGAAATAGAGAAGTTATTAATTTCTAGTAAACCCTCAACAAATAAGGTATAACCAATAAGCAACAAATAACAAAGATACAATTATTCACACCTATGGAAATAGACTATGCGAAGAAATTTTTTAAGCAAAATTAACCAATATCATTAAATTTGGGCATCAAGAATTGCTATAAAAGAAAATAGTTTGAAATCTTAGGGCACAAAAGGTGAAACCACTCAAAAATACCAAAGAAATTGCTTTTCTTGAATTTTTTCCCCAAATCTTTCGTAGGATATATAAACCACCAAACTATATCATAACATAAAAAAAAGGGTTTGAAACATAGCAGGTACTCGTAAAATAGTTGAGATACGTGCAAGAATTGCTCCAAAGAACTAATTCATACGAAACTAATTCAACTAAAAGAAACCGAAGATAAAATAGTTGAGATACGTGCAAAAATTGCTCCAAACAACTAATTCATACGAAACTAATTCGACTAAAAGAAACCGAAGATAAAATAGTTGAGATACGTGCAAGAATTGCTCCAAACAACTAATTCATACGAAACTAATTCGACTAAAAGAAACCGAAGATAAAATAGTTGAGATACGTGCAAGAATTGCCCCAAACAACTAATTCATAAGAAACCGAAGAAAGAAGGTAAAAGGGAGCTCCCTTCAGTCCAAGCACAGATAAAAAGGAGAGAATTTATCTCCCGCATCATTCACACATTCACAATAGTATAAGAATACATACTTCCTATTGCGTTTGAATGAATGAGTCGGGAGATAATTCAAATCCTTTCGTCTACCTATGAGTGGACTAAAGGAAGCTCTCTTATACCATCTACCACATTACATCTAAATCACAAAATTAGAATCTTCAAATAGGGGATTCATAAGTACTTAATATACATAACATAGATCTTATAATTCATGTTACTAATCCTACTTTTTTGTATGAACAATTCAATATTTATAGAATAGAAAATTATTGTATTAGAACATGCATTTCATTTTGAAAAAAAAAAAGGTTTAGAATCAATTTTTTTCCAAATTTGAAAAACTCAATTGAAGTTGGAATCAAAAATTAACTACAAATATTGTATAGCCAAATAAAGTTTGAAACATAAAGTTAGAAGAAAAAATTCATGTTGTGTCCAAATAGATCTTGAATCAAAACTTAAAAGGACAAAATGTTATGTCCCTCTTAACAAATTTTATTTATACAAACAAAAATCAAATTATAATACTATAAAATAATATGCTAGCAAGAACCCTAATTCAAATAGCTGAAAAATTCTCAACCATAGTACAACAACGACTATATAACTAGTGTAGTCTCACAAGTACAATCCGAAAGAAGATTAAGACATACCTAATCCTCATTCCTACCTAACATGAGTAAGCATTCCTATAGCGAAATTTCAATAAAATTGAAACGATACAACGAAAATTATAACACACAAAGATAAAAGAGGAAAACAACATTTTAAAAAAAGAACTAAAACGGCAAAAATATAGAAGACAATTAACATTATATATTAATGACAACATATTAAACATATTAAAAAAAAACAGAAGCATCATCATTCAGTTACAAGACAGACGTTTTTCCCCCCTTTTCAGGTAAAGCAAAGGCATTTTTATATATAAACAAAATTAAATTTTTTCAAAAAAAAAACTCTTAATGAAAATAAAACGTTTCATTTCACAAATTATGTCAAACATCAAACAGTAATAAAAGGTTTCATCATCAAAAAAAATATATACATGTATAAAAAAATGTATAATTTTTCTTTAAAAAATAACATTTACCTGATCTTGATCATCCTGCAAACACTAATACAAACACGAAATTTTCTAGGAGGAAAAAAAAACCTAGGCATAAAATTAAGATAGGAACATTCAATTCAAGAGTGTGACTTAACAATCGATGAAAAATCACTAGAGATCTGAATTCAAATCTCACAAAAAAAAAAAAAAAAACTTAAAAAGTATGAAGAATGAAGAAAAGATAAAAAAAAAAGATCCAAAAGAGTGTGATTTAACAATCAATGAAAAATCACATGAAATAAACAAAAACTAAAAAGTATAAAGAAAAAACAAACAAATAGACGAATGTGTGACTTAATGATCAATAAAAACCCACAAAAAATGATATGATTTATAAAACTCGAAGGATATAACCTAATTCGAACACCATAATTATATTTAAAAAAATATATATAAAGGGAAGAGTGTGACCTAAAGGTCATGAAACCAATGAAAAATAATGAGATGAACTAAAAAAAAGAGGTGATTTCTTTCGATCTATTTTCATACTAAAATTTCTATGTGTAAATTAATTCGAAAACCACGATAATTTAAAAAAAAAGGGAAAAGAGTGAATGAAATGGGATTTTGGTTGATGTAGTGTCATTATCAAAGAAGAAAATAATGAAAGTGATATAAGAAGATATATAGAGAGAGAGAGAGAGAGAGATCAATTAGAAAGGAAAAATATTGAAGAATTTTATTTCCTTTTTTTATAAGAAGAGAAGAGAAGATTTGTGATATAAAAAGAGGCAGAGAATGTGCATTTATATACACATAAAACTCCCCCTTAATACGGAAGAAAAATAAGCAAAGTGTAATTGACCATTCATCTTTTAGGTTGAACACTTCCCTGGTACTTCCTCCGTTTATAATTATTTGTCATGTTAAGGTCATGCATATCACTCGAGGAAAATTTAATATAATATGTAATTTGACTAATATAACCCTATCAAAAATATCAAAAGTCTACCTAACTTTCCAGTTAAATTATACTATCATTAAAGGCAAATTTGAAAAAAAAGTGACTAATTATTTCTTGATTATTTGATTGACAATCAATCTTGAACATTTATTTTTAGTATACCTGCCAAACAATTGTGGACGGAGGGAGTATACTCTACTCCATTGTCGTTACTAAAAATAGATGATCTTTAATTATTTATCCATTTCTATTAATTGTTTAGTTACTTGTCTATTTTAACAGATAAAAAAAGGACAAAAAATTGTTTCTTTTTATATCCTCGATTAATTACTTTAAAAAATGTGATAGAAATTCTTGAAAATCTTAAATTTTTATTTCATCCACTTCATAATTAATAGGGGTAAAATGATAACTCCATTATGTCAAAAATTATTTTCTTAATAAGTGTGACGATTTAAAAGTGGGCAATAATTAAGAACGGAGAGAGTATCTATTATTTTACAAAATTAATACATAAATGATAGTATTTTTCTTATTTACCCTTAAAGTTTCACCCTATATCTCTAATTACTTTACTTTAAAATTTACTCATTTATTAATAAAAAAAAATAATGACATAGTAATTTTATCATTTTATTTTTATTAATTATGAAGTGAACGATTAAAATTTAAATTTTTTAAGAAGTTTTATTTTTTCAAAGTACTTAATTAAAGGTAGAATAGTTTAAAAAAATTGTTCTTTCTTGATTTGTCAAAATAAACAAAAATTAGAGACAATCATAAAAAGAAAAACGAACAAGTAATTAGAGGTAGTGAGAGTATTAGTATTGAAAGTTTGAATTTAATCAATATAGAAAGAATAAATAATTAATTTATGTTCTTTTGGTAAATTTAATTAATTAAAATAAATTAATTTACGTGAAAATTTTACTTCAAGAGTACTAAATAAGTGTATAATAATAAACTTACTTGGTTACTTAAAGGACATGAAATCTATAATTATGACATATAAATAGAAACGGGCGAAATAATATGGTTAGGTGATTTACTTAGTTTTTAATATCACATTGACTAAGAGTATTAAATGGACGAAATTAGAGTGAATAGATAGATTAAAATAAATTGAGTTAATAAATGACAATTTATTCACCTTCTAATGAGCTGCTTGAACGGATTGTGTGATCCGTTCAATTCAAGCTAAGTCCAAATACAACTGTCTGCATTCTTTGTTATTGTTATTTATAACATATCAAATTTTTAAAAAAAAATTCTTTAGTAAAATCGTTTAGTAGCTAGTTAGTCCAAATATATATCATAATATATACATTAAAGTTTAAATCTGTATAAATAATATTGTGTTTGATAGTTAGTCATAAAAACTATGTATACAATTAATACGATATTTAATTATAATTCAAAAACATAACTAATAGAGAATAAAATGAAATAATCCATACATGAGATAATAATAAATAACTAAATCCTACCTATAATAATACATAATTTTTTAATTTATAGTTCAAAAGCATAACTTATACATAAAAATAAAATAGTCAATACATAAATAAGTAATTCATCAGTAATTAAATTTAACATAATTTTTTATAACTAATTCATGTATTACTAATATCAGTATTAAATCGACCGATTTTAAATACAGTATGGCTTGGTGTATATGGTAAACAATGGCTACACGTCATACCGTTGGTTGTTGACGTGGTTGATGAATGGGATTCTTAAAAGTTTGGAGTTTTTGGAAATTAAAAAATTTCGATTCAAGTGTATGTTGTATACTTATAATAATGTTTTTGGAATTTCTATCTAAATCATAATGGTATGTTTACGTTTTGAAGAATTACAATTACTTATTTTATTTAAAATTAATGTATTTTTTCGTACTTCGCGCGATTATACGAAAAACTTAAATATATTTTAAAATAATTAATTTCACTATTTAATTTTTAAAAAAAAACATATAATAAAAGAGAGAAACACAAATTGAAATACGATTATGATATTACTTATTCAAAAAATATTGCTATTTGTTTTTCAAACTAATAAAAAATTTGAAAGAGTATAAATGTTGATATGAAAAGCAGTTAATTGACAATCTAATTATTATAGTTTCATACTAAATTCAACCATTCTTATAGCATCATTATTGGTTCAATCAATAATGTTAAGTCTACTCGATCGATCATAAATTATGCGACCTTTTTTTTTTGTATAATGACACAATAATTAAAATAAATAAATAAAGACACATTTATGATAAATCATGGTGAGAAAGAAATACTTGTATTACTATATTCTAACATAGTTATGCACGAAATTTAAAAAATCGAGATATATTTTTTTATATATTTGATATTCATACCGACACTCATCTAACTCGTAGAGGCATTGCAAGAAGAGAGAATTAAATTGTAATAGTGCAATATTATCGTTGAAGTTATATTTTTTATAATAAAAAATAAAAAAAATTATAGAGGCTTGGTATAATATTTAACTAAAATAATTGTAATGTTAGAGATAATCAAGCGACAAAGAAATGATTTTTTAAAATAATACATGTATACAATGTTGAATATTGACCAATAAAAAAATTGACAACATAAATACAATTGTTTCTTCTATTATAATATTATCATGGTACTCTACAAAGGATAACCCCTTTTAGAATTAGAAAAAATAAAAGAAACTTTTATTAGCTTTCAATAATAGTAAATTTAATACATATTCATCATATATTCATATTGATTATGGTAAAAAAGAAAAAAAAATTACGCTTATTATCCTTATTTACACCCCATTTATGTTGATAAGAAGAAAATGAATTTAGATCTATGACTTTTCTTGACACTTTCAACATAGATGAAATAACATGTCGTACAAGAACAAGAATAAAATCTAAAATTTCAATAACTATAACAATATCAAATTACGAACTCATACTATGAAATAGTGAGGAAGGTTGATTGAGATGAGGATGAGAAGGAATGTGACTACATTGGAGAACCTATTTGAATTCATATCGGGGAGATCAATAATAGAGATCATTCACCTTTTGAGGAGATTGGTAGAGCAATAACGAGAAATAAAAAAAAAAAGATACGTATAATTTACATTAAAGTGAGTAATGACATATGTATTTGAATTCATATCGGGGAGATCAATAATAGAGACCATTCACCTTTTGAGGAGATTGGTAGAGCAATAACGAGAAATAAAAAAAAAAGAGATACGTGTAATTTACATTAAAGTGAGTAATGACATATGTATTTGAGTCAAGACTCAAATAAGACAATTGAAGGAGACTCAAAATACTCCCAATTGAGTTTGGGTTGTACTAGGGATTGGCCTATTTTTATTTATCGGTGATGGATATATTGACACAACATATTCTAGATGACGTGCCATGGTATATATTATTTGTGGATGATATAATATCAATCGATAAAATACGCAATATAGTTAACGATAAATTGCTGAGTTGAAGACAAACTAGAGTCTAAAGTCTTCATATTAATTAGTAGGACTAAAATAAAGTATATGTCGTTCAAGTTTAATGTCACATCACAAGTGACGAATGAGAAGTAATGATTGATACACAAGTCATCACTAGGAGAGAAAGTATCAAATATCTTAGGTCTAAATTTATTTAAAAAATGAAGAGAGCAAAAGACATTTTTTTTTATCGAAATTGTTTTACATATTCTTTAAATATCTTGAATTATCAATTAGTATGACTTATAGTTATTTTTACTTAGTTTTTCAAATATATAAATTTTATTTTATAGAACTTAAGAAATTCTCTCTCGAATTCATGATCAAATTTTAATTGTTTGATTCTCAAATTCTAACTGTCACACATAAATTGTCAAATTGGGACGGAGGGAGTTTTATATTTTATTTAGATGCAATATTATTAATTTTAACGATGTATTGTTTCTTTTGAGCAAAATCTATAAATAATTGACTGGAATTTCATTATTTTTGTCTACATAATTGTTTCACCAAATAAAATGAACTTCGAGGCAAAAAAATTTTAAACTTATTTGACCTGACAAAAAAAAAAATTTAAAAAATTATGTACCTGACAAAGAAAATTTAAAGAATTGGAAATTTAAAAGAGTAAGAGAAATAATTTTTATATTTCAAAAAATTCATATGATAGGTGAGTGATATACCTTTCGAAGAACCATACCACAAAAGTTAATTATTGAGGTGTGAGCGTTCAAGATTTTATAAGCTCCATATCAATTTCTCATTTAACCAACCTGAGATTCAAAATCTCACTCTTTCCGATAATATTATAACCACAAGTGTATTTCACTATCTGATGTTATCAATTTGTGTTTGAAAAACAAGAATTACTGATTCTGATAAAACTTTACAGAAACACGAAGTAGTCAAAATTTACTAAATCAGTAAGAAAGATGAACAAAAATTAATTAAGAAAAAAGTAAAATCTGTAACGTACCAGAAACTGGAAAAAAAATTTGAACAAAAAAAGATCAGAAAAATTCTGAGGAATGAATGGTATTTATAGGCAAGAGGAACAAATTCCGAAAGGTTGCAACGCGCGAGAGGGGTTCCTCCTTCCAACCCTTTTAACAATTAATAGGAATATTTTTATATTTAAATTTTTCTATTTTCTTTTCACCACCGATGAGGGATAAATGCCTTTTCACTAAAGCAGAAAAAGACTTTTGAAATTCCCAACTTTTCAAGATCCTCTCTTTTCATCTTTCCTCTATTTCCCATTAATTCTTGCTATATATTTAACATTCGAAAAATAATCCAAACTTATCGATGATTCAAACATTTTACTAATAATTCGTGTCGATAAAATTTTCTTTTGAAAATAAGCTTATATTTATTTTTGTGTGGCATATATACCCCACATATCTTTATGAAGAGAATCATATCTCCTACGATGACAAATAGACCACTGTTCAGTGTTCAAATCATTGCACAAGGAAGTTTGACACTAATTAATTATTTTGACTAGATTTAGACATGATTTTCCCCCTTCTTTTAGGGTTTTGATTAATTAAAGTTCATATCAAAAGTTAAAATATTTTTTGGGAAAATTCATAATTATCTCCTTAACATATGTTCAAAATTTCATAGACACAATTATATTATATTAAGTCTTATTATCCTCCTGAATTTATTTTATAAGTAATTTTCTACCCCTTTTTGACTTAAGTGGCACTAGTTTAAAAAAAAAATTCAAACAACGTTGGCCCCACAAGATAGTGCCACGTTGGCCGAAAAAGGATAGAAAATTATTAATAAAATAAATTCAGGGGGGTAATAGGACCTTTGTATAGTATAAGTGTGTCTCTGAGATTTCGGAAATAGGTTGAGGGGGTAACTTGTGCATTATCCCAATATAGTTTTACTAAAACGGAAAAGGCTCATAAATACCCTTAAACTATCTGAAATAGCTCATATATACCCTTAAACTATATTTTGGCTCAAAACTACCCTTCCCGTCAAACTATTAGATCAAAAATGCCCTTCTAATTAACGAAAATTGTTAAATGCCATGTGGATGCCACATGGCATGCCAATAGGATTCCACTGCCACGTAGACTAAATAAAAAAGGTCAAAAATACCCTTAAACTATCCGAAATAGCTCATATTTACCCTTAAACTGTATTTCGGCTCAAAACTACCCTTCACGTTAAACTATTGAGTCAAAAATACCCTTCTTATTAACAGAAGATGTTAAATGTCATGTGGATGCCACATTGCATAACAATAAGGTTCCACTGCCACATAGACTAAATCCCTAAATCCTAATTACTCCCCCCCCCCTCATTTCATTATTTCCAGAAATGATATATTCACCCGTTCTCCCTCATTTAGCGGCTAGGGTTTCACAGTTCTCTTAATCGCTGGGTTTCAAAGTGGATATTCTTGGTTGTAGGTTAGTAAAACTTTTTTCTTATTTTATTGTGTTTACAACCACTAAAATCAACTTTGAAACTTAGCTCCGAAGAAAGTTAAGAAACCTTGACCGCGAAATGACGGGAAAGTTGTGAAATTCTAGCTATCATACTTATAAATCATAAATATAATAAAATAAGAAAAAATATTTACTAACCTACAAGCATGAATATCCAGTTTGAAACTCAGCCCCGAAGAAAGCTACGAAGCCTTAGCTGATAGGGGAAAGTTGTGAAATCCTAACTATTATGCTTTGAAATCATAAACATTATGAAGTAAGAAAAAAGTTTTACTAACCTACAACCAATAATATCCACTTTGAAATCCAGCGATGAAGAGAACTGTGAAACCCTAGCCGCTAAATGAGGGAGAACGGGTGAATATATCGTTTCTGAAAATAATGAAATGAGGGGGGGGGGGGGGGGGGGGAGTAATTAAGATTTAGGGATTTAGTCTATGTGGCAGTGGAACCTCATTGTTATGCAATGTGGCATCCATATGATATTTAACATTTTCTGTTAATAAGAAGGGTATTTTTGACCCAATAGTTTAACGTGAAGGGTAGTTTTGAGCCGAAATATAGTTTAAGGGTAAATATGAGCTATTTCGGATAGTTTAAGGGTATTTTTGACCTTTTTTATTTAGTCTACGTGGCAGTGGAATCCTATTGGCATGCCATGTGGCATCCACATGGCATTTAACAATTTCCGTTAATTAGAAGGGCATTTTTGATCCAATAGTTTGACGGGAAGGATAGTTTTGAGCCAAAATATAGTTTAAGGGTATATATGAGCTATTTCAGATAGTTTAAGGGTATTTTAAGGATAGAAAATTATTAATAAAATAAATTCAGGGGGGTAATAGGACCTTTGTATAGTATAAGTGTGTCTCTGAGATTTCGGAAATAGGTTGAGGGGGTAACTTGTGCATTATCCCAATATAGTTTTATTAAAATGACTCTATATTCAGAGTTCAAATCAAAATCTTTAATTAATAATAGTAAAAATAACATATTATTTCACCACAAACGAGTTTTAATGGTTAGACATGATCTATTTGTATATGATCTATATATGGAAAAAAAAAACAATTTTGTGTACAAAAAAATAAGAGATGTGATGATCTCATCTTCTAACTATTATTTCGTTTGTTTCAATCTACATGAACAGAAAAATTCTCACTCAAAGCAGAAGGGAAATTAAAGCGATAAAGAGAGTAAAAAGAAAGGTATCACTACATCAAAATTAATCTTTAGCGGCAATTAATTAGCAATTGCCGCTAAATATATACTTTTAGTGGCAATTAGCACTCTTTGTATATATCTCTAAAGGCGACATTGATCTAATGACACTTAACTAATGCCGGTAAAGGCTTTAGCTCTTTATTCATGTGTCTATTTATTGCCGCTAGGGGTGTTCGTGATTCGGTTTAGATCGGTTATTGATTAAAATCAAAACCAAACCAATCTAGTCAGTTTTTTAAATTTCTAAAACCAAATCAAACCAAACAAAAAAAATAACCATCGGTTTGGTTATAGTCGGTTTGGTTCAGTTTCTCTAGTCTATTCGGTTAGAAAGTAATAATATTTTTGAGGACGTACGTACCTCGATAGACACAACAAGTACATGAACAATCTATAGAAAAGCTAATGTCGGTTCAATCAAGCAATAAAGCAATATTAGAGTTATCATTACACGAACAAAGTGATTCACTTAAGAGAAAGTGTGACTATTTTATCGAAGTACAGTAAGTAAAGACTACAATAGATTTTGATGGACTTGAATTTGAGATTATTATACTTGGGTTAAAGTGTTGGGCTTGAGAAAATGGTAAAGTTAAAGACTGCATTAATTAAAATTTAGTAAAATATTTTTAATTTATTTATGAATAATATATAAATAATTTTAAAATCTACATATCTAATTATCGGTTCGGTTTGGTTATTTTTGCGGTTGTTTTTTAATAAAATCAAAACCAAACCAAATAATATCGGTTTTTAAAATTTAAAAACCAAACCTAACCAAACTAAACCAAAAATTGGTTTTTTTTAATCGGTTTGGTTCGGATTGCGGTTTGGTATGGTTGTTAACCATAACCATGAACAACCCTAATTGCCGCTAAAAATTATTTTTATTGTACTGTATATAGATAAGACTTTTGATTCAAGTAATACATATTAAAGCAGTTATCATAAAAATAAATAGGACATAACAAATAATAAGAATTAAGTTACCAAAATTCTAAAAATAAAAACTCCAAACATAAGAAACAATATATATAGTAATAATAAAAATTATTTGACAAAAAAAAACTATAAAAATAATATTTTATTACTACTATTATAAAGTTATAAACAAAGAAAACAGATAGGATGGACCAAATAACCATAAAAAGAAGAAATAAAAGATTAAAAGAAGTTATTCCTCGCGATTAATTTTAAGTCTCGCAAGATTCTTCTATTCATTTGTTTGAGAAATACACTATATTGACCACCAATGGAATAAAATACTAAAAAATAATTGATAATTAATTATTTTTATATATAGATAATCCATATTTTAATTCATAAAACATTTTATAATTTTAATTATTTGCCCACTCAAAGTTTGTGGCAGACAAGTTGTTCATTTTCTTGATGAATTTGAAAGACTGAAAATGCAATTTGGTTGGCTATTCCCTTCAAGCGTGGGTGTGGCCTTGTTTTTAGCAGGCAATTGTCGACATTGGTTTTAGGATCTTATATTAGAGTTCATTGATACGATTAAATTAGAATTCGTATATGGTAAAATTGTTATTGAGAGCGATGTTTTTGATTGGTAATTTTTTTTTATTTTATAAAGCTTGAATATGAAATATTTGATTAAGGATAAAAAATCTCAATATATTATTTGATTATGATAGTATATAATTAATAATGCGTGATCTAAATTATCTTACGATTATAATGATGAGATTATAATTACTATATCGCACCTAGGATATTAGATAAGATTTCTAAATTGCATGAGATATGATGTGATATATATTTCAGAATTAAGCCTGAAATAAAATTTTATTATCATATGATATAAATTTATTCTCAAATTAATTCATATTGTCAATTAAATATTTTTGATGTCTCTATTTATTTATCTATTTTGACTTGATATACTTATTAAAAAAATAATGATTAATATAGTAAGTTTACCATTTATCTCTATGAATTGATAGAATTCCAAAATTAATTTACTCATTAAAGAGGTTCTACCTTTTTAAAAAACATTAAAGAGCCATTTGGTAGAGAGTATAAAAATAATGCTAGATAGAGTGTATTAGCAATATTTGTATCAGTTATACATAAATTATTTCTTATTGATTGTTTGATTTCGTGTATTAAAAATAGCATACATTGTATAAAAAAATATTTTACAGAAAAAATCTCCATAATTATGGTTAAAAAGATGTAAAAGAAAGTTTGCGGGGTAATTAGGTCTTTAATAAAGCTAATGCGTGCATTAATAATACCTAAAAATCCCTCATATTAATAATACACTCTTTAATATACAATAGAAAATAAAATATTTGCATTAGTTATACATAACATGAAAAATTCTACTGAACAAAATACTACTAATACACAGAGTCAATACTTGCATTATATTCATTAATACACTCTACCAAACGACGTTTAACTCTCTAAATAAAAAAATATTTTTTTTTATTTGTCAAAAATGACAATAAAACATCAAAATTGAATAAGTAAAGAAGGAGAAAGAACAATATTTTTTTTTATCTTAAATTTAATTATGAAATATTTTACCTTATCTCATTATCAAACGAACCCTAAATACATAATTAAGCAAAAGACCACACTTACTTCCAATCAATTTGGTGAGACAAATAACACATGGTCTGTCTCCATTTAAGATCCCACTCAACAGTCTCCACAAATAAAAGATGTGAGAAACCTCCAAAACATTGGAGAAGTTTAGTACAAATTGGATCATTGATTATTCCATACTCCATACTATTGACATGAAAATGACTATTATATTCCTCTCAAAATGACAATCTGTAAAGTGTTATTAATTAAGTGAGATATTTTCAAAGTAATGTAAGCTATAAGGAGCGGTTCAAACGTATTAATGATTTAAAATAAAAATTAAATAGAGTTTTAAATTTAAATTGTTAATATCTTTTATATAATTTATTTCTTTTAGTTTTCATATCATAATATAACCATTCTTATTTTAAGTTATTTTTCATATAATATAGTACTCAAAATATGTCAAATATTTTTTCTAATAATCTCTTAATTTTTCATGAAATGTTTACTTTTTCTACAAATAGTATTCAATATTTGTTAAAAAATAATAACTTATAACCTATTATTATAAACAATGAAGCTCCTTAAATTTGGAGGCCTGAGGCACATGTCTTTTTTTTAACACTGTCGAGCCATCCCTGGCTATAGTTTATAAACAATTCTCTTATGATTATTTAATATCTTTGCTTGGATTCCTGTTTTCTTTTGTCCATCAACAACTTCAATTTTATACTAAACATCAATTTTATGTTATTCAAGATTTGAATGATTTGCTCGATCGATGATTTAAAAATGAATGTGTAAATAATATTTTTTAGGCAAGTCATTCATATTAATAAAGATATATAATGACTTTCTTTGGAATTCTATAGAAGCCTAGGAGATTTTGAGTACTTTACTAGCAAATTCATATAAGGCGTCGTTTGGTTCATGGATAAGGTGGAATATTTTAAAATTAATTTAAAATTAAATTTATATTTTATTTGAATAAAAATAAACTAATCACATGATAAACGTATACCTCAAATTTGATGTTTTTTTATCCCACGTAAGAAAACATTAATTCTAAAACTATAATTGACCATATGATGTCACGATCCAATCCAATCCACCGGGCCGTGGGTGCACCCACTGTAACACCTAAGTAGGCGAACCTTCATATTTCAAAATAGTTAAAGATTTTTTTTCGTCTTGACCTAATAAAACGTCACCAATCTTGCATTCTGACTTTGTTGAAGACGTAGAAACAGTAGTATCAGTACAAACACACGCATTGGTAGGCATCATCGATCAACCCGACGTCCGCCTCATAGTATAAGAAAACAACTGGAAAACCCATGAAATAAGTCATTCGCTTCTCCACCTTTTAACAACTCACTCCCACGATTATTGATCATAGCCTAACTATTCTAACACATTAACGAAATCCCATTCCACCCACGAGCACTCCAACTAGCCGCTCACTTTGAACTCTTACTTCTTAGTCACATTACTCAACTATGGTCACATGGTACACTACAACCTTCCTTACCACTCATCCCAACCTCTTTCCCCCAATGTGAAACCCGCCTATGCATATTTCATCACAGTCGCTACCTCTATTCCTATTTCATTATTCACGACACACGAACAACCCTCGCTATTCACTACTTGTCACTTGAATCGTTTTTCCTATATCCCACACGTTCGTTTAACACAAGGACTACCAAATAAAACCTATTATATCATATACTCATTAAAAACAACATATATAAATCAACTCAATTGTATCATCACATGTATATATAGAACATGATACAATAACCTCGACACGAAAACAACAATTTATTTCACATACCTGAAGCTACAACATTATATCAAGTTGTTGGTCCTTTCATGGAACTCAAACCCAAAATGTTAGTGCACCAGAACGTGGTACTCAAACCCATAGTTATGATGGAACGTGGCAATTCGATCCAAGTTAGTTATGTCAGAACGTGACAATCTGATCCATCACACCACAATCACAACCACAAGTATACTTTCAAGTCATATATTCAAGATGGATTCATGACATATAATCTTCATATATCTCATTTACAACAAGTGTTAATCAACAATGCAACATCGCATAGTTACATGCATCATAATAAAGCAATAACAAGAATATATCACATAATCATAGAATCACAATCGTCACCTACAAATATTATTCATCATGCAAAACCTAATTCAACCATACTCAGCCCTAATTCGTCTTTTAAGGCTTCTTTCTAGGGTTTAAATCATAAATCAATCGATGCATGAAGGCCTATGCATAAATCCTACCATCGATTCATATATATTATGCAGTGGGTACATATTTAAACTACTCAATTTATAAAACCTAGCCTACCTTGGGCCAAGCGATTGCACGCAGTTTTGACTTTGACTAGGGTTTCTCAAGCTTCGTGACGGTGAATTTGGCCAAGAATTCGCAAGATTTGTCATCCTCACGCTAGAAATCTCATTCTCTTTCATTCCCAAGCTTAGATCAGCCTTTTTGAGGTTTATAGGGTGTTTTATAACTTATTTAGGTATTTTAGAAAGATAGAGAAAATAAGATTTCTCGTAATGTTCGTCCTGCCTCATATATCCTACTCTGACGCTAACTTACCCTGCCATGGCAAATATGATACCATACCTCACTTTTGGCGCACTTGTTTGATGAGCTAAGCCTAAGCGCCATATAAGTCAAAAACTAGCCTGAGACCAAAAAAAGCACGATTGAAATCCCTCTTTATGTATTTGACTAGTAGAGCTAATGAACAACCCTTTGAACTATGTCGTGTTCAGCCAGGTCTGATTAGAAGTTTCAAAATGAATGGAGCGAGGGGCTTTAGAGGGAAAAAGGGGGAGGAGCTTTAATTGAAGTAGGGGCGAACCTCCCCTCCTTATAGTCAAATGGATTTCACTCCTCATAGAGAGTTAAAAAGCATCAGTTGTCATAGTGAGTCTTCGGCCGACGAGGTATGGTTTTCGATGCGGGAAAATATCTTTTTAAAAGGCATCTCTGTGAAAGACGATTGAGAACCATAAGGCAAGAATCAAAACGCTAGCACAAACTGCTCCCACAGACACGCATGATAAGAGGGTGGGGGACAACCACGCCACCACTTTTACCAGATATGAATCCGGACGACCCAAGAGCCGGCAACGATTATAGCCTCTTTCCCAAGGTTAGGCTTTTCCGTAAGATCAACAATTTAGCCCAGTTGCTTCCCTTTCAGTCGCTTCCTAAAATTTTGGACCCCGCTCTCAGCTTCGTTGATCCTCTCAAGTTTCTTATCTTGTTGATGGCTTATGAATTATTTTCCCCAAAATAAAAGATCAAGCTTACCTTATCTCAGTTCAATCTCTTCATGAACCCGAATCATTTGTTGAAGCCTTCAATCATTCTTGCTGGAGAGATGTGGTTACGTTCACTATCGTCTAAGGCTTCTTTTTAAGGTTTAAATCATAAATCAATCAGTGCGCAAAGGACAACACACAAATCTCACCGTTGATTCACATATATTACGCAGTGGGCACATATTTAAACTACTTAATTCATAAAAACCTAGCCTACATGGGCGTCAAGCAGTTGCACAGAGTTATTGACTTCGAATCCTGTTTATCGGGCTTCGTGATAATGAATTTGGCCAATAATTCACAAGATTTCGCCATCCTTATGCTAGAAATCTCCTTCTCCTTCCTTCTCAAGCTTAGATAGACTTTTATGAGGTTTTTAGGGTGTTTTACGACCTATTTAGATATTTTAGGAAGACGGAGAAAATAGAATTTCTCGTAATCTACGTTCTATCTCGCCTATTCCGCTAGGGCGCCGACATATCCCGACCTGGCGCCGCCGCCCTAGCGGCATCTGGCCTGTTATGGCGGGACATTGGCCCAGAACTTCTCGGATTTCGTCTCCTCCTAATCAACGACGGTTCGGATCGTTACATCAATGGTGTAGTAGACACCCGTAAAGTTAAGGTATATTTTTTAAAATCCGAACAATTTCAGTGATGACTTTATGCTTTTTCTGGATTATCAATTCAAAATTTTCAATATATTGTACCATACCAATATTCAATATATTGTACTCAATAATCGTTAGAGAAGTCAAAATTCCAACGTTTAAATAATTAGGTTTATACTTGTTATCTGAAATTCATATTTAATAAAATACAAACACTAAGTACTATTAAAAATAATAGCAAAACAAGATGAAAGAACAAAAAAATGAGTCTACTAAATTTACACCATATCCTTAAAGAGATAACGACTTGAAATATTTATTATCTATATCGATATGATATTTATTATCTACCTTATCATATCCCTTCCAACCATCTCATGTAAAACTATAGTTTTATATACCCTTCGTTTTACAAAGAATAACCTAGTTTGACTTGGTACGAAGTTTAAGAAAATAAAGAACTTTTGATCATGTGATCCTAAATTATAGTAATGTCAAATGTAGAATTTTTTTTTTTAATTTTGTAGTCTTAAATATGCTACGTAGAAAGTTATTACCAAAAAAAAAAAAAAGGTTATTCTTTTTTAAATATATTAAAAAATAAAGGAGGTTATTTTTTTTGAAACAAAGGGAGTATAACTTCTTAAAAAATATAAAATTGAATTGTACGTTTGAGATTCTTTTAGCTGCACGGAGTATTTGATCAGTAAAAAAAGCTGCATAATTACTATTCACTAGATGAACTTTATCATAAGATATTTCACTAAAGTCAAATGATTATACTTTTGAATTTCTACCACAACCTGTCTCTCTGTTGAAAAGTTGAATTGTAATATCTGTCTGCTCATGTCATATATTATATTCTATTCACAATTGGCTGTTTCCATTAAAACCTAAAGGTCCCTTTATTTAACTAAAAAACAAAACTCTTTTACTAAAAGTAGTACTTGTACAATGTTGAGTTTCGATAGTAAAAATTAGAGCATATATACACTTTATATTAATAGATATAGATTTATTATATTCTTATTCATAAATGCGATATTTATTATTAGATCAATTGATAAAATTATGTTATGTATCGCTATTTAGTTTTCCGTTAATATAAAGTCAATATATATTCTAATTTTTAGACAATAAAATTATTAATGTCCCAAAAATATATTTACAAAAATTTAAAGATATTTTTGTCCGTTTTCCCTATATTCTATACACAATTAGCTGTTTCCATTAAAACCTAAAGGTCCCTTTATTTAACTGAAAAACAAAACTCTTAACTAAAAGTAGTACTAGTACAATGTTGAGTTTGCAGTTTGCACAGTAATATTTAATGCTTGTATTTACTTTTCTCTATACGAATTAACGTAAAATCATCAAAGAATATGGTACAGCTGATGAGTTTGAATTTTGGATATCAAAGAATATAGTGCACTAGATGAATTTGAATTTTGAATATGAAAAAACGAAAAATAGCACATAGATTAAGACTTGGGAAGTATATTAGTATTTTTATAGAGGATCTTGTATGAAATAAAAATTCCTGAATTTACAGAAGGGATCCCTTAACAGAATGTTTTGATAAGAATATTTAACATCTAACACTATATTTAGATCGTTATTATCTATTGTATTGTATTGTATCGTTATTATACCTATAATATTTATTTTGATTGTTACTTAAAATATGATGTATTGTATTGTTAAATTTCATTGTTACGTAACAATGAAAACCCCTATTTATGGAACAACCAATTTGGTGTGTTCCATTTGTTACTTAATTTCTTTTTCCAATTATATATTTATATAATATTTCAAAATATTATTTACACTTTATCTGAATTCTTTAAATCTAGTCAAACCTCCTACCCTAGAATAATTAGGATATTTTAGTAAATTTATAAATTAAAATACAGTACTATACGATCAAACGAAACAATTAAAATGTTATTAAACAACAACAAACAATACAGTCTAGCAAAACATTATATCTACCATATAATACAATAGAATAGAGTACAATACAATATAATACATTATGAAATAATGGGTAACAATGATCCAAACAAAGTATAAGCAATCGTTTGGTTATAAAAATTATGTGGGTTATTCAGTATAAAATTAGGATTGAATTTTTCGAATATTTGGTTGTGGATATATTATTAATCAATTAATATAGAGGTAAAATTTATACTAAAATCTTGGAATTATCTATTAGAAGGTGGGATTATAATTGTAATAGGATAGCCTTGTGGTGTATCAAACCGCCTTTAAAAGTATGTCTTATTTATATAATCTAGACAGATACTATAGAAAGTGTGTCCAAAATAGTAGTAGCGACCACATACTTCATTTTTCTTACTTTTATCAAATTTGTTTTGCTAAAAATATTTTTTGTAAACTTTTGACCAACGTCTCACATTAGTGAATGAGATATGTGGTCTATTGATCTTCTTACGTAAATTTGGATAATTCTCTTTTCATGCGCTAATATATTGAGTTAGGTCTATAATATATTTTTTTATATGAGCAGAACTCATCTCAAACGATATTGAACATCTTAATTAAATTATACATGTATCATGTGTTCAGCCCTAATTATATAACTAGTTAAAAGATTCAACCTTTGAATTTAACCATCAAATATGAAAAAGAACTATATATAATGATAATCATATTGCTTTTGTGTGGTCTAAATCTCTAACCATTTGATGTTTTTTTACAAGATAAAATGATCACTTTAATTTCTTTTATGTCCATAGAATTATTTTAGGAATAATTTGTCTAAAACATAACTCTTGGTGCATGCTAAGTAATAATTAATGAAATAAACTTTGGGTTAGGGTATATTATAGGGGTAGGGTAGGGTAGGGAGACAAGAGTTGCAATATTTGACTGGCATTAATATATGGTTCAAAAATCTTTTTAGATAACTTCACTATGTTTTAAACCTAATTATGTTTTTAGAAAGTCGTGTGATAAAAATTTGTGATTTAGTATTTATTGCGTCTATTTTTATTTATTATAATTTTTTATTTTATTTATGATATATTCTTTTATCATATTAATATAGAAAAAAAATTGAAATTTATAATACTTTTTGTATAACTTTAAATATCTAAATTTTTTGTTTAAAATATCGAATTAATTCAATTTAATTTAATTTTAAAAATTAATCAAACTCGCTTTTAAAAAACGTAACAATTAAAAGTGGACAGATGAAGTATATGATATTTAATTGACGTTCGGTTGATAGTTTAAAATTCACATAACTAAAATATGTATAAAAATATAAGTCATGGGAGCATCTATGTATTATTTTATGCTAGGTAAAAAGTATAATAACTAATCATGAATAATTTATCCACATAATTAAGAGTTGCACAAAATAATACATATATTATAACATCACCTTTAATTCATACCTTATTAATATTTGTATAACTCTAAGCAGTTAGCAAACCACGTAATAGTTGATTAGATTTAGAATTTAAGAAAGAAAACAAAATTTATTACCTAAATTATAAGTCTAAATATTTACGACTGTAAATTATCTTGTTATAAAATGAAAAGCGCGACTTAATCATTTTTTTAATATAAAAATAATATCAATTCTTCTGTGACATCAAATGTGACTGGTGAAGTAGACTAAAAGGGGATTGGGGTTTTAAATTTAATTAGATTAGGGAAAATTAGAAAAAATTATTATCGATATTGAGATTTGAACCCACAACTCTAGCATAGAAAAACATCTTCATGGCCTCTTACTTAGTCATCCGTCAATTTTGTTTTGGGGTTTCACAACTCTAGCATGAGAAAACATTTTCATGGCTCCATACTCACTACTAAGTCATCGGTCAATTTTGTTTGGGAGTTCTCACAAGTTAATATATATATATATATATATATATATATATATATACTTATTCAATCTATTTTCTATTTGATAAGTTTTTGGATTCGAAGAAGAACAATCTCATGCACACGACTTGTATATCACATGCATATCACTTATATATCATATGCACATCACTTGTGGGTCATATAATAATGAAATATACATAAAAGTACATTGATATACATGCATACACAAATATATACAATAAGATGACAACACAAAACCCCCAAAAAAACACCTTAACACTATAAGATTGCAAAAATTTAGATTATGACTAACTTGCGACCTCAATAATTTTTCTATCTGAGGTTATGTCCTCAGTTAATCGATCAGAACTAATCACCTTTCCTCAATATTTCTCCGACCTACCTTACCTTTCTTCAATCTCACTACATACAATCTCTCGCACTTTTTCACTGGACTTCCCCATCTCTCGTCTTCATAATTTAGCTTTAGATATGTCTTCAAAATTTATTCTTATATAAAAAAAATTAAGAGCAACTTTCACATATAGCAAATACAAAAATCATATTTGTATGCTATGGTTATAGTTTGCATAACGGCGCTCCATAGAAAATTTTATGTTTGCCATGGCCATTTCGCTATACATATATACAAAAGAAGCTAGCTATTTCGCTATGCATATATACAAAAGAAGCAATTGTATAATCTGTTTTGGTAACATATGCAAAAGAATCAATTGGATAATTTGTCTTTGTATAAAACGAGAAAGAGAGAAAGACAAAAGAAAACTGGGTAGGGAAAGACCAAAGTATAATCTTAAGTGTATAGGATGAAAATATATGCATTTGCATATACAATTTTCTTTCGCTTTATACAAACACAAAAACGTAATGTATACATTTGCGTTTGTATAAAGTGAGAGAGACGAGTGAGAGTGGCGAGCGAGATCTGGAATAGGGGAGAGAGGGGAACGAAAATATATGTATATATACAATTTTCTATCGCTTTATACAAACATGCACAAATACATTTTATATATTTGTGTTTGTATAAAAGCGAGATAGACAAACGAGACCAGCGAACGTGATTCCACTAGGGAGAGAGGCGAAATAGCAACAACTTTCTATTGGATACAATTAAATTAAACTATATTTATAGCATTTAATCTAAATTAATAGTTTGTTATTATATGAGTATGATTTTCCCAAAATTAATCATTTTTCAATGACAACAATTAGCAGCCCATTATTCAAGATGGATAAGGCAAGCCCAGAAGCCCAAGCCATTTTTCACCATTTTCTTCTCCAAATCTCAAATCAACGAACCCTAGATTTGTTCAACGAAGAAAGAAGGATCGAAGCAAATCACGATTCGCAGTGAAGGAAGATGGGGAAGCAACCGGTGAAGCTGAAGGCTGTTGTATACGCTATATCTCCATTTCAACAGAAAATTATGCCTGGTTTATGGAAGGATCTTCCTGGTAAGATCCATCACAAAGTGTCTGAAAATTGGATCAGCGCTACTCTCTTGCTTGGTCCACTCGTCGGAACCTACTCGTAAGTACTTATTTATTGTGTTTTCGCTGTTGTTTTTTCATGTAATTTTACTTGTTTTTCCCTTTAGTCTAGGACCTGTATGGAGAGAAATGGATGTAAAGGATTTGTATAGCCGATTTAAGCTGATTTGGGTTGAAGTTTAGTTAATTGATTGTTTTTTTCTCGATTTATAATCTGATTAGAGCAAAATGAGCATAGGGGATTTTTGGGTACAGTATTTTCGTTCAATATGGAATTTTGTTCTTTTGGGATAGGACCTGAATCGAGAAATGGATATAGAGAATTTGTATAACCGATTCGAGCTATACAAATTGGTTAAGTAATTGTTTTTTCTCGATATCTGACCTGATTTGAGTGAAATGTGTATAGGGAATTTATGGGGTATGGGGATTTGGTTCAATTGGCAAAGGTATGAGGTATTTATCCATCAAATTTGTAAGCTGAAATAGTGGATTCCTCAGTAGTAAAAAAATGGACTTTGGGGGGATTTATATAGCTTACTGTAACTAATTTAGTGTCGAGGTATAGGTAATTGGTTAATTTTTCTCCAGATCAGACCTGGTTAGAGCGAGATGTGTATAGGGTATTTATGGGTGCAGGGCTTTATTGCAATAGGGGATTTCACTCTTTTGGGATAGAACCTGAATAGGGAAATGGATATATAGAATTTGTGTAACTGATTCGAGCTAATTAAGTATTGAGGCATAGTTAATTGATTGTTTTCTTGCTCAAGATCTGACCTGATTAGAGTGGAAATAGATATAGGGGATTTAAGGGTACACGGTTCAATTGGCAAAGCTAGGAGGCATATTGTTGAGTATAGAGATTGATATAGAGGATTTTGCTCTTTTAGGCTATGACCAAAATAGAGAAATGGATATAGAGAATTTGTATAACCAATTCGAACTAATTTAATATTGAGGTGTGGTTAATTAATTGTTTTTTAAATCAATCTCTTGACTTCATTAAAGCGAAATAGATATGGAGGCTATATGGTACAGTGCCTTGGTTCAATTGGAAAAGATAGGAGGTATATTATTGAGTAGAGAAATTGATATAGGGCATTCTTGGGATAGGACTGGAACTGAGAAATGGATATTGAGATATTGTACAACCAATCCGAGCTAATTTAATATTGAGGCTTGGTTAATTGATTGTTTTTTCTTGATCTTTGACCTGATTATAGTGAAATGGACATGGGGGATTTAAGGTTACATGGCTTTGGTTCAATTGGCAAAGTAAGAGGCGTATTATCGAGTAGAGAAATCGACATTGGGGATTTTTCTCTTTTGGGCTAGGACCCGGATAGAGAAATGGATATAGAGACTTTGTATAACCAATTCAAGCTAATTAAGTAAAATCTTAGTCAATTGTATTGTTTTTCCCTTTATATCTGACCTCCTTAGAGCGGAAATGGATATAGGGGATTTATGGATACAAGGCTTTTAGTGCAATTGGAAATGGTTGGTGGCATACTATCCGCCAAATTTGGAAGCTGAAACATATGATTCCTCGGCAGTGAAAGAATGGATGTAGGGGATTTATATAGCTTACCCTAACTAATTTAGTATTGAGGTGTGGTTGTGATTGTTTTGATATATGATATTCTCCTACATAGAGCGTAATGGTTAATATGGGTGATGTATTGCTCATGGTCAATTGGCAAAGGTGGGATGGACCCTTATCCGTTGAGTTTGAAGCTGAAACAGTAGATTCTTCGGGGACATTCATATAGCTGACCCGATCTAAATTAATATTGAGGCATGGTTGATTGGTTGTTTTGGGACTTTGACATAAGTAGAGCCTAGTGAGGTGAATATAGGTGATTTATGGAATCCTAATAACATACAATAGTATCAAATTAGGATTTGATAGATTTTATTGCATTGGTATTATATTGGTTTCCTTGTGTGCACTCTTCAATCTTCATACTCATGGAACTATGCCGATGCTGCTAAAGTTGGAGATATCGTAATTGCCAACGATCGAAGGATCCTTGGGCAATTTGTCTAATTCAAGAAAACTTGTTATGTCCTGAAGTTCTTTTTACTCTTTAAAGTCTGCATTTTCTCACTTCATTTGAAAATAAGTGTGGCCATGAAAATTTCTAAGAATTTAGGGAACATCCAAAAACCTCTCATCACTTTTCTCACTTTCATTATATTTTTCTTTTTCAAATCTACTGTAATTTGTTTAAATAAAAAAATAAGCCTATTTATAGTTCAATTCTTTTTACAGGAAATTACATTCAAACAACCAAATATTATCAGAAAAAACTATAACCAACGCAACTCCATCTTTAACTCCAACTCTAAAAATTTCAAATAAAGTGATTTTTCTAATAGTATGTAGTAGCTCATATATGAAATCTAATATATGACATTAAAATTGGGCCATCTTCCTCCCTTTGAGCTGGCTTTTGGATGTTAGTTGGGCCCAAAACCTAATTTACAGAATTTTAAAAATTCCTAAATATTAGATCATGTTGATGTATACTCCCTGTCCATCAATAGTTGTCCATTCTTGACTTGACACACCTTAAGAAACAAGAAATAGTAGGTGTAATGTTACTATATTACCCGTTGAATATATAAAATCTAATGCTTTGGGAACGTATTAGATATTAAATAAGTATTTAATAGCAAGGGTAAAATAGACACAAAAGGGTAAATTATCTCTTGGTTTTCAAAACGGGACAAGTATTGTTGGGCAATTATTTTTAGTGTAGTGGACAAGTAAAGGTGGATGGAAGAAGTACTTCCTCCGTCCACTTTTATTTGTTCACTGTACTAAAATTAGATATCCACTTTTATTTAGGTCATCAAAAAGAAGATATCCACTTCTACAGATTAGAAAATCAAGAAGTTTATTACTTTGTTCCTAATTTCACCCTTGATTAGTCATTTCCCAATGCATTGAATTTATTATATTCAATGGGTGATAAAGTAAAATCATCTTCTATTTATTGCTCCTAAGGGATGTGACAAATCAATACTGGACAAGTAAAAATAGACAGAGGGATTATTTTCTTGTTAAGGCTCTTTAAATTGATTTATGTCATGTATGCTAGTGTTTGAGGTTTCAGTATGCAATAAACTTTCTTTTTGTTTGTCTTCTAGCTATTTGCAAACTTGACCGATTTTTATTTATTTTTTTTGCCATGGTTTCCGGGTGTCGCTTTGCGAACCCGACTAGTTGTACCCACCGGGTCCCGCTGTTTCAAGGCAGGTGCACCACGGTTAGTTCCACGGGGCCCTGGAGACGCAGCCTTCATCATGTTTGGGCTTCTATAATTAGATTCTTTAGTTCAAATACTTCATCTATGCCATTTTATGATATTTGACTGGTTACAGAACCTACATATTTAGTTTGCCTTGTGGATTATATCAGCATAATGGAAGTAAACAAATGGTAAGTTGGTAATAAAAAAAAATCTGGTGTTAATCATTTTCAAATCCCAAATAGGAAGATGTCCTTTCTCTCGGTTAGGGCTCTCGGTAGGTTTTCTTTTTAGTTTGGATAGTTGGCTGAATAAATTTGTTTCAACCTCAACAATTAGAAGATGCAATGAATTCTTGAGGTTGGATTTGTTGATGACAATACGCGTAATGATCACTCCCCACATTCTTTGTGCATGCAGGTATGTGCAGCACTTCCTGGAAAAGGAGAAGTTAGAACACAGATACTAAAACTGTTTCTTCATCTGTCTGTTGAAAATCTCTATTCCATTTTGCAGTTTTCAACAGGAAATAAGCTACTATTGTTGCATTTTTTTTTGGAACTTCTCATTTTGAAGATAATTTACTTGTATGGCGCCCTATAAATAACAATTAAATCTCTGTTAGGGTCTTTTGAAAGTCTTGTGCATCCTAAATCTTATTCAGAAATAGTCTGAAAAAATAATTTGTAATACATTTCATTGACTTGCTGTTAAAAGTGCCATTGTGATTGCACAATGAACAGTTCTCATTCAATTATCATGTGTTTTTTTTGGCTTGATTAAGTGTTGGCAGGGGAAATTGATCCTTATTCTCCCGATATCCCTTGTTACATCAACTCAACCACCTTTACGAGTCGAAATATTTGCACAAAGATAGATTTCTCTTAAATCTTAATTTTTGTAAGTCTATATTTTAATTTTACTAGATCACTTCAAAATGACCCCATAAAAGGATACTGAATATTGAATGTTACCAGGGCCAAACAAATATTACTATGCACAGAAGTTTCAACAATATTATAATGCTTGCATATCTATTATTTGAGTCTCCAACTATTATTTCAAATTAATAAGATTTTTGAAGCATAACGAAAAGTATCATCACCAATTTTTTTTATCTGTTTAATTAAGATTTATAGTTTTTGAGTTATAAAGTTAGATGCACTGCAACAAGTTTTGTACTTTGGGTCCGTAACATAATTTCTTACATTAACCAAACTCTAAAATTAATCATTTATTTAGTTAATCGAATTATGATCTATTTCAATTAAGATATTTAAATACATGATAAAATATTTCAATTAGATATTTATTACTAAAAATTTTAAGAAGTTTTCATATGTGTTTTTAAGCGCTCATTATATAGATAAGTTAACCACTTAAAATATGTACTCATTAGCCTTAATAAGAAAAAAACATTAGTCTTGAGATAAGTTAAACCACTTAAAATATGTACGCATTAGCCTTAATAAGAAAAAAATATTAGTCTTGAGATAAGTTAACCACTTAAAATATGTACGCATTAGCCTTAATAAGAAAAAAACATTAATCTTGTTCCACTTGAGACTGATACGTAGAACTAAAAGAGGTGACATATTTCATATCATTAACTTACCAAAGTGTCTCAAAGCAACAACTTTCGCAAAATTTGAACAAACCATAGTTCGGATTATTAGAACAAACATGTGGTTCGTATATATTATTATTCTCAGTTGGAACAAACTATAGTTCAACTAATACATAGACACTTGGGGGTCATTTGGTACATGAGATTAAGTATGAAATATTCAAGAATTACCTTGTGATAAAATTTTATATTACGATCAAAAGTAATAAGTTCGTCATAGAATAATTTAATCCGCATACCAAACGAACAGCATATGATATACTTTACTTCCCTAAATAGAAACCCTTATGTATGTGTGCACAAAACCCAAAGCTGAAGAGGCACACACACTGTTTTCCCTCTCAACTCTTCTCTACCTTTCAAATTTCAAAAAAAAACTCTCAAATTTCATCTTCTCTTTCTCTTCCACCTGCATTTTCACTTCAGGTTTGATTATTTTTGCTCTCAAAATTTCATTTTTATCAGTTGGGTTTGGCTATTTTGTTTTTCTTGTTTTATGTACTATTTTTTTTTTTTGCTGTTCTTTAATTTCCCTTTTTTCTCCTGACTTTATCATTGTACTGTTGATCATTTTTTTGAGCTAATTATAGGTAAATCTTTTGATTTAAGTATTAATTTAGTAATCTGATGAGTATTTATAAGTTAAATCCTTAATCTAATCTTGGGGAAGTTGCAAACTTTGATGAGGGGGTTGGATTTCTTGTTCGAAAGCTTGGTACTTTTATGCAGTGAATGCTGTTTGCTACTAGTTTGTTTCTTTGTGCTAGTATTGCATTATTGATCTTTTAAAGTTGAAAGACTTTGATTGGTATTTGTTTGTCTGGTTTTGACTTGTCACTTAAATATGACTTTTGAATTTTGTGATTTTAAAATTTAAAAAGTGTAGAATGCACCGAAATATTTCTTTAATCTGTGGTTTTAAACATGTCACGAGGAGAGTTAGAATGAAAGAGTTGATATCTAAAATAATACTAGTAGTCACTTATGATGTATTTAAGCCCCAGCTATTTAGGAATTGAGGCATAATTGATCGATTGGTGTCTTCGTGGGGAGTAGAAGTCTATAGAAGAGTGAAATGTGTTCAAATGAAACAAGATTCATAGAGCCGACCCCAATTAGTTTGTAGTCGAGGATTAGTTGTTGTAGTAGTTGTAGTTAGATGCTTCATTTTTATCATTTATGGAGGTAATGTTAAACTAGAGCTCGAGAATACTCGATCTTTGGGAATTTATATAGTGCCACACTGCAAAGCCATTAGTTTAGGAATGTGTTGGTAGTTTAAGGGTGTTATCGATGTAGAACATTCTTGGAGAAAAGTTTGAATGTATTCTTGAGACGTTGCAGATAAAAAATTGACAGATATTTGACCTTCCTGTATTTCTATTGGAAACGACCTCTCTATCTCTACGAGATAGGGCAAGGTTTGCATACACTCTATCCTCCCCAGGGCCCAGACCCGTGTGTTGTTCTTGTAAATAGTAGAAGTTTTAAACATTAGACTAACTTATCTTCAAATTGGCGACAACTGTTTTCCTATGAATGGTTATCTCTATGCAATTAGCATGTGACAACTGTTTGCTTCACATTTTAGCTCTGAAGTGCATTACAATAAACACCCTTCTCTTTTCCAGATCAAGAAGGTCTTTTGAGTATTGTAGTCAATGGCAAATGACAAAACCAACAGTTACGAGGAGGTTCGTAGGCAAAGGGTTCTGGACAATAAGAAACGATTTGAGGTAGTAACTTCGTTAAGGCACAACATCTTTTAGTTCTTTTGCTGGTACTTTTAGACTCATCAAAATCGTTGTTGCATCCGTGTTGGATCTTCTAAAAATGCACTACTTTTGGAGGATCCAACATGCACCAATCGACATTTTTGAAGAGCCGAACAACATAGCTTTTGGATGCTTCTTTGAAAGAAAAATTAAGTAATTGAAGGCTTGCATGTGAACAATCTACTAGTTCTAACATTAGGTGGCATTTGGATTTAGTACTTCTTAAGTTTTTGAAAACAATTATGGAGGAAAATTGTCTATACGGATAATTATTATGAAAATTCTTTTGGAGAAAAGTTGTATGTATGAATAAAAATCTACGTTTTGGTTGTATAAAACATATCCAGGCCTCTAATTGTAGTAAAAGAAATATGTTACAGAGTTCAAAATGTCGCAATAACCTGCCAATTACATTTTGTAGGAATTATAAGATTGCTTTCTCTATCTCTTACTATGTTTCCTTCTTTTTTAAAGGATCTGGGGATTTTGAATATATCTAAAAACCTTTCTGATATTACAAAGTCTGAGAAGAAGTCCGACTATAAAACCGAGGTGACATGTTATGATCATTTCATTCTTATAAAGAAATACTGCAGCTCTTATGTAAGCATGCATGAGCTGATATTGTTTTCTTATCATGCATAGGTACGCCGAGTTAGACAAAAAGCAAACGATGTTTACCTGTCGGAGCCAAGAAGGTCTGCACGGGCAAGGAATCCTGTTCCAACATACCGTGACGAAGTAAGACTTCATGCTTTTCTTTCAGTACATAGTACATACTGGACACCACCTCATGGATGACACTTGCTTCAGAATAAAGAGAAATATTATGAAATCTTCATAGGTTTTATAATATATTAATAAATAAAAGCGAACCTCAAAGAGAAGAGTATAAGCAAAGGGCTAGACTTACCTTACTAATCCTACTTACTAATTAACAAGCAGGAAGAATATATGATCTAGAGAAAACTAAGTATTCTATGATCATCACAGAGTTTATAATGCACTCCATGATGCAAACAACTCTTCATACATAAACTTGATAAATATTTTTGGTGAAATCTCTGGGTATGTCCACTGTTAGTAAGTTTTTTCCTCTGGTTATCAGTTTTTCATTTCTTCACTTAGTTACTTATCAATATCACCTCAGATTGATATAGAGCTTCCATCTTTACGGAAGAGATCAAAATTCAGCTCTTCATGGGCAAGGTGAGATGGTTTAATTTGAATTTTGATACCATTTGCTTCTGTCCGAACTCTGGAATAATTGCTTTGGATTGGCAGTTATCTAGCAAGACCATTGGAAGAAGTGAAAGTTGCTTCGTATGAAGAGAAAGTACAAGCTTTAAAGTGTGCAGAAAAGCTCCAGAGTAATCTGCAGTCGGATAATCCATTTTTTATCAAGACTATGGTTCGATCCCATGTCTACAGTTGTTTCTGGTTGGTAAGTTGCCATAGAGTTCAGCTACTAGAGCTAAGGGTAGAATGAAAGAAGCAACAAAAAAAGACTCAACTTTGAGTATGCACATGTTGACACCTCAACTCATCTCCACTATCTCAATTGAATGCTCCAACTTACAAAATAATCATCTAGTACCTCCAAAACTTATGTGTCACATCAGCATCGGGTGTCCATGAGACACAGTGTGGACGAGTTGGAGTGTTTAGTTGTCAGTTGAGACCAAATTGAGGTGTCTAGATGTGCACTATCAAAGTTAGAGTGCTTACTTGACACCTTAGCTTAAATTTGAGTGTTTGTTATATACTATGTCGACATAAATATAAAAAAAACTTTTTTTATGCTCTACTCATTATGGCCTATCTTGCAATGATATCAGGGACTTCCTACTAGATTTTGCCAAGACCATCTTCCCAAATCTACTGTAGATGTTCTGCTAGTGGATGAAGAAGGTTTAGAGTATGAAGCTCTCTTTATCGGCAAAAGAACTGGACTAAGTGGAGGATGGAGAGCATTTGCACTTGATCACAAGCTGGATGATGGGGATGCTCTAGTATTTGAATTGGTCGAGCCCACAAAATTCAAGGTTGGATTTTGATATGCAACCCTCTAATTTCAACGCATTAGCTTGCCTCGTATATCTTAGTTATTGCAAATCTGTAGAGACAAACAGCTTCAATTCCTTCTTTGCCAGTCCAGACTACCCGTTCCCTCAATCATTCTTCTTTTTCTTAACTGAAATTGATCTTTTAAACCATTTTAAACCAATATCACATTTTCAGTCCTTTAATAACAAATGCTCAACTTGATAAGGTAGAGTTGTTCTTTATAATGCTGTTTAATGCTATAATAGTGGTGGTATTCTTCTAAGTGATTTGATGTACTTATTTCAAGTATTCTTATTGAGCCTAGGGTCTATTGGGAACAGTCTCTCTATCTCTATGAGGTAGGGGTAAGTTGTTGGATAGACTCTACCCTTCCCAACCTTGTCGGGTATCACTAGGCATGTTGTTGTTGTTAATTCAGTTGTTCTTATTAGTTTTATAATGTTCATAGGTCTACATTGTTCGAGCATCCCAATGTTCAAGTGAAGTGGAAAAAGAAGAGAGTGAAGCTGAAGAAACACCAAAGAGCGAAACAAAGAAAAGAAAGAAAAGTAGCAACAAATCAGAAGTTGCAACAATAGCTAAAGAAGAGGTCTCTGTAGTAGTGGCTTCAGACACGAGACGCAGTACTAGAAGAAAGTAAAAGAAGCATCATTCTGTAGGCATGTGAGATTCTTTGTTGTGGGTAAGCATAGCATAGTTTACTGAAGATTTTGCAAGACATGCTAAAATATTTGGAAGTAAATCTCATATGCAAATAGCTAATTTTGAAAAAATGCAACAGCAGCTCTGTTACACCATTTTTAGATGTTATATCTAGGATCTTCAAATTTAACTCTTGTTAGCCCTTAAGATCGTTATGCATTTGTCATCATATAAGGTGATATGTCAGTTTATTTCAGCACAGATGAGCCACTAACTGCCTCATTATTTATATTAATCAATGAAGTGTTGTTTAGGTCAATTCACATGAGTAAGAAACGAAGTAGAACACCTAAGGACAGCAAATGTTTAATAAAACATATCATTCAAATAAAAGTCGATCATTATATTTTGAAAAGGTAAACTTATGTAATGGTTCAAAACTAGGAAACAAAATTTCTTTCAGCGGAAGTAGAAAGACTAAAGGTGTGAATTCTGCAACTTCAATTCGCAGCTTCTAGAAATGCTCTTCCAGGTTGACGTGCAGCAAGTCGTCCATGGCAGCCAAGAAGCTGCAAAAACATAACAAGAAGCACTAAGATTCGATATACAATTCAATCATAATGCAGTTTCTAATATAAATAGACAATTTATGAAACAAACCTTGGCGTTGACACCATCTGGGACAATACGATTCTCAGATTTGTACCTCAGATAATCAGTACGGCTGAACTTAGTGAACCCCCTACAATTAAAGCAAGCACATTTTAACTCAAACATGCAGTGGTACAAGCATATAGAACAGATCATGTTCTAGTAAGGTTGCAAATAAAAATGCCAAGCATATTAAACATTATAAGAGGTAAAGCAAACTAGGTATCAAGGCACTTTACAAGTTTTTGAAGGAGATCCCCAGAGATTACTCCCCTTGACGATGTTAGAAAAAGAGACCAACGATGGTCCCAAGGGGGACACAAATAATTGACATTGAGCTAATTTGTGATATGAGTTGAGTGTATAACTTCTATGTGATATAGGTTGAGAATGTATAGCTACTATGTGATACTATTTGAGAATGCATCTCCCAAAACAAGCCAAATGAACAGCACAATAACAAGCCAATTCTTCATAACCAAACATAATTTAGTATAGGAAATTATTTAGTCCACAAAACCAAGCACAGAAACATAAAAATTAAGGTGGCAAGTGAGATAAAAGACATACCACTTTCTACTGACAATGATCTTTTGTCGGCCAGGGAACTTAAACTTAGCACGGCGAAGAGCCTCTTGAGCATGGTTAGCATTGCCATCTTTGCAACGAACCGAGAGAAGAACCTGACCAATAGCAACACGGGCACAAACTCCCTGTGGCTTACCAAAAGCTCCCCTCATACCAGTTTGGAGCCTATCAGCCCCAGCACATGACAACATCTTGTTAATTCGCAAAACATGGAAGGGGTGGACCCTAACCCTGAGGTGGAAAGCATCCTTTCCAGCAGACTTGGTCATGTACTTGTTGCAAGCAATACGAGCAGCTTCAAGTGCCTCACTTGAAACATTCTCCTTCTCCCAACTAACCAAGTGCACACAGAAAGGGAATTCATCAACTCCCTTTTTCTTCATACCCACATCATAGATCCTGATCTTTGGATCTGGAACACCACGGCAAAACCGTGATTTTGGGTAAGGCTTGTTTTTAATCTGACGGTAACACCTTGCAGGTCCTGATAAAAACGTTCAACCCAGTTAGGCACAAGCCTAAGTGATGTCAATACTGAACACAAATACAAGTACCGTGATTAAGGGTCAATTAATTGCAGCCTATGTTATAGTAAAGAGCAAATAGAAGCTAGCTATATCAATAATTGACATAGCATATATCTGCATGTCAGAGAAAAGCCAACTTATCCCCTTAAGAAAGTAATACCAATAATGCACTGCAGAACATCTTAATTGTGCTAATACTGAGCCTTGTCATAATTATTTCTGTTCGTACACAGTAAAACTTGGTGCATATTAAGATAGATTCTTTATCATCAACTTTACCATTAACATGGAGATTCATCAAATAGTTCTAACAAAATAAAGGAATTAAAATTTCTTCAACTTAAAAAACAGTATGGCAAACTGTTCTCTTTCACGTTTATCCTCCAAAACGAGGATACTTCAGCTGTTTTTTGATGTCTTTAAACTAACAATCTACCATTTTACCATTTCTAGAACCAGAGATCAATAATTGGTCTAAAAAGACACATACTCTAGCAACATCATAAAACTGAAGGGCAAAAATTCTATCTTTAACCAACCAATCATATTACAATTCACATGCAGAACCAGAGATAAAGTGATAGACACGAACTGTAGCAAGGACATGTAATTACCACATTATACAATCTTGAATAAGCTACCGAATTTTATCACTTGTAGGACTAGAGAGTGATTTTCATCATAAAACTTATGTAGCAACATCACAAAACTCCATTATCTATCAACTCAAACACTTCAACTAGGTACTCTTACTATCTATTATCTCTAATATTGGGGAATCTTAGTAATTCAGCTGTGGTTGACCACCTGAACTTTCAACTACTTAGTTGGTGAGAGTTCGACTCACCACGTTGCGATACTCCCCCACAACTTTTTTTAAAAAAAAAAAAAATTTATTCTCATCCATTTGCAGCCTATGGAATCGCTCAGCAGTAACTAGTCTTAACAATAAACAGAGTTCTCTACATCTACTTAAGTACCAAATCACATAAGGCAAAACAACAGAGAAGCCATGAACAAACAGCTAGATCGAACAAGTTTTATCAGAAAACCGTCAAGATATATGAGTAATTAACGTAAAATTGGGAGAAAATAAACTTACTTCGACCCATCGCTAATTCTGTATGTGGAATTGTTCGGTGGCGGCTTGAGAAAGACGAAATTATAAATAAAAAAACCCTAATTTAACGTTCTTTAATAGGTGAATGAATTGATTGGGCCGCCTTATATGGGCTTACGCCTGGGCATGCGTCAGTTTTAACATTGGTGGGCCGATTGCATTCAAACCTAAACTTGACCCGCTAACCAAATTTTTTTTTTGGAAACTTACATAAATATACTATAATAAAAAATATTTATCATTTATAACAATAATATTTTTTTCACTTTATCACTTTTAATTCATTTATAATACAAATTTAATTCATATTACAAAGAACAATTTTTTATTCACATATAATACAAATTTTAATGATAGATAATTCATTTATCACACCTTTAATATACTTTTAATACAATGTATCAAATTTTTACCAAACAAACCTAATATATTTTAAAAAATAATTATAATTCATATATAATTCAAATATATTGTATATATAATTCACTTTTAATACATATTGCAGATTTAACATAGTACTGCTATGAATGGTAATAAATAAAAAGTATTGCTAAAATCAGTAATTATTTATTAAAATGTACCAATATATGTAATTTTCTCTTTTTTTTAATGTAAAAAAATAAAAATGAAAATGGGGTCGGAGAAAAGGAAATTGAGAAGAAGATTACGAGATGGGAAAATGAACTTTCCTTAACAAAAAATATGACTTTTTTAAAAAAAAATATATATATATATAACTTGCATTATTTGTTGTAAATAGTCTGGTCAAAATAAATAATTTACATATAACTTGTATATATCACGTACAACTTATTTATACATCGAGGGTTGTGGTGAAGTGATAAGTATTCCTTCATCCTTAACCAAGAGGTCTTGAGTTTGAGTTCCATTGGGTACGGAGTCGTCTTTGTTAGGGAGCGTTTTACCTCTCAAAATATGAGAATTCCCGAATTTTACTTCAGCATGGATATCGGACACCCGATGAGATATCAAAAGAAAATAAATAAATAATCATTTCGCATAACGGAACTTTAAATTCAAAGTTTTGAGACTTTTTTATAACTCTCAATGATGCTTTTAATGAAGTTTACAACTTTGTAATAATTTACTTAATTAGATAAAAATTATAAAAGAAATGATAAAATTTCAACACTAGCTAAAGATAGAATTGGTCTTGTGGTTGTGTATAATGTCATCTCCATCGTCTGAAATAGTTTGGTTCCTAATAATACTACCATTGCTTAATAGATAATTGATAAATTGTCCATTCAATTTAACCCTTAAAATTACTATGCATAGCTTTTCATTATATAAGGGCATCTGTTATTATTCTACATCAGTATAGCTAAGTTTACAATTTTGTGATAATTTCTTAATTAATAAAGATTTTTCAAAATTTTAAATATCAATATTTTTTTTATAAAAGAAAGGATAAAATTTCAACAATAGCTAAAAAAGGTTCGGGTTTATGTCAATTTAGCCCTTCAAATCACTATGCATAGCTTTTCATCATATTTGGATATCTGTTATTAATCTATTATTACTATTCTAAATGTACTTTACTGTCGTTGAGTGGTTTGCTGACACCAGCATTTTAGGTATCAATACACTGATGATTGAGATCATTCTATCCTGGGAGGATATATTCCAAACCAAACATCGGATACTAGAGGAGAATAATTTCTTTAAGGAGACACTGTGCATTCAGTGGGCTTGATCTTCTTCCTGTTTTTTCAAATTCTGGTATGTGTTACAGATTTTAGATTTGTGAATTAATTTCTGTTCTTCTACGCTTCACTGATTCATTAAACTTTGGTAATTTCGTATTTCTGCAAAATTTGTTGGAATCAGTAAGATTCTTTAAACACACATTGAAAATAATTCTTCTTTAAGAAACTATTTCGTAATATTTTTCTAATTATGTTTCTGATTCTAGTTTCTCTACTAATTTTAATTTTCTAGTTGTGAAAATGTTCTTAAACTTTGTTGTTTCTTATAAAGTACTTCAATGTTTTATTTTAAGTATCTTAGGAATACAAGATGAACAACATAGATATCGGATGAATCAATCCCACCTAGCATGCTTCTTTCTCTACTAGAATTGAACTCTGGTCTCATCTAATTTTTCTCTTAGCTGAAAGTTATCTTACATAATTTGGTTATATATGTTGGGTTATCCACATCGGAAGTGGAAGAGGCTGGTGGTCAATTTATAAGTGTGAGGGAAAGCCTCAACCTTTGAGCTAGCTTTTGGGTTGAGAAGGCCCAAGACCACCCAACATTGGTATCAGAGCCCAGGTTGTCAACAAGTCTCAGCCCACCGGGAGAAACTGGGTTGTCACTCTCTCCAGCCCAAGGCCCGATGTGTGAAGGGGGAGATTGTTGGGTTATCCCACATCGGAAGTGGGAAGGGACTGGTGGTCAATTTATAAGTGTGAGGGAAAGCCTCAACCTTTGAGCTAGCTTTTGGGTTGAGAAGGCCCAAGACCACCCAACAATATATTCAACTGGAAAGGGCTCCCCTATATTCCAATTTATGCTCTACATAAATACTACCAAATTATGTCATATAAGCCGTGATAAAAGGTAGAAAATCAAACTGGAAAATTCGTATCCTCAAAGAGAAGAGTATAAGCAAGGGGCTAGGCTGACCTTACTAATCCACTATGTCAATTGAAAGCTCCAACTTACAAAATAATCATCCCTTACTAATCCACTATGTCAATTGAAAGCTCCAACTTACAAAATAATCATCCAGTACCTCCAAAATTTATGTGCAGCATCGGGTGTCCACGAGACACAGTGTGGATGAGTTGGAGTGTTTAGTTGTCAATTGAGATCAAATTGTGAGGTGTTTAGATGTGCATGGTCTAAGTTAGAGTGCTTACTTATCAGCTTAGCCTAAATTTGAGTGTTTGTTATGTACTATGCCGACATAAAAAAAAAAAAAAAAAAAAAAAAAAAAAAAAAAACTTTTTTATGCTACACTCATTATGGCCTATCTTGCAATGATATCAGGGACTTCCTACTAGATTTTGTCAAGACCATCTTCCCAAATCTACTGTAGATGTTCTGCTAGTGGATGAAGAAGGTTTAGAGTATGAAGCTCTCTTTATCGGCAAAAGAACTGAACTAAGCTCTAGCATTTGAATTGGTCGAGCCCACAAAACTCAAGGTTGGATTTTGTTATGCAACCCTCTAATCCGTTGAATAAGCTGACTTATAATGCATTAACTTGTCTCGTTTATCCTAATTTGATTAGGTAGAGTTGTCCCATATAACGCTGTTTTATACAATAATGATGGTGGTGTTTTTCTAAGCAATTTGAGGTAGTTATGTCAAGTGTACTTATTGAGCCTAGGGTCTATTAGAAACAGTCTATCTATCTCTATGAGATAGGGGTAAGGTCTGCATGCACTCTACCCTTCCCAGCTTGTCGGATATCACTAGGCATGCTGTTGTTGTTAATTCAGGTGTTCTTATTAGTTTTATAATGTTCATAGGTCTCCATTGTTCGAGCATCCCAATGTTCAATTGAAGTGGAAAATTAGGCAACTTTGACAGTTGAAGAAATGCATCTGCAGCTCGATCTGTTGCACCATTTTTACTTTGCTTAACAATTCTCTAAAGCAAGGTTTGTTCCTTTTGATAGAGCATACTCTTGTTATACATTTATAGCCCTTAATCAATGATTTTTCATTAGGCGATACGTAAAGTTTTTTTCATTATTTATATTAATCAATGAAGTGTTGTCTAGGTCAATTTGCATGAGTAAGAAACGAAGTAGAACGCCTAAGGACAGCAAATGTATAATAAAACGTATCATTCAAATAAAAGCCAATCATTATAATTTGAAAAGGTAAACTTATGTAATGGTTCAAAACTAGGACACACAATTTCATTCAGCGGAAGTAGAAGACTAAAGGTACAGATTGGTAAATTCTGCAACTTCAATTCGCAGCTTCTAGAAATGCTCTTCCAGGTTGACGTGCAGCAAGTCGTCCATGGCAGCCAAGAAGCTGCAAAAGCATAAGAAGCACTAAGATTTGATATACAATTCAATCATAATGCAGTTTCTAATATAAATAGACTATTTATGAAACAAACCTTGGCGTTGACACCGTCTGGGACAATACGATTCTCAGATTTGTACCTCAGATAATCAGTACGGCTGAACTTAGTGAACCCCCTGCAATTAAAGCAAGCACATTTTAACTCAAAGATGCAATGGTACAAGCATATAGAACAGATCCTGTTCTAGTAAGGTTGCAAACAAAAATGCCAAGTATATTAAACATTATAAGAGGTAGCAAACTAGGTATCAAGGCACAAAAAGAGACCAACGATGGTCCCAAGGGACACAAATAATTGACATTGAGCTACTATGTGTTATGAGTTGAGTGTATAGCTAATATGTGATATAGGTTGAGGATGTATAGCTACTATGTGATACTATTTGAGAATGCATCTCCCTAAACAAGCCAAATGAATAGCACAACAGTATAATTCATAATAAATGAATAGCACAATAACAAGCCAATTCTTCATAACCAAACATAATTTAGTATAGGAAATTGTTTAGTCCACAAAACCAATGCAGAGACATAAAAATTAAAGGTGATTAGTGAGATAAAAGTCATACCACTTTCTGCTGACAATGATCTTTTGTCGGCCAGGGAACTTAAACTTAGCACGGCGAAGAGCCTCTTGAGCATGGTTAGCATTGCCATCTTTGCAACGAACCGAGAGAAGAACCTGACCAATAGCAACACGGGCACAAACTCCCTGTGGCTTACCAAAAGCTCCCCTCATACCAGTTTGGAGCCTATCAGCCCCAGCACATGACAACATCTTGTTAATTCGCAAAACATGGAAGGGGTGGACCCTAACCCTGAGGTGGAAAGCATCCTTTCCAGCAGACTTGGTCATGTACTTGTTGCAAGCAATACGAGCAGCTTCAAGTGCCTCACTTGAAACATTCTCCTTCTCCCAACTGACCAAATGCACACAGAAAGGAAATTCATCAACTCCCTTTTTCTTCATACCCACATCATAGATCCTGATCTTTGGATCTGGGACACCACGACAAAACCGTGATTTTGGGTAAGGCTTGTTCTTAATCTGGCGGTAACACCTTGCAGGTCCTGAGAAAAGTATTCAACCCAGTTAGGCACAAGCCTAAGTGATGTCAATACTGAACACAAATACAAATACCGTGATTAAGGGTCAATTGAGTGCAGCATAATACTACAGCTAAGGCCTAAGAGCAAACAAAGCTACATCAATAATTGACATAGCATACATCTGCATGTTAGAGAAAAGCCCACTTACCCCTTAAAGAAAGTAATATCAATAATGCAGTGCAGAACAACTTAATTGTACTTTCACTAACAAATAATAATAAAAAGGTGGTGAGCCTTGTCATACTTGTGTTTGTCCTTACACCACAGAAAAACTTGGTGCATCTTACAATACATTTTTTTATGTATTCATCAAAAGATTCTCACAAGTAATATTACAAACCATATGGCAAACTGTTCTCTTACACGTTTATCTTCTACAAGGAGGATAGCTCGTCTGTTTTACCATAAGGTTTCAGAAAAGAGTTTGATCTGCAAGAAAAATAAATAATGGCAAATTTTCTAACTCTATACTACTAATTTATCATTTCTAGGACCAGAGCAAAAAGACAAATACCGTAGCAACATCATAAAACTAACGGGCAAAGTTCCTATCCTTCAGCTACCAATTATATAAGTAGAACTGGAGATAAAGTGATCAGTATCAAAAGACACGAACTGTAGCAACATTATGTAGCTCCCACAAATTATAACTTGTAGAACTCTAGATCAAGTGATCACTGTAGCAACAACATGTAACTCCCACAAATTTTATTATCATGAATAAGCTACACAATTATATCACTTGTAGGACAAGAAGTCAAGTGCTTGATCTCAAGAAACAGAAACTGAAGCAACATCATAAAGCTCAATCAACTATGAACTCAATGAGCATAGTTCCGTCAATACATTCTTACTAAATTTAGTCTCTATATAAATACTAATATTGGGGAATCTTCGTAACTAAACTTTCACCTTGTTGGCAAGGATTCGATTCATTCACCACTTTATGATCCCCTGCCCCAACTTCTCTACCAAAAAATTCTACTATTCATTGTTCTCTACATCTACATCTACTCAAGTACCAAAACACATAAAGCAAAAGTAGATAAATCAAATGAAATGTATCATTTCACTGCAAAAATAGGAACTGTAGTTGAGCTAAAACTGTAAAAGAAATATGAAAATTAGCATAAATTTGGCAGAACTGTAAAAGAAATATGAAAATTAGCATAAATTTGGCAGAAGCAAAACTTACTTCGACCCATCGCTGATTCTATTTGGGATGGTTGGGCGGCTTCAGAAACACGAAATTATTAACAAACCTTAGCGTATAAGTATTTATAGGTGGATGAATTGATTAGGCCGACTTATGGGCTTACGTCTGGGCATGCGTCAGTAAAGATTGGTGGGCCGATTCAATTCAAACCTAAACTTGACCCGTTAACAAGTGGGAATCGAACTTTCACGGACAATAACTAACTGGGCTATAAAAAAAACAAGGTTAAATCACTTAGATATGCTATATTGAAAAAATATTTATCGATAATAATTTCATTTTAACTAAATATATTTTATGGGATTGAAAATTTGAAATTTCTCTGGATTCATTTTCTTTTGGGAAACTTACATAAATATACTATAATAAAAATATATTTACCATTTATGCAATAATAATTTTTATCACTTGATCAATTTTAATTCATTTATAATACAAGTTTAATACATATTACAAAGAAAAAATTTATTATTCACTTATATTACAAGTTTTAATGATGGATAATACATTTTTCACACATTTTAATACATTTATAATACAATGTGTTAATTTTTTACCAAACAAACATAATATATTTCAAAAAACAATTATAATTCATATATATTGTATACATAATTCACTTTTAATTCATATTGCAGATTTTACATAATATTGCTATAAATGGTAATAAATAAAAAGTATCGCTAAAATCAGTAATTATTTATTAAAATGTACCAATTTATGGAAGAATTCTATTTGTCCGCGTCATCTCTACATATGATTTTTCTTTCTTTTGTGTTTTTTTTTTCTTTCCAATTTTTAATCCAAATAACTATCTTTTAATTGTTCATATCTTCAAATTGACTTATATCCGTATTGCATGGTTTAGTGGAGTTTCTGGCTTTTCAGTAAAGAAATGTTTGTTTCAGTAAGTGTTAGTAAACAGTATATGCTGTACAACATTCAAATTCACAGTTTCACATGATTTCTCAAGCTTTAAGTTATTCTCGTGTTAACTAGGTAAAGTCTGCTTAGTGTTAAATTTGCCTGAGGAGGAGGAGGAGGAGGGGGGGGGGTGATTGTGGGTAGTTCTTTTTTAAAAAATAATTCTATTTTTGATATTCTCCCTTCGTCTACTTTTATTTGTTATGTTGTGTTCTTCTAAAGTCAATTTGATTAATTTTTAAAATTAAATTAGATTGTATTAATTTGATATTTAAACAAAACAAAAATAGATATTCAAAAATTAAACGAAAAATATTCTAAATTACAATTTTTTTGCATCTATGATGTAAAAACACACTGTTAAATGTTAGTGAATTTTTTTTATAATTTAACTCTAAAAAAGAAAATTAAGGACAATTAAATGTAGATGAGTGTAGTATATATATAGAGAAACTTACATACATATACTATAATAAAAAAATATTTACCATTTATAGCAATAATATTTTTTTTTCACTTGATCACTTTTAATTCATTTATAATACAAGTTTAATTCAAGAATAATTTTTTATTCATATATAATACAAATTTTAATGATAAATAATTCATTTATCACACATGTTAATACACTTATAATATAATGTGTCAAATTTTTACAAAACAAACATAATATATTTTTAAAAACAATTATAATTCATATATAATTTATATATATGGCATACATAATTTACTTTTAATACATATTGCAGATTTAATATAGTATTGTTATAAATTATAATAAATAAAAAGTATTGCTAAAATCAGTAATTATTTATTAAAATATACAAATTCATATAATTTTTTCGTATATATAATAGTACATATGCTAGTAGGACTATATTTATTTTCTTTCTTTTTGTCGCGAGACATTCTTTTGAATGACATTAAATTCACGTAAAATAAAATTAGGAGAGGGTAAATCTATGTGCATAATTAAAATGCTATTTGTTATCAAGTTCTAGAGGATTTGATTTATTTATTCTTATTGTTTTTGCCAGAGAAAATTGATATCACATGGTGAAATGAGTAATATCATAAATCTTTTTTAAAAATTTAACTTCTATATTCTCTTAAACTAATGTTCAATCCTAAATTTAAAATAACATTTATAAATCTCCGCAATGTCCACTAGACAACTCCACTTTTTTCTCCATAACTTGGAAATAGGGTCCTACAAGATTCCATTTTCCACCGAAAGAGAATAGGGTCTCTGTTTTTATTTTTTCTTCCTTGTGGTTGGAGTATTAAAGATTCCATTTTTGCCCCTTCTAATGGAAAATAAATAATACTAGTAAGAAAGTAGAAAAAAACAACATCCGAGATAGGTGATTAGATAAAATATAATACAATTTTATAGCTTACTAAGAAATTATGAGCTCACAAAATCCACAACTCCATTTATAAACTCGAGCTAAGAAAAAAGAGAAGAAACAAATGTGTTTGATCATTATTTTTTGTGTTACATTTAAAATAAGTATTTGATGCGCTCAGTTTTATAGCCTCAATTTATAAAAATATCTTTTAATTGGATCTTAATAAACTATGTCAGCTCATCATCAATTAAGCACTAATCCGTCAACTAACTAATGGATTAGTAACTAACTAATAGAATAAACAATAACTAATCAATTAGATTTATTGTTTGATACAAACGACTATTGGATCATGTTTATTATGTGATGCACTTGCATTTGAACACTCATCAAATGTATGATTTTAGAATATTTTTTTTTAAAAAAAATTATTGAAATACACGTCTTATATTTTTCTTATTTTTAATATTTTCTTCTATTTTTAAAAACCTCTAAAATCTCTTATTTCTTTATGGGCTGTTTGGTTACTAGTTAGAGTTATGCAGGTATTAGTTATGCAGGGTTAAGTTATGCAGGTATTAGTTATGCAGGTTTAAGTTATGCAAGTATTAGTTATGCATAATTTAGTTATGTAGGTATTAGTTATGCAGGATTTAGTTATGCAGGGTTTAGTTATGTTGAGTTTAATTATACGGGTATTGGCTATGCGGATATTAGTTATCTAGGTATTATTTTGCTATGTAGAGATTATAATACATGAATTATTAACTATTGAATATTAAACTTGTTGTAAATTATTAATATATATTATTTACAAAATAATAATACATGCTAATAATATGTGGAATATATTTAATAATATATAATGCTAATATTTGATTAGCATATGTACAGTCAAAAATATACAATCAAATTTTTAATATTAAAAAATATTTATATACATAAATAAATAAAAATGTTAAGTATATTAAAAGAAATGAAAATAGTCTATATATAATAGTAAATCAGTAAAGTTTTCAATTAATTTTTTTTTAAGAAATGAAAATGGTCTATATATAAAAAAAATAAAAAAACATATATAAGAAAACAGTAAAGTTGCCAATTAAAAAAAAAAAATTTATAGGGTAGATCTGTAATTTATCATTTTAATACATGTATAACTAATACCAACATAATTTATTCCATTTTCTATCCTGCATAACTTTATACATAGATTCCCTCATAAGTTATGTTGATATTAATTATGTAAGACTACAAAAATGCAACCAAACACAGTATAAATTAATACATGAATAACTTTTATACAATATTGAAATTATTACCAACCAAACATGGTATAAGTTAAATGTTTTGTAACTTTTATACCTAACACAAAACTTCTACCAAACATAGTAAAACTAATGTAACTTTTAATACATGTATAAGATGTTTCTTATACAATAACCAAACGGCTCCTTAATATATTCGAGCTCGTATTTAATGTATTCGAGCTACATATTATGTATTTGGTTTATTTTATAATGTATCCGAGCTAGTTTTAATGTATCTGAGCTACATATTATGTATCCAATTTATGTTATAATGTGTCCGAGATACTCTTTAACATATTCGAGTTACATATTAATGTATCCGGTTTGTGCAAAACATTCCTTTTTTTTTCATTCAATTGACAATTTTGACTGAGTCACTTCTCTTGCTCACTTTCTCTTTTCTTTCCCACATTACTCTTTTCATACCCGCTTTTCGGGTCATCACTCATAATAGCCACCTCAACTTATGGCTTTGCCATGAGTCGAGGTACACATTACCCAAGGTTTCTTTTTAAGGGATAATGTACTTACAAATTAAAGATATATATATTGTAATTTCATGTTAAAACTATGTAATTTTTGTAAAATTATAGAGATAACAATTAGAACATAATTAATTAGGTAACTGACAATCATCTTCTCACTTAATTATACGTACTAGTGATCTTAGTTTTCAAAAGTTAAATTTACATTTGTCATGTAGGACAAATGTGTGTATTTATTTAATGTTGTGTAAATACTTTCTCTATCCATTTTTATTTATCAAGTTACGATTTTCAAAAATTAATATAATTATATAATTAAAATTAAAGATCATAATTATCGACTAACTTGTTTTCAGCCGGAACCCTATGGATAGGAAAAAATAATAGAGCAACGTATAAAAAGGTGGCGTTAGCGTTGATCATACGCCAAAATTATGACTTGTACAAGAGGATTCTAGAAGCTGGACCCTACTGAATACTTCCTTTATAAGACTCCAATTTCTCATTTTATTTTTCTCTTCTTCCATTTCTTTCAAAACTAAAGTATTATTACTCTACTATTGGCTCAAAAATATCCTTTTCCACATCTGCAATCTCCGTCTCCTTCAATTTCAACTCAAGCAAATCCACCTCTCACCAGTTTCATCACTTTCAGGTACTTCTAAATTCACAGATCTAGTGTTTTTTTGAATTTTTTTTGAGACAGTTTTGGATAGCTACTTCCATGATTTTGTGTGAGACTAAATCTTTTACTGTATGTGCATTAAATATTAGTTTTATATGTACAGTACTGTATGATGAGCTGAAGGAAGAATTTGTATATGGATATTAGCTCGAATGTATGGTTTATTTGAGGAATGAAGCAGATCTAGTTTTTTTGTTTTGGTTATTAGCAATTAATTAGTTTTTGGATAAGTTGATTTTTTTTGAATAGGTTTAGATAGCTAATTCCAGGATTTTGAGTGAGTTGAATCTGAGCTACTTAATTTTACTAGATGTGCAATTTTTAGTAGTAGTTTTACATGTACAGTATTTTGTCATGAGCTGAAGGCAGAATCTGTATATGGATGTCCACTTGAATGTATGTTTTTTTTTTATGGAATGAAGCAGATCTAGTTTTTTTGGTTATTAGCAATTAATTAGTTTTAGCTGCAAATTCGGGATTAAGAGCTAGTAAAGTTGATTGTATGTGAATACTAATTTTTACATATACAAAATTGTTTGATGAGCTGAAGGAAGTGTTTGTATATATCTATGCACTTGAATTAGGCAGATCTAGCTTCCTTTTTTATTTTGAATCTTTTAATCAGTTTTGGATATCTAATTCCAGGATTTAGAGTGAGTTGATTCTGAGCTACTAAGTTTTACTCTCTGTGCAATTTCCTAAAAATTAGTTTTACATGTACAATTTTGTGTCCTGAGCTGAAGGCAGAATTTGTACATGGACTTCCACTAGCATGTATGATTTTGTTAAGCAGATATATGTTGTTTTTTGTTATTAACAATTGATCAGTTTTTGGATACATCTTAGTGGCTAATTGGGGATGTAAGTCAGTGGATTAAGAGCTAGTAAAGTTAGTTGTAGGTGCAATTTTTTAGTATTGATTTTTACATATAGAAAATTGTGTTATGAGCTGAAGGAAGTATTTGTATATATCTATTCACTCGAGTTAGGCAGATCTTGCCTTTTTATTTTGTTCAATTATTTAAACAGATTTTGATAGCTAATTCCATGATTTAGAGTGAGTTCATTCTGAGCTACTAAATTTTACTGTATGTGCAATTTTCTAATATTCTTTTTAAGTACAATTTTGTGTCACGACCTGAAGGCAGTATTTGTATATGGATATCCACTCGAATATATGATTTTATTTGACGAATGAAGCAGATCTAGTTTTTTAATTACTAACAATTAATTTGTTTTTGGGTGCGTCTTAGCTGCTAATTTGGGATTTAGAGTAAGTGGATTCAGAGCTAGTAAAGTTAACTGTATTTGCAAATTTTTAATATTATTTTTGCATAAACAAAATTGTGTGACGAGCTGAAAGCAGTAGTTGTATGTATTTTCCTACTGGAGTGTATGATTTTATTAAGGAATGAAGCAGATCTATTTTTTTAGTTATTAGCAATTAGTTTTTTTTGGATAACGCCTTAGTCGCAAATTCGGGATTTAGAGTCAGTGGATTCAGGGCTAGTATAAGCTATTGTGTAATTTTTTACTATTATTTTTTACATGTACAAAATTGTGTGATGAGCTGAAGGAAGTATATCTATCCACCAGAATGTGTGTTCTGTTCAGAAAATTAAACAGATCTATGTTTTTCTTTTATGAACAATCAATTAGATCTTATGTTACTTGTAATGTTTGGAGTTGGTGAATTTTGACTGAGGTTTTTATTATAATAGAAATAATTGTATGTAATGTGTTTGTCTTTATGATTTGTGATGAGCTGAAAGTAGTGGGTGTGATATAAATATCTTAGATCTGCACATGATTTATGTTTTTTTTTTTTTTTTTTGTTGTGGTTTGCTTCATATTTTCTTTGTTGCTTTTGTGGAATTTGAAATTTGTGGTAAAAGGTTTCCATTTGAATATCAGATAAGGGTTTGGAGTTGAAGGTTACGGGGGGCTAATTGATGGCGTCGAAGAGGATATTGAAGGAGCTCAAGGATCTGCAGAAGGATCCTCCCACATCATGCAGTGCTGGTAATTAAGCTGAACTATTTATTCCATTGTTTAATTTATTGGCTTTCTGGGATTATGTTTTCTTAGCCAATGGAACTATAGGTCCCTAAGTATTGATGATAGTGTCGTTGTTTTAGGGTGTTTGGGTTTGTTTGACTCTTCCAGCTTCTCTTTGCAGATAATTGCTCGGAGTTACTTATAGTAGATATGTCAAATATAGTAAATAATTACCCTAGTTGGTGGTGAAGCTATCTGCTCTTTGATTTAAGAAGCAGTATGGCATGGTTAAATGCCCGTGAAATAACGTCATTTATGTTATCTGATTTGTGCATTCCAATCGAATACACATCATTTTGCACTATTCGGTCACTCTAGTCTCTAGCGACTCTTTTTATCACACTCTTTGCCAGGAGAATACAAGATGTCATTGATGACAATTAATATGTGAAGAATGGTACCTCAAGTTGTGTGTCATTCTTTTTTGTGCTTCATTTTTCCTTCATTCTCACTTTGATTGACATTACGATTCATAACTGGCCTCCTAAGGCGTTAGAGATGATGTTGTTTTGATGCTTCCTCCAGTATGGATTTTGTCTTGTTCTGCTTCTCTTTCATCTGTGAATAACAAAAATTATTAAGATGGAAAGGAAGTCATGGTGACTATGCTGTCAGTGATTGCAACCTTTGTGGAATGTTATTACGTATAAGGGAATGCAGTCCAGATGTTCACTTATCTATTTACAGTGACCACCTGGAAGAAACCTTTATGCTCATATTCACTAGCATATTTGGCTTTATACAGGTCCAGTGGCAGAGGATATGTTCCATTGGCAAGCAACAATCATGGGGCCTACGGATAGCCCTTATGCTGGAGGTGTATTTTTGGTTTCAATTCATTTCCCTCCAGATTATCCTTTTAAGCCTCCAAAGGTATACTTCAACTCCAGAATATCCCTGATCTTCACTTACGTGTTCACTACTTTGTTTTTTCTATTGAGGAGGAGAGTGATCATTTTGCTTGCACTTGCTCATATGTTGGAGCCTTGGTAAATCCATCTCAAATATGAGTTTTTTAAAACATTTCTCGCAGAAGCAGTACATATTTTGTTTGTGTATGTCTGACCTTCAGTTTGTGTATTTACTTGTCTCTTTAATTATAGTAACAACTAAGGAGCTAGCATCAGTTTGCTGTTAGAACAAATTAATGGATATTTAGTGTGTTGTCTTCTTGTCTTTTTTTGAGCACTTTTATGAATTGTGTAATTAAAGTTCTCTTCATTGTAATAATCTGAGGTGGTGATTTTACAAATGATTTTTTTGCTGTTTCAGGTTGCCTTCAGAACTAAGGTTTTCCATCCCAACATCAACAGCAATGGAAGTATTTGTCTGGATATTCTCAAGGAGCAGTGGAGTCCAGCATTAACCATATCCAAGGTTTGGAGCTTAATCTTTCTTTTCATTGCCCGATTTGACACTGTTTTTGGGTCTTGAATTGATTTTTACAAAAATCCAAAGTCCATATTGATACTTGTAAGTTCTCAGGGATGATTCTGGTTCTGTGGTGCATAGCAATCATTGAATACTCATGATTTGATCTAGGTTTTTGACACCTTTACAAACTTGACTCTTCATTTTAGCAATACTACGTGGGGACACTAAAATCATGGCTTAGGGTCAAGCCAGATGATCCTGCTTAGAAATATATTTCAATCTATGCCTAGTTGTGAGAGCCATCAGATATAGTGTCAAATTTTCTGCCAAAAATGAGAGATATAGTGCCAAAACGTGAATCAAAATGTCATAATATAGTACGTTCTTGATGATCCAGTTCTCGAATTATGCGAGTTGATTATATCTGAATATAATGCTCTGAAACATGACAGTTTTAACTAGTACATTTAGATTTGAAGAGTTGAACAAGGGGAATTATAACAATGAGAAGAATGTAAAGTGAGAAACTAATTAGAAGATTGGAACACTTCAATAGTAACTATACTTATCATCTGTTGTTCTGAAACATTGTGATATCACACAATGGTCTGTTTGTTCTGTCTTGACAAATTTCTAATGGCACACCAACTAGTATTAGCATTTAGCAGTAGAGGAAGGCTAGTAGACTATCTTGATTGTCCAAAAAAACAAAGTGGACTCATATGTTCCTACTACCTTGGCATTACAAGGGTTAATGTTTATAATTTGTGCAAAAACGAAGACTTTTCTGGACTTATGCTATTGAAAAATTAAATTAATCAGCATAGGTCTCCGTACTCTCGTATTTTTTATGCAGCTGACTTATTTTGTAGACTAGTGAAGTTTTGAAATGTTCCATTTCAAGTGAAGTGAGGTTAACTGTCTTTTTCCTTGCAACTGCAACTTTTAAATACTCCTTCCAAAGCTGACCCTTTCTTTTGTGCAAAGAGTTTTCCCTTCAGAAATCTTAAAAAAGGTTTTTTATATCACTCAAATTTTGTGCAGCGTATCTCTTTTTCTCGTTTTTGAGTTGCCTTTAACCATCGATATGCTTGCAGGTCCTGCTGTCCATCTGCTCTCTGTTGACAGACCCAAACCCAGATGATCCTCTTGTACCTGAAATTGCTCACATGTACAAGACTGACAGGGCCAAATACGAAACCACTGCTCGTAGCTGGACTCAGAAATATGCAATGGGATGATGCGCAAAGTTGTCTCCAGGCATGTCTGGGACTTTTGTAACAGAGCAATGTCTTATTGTGCTTGGGGTGAATGAATAAATTCCGTGAAAGAACTTAGCTACTTCTTATTCTCCCTTCATGTGGGTTGTCAAGGGAACAGGTGATTTCAATTTGTGAATATCTATTTGATGACTAGTAAGGGAGAAACTGCAATGTAATTCTACTTTGTTTGCCAGTTTGACATGCGCCTTTCCCCTACTTCTGCTAATTTGTCTGATAAATATGGTTTACATCTTTGAATTATCAACCCCTAGTCTCATCTGGAAATGGAGATAAGAAGCAATTTTATTATTACGAGTGTATATAAGCCTTTTGGTAATGCACCATTGTGCTGAGGGTCTCCATAATGGAAGAAACAACAGAAGAGAGAAATATTATTAGATTACTATGCATACAAAAGAAAAGGTGAATGACTCTTCACACATGAGAAATCAGTCGTTACCCAAAAGTAAAGTACATAATTTTGATGTCTATAATACATAATGCTTGTTGGTTCGTTTATTGTATTTGATGGCTATATTGATGCTGATTTGAACCCTTAGTGGGGGTAAAAACTTGTTCCACTAAAACCTGCATTGTGCATGAAGGTATTAGTAGAAAAACAAGTACCAAAAAAACTACTCTTCATGTGTAATTTATGAATAGATACACTACACTCTCTCTATATAATATTAAAATTAAAAGAAAGACCTTTTGAGGTGTTGCAACCAACATCGATGGTATTGTAGATATGTTTAACAGTGGCCTTGTTTGCGAACCAAAAATCGCGTTTCACATGATGAATGCAATAGAGTACTCCTTTAGTATAATCTCCACAGCCCCCTTGTACACAGAATTCTTTACCTTCTTCATTTGTTACATTTAGCCATCCAGACATTGTGAGTGTATGTTTCTTTGAACAAATTGGAGATGTCTACATACAATATGACAATTTTTTACTATACAATTTACATAAATAGCAAGTTAACTTACTCTAACAATATGTTTAGTTAAAATGTAGACCTAAACACATTGCAAGTCTAATCATGATGATAAGTTGATATTATCACTGAATCTGAATATTATAACAGAGTTGAAGTCAACAACTTACATTTGACAAGCAGAAATAGGCACTTCTCCACTGCTCAAATGGGGCCAAATTCACATTCCCTGTGGGGGTTTTCCTATCTGATAAATGAATTAAGACATGTTAAAACTTGTAATATTTTCTTAAGGGCAAACATGTTTGTTTAACTTAGTTTTAGCCAGCATTTATATTCTTCAATTTTAGGTATGCTCAAGCAGATACTTAAATTTATATAAAGGTCAACAAGTAATCACACACATCCTGCGACAAATCAATTCAAGTGTATCTCATACGAATTGCCACATAAAATATCACGTAAGATGCGTGTGTTTACTTGTATACACTTAACAGTTAAAGGACATATATATAAAAAGTATGTTTATGTATTATGCTTTTTCTTAAACACAAAATGACTAAGCAAGAAAGTATCTTGAAATTTTATGTATACTTTCAGCACTAACACCAGACATCACTAAGAAAATGCCCAAAAATAAGCTTAGTATCCCAATTCTTCTTCCATAATTCTGAGAATTTTCCATAGTTTTTTAAGAGAATTTTTTTTTCTAAAGCTCAAGATAATGAAGAAGTTCGAATTACAAGAATGTGTTAGTTTCTTAATCTATAATTAGATTTTTATATCTAGAAAGGAAGAAGCATTGGAGAGGGGATTGTTTTTCTTAGTTAAAATAGGTAATATGCTGAGAATATAAAGTGAATTGAGAAAAACAAGAACAAGATGTAGGATAATTAAGTTTTTGTTGTTTTATGTTGAAGAAAAAAAGACAAAATCTTCATTGGACTAATCGATATATTAATTCACGATTATGACATAATATTGGTAAGTATTTTTTCTTTCTTAATTTAAAGTTTTGATTCGAGCTTCTATTATAAAATCGTTTTTGTTTAGAAGCATTTTACCTCTATATGAAATTTCAAGCACAAAGTCAAATTTAATCGATCATTTATCATTTTACCATAAATAATAATATTAATTTATAGACATATTTAAATTTTACTTCGAAACACAAATACTAAAAATCGAAGATTAGGTTAAAACATTTTATTATGAAATAATAAATATAACATTAGAAATGTATTTATTACAAAACAAGAAAATAATATTTAAATATTTTATCTATTACCAAATGTCAATTCCCCACAAATTCTACTTATGACTCGGTCACATACATAACTCCATCCACAACTCAAAAAAAAAAAACATAACGCGATAAATATTGCGAATTTCCTCAAACAACTTGTAGTATTTAATTAAACTCATACATAATTAATTAACATGTTAAACAAAATACGTTTAATCATGATTAATTTAATCAAAGTTAGAGAAAAACAAAAAGAAGCAGCTGAAAATGCAGGATCAAATACACCAATTAAAGAACAAACAGCCTCAAAATTACGTGTTCATAGAGATATTAGTGAATTAACATTACCACCAATTTGTAACATTGAATTTCCAAATGGTAAAGATGATCTTATGAATTTTGAAGTTTCAATTAAACCTGATGAAGGTTATTATCATGATGGTGAATTTCCATTTAAATTTGAAATTCCAATACTTTATCCACATGATGCACCAAAAGTTAAGTGCAAAATCAAAGTTTATCATCCAAATATTGATTATGATGGTAATGTTTGTCTTAATATTCTTAGAGAAGATTGGAAACCTGTTTTAAATATTAATGCTGTGATTTATGGTTTAATTCATTTGTTTACTGAGCCTAATCATGAAGATCCACTTAATCCTGAAGCTGCTGATGAATTAAGAGATAATCCAAGATCATTTGAGTCACATGTTAGGAGTGCTATGTGGGGAGAAAGTGTGCATGGATTGACTTATGATCGTATCCTATAATATAATGTTATTTTAAAATAATTTTTATTTTTTTTATCGATATTTCAAGTACTCAAGTTTTATTTTATATAGTTTGGAAATACTGAATGAATGTGTATTTATGTTGTTGCGATTCTATAGTTTGAAATATATTGTTTGAAAAATAATTTCATAATGAGTTTTTCTTTTTGTATTGATTTTTTTTTTTCAACTTAGCTTTAAATAAGAGTATGTACTCGTCACATCGGGCTTGTCTAGTGCGTGTTATTTTCTATGTGGTTTGCGAGCTACTGCATTGAAGCGAGGGTTTTACCTTGTGCGCATCCAAAGGATAGTAGATGTGAGTTTTCATCGTCATAAAAAAAAACAACTAATGGATGAAGAAAATTAGCTCCATTTGGACATGGCTAGAGGTTCTACACTATAGTATGTAATTAATTAGCGTCCTACTATGCTAGCGTTTGACCATAGATTTACAAATACTTTTGTATTTGGGTGAAATTTCACCATGTGTTTTTTGGTCATAGTATTTGAGAAATATATTTTACTTTTTTAGAAAAATATGATTTGTACTCATAAGTTTCAAAAACTATCAAGACTAACCATAAGTTTGTTTTACAAGTCAATTGGATCTTTGTTGCAACAAATAACAAGTAGTGTCCATGACAATGGATCAATGTGGTAGTTTGGATTGAATGCAAGAAAACATCATTCCATACAACGTGAAGTAGACAAAGCACATGACTTTGTTAGCCTGAGTCGATTATTCATCAATTTCATCAACAAACATATCAACACTTTCATATTCACTAAATATTTCAACACTACTTTGGTGTTTACGTAAAAAATTATGTAATACAATGCAAACAACTATTATAGAGAGTGTTTTTGTAAAGGATAAAAATTTGGTGTAAAATTTTAATTTTTAAAAAATCCCGAATAATAGATTTGACCCAAATACTAGAAAAAACTAGTATTTGAAAATTTGGAATATTTGTCAAATAATGACAAATTGTATGGACAAACACTATTTGCTAAAATTTTCTCAAAATATTACTTGAAAAATCTATGATCAGACAGGTCCTAGTATACGAGATATATGTTCTAATAGACGTTTGAATGTTATTATTTTTAGAAATTCAAAAAAAAAAATGATGACTCAAGAAGTCTAAATTTTATTTAATTTTAGCTCCAAATAAATACAAATGACGCAAAATACAATACAACTAAGAACTTGTTAAATGACTGAAAAATTACGGTTGTAAAAACTCCATTTTCTCATTATTTTTTTAAAAATAAATAAATTCAAGAAACATAAATCAAAGAAAATCCCTAAAAATAAAATATTTAGCTGATTTTATTTTCAACTATCTCAATATTACAGCCTCAATCCTTAAGTGAGTTTTAGCACTTTTTGTTGAATTTGATACCATAAAGTTCCTTTACGATATCTAACCACTCTCTTAATAACCATCTGATGCAACTGATCGCCAGCACAATTTAAATATACCGGAATAAAACACTCATAAAAAAAATAACATGTAAAGCCTTGTTGTTGTGAGATACACGAAACAGCGAAAAATTTACTCACACCGAGTGTTTACATCAAGTTAATGCAATTTTCATTATCACATAATTTAATAAAGTAAAATGATCTACTCCTCCGATTAAAAAAGAAAAAAAATGACCCCATTTTTCTTTTAGTCAGTTCAAAAAAGAATGATCCAGCGTGGCATGTTTAAAACCACAAGATTAAAGGACATTTTGATACATTTTACATAACTTTAATTTAGAACTACAAGATTAAAAAATTTTCTTTCTTTTCTTAAACTCTGTTCCAAATCAAACTAGGTCATTCTTTTTTAAACTGAAGGAGTTTAAATTTAAATACATGTCATACATATATTGATTTGATGTAAACACCCCATTCGAATAAGTTTTATCCCACGAAACATCCAATTAAATATTGATATACTCCTTCATCAACTAGTTCAACTCCATCAATCTTTTTCAACTTTATTTTTTAAAATGACTAGTACTAGCGTTTCAAAGGTACTTGAATCCTCAGGATCCATGACACTGATGAGTTATCCTACATCAACTAAATGAAAAAGGGCTTAAAATATTCTTAAAGTATTAGAAATGATACAAAACTATCATTCATCCACCCATTGCTTCAAAATACCCTTCTCAACCATCTATTGACTTCAAATCTCCAAAATACCTTTGTCATCCACCTTTGGTTTTAAAATTGACCACTTATTTAACGATTTTAAATTTAAAATATTTTTTAAAATACGTGACGCTTTTGTTATAATTTAACTTATTAATATTATTTATAAACAAATTCACTACCCACCCATTACTAATTAAACCCCACCATTGAATAAACCCGCCCCATTACTAATGCATCAACAAGAAAGTTACTGCCAATAAGAAGTACATTATCATATATACATTCAAGTCCTCATTCAAAACATATTATAATTGAAGTGTCAAAATAAAAATTACCAATAAACTCAAAAGTCTGACTTTATTTATCTTAATTTTTTCTTCGTCTCAATTATGTGATGTTACATAATAGAAAAAAAAATTAAAAAAATAATATATCGAAGTTTTAATATTTAAAACAAATAATAAATATTTTATAAAATTATATTTTAAAAAAGTGCGTGAATTATTCGGGATGTACTACTTCTTTACATTTAATCATAAATTCGAAATCAAGCTTGAAAGAGAATCCTAGTGAAAGTGACCTCCTAAATAAGCGGTTCAACCTAAATTTAATTGGAGCTTCAACTCGGATTCGAATAATTTTGAATGTCAGAAATCTGTAATTTCGTCGTGTTTTAATAGTGTTTAGGGCGATTTTTATATTAGAATTGGTTTATTGATTGAGTGGTTAGTGGGTTTGTTTATAAATATATTAATAAATTAAATTATAACCAAAAGTTGAGCGCCAAGTATTTTATAAAATATTTAAATAATTTAAATTTAAAATTGTTAAGTAAATGATCAATTTTGAACCCAAAGATGGCTGACAAAGGTATTTTGGAGCCAATAGATGGATGAGAAGGGCATTTTGGAGCCAACAGGTGGATGTAGGATATTTTTGTACCATTTCCAATACTTCAAGGACATTTTAAACCCTTTTCCGTCAAATAAAAAAGATGGATAATCTCCTGAGTTAGCTTTTAAGTTTAAGTCGGATTCAAATCCCCTCTTTACATACACAGATACACCTACCTTCACAAGTCATAAAATGAGTCCAACTCAAGATGACCTAATAGATCATAGTAACATTTATGTTTTATAACTACAAAAAATTATATAATTAAAGTAAAAAGAATAATTATTTATGGAGGGTTAATTGAGGATATGATTAAAAAAAAAAGATAATTATAATTAGGAAGAACTTTAATACATGGCTAAATATTATATTCCACAAAATGCAAATCCCCTTAATTCCTCTAATGACTTGGTCACATTCACAACTCCATCCACAATACCGATAAATAATGCGAATCTCCTCAACTTATTTTATTAATTATTTGTAATTTAAATCGTGAATAACATAACATTATTACTTAATCATGATTAATTTATTCAAAGTAAAAGAAAAACAAAAAGAAGCAGCTGAAAATGCAGGAATTAAAGAACAAACAGCCTCAAAATTACGTGTTCATAGAGATATTAGTGAATTAAATTTACCACCAATTTGTACAATTGAATTTCCAAATGGTAATGATGATCTTATGAATTTTGAAGTTACAATTAAACCTGATGAAGGTTATTATCATGATGGTGAATTTCCATTTAAATTTCAAATTCCATTTCTTTATCCACATGATGCACCAAAAGTTAAGTGTAAAGTCAAAGTTTATCATCCAAATATTGATTTAGAAGGTAATGTTTGTCTTAATATTCTTAGAGAAGATTGGAAACCTATTTTAAATATTAATACTGTGATTTATGGTTTAATTCATTTGTTTACTGAGCCTAATTATGAAGATCCACTTAATCATGAAGCAGCTGATGAATTAAGAGAAAATCCAAAAATATTTGATTCAAATGTTAGGAGGACGATGTGGGGAGGACATGTGCATGATGTGAATTTTGATCGCGTTTTATAACTTGGAAATATAAAATTTGAAATTCGAAAAATAACGAGTCATTTTCTCTTGTAGTATGTTTATGTTGTAATTGTTTTATGTATTAATAAATTTCAATAGCAAGTTCTTCATTTTCAGTGTGTGCATTATGTGTGTTTTAGATTTTAATAGTGTTTGATAGACGGATCGAAACAATATAAGATGAATTAATAATATTAGTAAATATTAGAACATGTAGAGAATATTTTGTTCTTATTTAGAGAATAATTTTTGAAAATTAATTGATCACTTAATTATAATTATGATACTTGTCAATATAATATGATATTCACCTTTATATTTTAAATAATAGATGCCTCTCATCTTGGGGTATTCATAATAATGGTTTAAAAAATTAGATCAATTTGCAATCAATATGATTAAAAAAAATCAATATCAGGCTTGATTAGTCTTAATATTACATTTTATCATTATTTATATATTATTCATAAATAATGTATTATATTATCAAATTCTACTTTTTTTTCTCTCAACATAAATCGTTCTTGTAATTTTTTTTACATATTAATTCTTAACATAATTTTATTATATATGATAGATTTTTTTATTTTACATACAAAATATTTATAGTAAAATTCGATTATTTCAGCTTTGCATTGTATAAGACTTTGTTCACAGAATTTTTCATAATAATAATAAGTTTCAAGTATGAAAAATTCTTAATAAACAACAGTATATCTCATCTCTCCAAACAAAGCTTAAACAACCCAAACATGAGATAATAATATTTTAATTTAAATATCGAATGAAAATAAAATATCAAAAAACTAAAAATCATACAAAAATAAAATAATTACATTAGGAGTTAACAAGTAAAAACAATGCAAGACACAATTTTAATTGTGTACCTTTAAATTATGCAAAATTGAACTAAAATGCATTTTAATTAATAATTTAATCTAAAAATATTCTTCAAATAACATAATTTAAACATTTTTCTATACTTTTTCATTAATTAATTAATTATGGATGTGAGTCTAAACCAGGCCACCAAATCATAAAGAAATCAGAGGTAGCAGACATGTCGACTCAATTAATTCAATTTCTGTACACATAACCATGCTTCCTTCATTCCAATTATCCAGAGCATCGGCTTAATTGCGTACAGATCCAACAATCTTCGTTGAAAAATTATATCGTATATATAAAGTTAAAAAAAATAAAAATGAATGTGAGTCTAAACCAGGCCACCAAATCATAGAGAAATCAGAGGTAGCAGACATGTCGACTCTATTAATTCAATTTCTGTACATATAACCATGCTTCCTTCATTCTAATTATCCAGAGCATCGGCTTAATTATGCACAGATTCAAAATAAATAAACACAAATTATGAGTAAAATTAACACAATGAATGCATTGAAGCTTGAAATTATTGCTCTGTAAATTTCAACAGAAGAAGATAATATATATATAGGGAGCTGCTAGGGTTTAAGATTTTATGGTATGGATTGATGAAAAGCCCAATATTAGTTGGATGGGCTTTTGTAATTTGTTGCTAATTGAAGCCCAGATCAATGTAACATTCTCATTTTTATTATGAAAAAGAAATTAATATAATTAATATAAATGACATGCATAATTAAATAAAACGTCAATGAAAATGTGACACGTATACAAGTGACATGTTTAAACCAAATGAAATATGGCCATATCACTTCAATTTGATTTGTCAAAATGAAATTGTTGTAATCAAAACCCTTTCACTCTATGACCATAGAGGGCGGGTCACGTAATTAAGAAAAAAATATCTTAATTTTAATAAGAAGTCAGAGAGATTTCGAAGATCAAACATCGTAAACTTCTCTATAAGTTATAAGTATTCAAGTATTTTTTTCCTATGAGTACTCAAGATCAAGACAGAAATTCAAAATTAAGTTTTATGTTCTTAAATTAAAATACAAATTCAGATCAAGTCTGTCAAATTCAAGATTAAGCTAAAAGACCCTCAAATTTATTTTTGAAAAGAAGAATTAGAGGAGTCATGTTGATGATCACTTTTTTTTAAAAAAAAAAAAATTATGATAACAGTTTAAAATTTTTGTCACAAATTTAGTGTAGATGAAAGTTACCCTTCATTTCTTCTCTAAGGGGTGTATTTACATAAAAATAAATAATATAATCGGACCATTTACTAAAGAATATTTTAAAATATCTCATAAATTCTTGAATATTCACTAAAGAATCAAGACATAAATTGTTGAAAAGACATCTAAAGAAAAATTGCAATAAATCAATTGAGTGACTAATTAAACTTTCATTTTATTAGTGAAGATATAATTTCTACCATGTAATTCATTTCTAATTTTCTCTGCCCCAATTTTAATTTTAGTTTTTTCTAAAATTAAAGGCATCTCAAATTTGTCGCAAACACTATATTATTTGCTTTCTTGCAACTACTTTTATCCTTCATATGCTATTTCTACCTTTCTCTATCCGCAATTAGTGGAACGACATTAATTACGCTTCAATCTCCTACAAAAAAATTTTAAAGAATATAATCATCACTACTTTCGTACAAGGATTTTTCATTTCATTTGTCTTCATCTTTTCCTCAAATAATGTCTAATACTAAAATGATTACTCATAATAATAACGTAACAATCACTACAATATTGATGATCGTGAACTTTATAACATTAGTTCATGGTGCATCAAAAGTACCTTGCTATTTTATTTTTGGTGATTCATTACTTGATAATGGGAATAATAACAACCTAAATACACAAGCAAAGGCTAATTATCCACCTTATGGCATCGATTTCCCTAATGGACCTACTGGACGATTCACAAATGGACGCAATATGGCTGATATTCTTGGTCATTTTCTATTTTCGATATTCCGATTAATTTTACTTTGAGATTTAGCCTGTAAGGTCAATAAAGAGGGAAAGCTTTTTCCAATAAGATTTTTTTTCATTCTGTTACTTAAACTCAAAGCCTTTAGTTAAGAGAGAACGGAAAGTCATTTTGTTTTACCTATAATAGATTATATGTTAATTTTTATTTTAAAAAATAAAAATTGAAAACATAAGGTCTTGTCAAAGTTGGTTTTAAGCAACTAATCTTATTGAGTTGCTCCTGATATTTTTTAGTTATACAACCTATTCATTCTTAACCATGACATTACAAATATATGGTGTTATTTCTATTCTAATACATCTTATTTAATATAGTCAACCAAACTGTCGATAAAAAAATAATATTATGAACATAACTAATCTCAATATATATACCTTATTTAATACCTATCAAATAACTATCAACTTATTTGCATGGGCGGAGCTAGGGTATCAGAATGGATTCATTAAATCCCCATATTTCATCAAAAAACTACATTACATGTACCTTTGTATGTATGTGTGTGTTTTATATATGTAGTAAATGTTGTCCTTTTAACTTTTTTCGTATGTTAAATTCTTTCTATATCAAATTTCTTAAATGAAAATCTTGATCTCGTTATTTCTTATTTGTTATTAAATATCTTTTTTTTTTAAATATTCACAGGGCAACTATTAGAGTTTGATAACTACATTCCACCTTTTGCAAGCGCAACTGGTAAGGAGATCTTGCAAGGTGTAAATTATGCCTCTGGTTCAGCAGGAATTCGTAACGAGACGGGAAGTCATCTCGTAAGTTTATATACAAACACATATCATGAATTTATTTCAATAGCTTTTCAATCTTTAATATATTCTTTTTTCTAGTTAATCAATTACATTTAACCTACTATCTAATGAATGATGTTCGTTTACATGTGTGATAAGACTAAGTTCAGATAAAAGTTAATTATATGACCAAACATTTTATCTTTTTTATAATTTATACAAACTTTAGTCAGATAAAAAACAACGTAGATAAGCTCTTTTATATTCGGATATTACAAATCTAACATATAGAGTTCGATAAATTATTTTTCAGGGCAATCGAATATATTTGGATTTGCAACTTCTAAACCATCACAACACAATTTTACGAATGGTGGATTTAGTGGGCAATAGAGCTGCAACCAACGCACACTTGAACACATGTTTGTACATTGTTGGAATAGGTAGCAATGACTACATCAACAACTACCTTGCACCCAAACAATACCCAACAAATAGTTTGTACACACCAAGTCAATATGCAACATTATTGGTACAACAATATGGTCAACAACTAAAGGTTCAACATTAACTTCTTTCACTATTCCAATTTATTCATTCTTAACTTGCAAATTAATTTAGAAATTTTTCGAAGATTATTGTAGTGTTTAAAGGGTATGTTGTTGTTTTAAGATCATTAAATAGTTAAAAGAGTAAAGGGTCCATTTTTTTTCCGAAACTATGTGTAATGAAATAGATCTAGTTGGGATTGAATTTGTCCCTGAACTATCCGAAATGGAATAGACTTATCTACTGTTAATAGTTGTAGTCATAATTGTCCCTGAACTATGCGAAATGGAATAGACTTATGTAGTGTTAATAATTGAACTATGCGAAGTAGAACAAATTTGTCCTATGTTAATAGTTGGGGTCAAATATGTCTTTGTTGTAGCCTGTAGGTAAAGCTTGCCCCCAAACTATGTGAAATGAAATAAGTTTGCCCTTATTTTAAAGGTGAAAGCTTAGCACCTAGTGATGTCACCTATCACAAAATTAAGGAATAATTTTCAATATGGAATATTAATTTGAGACCTTTCACATAATTCAAGAAAAATTTGGACCATTTTATCTAGTTCAAAGGGCAAATTTGGACTTCTCACATACTTCATTTCGCATAGTTTAGAGACAAATACTGAACGAAACTACTTCTAGATGTCTATGAACTCTTGCGTTTGAATTATAGCACAATCTTGATTTCCTATGTGTTGAATGATTAATTAGCATCGCCTATATACTATTTCCAGGTAGGAATAAAATTTGTGTACATTTCATCATGTTCAGATCCAACTTGTGAGATTACACTGCGTATGTTATTGTTGTTGTCTTAATACGACTATATATTTGGTTTGATGCTAGACTTTATATGAAGATGGAGCAAGGAAAATAGCCTTATTTGGATTGCCCCAAATAGGTTGCATTCCTCAAGAGTTACAAAAACACAATACAAGAAAGTGTGTGGATTCAACAAATGAGGCAATTCAACTATTCAATGAGAAGCTCAAGTCTCTTGTAACTGATCTGAATACTAACTTCCCACAAGCAAAATTCACCTATATAAATATGTATAGCATTTCATCACTTATGAGTACGTACATCAATCTAAAGTTTTGTTTTTCTCCTTTTAAAATGATGTTATTATAAGTGTATAGAAAATCTCGGAGCCTACAATGTTGTTATAGAGACGTTTGACTATATAGAGAACTACTCTTTAATCTATAAATTCGATTTATTTGTTTTGCAGGTACTCTTAGTTTCTTGAATTATCCATGCTGCAAAGTTTCGACAACAACGGCTGAAGGACAATGTGTTTCTGGACAAGCTCCATGCCACCTTAGGGCAGCACATGTGTTTTGGGATAATTTTCATCCTACAGAGAATGGAAATATCATTGCTGTTATGAGAGCATACAATGCTTTTCTACCTTCAGATAGTTATCCTATGGATATTAGTCATTTGATTCAGAGTGGATAATAGGATCTGAAGTTTATTGTTAGTACAAATAGATTTATGGTTTAGTCCTAGTTGTGTAATGGAAATAGCTAGCCTCTCTAGTTTCTACGTTCACAAGATAGAGGTAAGGTTGTGTATACATCACCTCTCATGGAATAGAACTGCACTGGGTATGTTGTTGTTGTTTTTAGATTTTTTTGAAGGTTGTAATGATCTGTATGTAAACGAGTTGTTCTCCCATTTTGAGCTACAACTTGTTGATGACTACCTAAACTTTCACTTTATTGGTGAGGGTTCGTTTCTCACCTTGTAATCTCCTCTCCTCATTTCCCCATCACTGTGAGATTATGGGAGAGCTGCTTGCGAAAGAATTAAGTTCCTCTAGTTATTCATGGCTTTCGTAGTGTAAGAAGAAAGCACAGAAGAGAAAATACACCGATATAATTCATTTGCACCAAAAAAGAGCTAACCTGAATCCGAAGTCACAGAGCTCTCTTCTCTTTTAAGAGCAGCAGCCACCACTCAAGCCCGTACTGTGTTTATAATTCGGGAGAGCAGAGATAAGACAAGGTGGTGAATGACAACAAGGGATGGCTCATAACGTTATTTTGAACGATGTAAGTTATTGGCTAGGAGGACTGGTAAAAGAATGAAACTTCCATGGCCATGGTTAACAAACCAATTGAGGAAGAACAATCTTGCCCAACATTATCAGACCTCCCTAGCTCAGTAAGAACGAGAATTACAGAGAGGTTCCCAGCCCTGGAGAGATGAGAGCATAAAACTCATCGGAATGCATGATTAGCTAAGCACAGATTAGATAAGCAGATGAATTTCCAGAGACCAAAGAGCCAATTCAGTACTAAATGCCCATAGCAATTTTACGACATCTAACAAAACTAGGCTAGATTGATTCTCTTAGTACAAGTCAAAGTACAGTTATGCACCTGAGCATTCAGAAAGGGCAACTTCAAACGTCCACTACTTTCCACATTAATTTACAACTATCTATTCTGCGTTCTGCACCTATCTCAAAACAACAGCTGCGTTTCTGAGAGCCAAGTACCTCTGAACATAGTCATTAGGGAGCGACCTAATTGTCTTAAAAACCTCAGTATTAGCATAACGGAGTTTAGTTCTTGGGTCAAAATATGGTGCCTGCATGTCAAACATAAGAGACATTGGTGGGAATGCACAATAAAAAATCAGAAAGCAAGCAGAAACTAAGACCATATAATCATAGAAGACACTCAGTTGAAAAGGAACCTCGAATCCTGTTATGTCGCATATCTTTTTGCCGGGATGCATAGAAGGTGGCGTTTCAATGTTAACATCTGCGGAGAAAGAAACAAAGTCAAAACATCGAAATATTCATCAAGCTACGAATTATAGAAAGGAATACATGCAAAATAATGCCTCTAGACTGGGAAACAAATACTCTGTTGGTCCTGAAAACATAATTTGAACAAACAAGTTGTCCAGTGATTGATGATAAAAGTGCAGCATATAAACAAGAAGGATATCATTTCCCCATCTACAATTCAATACAAAATATAATGGTCTGCAATCACCTTCTAGCTAATAGTCAAATGTCTGGGAGTTCGGAGACTGTTAGCAAATGTTCTGTGATGTTGCTGGAAAATGCAGCAATTTTCATGGCAGTTTTCATCAGGCTTGACAACAATAGCGCGATGCCGAAAATGCATCTAGATTACAGAACCTAATTACTAATAGAACTTAGCAAACACATAATGCTATCCCAACCATTAGCAACCACAAAATTACCAGAGCACTAAAAGTAAAAGCAATATTTATCTGCCTGTAAGAGTTCTTCAAGCAAATTCGATAAGAGCTATTACTACATGGGCAGGCCGTCAGGGGAACGTGGTTGCAACGGGAAATAAAAACTGATGACATGATTTGCAGCTCAATGTGTCCTAGGAAAGAAAATAAACCAACGCTCCGAATTGAACTGAAAGTTTTTCAACTCCTAGGTCTCAAAAAAGTTGAAGTGTATTCAATCAAGGAAATGACACAATCGTTTTTTGTTTTTTTTTTGTGAAAAGTAGTATCAATGATGGGTTTAGTAATTTGATTGTCATGATCTAAAAAGTACAAAATTGAACTCAATTTTTATCAAGTTACGCAACAAGAATTCAATAATTGTTTGGGCATTTCAGTATGGATATTAGATGTTATAATCAAAAGCAGTTTTACCTACATCTACTTTTTGTCAATATGCTCATTGGGTATGTTAAACCAAATTTCCAACCAAGTCAGCAGATCAAACTTAGTAGCAAACCAAAACCACTCGACAAAGGTCTGGCTACCCATCAATTTCTCTTTAAGGCAAAGAGAAATATTTGCATACGAACAAAATTAATAAGATTCAGCAACTGAAGTAAACTGAATAAATATATCTACATTGTATCTTCTCATATAAAAAAAAACACCTATATTGCTGAAACCCAGAACGCGGCTCCATTCTTGATTACAGGCAAACAAATTGAAGTGCATGATTCAAGATCAAAGTACTATGTATCTTAGTCTGCTTATGCCACTGATCTCATAATGCCCACAGAAAATTTAAAAAAATAAAGGTTGATGACAGGAAGTGAAAATGTAGCAATGCTATAGTTTTTTTGAAATTAAATATTTTTTTGAAACTATGTAGCAATGCTATAACTATGCTAAACATAACATGTTTGTGTGAGTTCATCTACAAATTTCCTTCTCCATCGACCACAATTGATCATCAATGGAGAAAGTTTAGTTTTTATTTCTTAATACTGAGAGAAAATGGGCATGAGTGTAGTTCAATCTTGTGGTGTATACGTTTGTAGTGAGTAGGACAATCACTCATTTCTTTTGTATTCGGAGCGACAACCTATCTAATGGATAGGACAGAGGTCTTCTATTCCTTTGGTACTTGTATAGGTTCAAATCCTATTGGACACAATCTATTTCCATATATATCTTTTTTCAGATTTCGATAGCAAGAAAGAGGAACAGCATTCGCAGTCCGAAAGAGAGGAAGGAGGCCCTCCTCCAGGAAAGAAGGAAATTAATTCTATTGAGAGAGTAGCAAAAGAACTCTACTAGCCTAGAGAAGGCCTAGAGCCGTAGAAAAAACACCTATGTCTGTACCAGTCCCGGAAGAGCGAAAAGCGGGTCAGATTTATGCCGACGGCAGCAAGAGTAAGTCACAAAGCTTGTATTGCTCTACCACGACCCTGTTTCACGGTTTAGGCAGCTCCCATTTCGCCCACCACTATAAAAAAAAAACGAGAAAATGATCAAATCATCCATAATGTATAGGGTTGGACTAGTTTAGTCACCACATATTTTTCCATCTCCCAAGCCTCATTGTCATTAAAAGACAAACTTTTCTACTGTTCACCTAAAAAAAACAGCCTACACCAGCGATCTCATACGATCACCATCACTGCCGCAAGACAACACCATTCACCACCAGCATCGGGGATTCATTTTATTTCTTCTCACAGACCAGAGAACTCTCATATCTCTGCACCAACATTCACCTATAAACCTCACCTCATTCTACCTACCTCTCCATTTCACTTATACATACAAGGTGTGCAGCCTATCATGGCTTTAAAGCCAAAAAAGGAAGAATAACAGTTGAAAGAGGAAAGGAAAAAAAAAATCTACAGCCTCAGCCGGGAAACAATCAACGGAGATATAATATGGTGTTGAATTTTCCTTTCCTTTTTTCTTTTTTCTGCTTCTCCTAGAAGAGATCCCCATTTGCCCAAATGTGGGTGTGATGTTCTGTGTTCATAGTATCCCAAAAGAACAGCATTTACTGGTAAAGCTTGCAGGAAATACAATCAAGTAAATCTTATTTTCTTGCCTAGCCGTGTGCCGAGCAAGATTTATAAGGATGGTTTCGGGATAGGAGATGCATGGACACCCCAGTGCGAGGTGTGAGAGGTTAGTTATGGATGGTTTCGAGATAGGTAGTCGTAGGCTGAAGAAGTATTGGGAGAGGTAATGAGAGAGGTAATCAAACAGGACATGCAACTTCAGCTTATCAAGGACAGGACCATATATAGGAAGTTATGGAGGATACAAATTACGGATAGAGGGTGAGTTAGAAAGTTGAGTGTTGTCTTAATCATCCTTCCATACTAGTAGACAGTAGCCGTATATTACTCTTGTAGTTACTTTTTATTTCATTTTTGTTACTATTTAATATTATTTGCACTTCGATTATAGTATTATTTTGTTGTAGGTACTTTTCCATATACTCTATCATGCTTTCTTTAGTATTTTGTCTTGATTACTTCATTCCCGTTGTTTTCTTTTGTAAAACTGCTTCATAATGCTTTTATATGAGCCGGGGTCTATCAAAAAAAAAATCTCGACCTCCAAAAGCAGGGTTAAGGTCTGCATATACACTAATCTCCCCAGACCCCACTTGTCGGATTACCACTGCTATGTTGTTGTTGTTGGGTTGTTCTGAGCTTTTCTGTTTTGGGTAGCCACTAGAGATACACTTGAAACACATCCCCATTACATTAAATCATGGTTTTGACTCTATTATTCATTCAGTATAAGCTACACCTAATAATAGTCCTTAATGGACTAGCGAACTCAATCGACGGGTGTTGTAATTGAGAAGCGGAGAGTGGAGCTCATGAATACATTATGGATCATATCAGTTACGAATTAAACATTTAAAAGGCAACCAAGGACCATTTCCATCATTTTTTCGGAAAAAAAAAAAGAGAGACTCCAATACAACAGCAGGATGAATTAAGAAACTGGCCATATAAATCAATAAAATCAACTAATTCAACAATAAGGTGTAACTTCAGAAAAATTGTTGTAAAAAGCTTAATTGGAAGATCGAAACTGACAAGTAGGTAGATGAGGAGGATAATTTTCGTAATTTTCTGCTTGTATAATCTGCTTGAGATGCTTCCAGTGCCGTCCTCTAGCTTGTCCTTTAGGGTACTTGTCGTACATCTGAATCTTCTTAAATTTCATGTGAGTTGGAAGTACAAGTTCTGCTTCTAACACTTCTCGCTCCATTAATTCAGCTCCGACCTCCGATTGATGACGGCGATTTACGGTGGTGAAGTTCTCGCCGATGATTCTCCGACGGGGAAATAAAGGGGTACCAGAAGACAAGTGGAATTAAAGCGGGTTTTACTTATTGGGCTTGGATCTTAACCCGTAATGATGTATATGGTTTATTAATTAGAGTAAGTTTCACATGTAGCAAACATAAAAATTATAAGGAAAATTACATAAATTGGTACACTTTAATAAATAATTACTGATTTTAATAATATTTTTTATTTATTACCATTTATAGCAATACTATGTTAAATCTGCAATATGTATTAAAAGTGAATTATATATGCATTATATATGAATTATAATTGTTTTTTAAAATATATTATATTTGTTTGGTAAAAATTTGACACATTGTATTATAAGCGTATTAATGTGAAATGAATTATCTATTATTAAAATTTGTATTATATGTGAATAAAAAATTATTCTTTATAATATGAATTAGACTTGTATTATAAACGAATTAAAAGTGATTAAGTGAAAAAGAAATATTATTGCTATAAATGATAAATATTTTTAAATATAGTATATTTATGTAAGTTTTCCAAAATTATATTTGTATATTATAGTTATATTTTGCATAAGTGTGCTCTATATTAAACATAAATATGTATATTTCGCTATACATATAAAAAAACTTGTATAATTTTCTATAATTATACAAAGAAATCAATTGTATAATTCGCTATACATATAAAAAAAAAAAATTGTATACAAAAAATTAGTTGTATAATTCGTGTATGTATAAAACAAGAAAGAGAGAAAGAAAAAAGAAAATTGGGCAGCGAAATATTTGCATGTATAATTATAAGTGTATAGGACGAAGATATATGTATTTGCATGTGTATATACAATTTTCTCTCACTTTATACAAACAAAAATGCAATTTATACATTTCGTTTATGTTTGTATAAGCGAGAGAGGCGAGGGTGACGAGTAGGGGTGTCAAAAATAAACCCAAACATAGGTAACCCGTTCAACCTGTCCAGAATTTTAAGGTCTGGGCTCAAGATAATTTGAATTGGGTTCAATCTCAACACATTCAAACTTAGCCTATTTGAAGAGAATTCTCAATTGAGCTCAATTCAATCTCAAATTTCAACCCGTTTAAAAACTTTCTATTAAGATATGTTTCTATATTGAAAGTATGAATTATTATCTATTTAACATCTTTTATGATTTATGTATCAATTTGAGGTATTTTTGTATAAACTCAAAATAACGAAGTTATACAAACACTAACATCAAAACATTAAACAATTATACAAATTATATTATAAAAAATTACATTATACAAAAGTTACACAAATTATACTATACAATTTCTGAATTATACAGACGTGCAAATCATTCATACTCGAAACCCCAACCCACATAAGTATCACTGATTGTTGGTCGCAAGTGGTAATTAACTAAAACTAAAACTAATTAACTAATATATGTTTGCTTAATCATGTAGTTTTCTCTGTAATAAATAAAGGGAAACTTACGCGGTTAAGCAAAATTATACTATTAAATTACTCATTATATATATAGTTTGTTATAATTATCACTCGGGCTAATATTATACATTAATTACGTGGGCTGACTTCAAAATTGTATAATTAGTCATGTTTGTATATGTATAATTTTTCAGAATATACATATGTATAATATACAATTATTTAACCTATACAATTCACTTCTCTCCTACTCTCTGCCCTCTCTCGCTCACCTCTCTCCTCTCTCTCCCTATCTCGCTTGCCTCTCTCCTTCCTCTCCCAATATCTCTTTTCATATATACAAATGCATATGTATAATATATAATTATATACATATACAATTCACATCTCTCCCACTCTCCGCCAAATCTCGCTCGCCTCTCTCCTCCCTCTCTCAATCTCGCTCGCCTCTCTCCTCCCTCTCCAAGTCTCGCTTGCCTCTCTCCTCTTCTCCCAATCTCACTTGCCATATATACAAGTACATATGTATAATATATAATTACCTGACCGATATACATATACAATTCACGTTCTCCCACTCTTTTCCCCCTCCCTCTCGTCTCTCTCCTCTCTCCCAGTCTCGCTTGCCTTTCTCCTCCATATAACATGTAGCTACGAATTATAATTATCAAACTATAGCTATAAAGAGTAATTATATTATTTTTAAATGTTATATGTGAAAGTTCCCCATAAATAAATAAATCTTTTTTTCCAATTATGGGCCACTTTAACCCGTAGCTGGAGATAAACCCAATGGGCCACATTATATTGGGCTTTCAACAAAGCCCTATGTAAACATCTCTCCTTATTAGCATTACCTCTTCACTCTTCACTGAAAAAAACCCTAAACTTCTGAATACAGAGAGAGCCGCAGAGTTTGCTCAGGAAGAAGCTCTCATCCAGAGCAAAAATGGTGAGAGAAAAAAAAAATTCACATACCTTTTCATTTTTCTCATAGTTATTCACTGATTATAGTCTCTTAACTTTTCCTCTATGTTTTGTTCTAATTTTTATTGCAGACTTTCAAGCGAAGGAACGGAGGTCGTAACAAACATGGACGTGGCCATGTCAAGTTCATCCGCTGCTCTAACTGCGGCAAATGCTGCCCTAAGGTCCTTTCTCTATTGATTTTTTTAATATATATGAAATCAACTAATCGGATCCAGTATTTTATGATAATGTTTAGCGGCCTAGTGAATAATCAGTTAATGTATTAGTGTTATGTGTTTATATGTGCAGATTATTTTAACGCAACTGTATATTTTGACAGTGAAATTATATGATTATAGTTTTGAGTAGAAGATAGTGGTGTTCATCTTGTCCATTGTGAATATAGATCCATTCATATGTGAATGCAAATTAAAAAGATAAGTACATGCATGATGTGTTTTTTTCGTTGAAGACATTTTCTATATATGTTATATTGTATGTGAATAAACTGAATTGGATCCTGGAGTTTAAGTTTGTGGTAGATGATAATCAATAATGTATTAGTGTTTTGTGTTAATATGTAAAGATTTTGTTATGTGTGTATAATTTATCATTGAAATTATATGATTATAATTTTGAGTAGAATATGGTGCTTGGTCCAATGAGAATATAGATCATTTCAGACGTGAATTCTTTTTAGAAAGAAATCAACATTTGCACAATGAGTTTATTGTAGACGGGTATAATTTTCCTTGGTTTGGTGTCCTTTTATGGAGGAGGGTATGGCTAAGGTTGCACTCATACCACCCTATGTACACTCCACTTATAGGTTTACATGGGGTATTTTGTTGTTGCCTCCTATATGGAGGCGCAAGGTGTTCTAGATTTTGAGTACCTTTGGTGCTTTGTTTGATAGTGTTTCTTAAATAAGAATTTCCTCCAAGTGATGATTAGGACGTGCTATTGGGCATTGTATTTTGTTGTTGTAGCTGAAATGAAATAAGAGATGGTCATGCAGATGATGTTTTTAATTGTTCAGGAAGCAAGTGTGGTTTAGATTTAAAAATGCAGATTAGGGATCAAATTAAGCATTTATGGGTCCTCTGGCTCAAATGGAGGATATCCCTAGATCATTTTGTGAAATTAAACCAGGTCTATAATATGGATAACTTAATCAATCCCAAAATGTATACCGGGATAACCCACAGTACAAGAAAGTTTGTATTTCCCCGCTAATTTTCACATATGTTTCATGCTATCATCAGTTTAATGCAGGATGTGCTACATTCTCGACTTTTAAAACCAATTTTATCAGAGTATCCTGCAAATGACTATTGTAGCAGCTCCTTATACCCCTTCGTTTTGCATTTGATCTCTTAGTATTAATAATACAAGACCATATCTGCTATTATTTTCAAATTTGCTGATGTTATTAGTTCTATCTGGGTTTCAGGACAAGGCCATCAAGAGGTTCCTTGTGAGGAACATTGTTGAACAAGCTGCTGTACGTGATGTTCAGGAAGCTTGTGCTTTTGAATGTGCGATTCTTAAATCATTTTCAAAGCCTATGTATTGCACAATAGTTACCTAGTGTGAATTAACATTACTTTGTCCTCTTTATGCAGTGTACACTCTTCCTAAGCTCTATTTGAAGATGCAGTACTGTGTTTCATGTGCAATTCACTCCAAGGTGGTTAGAGTCCGTTCTCGTACTGATAGGAGAGTTCGTGAGCCTCCACAGCGTTTCAGGCGCCCAAGGGTATTCCATCCTCCATATTATCTTCTTAGCTTTGAGATATAGTTTCCTTGATATGTGAATTTTGGAATGGTATTAAACTGTGTAAGAAACGAACCTTGACTATACATGGTGGTACCCATTCTGACATTTCATTGATCTCATAGCTCACTTTGTTCTGTCACCTACATATAGAAAATGTATGTTGCTCAAACTCTCCAAAATGTTTTTGCACCTGATGTGGTATTCTTTCAAATGCGCTTTTGGAGGATTTGCACACACATGGTGGCATATTCGAATAGTTTGAGAAACATAGCATTTGCCAGGAAATACTGTTTGCCTGCTGTAGCCTTTTAGTACCAGGAGGGATATCAGCACAGTTTCAGTCTTTCAGATTAGCTCAAATATCGCCTATCTGTACTTGATTGCTATTTGTATAGATAGTAATGAGGTTTCTTCATGAACTTTGCCATTCTATAATAATCTTTTGCTCACTTGGATTTTGTTTTTTTCTGTGGTTACTCCAGGATGATCTCCCAAAGACAGGACAAGCTCCACGCCCCGCTGGAGGACCCCCTGCTGCTCCACGCACTTAAGTTATTAGGATTCAGGTTTTGGTTAATCTGATAGTTATGGCGTGTTTTACATGTGGTGGTTTTGACAGTGTACTGTTTTCGATTAGATAATGGGACCTATTACCATGTTATGGAATTAAATTTTGAATTGAATATGGAAATCAGATATTTAAGTTTTCTGAATGGACGGCTTTTAATTTGTGTTTCTGATAATTTGTTAAAGTCTGTGTGAATGGTGTTATTAGTTATTTCAATTTCCTGTTTGACATTGATGGATAGTATAATTCTTCCTTGTATTTTGGCATATGTCAGCAGTTGGAATTTGTCTTCATTTTAAGTATACAAGGATTATTGTATAGATACATGAACCGAATAGATGAATATTTTGTAGCAATAATTTGCGCGAGCATCGAATAATATTTAGACAATATTAGAGTTTCTGTGTCTTGGTATAGTCTTTGTCTGCCTGCTCTCTGTCATTTGTCCTCATCCTGTAAGCTGTATTTCTGATGGTGTGTTCACAGTGGTTATCTTGTAAGTGTAGTCAATTGACAGAAATGAGAATAGGGCGATAGCGACAGACAGGAATTGTATATTCATATATACGTATTTGGGATATGCCTAAGAATTAGAAGGCCTAGTATATTGCGATATGTGATTTGATTGAAATTCTGATTTTATAGACTCGGAAGGGGAAACTCTCATCCCAGTCAATCCGATTGGGATGCCTTGGACCTGACATGTCACTTAGAAAGAGTAACATGACGTCCCAAGGGATTCAATCCAAACACTCACAGATTCTATCCCCGCCTCTTCTCCAAGGTAGAGTTCGTTTTATAATAGGAGCCCATCGGAATTCGGATCTTAAAAATAAGTATTGACTAGGTTATACTAATGCTATTGATTGGTAAAAATATAGAAAAAACTGGGACTAGATGGAGTCCTAATGAAGCACTAGTTAAGGTAAAGGGAGGATTCATCTTTTTATTTTTGTGCTATAAAATTTTATATGACCATATACATGGATGTAAATTAACTTGTGCATGCCAAAAATCCAATAATTAGGAAAATTGTACTTGAAATATTTTATAAATGTAAAGTCTAGTCGCAGTAAAATAGAGATTACGGCTGTGATTATGCAGAGCAAGTAATGCATAACATAAACTTGATGTCTAAATTCTCTAAAAGTAAACACATCAAATCAACTCAAATTGATGAAAAATTTGACTTCGATTCGATTTTAAATTAGAAAACCTATTTAGCTTATGTGTATATTACACGCTCACACAATGTCGGTTCTATGCTATACAAATTAAAAGCATATGCCTTAGGCTCCCAATTTTTGTGGAGGCGGCTCACACATGGGATGTTCGGGTTATTTTTTTAGAAGCAAAACGTGATAATTATTTTGGACCTAAATGAGTATAATAACAAAATGTGATAATTATAGACGGAGTAGTATGTATTACTACTTATAGTTATAATTGATTAATTTCCTAGATCTGTTTTCTTATATATTCTAGTAATACTTACTGTATTTTTCTTTCTACATGTACCTCTTCGACAAGTGATATGATTTTTGTTTTATCTTATAATTATGGTGTTCAGTTAGTTTGATTGTTGGTTAGTAAGTGTAATATTCATGTATTAAGATGAAGGTAACTATTGTTATATTTGGTATATCAGTTTATAGGAATAATTAATCTTACATAATTAATTTATGCATTACTAATACACGCCTAATTAATTAACAATTGTGGACAAAAGAAGACAATAATCTAATGTAATAATAACAAACATTATCTTTATCCAAAGTTGTAACCTAATAAGTACAAGATCTAAAATTATGAAACTAAATAGAACTTTTATCTTCCTGATTAAGTTGGACAAAGACCTTCAACATAGAACATTGGTGATTTTTAATATTTAACTTCTTGTCCTAAATTAAGTAATATTTAGTTATAATTCTTTTACGTTTTATTTTATGTGAAGGTGATACTATTTGGAAAGTCATACAATTTTATTTGACTAAATATCTTGAATCATTAGTCATGTTGACTTGTATAAAAAAAATTATTAAAGAATTTGAATAGTGTATGCCAAACTTCTCAGTCAAAATTAAGGAGGAAAGACTCAAAATAATCCCTTATCTTTAGGTTAAGGCTCAAAGTGATCCTTGAGTTTTTACATGGAGCACTAATAGTTTCTCATGTTTGCAATATTGGTGCACTTTTGGTCTATTCTAAATTTTGCCTATTTTTTTAACATTAATCTTGGCCAAAATTTTATATAAGGAATGTCCAATCGTCTTTTATATATTTATAGAAATAATAACTCTATCTGAGAGAAAGTGATAAGAAAAACACCTTGTTCTGTTCACTAGAAATATTATTTCAGCTAAACTAAGAACATCTTAACATATGACTTTGCATGAAAAGAAAAAATTGTACTATTGCGCGTGAAATTATCGTGATGAACCTCTCGACTTTACTTGCAATACGATTTCTACTAAACAAAACAAAGTGTTTTTCTTCTCACATTCTTTGATATGGAGTTGTTATTTCTACTAAATATATAAAATGACGATTGAACATCCCAAACATGCATAGGTTGTGGATAAATCAATGCAAAAAAATAGGTAAAATTTTGATGGAGAAACAAAAGTGCACCAATATTGCAAACATGAGGGACTATTAGTGCTTCATGTGAAAACTCAAGGATCACTTTGAGCCTTAACCCAAAGAAGAGGGACTATTTTGATCCTTTCCTTCAAAATTAAGTTTCGACTGATTTCCTTTACATAAATATTATTTTCAAGTGACGTCAATGTTGTTTATATATACATTTTTCAAGGAACTATCATTTACTTCGAAGGTAAAAATAGAGTATGCTTACAACTACTCTTACCAAATTTTATTTTGGAGATTATACTGAATATATTTTTGCTGTCTTCGCACATTTACTAATATAAATTGATTTTTTTGGTCAAGATGTAGAGAGTACCCTTGCTATTTGTGGTTAAAAAAACTCAACTTTCATGAGAAAGACAAGACATCATGAAAATGTCTCAACACATCAATGTTACATACATAGTTATAAGGTTTTCTTAGAGGGTTTTTGATATGGACCAAACAACCTAAAGGGAAAACATGCCAAAGATAATTTCTAATCAACAAGACAAACAACTTCATACATATATATGTTAATTTGAATTGAAAGTTCTTGAAAAAAAAAAGTATTTTTTTCAAGTACCAAACATATGTACCAACTACCAACTATTGTGTTCATATGTTTTTGTCTTTACTTCTTTGCCTTTGGAATCTAAGGGGGGAAAATGATAGATTGATTGAAAGGGTAGAAGTTGCTTTGATTTTTTTTTTTTTTTGGGTAGTGTGAAATTAATTTTATTAGAAAAAAATATGTTTGACCTTCTATTTTATACAATAATTACACATAAAAGTTAGAGATAATGATAATGATAAGCATAACTTGATTATAAATGATTTAGATTTCTTTGAAGAGAAGATGCGAGGAGATTTTTGTGTTAGTGAAGATTGTTTTCAATGATTGAAAAATAAAAAAAAAAAAGATTTTTAATACGATAGGCGAAAGGATCCCATTCCTAACTTCTTTTCAATTCATATAAGAAAATTTATGAATCATTATAACATGTTTATATGTTTAGTTACTCCTATTAATTTGTAGTCTAATACAAAGATCAATTGTTTCTGTTAAATTAGCTATATGTGTTGTGTATTATCAATGATTTCTATAAATTGTTTGGTTAAGTTGAAAAAACAAAAGTAAAAGATTACAACTTACAAGAATGCAATGTTTATCGTTGATCAATGAGTTCAAGATATATAGAATCTTTTATACATAAAATTAAATTGTTTGATTTAATATAAAATCAGACAAAAATTAAGTGTTTAATTAGTATTTCAATTACAAATAATTTTTTTTTAAAAAAAGGAGAAATCTAAATAATAACCATGAATGGGATATATAACTTAGTAGTTTAAAATAATTGTACATACTGATAGCGTAAATATTACATTATTCATATAATTTAATCTATTTTAATAAGTTATCGATCTTACTTTTCAAGTAATTACCTTTATCGATTGACTTGCATTAGAATATGGTGAATTTAATAGTCATTTTATAATGCACGTGAACTTATGTCTTTTTTATAAAATTAAATATTTCATAATCATATTTTCAAAAGTTGATCAAAATACGTACATGATTGATTTCTGAGTTATTTATTCGAAGCAATTAAAATTTCATTTCCACTCATTACTTTCTTTTTTCTCTCTTTATTTAAATTTAATAGTATATTTATATTGTAAAAATTCTAGATCCGATTCTGCATTATAAGTTAGCCCCCTCCCCCCTCTCTCCCCCCCTAAAATGACTTGTTGCTTTCTATTGGAAAAACTTTAGCCATGTTTATGAAAATCAACTATAGAGTGACTACCCTACCTATATATTTCCTTTACTAATGCATTATAGTAATATTGAAAGCAAGATCAAGAAAGTGACATAGAACTACCTAATACCTTTTTGAAAAATCAAAGACAAATAGCATACTTCCTAGTACCTTCGTCTCATTTTATGTAACACTTCTTTTTTTTTAGTTTATTTTTAAAAAAAAATGTCGTCTTATATAATTGAAAACAACATTTTAAACTTCTCTTTTATTCATAATGAAATGATTTACAGTCACAACGTCAAGTGTTTTAGACTATAAATTTAAAAAACTCTTTCATTTTTATAATTTAAATATTATATCAAGTTAAATAATATCGAAAAAAATCATGAGATAGATGGAGTATATATTAAGACAACAAAGGGAGACTTATATATAAGTGTACATGTCAATTTTTTGTGGAACAAATGTAGGCTCAAATATGGGCATTACGTACGTGTGATCCTTTTCAACTCAACACATGAATTGATTGTGTTACCATTTCTCTCTTTTCCTTATCCTCGTATCGTTTAACGTGTTATAGCAAGTTAATTGTTATTTTTATATTGCTTAATGTATATTTATAACAAAAAAATTGAATTTACGTAAGGTAATTTTGTAAATACTTTATAGGTAAATTAGATCGAATATAGTCGTAATACGACTTAATGCCAAATAAATATGACGATCTTGTCCCTATTTTTCAAAGGAATTTATAATGTATCCTTTATACGTTCTAAATTCTACACAAAGGAGTACTCATCTAACTAAATTAATTTAAGATAATTAAAAGGGAAATAATAAATAAATAGATAATTTGAAATAATAATGAGAGTTTCTAAATTATATATTAAAATATTTAAACTAAAGAGATATATATACTTACATGTTTAAGGTGCAAGAAAATGTTACTAATAATTGATATATCATATGAAATTATATGTATTTGAAAGTTTATAGTCACAAGTATTTATCAATCGTCATTTTCAAAATATTTTGATATCTTATTTATAAATTATGTTTTGTTCATTTGACAAAATTGTATAAGAATTCAGAAACTTGATATTTGTTACAACTCGTAGGATTTTCGTATTTATAAAAAAAATATCTTTAAAAATCAAAATTAGATATTCAAATAATTTTTTTTACATCAAATCAATTTAATTTCGTTTCATAAATTTTAAATCATAATTTCATATCATATACCTAAACGAACGTTACTAGTTATAGGGGTATTGAAAAGGAGAGTAATTTTATTTTTATTTTTCTGTTTACTTGAAGCCAGTAGGGAAAAGTCTGCAGGAGAATCTCTGAACCAGACATGGTAAAACAGAGGAAAGTGCCACTTTTACCATATTTCTCCGCTCAGTATTTGATATCTGTATTCATATTCAACTGTTTGAATTTATGCCATATAGAATTTCGTTAAAGAAAAAAAAAACACTTTTTATAAAAAAAAGTTATATACAAAACTCGAATATGAGACCACTAATTAAGAGAAGAGCTATTCTATGCCTCCATTTGCTACACCACATTCGATATAAACAATTCCTTCACATCAAACACGACTATCTTTCGGTAAAATAAAATGATATATATACACATAAATTTTTTTAAGTTATATACTCTGACGATGTAAAAGAATAATAATTAAAATTACTACTCATGATAACATGTTAAGTATTATACACACTCTATTTTTAAAGATCAATTTCTAAAGTTATCATATCACACTTATTATATAAGATAAGAAAATTATATATTTGTTATTATAAGAAAATATTATTATATATATATATATATATATATATATATATATATATATATATATATATTTGCATATAATTTTAATTCTTTTTTTTCTTGATTAGTACATTTATCATTGTTCATATGTTCTCCTCCTCAGTCATTCCCAAACATTTTCCTTCTCAATATCTCCACCACTTCTTCACAAATTTTGAACATCCAAAATATAATTTAAAAACAAAAAAAAAATCTTGAAAATCCCAATTTTCTTAAATCTTTGTGATTAATTAATTGCATGGGATTTAGTTTGTGATATAATATTTCTTTTTGCTCATCATATTTTTTTTTTGTTGATGGATTATTACTATTGCAGTGTTAGATGGAGGATTATACACAAAAAAATCCTTCTATTTTTTACACTCTCATTCTTCTTTTTTGTAGCCTACAAAACCCTCAACTCTACAAGTCTCTTTGGTAAGTTTTATATTTTATTTTTCATAGTTTAAACATACACACTAATCATGTATATACTTTCAGAGGATCTATCAAAAATAATATTTTATATTTATTTAAATAAGAAATAAGGTTTGTATATATTTTATTTTCTTCAAATCTCGTTTATGGGTTTAAATAAGTGACTTTTTTTTCAAGAAGAAGAGATTAATAATGTTTTTTCAATTTTATCCTTCTTTAAATAAAGAGAGTTTTACATAATTAAAAAACTAGTCAAAAGTTACTTCTTTTTTAAGGTACTTATTAAGAATAACTTCATAATTATTTTTTGATTTTCTAGAAATGAGTAATTTCTTAATATATATGTCTATGCTAAAAACATTACTTATTTTAAATAGAGGAAGTATATTATTGTCTTTTATTTTTATCATAATAATAAAAGTACTCTATAAGGATTTCAATGTTAAAATCTTTATACATCTAAGTGTAATTTACTTAATTCATGTTTATGTATAGGTTGGAGTTAATTAAATACTTAAAAGTTTTTTTTTAGACTACCATCTTTTCAAGAAAAAAACTTATTTAATATTGAATCATTTTCTATATACTTTCCATATAATTTTTAAGTAAATAAATTTTATTTTATAAATTTTAAAAAGAATTTATATTCGAATTTATAATTGAAATTAAATGTTTTCCTCTATGCAGAGATCAATTTTGGATTGGCTGCTAAACCTGATTTTTCCTTCCAGGTTAGTTCACTTTAACTATCTATTTTATAGTCAATTTAAGTGTATATTCAATGTATAAAAAGTATATAATTAGTGTGAATATACTTGCTATAATTCTCACTCATAAATAGGTAAAGATTAGGCTAATAATGCATCAATTTAGTTATATGGTGACAAACCTATAGGAATTACCTTATAAACACAATATTAAGTTACAAACTAAAATTAGTACGATAAAAATACACGTTGTGTGTTCATTTTAACCTAATATATCGTCGAGCATGTTTGAATGAGTTTATAGCTTAATTATGACTTATAAGCAAAAATTTATAAATTAAAATTTTTTAATTTATGATTTTTTTTGTTAGTCTGACTTTAAAATAACTGATTTCGATTTTTTAATTTTTTTTTGTCAAACACTTCAAAAATATTTTAACTTGAAAATATCTAAAATAAGTCAATTCAAACTGACTAGTATACAAAATACCTAAAACAAGGGTAAATTTGATCATATTTTCAATACTAGTGAGTATACATTATGATACTCTTTATAGTAATATTCTTTTTTTTAAAAAAAAAACATAGTAACATTATACATTTTTATAGAAAATATATAAGATACACATATTTGTGGATCTAAAAGCCCTAGCAGTAAGCATTATCACAATATATTACATACATGATACAACAAATATCTTACGTGTTGGTTCTACCAAATATACATACAATTTCAATTACAATTAAATTTTTTACGTGTAGATATAATGCAATTTGCTACGTTTTGATTTTTTTTTTATATATATTACTATATACATTTCGAAAAACACAAACTCTTGTTGTATATTACAAAAATATCCACTAATAATGCTATTTATGAAATTTTCTCTTTATTGATTTTGTCCATTTGTCATGTTTTTATTTATTCTTCTCTTGTGTGCTTCTACAATTATCAAATAATTCCTCAAATAGACGTGAGTGCGCCTCTCATAGATAAATATCGACAACTCATTCCACTTCTATTACATGTGTGGTAGTTTTCATCCGTCAATATCAGACCGACCTTTAGATCACTATGTACCTTAGGAATGATTCGATCATGAAGCTACTTCGAATAGAAATGAGTGTGTGCCTCTCATAGACAAATATCAACTATTCATTCCACTTCTACTGTATGCGTGGTAGTTTTCATCAATCAATATCAGATCGACCTTTAGATCACTATATGTACCTTAGGAGTGATTCGATCACAAAGCTACTTTGTAGATATGGATGTTTTTTCTTTACATTATCTATCGATAATTGAATGCAGACTCACATGATCAATCGATAAATAAGAAAAAAATTTGTGAATGATGAGACCGACCTCACGTAATGTCTTTCTTTTCTCTTATTGTGGTTTCCCAATTATCAAATAATTCCAAAAATATAAAAATCAGTAGTCTTTTTTGTCTTCATCCAAAGTATTCAGTCTCAATTTTAGAATTTTCTTTCAACCGGCGCTTTAAACGGAACAATGTCTCCCATATGGTGTAGCTAAGCCCACATGTTTAGTAACCCATCGTTTTCAATTTATTTGTTCTATTTTAATTTAATATAAAATTTTAAAAAATATGATATATATATTAAAATAATTTTTTAACTTTACAGTCTTAAGCATGTCAGATAAAAAATTTGAGTTAAAAGTTGTAAAAAAAAAAAGATATACTATTGAAACACACTAAAAAATAATAATATATAATAGGTTATAGTCCAAAATAACTCAACCAAAAACTTGAACTTTGAAAATTGAACTAAACACATTGATATTATATAGTATATATAATTTCCCCTCAAACTATATATCATTTTTGATATTTATCTAAATTTTTAATATTTACAACAATAACATATTTGATGTAATTTCATAAGATTTGGAGATTCAACGATAGTGTGTAAGCAAGTTGCAAACCTTAATTTTACATTGATAGACAATTATAGTGTTTTTGATAGATCCTTCGACTATCAACAAATAAAAAATTTTAATAAATATTTGATGCCCATAGGTATGGTATAGTAATTATAATTTTAAATATATTCTCTCTCTTTTTTTAAAATAAAAATTAAATCTTGATATTACTTTGAGGTAGAGATTCAAGAAGGCGACGACAAATACAAGGAGGATTTTAGGTGGCTTAGGATCATCGCCGCCGCGGTGCATCTTAAAATGCGGCCGATGCACGCCATGTCATCCGGTCCACGTGGCGGTGCCACCAGGGACTCCGGTGACTGCAGAGTACTACCCAGAAGCATGGAGGTGCAAGTGTGGCAACAAGTTGTACATGCCCTAATTTATATGATCATTTTTATATAACAAAAATTGTGAAGGACATAAATGTCACATTTCATGTGTTACATTTAATTAATGACTAGATAGCTAGGAATATCAAAATGAACTAATTAATTATTGACTCTTACATTATATTATGGAAGGAAATTAATGATAGTGATAGTATTAATTACCTATTTGTGTATGTCAATACTAATTTAGAAGTACTTAATTTGTTCTCTAATTTTTGAATTTAAGTTATATAAATTGACTGTTTTAAATATTAATATATTTTAATTTGTTATAAAATATTAATCAGAGTTTCATATTTTGTGATGGTCTAGAGTTTTGACATGTTACTATCTCTCTCTCTCTCTCTCTCTCTATATCTATCTATCTATCTATATATATATATATATATATATATATATATATATATATATATTAAATATTCAAAAATAATTAAAAAGAAATTGGAGAAGGACATAAATCATATCTATGATTTCGTTTGTAAATATATAGAGGAGACTTTTTTTTTAAAAAAAAATTTATTTTCAAGAATGAGGGAACAAAAATTAGAAGACGATAATTTCTTGGGTATATAAGTTTTTGTTATTAGTAAAGTCAAAATTTAAAATTTATTAATTCAGGATTGTAGTTTGTCCAAGTTAATTGTGTTTAACTTAACAAGTTATATATATTTTGTAAGTATTTTAAAATAAATATAAAAATTTCAAACTATAATTTTAAAATTCTATCGAATTTATAATCAAAACTTTAGCTCCGTCCTTAGGGCACTATGTTCAAAGCAAGAAGGAGCTGGGATATTTGGCTTATATTAGCAGAGTGGTATGTCATGTCTGCCATTCAACTTTGGGGGCCTTTTTTGGGCAGAAATAACATGCAAATGCCCATGTTTGTGTAGTATATGTTCGAGAGACGAATTCAATATTTAAATTTACTGATTTAGTTATATTATTGATATTATGTTTAGATAAAAGAGGAAAGGTGTCGAGAGATAATTGAAAATCTCTTTAATCCATAAATATGTATATATATTTTATTTTCCACAAATTTTACTTGCGAGTTACACTTTAAAAACTTTGTTTGTATATATGTGATCTATGATAAAAGTATTGGCTTAATTGAAATCACCTGTAAAGATGAGTTGGTGTAATCGGTAAAGTTATTATTATGTGATTAGAAGGTCACACGTTCGAATTGTGAAAATAGTCTCTTGCAGAAATATAAATAATTTTTTGCAGAAATATAAGGTAAGACTGTATATGATAAGACCCTTATAGGCCTGTTCCTTCTCTATACCGCTCAATCGAAAACTTAATGTACAAAAGAACTTGAATTATTAAACATCCAAAGGTGGGCACCGTATAAAGACTGAATGATTGTGTTGTAAACTCCTATTCAAATCTCCAAAAAAGGACTTTTTTTTAACAAAAAAAAAAGAGGAAAAAGGTTATATAGTTCGAATGAATCTAGTATTTCAAAATCGCATCTGATTACTAATTTAAAGTTTAGAATCCGTCTCTAATTAAGCCTAAATATGATTTATTTTTAGAATGCCACAACTCACAACTCATCAGCATACCACCTTGATCAATTGTAGAGGCGGATACAGTTAGTACATTATGATTATCAAAATTTAATTACTTAAAACTCATTTTATGTGTACTTATAATTTACTAAATAGGTATAATAATGAATTCTAAACTTAGCAAATTAATATGAACCTTGATAGAATTCTAAACTCAAAATAAAAAGGGAATTTTTTCAAAACAACAATACTTTGACATTTAATAGGATTCCTTAGCAATACTTTCAATATTTATTAAAAATGATAATATTCTAGCTTGTTATGGGTTAATTTATGTATTTTTTTTCTTTATTTGATTTAACATAATGTAATTTAGAAATAACAAACTAGAGAAAATCAAGGGGGAGAAATATTTCAAATTAGATTAAGTTGGTGAAAATCGTTATTACTTTCCTTACAAAAGATTATGAGACCGAAAATAGGTGGTCTCTTCCTTCTTCTTAAAGACCATTATTTGTTTGTCTTTCAAAACTAGTAATTGTTATGAAACTTTAGGATAATACCTTGGAGTTTTATCTATTAAAAATATTAATTTTTTAAAATTTACAAATTTGAACACTTATAGTTTTATATGTTATTTGACATACTTTTCTCACAGTGAATTTATTTTATTTACCAGAATTTTGTATCCTTTAATTTCTTAAATTGTATTCATTCCAACATATATGTCCTTTGTATTTGTATTTCATTCTAGTTTTCATGTTGCATTTTTTTATGTTATTTGACATACTTTTCTCACAATGTATTTATTTTATTTACCGAAATTTTGTATCCATTCTTAAATCGTATTCATTCCAATATGTATGTCATTTGTATTTGTATTCATTTTAGTTTTCACAATGTATATATTTTGTATAATTAAATTTGTATTTCTTTATTAGTTCGTATTCATTCCAATAGGTATGTCAAATGAATCTGTAGTTATTTAAGAAACATATTTGTATTCATTTTATTTTTTTTATTGTGTATTTTATTTTTCTCTTCAAAATTATGTTTTCTTTCCTAAGTCGTATTCATTTTAATAGATATATTATTTGTATTTGTAAAATTCTAGTTTTCAAATTGTATTTTGTATAATGATATAAATGTATTCAACATCATATTAAAAAATTGTATTCAAATATTAAAATATATTCAACATCAAATAAAATATACATATATATATGAATTTCTAGAATCTACAAAATCTGAAAAATTAATCACAAAAAAGATTTGAAAATTATAAATATACGATGAATATTTAAACAAAATCACATGAAAATTGAAAAATTCGACTGAAAATTTGTAATGTGTATAATCAGTGTTTTAAACATCAAATCAAAAAGATAATGTCGAATGATGAAAATTACCTTGTCAATCGAGAAATCTGCTTGAATTAATAAATAATTTAGTTTAATAATAAAGAATTTCTTGGTGAGCAACAATTTAGCACCTTGAAGGAATTTAAACTTGAAAGGTGAGATATCGTGAAGAAACGTGAAATATGGGCGAGAAAAGCGAATGGTAATGAAAAAAGGCAAATTGTGTTAGTTTATTTTTTTTTCAGTTTAAAACTGTTATTAGTTTGTATTTTGGTCTAATAAATGACTCTTTCCATAAATAAAATTAATTTAAAATAGTAAAATATACTAAAATATGAATACATATTATTTTATAAAAATTTTGTCATTCTGTCATTTTAAATAAATATTTTAACTTGTTGTCATTTTGACTAATTATATTAGTAATTGAGACTTAATTGCTAATTTATTGAATTTTAAATTGTCATTGATTACAAATTATTTCTTGGGCTGGACTTTTATTTCTTACCACGCCAGAAGTGGGCATGGGCCATGAGATGAGCTTTATATAGGCTTAATGGGCTATTTACATCTTTTAGGTATATGCTTCTCAAGATAATTTTTTTTAAATAACTAATAAAATTTCATAAATAAATAAATAATGTTTTTAATTTTTACTTTTGAAAAAATTATTTCCAAAATTTATGGTCAATTAGAAGCAAATAAAAGTATTATTTTGGTGGTGCAAGTGTACATAAGTGAATTTTCAACGATTTCGCTACAGTTTTCTAGGGCATTTCTATTTTCTAGACGTTTTATGCCATTGAAGAAGCATACTCACTCTTATTTCAAAAACCATAGAAAACTATTTTGTACGATAATTTTTTTTAATAGTCTCCGACTAGGTTCAATTTTTCTTCTATACTTCTGATTGAACTTTAAGATAATGATAGAGACTAGGTTCTAACTCTAAGTCAATACGTCGATAATTTGCAAAAACAACACATTAAGTATATTGGCTCTTTTTTTTTTTTTTTTATGGTAGGCCAACTCTTTAAAAAAATATAAAAGGCGTGTTAGCAATTTTTTTTTATCTTGCTTGTTAGTGAAAAAAAAAAAACGTTATTACTCGAGAATCAATTACACATGAATAGACTCTTTTTGTAACAGAAGAAGACAATTTTTTCTCAATTTTTCAAAAACATAAAATAAAATTCTTTTTATAAGATATACATATACACTAATAAAGAATGTAATAAGAATATATTTGATTCTCCAAATAATAATACTAGATAGTGCCAAAGAGACATAACAATAACCAAACAAAATTATAGAGTTAGGTGAACATTATAGATCTCAAAGATCACTAGATGAGCTTCAATAATTAAAAAAAAAAACAAAAAACTATTAACATGCATGCTTACTCATTGCCTCATATGACTCTATCTCCTTCACCCAATCTTTGTTCACCTAATTAATTTTTTTTAGTAGTCACTTTTGTTTCAATTTCATGTGAACATAGCTATTTTTTCAAAGATTTTTTTTAAAATTTATGATTTTAGACATGTTTTTAACATATCATTGGTTAACTATAAAATTTTATAACTTGAAATTTAAATATGTTATAACAATTGTGTGCCTATGGAATCTTGTCTTAAACTATGAGAAACCATGGAATTAGTCATGGAATGTATTGATAATTCCTAATTAATTCATTGTTAAAAAGTTCGTAGTTTATTGAATTTTCTTATAATATGTTGCTAATAAATAAATAGCTAAATGATGTTAACATTAAATTTTTATTGTTTACCTATGAAATTTTGTTTGTCGTTAATTTTCCTTTTTCGGTACTAAGTGTGTTTGGTGTGATTTTTTTTTATCATTTGCAATTAGTCAAAATATTTTCAAACATTTATTTAGTGCCTTATAAATTTAAAAAATAACTTTCTTTCGCGTGAATAAGAAAGTCATTTTTTGCGAGTGATATTATTTCGGAATTTGTTATTGAGGAGTTTTCACAAATAACCATTACAATAAATTTTATAATATTTAATAGTTATAGTTTGCATATTTACGAGTTGTAGCTACCGTTTAAGCTATTCCGTTTGTATAATTTGCAGGTTTGTGTAATTCGCGGATGAGTTTGTATAATTCACAGATACGTTTGTATAATTGAACCAATTTTGTATAAACTCAAAATAACGAATTTATACAAAACATTTAAACTTTAGACAGTTATACAAATTATATTAACAAAATTACATTATACAAAATAAAATAAACTATATAAACTAATTTATATATTACTAATCTCTATCGTAACATGTATTGGAACCAACGACCCCAAATATACATCTTCACATTGCTACTGTTTATTAAGACACAATAAACATTAATATAATTAAATTGTCTATCTATTGGTTATTACTATGTCCATATTATTTTAAAATCTGAATCTGACCATCTTTTCATTTTAAAATGAATATAATCTGATTAGCTTATATTCATTTTAAAATTTCCACCATTAGGTTTAGAAGTGCATTTACACACTGACTTAATATTTTAATATAATTTTTTCCTAATATATACGAATTGTTATTAAATAGGTAACTTACATAAATATATTATAAATTAAAAATATTTATCATATATAGCAATAAGATTTTACTTCACTTGATCACTTTAATACATTTATAATATACTTTTAATTCATATTACAGAGAACAATTTACTATTCACATATAATACAAGTTTTATTGATGGATAATACATTTATAACACATTTTAATACACTTATAATACAATGTGTCAACTTCTTACCAAACAACCATAATATATTTTTAAAAAAGGTTATAATAAATATATATTGCATACTTAATTCACTTTTAATACATATTGCAGATTTAACGTAGTATTGCTACAAATGGTAATAAATAAAAAAGTATCGCTAAAATCCATAAATATTTATTAAAAGACACTTATTCAATTAATTTTTCCTTATTTTATTAAATTATATTTATAGTTTTTCTTGAATTATATTTATAGATAATAATGTAATATAAGTATTTATAGCCATTATTGTATTTAAATATCACTAAAGGCTTTAAAAACTTTAAATAGAATAACATTAATTCAAATGTTTTTGATATAATGCCATTAAACGTCTCTTTTGGTATAATAGTCAATGGTTATGTGATGGATACAATATATATACAAACACATTACACATAATGCAAGAATTTTGTGATAATTTATTACTAATTAAAAAATATTAGCGATGAACTTTTTTAGAAGCTATACAATAATTATCTATCAGTAATTTTTATATTTAAATCATCATATATCATATATTTATTTATTTGATATAAAGATTTTTATCCTAATGCTGGGTGAACTAGGGTAATTTAGGGGAGTTGGAAATAGCTTCTTGTTTGAAGGCAAGGAAATTATTTTCCACTTTTTCTATCAAACAATAAAAAATATTTTTTATTTGTTTATAAAACATCAGAAAATTAAATAGGTTAGAAAATAGCTTGTTTTTTCATGTGAAACTTCATCAAACATATATATATTAAGTGAAATGAGAAAATTAAGTTATATTATTTTTAATATATAAATAAGTTTTTTTTGTGTGTGTGAAACAAACTAATAAATATGATATATTTTCGTATATAAACTAACACACAAAGAGTAGAAGTTAGAGTATAATCTCAAGTTTAATGTAATCTTAGCGGAGATATAATTTCTATTTGTCATAGTCTTATGAACATAATTATTTCATACTTATTACTAGTGAAAGATGACAAATATCAAAATATATGAAAAGCTAATTCAAATATTACGATAATAAACTAAATAAGTCATGGTGACTAAAAATCTTTTTCTCTTTTTGGTTGTTAAAAAGTAGTGATTTGTATATAATTGTCTATTATGAGCTTAATTTGTGATACCAATTACAAGAAGAAAAAAAGTAAGTTTGTAACAACCACAAAATTGTAATGGTAGGGACTATTTTGATAATTCCCACTTTTCATAAGTCTTTTTAATACACTGTTTTCCCCTTTTTTTTTATCTTCTTTTATTTTTTTTCTATAATAATATCAAAGTTATTTTTGTCATTTTTTTCACGTTGCATTGGATATTTAAAATGCAACTTGTAATTGGTGTGCCCACACATATGTGGCGAAAATACATTATGGCCATATTTTAATTTTTTCATCGACCGTGTTATTGTCAGTATGATATCCAAACAAGGTCTATTTCGTTGAAAATTATATTACATATTTAAATTTATAATAAATTTCTCGTTGGCTCTACAATTAATATCGTCCAAATTAATTTTATTTGTCAAAAGATTATATCATATATACAAATCAATTTTTTTATGTTTATGTATATGTTATGTGTTTGAACATGTTTAATTTAATTTTAAATATTACATAATAAAAATTCTTAAATCATCTTTAATTATAGATTTCAGATTGGAGTGACTCCTTGTTTTTAGCAAAGATATTGTCCATTTTTCTTTTTAAAGAAAGAATCTCAAAATATTTTGGAGCTACAATGATAAGTTTATTAAATGTATAAGTATTAAAAAAAATATTGTCACCCATCACTACGTATTTAAAAAATGTGAAATCGAAATTTCTAATTCGGAAGGAAGAAAGGAAATATTTAAATTCAAAAATTTTAATCAGAAGAGGAAGGAAAGAGTACTTACGATATGGGGGTATGTAAAATAGAATCAAATCGCATATCGAATCAACTTGGAAAAAAAATACGACTAGTGGTTGGTTTGATCATGTCTTGGTTGGTATTGAGAAAAAAAAAACTAGACTATATTTGGGTTAATTTGGTTTTAACTAAAAAAAACAACCTAAGGCCAAATCAACCCAACATTATATATATAAATTTAATATTTTATTTTGTACCTAAAAAATATTTACTTTGATATAATTTTCAAATATTTCTAGTACTTTTTCATCATTTTTATCTTTTGATATATTATTTCAAGTTTGAAACTTAGAATTCTGAATGGTTCGATAAAAATTATAGTTAATGAAGAAATAAATGAGAAAATAAATTAAAATTTTTTGGATTGGATGATTATATTATTTCTTATATATATATTGAAAATAAAAAGAGCATGCCGCTGATAGAGAACTAAATAAAATAAAATAAAATATTATTTTTATCTTATAAATACCAAACTAAAATGGAACTGAATTTTATATAATTAATATTGAAAAAATATATTTTATCATTAATATAAATCATAAAGTAGAAGGAAAGTGAAATTTCAACATATTGGATCTTAAATTAATTTATATAATTTGTTAGTTAATTTCATCTTCAACTTCACTTGGCAATTAGTTATCTTATTTTGTTGAATGATTTTATATCCATTTTCTAAATATAACATTTACAATCACACTAATTTATGCTTTTTAAAAAAAAAAATAATTCATCGTCTTCAATAAAAAATCGTAAATTTAAATAAGAAGATTCAAAAAATATATATAATAATATATAGAAGGTCATTCAACAATTTATGTATAAACAAAAAGATAATGTATCCCTATACATAGCTCTATGCCACTCATTATATTTTTCTTCAAATATTCATCAATCTTTCATATGAAGGAAGGGTTAGAATATTTTATATTAATTGAGGGATTAAATTGTTATCTTGAACTAGTTTTATAATTGAGAGATACTCAATCTTGTTTGGTTAAGCAATAAACTAAGGAAAATTTGAGCTATAAAAATATAATTAGAATTCGAAGCTAAAGGTTGAACCAAACAACTGTTAGGTTGTGGAGCCTGATTAATATTTGATGTACTGTCATATATTAATGTTTACGCGGTTTATTCTCTGTAACGAAAAATACTCTGATTTATGCCCGACTCTAAATTTTAGGCTGTACTATTTATTCTCCATTTATTCTCTGTAACGAAAAATACTCTGATTTATTAATATATATATATCGCACCGCCGTGGAAGTTTAATCACGGGATTTTACCACGAAATTCTCTCTCTGTCTCTCTCTAGATCTCTCATCTTCTTCTCTCTAAAGTTCTTGTGTTCTTCATCCGAAAAGTGTGTGTGAACCAGATCCTAACAACAACTCCTAAGTATTTGTTAAAATTATTGGACAACATCAAAGTTGCAAGTAGTTGGTGTGCCCAAAAAGTTGTGGACAAAATACCTTATGCTAATATTTTAATCAATTATTGTTTTAGGTTCTATGACTATATTTTTTAAAAAAAATGTATTATTATCGTCAAACTCATTTATATTGTTGTTCTTCAATGATGGACCTCATGTGAATAATGGCGAAGCTAAAATGATTCAAAAAATATAATATTAATATCTATTTTTATTAAAAATAATTATTTTAAATAACTTTTTAATTTACAAAGCATTTAAAAAAAGTAGTTAATTTTTTTTTCATTTTATCTTAGAAATACAAGTTTATAAAGTTCTAAAGAAGTATTTTCTGAATAAACTAGTAAATTTTTTTAATATAATTTTTTAAAAGACATGTAAAAAATAAAATAAACAACTAATATAGTACGTAGAGAGAAGAATTTAAGCAAGAAATTTGAACCAAAAAATTCCTTTATCATATTCTTCAAAATTATTGGACAAAATGAAAGTTGCAACTAGTTGATGTGTCCACAAAGATGTGGCGAAAATACCTTATGCGAATAATATTCTATTATCATTGTCTTATGTACTCTATATAATAAATAAAGTCGGAATTTTATTAAAGAGTTTAAAATATGAAAAAGTATAAGTACAAAGAATTTAAAGGAATTCAACATCTACTAGTATTATATTTATATAAAAGTGTATTTAATCAAATAAATATAATATAATCTTTTGACAGTACTACATCAAAAATGATTTTTAGCACTAATTTATTAACAGTAATAATTTAATTACTGCTAAATATATTTTTTTTAATAATAATAGATTAATTGCTGCTAAATATATATTTTTAACAAGTAATTAACATTATTTTTAAAATATTTATAAAATTTATGTGATGTCAAATAAAAAAAAAAACTAATATCAATAATTTTTTTACTGTTTTTCATTACTAAATATATTTATTGTTACAAAGTTATTTTTGTTATAACGCGTATTTTTATTTTTAATAGTGACTAGGTTCATAGAACCTGATCGATCATGACTAGCCACAATAATTATCGAGAGTTCAAGTACATTTGTTCAATAATACTTCATTTGTCCAATTATTCACTATATTAAAATTATTGTCTAATAATATTAATTTAATAATTTATTTTTATTTAAAAAATATGTCAAGTTAATAGTGAACAACTAGTGTGGTAACAATTAGCATCGCTATTAGATTATTGGGTGAATGAGTTTTTAGTGATTTAATAAAATAAAATTATTTGAATTATTGGTTTGATATTAATTTTTACTGCTAGGTAAACTAACTCATTAGTAAACATTAATCAATGTCTTATTGCTATTGGTTACTAGTTTGTCATTTACTTTCTCCGTCCGAAATTGTTTGTCATGTTACGTTCTTCGAAAGTCAATTTGACTAATTTTCAAAGTTAAATAGACCACATTAATTCGATATTCTAAAACTATATGAAAAGTACTATAAATTATAATTTTTTTGCATAGTAATATGATTAAAAGGTACATCTTAAAATGTTAGTCAAAATTTTTATAGTTTGACTCTAAAAATAGAAATCATGACAAATAATACCGGACGGAAGGAGTAGTTTTGAATTCACGTTATTGCTCTAATTGCCACTTCACTTATATATAACTATTTTATGAGTATTTCTTATTTAATAAAAATTCAAATCATTAAAGACGAAAAATTAATAAAAAATTTGTTATTAATTTAACATATATAAAATCGAAAACTGATAAATTGAATTGATAATGCATAAAATCAAAAGAAACAGATCAATGCTTTTTTGTAAAAATAGTTATTAATGATTATATTAGATTAAATTACTTATCTTATATTTTTAGAATATTGTCTTTTTCTGAACTCTGCTAATATAATTTTAATTTCCAGGAAAAAAAAAATTAATTTGCAAAAATATTTGAAAATTATTTTTTTTAGAAATAAATACTCCTTGTACGCCGACCAAAAATCTCCTTACGCCATAGACATTCTACCACCGACCGACCGCCTATTTGCCTTTGACTTACCTTTTAATTTTGCGATTTAAAATAAATACATATAGATTTTTATAAATAGTGCACATTTATATTTTATTACATATCAAAATTTAATGAATTAAAAAAATTAAATTTAATAATTATCATGTAATTTTTAAAAAATTATATCACCCACTTTATTTTTTAAACAACAGAAGATTGGATCAGCCTAAACAAAAGAAGAATTTTTTTTTTTGTTGAGTGGAGTTTGAGGACTTTAAAAAGGGGTGAGGTATATTTTTAAAGTCAAATGATATTTTGGAATTCTAAAAACTATTCTTGGAAAAAAAATTAAATTTAAATTATTGTTTAATAAAATAGATAAATATACACTATTTATTAGATAAGATATATACACATTATTAGTTTTTAAAACAAATAATATTCATAGATTTTATGTAATTGCCTTATAGGTAATCAAATAAATTAAAATCAAATCAAAAGAGATACTTATATAATATGAAATTTCCTTTACAAGAGGGATTTAGAAAACATTCTATTAAAATTTGATATGTATGTTACTACTTACATCTATTTTTAGCGTGTCTATTTTTAAATTGACATACTTATTAAGAATCGTTACAAGAGGGATTTAGAAAACATTCTATTAAAATTTGATATGTATGTTACTACTTACATCTGTCTTTAGCATGTCTATTTTTAAATTGACATACTTATTAAGAAAATAATAAGTAACATAATGAATTTACTATTTTATTCCTATGAAAATAAGATTTTTAGATTTTCAAAAAGTTTTATCTTTTTCAAAGTTAATTAATATTAAGATATAATAGATAAGAAAAGGGATATTGTATAGAATGACAAACTAATAATATAAAATAAATATAGTAGCTACCGTTTGATTTATTTGTATTCAATAGCAAACTATTTGTCAGTCCTTCTCTCCCTCATATTCTCGCTCGCCACTCTCCCTCTGTTGCTTTATACAATAAATTGTGTTTCTAATTGTACAAAGCGAGAGAAAATTGTATAAACGCTTGCAAATACATATATCTTCGTCCTATACACTTATAATTATACAATACAAATATTTCTCTGCCTAAGTCTCTTTTGCCTTTCTCGTTTTATACAAATTCAAATTGTATATAATTTCTCTCTTTCTCGTTTTATACAATTCGATTCAATTGTATATTCCCTGCACAAGTCTCTTTTTGCCTTTCTCTCTTTCTCGTTTTATACAATTTAATTCTGTCTTTCTCGCTTTCTCGTTTTATACAATTCAAATTGTATATAATTTCTCTCTTTCTCATTTTATACAATTCATTTCAATTGTATATGTATAACGAATTATATATATATAAGTTTACTATAGAGCGTAATTATGCAAACTTTATTATAACATACAAATATAAATTTATTTTGCTATATTTAAAAATTGCCCATAAGAAAATTATCTTTTTATTTATTTATCAAAATAGACAAAAATTAGACAAGTAATTGTGACAGAAAAAGTAGTAACATTATCATTGGCCCTATCATAATTACTAAAAAAAGTAATAATGTCAATAATCAATTGTTACTAGTTGTCATTTCACCCTATGATGTTCTAATCCACCAAAATCACTTTCTTAATCTTTCCTAATTCTCTTAAACAAAAGTAGCTTTGGACAAAATATTTATTAATTAACAATGTAATTAATCATGTGAAAATTCCCTTTATTAGTTGGATCCCACAAAATTAATTTAAAAAAAAATAGATGAACCCTAGTGGTAGGCACAAACAATGAGTGTCGCCATTTGTTGACTTACAAACATTGAAACAAAAATATTTAATGTTTTTAATATCTTCACTCTGTGACCTTTCAAATTTTGAGAGTTAATTTATAAAATTATATATTTTTAAAATAAATTTTACATATTAAAATATCACATAAAAAACATTATTATAAGTTATAATATTTTTTTATATAATTAATAGTATTCAAATTAATTTTTGATACACAATAAAAAAATATCACATAAATTAAAACAAAATAACGCAGAAAAAATGATGTTATAATGACGTGTGAGGATAGACATTCACTCTCTACTTTTAGTATATACCAACTTTATTTATTATAAAATTAAAAAAAGAAATAAAAATAAAAATAAAAATAAAAATAAAAATAAAAAACTAGCTGTATATATATAGTGGCCAGAAAGGCAAAATTTGTGGGGATTCATTTTTTCTTCTTCTTATTTTGTGTGATTATTAGCCCCTTTTGAGAGAACTTCAACAAACTCCAAAAATAACTCTATCAATTTACTTTTTTTATCATAAATTATCCCTAGTTCGATCTCGATTTACTAATTTACGAGATCGAACATATATTTTTATCAAAGCTTTAGTCGGCGCATACACGCCGACTATGGCCTTATTTTCATCTGAAACCACAATATTCAACAAATACGAGCTAGGAAAACTCTTAGGATGTGGTGCATTTGCCAAAGTGTACCACGCTAGGGACATCAGAGATGGCCGTAGCGTGGCGATTAAAATTATAAACAAAACAAGAGTTAGCAATGCGATATTAATGGCGAATATCAAACGTGAGATCTCAATTATGAGACTTTTACGACACCCACACATCGTCAAACTTGACGAAGTGTTGGCTACCAAGACGAAGATCTACTTCGTCATGGAATTTGTTAAAGGAGGCGAATTATTCGCTAAAATTGCTAAATCTGGAAAATTTTCCGAAGATCAAAGTCGGAAAATTTTCCAGCAATTAATTTCTGCTGTTCGTTATTGTCATTCTCGGGGTGTGTATCATCGTGACCTGAAACCTGAAAATTTACTTATCGATGAAAATGGTGATTTGAAAGTTTCTGATTTTGGGCTAAGTGCGTTAACGGAACAAGTACAACAAGATGGGTTGTTACACACGCTTTGTGGGACCCCATCTTACGTGGCACCAGATGTTTTAACAAAAAAAGGATATGATGGAGCTAAGGTATGATTTCGAGAAAATGATCTGTTATGATTACTTATAAATTTGAGTATATGAAAAATGTTTTTTTTTAGAGTATATCAATGTAGAAATGGAATTTCTTTTTGTGAAAATGAGATAAAATTTTAAATTAATTATGTAAAAGGTTGTAAAAAACAAATTTGGAAGATTAGAATTTGCTTCGAGGAAATGATCTGTTATGATTACTTATAAATTTGCATATCTGAAAAATGTTTTTTAGAGAATTTAAACGTTGAAATGGATTTTTTTTGTGAAAATGAAATAAAATTTAAATTTATTTTGTAAAAGGTTGTAAAAACAAATTTGGAAGATCTTATATATGCGAGGTGTGAATATTTATCTTTTAATTCGATAAATTCATCCTTTTTATGAGAAGTGACAAAGTCGATTTCAGGATTCTATTGTATTGCGAAAGAATTTGTCTATAGAATGAGTTATATTTCTTTTAAAAGTTTATTTTCACATCTTGAAATCTTTCTTTTAATAAATTTTGTTATTTGTATTCGAACAGGCGGACATTTGGACATGTGGAATCATCTTGTTTGTGTTAAATGCTGGATATTTGCCATTTCATGATTCAAATCTTATGGGGATGTACCATAAGATTATCAATGGAGAATACAAGTGTCCAAAATGGATGTCATCCGAGTTAAAGCGATTTTTACGTAGACTTCTTGATACTAATCCAATGACAAGAATAACCGTAGAAGAAATCATGAATGATCCTTGGTTTAAGAAAGGCTTGAAACGCGTTAAATTCTGTGAGGAAGACGGTAAGCCTCAGAGACAAATTCAGAATTCAGATTCGATAGGTCAAGATGAGCCTAGCGCGGAAATAGAAGAGGTCAAGGAGGGAGAAGACAAGAACAAGAATTCTTATTTGAATGCTTTTGATATAATTTCATTCTCTATGGGATTAGACCTCTCCGGATTGTTAAATGACGGTTTTAACCCTTTAGAGGATTTCGAACGATTAGTTGTTGAAGAGTCATTGGAGATAGTTATGGAGAAAGTAGAAGAAATGGCAAAGAAGGAGAATATGAGGTTAAAGAAGAAAAAAGAAGGGGGAATAGAGTTGAAGAAAGGTAAATTGATTATGAACATGGAAATTTGTAGAGTGATAGATGGGTTTGTTGTCGTTGAGGTTCGTCGAAAAGTCGGTGATATTGATATGTACAAAGAAATATTGAAGAATAACATAAAATCAGTAATTCTCGGCCAACAGCCGATGGAATTACTGATCCCGACAGAGATGGATCCATAATATAGAGTCAGTAGATTTATAATTGTGTTTAATCACAAGTGAGTGTGCTTTGTACATAATAAAAGAGAGTATATTAAACGTTAAAAAAAAATTGTGTAAAAGGGAAGTTATTCATCACTTACCCATATATACTGTGAATATTATTTTCTTTTGTATGTGGGTTGAAAATTTTGTTGTGAGAAATAAAACTACACTATTATTGTGTGTGTAAAAATTAATTGGTAACCTAATTATTAAAATGATAACAAATCTCTAGCATATCATGTGTCAAAATTGGTAATAAAATCTCTTATTTGCTACGTATATAACTTAAATCTATTTATATTTTACTTTTTTCTTTAAAAATTTAAAAGTGTAAATGATAACTAAATGAAATTCATATCGTAAATTATAATCAATGAGATATTTTAATTTGATTATAAACTCGAGATTCTTATTTATATTCTGAAAATAAAATTTAATGATTAAAAGATATTACCCTTTTAAATAAATTTACACTTTATATCTCGATTTTAATATTAATTTAAATTAATCGAACAAATAAATTTAAAACATCATATAATTATTAATATTAATTAAAAATAAAGTAGAATAGATCGTGTTGTCTCTTGGAATAATAAAAGTCTACCCCTTCTTGTTGGCCAAATGATCTTGCCGTGTTCCTTTTAATACTTTTCGTCCTCTTAATTTAGGTGGCATATCAAAATTTAAAGTCAATTTAATCTTTTTCTATTTTAATTTTATAATATATATAAAATATTTTAAGTTATTCGTAATTATAATTTATAATATTTTTTTTATATAATTTCTTGTAGTTTATTTTAATAAAACTTCTATATTCAAATTTACTATGAAAATAAAAATTTTGACTTTTAATTATCAGCCGGCAAAATGCAGCGATTTACCTAAATTTTTTAATTTAAATTTTTAAGTAATCGCTGCAAAGGCAGCGATTTACCTATTTTTTTTTTAAGAAAATCGCTGCACTTGCATCGATTTACGTATTTTTTTAATTTTTAAGTAAAACGCTGCCAGTACAATAATTTACGTAAATTTAATTTTTTTTTAAAGTAAATAGCTACCGGTGCAGCGATTTACGTAGTTTATTTTCAAACTGCTTCATAAATAACAATGCACTTATATATTCATACATATACTCACGATCATTACTTCGAATTGAAGTGTGCCATTATGGGAGAGTCTAGCCAAAATTTCAAGCATTTGAATTTTTTTCCATCGGATTCAACTGATAGGTAAATAAAGTAATGTTTTCTTACTTCTTAAATTATTTTCTTATATGTAATATATTTATATTATTATTTTTATAGGTATGATCAAATTCAGAATGCAGTGAATTATTGTACACAAATTGTAAATAATAATGTTATGGGTGATTAACAAGTTGGTGAGTTGCACAGTGATGAATCTTTCGAGCATGAATTAACAGACAGTGATAATATGTATGACGATGATGATGATGATGTGGATAATGCACATAATGCACCTAATGCATCCGTTGAAGATGAAAGTATTAATTATCATTCTACAGCGATTCCATACTTAGATCACACTGAAGAAAATGCAGAAGATTTTATCCATACGAGAGATGACGGTTCCATTCGAACGACACTTTGGAATTCAAACAATCCTAAACATATCCAGTCAGATTCGATTGTTGGAAACTAAATATTTTGTAGTTGTTTATTTATTTATTTATTTTATATTGATTAATTTAATTTGTATATGCAACTAGGTATGTTATTTATGAATAAGATGCAAATGAAATCAGTAAGGGCATATAGTCTTGCTATTAAAAAAGAATTTCTTTGTGATCAATCCAAGAGTAAAAGTTGGAGAGTTATTTGCAAGCGTCATGAGTTAGGGTGTGATTGGATGATTCCGTTTAGAGAGATTTCAAGCGGTATGTGTAAGACAGGAAAAATGGTTGAACCGCATACTTGTCTTACAGATAATTATAAGGAGGATCATTTCAATTTGAATGATAACATGATTGCCACTTCATTAATACCATATGTTATGCAAAATCCAGACATAAATATTAAGATGATCCGTGAAATTATCAAAGGAAAGCATCACTATACTCCTAGTTATAGAAAAGCACAAAAAGGTCGAAGAAAAGCATTTCGAATGGTTTATGATGATTTTTGAAAGTTCATTTAAGGCATTACTTCGATACATGGCTGCACTACAATTATTCAATCCAGGCACTATTATTGAGTGAGAGCATCATTCTACAACAATGCAAGGTGAGCAAATTTTTAAATTTCTTTTTTGGGCTTTTAAACAGAGCATTGATGGTTTCAAAAGTTGTAGGCCGGTCATTTCTATCGACGGCACACATCTTTATGTTTTGTATGATATCAAACTGTTAGTTGCGGTTGGGATTGATGCGAATGGAAATATTTTTCCACTTGCATATGCTTTAGTTGCACGTGAGACTTTTGAGTCTTGGTCATGGTTTTTCAAGTTATTATGGACACATGTTGTTTGTGAACGACAAGAAATTGGTCTCATTTCTGACCGTCATGAAGGAATCTTACAATGTGTTCAATCTTATGATTGATTGAGTCCACCCAACATATACCATAGATTTTGTGTTCGACACTTAAAAGCAAATTTTAATAAAAAAATTGTAAATAGTGAACTCGAAAAACTAATGTGGTTGGCTGCTACTGAGCATTAGAAGAAAAAGTTTGTGTAATGGATGCAACAAATCAAAATATTGTCTCCTGCAGCATATGAATGGTTAAATGAATTTTCTTTGGAAAAATGGACAATATATAAGGATGGTGATCGTAGATGGAGTGCCATGACGACAAATGTGTCTGAGTTATAAAATGGTTTATTGAAAAAAGCTCGGGGGCTTCCTGTTCTTGTGGAAAATGGAGAAATTATCATATGCCTTGCTCGCATGCCATCAAATTTTGTGGACTTCGCGGAATCGAGCCAAAATCTTATGCATGTAAATTCTACAGTACAAAATATTACAAACGAACATACACTGAGACATTTACCCCAGTGGGTGATGAAATGTATTGGCCACCAGCTCCTTTTAATTTAATTGCAAATACTGAATATTTACGGACATGTGGTACGCAAGTAAGAAGCTGACTTAAGAATGATATGAATATAGCTCCGGCTCGCATGACTAGAAAATGTAGTGTTTGTAAGGAGACAGGTCACACAAAGGCACGATGTCCTACTCGGTTTTAAATATATTTATCCATATTTTTAAGATTAATGTATTTTTATTGTCTTGTTATTAATATTATGATATATCTTTTATATTTATTTGTTGACATGAATTTAATTTGTCTTGCTGCATTTTAAATATTGTAAGTACAATATATTTATATTATAATTATATAATTGATTTGACCTCTATTAAAAAGTAATAATTTGACCTAACATAAAAAAATAATGATTTGACCTATGACATAAAGAAAAAGAAAAATCATGCAAGTAAAAGTCTCACTGTTTTGTTCAAATTTGCATGAAATAACAAAATTCAACACATTTCAAAATCCGAATCTTCAGCCTTTTAAAATAAAGGTGCATAAAAATTACTTCTACCTCTTCATTTTCGTCTTCATTTTCAACATCTTGTAAAGTTATGGTAGCCTCGCCAGTTCGCATGTGAAAAGTATGTGTTTCTGAACGCCACCTTTCAATTAAAGCAGAAATTAATTCGGAGTCATACGACACACATTCTACATCAAGAATTCCTTTAAATCTACAATTTTCAAAATATTGACGAATGCGAGAATGTAATGGATGATATTTTATATGTTGCCAAAATTCAATATAACCGTGACGCGTATATAAGCAAGACTTCTCTTCTTTTAGCTACCATTCCAAATTCCTTTGGAACGATGATGAACTTGAATTTTTAATACATCATGCTCTACTGGACCAGGATGTACGTACACATTTGACGAATGCATATCTATATACAAAAAATAAAAATAAATGTTAACATTAATAGAAGTATCTAAAGATGAATATATCCACAATATCATATAAAAGTATAAAATTAATTAAACAAATTAAAAATAAAATAAATTCAAACTCACCTTATAGAGAAAAGGCTTTTAAAAACTTTGAAAAATTAGAAAACTACAATACAATTTGAATGAACACTTCAATCAATTTATAAGAAATTAATAATGGAACATGTGACTTTGACTCTATTTTTTATACATGCATGTGAACTTTTTTTTTGTAAAGTTTGACATGTGAATTTTTTTTGTAAAGTTGACATGTGATTAACTTTAATTTTTTTTAAAAAAAAAAATTGTAAATACTGAAAAATTTTAAAAAAAATAATCGTAAATCGCAGAAAATTAAAAAAATAATAATAAAAATTTCGTAAATCGCTGCACCTAGAGTGATTTACTTAAAAATTAAAAAAAATTTGTTTTACGTAAATCGCTGCACTAGCAGCGATTTACTTAAAAAAAAAATTTAAAAAATATCTTACGTAAATCGCTGCACTGACAGTGATTTATTTAAAAATTTTAAAAAAAATACGTAAATCGCTGCACTTGCAGCGATTTACTTTAAAATTAAAACAAAAAATAAAAAAGTTAGGTAAATCGCTGCCTTTGCACCGATTTCCTTAAAAAATTTAAAAAATAAAAATAAATTATTCAAATCGCAACACTTGCAGCGATTTACTTAAAAATAAAAAATAAAAAATATAGGTAAGTCGCTGCCTTTGCAGCGATTTTCTTAAAAATTTAATTTTTTTTTTATGTAAATCGCTGCCTTTGCAGCGATTTCCTTAAAAAAATATATTATGTAAAATCGCTGCACTTGCAGCGATTTATTTTAATTTATTTTTAAAAAAAAGCACATGTACAAAATAGCAGCGATTTGCCTAAACTCCGACGGGTAAAATCGCTACTTCCTCAGCGATTTTATCGTTTTGATTAAAAAATATTTCATATACTGTTTTGCAAATTTTGTTAATATTTTTCACCCTTTAGGCTCCGGAACTCAAAATAAGAAGTGGTGAGTTTGAGTCTTGAAAATAGTATATATAATTAGGAAGATATCATGTGCAATTAAAATTGGGCGTTTAAAAAAATATTAAAAAATAAATATATGAATGTAATTAATTATCTTAATCATATACTTATCTATTTTATCTTTAATTTATTAAAGCTCAACCATTGATTTAAATTTGTGGTATGTATCTCTCATCCAAATAAAAACTTTGAGGAAAATTGAGAGAAAGGAAATGAAGAGAAGTCAAATTCCGAAATTTGAGATTTAACATGTTCTTCGTCTCAATTTATATGAGTTAGTTTGACTTGACACGAAATTTAAGAAAAAATAAAACTTTTAAAAATCTACGATCTAAAATAATTCATAAATATTTGTATAGTTATAAACATTTCATAGAAAAAAATAAGCATTTTAAAATTAAATTGTTTCTTTACATCGAAATTTGAGATCTAATATAGTACTTGTCTACTTTTTTAACTGTTCACAAGTAATTAGCGACATAGAGAGTATTATTTATTGTGTTCTTGTTTTGCATGTTTTTTGTTTTTTAGAATATGATAATTAAAAAAAAACATATAATTTTTATCTTTATTTATATTTTAAGATATGATTTCTCTTTCATTAAATATTTAGTAGTTTATAGCCCCCAAAAGTGGGTGGAACTTTATTAAAATACCTCACTATTTTCATGTTTATTTTTGCAAATGCGTGCCTTGTATGGCTTATAATATGGTGAATTTACTGTAGAGAAAATTAATTTTAATAGCCGATCTATGCATTAAATTAAAATCATCTACGAATATATATTATATGTATAATTCATATATAACACTAAAATTTACCCAACTATTTGTGTAAAAATGCAGAGTTTATTTATAACAAATTCCAAAATGGTACCCTGAAAATTGATACACTAGTTAGTACAATATTTTGGTCATGGATTAGCATTAGCACCTCCGTTCGTCCCAAAATATTTGTCACGTTTCATTTCACGAGATCCAAACTATATAAGCTTCGATTAAAATTATAATTGTTTTTATTAGGATATGTTGTCTACATCACACACCTTGAATTGTGCCCCTTCCTCAGACTCTACATGAACGCATGATACTTTATACACCAAACTGCCCTCATAGGCATCTAGTATCCAAAATCTATAAGCTCGACTAAATCAGATTTACGCTGCATAAGTTCCATTAAACACAACAGCGCTCCTTACGAACGATTTTCTCTTCATGAACAAGAGTATGGTATCTATGAGAACAAAAATCACTTATACTTTGAGAGATATATTGTACAAAACAACACCATGATTAGGAAGCCTCAACTACAAAATGAACATCTAGGCTACGCGATGAACAAACCGGGGATTCTAACAAGTGAACTCAAAATAAAATGCAAGAATGCCGTACCTGAGATCTGATGAACATGCTAGTTAAAGCAACTTTTAAACCGACTTTCCCTCCTTATGTCGAGGATTCGATAGTTACATAGATAAGACATCTTAACTTGGCCTCAACCGACAACTGAACAATCCAACTTTGTGAAATGTACATATAGACACCTCACCTAATCTCCACTGTGTCAGTTGAACACTCCAAGTTACGAAATGATCATCCAGACAACTCCTAAATTGTCAAACATCCATGAGACACAATAGAGACGAGTTGAGGTTTCTCAAAGTTGTGTATTATACCTACCCTATTTGCACAGTATGACTTTTCCGATGAAGGGGATTCATTGGAACCCCTCACGTGCATCTAGCTCAGCCCCGGCATTTAGGACAAAATCTGAACAAGGAAGTGTGTGGTAATCAAGGTAACTGCTCTTGCTGTATCAGATGGTTTCGGAGTAGCAGCTGCTGCTGCTCCGGAGGTTGTTGCTGTTTATCTAAATGTTGTTCCTGCTGAAGTTGATTATTTGGTGTCTGCTCGTGAAGCTGGTCTTCCGACTGCTGAGGCAGCTGTTGATCTTCTTGCCAAGTCCAAACGATATCTTTAAGACCCGGTCTTAGGCCTTCGTTCAATATCTGTTGATATTCCAATGTATCCCCATTTGATTTTTTAACTTCCACCAAATGAAAAGCTTCAACGACCTCAAAGATCTCCACGTCAATGCTCAAAGTTCCCTTTTTCCCTTCTTTTGTTCCTTCGAACTTCAGTAATCCTGCATCCCTTTTGCAAACTTTCAGCTTCAGATGTTTAGCAATACTTTCGAGCTTGGATATGATCACTGATGCAGTTTCCCGGGATGTGAATTTAGTTTCTTTCTTTAAACAAGGTTCCTCGAACAATCTGGATAAATCAAACTTAGCATAAAGGGAAATGATATCAAATGCATTCAACTTTGGAATAGAAGCCACTTCTTGCTTGTCCTCTGTATTTGCTGAAGCTAAATCCGCGCTTACTTCGTCTACTACTGTAGATTTAGAGGATGTTGAAATACCCCTCCGGAACCACGAACTTGCTCTAATTTTTGCAAGGGAAATTCTTGAACTTGGAGTAGGATCCAGCATTCTTGAAAGTAGACGTCGGGCTTCTGGTGGAAACCAACTCGGACATTTGTATTCAGCTTTCCCAATCTTCCTATACATCTCTATCAAATTTGAGTCTTGAAATGGAAGATAACCAGCCAACAAAACGTATAGGACAACCCCACACGACCAAATATCAGCCTTAGTCCCATCATAGCCTCTTCTGTTAATCACCTCCGGAGCAACATAAGCTGGAGTCCCACACGTCGTGTGTAGGAGTCCGTCTTGGTGCTTTGACTCAACTAGTGCACTTAAACCAAAATCTGATATCTTTAAGTTCTCATCGTCATCTAACAGCAAGTTTTCAGGTTTCAAATCCCGGTGATAGACACCCCTACTATGGCAGAAATCTACAGCATTTATCAACTGCTGAAAATATTTCCGTGCTGCGTCCTCTTTTAGCCTTCCCTTAGCTACCTTGTTAAAGAGCTCACCTCCTTTACAATACTCCATGATAAAGTATATCTTGGTTTTTGTCGCCATGACCTCGTAAAGATGCACAATATTTGGATGTCTGACTAGTTTCATAACAGATATCTCCCGTTTGATCTGATTCATGAGCCCGACCCTGAGAACTTTTTCCTTGTCTATGACTTTGATGGCAACACTCTGTCCGGTTTTGATATTCCTCGCGTAGTAAACCTTAGCAAATGTACCTTGACCTAATAATCTGCCCACTTCATACCGCTCCATCAGTATGCTTCCTTTATTGGCCATTAAAAAAAATAATCTATATCTCTCTTTCTAGTACATACAAACTTAGATGCAAAACCTTATAAACGAACTACAGCCACTCAACCATCCGCGCACAAATTATCGTTTATTAACACAACACACAATGTACAGCTACTCCATGCACTTTGCATCTTGGTGCAAGCAATGATGCTATGGTCGTTGCACCTGGGCTCAATATTCTCAACAACGAAAAATGGCAACTCTACTAAGCTCAAAGCCTCGAGATGATCCCTTTTAGAATTCGAGACACTCAAACACATTTTTCAGCATTCCTAGGATTATCTCTTCTCAATTACCACTAGAAAAAGCTGAAAAAGTACATAATCAAACAACTATATGAACTTCCACTGCCTCCCTGGAAAAGTTGAAATACGACGAAATGATTTCAGTATTATGCTTCCAACTATAGAAATTAAAGATTTGAAAGATAAAATACTGCATCTTGAGTAAAATTGGCGTTAGTTTATTGATTGATCATAAATGTGTATTTACCCCGAATATGTTATACATGTTTGTATTCAAACAAATCAATTTAAACAACAACTAACAGAGAACATCTATTGCAAGGAACCTACAAAGCAAAGTGCAATGGAGGAACTATATGGTTGATCTAACTTTATGTGAAATGTAAATGAACAAACTTTTGAATGGAAACTCTGGCACAACTATACGGAGTTGCTGCCGTGTGATCAAGAGGTTACGAAGTCAAAATATGGAAGCAATCTCTTGCAAAATGTAAAGTATAATCCGGATATTCCAAGTTACACTTCCTATAAATGCACAAATCCCAAAGAAGGCTCGAGTAATAATGACACTTACTCGGGACTTCCTAGTTCCAAGGAAACAAATGATAGTTCAACAACAACAACAACAACAACAAACACAGTGAAATCCCACGTAGGTGGAGTCTGGAAAGGGTGGAGTGTACCCAAACCTTACTCTACCTCGTGGAGTTAGAGGGATCGTTTCAGAAAGACACTCGAGCCTAAATATCGCATATTCGAGCATTAAGAAAAAGAACAAACACAAAACAAGTGATAGTACCTACTTCAAGAAGATCATGTTGTTCATAGAACATCAAAGTTAGTGTTTGTTATCTTAAACATTTAAATTACTCAAAAACTAAAAAGCCACAGCTAGAACATACAAATAAATCAATATAAAAAAAATCAATCAGACACTCAAATAAATTATCCATAATAGCTGTAAAGGTCTTTTCTTTCCCTGAAAATAAGCTGTAAAGTTTCTTCACCAAAATCCCATCATGAATAAAAATCACACAAATCCTGCAATTGAGTACTTATTAATTTAAACTAAAATATATATCAATAAACAAAAAAAAATCATTTTTTCCCCAAAAATTAAAGGTAGACAAAGGGGAAATGAAGATTAAACCCCGTTCAGATATTCAACCAACTAAGCTACTCGTATCGTCAATCAAATCAACCCTTCTGTTTGATCCGCAATTCAAACAGAAGGGTTGTATAATATCACATCAAAAGGCCAATCTTGAATCATATTATCTCAAAAAACCAACAAAACAAAGAAGACCCAAAATCAAGAATCATGAAAACAATACAAAAATGATATCTTTATGAAAAATATATCAAAAAAGATGAATTTTTTTACCTTTTAATACAGATTTTTAAACAAAAGGGAGAGAGAAGAAGCCCCTTGTAGCTCTAGAAAATAAAGTTTTTTTTTTCTTTCCTAATTTGAGAAAGACAATGGAAAAAACACAAGTGGCAACGTTGTATGTGTTTTTAGGAGGCTGTTAATACGGCAGGAGAGACATGTTTCTGTGTGAGATGGGCCCATCTCTAACACCGTAATCAATTCATTTATCTTACTTTCCTTTTTAATTTCATTGTTAAAATTGAGATTATGAAATTAAGTACTCTATTCGTCCATTATTAATTATCATATTTACTATTTTTAAAGTTAAACTATAAAAATTTCGACTAACATTTTAGGATATATTTTTTCATCATATTGATATGTAAAAAATTGCAATGTATAATAGTTTTCGTATAGTTTTTAAATATCTAAATGTTTTTATTTAAAAAGTTAAATTAATGTAATCTAATTTAACTTTGAAAATAAATAAAAGTGACTTTCGTAAAGCGCAACATGACAAATAAAAGAGAACAGGTGGACAATAGTTTTTGTATAGCTTTTGAATATGTAAATGTTTTTGTTTAAAAAAACGAATTAATTTAATCTACTTTAATTTTGAAAATAAAGTAAATTGACTTTGACAAAGTGTAATATGACAAATAAAAGTGAACAGGTGGACTAATATTTTGATATATGTTACGTATTTTTTAATTTAAAATTATAAACTTTTGTGTGATATTTAATAAAATAAATAAATTAAAACCATGAAATTATATATTTTTTTTATCACAACAGTAATTAGAAGTTAGGGGAAAAAACTAGACAATGCCACGTTTAAACATGATATTTTTCTTTTTTTTGGGACTTACCATATGCTATTTACACGTTTACTCTATTTCACGTTTAATCCATGACCAAAAAGAAACAGACAAAAAAATAGATATAAACGATAACAAAAGAGATTTTAATTTTTTATATTGAAATCCAATATTTATAGTGAAGCACAACAATTTAATCAATAAAATTTTATTGATTGAATAAATAAAAAATACATGAAAATTTCATATATATAGTTTATTTATTTTTATATATACCAAAAATGTGATTTTTTTAAAAAGATGAGGGTGGATGAACTGTTTAGCATGACAAATATTAAATTGCTTACATATTTGTGTGGGACAAAGTTTATCACAAAATTATGACGAATGTGATGGCTTTGTGATACAAATCAATAATGTGATGTGATATATATATTAATAGTTGCGGAGTCAAAATTTTCAATAAGAGTATTTAAAATTCGTAGAAATAGACGCACGGAGTAGTCAAAGGGGGTTCAATATCAACTATATAAACATAAATTATTATTTTAACCATGTATAAATAATATAATTTTCCATCGAAGAGGGTTCAGATGAACCCTCTAGTATATATCAAGGTGGCTTCGCCCCTGTATAGATGTACACACTTGCAAGGGATGACAATGGAGCAGGACAGTTGCAGAGCGGGACGAGTTTAAGACTGTGGGGCGGGGAGCTGGATGCAGAGGGGGAGGAAGTGATTTTAAAAAAAATAATGTGGAGCTTGGCAAATTGCGAATTTATGTAATTTTATGCGGGTTCAAACTTAATTTTAACTATTTACTTGTTACAAGATTATAATAGGGCATTATTTATGTAATTTTCGACGAAAAGTATCTGATCAACTTCTTTTAGTTTTAATAGTATCTTTCTTACTTTTTATGTGCATGATGCAACAGACCAAGCTAGAAACATATCGATGTAGAAGATATTGAGAGCGGGGTTCATAAAAGTTTCTTTGTGGAAAAATTAAATTACTTACATAATAGGATGATTTTTTTTTGTGTTGTTTTATTTTGTATACATAGAAATTGACGAATTTTTTAAATTCATTTTTGTATTAATTAAAACTTCTGGCTCAGACGCATTAAGTGTCACGATCCAAAATTATAAGTCGTGATGACACCTATGTTCCCAACCGATAGGTAAGCCAACCCAATACTTTTACCAATTCAATTCAATATTTTAAGTAGAAAGATAAGCAAAATTATAATATCCAATCACCAAGTCATTTTCAAGTATGAAATGCGGAAACTTAAATTACTACCCCAAGATTTAGTGTCATAAGTACAAGAGCTTCTACAATAGGATACAAATCCAAACTAATATGAAAATCTAAACATAAGAAATATCCTATCAGAATATCAAACTAACCTAATAAATAGCGGTAGATTGAAGGTGTGGGCCGTAGAATATACCAAGCAGCGCACCACAAATTCAAGATAATTCAAACTCATATTCAAGATCCAAGAACGTGCCCGAATTTGAAATTCAATCTGCACCAAAAAAGAGTGCAGCAAGTGTAGTATGAGTACGAAACCATGTGTACCCAGTATATCTCGTTGACCGACAACGATGAAGTAGTGGCGGGAGTTTATATAAGAAAAATCAATTCTTTAATTATAAAAGTCTATAAAAAATGAGGTAATCAAATAGAGGTAATCAAACATCAAGTAACTTTCAACCACCAAATAAAACACATAATCATAAAAAATGAAGGATGTCATGAGATGCAATGCAATATGACACCATGAAATGATATGCCTCAAAATATCCAGTACTCTCTCAACCGTATATACATGATACTCCTCAAAAATACATCGAGAGTTCATGACTCATGGGGGACTCACTCGCGAGGTCCATATACCGAACGGACGATCTCCACGTGTCTGTGCGGACGATCTCAACGCACTATCATAATATCAATCAATTTCCGCACAGACGGTCTCCACGTGCCCAAATTACAATATTAACATCTCACTATCCCCAACACAGATGATCTCCACGTGCCCAACTTATACTCAATCTCATGTCAATACATGTACACAATATTATTTCAATAAAGGGTATGATACAACATCTCAATAAATCAAATGTCGCTATGACATATAATCACTTCAATCATCACAATTATACGGGTTCAATAAAGGAACACAACCACATACAAGAAATCAAGTCACCAAATACTTCAGCTAATGCCCATATGCTTTGGCATTCTCAAATTACAATATACCATATTATAGTAATAGATTTTTCCTTTTATAATATTGGTACTCGTACCAATGCCCGTCACACCATTGATACGAGACCCCATCTTTCGTGACTTACCCATTGTCTATTCCATTTTAATCTTTAATTAGAAACATCCCTCAACGAAGTCTAAAAGTCTTAACATACCTTGAATGCGAACACGTGCCACAAAATCATCAAGATTTTTCCTTCCCTTTTCGCAAAGCATCATAACGTTTACAATCTACCAATTATGCAATATTTGTAAGCACGAGAGTTCGTAACACTAATACTATATTATGTTTATCTTAAATCCAAAAACTCACTCACATCTCAAATCAAACTCCTAATCTTGGTGTCAATTAGTATGACAAGTCTCATATTTGTTAGATTTCGCGCATAGGACAAGTTTTTAATTTCTCCTAATCTCATAAATCTAATAATATGTATATAATGTAATACACCTAATATTTGATTACCTAAGCCAATATATTTAAACTTAAATCATAAGATGATAATTTTTCAAACCTCCGTCTATTCACCCTATGCATTACCATCACTCATTAGCCTTATCCATTCATAATCATTAATTATTTGCCATTAAGATTTTATCTCCCATAAATCATTACATTAGGTCAACCTGCAAACTAAAACAAAATTCTTATCCAACAACTTTAACATTTACATATTAATATAATATGTAGTAATTAGAAAATCAATATGTATATATGCACACAATTGAAAAATCCAACTGAAATTTGCTTACTTTGAAGGAGTTCGTGCCCTGGGTTTTTTTCTTCTCTAATTTTTCTAAATAAAATAATTAGGTATCAAAAGTAATAAATTATATTAACTTAATTTAATTATATGAGCCAAGTAGTAAAAGATATTAAATAAACTATAAACTTGCCCCATTAACTATCAATTATATTATTATTTTTTTATATAAATTCGTTAACTAAATAATCGTAGTTACTAAATAATTTAAAATTTCCATCTAAAATTTTACGGAAAGAGTCAAAATAGTTCTAGTGCTCAAAACAGCGTAACGGATCGTTACATTAAGCAACCATGTATTTAACATATTCTTATTGTGAAATTGTTTTCCTTTCAAGTGTTTTGTCTAATGAAATTAATTCAATAGTACATAAGTATGGTTATTACATAAATATCTATCGACATATAGCTTTAGTTCAATTATTTGTTCATAATATAATTTTACGTAAATAACACACCATATACACAGAGAATAAATGTTTAGGCTAAATGACTAAATTATACAAAGGCCCTACCATCATGGACCTTTTAATTTTTTTTTTTAGAACTGATATCTAAATTCGATCGGTAAAATTCAAAAACTTTTTTATTTAAAATAAATTAATGCTAACGACTTCACCGTAATATATTGTGATATCACCGTCTCTACTTATCCTAATATTAAATATAACAATAACAATGTCCCTTTCCAAATAATTTTGTTATGAAATTGACTTGACCCTAAGAACATCATGGTTATAATACATGCACCAAATTCCATGGGTCCAAAAAGAAAAAGAACAAAAAAATTATGTAGTTTTGTTGTAATTCCCTTAACCTAATTAATTTTTGGGTCCTCTTTGATTAATTATTTTTCTTTTAAATTATTTATACTAATTAACATGAGATATACGTATAACACATACGATATTTGAAAATTGAGTAGTTATGGAACAGTTAGATCTTTGTACTTTGATATTGGGCCTTCTCATTGTATAACTCAAACTTTTTTGGGCAAAAGACAGAAATCACATACTTTTAAGGCAACATTACTATTTGTCCCTTATAAGTTTATAATTTCCAAAATCCCTCAAATGAGACAATAATATAAGCGCTGATACATTAATTTGATGCGCGAGATACATTAATCGCTAAGTAAGATACATTACATTTTATACATGATACACTAATCTGATGTACATTTTATACATGATACATTAATTAAATGCGCGAGATACATTAATTTGATGGCGAGATACATTAATTTGATGCGCTGATATATTAATCTAATGTGTGAAAATGAGAGATTTTGAGAATTTGTAAAACTAATAGCGGATAATGGTAATAAGAGAACTTAATGGTGAGATTTCTGTCATTAATCCAACTTTTTAAAAATTTAATTTGTTATATGATTGACTTATTTGATAAATATTTATATTTTGATTAATTTAAATTTGTATAAATCTATAAAAATAAAGACACTTCCTACCACTACCATATGTTTCTTCACTTGTTGCTATAGTTGTTCTTCCTCCTAACTAAAAACCCTTTTCTATTTTATTTTTTTAGATGCGAAAGGAAGTAGCGGAGATTAATAATAGATTTCAAGAACCTGTGAAAAGCAAAGACTTCTTTCTTAAATCCTTCCTGAAAAAAAAAACTTTTTTTTGTATGTCATGCTAATAATTACACATGTCGTCAATATTGAATCGTGTGACAGTTCATTGTAGTGTTAACTAAAACAATTAGAAGATACTTCTAAGTACTTCTGCATTTATAAGTGATATATTTCAAATTTAAATTGAGATTTGTAAAATTCTTAGTGTTGAATTTATCTTATTTTAAAGATTAATTATGAATTTAAATAAAATATTCATTGAAATTCTAGTAAATTTTCACATATAAATCTATGAGGTCATGAATGTGCTTCATATACACCTTATATATCTGAGTACAACACGTCTTCAAAATTAAGTATATTTAAAATTCATTTTTTTTTGTTATAATATGGTGAGACTCGATCTTAGAATCTCTATTGAGTGACCTTTAATTAATTTTAGCTAAAACATATTCAAATGCTATCACTCTAAGACATGTCTAATATTAAGTCAACTTTAGTTTAAATATTTAATGAAATTTATTTGGCAAATTTTGAGATTTGAATCACCATGTCATGTGACCCATGAGGGCCACACGTGAATTCACCCTCAAAATAGGATTCTACATTTTAAATCACTCACTAGCCTTCTTTAACAACCTTAGATAATTAACATATTTATTGATGGATGAATTTATATTCATTGGTTGACCAAGACTAATAACATAAATGTACTCATCTACCATAACAATTATACCTTATATAATTTCATAAATAAAATCTGAAAAGAATAGGGTATACATAAATATTGTGTCTATTTTTATCAGATAGAAACACTGTTTACAATAGACCCTTAACTCGAAAAATAAAAATTATATATCGATAAAATTTGGGTGAGCTAACTACCTTTTGAATCAATGTGTAAAGTTTAGTAATATAATTCAAACAAAAATACTCCCAACTAAAATAGGATAGAATGCTAGAAAATCTATGACTCTTTTTTTGAATTATTTTATTTGTAGAGTCTTGAATTCATATTAATAGAGAACTATGCACCCCAAGTTTTCTTCCTTCTATTCTTTAGGTTTAACATTTGTTAGGAATCTTTGTTTTTTAAGAGAGATTTATATGATCAAATTTTTTTACAGCGATAACGTTGATTTGAAATTTTATAACTAATTAAGTGAGGTGTTGTTATATATATACACATAGTTGATGTTTAGGTCTCATTAAGTTATTACTATAAATTAAACTACAGTATGCGAAACTCGAAAGAGAATGAAATGTGAAAGGGAAAATATCAGTAGTTTTTCCTCGTGAAGTTATGACTATAATAAATGTCATTATTGTTATAGAGAAGTAAATATAATATGAAAAAAACAATAATGGAGAAAATCAGGCTCGATAGATAATTCGATAAACCAATATATTTTTTTCGTATTTCAGAGTACGGTTAACCAATATATTAACTAATCAATTACGATAAATTGAATATAAAATATTGTTATAACGAATGACCATTCTAACTAAGTTAATTTGATTGTACGCCAAAAATAAATTGTGATAGAAAAACTATACTAATATTTTTATATTAAAATGGAGTAAACCTAAATGTAGTTCTTCTTTGCTTGACAATAGGAAAGGGCACATGACATGTCTAATCTATCAAGTTTATTTGTTCAAACACCAAAGTTCTCTTATTGGATATGAAATTAGATGTATACTTTTCAAAAGAAACAATTTTTTATTTTAATAGTTGACTTTTTAAAGTTAACCCCCTCTCAACTTTCATTGAAAATTTCGTCAATATAATAATAAAAATCGAAACTTAAAAAAAAAAAAAAAAGAGATGGAAAAAAAGGAGTGGTTAGGTCGTGATGAGTGGTATTTGAATATTTTAAATTTTCTATATCTTGTGATAATCTAACTATATATTATACACATACATACTCATCATATTTGCCCAAATACTACTTGTTTTTCTCCAAGAAACTCCAAATACTTCTTTAATTAAATGTATGATCTTATAAAAGTCTGAGACTAGTCAAAAATGCAAAATCTCAAAATTACAATAGATCTTCCTCATATCAAGCCAAACAAAAAGAAATCAGATGAAAAGTTATATCACGAAGAAGAGTTTCAGTTTGTCTCGAATGATGATCCATCTTTATCTCGAAAATCGCTATCTTCGATGAACAACAAGTTGTCCAATGTTGAAGTGTATTATGGAAATGCACCATTGGCTGTTCCATTCAAGTGGGAATCTCAACCAGGAACACCAAAAGTCAAGATTGTTGAAACTCCACTTCCTCCTCTTACTCCTCCACCATCATTTCTTGAGAAAAATGCTATAAAAAAGCAAACAAAGGGCAATTTGTTACAAAGGTTTTTTTTCCTTCCCAAATTGAACTTTAGGAAAAGTCAACTACAACCATCTCCAACTAGTTCTTCATCATCGTCATCATTATCATCATCGTCATTTTCTTCACCGCCTAGGTGTTGGTCGTATTCTGTTCCTGCATCTCCGTGCAAAGTCAAATCCAATTTCTAAAGTTGGTCAGTTCAGAATATGTTCATCTTATTATATGTATACATTTCAAGTTATATGTATACATTATTTTGATTCGAATTAATGGATCCAGTTGAACCCACTGTATTAACTTCGATCCTTTTTTTGTCTCCATACACTCTAAGTCTCAAGTATGTACAAGTTAAATCCCCGAGATTAGATGTGAGAACCTAGGGCTTTTTTTTTAATATCCTTTTAGGGATTGTACAATTAATATGTAACTTACTTTCACAAAATTGTATGATTATGAAAGGATATTAAGAAGTTGATTGTGCAATTTCATATGTGATTGCATTTGGTAATGGATTTGTGTCATCGTAGAGAGAGGAAAAGTTTACCAGACATCCGATATTTATATCAAATCATTTTATTTTTTCATTGTTACATAAAAAATTTAGATTAGCATATGTTTTAACTATTGTTCAACGTCGATAATAGTATAATATAAGACATGCTATATTCATTAGGTAAGTATGAAATAGCGTATGAATAATTTTTTACCTTGAAATGGATAATATGTCATTACTTTCCTAATGTTGATTACCAAAATGTATTAAGGTATCTTTGATGAAATTCCAATCAATAAGGTATCTTAATCTTAAATCCACCAATTCAGAATCCTTATCGGGTTGATTTATATAGTGATCCAGGAATAGAAGTGACGTGAAACTTCAAAAAAGTAAGTAAAGTTCAATTTATAGGAAAGAAAAGTGCAATTCATACCGGTGGGTAACAAACCTTAAGTGGGTTTATTATTTGCCTCTTTTTGTTACAGTAAGTGATGCAATTGAATCAACTCTTGATGCAATAGAATATGAGTTCATGGTGTAAGTGTAACTGCAATTGACTAAATATCAGCTCCTATGTCGATTCATTTTGCACATTCTAATCTTACATAGTAATAATAATGTTGCACTTTTCGAAAGTCAATTTAACTAATTTTTAGAGTGAAATTAGATTACACTTATTTGATATTTTGAACTAACATTTTAGATATTTTAAAACTACATGGTAAATATTATAAATTGCAATTAATAATTTGATTTTACTAACAAAATAATTTTTAGATTCTTTAAGTCACGTGAAATACAACAAATTGACCAAATTCCTCATGTGCTTCTTTCCTATAATTCAGCATCTATGTATGATTAAGGTCATCGTATTCATGGAATTTTGAAAATTATTAATAAATTTAAACGTTAACCGCATCGAATCGAGAAGTTATAAATGACCTTACGAAAAGAATTTAATTGCCTAAATTGAAAAGTAAGTACCACTAAAGTATCTTACACTTCTTTTTCTTTAATGTGAATCATTTTGAGTAAATATATATATATATATATATATATATATATATATATATATATATATATATATATATATCTCAAAAGAGCGTCATATTGAGGAGCTCATATGTAAAATTTGAAATTGTTAAGTTTTTGAGTTAATTGAAATTGGACAAAAGTTCAGTTAATTCTGATATATATATATATATCAGAATTAACTGAACTTTAAGAATTACTATTTTAAATTTTAGAACAGTCGGCTTATTAGGTTTTTGATAAATAATTTAATCATATTAAGTGAAATTGTAAGTATAAATATAAGATCTGAACCAAAATTACTAGATATTATTAAATAACAGCATAACTAGATTTTCAGTAAAGGAATACATATTATGACGTAAAGCCTTAAACACATGAAAACACCAATTTTATGAAAAAAATTGCTTCCATGTGACTCCGCCTTCAACCTACTATCTATTTCGTAGATAGACTTGTAGCTCCGCCCCACGTGTTGCGTCTGATGACTTACTGAAGCATGTGAATAAGAGAAAATATTTAGACAAATTAAAAATGTAGTGAGATTCTTCTAATATTTATATATATTGTCATAAATTTTAAATTCTAATTGGCAATTCCCATCACATGAAACAACATGCCCTAATGTGCTCTCTATCTATTATTAGTTGAATTATTTATTAGAATTGATCAACAATTTAAAATAATAGTGCTTCAATTTTTTACATAGGAGTAACAGATTTGGATATCATATTACACAAAGTTAATTTCTTATAAGGTCATTCAATTAAGTGTTAAAAAAATACCATTAGAGTCATTTTTTACTTTTTCTTTTTTTTATCATATGAAAAATAATAGAATATGAGCTGAATGATCTCCTAATAAAATTTATCAGACACTTAAAATATCGATTTGAAGTCAATTTTTGACAATTTTATTTTAGTGATCAGTGGTGTCCAACCTCAGATTGGGATGAAGTTAAAGAATAATTTATTCATATTAATGGATTTATACTCTTTAGCATTGAAAAAATAATTAAAAATAATTAAGTAATTAATGTTGAAGGTAAAATAAATTTAAAAAAATCTTAATATATTAAAAATAAAAAGTAAAATAAATATTATTTTTAAAATAACAAATAAATAAAAACTAACGAAGAGAGTGTTTTAGAAGACCAATCAAGTAGTACTTAAAATGACTAGGGGTGGAAATATCAACCCAACCTGTCCAATTCGTCCAATTCTTTTAAGTTTGAGTGAGTTATTGATCCGCCCATTTATACTTTAATTTATTTCAACCCACTAAAATTTGGATTGATATGTAACCTTAATTGATTCATGAAAAATCTCATCAAATTCTTTTTATTTATTTTTCTCTCAATTTGATATGTTTTATATAGCCATAACAATATTTAAAAAAAAAACAATTCAGTTAGGTACTAAAATGTTTTAAAAGACCAAGTAAAACAATTAAACTTGATAAAAACTTGGATTGAATTGATCTTAACCAGTTATATAGTCATTACCTAACTCATATTGACCAAATTCCGACCCAAACAAAATTGAATTGGATTGAGTCTTGATCCATTTGTTATCATAACCCTTTACAACCCGCTCAAATTTGAGCAGCTAGACCCTTCTTTGATTTAAAGAGTATAGATTCTCAATTCGTAATTGTTGTGACACATAAAATAGAATACTAAAAATCAATTATAATCTTTTTAATTACTTCTTAATCGTTATTTTATCAATACATTATTTTAAAACATTGTGTTTATTATAATTATGAATAATATAGTAAAATTGTTATTCATGCTATTATTTCTATAAAAATGTATTAAATCAATACTAGACAAATAAAAAGAAACGGAGAGAGTAATAGGTGACAAATTACCTATATTCAGTGTCATGAGAAAGAGTCCACTTACCATTATCTTTGATCCGCACTTTGATGAAACAAAAAATATTCAATTGAAATATGTTATAGTTTTAATGTCTAAATGAAATTTACTAATAATTTACAGGGTTGGTGTTATGTTATCTAATGTTCCTCCAGCCGAAATCTAGATAGTACACGCACAAACGTATGGATAATTGGGAAAGTTACAGAAAATCACTAGTCTAGGAGTTAATTTGCAATATTATGAATGTTATCAGATTTTGGTGCGTCTAGATACATGAGGTTAAAATTACGTGTAATTTGTTCTAGATACACAGTATCCAAGTGGATTCGCATATATCTGAGATTCACAACAAATATCGCTCACCCCGCTCAGATGTATTTGATATCCCAAATAATCACACCAGGTACACGCACACATATATACATGTATTTATCTTGTGTATATCTAGCGCAAGTGATTATCTCGCTCGCCAATCTCTCTCCCTATTTTAGTGTATTTGGTTGCAAAATTACATGTATCTATGTATATCTTCCTCAATATATATAGCTAGAATTAGTATATATGATATGAATGTATGTTTAATAAGATAGTTTTCTGTCATATACAAATAATTTTAATCCTAAAGTCATGTAATTTTAATACAAATACTAATTGTATGTGCATATCTGTCATATAATTGTCTCTCTCTCTCTCTCTATATATATATATATAATCTGTATTTGTATATGTATAAAAGAGGACAAGTAACGTAATTACCGCAAAATTAAGCAGCGAGCAATAATTAATTCAAACTATAGCTATATTAGCTAATTTACTAGTATATATTTACTTTTCCACGTAATTTTTCCAAAATAAAATTACTCTTCACACAAATCCAATTCTTTTGTCATTCATTTTTGGGATAATTGTATAGAATGACAAACTAATAATATAAAACAAATATAATAGCTACTGTTTTATTTATTTATGTTCCATAGCAAATTGTTTGTTAGTCTCTCTCTCTCTCTCTCATTTTCTCGTTCGCCACTCTCCCTCTCTCACTCGCTTACTTCGCTCGCCTCTTTCGCTTTATACAATAGAATTGTATAAATTGTGTTTCTAATTGTATAAAGCGAGAGAAAATTGTATATACACATGCAAATATATACATCTCCGTCTTATACACTTATAATTATACAGTAAAGTACTTCTCTGCCCAAGTCTCTTTTGTCTTTCTCTCTTTCTCGTTTTATACAAATTCAAATTGTATATAATTTCTCTCTTTCTCATTTTATACAATTCGATTCAATTGTATATTCCGTGTCCAGGTCTCTTTTGCCTTTCTCCCTTTCTCGTTTTATACAAATTCAAATTGTATATAATCGTCCGATACACTTATAATTATACAATTCGTTTTATATACTTCATTTTATACAATTCTCTGTCCAAAACTCTTTCTCTTTCTCGTTTTATACAATTCGCTTCAATTGTATATGTATAACGACTTATACAGATATATGTTTGATGTGCAGCGCAATTATGTAAATATTGCTATAGCATACAAATAATTGCTATATGTGAAAGCTGCCCTTCATTTTTTGCGTGTCGAAGAAAATTGTATATATAGAAAGGGCTGTTTTTTTATTATACAACTGCGCGCACACGGAGAGGTAAAATAAAAATAATAAAACAAGATAATATACATAAATATGGTTGCCTTGACTTCTATAAATTTATTTATAATCTACGTGTGGAGCAAACCTTAGTTGGTGGCTTCGGAACAATTTCACGTATATTAAAATTATTGAATTATTTTATATTATAAAAAAATTAATAAAAATAACATATTCATTATATATTTAATCTTACTATTACTTAATTTAAAGTAAAGAAATAATAAGTAATACTAAAAGAAAAGAATAACTCATTAATTTTTTAATGATAAAAATTGTTACTTTTATCATCCATCAATACTTGTCCACTAGTGATTTGTATACTTCTTAAAAAGATTATAAATTGAAAGGTAACTTTACTTTGAATATAGTTATAAATATATATTTTGAAAAATGTATTAGAAAAATAATTATAATTAATAATAAAGATAAATTAGAAATTAAGTGTAAAATTATTTATTTATTTCATAAAATATTAAACATGTCAAAATAATAAAGTAGACAACTATTATAGAAAAAAAAATTAAATCTATCAAAGTATCATAGAAATCAGAGGCGGATCTAGGATTTGAAGGTCATGGGTGGCACATTGTTCAAGTAAAGCGAGTCGGTTGCTTTAATTTTAGGTAACAATCAAGTTCTTTATCTTTTTTGATTTTTGTAAACGAATCGATTAAACATGCATATTAGTAATATTTTCTTTTCGATACTAATTAAGCAATTCAATGTTTATTTTTTTTTAGGAATTAGTGGCTTTATTCGCAGAAACTTTGAGGGGGAAAACGGAGTTTTCATACTAAAATTTGAGTTTTTACAAACTATCTAATAGTGTTAACTTAATATATTGATTTTATGTGTTGTTGCAAAATATAACAAAGAGAATACGAATTTTAGTTCACTTTAGTCATCCTACTTACCAATAATGTTGGTGAAGATCGAAAGAATCTTCAAATGAAGAACTCTAATAATAATATTCACTATTTTAAAAAAAACTTTTATTTTTTTAAAACTACTATTTAAATATATTCTTAATTATATTTATGTCACCTTCATAATTCAGTATTCATTAATTGATAAAGAATAAACACGCGACACTCATATTAAAAGATTAATAATTCGTGAAAGAGAAAGTAAAGGAACTTAAGAATTAATTATGGTGAATAAAAGTCAATTTGAATTAATAAAAAATACTAATAAATAAATAAGAATGAATGGAAGAGAAAAAACCATCACACATTAATAAAAATGACAAAAAAAAAAAAGAGAGAGAGGAAAAAAAAGAAAACAAAAAGTTAAATAAAAATGACAAGAAAAGGGGAAAAAGGGGAAAAAGAAAAAGAAAGTAAAAGTTTCAGCTTCCTAAAGTTAATGTTGCAGACAGGGATTGAGAACACGCGCTACCCGTGTGGCATATGACCTGCATTGCCATTTGGACTACTCACCATATTGTTTAGTGAGTGACAAAGAAAATATATATTAACTTTCTTATACATATATACATATATATATACAAAGTTTTTTTCGAGATTAGTGGGTGCCTTGGCACCCCTACGGATACCCATAGATCCGCCCCTGATAGAAACTATACAAATTCTTTTTATATAGTAATTTATATGTTGAGGAAACCCCAGTTTGGTAGCCTCCAAAAAGTCAATTAAACACACTTGTGATAGCTGCAATTATTTTTCTTTCTCCATTCTATTACCCTCTCTCAGAATTTATTATTACATGTCCAACCTATATACTAGTCGTATATAAGAAATTAAAAGAATATTTTAATTAGTAATAATAATCGATCAAAATGATGTCATATTAAATCTCCTTTTTATTATAATGTCATTTTTGTTTGGTTTTTAAGACCTTGGCAACTATTTTATCCCTTTTGAATATTTTAAATTCATTAGTTATTTTAATTTATAGTATTTTTTTTATTTAACCATCAAATATGTAAATGTTATTTAATAAAAACATATTCAAATTCACAATTCAAATTAAAAAATTCAACTTTCGAAAAGTAAACTATATGTGACACATAATTGATCCGGAGAAAGAATCAAACTTTATTGGGAGCAACGTCTCTATAAATATGCTCTATATTGCACAAATTCAAATATATAACTAAGCATCAGCATGAATATCAAATATCACGTAATTTTTTTTTTACATAATATATAAATACAAATCTAATCAAACCTTCATACGAATATCAAACACCAGGAAACAAGAAAGTGTATCAAACTTCTCTTACATAAGTTTGAGCTATATATTTTGTTGGTATCTTATGAAAGAACTTTGACCTACTTTTGGCCTCTTTCATATAGTCTTTGTCTTACCTATTAAGGACTCATTTCTACCCCTCTCTCTCTCTACTTTCTTCTCTCTCTCCTTTTTTTCTTCTACCAAATCCATCTATCTTTCTACCAAAAGGCAATACTAGAGTATTATTACATGTCCACAACAAGGTATGTATACATGATCAAAATTGCTTTTCTCATAAATTAGTTATGAACTTCACCGCTAATCTATTGTCATATTGCTTATATCTAACATGATTTTTTTTAAAATATTCTATCGCTAATCCATTGCTAGATATATAAGATATTATCAACAGACTTTTCTGTTTAGCTATAAAATTTATCCTCGAGTAGTTTTAGTTCTAACATACATACTATACTTTTTTTTTGTGGATATAGGGAGAGATTGGATGAGATTATTGGGAAGAAGTTAAAGATAGATAATATTGATGCAAGTTCAAAGTTACATATGCAACAAATTATGGGAAGAAATATAATATTGGAACCTTCATGCATAAAATTGAATACTATTATACCTTGTGCTGCTTGTAAGCTTTTGAGAAGAAAATGTGCTGAAGAATGTCCATTTTCTCCTTATTTCTCTCCACATGAACCACAAAAATTTGCTGCTGTTCATAAAGTCTTTGGTGCTAGCAATGTTTCTAAGTTGCTCATGGTAAGTACTTAAAGGTTTAATATCTAGACGTTACGAGTTATAAATTCAGAAAATAGTTTGATCTCTATGTTTTTTTTTCACACGTATACATAGACTCGATTTTAAAATACAGAATTCTGTCGAACCTGTTGGATCTATCAATACAACACAAATAGTGGAGAAAACAATAACACTATCTAATTAAGCTATTGACTTTATCCTTTTATCTTTTGTCTATCTATAGATCAAGAATTTAGAAGTTGTAGGTTTTAAAGTCAAATAGTTGAATTTGAAATGTATTTCTAACTCTTTATATACTTATATCTTTGGTGCATATATATATACACAAGGTTTCATTCTGAAATATTAAGTTTTGTCAAACTCGCAAACTTATCATTAGATCTATCACTAAAATATACTATTCAAATAAGTCGATTAAAGGATAATAGAATCTATCAAGTTTTTTGACTTTTTTTTTAAAAAAAAATCATTTATTTGACTTGTTTATATTTTTAAACCTTACAAATTTGATTATTGGACAACGTTTTACTTTGGAATTGAGGTGTAATTGTTATAGATATAAAAACGAATTCATATGGAGTAGGAAAATATTTATGAGATTCTCATACCTAATTTCAATTAGCTTAGAACTGAAACGTAATTATTATTATTATTTAATATTTATGTAAGAATAATTTTTTTTGTGTGGAAAAATGTGTAGGAGGTGCAAGAAAGTCAAAGGGCAGATGCAGCAAATAGTTTGGTATATGAAGCAAATGTTAGGCTAAGGGATCCAGTCTATGGGTGCATGGGTGCAATTTCAACTTTAAATCAACAAGTTCAATCATTACAAATCGAGCTTAATGCAACAAGGGCTGAAATTTTGAGATATAAATATAGAGAAGCAACGAATAATCTAATCATTTCATCCACGGGTATTGGAGCCACGGTGGCCGTGTCTGAGTTGCCCCAAGCTCCTTCCACTCCCACTCATCCACCACGGCCACCGCCACCCCAAGAGTCTTTTGGGGTGGTTGTCCCTTCTTGTTCTTCTCCTCCTTCAACTCAATCCGTATACGCAACTCCTTCTAGTGGAGCAAACTTTAGTGCTATCCCCAACAATAATATACCCTATTTTGACTAGTATGTTTAATGATCGATGCAGAGTTGAATTCAAAAATTGAAAATTAATAAATTCAAACTTAGTATGTGCTCTCGATATACGTATACATTTAGTTTGAATTGAAAATTGTGAGTTCAATTTAATGCATAGAAATCCCTTTAGATCTGTTTTTAAATTATTATATATTGTAATTTTTATTGCGTAAAGTGATAAAAAATAAATTGTATACTTTAAATTTTGTCCACATGTTCACATGTTTTTCTTAATGATATACGAGTTCAACCACTTGATGAATGATTTCTTTTGGAAACACATACTAATGTTGGCATTTCTTGCAAGTTTTTTTCATTGAAAAAGTCAACTCTACCTTTATTAGGGTTTGTCTCTAGTCTTATTATTGATTAGAGATAGATTCACATTTTAACAATAATATTCTTTAATTTTTAGCACCCCAATGAATTATATGCTAGAAATGTAAACAATTCAGATTTAATTAAAATTCTAATAAACATTTTAGGTATAAATCTAAATTAGACAAGGAAATTGAATGGAAGGAAGGGGAATTGTGCTCTGGTTGTTTTCGAGTTTAACTTTTATATATTAATGATATACATATTTTATACTCTCAAACCAGTCATAAAATATCATTATAAAAAGATGTTTGGTCATGAGAATTTTTCTCTTTCCTCTTAGGAATAATTATTCACTCAATTTTAAATTCAATGATTGGCCATAAAATTTCAAAATTCAATTTGAAAAGTTTTCTAAACTTGTTTTCGTACTCTATCTTCATAAGTTCCAAATTAAATGTTATATTCTTTATTTTGCATGCAAAGCGTTCAATCAAATATAACTTCATCTTCAATTTTATAAATCTAAATAAAATAAAATAGTTTTAAAATAATTTTTTTATCTCACATAAAATAAAAATAAAATATTTTTTTCTATAAATCTTACTCGTAAAATTACACCGCTATATTAATATTGTTGTTGATCCTTGTTTTGCGTATATGCATTTGTGACTTTGACATAGAAAATCACCCATAATTCAAGAAAAATAGGTGACTGCACGTGTGGGTAGCTGGCTTTTTGCATTTGACTGAATTTAATTAATTAATTAAATTAAAGTTTGATGTACTGATTTTGTGAACATGTAAGTCTGTGCTATTAAATAATTAAAAACCTAAAATTAAAGTCTTATGTACTCATTTTGTGTACATACAGAATGGACTGTACCATATAAACAAGACAAAAAAATAGAATGGTTCTCCAACTTGTCTCTTTTTGAAATATAATCAGTTCAAAAAATAATAACCATATGTATTGCATTTAATGCACATTTTTTTCTCAATGTTTCAATTTATATAATAGTCACAAATATTTACAGAGCTATAAATTATTATTATAGAGAATAAAAGAAGAAAATTATAATCGGGTCAGAAACCTTCTGCTGGCACAAGATCGTTAACTAAGATCGAAAGATTCAACAAAGGAAGAGAAAGCTAGAACGAAGAACTTGTTTATGAAAGAAGACTCTTGAATTTGAATTGTTCTTGGATCGGTTACAAATGACTAAGATCACTCCTATTTATACTTATTTGGAGATAATTCTAGTTATAAAGGATACGACTATTCTAATCTTTTCTACAAATATCTCTCTTAAATATTCAATACTCTAAACTATCTAGATTTTTTTAGTACAAATATCAAAGATATATACTCTGAAAATTCTAGAAAGTTCTACTAAATATCTAAAATGTTCGTATACCTCAAAAAAATCAAACTTTAATTTTTCATAATCATATCAATACAAATTTAGATTTAATATGTACTAATTAGTGAAAAGAGTGAATCATACAACATACGTGGTGAGACCAAATGCGAAGGAACATTTTTGATGCCCGGGTCTATATTTTTGTGGAAAAACTACCTTATTAGACATAAATTCACATATATGTACACCATATATATTAAACTAACGATAGAGGTGAGCCTGATAGTCGGGTATTCCAGCCACATAGGAGAGTGGCGAAATAGATGTCGATATATCTCAGATATATATGAATTCACTTAAATACAATATAAATAAAATAAATTACACTTAATTTTAATTTCATATATCCCGCGATACATATATCTAGACACACCAAAAAATGATAATATTTATGATATTACAAATTAAAATGTACTCTTAATAATTAGCTAGTAAACTAAAGTTTTCCTATTTTTGTTGGTATGATGAAATTGCACACTTATTTAAGTAATCGACGCATTGATTGAGAAAACATTTAGCTTAAAGAGATTATAGCATAAATATAAATAAGTTTTAAATAATCAAAATTCTCTGCTAACTAATATTTCTTAGTTGGCGTGCAAAATAAGGCTAATAAAATTATTTTTGCAAACTAAAGTGGTTAATGCAATGAATTTTGTTGTCACGCTGAGAGGTGGCGTTAGAATTTTTATTTTATGCGTTCAAATTTTTTAATTACAATTATTTTTTATTATTGCTATATATGTCAAATAAATTTTTTTTTACATGGAGTATAGAATTTGAATGATCATTTTTCACCTAGTGCGGAAAGTAGAAGAAAAAAAAGAAATATTATTTTTACTAATTGAGATATTATTCATGTAAAACTAAGACAATTAATTTAATACGGCTCTAATATGAATGTTCTTAGATAAGTCAAATAATTAATAAATTCCTGGATCATCCAAGAAAACCATATATTTTAATTATTAAGATTCATCTTAGCAATTTATCGGTTAAAAAAGAAGTACCGTTTTAGTTTATTTTAAGCTTATTAAAAAAACTAAAAATATAAGGTAATATTAACAAAATTATGTTGGGTATACTATTAACCATGTGTTAAGAAATAATATTTATTAGAGAATAAATATTTGCTCAATTTTAATAGATCATATATTCGTTTATGGTGTCTATTTACTTATATAGTAGATGATTTAGTGTGTAGAATTTTAGCTTACACACAGAGGATTAAATCATCGGTTCTTATAATTATAAAGTTTTGGTTCACAATCTAGGATGAAAATTGGACATGCCATCGGGTACGATTGTAGCACAAGATTATATGTAATTTGTCCTGATTATGGGAACGGTATAGTTCCAACTTCTTGTGCTAGTACATTTTGTATGTATTGAACGGGACCGAGTAGAGATAGTTGTTTTAGACTGACTGACAAAAACATATTCTCTAAACTATTAAATGTACTTATATTCTTAATCCTGATATAACTATTATGATCTGTATATATCAATTGTCGTTTTGATTTATTAAAAGGTGAGATTCTGAGATGGGTCAATATGCCTGGTAAGTTGGATGATAATAATATATATTGGTGAAATAATAAGTTAGTTGATGGAATCCATGTCTCGTTATAGAGATTGATTGATATGCCTTTTTGACAAACTTATAAGTTTTCATTGTGTCAAATCTTGCAAGTGGATTTATGAATCCGACACATGAAATAAGTTAAGAAGTGCTTTAAAGGAAATTAATCATTAAGTTAAATTCGTCAGTAATTTAATTTATTGATTAGTATCTGAAATCTTAACAGGGGGAATTACATAAGTGTTTAATGGGAAATTACGAAATAGAGGAGTGCAATTACGAATTTCTAGTGGAATGATTTGTAATTTATTATGGTAAGAATAAATTCAAATTAATTATTTGGAATTATTTCCATAATAGAAAGCCTCGGTAATTAATTCTGTGGTCCCTATAGTGCCCATATTTAACTAGAACTCAGAATCCTATTTCTATGCAAAAAGGAAGAATAATATGGGTTTTTCCAGTCTTCTAGAAAAACTAGGTTTTCTAGTCCTTTTTGGATTAGGAAGACATCTCTATAAATCGGATTCTCCTAACCTAGAAAAGCGATGATTAGTATTTTATTTGATACTTGCCCACCCAAGTATTGAGAGAGTTCGGATGTGACTTGGGATCACTGTAGAAGACCATAGCTATCTTGTAGATTCGCTTGAAGATCCGTTTAACTTGGAGATTCGCTTGAAGGTATCCGCTCACGCTTCAAGAGGTATTTATCGAATTAACTTTTAGTTTGTTTATGTGTTCTAGCATGATTAATGTGTTCTAGCATAAACGGTATTGATTGTCTATTATTCATGTAAGTAGTAAAGATCCTTGATATGCTTCCGCTGTGCATATAGTTTTCCAACAAATTATTCCTATTAGTTAAATGTTTAATTTGAGAATTATTAAAAGGAAATATTTCTTTAATATACGATAATATAATTGAATAATTACTATTTCTTTTCTTCATAATTACTTTGGTATATCTTTTTTTTTTTTGCTGAAGCAGACAATTATTTTGGGTGTAGAAAATACTTTTTTTTTTAATCTTGAATTTCTAAATGATAACTAATTTTTTATTTCTAAAATGACATACGGATATTTGAAAATGGAGAAAATAACATATATATTTCTATCAATACTAATTACATCACTTAAAATAATCTTTGATCGACATAATTAAATGTAGCTAGACGCTGTTCATATTATAAAGTCATCCTCACATGGCTCATTAATTAGTTTAAATGTAATTATTAAAGTAATGTTCCACTCTTCTTCTATTGAAAAATAGCTTTTAAAATCCGATTATTTCAAATTCAATACTATAAATAAAAATATCAATAAAGAATCAATCAAAAAGAAAATAAAAATGAACAGCTAGCCTCAAAGTTATCAATTTTATATTATATATATATTTATATATATTTTAGCGAGTAAATCATACTACGTAGTTTTATTGATATTTTTATGCTTTAGCCAACGATACAAAATTATAATTTAAATGAACTACAACATATAGCTTTAGTTCGGATTTTATAGCAACTTTTTTATCCTCTCTCCTCTCTACGCCATCTCTCGTTTCTCGCCTCTCTCTTTGGCCTCCTCCTCTCTCTTTGCAATTGACATAATACAATTGTATACAGATCATGTGGCAATGATACATATTCAAATGGTAACGCTTAATGAAATATTTGTTTCAGTGATACAAATACAAATGAGATATTTTTATGATATTGATTCGTGTCTATAATTCAAAAATACAAATGATATATTTCATGAATACAAATACATATGAACACAAAATACAATTTTGTTATGAAATATAACATTGATGTAATTGTATTTAGGGATAATTGTATAGAATGACAAACTAATAATATAAAATAAATATAGTGGGTACCCTTTGATTTATTTGTGTTCCATAGCAAACTGTTTGGTCTTTCTCTCCCTCATATTCTCGCTCGCCACTCTCCCTCTCTCGCTCGCTTCCTGTCGCTCGCCTCTCTCGCTTTATACAACAGAATTGTGTTTCTAATTGTATAAAGCGAGAGAAAATTGTATAACGCATGCAAATACATATATCTTCGTCCTATACACTTATAATTATACAATACAAATATTTCTCTGCCCAAGTCTCTTTTGCCTTTCTCGTTTTATACAAATTCAAATTGTATATAGTTTCCCTCTTTCTCGTTTTATACAATTCGATTCAATTGTATATTCCCTGCACAAGTCTCTTTTTGCCTTTCTCTCTTTCTCATTTTATACAAAATATTGTATATAATTTCTCTCTTACTCATTTTATATAATTCAATTATGCCTTTCTCGCTTTCTCGTTTTATACAATTCAAATTGGATATAATTTCTCTCTTTCTCGTTTATACAATTCGTTTTATACAATTCGCTTCAATTGTATATGTATAGCGAATTATACATATACAAATTTGCTGTGGAGCGCAATTATGCAAACTTTGCTATAGCATACAAATATGAATTTTATGTTTGCTATATGTGAAAGTTGCTCTTGTATTTATTGGTACAAATTGTATTCGTCAATACGATTGATACAGTTTATTCGTATAAAAAGTTACTCTATGCTTAGATTTGGGTCATTTTGTTCTTCTTGTGATACAATTGTTTTTCATTGATATAAATTAATTGTATCAAATATATTCGTGATACAATTATTGATTAAATATGCAACTATTGATGAAATATTAATATAATTGTATCTCTCCCGCCTCTCTCCTCTCTCTAGATCTCGCTCGTTTTTCTCCTTCCTCTTTCAATCTCGATTGTCTCTCATCATTCTAAAAATATAATTATGAATCGTAATAAAATAAACTATAACTATTAATTTCTAATTAAGTTCAAACTATAGTCATTTCAGATAGTTCTTTCTTTTACCATTAGAGTGAAAAAAAAGCAAACCGAATGTTATGTTCTATGGAGTGGTGTTTTTGTAGGAAATAAATTCAAGTAAAATTCATTAATAAGTACTTTCAACTCATATAATTAAAAAAATAAGTATTGTTATGATGTACACTTATAAAAGTTGGAAAATTGATGAATGGAAAATGCATTATTCGAAAAATTCTTGTTATAATTTATTGTTTCAGAGAGAATTACAAGAGAATAACATAAATTTGTTCACTTTCGTCTTCTTCTTCTTCAACTGTTTGTTATAGATATCTTGAAAGACAAACGATTATATAAATCATGTTGTATATATAGATTTGGCTCATTTTCTTCTCTTTTTTTTTTGGTATGTAATGTCAATGTATTTCGTTATGTAAGAGAGAGAATAACATATATCTTAGACATTTTTGTAGTGATATATTATATATATATATCTTTCATAGCATACGATTGTATATTGTATGTCTAAATTTGTATCTTCTTGAGCGTACGGATACATCTTATCGTGACTATATCAACACGACTTTAAGCATTGATACACCGAAATTGAGTAAACACATGTATACACTATCTATCCTGATCGTATCCATCGCGACTATATACATTGATACAACAAATTCGAGTGAACTCATTGAGGCCCAAATTGAATGCTTATAATGGGTTTCTAACCCGCAAAAAAAGCCCAATACATTTCATTTTCAGAATATTCATTTGGCGCCAAAATCAAGCTCCTTCAATGGCAGCGTTCACACTTAAGCTAAACTTTCTGGGAAATATTCTGGTGCGACTCGTCTCTTTCATAGTTCTCGTCTTCCTCGCTCGTTTCGCATACATCTTCACCGTCAAAGGCAAATCATGTAACTCCGGTGACTTCTGCTTCTTGCCGGGAACTCTAACTCTCAACATCGCCGGTTCAAATCCTAATTCCATGGATTTACCGGATTCCGGCACCGATCTCCGGAACTACTACTACTCCGTTTTCGAAGATCTCATCGCCGAAGGCTTCCTCTCGCCAAATTCCCACTCTCTGTGTATTGAAACCCTCACTGGCCAAGACGTAGAAGCATTGATCGACGTCGGAGTCATCGATTCCATCGGCATTTCCCACAAATCATCTCCGCCGCTGATCCGATACGGTTACGGTCATCACCAGCCGTTCGATGACAACACTTTCCATTTCGAGTTCGCCGGAAATGGAGTACTCGACCGATCATCAAAACCAGCCGAATTCGCTACAGAAGTTTCTAGAACATTGAAGCCTGGGGGTATTTTCGTCATTCACACTATATCGCAAGACGATTACAGTCTCCATTCGTTGATTCAATTGTTCACTTCCTTCAAATTGATCAGCTCCATAGAAATTGACAGTTTCGCAACGTGGCAGCCTCCGATACGCCAAGTAATTTTCAAAAAGGTGACACGATTCGAACCTATGATCACGAAAAATACATGTGTTGATTTCGAGAAATCGAAAAATTACTGTTATACCCCTGAGTATAAAAGGGAATTAATTCGAAAAGCAGAGTCGTTAGTGGTAAAAGAGCCATTGAAACCATGGATACAATTGAGAAATGTGAATTATTTGTCTTCAATGGTTGATATTAGCTTCAAGAAAAGGTACATTTATGTTGATGTTGGAGCAAGGAGTTATAGTTCAAGCATTGGTAGTTGGTTTAACAAACAGTATCCGAAACAGAACAAGACGTTTGAGGTATACGCGATTGAGGGTGATAGGGGATACCACGACGAGTATAGGAGAAAGGGTGTGAATCTTTTGCCATATGTAGCTTGGTTGAGGAACGAGACGTTGTTCTTTAAGATAGGTAGAGTACAGACTAGGAAGAACGTAGAGAAGGGTCGAGGGTTGGGGAGAGTACAATCAGCACAATCGTCGTTGGATTTCTTATGGGATTCGGGTAAGATTAAGGGGTTCGATTTTGGTGAATGGTTGATGAGTTTGGTTGATGATGAAAGGGATTATTTGGTTGTGAAAATGGATGTGAAAGGGAGTGAGTTTCATTTGATAGAAAAGTTGATTGAGAATGGTGCAATTTGTTTGATTGATGAGTTGTTTCTTAAATGTCATTATAATAGTAAAAGATATGATAAAACATATACACAATGTTTGGAATTGTATTCTTCTCTTAGAGATATTGGGATTCTTGTACATCAATGGTAGTTGATTAGTGAAATTGTAATCTTTGATTCTTTGTGTACATATTTTCATATTGATTCATATTATATACTAGCATTTTACCATGGCTTGTTGTTACTTCTTTTCTGGAGAGTTCCACTACGCGACACCTTCTATCTCTTGCTTTGATCATGACTTGTTGGTGGCTCGGAGAGAAGTAGGGTTCTTGATTCGAACAAGTATATCTTATCAAGAAGCAGAGGTGAAAAGAGGGGCGGATGTGTTGGAAGTTATTAAATCGTTGGGACGTTTTTATGATCTTGTTAACGTTTCGTAGACGTCACGTAGACTCGCCAATTTTGTTACAATTGGCAAAGAGGAACAATGAGGATAGTGAATTAGGTGGTGTTGTAGGAGTTTTTGCAGCCTCAGAATTTGAAAGTGAGACTTCAGTTTTGGTAGTGCAGCAGCAAACAAGATTATGGGGACTCCATGATCCTGAAGAGTCTCTACACATTTGAGAAGGATCAACTTATAATTGTATAAATTTATGTTGATCGGACTCTTCTAAAGTGTCGAGGGATGTGTATCGGATCCCGAAGAGTCTACACATTTGAGAAGGATCAACTTGAAGTTGTATAGACCTAAGTCGCTCGGGCTCTTCAAAAATAACGACATGTGCATGTCACTGATTCTAAAAAGTCTACACATTTGAGAAGGATCAGCTTATATTTGTATAAATTTATGTTGATCGGACTCTCCTAAAGTATCTGAGGGATGTGTATCGGATCCCGAAGAGTCTACACATTTGAGAAGGATCAACTTGAAATTGTATAGACCTAAGTTGATCTGACTCTTAAAAAATGACATGTGCATGTCAGAGATTCTAAAGAGTCTACACATTTGAGAAGGATTAACTTATAGTTGTATGGACCTCTATATTGCTTGGACTCCTAAAAAATATTGCCCGTGCATGTTGGACCCTTCAAAAATAGTGATTCCTTTCGTCAGAAAATTATAGTAATGTCCATGGTGCAAGAAAAACATTTTTGAAAATAAGCTAACGTGGCATGCACACAATGTCAAAATATTAACATATAAAAACTAGTTGAAAAATACTATGCAAGTCTTTTCATGTTAATACCATGAAAAAAATACTTTTTAAAGTGTTGTTCAAAGTTTATATTATTTAAATCTCGAAAAAAACAGATAAAGTATATATATATTTATGAAACAAAAATACTTTTCAAGCGTGACATTCTTACGTATTTTCACTTATCCGCAGATAATACTCTAACCGTATCATACTAATAATTGTTAACTAAAACATATCTCACCACTTATCAGATATTCTAATATTATTTACTTTATGTATCTTCTTATTAAAATTTCTGATTTTGTCACCGTTCGATTAATCTCCTCCTATCAAAGATATGATACAATTGTCTTAAGATTTACAAAATGTATAGAATAGTACCTACTAAAGATGGACAACCCCACATATATATTAAGAGAGTCAATCAAAGTTCTTAATTTCCTTGGGAAGTGTGAGGTGAGTTGTGAATTGTGGATGAAGGCCGTGAACTTAGGTTTACAAAATCTTTATAATCCCAACTTATATATTCTTCTTTTTGTTTATTAATAATCACATTGCCAAAGTTGTTGGAATCAATAAAAATATACAACTATACTTCTTGAAGAATTACAAATTCAATGTCATTGGATGATCTCTCTTACAAAATAACAAAGTAAATCTATATGATATACATATAATATATACATAATATACTTGGAATGACAATAATAAATACTTCTCATATCTCAATTTATATGACATATTTTTCTTTTAATTAGTTGCAAAAAAAAAATGATACATTTTTATATTTAGTAACAATTTAAGTTTAAAATCTATATTTTACCTTTGATAAGATGATTATAGCTTTACAAATATATGATTTATTTCAAATAATCAATTTTTAATTTTTTTTTTCTTTCTTAAATGTTATGTCAAATCAAACATTATATAAATTCACATAAATAGAGTAAGTATACATATGAGGTTCTAAAAAAAAAAAAAAGTTCTAACACCCAAAAGAAGGAAACTTAGTATTTTTAGTCCCTCAAATATCAACAAATTAATAATTTTGATCCTTGTGACTTTTGACGTTGATATGTAATTTTTATGTGATTGATATGGATATTTTTTATTCTTCTATTGATGTATCGCCATAAATTTAACGAATTATTAAGTATTAGATTATTTAATTATTACATGTTATGATAATTTATATTGTTAATTTATATTTGAGGTAAATATAGTTATAAAATGGTCTAATGGGATCAAAACGCATATTTTAGTTAATTAAAAGTTAAATATAGATAACTAAATAATAGAAGGACCAAAATTAAAATTATTAGTGACTGAGGACCAAAAGTGTTATTTATCTATAAAAAAAATACAAACACAATAATATGTTCGTGCGCACTACATATAAATTTTGATAATAAATTCCTTTTAAATTGACTATTCGCTAATTCTTTCTCTTAGATTTTTTTCTAGAAATATCTGCAATCGAGTAAATATTTTTTTCGCAAAGAAATGAATAGATTTTTTCTAAATTATCAATAACATTATATTTTTTTGTTTCAATTCATGTTATGCTGAAATTTTATCATGAAGTCGGATAAAAAAAACTAACTTTTTTTGTAATAATATTAATATTTTTGTAAATATATTATAAATCATAGTAAATAATTAAAAATTTAAAATATTTTAAAACATATAAACAAATTTTATTTTGATCATGATATCGGATATAAAACTAACTTTTTTGTAATAATATTAATTATTTGAAAATTTTGTAAAAAATATTATAAATCATAACAAATAACCAAAAATTTAAAATATTTTAGAACATATAAAGAAAATTTTAGTTAAATTTTAATTGTATCACATAAATTAGGACGAAAAAAAATCCAAAATCTCACCGAATTGGGGGTGGGGAATCATGTGAGATCTGAGACATATTATTTAGTTAATTGGTAATTTGCCAGCTATTTTTGTCATTTTCTAATTATTATTATTATTATCTTATAATAATAGTAATATTATAATAATTATTTGGTTGTAACATGGACCTAATTTTGGAAGTATACATACATGCATGTATATTAGTGTACGGTTCAATTATTTTGCACCGTTTTTGTTCCCATCTTCAATTATTTTGTATTTATTCCTACTCCATATATATACTTTATAATAGACTTTTCAAATATAAAATATATATATATATATTTCTATAATAAGAGATAAGGCTATAAAGTTTGAACTACCATCAATTCAAGCATGATATATATATATATATATATATATATATATATATATATATATATATATATATATATAATATGTATATACGAGCAAGATATAATTAAATACAAGTAAAATATATAATTCATATTTTTTCTATTTTAAATTATTTTAATATAACTTCTGACTCTACGATCGATAATAAATAACACCTTTTATTACAAAAACTTAAAGTAATTATCTCACACAAGCTATAAAAGCAAGATATCACTTTGAGTAACATTACACATTGTTGTTAATGACAATATAATTGCTAGCCATAGATAAATTAACCTCCTTTTTAAATAACTAGTATTTGATTTTTACTTTAGAAGTAAGAAGGAATTTGTCAACATATTTAAGAAACTCTAGTGTGTGTATATATATATATATATATATATATATAATATAATATAATGCTTATATTTTTAAGTGAGTGGCTATTGAATCAATTTTTTTATATATAAAAAAATCATATTAATATTGTTTAACTTGTTATAACAGATTACTTACCATGTGTTATACTCCATTTATTTCATCATTTTATTTAGCTTCTATATTGAAAATTGATTTTTCATCTTATTTGTCCATTTTAGCAAATTAAGAGAATATTATTATTAGTATTTTTTCTCATACTACCCTTAGTACTAAATAACGATATACGTTGCAATAGTCAAATTTAGAGTTTACTAAAGCAATAAAAAAAACTTAGTGGCAATAGATTTTTCTTTTAGTGATAATTGAGTTAATGTTGTTACATTCAGAGTTGCTAAAATCTTTATCGGCATTTATATTGAGTGTTGGTTATAAATATTCATATTACATTATTGTATCTACATCATTTATCTTATCTTCCGAATGAGATAAATTAATTCAAAAATTATAATATCAGAATTATAATTTCAAAAAAATTTAATACACGTACCAAACGATTCAATATTATATATAAAATAAGATGATATATTAAATACTAACATAATATAAAATCTTTAACATTTAGCCATTTATGTTTATGTTAATTATTCATAGATATAAGTCTTTAGCGTAAGCCATCGCAGCTGGTTATCACTTTGACCAACATTACACATGCTTATTAATGACACTATGATTACTAAAGATTAAATTAATTAACTTCTTCTTTTGTATATAACTAATTGTTTTATCGATCAGGGTCATGATAAAATATTCTTTCATTCTTAATTAAAGGTCTCGAGTTTGCCATTTCGATTTCGTGTATACAGAATTGCCTTTGTTAGAGAATATTTTACCCTCAATATAAGACTTTTCGACCTGAATCCAGACTTAATCTGACTTCAATATAAATATCGAACACCAGATTAGAAATCAAGAAATTAATAAAACTAATTGCTTTACATTAAAGGTAATTAAGAAGGAAATTGTTTACTAAGCTAACTAACAAAACAATCATTGAAGTTAACCTATTTTATTAATTAAATGACAACTAAATTATTAATTAAATTTGATAGGATTAAAGAAAAAGAGAACATTGAATAGTTCCATGGTTTTAATTCCCCCATTTGGCCTACATAGGTGCCCGTGACACGACTACATAACTAATTATTTCCAGATCATCCAAATCATAAAATAATGTAACCCCCCTAGTTAATTATAATTAATATAATTTGACAATTAGTCATATTAATTAAGTATTTCAAACCATGTTACTACTTTAATTCATTTCATGAAACACCAACCCCCCACCCCCAAACTGAAAAATATGAAGGGAAATAGTGTAAAGCACAATATAGAGTTGCGGGTTGACAATATGTTCGCTTGTGAGTTTAGATAGAAATCAAACGTTTTAGTGTCGAAATCACATATATATGTGTGAAAAAATAAGGTATAAACAAAAGTTATATACACATTTTAGAACTTAATACTCTCTCAATTCAGAATCACAATGTCTATATTATAGATTTTCCATTTACGCAACGAAATTTTACTTTTTATTTCAAATCAACTTGAAATCGACTTTATGTTTTAGCTTGGGGACTCAGGATCAAGAAATTAGAACAATCCATATGTGTTCGCTTGTGAATATTGGCATAAACCTAACATATCAGTATCGAAATTTTGAATCTCTCACACTACGTCTAGATTCTAAAAGTATCAATATGCATATACATCGAAATTATACCTTAGAGAAATTAAAGAAGAAATAACATATCAAACATATATATAATATACATAATACAAGTTGTATATATATATTAAAGTTAGAATTAATTTCTCAAAAGGATGAAACTCTTGTATAACATTATAAAAAGTTCATATTGTGAAGCCCCAAAAATTTACAAGAAAGAGGAAAAAAACAAAAAACAATACTTTTCACCCTCTTCTATTTTTGAAAGAGAGTTTAAAGTACAATCTCCTCATCTTTGAGTACAACTTTCATAAGCACTCTCCAATCTCTCTCTCATAAATTTCATTGGGCTTATAATATTCCCCTTTCAATCCAAATCTGCTACTATTAAATGCAGATGGAAAATAAATAAAAATAAAAATATCTACAAATAATAAAAAGTGAAAAAAAAAACAAAGAAAAAAAAAAGAAAATCACCCTTTTCATAAGGGTAAACAAAAAAAAATGACTTCCTGTCGTACCAAAAACAAACTTTAGTCCTCAGAAATACTGGTGAGATGAGGTCTCCATACAACAACCTTCCCGCTCTTACTCCTCCGATGAGACGATGACTTCTTTAATTTTGGCATTGCACTATCACTCGAAAAATCGCGATCATTATCGGGGATGGTGACGTGGCATTTTTTATTATTGGTTGTTTTTGTCGTAGTAATAGTATTTTTTTGTGATTTCTTGATTGAGGAGGATGTGATCCCGGATTTTTTCTTCTCCGGGACAGAAGATGCCGGAATTAAGAAGTATATACTTCCCCTTTTGAGCTCGGATTCCGGCGATAAGATCAGAATCCGGCGAGCCATTGTACCTTGAGAGCATGGTTTACTCAAGACATGATTAGGGTAATTTTTTAGAACTTCATAGGCTGTGATTGGACTTGTAATTTCTTCAACATGACCATTTAAATGTACAATACGAATTAAATCAAGTGCACCACAAGGAAGAACACAAGCCAAACAACACCTTAAACTATTTCCCATAATTTGATGAAATTAATCAAATCAAAGTTTTTGTTGATAAGAGAAAAAAATGAATGAATTTTGTGTGAAGTTTCTTTTTTGAATGTGATAACATTGAGTTTGATTGGATTGGAAAGGGGCATGTTATATAGCAACAATCATACTCATGTGTGGACAAACAATAATGTGTAGTGAAATGACAAAAGTACCCCTTTAGAAATAATTTAATTTATATTAACTAACTATAATTTGAGGATTTTTTTTCTTACCACCTTCGTTCAGGCGAAGTCAAAAATTTAAATTTATGCATTCTGAGTTTTATAGGATGACGATTTGAAATGTTAAATATCCACTTTCTAAATTTAATTTGTGTGTATATATTTAGTGAAGTTTAACCTAAATATATAATTTGAATAAAAACGGTTGGATTTGATTGAACCCTTATATATGGATGATTATTTATTATTCTCTTTTATTTAACAGAAATAAATAATTTGAATAATAACGGGTTATCTAATGCATTTTAGCTGTCCTATATAATTTGTGGACTATTATACTAGAGCAGAATTTACCTTATATGCACCAGAAGAATAACGACTAGGAGTTCACTTATCTAAAAAAAAAAAAAATTTAAAAAGTTTACAACATAAGTTATATGTAAATGCCTTTTAAGTAACCAAACTAATTTGTAAATAATTTAAGGTACATATAACTTGGAACTCTACTTAAATTACCAAATTTAGCACCTACCATACCTAATAAACATATCAAAGCGTGTATATATGCTTATTGACCAACCAAATATGCATAAATTAATTTGTCAAAGTACTAGAAAAATACAAATTTGTATCATAAGTTACTATCTTTAATTTCTGATTGCTTGATATTTCTCTTAATTTTTACCATTAATATTGACAAGTAATTTAGGACCTACTATCAGTGACAGAACTAAAAATTAACTTACGAGGTCATGGGAACACAATAATTTTTAATTCGTTCATATTTTATACAGTACACATATTTATTTGTCAAACTAGTTCATTCGACATTATCGCAGTAACTAATAATACAAAAACTTCACATTTTGAATCCATGCCCTAATATGGATATTTATGGAATTCATAATTTTAGGAGGAAAAAGATTAGTTTAATAAAATAATTAAATTAAATTAAATTAATCCAAGTGTTAATAACATTCAATGGATCCCAACTGCAAGTCACCGTGAATATAGGCATTACAACTCTGCAGTCAGTCATTAGGTACGGAAAAAGGGGAAAATAAATATCTTCTTTTTTAAAATAAATAAATAAATATCTTCTTCTTCTTTTTTTTTTTAACAAAAAATAAATATCTTCTTTTTAAATAAATAAATAAAATAAATCTGCAACTGTTCTCTGGCCTATACTCGTTTCTTTTAAATTAAAAAATAAAACTTAAGAAGATTTGTAATATAAATAATCCTTTAAGAATTATTCCAAAGGGTTTAATTCTAATAAAAGATTGAAATCAAATAATCTGATTAAAGATGGGATCAGTTTGAAAATTTGAGCATCTTGGTCTTCGAGTAAAATGGTGAGATATTTTTTTAATTCGACTTTCGATTAATTTAAATTTATACGTGTAAAGATCACTAAGGGGCAAATGCTATCCGATCGGTAAGAAAGTAATTCTTTTTTAGAAAAATAAGTGTGTTTGTTATTTATTTACTTTTGTTCGATTTGTAAGCAAAATTTCCAAAATATTATACTGAAAAATCAATTGTATATTACGTAGTTAAGTATCAATGTAGAATGCCACTAGTAGAACGTGTTTTTTTCTATTTTCACTGACACATTTTTTTTTAAAGAATTTATTTTTTTAAAAGAATTAACCAATAAAATATGAGAAAATTAAATTTCTTCATGCCGAACACACTTTAAGAGTAAATAAAAATTTACACACAAAACTTAAACGTCTAACGCTAATTAAAAATAAAAGAATCATATTTATTCCGCTACACTCCTTATTAAATTAGGAAGGGTGAGAAGATACTTCGAATAGTGCAGGTTCTAACAGATAGAGAGATCTTTATCCATGATTTATTTATCTAATTTAGCAGTTAAATAATGTGCTATGCAAAATAAAAAATAAAAAAATAGCATATTGACAAAACAAAAATTACAGTGCTCAAAGATATTTTTTTTTTATTCAAATAGTATACTAATCAATTTATACACACTTTAATTAGTTTATTAAATATTTATTTTTAGTTATAGCTCTTAAATATATTTATCTACTAAATCTCAGACCGATCAATCAAAACAAATCACTTTAATTTTCTTGCATCACTATGATATATTATATTTTTCGTTCCATTGGCCATGAAATCATAATATTGTATGTTAGTGCACTATAACAATACAACTTTTACCGGCATTAAATATTGACAATAATAAAGAGTGTTAAAGTCTTTACCGGCATTAGTTAAGTGTCATTTGAATCAATGTCGCTAAAGGCTTTAGAGACATATACAAAGAGTGACAATTGCCGCTAAAAATACATATTTAGCGGCAATTAAGAATTAAATGTCTCTAATGGTCATTTCTGTTGTAGTGATGGCCGGTATGTTTTTATCATCAAAAAATGTGATTGCATGAATCAAATCTGATTCTTCCATTCTTAATCAAAAAATTTAAATTTGAATTTTAAGAATGTAGAAATTTCTATTAAAAGATATTTTTTTTATTCAAATACTATTCGAATCAATTTATACACACTTCAATTAGTTTATTAAATATTTATCTTTACTTATAGCTCTTAAATATATTTATCTACTAAATCTCAGACCGATCAATCAAAACAAATCACTTTAATTTTCTTGCATCACTATGATATATTATATTTTTCGTTCGATTGGCCATGAAATCATAATATTGTATGTTAGTGGCCGATATGTTTTTATCATCAAAACATGTGATTGCATGAATCAAATCTAATTCTTCCATTCTTAATCAAAACTTTTAAATTTAAATTTAAGAATGTAGATATTTCTAGTAAAAGATATTTTCTTTATAAATATACTCTATAAAATCTAAATCTGAAAAAATCGAACAGTTTATTTTCAATATGAAATGATGTTTAGAAAAAAGTGTAACATTATTTTTTACTTCAAACCATAGTTAAATATAATGCATGATTTAGAATTGCACCTTCAATTACAAGTGAAAGTGTCCACTTTTTTTTTTTACATTGGTTCTCAAAATAGGGGGAAAAACAACAAATGTTGCACCTCCTTTATCCAGCATTACATCTTTTTTTATGGCTGAATTCAATATTATTGTTGTAGCAAAATCATACAAAATCCCATGTTTCACCTAGCTATAGTTACCACTATATTTCATTGAATTTTAAATTATGTGCTATTTATAGTGTAAAAAGGAAAAAAATATATATTACTATTATAGTTTTATAGACACTTATGATATGATTCTTTCCCAAAGTCATGTATAACGAAAGTTTAATGCACTGACCCCGCTTAATAATAGTTTAATATTTAAACATGTTAGTCTTATTTTAGAATAGTTAGTATTTATCATAAAAGTTTACTTAAAATTATCTCTGATAAATGATCTTATTATATGAATGTTTCTTATTTTGGTTGGTAACAAGTTATCCCACGATAAGTTATTTTTGAATTAGCTATCTTGGTATAACTTATCCGACCATGTATATGGATAACTTATCCGATCACTGATAAATAGTGAGATAGATTATTTCAAACATGTCAACAAAACAAGATACATAAATTTTATCGCATCACTACTTTCTTATTCCATCACTATTTATTTTTATCCCACGCCAAACGATCCCTAAAGTAATTTTCCTTTATTCAATTAGTATAATTGATGTTAATAACATCAAACAAAAGTTGTGATATAGTTGCAAATATTTCTTCATTTTTACAGTTCGAACACTATTTGGTGCAAGTTCGCCTTTATTAGCTTGAGACCTAACCACTTTAGCCCTAATATAAGACTTACCAGCATGAATTCAAGCAACCGACGTTTAACACACATCCCACCCCCACCCCACCCCACCTTTTTTAAAATGAAAAAATAATCTCAAATGTTGTGGTGAGTGGTGACTTGTGTTTTAAACTATAGTACATCCAGTACTACATGAATGTTGCACAAATTGTGACAATTTGAACCATTATTAATTAAAAACATAAAAATTAGTCCTTCAATTAGTCCAAGAGTCATCTAGTTACTTTGTTCAATAAAGTTAATCATTGGATTTGTTGTCAAACCGATAAATTCGCAAAAATAATCGTTAGGTTTTAAGGAGTTTATATGGGCATAGTGCTACGAGCCCATCTCCATTAAAAAAAATTAAAACAATTAAATATATATATAATTAGATTACTTGTAGAAAGATTATAAATATATCTTTATTATTAGAAGAATTAATAGATTGGCAACCTATAGTAAAAATTGTATAAAAATATTTATATTATTGTGTATATAAATAAAATTCAATTAAAATGTTTGAATAGTTTGTGCACATTAATGAATTTGTTAATGGCGAAGTTAAAGTGTCATGATTCAATTTATTGGGTGTGCGAGTACCTACTCCAGATAAGAGAATTCTCACCATCCAAAACGAATTAAACAAGCACAAGAATAATTTTTTTTATTACAAAACTCATAAACTTTGAGAAGAATAAAACTTTAAAAAAAAACGTGTTTTGTTCTTCTTCAAAAGACTGAGAAACAACCCTAACGAACTAGTCTAAACATGTACAAGAACAACTAAGAAAGTACAATTTATATAAGAAAATAAGACGCGGCTCCTATCATAAGTATATGAAACATGAAAGTTGTTGGAGATCATTGTCCTCTGCACCTATGAAACTAACTCTGCATATGCCTAGTGACATAACAAGAGTAGTATTAGTACAAACAACACCTACTAATAGACATTATCGTTCCATCCGAACCTACCACACAATATAGAGTAGACATTTAGAAGGAAATACACAATATGAAAATTCTCCCTCCTCCATTGCTCCTTCGCCCCGTGTGCTTAGCAGGATTTACGGAGTAGCCCTCGTCTATTTCCTCCTTTCTAAAGTGGGAGAAAAATAAAATACGACACATTAATTAGGTTGTTGAATTTCGACGTCTTACTATAGCGAGACTCAGACCGCTTTAGTGGTGTCGGCATAGCGAGAAACCTCCCGCTATGGTGAGATGACGTCAACCCAACTCAGAAAATTAAATAAGTCAAAATCCGTCGTGCTAAAATTTTAGGAATTTTTGCATTGCCTTACCAAACCCTTGAGATTGCGCACAAAATGACTTTTTAAAATGACAGATCGAATCATTGCATAAAATGATGTAAGGAGGTTTAATTGAATTCCTTTTGTCAAAAAAATATAAACACAAACATTATAAATAAATGAGAAAAAGGTTAAATATGCCCCTAAACTATTCGAAAAGGTCTAGATATACCCTCCGTTTAAAGTTTGGTTCACTCATGCCTCGCCGTCCAACTTTTGGTCTAAATATGCCCTTATGGGCGTTAGTTGTCATGTTGAACATATTCAACTCATTTACATTTCTTTAAATGCAATATGGAATTGTCACGTCATTTTGACCTTACCACATGACATTTATATGAAAATGAAAAGATATTTGAACTCATAAACACCTAATCCGACCCATAAATCAACTTCTTATAAATACACTATTCGACCCATTTTCAACAATTTTGTTTAATTTTTATTTTTTCGGTAAATCCCGAAAATGAGTAATTGATTAATAAAAAATAGGAAAATATGAAAAAAATATAAAATTAACGCCAAAAATTCACAAATAAATATAGTAACCTTAAATCTAACATTTCAATATTTTTTTAAATTTTTTATTTTTTTGGTAAATCTCAAAAATGAGTAATTGCTTAATAAAAAAATATGAAAAGTATGAAAAAAATATAATATTAACGCCAAAAGTTCACAAATAAATATAGTAACATATCATTCAACATTTTTTAAATTTTATTTTTTTTCGACAAATCCCGAAAATGAGAAATTTATTAATAAAAAAAGTTTTCATATTTTTCCTTTTTTTATTCATAAATTACTTATTTTCGAAATTTGTCAAAAAAATAAAAATTAAAAAAATATATGATGTTTTAATAATTCATCACTACTCCATCGTTAAATTGATTTAGTAATGAAAATATGATGTTTAGTGACAGAATCAATTCAATGCTAGGCAAGAAAAAAAAAATCTAAAAATTCTTTAGGCATGTTTGGAAGGACACCCTAATAATTAGATTTGATATAATTGGTGTTATTAGATTCGATATAATTGGTGTAGTTACATTGTCTTGTTCTATTTGGAAGGATATGTATTTACTTAGTCAACAGGTAATTAATGTAAATGGCATGATGTAATTACTCTCTACAATTCACAGGTAGATGTTATGAATTGCTGGTAATTTCATGGTGTAATTACCACATGATAACTTTTTAATTTATTTTTTTTGTTTCTATTTTTTATTTTTTTGTTGTAATTTTTTTCTTCTATTATTTTAAGTTCTTTTTTATTTTCATTATTTTTAAATTTTGTAAAAGTTTATTTTTTATTTTATATTATTATATTTCATTTTTTTCTTGTTCTCAACCTTACTTTACTTGATTCTATGTAATTTTTTTGTATTATCTATTTCTTTATGCCATGCTTATTTTCTCATTAACATAATTTATCAGTATTCTAATTTTTAAATTAAAATAGAATTTATTGTTAATAAGGTTATAAACTTACATTTTTTTTATTAAGAAAAAATAAAAATAAATCACTTTATTGCTATGTTGAAATTTGTTATAAGAGTATTATGTTATATTTTTTATTTTGAATTTATAACTTGGGTTATATTTTCAGTTACATTTGTTTTAGTAATATTGAATTTACATTGCACGTCAATTTTTAATTAGATTTGATAGATCATATTTTTATCAAACATTTAATAATTTATGATATTTTATTTATATATTATTTTTTATGAAACATGTATTTTACGATGTTCGTAGAAACTTCGTACTTTTAGTTGTTACGATCAATTCAACTGAAATATATTAATCTGAAATAATATAAATCAATTACTTTTTCATAATATTATTTACAGAAATAGTTATTAATTAATATATATTCAAAAAAGAATATATATCTTAAATATTTAATTTAATGTCATAAGTAATGACACTGTGGCAACTAAACAGGTCAATGTAATTACTAGACAGTGTAATTACTAGACTGATAATTACGACCCTAGTAATTACACCAATTCCAATCAGACAGGTGATTTGTAGAAATTTTAGGTGTGACATCTAATATGTATTTATTTATTTATTTATTGTGTGAATTTTGGAAACTTGTGATACTAACCAAATATGCCAATCTAACTATGATTTACCTAAATCTATCTACTTTATCACCACCTAGATTTAGATTTTAGTTCGTGTGGATAATTAATTATGCCTCTTAATATTGATTAGCACGTAGCTTCGTAGTACTTACGTTTTAGGCACCAAACACAGCTAAAATGAGCTGATTAATTAAGGTTTTATGAGGTCGTTGGGTTCATTGCATATATAATTAGGTGTAGTATTAATGATTAAATATTAAATTAATATTTCATCTGTATTATATTACTTGATCCTTGTTGACCAGATACCTCCTAAAAAGCTTTAATTAGAAGAATAGATACTAAATCAACCTTATTAATAATGTTTCGAAACACTAAATTTGATATTATTCAAAAATAGCTACTATTTATTACTAAGGATGGTATGCGAAAGACAAAATGAAATTCTCTGTCACGTTTAGACTTGACACATTCATTAAGAAAACAATTATTAACATGACTATTTTGTCACATTATAGTTGTTAATCGATGTTTAACATTATTTTTTAAAAAATGATTGGACGAATAAGTAAGTAATATCTAGGGTAAAACGTGAATGTTTTTTTTTTTTTTTAATCTTTCCTTGATATATAAAAAACTATTTCAAGAATAGTGGACAGATAAAAGGGAATCGAAAAGATAAAATGACACATCTATTTTTTAATACAGAGAGCAAGTAAAACGAAATGAAACGAAGAGAGTACTTTGTTTAATTTGGTTAAAGGTATAACGACTAATTAATTCGAAGATAAATTTTTACCTCAAAGTTGGTGTTATTTTATTTCTCCAGAAATGTGGGATAAATTAAATCAAGATTATAATTTCAGCACTATAATTTTGAGATAATTTTATTCGCAAACCAAATTACCTAAGTAGTTGCTTTTCTTTTTTAAGAATTGTTAGTAATTAACCAAAAATAATGTGCATGATGTTTCCCATGCAAAAGATTATAAATTAAATAGTTAGATTGACTCTTAATGATGTATAGAGTTCATGTAGAATTAAATTTGTGCTTAAGCCTTAATTAGACTTATTAAGTACTCTAACATGTGATTAGTCTGTCTTGACACCAAAACCAAGTTGGAAACTTTATTAATATAACCATTTTAAGTTCATAGATTTGTACTTTTTTCGGCGTAATAATTGCTATTTTTGTGTATAAATTTCAAATTTTAAATTTAAATCGGTCTTTTTAGAGACAATATCCGATAAAACTGAAGTCATATAAAAAAATTAGACATAATCCTTACGTACGAAAGAATAGAAAATACAAATTAAGAAGTGGTCCCAAACTAATACAAGTTTTGTGTAATTTACCTATGTACTTGTATTACAATCCTCTTAATTAATTCAACTTAAGAAAAAAGTTTTGTGTAAAAACACATTTAGTTTATTATAAATGGTACAATTATCTCTAGATGCAGTTCATAAACAAAATTTATACTAAATTAATGAAGGAAAAATACATATTTTGCATTAGACATATTTCTCAAATAATTAATTAATATAGCCAAACAATACATGTTCTTACTTTAATTATTATTACATTTGATCCCCACACACATATCAAAAGGCACATACAAATTATTTTATGTGAATTTGGGACAATCTAACAAAACTTTTTGGTCACATAATTGAAATTTATGTTCAAAATATTGTAAACTATTTTTCATAATTTAGGTAAAATCGTGAATTTTCTAATTACAAATCTAGGTTAAAATCAAGCAATAAAGTCTCATAAATATATTGATCGATTGTCTAATTAATTAAGTATTAGCTACAACTAATCTGTTGTTAAAGGCATCTTGATCAGTGATTAGTTAATTACCTAGAGATAATCAAACCTTTTTAACAAACTAATTATAATTTCATAATAAGATTAAAAATACGGTGATACCGTACGTACGATAGTTAAATTATAGTTTCTATACTTTTTTATTGAGTTAATTATTCTTATAATTATAATATGTGCAGTACTTAGAGTTTGGACCACTTCATAATTAATTTATTTGTAGTATTTTCTAACATATGATAATACAAGTACGTACAATATGATTAAAGTTAGTGTCACATTTGTTATATACTATAAAAAACTCTTATTTGAATCAAAATTTCAATTTTTAAGCTAAAGTTATGTATTCAATAGAATTTTAAAACTTTTTATTTATATTGAAAAATAATTTTTATATGTATTATATTTTTATTCAAATCTCAATAAACGATAAAGATTATATATTTTTTAGAATGTAACTCATAAATTTAAAATTCCGAAATAAATTAGAATGCTTATATTAGATCTTCTACCTTGGCTCTTATAATATCAAAAGACAAAATTAGCAAATTTATACTTCATATATAAGTCTTATTAATAAAAAATTAATTACGTATTTAACTCTTATCATTAATTAAGACTCAATCTAACAATTTTAGAATCTCTTACACAGCAAACCTCATGTGTTCTTAAAAACAAATTAGGGAAGTAATACTTTAAATAAAACCTTATAATATAATTCAACTCATTTTTGGTGTGGTCGGTGCCAAAACCTAAGTGCTTCGAAGCTTCGTAATAATGATAATAATAACTTCCTTTTACATGACGTAATTATTTAGCTTGGCACGAAGTTTTTAGACAAGAAAGAAAAAATATTAAGATTTGTGATCTAAAACAAGTCATATGTATTTGTGTGGCTATGAATTATTTATTAAGGGTAAAATCGTAGTTTCATGTAGCTACGATTAGGTATATATATGTGGCTGAAGTAAGTTATTATTGTTTGAATTTTAGTCGTATGTATGTGAATTTCGAAAAAAAATAACTAAAATCATGACTTGAAGTCCGATCAACTATTCTTCTCTAAACTTCGAGAAAAAAATGGTCAATGCAGATAAAAATAATTGAATTTCAGCTATATATAACTTCAGATACTATGTTCAAAGTTTGGTTCTATCAAGTATCATGCATAACTTCAGACGTCACATATCTATGGTAATACTTACACCAAAAAAAAAATATAAATCAAATGATGATATTAAAAAAGAGACTCCACGTAAAATTAAAGAATCATAAGCTAATAATTGTAAAATATGCATTATGCCATAAGATTCTACACTAATGTTAAATTATAAGGCCCATCAATAGTTTGGTGCCCTAAAAATTATCAAAAAATTCCAAATGTCAGTGTGACCCATTGGAAATAATATACTCACCAAACAATGGTTCAAATTATTTTTGGACCCCTAGAAAGATAATTGGTGTTTGCTAGTTAGAGATATGTACAACAAGATATTTTTTAAAACTTTGTTTAGTTAATTTGAATTATACTTGGGTATAGTTATAAAAAAATTTATGAGAATCATACATTTTAAGATAATATCAATATCAAAATAGACATCAATAGTTAGGTTTGAGTCTCATCGTTACCATTATAATAAAAAAAAAATATACCATGTATTTGGCATATAAAAAAAATTAAGTCTACGTGTGAGTAGGCGTGTCGAAGACAAATTATAATCATGTAAATGAAAGGGTGATGAATATTTTATATTGTATATTGACTGGATATTGTTATACGAATTCATAACCTTCAAATTATAAATTCTCTTCTAAATGAGATAATAACCCACCAGTTTTATTAATAAAACTTTATACTCCATCTATCTTAACTTGACTAAGCACAAAATTTACAAAATCAAAGTATGTAACATACTAAAAATACTATTTGATTTATTTATTTTTTATGTTAAACATGATATATCATTTTTTATATAAGTTAATTGAATTACAAGTGAAAGTATCCACTTTTTTTTTTAATTAAAATGTTGCTCCTCCTTTCACTAGCACAACTACTTATTTCCTGGCTAAAAACTATATTAATGTTTATTGGAACACCATACAAAATCCCATGTTTTCTCCTAGGTATTACAATTTTTTGTGTGGCATGAATTTGTGCAAAAAGTGAAGTTAATTTTTGAAAAAAGATTTTTCAAAACAAAATTAGAGGATCCACCAAGATACTGATTGGAAAAAAAGATTTTTGAAAATAAAATTTGTAAGGAAAAATTCTTTTGGCCAAAAAATTTGGTCACAATATGACCAGAATGATATTTTATCTATGTTATTTATTTATTTTGGAGATAAATGTCAAAAACACATTTAAATTATATATTTTTTTTGAGTTTCATACCTAAACTATTGAAAGTTTGAGTTTCATATCTAAACTATCACTTTTTATTTTGAAAACACACCTCTCTCTTTTATACCACTCTCATCATGGTATGTGTATTACACTCTCTCTTTTATTTTAAAGAATTTTCACATCACACTCCACATAGACAAAACATTTAGTCTTGACAAAAATTAAATAAATTATTAGTATTAATTAAAATTAAAAATTAAAAAAATAATATTTTCTTTATAAAAAAATGTAAAATATTTTTCTTACCCCAGGCCATCACTTCCTCACACGCCCCAACCCCCAACCCCACCATTTTTTTAAGTTTATATTTTGTTTAAATTTATTTTATAAAAGTATTTCATTTTCTTTACTTCATCTTGTCCCCCTCCTCACATACTAATTTAGATATTATTTTATTTTCTTTAAAAAATAATCCTATCCATCTCACTTAACCCTCCGCTTTCAATTTTTTTTCCAGTGTTTAGATATACATATCAAAAATATTTTTACTTACCGTCAAAAGACTTTTTAATTTTTTTTAGTTATTTATGTTATATTCGGTACATTAGTGGAATTGTTTTTTCTAAAAATATATGTACGTGCATATCTAACAAAATAAAAAAAAACATAAAAAATTAATTAGGAGGGGAGAATTAAATAGGAGGTAAATTTTTATTTTTTTAAAAATAAAATAATATCAATTTCTATTTTGGGGGGGGGGGGGGAGGAGGAGGGGATGAATAGGTGGGTTTTTTTTTTTTTGGAAGGGTAGGGGAGGATGAAGTATGAAATTTTTAAAAATATTTTATAAATAATTTTTTTTTTAAAAAAAAAAGGATGGGGGTTGTCGGGGAGGGGGTACGTGGAGGAGTTGGTGGAGTGGGGTCAGAAAAATAATTTGATTTTTTATATGGATAGTAAACATTAATCTTTGATTTTAATTAATATTAATATTTTATTATTTAATTTTTATCTATGTAAAATATTTTATCTATGTGGGATGTCATGTGTCAAGTTTTTTTTCAAATAAAAGAGAGAGTGCATTACACACACCGCTGAGGTGTGTTTCTCAAACTAAAAAGAGATAGTTTAGATATGAAACTCACACTCTCAATAGTTTAGGTATAAAACTTAAAAAAAGTGAATAGTTTAGGTGTGTATTTGATACTTATCTATTTTTTTTGAACATCTTTACCCTTCTACTTTAATACGTTTTAACTAAAAATGGAAAAAAATCAATTTATTTTAAAATAAAAAAGATACTATAATTTCTAAAATTTTCTGGCCAAATTTTCTGGTCATTTAGAAAAATATTATAATAAATAGCTACAAGTGGCACAAAATCATACTTTTTTTTTAATTTTAATTTGCTTCAACAAAGAAAGTGACTTTATGAAATTATATTAAATATTATTATTGAGTGAGCAACTGAGAAATCAACTTCATATATACAGTCACTAGAAGCTATTCAAAATTATTATTATTATTATTATTATTATTATTATTATTGTTACTATTATTATCATCATCATCATTATTATTATTATTATTATTATTATTATTATTTTGAGAAATGAACCTCTAACAACTTAGGAAATGTAGAGTTTGAATCAAATGTACATATTTGAATCATGAAAAAACAAAAATTAATGTTTATTGGCTTATGAAAAAAATGAGAAATATAAGACAACACACAATAATGCAATATATTATATATTTAATGCATAAAATATGCATAATGCATGATTTTCTACTTTAAAAAAGATAAAGTTATTAGGTACATATCATCAAAAAGGTCCAAATATTTCTATGATATGACCCATATATGATATTAATTAGGCTGGCAACTCAACACGCTATGGTTTATATTAGTTTTGGACCCTTGAAAAGTAGTGGCAAAGAACCTTCTAAAAAATGTAACACTATATTTATTTATTTTTCAAAAAAAAAAATTATTTATATTTATGTCGTATTAAATACGAGGAGAGTGAATGCACTATTATAAAAAAAAAATTATCATTGAATCCGTTAAATTTTCGAACCAAAGATAGAAAGAAACAAAATAATAAAAATTTATATTTATCGATATATTTTTCTACACGTATATTGGGACGAGAACAGAAGCTAGTTTGAGTGTAGATAAATTATATATTTTTCTAAAATGATACATACCATAGGCTTGAAAAAATTTATATAAAGTAAATATTAATATCAAGCAACAAGAAAATCCTTAAAAAGAAAACTTTTGCTGGATAAAGCAAAATAGGCAAAAGTTCTCCAAATTTATGTCTTGTCAATTTGATATTACATAATTTGTATTGAAAATAAATACTATCTATACTTTTCACTTGTGAAATTAAATCATAATTAGATATACTTAAGCCCATAAATTTTCATGGGCAACCAACACAAATTTCATTAGTTTAGGGCTTCAGTATGTTTTTCCTCATGGATTTGTGAAATTATTATTCGTGTCAAATTTTGGTTCCTGACATATATGTTACTGACACGTTCAAATACAAGTCTTTCGGACTCATGTGGGTCAAAATTAGGTGTAATTTATTTTAGATATGCTGTATCGAAATTGATTCACATATATATGGAATACACCAACTCTTTTGCTGCCCACTATTCTCTCTTGCTCACCTCTCAATGTGTGTATCTATATTTTCAAATATATATCTAATATAATTCGCATATATTTGGGTCACACTCGTCTTCCTCCTATCTCTCTCTCTCCTCTTTCTACATGCATGTAGTTGTATTTCAAAATGTATCTGATGGCGAAAATACATGTATTTAAATGTATTTGATTTGAAATTTGACATGAACTGAATTATTAATTAGTCAAATAATATGTAATTATTTTAACTATAAAAACACAATAAATAGAATAAAAATATTTATATAATTAGACAGTTTTCCAATTTCGATCAATTGAATCAACAATAAAAATGAAAGGCCCCCCATTTATTGGCAAACCACACATTAAAATTGGAGTGATTGTATTGAGGTAAGATCTTTAAAAGCCTTTCAAAGGTTGGGCCGGACTGAGCTTTATACGGCCCATTTAAGAATTGCAAAATTAGTCTATAAAAATTACTAAAATTTTAATTTAATTTTGAAAAAATTACGCAGTTAAACAAACTTATACTACTTAATTACTCATCATAGCTATACTTGCTACTCGCGACTAAAAATATACATTAAAAAATTAAAAAAATTAATTTAATTTTTCAAGTTTGGCGGCTTAATGATACGGCTATTTATTAGCTCATATTATTACTTCGCTGTATTTTAGAAATGCTGGGTTGTTACGTAGCTAAGTTTCGATAAGAAATTTTATCAATTTTTTTAATTATATATATATATATATATATTATTAAGTACTAAAAAATCATAAAAGAATAAACAAAAAAATTACAATTTACTAAAAATTAGGTAGGTTTGGATATAACTCGTCGCTTTTTAGCTCAATTTGATCTAAAAAACTTTGAAATTGGTCAACGACCTTTTTATTTAATAATTCAATCTACTTTACCCGTACAAATTTAATTCAACCCATCTATTTGATATCCTTTAACTAAGACCATTTTAACAACTCTACCTTTGAATAGTTGCTTTCTAGGTTTGTCCATTGAGAGAGATATATGCAAATATTAATAAATAAATAAAAAAAGAGGAGAAATGAATATATATCAACTTCATATACCAAACAAAAACAATCAACATTGTTACACTTGGTAATTACAAGATGTAGCTTCTACTCTTATTTGTTCCCTTTCGAAAATAATGGATCATATTCCATAACACTACCATTTCTTCAATCGAACGATATGAATTTTGTCGACACAAGTGTATACATAATATATAACAAGTATATATCAATTGTATATACGTGTATGATAATTGTACAAGCAACGTATATTGTATACATATTTACCATACATAGATTATATCGTGAATATAACAATAAAGCAGCAATAACAACAATATAATAACTACTACTACTATTACAACATCTCAATGTCAAAACAAGTTAGGATCGGCTAAGTTTTATTAGAGATATACAAATTATAAAGTGATTATGTTGGCTAAATTTGGCAAAAAATAGAGATTATGTTATTTTATGAAATAATTTTTTAAAATGTTGCCTATTAGAGCTTGTTATATGGTGTAATAATCTCATTCATATAGAATTATTATATAAACTTTAGGAGCTAATTACTTATATACCATCTAGTTTGCAATATTATAAATCTTCTAACGTTTTGATGTGTCCCGTTACATGTATATCGAGATACATGGGGTCAACATTAGAGGTAATTTGTTCTAGATACTTGTATCCAACGAGATTCACATGTATATGGATACATAGACAAATCTCGCTCGCATCACTCCGATCTCGTTCATCACTCTCCTATTCCTATGTATCTGGTATCATCTTAGATTACATGTGAATCACATCAGAGATATATAGATACATATCCAGTGTGATTCACATATATCTAGAATACAATATGACTACCTTCCTCCCCATCTTGATCGACTCCCTCCCCATCTCTCTCGACTCTCTCTCTTTTTAGAGTATCTAATAGCAAATTTAGTGCTGTAAGTCTTTAGGCATATATGAAAGTGAGGATTGATACTTAAAGTCTATTCAATTAGAGGAAGTTTCAAGAAGAAACTAGGGAGATCGATGAGGATATTGCCTTATTATACTGGAGCAACGTGATAGAAATGGAGGCTTACATCTAGGGTCTTGTGTGATAAGAATGTATCATTAGCAAGACTTAAAAGTACACTAGCTTTACATAGTGGTTGTAATTAGATCACCTATGGTTGTTATTAGATCAGCTATATGTTGTATAGAATAGAGTGTTAGCCAGTCAAGCACTCACTTGTCAAGAAAATGAAATTAGTAGGGAAATGAGGATATGTTGAGATAGGTGCATGTATAGTCTACTAAGAGAGATAACTAGGAGGAAAGTTATTTTGAAGAAGGTGAAAGTATTCCTCGTGGTAGACAAGATGAGGAAAGAAAGGTTGAGATGGGTCATACATGTAAAAAGAAGACAAATAAATACCCCAAAGAGGAAGTGTGAAAGGAAGGTTGTCGTGGATCTAAGGAGAGGTAGGTCGAAGAAGTATGTGTCAAGACATGACACACCTGCGACTTATCAAGGACATAAACCTAGATAGAAAGATATGAAAGTCAAAGATTAGAACAGAATGCTAGTACGCAATCGAACATTATCTAATTACTTCTTTGTAGTATTATGATCATTCTCCTAGTATCTTGTTTCCTTTCCTTTGGTTATCATATTTTTGCTATTGTCACTATTATTTTTTTTTTACATATCTATTTCTTTATTGTATAACTTTCTATATCCCTTTTCAAATCTTCTTTGAACATACTTTAATTTAGCGAAAGTCTTTTGAAAATAATTTTTCTATATCTTTATAAGATAGAGATAAAACTGTATATATACTTCACTTATGAAATTACACATAAATATATTCTTGTCATCATTGTTTGGTGGTAACGACTCAATTTATCCCCCTCGTATGTAATAGTGGTGCATAGCGATAACACATTTAAGAACTTTAAATTCTTATTTTATTATCAATGAGATGATTTATAGCAAAAAAAAACATTCTATCATATTTTCAATTTATAATTTTTTAAAATTTTTTTTTTCTTTCTTAAACTCCGTTACTCGGTAAATCATGTCCATAAAAATTGGGAGTAATGGAGTAATGATCACTAATTTTGAACTCAAAGATGTGATTAGCATAAAGTTTTTTTCCTAGTTAGGTAGCCCTAGGAAGTGGTGCAAATTTCTGTTCAAGCACATTCCATACCTAACATGAAACTATATAAGATAAATAAAATGTTGTTTATTTTAATAGTATATAAGTACTAAAAAACAGTAAAATCACAAGATTGAATATAATGTAAACAGGTGAAATGGTTTCATTGTCTCCATACAGTAAAACACCTAATGTGCCCTAAAGTAAGATCAACTTCTCATAATCCAATTATAATATGCAAAGCACTTCCCTCAACCCCCTTACATAGTTAAAAGATATTGATCATTAGGGTTGTTAAATCACCTCATGAAAATATGACTCGTTTAATTTATTATGATCCATCATTCACTATCAGAAAATATGGAATTAGCGACGGAGATGAACTAACTAAAATTCCATGCTAATCTTATTTAGTATACAAATTATTTAAAAAAATTCAATTAGCTATGAATGTTTCGACGACTGATTAACAAATAAATTCTGTAGCTAATTTCATATTTTCATATAGTGATTGACCTGCTTATTTAATTTATTAGATTAGTCTATTTCAGCTCATAAAAAATCTGGACTCATACATAGCGAAAGATATATATTTATCTTTATTGAAAGCTACAAACGTACCGGTAACTCTTCATAGCATAACAAAGTAAAACTTTTTACTAAAGAGTTCAAATATATAGAAAAATCATAAATACACAAAGAATAAAAAAATTCAATATCTACAATACATACATAAAAGAAAAACTTATATATAATATAATTTTCGACTAAAATATTCATCTGAACTTTTTTACTGTATTCTTTAAGTCTTTAACTCTATCACGACCTAGAAAATAAAATACTATAAAAAAATATTTTTTACTCTATATATCAACATATGTACGTATATTTAACTTAAATGCATATCTTTATATGTAGATCTTATCTTTAAGAAAATAATTTTATAAAGCAAGGGAATACGTGACTTAAACGCTATGGAGTCAACATCTAAATTAAAAGGCCTGCAATAATATTTACGTCAATAGACAAGTGGATGCTAAGCTAGTAAAAGCATATGCTCATTGTGTTTCTTTATTAGTTGGCGTTTTAGCTCAAAATAATTGTTATTTTAAAATTTTGATTTTAATTAATATTTTTAACGACAATATTCTTAATTATAATAAAGAAATATGCAAAATATATAAAAGGAAAATTTAGTCTAACCATTATTCTACAAGGATAACGCTTAATGTAAAACTATAGTTTGTATTTATCTTTTTTTTTTAAAATGAAAAATAAAAGGAATTAAAATGATAGCTATGATAATGATTGAATTCTAAATTTAATATTGTACATATTAAATGAATTATTAACCTTTTATTTGAGCAAAATCAATTAAGTTTGACCGAACTTGTATGCATGCAGGCTTTTAGCTCTATCAATATATGTTTCATGAGATTTAAGCATTATTTTAAAAAAAATAGTTATTTAGCATAAAAATATAATTGAAAATTGTTATTAATTATTGTGTCTTCAATCAAAACCCTAGTCACAACTCACAACTACTTCATCTTTATTGTTCTGCATATAATAATAATACTTCATACAATTAAACCTCTCAGAGTCTCTCAGAGTACTATATATATATATATATATATAATGATGATAATAGTAAATAAATAAACAGCTATGCATGAAAAAGAAAATAAACATTTAAGAAGTTACCAGAGACACAGACTGAAAAGTCATAATTTTAGGCTGAAATTGAGAAACCTATTATGAAAAAGAGTTTAAATGTTAAAGCATGAAAAAATAAATTATGGAATAAACTCAAAAGCTAACTCGATAGTATTTTTATTTAGTTAATTATATTCTTAACACATCTATCTGATTCTTCTTTTTTTCATGGATCAATTAACTCATCAAAAGTTTTTTGTTTTTTCTACAAATCATATTAATTAAAGTGTATAACTATTTTATTTAAATACAATTAGTAGAAGGAACATACTTTTATGAAGTTAATTATATTTTTCTAACACATAATAACTTAAATATCCTTAGCTAACATAGAAATTGCATAATAAAGTATGATTTGAAAAAAAATTAATAGAATTGGCATAAGATGGAGTAATCACTCAAAGTTGATCATCAAGAACCCTAGCATGAAATTAGCAAAATTGATGAACTAATTTCAATCTCCGGATCGATTAATGCAAGAACTATATTTATAAATAAAGAAAGAAGAAAAAAAATTATATCACATACCTGAAAATTGTGAGTGAATTTTTGTGAATGTTAATTATTTGTGTTTTATGGCAAAAAGTATGAAGGAGCCATAGAACTCAGGATGGATAGCGCCAAATATAATTGATGAATTTATTGTACCGAAAATAATAACAATTAAAAAGATGAATTTATGTACTAATAAAATAATTAAAAAGAAAACATCATATTATTTTCAATGGCGCTATCCCTCCTGAGCTTTACAGATCCCTCCACACTCTTTTTTCAAGTTAATATAACTTGTATAACTACTATGATACAAAATATACAAGTATGTATATGTATATATATACAAAAAAATCTTTTTGTTTTGTGGTGAAAGAAACAAGAGAGTCCAAAAGTGTTTATATAGGAGGAGGACTTATGGGGTGTTTTATGTTTTGTTGGGGGGGGGGGGGGGGGGGGGGGGGAGGTAATTAGGGATGGGTGGGTGGGTTAAGATTTAAGAACATACCATAAATAATTAGTATAGTACTACCTCAGTTTATTTTTACTTGTCATATTTCGTTTTTCAAGAATTGAATTATTTGAACTTTGATTAATATATTAAAATGTATTTCTTTTTTCATTGTATTAATGTGTGAAATATTATAATTTATATTATTTTTCGTACAGTTTTTAAACATTTGAATTTAGAGTTTGAAAATTGAATAAATCTTATTTAATTAAACTCAAAAATTGTTGTCGTTTTGGAGTTTAGTAATCAAGAGTATGTTTGAATGAGTTTTTTATTTCTAGCTTATAAGTCAAAAGTCATAAATATTATTTTTTAACTTATGATTTTGACTTTTTTTATTGTATAATTTAAAAATAAGTGTTTAGATTAGTTTTTATTTTATCCTAGTATTATAAATTATTTACTTGTTAAACATCTAAAATAAATCAGTTTATACATGTTCTTAAAGGCTAAAATTAGAGTTTTGGAGGGACGGGTGATTTTTTTTTTTAAAAAAAAATAAATCCTGTAAACATATTGTGTTAAAAAAAATCATTGACACCATAATTCAAATCTACATCATAAAAGCATAGTAGAAATCAGTGTTTTAAAAAATGATAATTTAAAATAACATAAAAACACAAAAAAAAAAATTATAGAGAAAATTCATTAAAATTTTAAAAGAATTAAGGAGACTCATGGGAGAAAAATAAATCTAGAGCAATGCGTGCAATAGTAAACCGTCTTAACTAATTCCAAATAATTTAAAATTCAAAGAAAATAAAAATATATAAATAAAATCATGGCATTATGCTAAAATATAGTATTATCAACAATAACGATAATAACAATTAAAAAAATACTATTTTAATTAATAAGTGACAATAAAAATTGAGCATAGCTTTATTTGAGTTACTCGACATTTATGAGTTATAATTTTATAAAATCATATTATACTATCAAACTTAAAATAACATGTTAAGAAATGTGAATTAAGAAAAAATTTAAGTACTTACGAATTACATTATATTTATTATAACTAATGAGTAAGTATTTTAAACTATAAAAAATTAAGAAGACAATTAACATTCTTTTTTTTAAAAAAAAAAAAAAGGATTAATAATTTCAAAATTTTGATTTTTTTTTTATAGATTGTGTTTTCTTCCTTTATACGTTGCCAACTACGTTACCTAGGCTCTCCTCGAGACACGCCGTATTGTCGAATGCCACTTTGTACAAAAATATAATACAAATTAATATTAATTGATGAGATTGCTTTGCTTTTAATTAAAAGTCTCGAGTTTAAGTTTTAAATATGAAAAATATTTTTTTTGATACACAATCTAAATTTAATTGAGACTTTAATATGGGCTCTGAACATCGAGTAGAAAAACAGAATTTGAAAACACAAGCAATATAAAAAAAATATGTAATATTGATTTATTTTATATAATTGTGATAATTATATGTAAAGATATATTTTTCATAAAGTAAAATATGTAATTTAGTATGTAGTCATTAAGTTAGTATATATTAGTCAATATATTGTACTTTTGGCTACATTTTTTCACATAAATATATACATCCCATCAAGATTATTTTGGATTCAAATTAACCTTACCATTATTTGGTCTTTAATTGAGGTATAATTTTGATCGATTTTTTGTATATCTAAGAAACTTAGATAACTTTAATTAAAATCAATTTAATACGTGTTTTATATTAAAAATTATTTGATGAATCAATATCGATCGAAAAGCTATGAATATAATAGTAGTGTAGGGTAACATATATTACATAGTATAGTGAGTCGTACATGGTATAAAATTTTGGGTCAAAGATCACCAAATCATGGCTTCGATTGTTGTCTTTCACCATCCCAACATAACTAGTGATTTATACTTTAGATGCCCCCATTTTCTTCAAAGTAATCATAATTATTTTATTATTTTATCATATTATAAAGTCAGCAAAACAATAAGTTTCATGGCTTTTCCTTTGAGTCATTTCTTTATAGTCATAAAATTGAATTTGATTAAATCTAAATTTATCAAAATGAGATGAGTTTATAAATAAATAAATTATAGGTTTGCTAAAAAATTATTTGGACTGAAATAGGATGAAAAGAAATATAATGGATTAAAATTCAATTTGCACAATTATAACTATGTTTTAATTTTTTACCTAATAAAAAACCTTTTTATCGCTATATAATATATAAAGAAAGAAAAAGTTAAAATAATTTTGACTATATAAATATTTGATTTTATGTTGGTAAGAAATGTTATTACGTAAATAGCTAATTAATAGTGTATATATTCTTTCTAACAGGCAAAATATATTTTCTACGTTCTTAGTAACCAATCATCATTGGAAAACAGAAATTATTTAGTTCAAACTTTTCAGGTAAAATAAAACGAATTTCAGATTTGTCATTATTTATCACATCACCAACCGTTGCTTGAGATTTATTTATAACTATTTGAGATAATGAATGACTAATTTGTATAAAAAATAATTTGTGTACTATCAACATATACAATTTATTTTTTAAAAATAAAATTAAAAATATAATTATTATGTATTCTAAGGTAGCAATGAGCATGCAGTAGAAAAGATAAATTATTTTAACAGTACTTGCGAATGGATTTTACAGTGCGCGATACAAATTTAATCGAGGTATCAATATGAGTTCTGAACACTGAATGAAATATTATGATAGATCAGTCAAACTATTATAATTATTTTATAAGCAATTAAATATTTTTGTTAATATTATTCTTAAAACTCAAAACAAAATTAGTCAAAGAGGGGGTTTGGAATCTTGAACTTGAAATTATCCAGCTAGAATTAAATCATTAATCATCAAATACCAACACACCATTCAAAGACACAAAGATTAACATCATTGCAAATTCACCATAACTCATAAGCAAAAGACAATTATTAAAGAAAATTTATACACAAACTTAAATGAGGTATGCAACATTATCATAATTAATTCTTGTAATAGCTACGACAATAACAAATAAAATACTAAGAAATGTATTTTTTGTTTCTTCAAAGTTGTTTGTATTGTCTTTTTTATGTAATTATGGTGTTATATTTTTATGTGTCATAATTAATGTGGGGTTCTAATTTATCATTTGTTTATCTAATAAAAATAATAATAATCATAAGTTGATAAAGTCACGAGACTTCGAAATTCCATTAAAACAAAGGTTCCGGAAGTTTCTATCATAAATTTTAAATATTGAAGATAAATCATATTCCAAATTATCTTAATAATAATAATAATAATAATAATAATAATAATAATAATATATTTAATAAATTTTATAAGTAAAACGTGGTAGAAAAAAGTGTACGCATGCTTTATATCTATCTTGTGGTGCAGCAATAGAAAATTAAAAATAATAAAAATATTAATAATAATAATAATAATAATAATAATAATGATGATGATGATAAGGAAAAGCAAAACGCAAAACTATTTACTACTAATGGCCTTCTATCCTAATTCTAGATTTGTCATGTCTTGTTTTGATAGTCTCTTACGGATATTATTTATCTTCAATATCTACTCCTTTATTTAGAATATCGTTGATCTCTCTTCAAAGCCTCTTGTGTCAGTATCTATCATCTTAGTAATAACTAATCATCTGTTTCAATTTATAAGATACAATTCAAATTTAAAGAGTCAATTTTTTATTTTAATCATGTATTCCGTATTGGGATATATTGTCGGTTTGATATTTGAAAAATAATTAACATATTTAAAAACTACACAAAAAATACTATAAATAATTGTGAATTAACGATTTAAAAATATTTGAATTGCATATAAATAAAATGCAATAAAAATGTTTTCTTATTCATTGCTCGAAATTCAAATATGTTATATAAACAAGGAATAATACATAATAAATCAAATAAAATATATTTTTTTTTTAATTAAAACGAAAGAATAAGAGCATATTCATTTTCTTACACTGCAGATTATATAAAATGCTTATATATTTCTTGATTATAAATTAAATATTTCTACAACAATAGAACATATTAGCCGTCTTAGCTCAGTGGTAGAGCGCGTGGCTTTTAACCACGTGGTCGTGGGTTCGATCCCCACAGACGGCGATTATATACTTTTTTTTTTTAACTTTTATTGGTCCAAATAAAGAATAATAATTTTTATTATATAAAAAATTTAATTTAAAATCATGAATTCTGAATTTCTGACTATATTCTCAGCCCAAGTGATAATTATCATCTTAATAAATAATAAGTATTTTTTTCCATTTTGATTTTATTTGTTTGACTTAGACATGACGTTTAAAATAACGGAAAAGGGTCAAAATTGCCGCTGAACTATGTGAAATAGATCACTTATACCCTTCGTTACATTTTGGGATCAAAAATACCCCCGCTGTTATCCTAAGAGACCACAAATACCCTCAAGAGTTAACACCCCAATTTTTAAGTGACGTGGCATGCCACATAGGACTAATCCCTCCACCTAAGCGTTGCCAACTAGGATTCATTCAAAAGAACTAGACCTTTAGTGGCAACAATAGTTGCCACAAAAGCCCAAAAAATTGTCACTAAAGGTTATGAGTGATTTTTAGTGACGACTAATAGTAAAACCTATTTTTTCAAAAAAAATAATATGATAATTAATTTTCGATCGCAACCTAATTTTCTAAAATAAATAACTTGCAATATTAATATTAAAAGCACCCAATATTATCACGAAAAATCACGAAAATTACTTCTCGATTCACATCTCCTACTATATAATGCATCATTGTACATTTTATACATTTTCATACAACATAAAAATAAAACAGTGTCTTCAAACTCCTACTTAATCGATATTATTTGCGTTTTTTTAAAAAAATAATGAAGAAAAAAATACAAAATTAGAATTTAATGTTAAAAACTTTTAGTGACGATTTTTTGGGCTTTTGTGACAACTATTGTCGCCGCTAAAGGTCTAGTTCTTTTGAATGAATCCTAGTTGGCAACGCTTAGGTGGAGGGATTAGTCCTATGTGGCATGCCACGTCACTTAAAAATTGGGGTGTTAACTCTTGAGGGTATTTGTGGTCTCTTAGGATAACAGCGGGGGTATTTTTGATCCCAAAATGTAACGAAGGGTATAAGTGATCTATTTCACATAGTTCAGGGGCAATTTTGACCCTTTTCCGTTAAAATAATAATAATAATTTCAAATCTTATACTCTTAGTAAAGATATGTAAAATATTAATTTTGTAGTAAAAGAAAACACTCTTTTTAAAACAAATTATAAATATAGTAAGTAGTCCTTATGATTGAGGTGGTTCGGAAGGTAGTCATCAACATGGATGATCTGGTATTGTGTTAAATTAAATCTTAGGTCTAACTTACATTCAAAAGCTAACAAAAAGGGAGGAGAATTGTCAAGCATTATAAGGAATCCACATATCTCATTAATCATCAATGTGAGACTTTTATCATTCTTTAACATTCCACGCGTCCCTATTTCACTTTAGGAGGTATGAGAACGGAGTTTTGGGTAAAAAAAAACCTTTTGATATTTGTTAATTCTCTTGTTGTTGTATCATGTACATAACGATGACAGTCACGCATAGTCCCAAGTATTTGGTGCGTGGAAAATTTTGAGTTTTGAGGGGTCCAAGATTGGGTGAGATGAACCCTACTCTGATGTCATGTTAAATTATGTCATAGGTCGAACTCACACCCCAAAAACTAGCTCAAAGAGAGGAGGATCGCTCAAGTCTAATAATGAGTCTACCCAACTCATTAACCATAAATTTGAGACTTTTGTCATTCTTTAACATATCGATCCCCCCTTAATGTCTTTTAAGTCGAACATGTCTCATAAGGCTTGTCCAGTGTGATTTACAGGCTATTATACGATGAAAATTTACCTAGTATGCACAAAGAGCTCACTTGAAGATTGTGCCAAAGATTTTAAGCGGATTATCTTGGAGTTTGAAAAAACCCGGAGGATTGCGACTTATTTAATCGTAGAACTAGAAAGTTCTAATCTATAATTAATTACAGTATAAAATTGAAAGAGCTCCATCAAAGACCACATTATTATATTTGCAAGTTATTAATGTCAATGATTTTATATTTATATATATAAAAAAAAATCAGAAAGCCAGAGACTACGTACTCGTCTATCCATACTAATTAATAATTTTAATTTATCTGCTGAAACTAATAGTCATTTGAAGAATATATGTCCTTAAACTTTGGTTTTGTTTATGTTTTTGAGTTTCCAATTGGTCCAAAATTATCAACAAAGAACATCATGTCTAATGAAATTTCACGTTTTAAAAAAATTCTCCGCTCAATTAACACATAAAAGAGTGGTATGGAAAAACGCTAAAAAAGATAATTATTTCCATAATTATTTCTAAAAAATATGAAAGCTAAACAAAACCATGAAATCGTGAGTTAACTTAAGCAATGGAGGTGACTCTAAACACTTTGGACGCCATGTGAAGTGTCGATCTTGACACTAATTCCTATGGGTTTTATTTGATGTTTGCTATTTATACTACTCCTTAAGAAGAATTTAACTAAAGTAACATGACATATTCATATAATCTGGCTAAATTATTTACGATTGTGGCATAACATTAGTTATATATACACAAATACAATATGCATGAATGTAGCATGCGATATATTTGATATAACTCAATAATTTTGGTCTAAGAGATTTTGCAAGACTTTGATTAATATGTCCGAAAAAAGACGAAGAATAAAAAAAGTAAATGCACCAGCCGGGAATCGAACCCGGGTCTGTACCGTGGCAGGGTACTATTCTACCACTAGACCACTGGTGCTTGGTTGAAATATTTTACATGAAAACTATATATTTATTGTAATCATGATTCAATGAAGTATAAAATTTAAAAGGTCGTCATAGTTTAGAAGTTGTGCAGAATACAATTTTGGAGAAAGTATTAGACTGTCATCTAATATCTTAAAAAGTTTACGAAATAAATTTTTAGATCATGGTTTAAAAGATTTATATATTATAAGTGAAATAAATAAATAAAAACGTCTGAATAAATCATATACTTTTCTAGCTGATTTTGATTTCTTATTTTAAATCACTCGTTCTTATTTAGTAATTTGTGTTCTAGTCGTATAAATTTCACTAAAGAAAGAAAATGTTAGCTATCAATATTTTATTTTTAGGTTTTGAATTCAAACTTTTTATTTTAAAAAAAAAAAATTAAATTCTTTCTACCACAATCTTTGATGGTAATTTGAATTCTATCAAATGAATGAACTTTGTAATACCAATTGATGGGATAGTAAGTATCGAAAATATGTGTCAAAGCACATATTTCAAAAGGTTACATTTCATTTTAAATTTGATGTTCAGTTAAATATTTTTACATAAATTAAGAATGTAAAAAAGTAAATATTTATTTATCTTTAAATAGAGATTTAAGTCTAATTAATATTTATTTATCTTTAAATAGAGATTTAAAGTCTGATTGTTAAGATGTAATCACCATAAATAGTTCCCTCATTATCTTCGAGTGAAATTTTGAATACAAATTCAAAGTAATCTGATTAAAAAAAGGAATATAAAATTTGGAAAGACAAATTAAACAAAAAGCCTGTTGAGTTAAGGAAAAAAAATAAAAAAAATATTACACAACAAAGTAAACATGTGATATGTGTTACGATAAATCATTATAATTTTAAAATAACAACTTGTAGCTATATGTAAGGTTTTATAGCAAATTTCGCTACCCTCTCTCCCTGTCTCTCCCTCTCCGTCCCAAACAACTACAAGCAAAAAAAATAGGGAAAATTACGTGGCTAAGCAAACTTATACTATTTAATTACTCATCATAGCTGTAGTTTGCTATAATTACCACCCCGACTAACATTATGCACTATTTACGTGGCTGATTTCGAGTTTGTATAATTAGTCACGTTTCTATATGTATAATTCGCCAGGATATACAAATACATATGTATAATATACAATTATTTATCCTATATACATATACAATTCACCTCTCTCCCACTCTCTGCCCTCTCTCGCTTTTCTCTCTCCTCTCTCTCTCAATCTCGCTCGCCTCTCTCCTTCCACTCCCAATCTCGCTTGCCATATATATAAATGCATATGTATAATACACAAATATATACATATACAATTCACCTCTCTCTCACTCTCTTCCCTTTCTTGCTCGCCTCTCTCCTCCCTCTCCCAATCTCTCTTGCCATATATACAAATGCATATGCAAAATATACAATTATCTAACCAATATACATATACAATTCACATTTCTCCCACTCTTTTCCCCCTCTCTCCCAGTCTCGCTCGCCTCTCACCTCCATATAACATGTAGCTACAAATTATCAAATATAGCTATGGAGAGTAATTAATTATTTTTAAGTAGCTATATATGAAAGTTCCCCAAAAATATTTCACATGAATATGAAATTATATTTGGTATTTTATATCAACTGTATTTTTTTATTATGTATTAACAATATACGTATTTTATATCAATTGTATTATGACAATTTCAATTTTGTCAAGTGTATTTGCCAATATAGGTTGTGTTAGTTAATATACTTGATACAATTATATTTGGTATATATGATACCAATTAATTAATTATATCAGTTCAGACAATTATATTTTTATTTTGAATCAATTGTATTTATATTCTTTATGAATTATATTCGTAATACAATTAATACAACGTGTATTTATCCTCTCTTCTTTCTCCCTCGATCTCATTTACCTCTCTCCTCCTAATATGTAGCTAAATACAATAGTTTTTGATAGAAATTGTATTCAAATTGATATAAAACAATTGTATTCATGATACAACCTGATACATGAATACAACGGGTAATCACCTCTCACCCCTCTTTCCCAGATCTCACTCGGCTTTCTCCTTCCTCCCCCAGCCTTTTTTGCCTTTTTCCTAGATTAACATGTAGCTATAATTTATAACTAATACAACTATATTTATAAATCTCTAATTAAATCCAAACTATAGCTATTTTTAAAGTTTTACATAAAAATAACCACTTAAAAAAAGGGAAAATTTCGCGGATAAACAAACTTATACTATTTAATTACTCATCATAGCTATAGTTTGCTATAATTACCACTCGCGACTAACATTATACATTAATTACGTGGGCTGACTTTGAGTTTGTATAATTAGTCATGTTTTTATATGTATAATTCGCCAGAATATACAAGTAAATATGTATAATATATAATTTTTTAGCCTATATACGTATACAATTCATCTCTCTTTCACTCTCTGCCCTCTCTCTCTCTCCTCTCTCCTCCCTCTCTCAATCTCGCTCGCCTCTCTCCTCCTTCTCTCAATCTCGCTCGCCTCTCTTCTTCCTCTCCCAATCTCGCTTTCCATTTATACAAATATATATGTATAATATACAGTTATATACAATTATATAGATATTTAATTCACCTCTCTCTCACCCCTCTTTCCCAGATCTCACTTGCCTCTCTCCTCCCTCCCCAACCTTTTTCACCTTTTTTCTACATTAACATGTAGCTATAATTTATTACTAATCCAACTATAATTGTAGATCTCTAATTAAATCCAAACTATAGCTATTTTTAAAGTTTTACATAAAAATAGCCACTTAAAAAAGAAGCTTGATTACTAAAAATGGCCATTCGACCTTTTCTCCTCAAAAAATGGCTGACGCAGCAACGTCTGCTTCTTCATCCTCCCTTGTCTTCTTATTTCATTTTGCTTCTTCTTCTTCGTTCTACTCCCTACTTCATTTTTCGTTCGTTTAAAAATATAAAAAATTAATCTACTACAAAACATGAATCGTTTCTAATATTGGATGCGGAGAGCATGTTGGAATGAACTTTTTAAAACTAATGCAAGGCGGGTGCGGGTTACGGGTTGCGGGTATTATAATTTTATGTGGATTTAAATTTGATTTTAATTTTTTACACGTTATATTAGTGATAAAATATTATTTATTAAGATAATTTTTTTAGAGAACTAAAATATTCAAGATAATAAATAAAAGTAATTCAAATTTTCTTACATGTTTTTCAATTGACCTCTTAAAAATAAAATTATAAGTCACTATTCTATTAAAATTAATATAACTTAATGAAAAAATAAATTTAATTTTATAAATTTTACTTTTAGGAGTATCAAACTTAATTAGAGAGAAAAAATATTTAAAAAATTATGCACGACGAGTTCATGCAGAGTACGTTCATCTGGAGCGAATCTATACGAAATGAAATGTGACAAGTTGAAAATAAAATAAAAAAGTATTATATCGCGTGAAGCCAGACGATTAAAAAATAAGAAAAATTAGTAAACTAGTCACAATTTTTAACTTAATTAGTAAAAATATCTACACTTTTAAAAAATTTATTCAAAATGTCAATATTTTAAAAATAATTTGTATCCAAATACTATTATTTATTTTTTCTTTTATTTCTCAAAACAGTACAACATTAAATATATTCACTATCCATTTAGACTTCTTCTAGACTTTAATACTATTAAATTTATTTCCATCTTTAAGATTTTTATTTATTTTTTTCTCTTTTACTATTTTCACCATTATTCTCTCTGAAGAAGAACTAATTATTCAAGTTCATATCAATTTGTTCAGATTATCGATTAAAGAAATCTCTTAGTACATAAAGGTATTTTCAAAATCATCATTTATTTTGCGAGATTTCATGAGATTTTGCTTTTGAAATAAAAAATTATGTTGAATTTTGAATTGTATGTATTACAGATTTTTCGTCAATTTTTTTTATTTTTATATGAGTTTGTTAACATACTCATCAAATATTTATGCATTTCGAAATTTTAGTATTTAAAACACTATTTTTATGATTTTATTTTCATATTTGAAATTTAATAGATTGTAATTTGTTGTAATCCACATAAACATTCATACATAATAGATTATTTGATTTTTTTTGTATATTCATATTTAATAACACACTCTCCCTTGATTTTCTCCCTTTTGTTATTAAATAATTATATTCTTTAAAATAATAAAAACATAAATAAAATACACAATAAATTAAAATTTTAATATTTTTATAAATATTAAAAATATTGCTAATGAGCCCTCTTAAATATTAAAATATTGACATTTTAAAAAATTTCCAAAAAAAAATTTGTTCGGACCTTACTTTGGGAAATAAACCGGATTGTTGTAAATGAAAAATCCAAAGCAACCAAACGTGGCCAAATGAAGTACCCACGTCCTCTGAAGAAATCCCATTTTTTACACTGTTAGCCGATAGTGTTGAAAGAGGTTTGAGGAAACGGAAAAAATGGCGATTTCCATTTTCAGGCCTTCGGTTTCTCTTCCTCAACACTTTCTCAATTCAATTAATCCCCAAAAATTTAGCTCAATTTCAGTTATCGGAAAGAAACAGAGTTTTCTTCGTTGCGTTGCATCGGATTCTGCTCCTCCTCCGTCTAGGTAAAGCAGAAAAAATAGTTTCCATTTTTTTTGCTTAGTTAACAAGTAATCATATCGTTTGTTGTATCCATTGTCGTGAAGAATTAATGGTTATTGTGTATCTACATTTGTTTATTTGCAGGCAAGAGATGTCAATAAGTGTTGGAATGTACCTAATTCCTCATCCCAACAAGGCAAGTAGTAATTCATACTCCGCCTGTCTATTTTTACTTGTCCAGTATTGGCTTGACGACAACTCTTTCTTATGCCGCCCTTTAAATAGTAAGTGATAAATTATCTTTTTGATTTTTCAAAATTGGACAAACAAAAGAAATATTTATTTTTTTGTATAGTGGACAACGAAAAGTAGCAGAGGGAGTATTGTTAATATTTTATAATGGCTCTTCTAATTATGTAATTTTCTATCAGTTTGAACCAATATGAGTAACACTACTTCCCTCTTGTTTTGAGCCCTGGTAGTTTCTTGTCGTATGATTTATGTTTTTTGTGCTTCGGTTATCGCATTATTTTCGTTGTTGTTACTATTCCTTGTTCCATGCACTGTTTTCCCCCCTATTATTTACTATGTAATCTCTACTTTTAATATTTTCTTTTCATATTGCTTTGGTATGTGTTACTTGAGCTGAGGATTTTTCGGAAACAACTTCTCTACCTTCACGAGGTAGAGGTAAGGTCTGCGTACACTCTATTTCAGTGGTGGAGTCAGAATTTTTACTAAGAAGTTTAAAAATATAAAAGAAGTAAACACGCGAAGAAGTGAAAGGGGGTTAAACATCTACTATGTAATTTTCCATCGGTGGGAGTTGATTGGCCCTACGTGGCTCTGCCCCTACTCTACGGTCCCAGGCCTTACTTGTGGGATTACACTGGGTATGTTGTTGTTGTTGTTGTATGTTTGACTGAGCAAGGAGTTCTCTGTAAAAACGACTTTGGAACTTAGCAATAGTGACCTTATAAGATTTAGTCTCATGTGCTATTAACTGAGTTTTGAATTAGATATTTGTACACATTTAGTGGTTTTTAGATGCATATATAAGGTTTGGCCAAAGCTACTCATCCGCCCCTGATCTACGTGCCATAACATATAACATTTCCATGATTATAAGGGCATGTAACTAAGTGTAAAATGAGAAGTTTTAAGTTAAAAGTGTTTTCAAATACAAAGTTGTCTTATTTTTTTATGGAACAGACTATAAATGAAAGAGTGATATAGAATGGAATAAAGGGAGTGTTGCATTAACTCTGTATCCACCATTGGCGGTGTTGTATGTTTATGTTTTGAAGGTTGAGAAAGGTGGTGAAGATGCATTCTTTGTGAGCAGTGATAATGGGGAAGTGATTGTTGTTGCTGATGGTGTTTCCGGGTGAGATGCTTTATTATGGTTTCTTTTAAAGATGCTTCCTCAGTTTGCAAAAGCATGTCATTCTGTTTATCAATAACTCTTTGGCGTAATTTTCGTGAACATATATATGTTAAACTATCTTTAACTATGAAGACTTGTGGTTCATATTAACTTCATGTAATTTTTAAATGTGTAGAACTTTAAGGAATCAATTTTCAGTAGTATACAAAAAATTATATGCCATGACTTTCTTTCTATGATCACGTATTTGTGTTGGGAACAAAGGAAGTATGAACTTTGTAGTCAATGCTAGTCTGGCCTTCAACCTCACAAGTAAAGTCGGACATGCGACGGCTACAGCCTACATGTATTGTTTCTGGTGTTTTCAACTCCTATATACCTGTGATTTTTGAGGTTTAGAACTAACTGAGATCCCATTTGGAGATGTCTATAATCACATGCATCCACCACAATAAATCAACATATGAGTGCAACTTCCAAGTCGTATTCGCCAAGTAGAAACTCTCATCTCAGATGAGGCAAGAAAATTGAGCACGATATTAGATTTACACTCCCAGAGTAATCAATCAACTATGCCTCAAAATCTAAACTAATTAGAAACAAGCTTATATCTGCTTTAAGGCAGAATCGATTGCAGGACCTTATTTTGAGTTCTTTTCTTCTGTACTTTCTGGAGGGGAAAATTTTGGGAAAGGTCCATACTAAGAGCTCAATCACGTTAAGAAAAATTATCTCTAGATTTTTTGAAAGTTGCAAAGTGTTATCATTTTTCGGAAGTTACCGGAATAAGAAAAATTATCTCTCTCGGTTGCACTTGTTCGGTAACTTATTCGATATATATAAGGTGCACCTCCTAATAGCGCCACATATAAGGATGAACATTAAAATACAGTATTACTTAAGTTGAATCTTCTAAATGATACCATCAGAATTCTGTCTATTTTCGTATAGAGACTGAAACTACTACTCAACTGGAGTAACAACACCAGAGCAACCTGCTGCATGAATTTTTTTGAAGTTGAACCCCTCTACCTGGTATATGTCTATAAGCCATCAGAATCCTGCTGCATAAAAATCTTATTTCAACTTCTGAGTGGTATATTTGTGGGGATTGAAATTCTGTCTATTAATTTAAAATTACATACACGTATACAAAACTAGTGCATAGACGAGGTTCTCTAGAGAGGATTATGCAGTGAAAGGATAATAACTAACACTCAGGACTAACCTTATCAGCTAATAAGGAACTATTATTATTCCGACTGTTATGCTGCTTACACTCAGCAGTCAACAAATTGAAGCTCTTAGATCAGTTGAAGTGCAGAACTAAAATAGCCACAAAGTCCACTGGCATTATCTCCAAAATGACAATTTTTTGATCCTGAATGTTTGCGGCTCAAAGTTGCATTAATATCTAACATATATTTTATTCCCTCAAATGTTCTTTGCAGTTGGGCTGAAAAAAATGTGGATCCTGCATTGTTCTCCAGAGAATTGGTGGCTAACGTTTCTTCATTGGTGGGGAATGTGGAGGTACCAACATTTTGAAGACATATCATCCTGATTCTAATATTAGTTTCAGGCGTCACGTCACATTGAACAACAGTGACCCGTGTTTCCGTTTAAGTAATAACCTAGTTTTAATCAATTGTTATGGATTCTTCGTTGAGACATTCTGGTTTACTAAATTTGCCAGGTCAATGGTGATCCTCGGATTCTCATAAAGGGAGCCCATGCTGCTACATCATCTATTGGTTCAGCTACGGTGTAGGTTCCCTTTTATCTTCAGCGCTATTGTTCTTGAGCACTCATAGTCACCCAGATTGAGGAACTTGATAATTATCATTGAATGTGGCTTTCTATGTGGAAGATAGAATTGTTTCTGTATTCGAGAACGGAATTTTGAAGATAGCCAATGTTGGGGATTGTGGACTACGGGTTATTCGTAAAGGTGCAAACTCATATTTTTCTTTTGTGTGACTTAAAGGTTCAATTTCATCTGATGTCATAACTGCCTATTTGGGTGCAGGTCAGATGATTTTCTCCACATTTCCACTCGAACACTATTTTGACTGCCCATACCAGTTGAGCTCAGAGGCTGTTACTCAAACATACCTTGATGCCATAGTATGGAATGTTATATACGGTGAATCATATTACACTTACCCTTTCGAGTAAAATGAACATGGTTCTATTTTTCTTCCTTATCATTATTGGTATTTGGTTAGGTAAAGAGGATAAACTTTATAATCTTTTCTCAGCTGTCAAATTTTACACAAAAAGCTTTGACCTCCTTGATCTTCTAGTAACAGAATCCAGACTAATTTGGATAAGAGCTAATTAAATTTTACTCTTTTCCCGGTCACCTGATGGAGACTCTAATGTGCACTTTGGTATCGTTAGAGATCTTGTTACTTGTCATCCAGTAATCCTACATGTCCTAGGGAGTCTTTTCTGTCGCCTCACCACATAAATTTTGTGATGTTGTATTTGACTGCTAGGGTAAACGCGCTCTTTGTCTCGTCTTTGTGTTTTTTTTTTTCACAGGTTAGCACGGTGAACTTGCAAGTAGGAGATACAATCATAATGGGCTCAGATGGCCTGTTTGATAATATTTTCGATCAAGAGATTGTTTCAGTTGTGACCACAAATGATGATGTCTCTAATGCTGGTACTTGTTTTCTACTTAATCTAATTTCTGCTTGGAAACAGTAGACTCATTTCTGTGGTATTCTTAGTCGTTTGGTATCAATGTTAGCAAAGGCATTAGCTGATTTGGCGCACAATCATTCTGTGGATACCAAATTTGACTCCCCCTTTTCACTGGAGGCTAGAGCAAGGGTAATTTTTCAGTCTGATTCAATATATATAAATTGTCCACAAAAGCCTCGTCTATCACGGTATAAGATGATACTTGTTTATAGCATTACTTTTACTAACAGGGATTTGATGTTCCTTGGTGGAAGAAAGTATTTGGAATGAAGTTAACAGGCATGACTAGCAAGAACGCTTTTCGCTTCTTTTTATGTTATTTTCTTGATGACATGTGCCTGACAAGGTTTCTTTTCCGTGTAACCTTGAACAGGAGGAAAACTCGATGATATTACAGTCATTGTTGGAAAAGTGAAAAGCACGTGAGCAAGCTGGCCTGAACACCACTGATATTTTCAACAACAAAAAAAAGGTCGTGAACAAGTCATATATCTTTGGTGCCAACACTTCGGCAGCATCCCCTCTTCTGAATCTTTGGGCAATCGAATGGTGTTTTAAACTACGAGTTGAAGGATGAGGTAAGACGAGAAAAACTTCAAACTACACTCAATCATTGTTTGTGTATTGTGTTATTTCAAGATACCTTGTGGATACACCAAACATTTAAGAGGCAAAATTTTATTATATCACAGTTTCTTTTTTCTTTTCAATTGCTGTATGTTTATTGTATATGCTTATTGAAGCCTTTTACAACAAAGGGTATATATTTTTCGGGAATGAAATTTCAATATATTACTATACATTTTTTGTCTCTCTACCTTCAAGGTATGCGCGTACACAGTACATCTATAGTCCCTAGACCTTACTTTTTGGGATTACACTGGTACGTTGTTGTTTTACTAATACAATTTTCCTGTGCTTACACTGCCAATGTATTAATCTGTATTACATAGCAGCACCTTGGTTCACTAGTTAGGATTCTCATTGTATATTTGTGGATTATGTCCCATCTACTGGTTATTGCTTTCATCTTTTCAATAATTTAACTTCCTGTAATGTGTATCTCCTTTGTCTTTGTGCTGTGCAAATGACATATTCAGCATAATGCTATCATTTCTTTAAAACCAATTAATTTGTTCTTTCCGCTGTATAGATAGATAATACATTAACAACACATGCCTCAGCTAATTCCACGAGATACATGCTACCCCTCATTAACATAGGCACCAAATTACTCTACATGCCAAAAAAGGGACAGATAAAAAGAAGTTTTGCCTCTGCTGAAATTAGAATTGAACAAAATAACATTTAGGGACATAATTTTTTCTTCCAAAGTTATCCTTGTTTTAGTATATGGAGTTTACACCATAAAAGGTCATTTCTTTCTCCAAACTAAAAATGTCACCTATTTTGAGACTGTTGAATAACATATGAAGTAAATTTACCATGTCAATAAATTAGGATAAATTATAAACTCCCTCCATTCATCTTTACTTGTTCATTATTGTTGTGAATCAAGTAGACTTTGTATGGACTTATGTGTTAGAAGTGGTGAATGGGGCTGATTTAGATGGGATTATTGGGGCCGATAAAATATTAGAGAGTTTTATTTGGGATTCAGGCCCAATTGTCAATCAGTTAAATATGAATAGGGATTAGACAGAAGAGTTATGTGTATTGTGAAGAAACAGTCCTCTCATCTTCTTTCTAGAGTCTTAACTTCTCATCCCCATTCTTATCTCTATCTTTTAGTTACTTCTTGTTTCGGTACTTTTCTTTGTAATTCAAGTGCTCCTGGATCCATGGTGCTTGCAGTCAACATTGTACCATCATATGAACATTTTAAAGCTGCCCCATCAACAACTACAATTGACCTACAGTACTCCCAACCTCTAATACATGCTTCTAATGCAACAAATCCATATAAGAATTTATCACATTCCCTCCTTTCTAATTTCAAAATCGATCCAGGATATGTTTGCTCCAATATGTATAAATGACTTGAAAGTTTTTTGAGTTGTTTCAATTAATTATATAATTAGATATCTGAACATTATAAAACAACAAATATATCAATTGTACACAAAAGGATATTAATTGGATACAGAAAGGATACTAATCGAATACAAACTGGAATACCAATTAAACTTAAATTACACACAGAATGGATATAGAAAGATACCAAATGGATAATGTGAATTCATTCTGTAAACAAACTGCATCCTAGAAACTTTCATTTGTACAATTTACAACATTTCAGTTCATAAAATTAACTACATAATTCAGATCGTAAATTACCTGGTAGTTTGGCATATGAATCGGTCGGATCTCTGTGCAACAATTTTATCGCTTCTTTTTTAGATCTTAACACCTGCATGTATGTCAGGGCGACATCATGCACTTTCAACATGTCTTTCCATACATCTTTTGGAGTGTATATGATACATGAATCAATAAACTTATCCATTATTAAAACAGCTACAACGACAGTTATTCCCTGACGCCTTGCATACACTGTATCTCTAACAGAACATGTGTGTTCATCATTGTACTTTTTGATTTTGAATATCTTTGATTTATTTAAACATGATGATTTCATCATCCAAGAACAATTATCAGCAGGACACTTCAGGTAATAATTATTTCACTAATAAGAAAAATACATTAAAAATTTATATACCAAATTCACTCAAAAATAAATTCACATAAATCAATCAAATAAATCTTTACCAAGATGAATTAGAATGAGATACATGAAAACTGAATTTTTCGACAACTCCAAAATGTTTAATCACCTTCATTAGTATTTCTTTATTCTTGTAAATAATCTGATTCTCAGCTACATGTTAGAATGATCACTTATTACATCATTCTCTTCATCAGTATTTTCATCGACATCTTCGTCTAAATTCACTCCTATTAAGCGAATGAAATTGTTGGAGTATAAATCAATGTTAGTTTGTGATGTCTCCTATCCGAAACAACTATATAATCTTGATTATACATTTCAAAAAATTTCAAAGTGATGCACAATGGATATTTCGTAAAGAAATCTAAATTAGCTTTCTTTTGATCTAAAAAAACTCTCACGCCAACATCATTGTGAATACTAACAGGTGGATACCTATCACTAACAATATATTTTATATAGTGGTCTAGTAAGTGCGATAACATCGCAACTTAATATATGTGTTAATATAAACAATATTTAGATAAAATATATAGTTAGTGATAGGTGTTCACCTGTTAGTATTCACAATGATGTTAGTGTGAGAGTTTTTTTAGATCAAAAGAAAATTAATTTAAATATCTTTACGAAATATTCATTATGCATCACTTTGAAATTTTTTGAAATGTATAATCAAGATTCTATAGTCGTTTCGGATAGGAGACATTCTGGAGTTAGTATAACACAAACTAACATTGATTTATACTCCAATAATTCCATTCGCTTGATAGGAGTGAATTTAGACGGAGATGTCGATGAAGAGAATGATGTAATAAGTGATTATTCTAACTTATTTGTAGCTGAGTATCAGATTTACAAGAATAAAGAAATATTTATGGTGGTGATGAAACATCTTGGAAATGTCGAAAAATTCACTTTTCATGTATCTCGTTCTAATTCATCTTGGAAATGAGTTATTTGATTGTTTTAACGTGTATTTATTTTTGAGTGAATTTGGTATATAAATTTTAATGTATCTTTTCTTATTTGTGAAACAATCATTACCTGAAGTGTCCCGCTGATAATTGTTCCTGGAAGATGAGATCATCATGTTTGAATAAATCAAAGTTATTCAAAATCAGAAAGTACAGTGCTGAACACACATGTTCTGTTAGAGATAGAGTGTATGCAAGGCATCAGGGAATAACTGACGTTGTAGTTGTTTTAATAATAATGGATAAGTTTATTGATTCATCTATCATATACACTCCAAAAGATGTAGCGGAAAACATGTTGAAAGTGCATGATGTTGCCCTGACATACATGCAGGTGTGGAGAGCTAAAAAAATGATAAAATTGTTTCACATAGATCCGGCCGATTCAGATGCCAAACTATCAGATAATTTACGATCTAAATTATGTAGTTAATTTTATGAACTGAAATGTTGTAAATTGTACAAATGAAAATTTTTAGCATGCAGTTTGTTTACATTATGAATTCACATTATCCATTATGTGTGTAATTTAAGTTTAATTGGTATCGAGTTTGTATTCGATTAGTATTCTTTTTGTGTTCAATTGATATCCTTTTGTGTACAATTGATATATTTGTTGTTTTATAATGTTCAGATATCTAATTATATAATTAATTGAAACAATTCACTATATATATTGGAGCAAACATATCCTGGATCGATTTTGAAATTAGAAATGAGGAAATATGATAAATTCTTATATGCATTAGAAGTAGGAGTATTGTAGGCCAATTGTAGTTGTTGATGGGGCAGCTTTAAAAGGTTCATATGGTGATACAATGTTAACTGCAAGCACCATGGATTCAGGAGGTATTTGTTGATCCCATATATTTTTATACTTATACCCTATAATAAAATATGATATAAGGTATGTTTTCAATTTGTATGACGTTTTTTTAAATAATGCATCAGGTCATATACTTTCACTGGCTTATGCGATAGTGGATTCTGAGAATGATGCTTCATGGATCTGGTTCTTTGAACAGTTTAGGAAAGCATATGAAGTAAGAGAAAACATGTGTTTTATGTCAGATCGAAATGAGAGAATATGAAAAGGAACTGCGAGAGTATGTCCCGAATCAGAATATTTTGCTTACATATGACACCTATGTTGTAATGTATTGAAGAACTTCAGTAGGAATACTGAAGATTGAAGAAGTTATTTTTTACAATGACAAAGGCTTATACAAAACAACAGTTTAAGGCGATTATGAGCAGAATAAACCAGATAGATTGAAAATATATTTTAAAAAATTGTATACAATTTGATTCTGTGATATCTAAAGAAAAAAAATTGCTTTATATATACCTGTCACGCCTAGTGGAAGCACTTTTTAAAATTCATTTGTCAAAGTCATCGGTCAACTCAGCTGCAAGCTCAAACCCATTATGACTTTCAACTCAGCTGCAACCTTAACCTCAAACAGCATCAATATGAATGTATTCAACCATTGAAACAGAAGGCTGATCCATTGAAGCTTTATTAGATTGTTCAACATTTTGACGGGCATCATTCTAATGTATGATATAATATAAAATTCAATCATAAAGTAGTGTGAAAAAAATATATCATACGAATATTATGCAAGAAATAATACAAGATTTAAAACAACATTAATAAACACACATTGATGTTGCCTTTCACAGATTTAATAACTAGATTAAACTACATAAAAGTTGAACCAATTGTTTCATACATTATTAATACATGTTAAGTCATTCAATATTTATACAATTTTAATATATATAATTAATACATGTTAAGTCATTCAATATTTATATAATTTTAATATATATATATATATATATATATATATATATATATATATATATCAAACAAACAAACTGGAATAAACATGTAAAAAATTTAGTCATACAAAGTTCATACACAAATCACACAATGATAAAATAACTGTTTTAGTTTTTAACTTTGTAAAACTCTTTAATGCAATATAATACTTGTTGGTGTTTTCACAGAAGTAATAGTAAAATTGAACAACATAAAAGTTGAACCAAATTACTTTATACATTATTAATACACGCTAAGTCATTCAATATTTATACAATTTCAACACCTATATCAAACAAAAAAAATTGCAAAAAAAACATGTATAATATTTGATCATACACAGTTCATACACAAATCACACATTGATCTAACAATTGTTTTTAGTTTTTTACTTCGTAAAATTCTTTAATGTATCATAATACATGTTGGTGTGTAGTTGATGTTGGTTGACCTCTTGACGACCTAATCTCCTCAGCTTTGTCGATTTATCGACATATGTTTTCATTTCGACCATGTGCTTGTCAACTTTATCAATAGATGTAATAACATGCGTTAAAACATTAAAATATTATAGAAAAAGAATTATTAATAATTAATTTAAAAGAAAATGAAGAATAACATTATCTTTTAATTGTTTCAACTCCACCCTAGCCTGTCATTGAACATTAACATATTGGATAAGTAATTTGTAATATGTTTAAAAAGGTATTTAATCACAATATTTTATTGTATACCTCTTCAATCTCTACATTCAACTCTAAATACTTTTGGTCAACGTCAACACCATGATTTTCTGATGTTCCTTGATCGTATGTATCATGGTTACTTGAAGATTGATTTAAAATATATTGATCCATGACATTTAACTTTTCTACTATTTTTCTGAATTTATGCTGTAATTAAAAAAATATGTGAGAATTATAACATATAGAAAAAAGGTTAATGATTTATATTTACTAAAATAATAATAACTAAAATATGACCTGATTGTCTTGTGTTCTGAAAATCGTATCCTTCAAGTCATCGAAAAAGATAATGTCATTCGTCGACTTTCAGTTAAGAATATGCGGTGTCCGATTTGAAGCACGAACCACAACTGTGTTGTTAAAGGGATAACAACACTCATAAAACCAGAATTGTATAGTTATATGAAATTGACTGAATTGAAATGACGTAGGATTGTTCAGCAACTTATGACTGCAAGCTGTAAGAGTTAGTTTAAAACATTCATTGCCCCATGAAAAGTTGACGTAATGACCAGACTCAATCAAATTAAAATACAACTTGGGAATGGTTATTTTAGATGCCTCCGAACCAGTTAAAAAAGAGGCAATAAAATACAGAATATCGATTCTGAAGAGGTCATCATCCTCAAAAAAATTATCCAGTTTAAACTGTGGAAAAAGTCTGATTTAGGGACTTTGTTCTTTTTCCAAAAAATTCTAGGATAAGTTTATTAGGAATAGACGGACCCGAAAAAAATAGAAGGTGGACCACATTTGAGCCCAGTAATCGCTGCGAATTTCTTTATTTCAAAATGTAATGTTATACCATTTATTTTAACAACATGTCATCTCTGACATTTTCAGATTCAAGAAAAATAAATATCGTAATAGTTGACATTGAATCTTTATGTTGTGCAATTCATAAAATATACCAAAAGAAGTTTGTTTCAAAAATTGTTGAAACCTCTCTTGTTCGAGAAAAGTCAATAGATCACCAAAAGCATTCATGTTTGTACATGAAGACCAATATGTGGATACTTTCTTTGCTATAAAATTTTTAATAAGAAATTAACACATATTTCATACAAAATACAATAAAATTTTATTCATGGAGTAACTACATTTTGACATTATTTATAATTACATTCGCATATAAATTAAATCAAAATTCATATAAAAAATACATATAATGGTATGTTCATACACTTATTATTCATGTTTCATGCATATGCATATCAAATTGCATTCAAAATTTATACAAAAAAATTAGTTGAGCATTTCATACATTTTGCACACCAAACAAATAATTCATCAAATAAACAGAATAATTAATATTACAAACACAACAAAATGTGAATACATAATTCATACCAATACTATTTAAAATTTATACACAATATCGTAGTTATATAATTCATACAATCTGCATACCAATTTAATATTAATAGTATACAAAAAAAGTAAGATACAAAATCACTAATGTTGATACACAATTGATACCAATAATATTCAAAAATTATACAAACATACTAGTTAAACCCCATACCATTTGCACATCAATATAATAATTCATCATATACACATAATTAAAGGACAAATACACCAATGTTAATAGACAATTCATACAATTTTAATACACTGACTATCAAAATTCATACACTATCAATTAATCAATCAACTCACACACATACACATTTTATCAATTTTCAAATAATTTTGACTAATGTGACAACAAATTAAATATATGACTTACCCTAGCAATTTTTTTGTCTTTTCTAACTGTTGGTATCTCTGATTCATTGTTTTTTGCTGAGTTCCTTGTTGATGGTCTTGAAGATTTAGAAGATTGAGCAACATCGACATGTATCGATTTTTTTATTTTTCTCTTTTTTGTAACATTAATAAATTCAGAATCAGAGTCAGAAGGGGTTTCAACAATTTTCTCCTTCCTCTTCTTTCCCTTCTGATTTGCCGGAGTCCCTCTTTTGTTAGCTTGAGATTTTTTATCTTTTTGAACATTGAATTGAGAACCACCTGTGGAAATAAATCTTGGCAGCAATTAATTTTGCAGCCATACTTGTTGAAATTACTAGCCACAAATGTGAAAATTGGTAGCCACCAATGTGAAAGTTGGTAGCCACATTTGTGGAAGTAGGTAGTCAAAGTTTGGTATAAGTTTGGTATTAGTTTGGTAGAGTTAGGCAGCCAATTTTTTTGTTGAAATTGGCTATCACATTATGTCATTAATGATGTAAACAAGTGTTCAAAAAACTCTATAAATAGAGTAGTAATTGAACACTTGAAGATACACCAAAATAGAGAAGCAATAGAGAGTAGAGAGAGTAATCCACAAACTACTTCTTAGTTTGTGAGAAAATAGTGTGCAAATAATATTATTGTGAGTTGTAAGAAATAAAAGAGTGTTGAGTAGTAGTCTTTTGACACTACCAAGTTTTTCATCAATATTATTGTATTACTTATTCGGGTATCATATTTACCCATTTTAATATTTGGTGTCGTTGTTACTCTCTTCCTATTGCTATTTAGTTTGGACATTATCCTGGGTGTGATTATCATTTTGTCCAACAACGTGGTATCAAAGCCATGACAAATAATAGTCCGTTGTCCTTTCAATACCCCCGTCTCACAAGAGAAAATTATGAAAAATGGTGTCTACGAATGAAAGCTATTCTTGGCTCTCAAGATGTTTGGGATATTGTAGACAAAGGGTATACAAAACCCGTAAATGAGGAAACTTTGCCCTCAAATGAAAAGGAGGTCTTGTTAAAGACAAGAAAGAAAGATCAACAGGCCCTCACTCTTATCCATCAATGTTTGGATGATGGCATGTTTGAGAAGGTGGCTGATGCAACCACCTCAAAAGAGGCGTGGGAGATTTTACAAAATTCTCTCCAAGGAGTTGATAAAGTAAAGAAGATAAAACTTCAAACTCTAAGGGCTGAGTTTGAAGTTTTAAAAATGAAAGAATCCGAATCCATTTCGGATTTCTGCTCAAGATTGATTGCTGTTGTAAATCAACTAAGAAGATACGGAGAGAAAGTAGATGATGTGCGTGTGGTAGAAAAGATCCTTCATTCTTTAACACCTAAATTTGATTATGTGGTGTATGCTATTGAGGAGTCTAAAGATCTAGACTCTATGACGGTAGAACAATTGGAAGGTTCTTTACTAGCCCATGAAGAGAAAATGTAAAGGAGAAAAGAAGAGCCACTAGAGCAGCTTCTTAAAACTCATGCATCCTTCAAAGGATTTGAAAGTGAGAAAAGTTACAAAGGAAATGGACAATGGAGAGGCCGTGGAGGCCGTGGAGGTCGTGGAAGAGGAAGAAGTTACACCAATTATTTCAACAATGAAGATAAAGGTCACCAGTCAATCAGAGGTCGTGGTCGTGGTCAACGAGGAGGCAGAGGACGTGGAGCCTATCAAGGTACAAATGAAATAAGGTATGACAAATCTAAAATTGAGTGTTATAACTGTCATAAAATGGGACATTACTCTTGGGAATGTCGTAGTAATGTTGAAGAGAAAGTTAATCTTGTTGACAACAACAAAGATAAAGATGAGTCAACACTGTTATTAACACTCAAAGAAGAAGATAAAGATGATTGCAGCTCATGGTATCTTGACAATGGAGCAAGCAATCATATGTGTGGCCAGAAAGATAAATTTGTGGAGATAAAGAAGACCGTGAAAGGTAATGTGTCTTTTGGCGATACCTCAAAGATCCAAATTGAAGGGATAGGTACGATTCTGATATCCTGTAAAGATGGTGGTCATAAATTGATTACCAATGTTTATTATGTGCCAAAATTGAAAAGTAATATTTTGAGTTTGGGTCAACTTCTTGAAAAAGGATATGATATTCATATGAAAAATATGCATCTTTGGCTAAGAGATTCAAGTAACAACTTAATTGCTAAAGTTCATATGGCAAAGAATAGGTTGTTTCCTTTGAATCTTCAAACTATCTATGCAAAGTGTTTGAAGGCTAATGTGCAAGATGACTCATGGTGTTGGCATATGAGATTTGGGCACTTGAACTTTGAAGCGCTCAAATCAATGGGAGACAAGAACATGGTTGATGGGATACCGCCAAACAACCATCCAAATCAATTGTGTGAAGCTTGTCTTCTTGGAAAACATGCAAGGAGGAGTTTCCCAAAGGAGACTACATCAAGAACAAGTAAGCCACTCCAACTTGTTCACACCGATGTTTGTGGTCCAATTGATTCACCTTCTTTTGGTAAAAGAAAATATTTCTTGCTCTTTATTGATGATTTCAGTAGAAAGACTTGGGTATACTTCTTGAAGCAAAAATCTGAAGTTTTTGTTGCCTTTAAAAATTTCAAAGCACTTGTAGAAAAAGAAAGTGGCTATGAAATAAAAGCATTAAGGTCTGATAGAGGAGGCGAATTCACTTCAAAAGAATTTAATGACTTTTGTCAATCTCATGGAATTCGTCGCCCTCTAACGGTACCTTACTCGCCACAACAAAATGGAGTTGCAGAAAGAAAGAATAGAACAATTCTTAATATGGCTAGATGTATGTTGAAAGCTAAACATCTACCAAAAGAATTTTGGGCCGAGGCTGTTTCTTGTGCAGTTTATTTGAGCAACAGGTCTCCAACAAAAAATGTACGAGATCAAACACCTCAAGAAGCATGGAGCGGAAGAAAGCCAACTGTTAAGCACTTGAGAATCTTTGGGAGCATAGCATATGCTCATGTTCCACATCAAGGGAGAGCTAAACTTGACAATCGGAGTGTCAAGTATGTGTTTGTTGGCTATGACGCAAGTTCAAAAGGCTACAAATTGTACAATCCAAGCAATAACAAGGTGGTGGTGAGTCGTGATGTTGAATTTGATGAAGAAGCATCATGGAATTGGGAGGCTCCAGAAAAAAAAACATATAATTTTCTTCCATACTTCGGAGATGAAGAAGAACAGGAGACCATGGCACAGGATGCAACCCCGCCTCCTTCACCAGCAAATATTGCATCTCCATCTTCTCAAGAGAGTTCAAGTGAAAGACCACATAGGATGAGGAACATTCAAGAACTCTATGATGACACAGAAGAAATTACTAATTTTGATTTTTTATGTTGTCTTTTTGCTGATAGTGAACCAATGAATTTTGATGAAGCTGTTACTGACAAAAGGTGGAGAAAAGCCATGGAGGAAGAGATCCAATCAATAGAGAAGAACAACACTTGGGAGTTGACAACTCTTCCAAAGGACCATCGAGCAATTGGAGTCAAATGGGTATACAAGATGAAGAAAAATGCCCATGGAGAAGTAGAAAGATACAAGGCAAGACTTGTGGCTAAAGGCTACAAACAAAGGCATGGCATCGACTATGAAGAAGTTTATGCGCCTGTTGCCCGCATGGAGACAATCCGTCTATTGATCTCTTTAGCGGCGCAAATGAAGTGGAAGATCCATCAACTAGATGTCAAATTGGCATTCTTGAATGGATATCTTGAAGAAGAAGTCTATGTTGAGCAACCATTGGGTTTTGTGGTTAAAAATCATGAAGATAAGGTGTTGAGGTTGAAGAAAGCCTTATATGGGTTGAAGCAAGCTCCACGAGCTTGGAATAGTCGCATTGACAAATACTTTCAAGACAATGGGTTTACTCGTTGTCTCCATGAATATGCTCTTTATATTAAAGTTCATACTAATGGAGATATTCTGCTTGTTTGTCTTTATGTTGATGATCTCATTCTAACGGGTAACAACCCAGTTTTATTTGAAGCTTTCAAGAAAGCTATGTCCCTTGAGTTTGACATGACAGACATAGGGCTCATGTCATATTACTTGGGCCTAGAAGTCAAGCAAATGGAGGAAGGCATCTTCATATCTCAAGAAAGCTATACAAAGGAGATTTTGAAGAAGTTCAACATGTTTGATTGCAACCCTGTGAACACCCCAATGGAAAGTGGAACAAAATTGTCAAAATTTGATGATGGAGAAGAAGTGGATTCCACTTTGTTCAAAAGTCTCGTAGGAAGTCTGAGGTACTTGACATGTACGAGACCAGATATAGTCTTTGCAGTTGGAGTAGTAAGTCGATTCATGGAAGCTCCTACCTCCACTCACTTGAAGGTCGCTAAAAGAATTCTTCGCTACCTAAAAGGTACAATCGACCTTGGGCTATTTTATTCTTCTTCCGATAATTTTAATCTTGTGGGATATTGTGATAGTGATTATGCGGGAGATGTTGATGATAGAAAAAGCACATCTGGTTTTGTGTTTTTCTTGGGTGATTGTGTTATTTCTTGGAGTTCAAAGAAACAATCAATTGTTACTCTCTCGACTTGTGAAGCTGAATATGTGGCAGCGACATCATGTACATGTCATGCTATTTGGTTGAGACGGTTATTGAAGGAACTCAATTTGTCACAAATTGAAGCCACAATGATTTGTGTTGATAACAAATCTGCGCAAGCACTAGCAAAGAATCCAGTGTATCATGATCGAAGCAAGCACATAGACACAAGGTATCACTTTATCCGAGAATGCATTACCAAGAAAGAGGTAGAGCTCAAGTATGTGAAATCTCATGATCAAGTTGCGGATATTTTTACAAAGCCTCTCAAGTTTGAAGATTTTCAGAGATTGAGATCAAGCCTTGGAGTAAAGAAGAAAAATCAAAATTAAGGGAGAGATTTGTGGAAATAAATCTTGGCAGCAATTAATTTTGCAGCCATACTTGTTGAAATTACTAGCCACAAATGTGAAAATTGGTAGCCACCAATGTGAAAGTTGGTAGCCACATTTGTGGAAGTAGGTAGTCAAAGTTTGGTATAAGTTTGGTATTAGTTTGGTAGAGTTAGGCAGCCAATTTTTTTGTTGAAATTGGCTATCACATTATGTCATTAATGATGTAAACAAGTGTTCAAAAAACTCTATAAATAGAGTAGTAATTGAACACTTGAAGATACACCAAAATAGAGAAGCAATAGAGAGTAGAGAGAGTAATCCACAAACTACTTCTTAGTTTGTGAGAAAATAGTGTGCAAATAATATTATTGTGAGTTGTAAGAAATAAAAGAGTGTTGAGTAGTAGTCTTTTGACACTACCAAGTTTTTCATCAATATTATTGTATTACTTATTCGGGTATCATATTTACCCATTTTAATATTTGGTGTCGTTGTTACTCTCTTCCTATTGCTATTTAGTTTGGACATTATCCTGGGTGTGATTATCATTTTGTCCAACACCACCCATCGTCGGCGTCGAATTTTCAACAGTTTCACACGGTGAAATTTGAGTTAATATATTGAACGATGGGACATGAACTTCATCAGATGAAGTCCCTTTAACAAATTTAGAACTTTTACGAGGCGTGAATTTCTTCGACATGGGTTATGTGAAAGAGAGGATGAACAGTTTTGGATGTTTGGCAGTGGAATGCTGGGGAAGATTGCATTGGGTGGTTATGTGTGTCATAGTGAGTGTGGTAGAGTGTATACTTTGATTAACCTGTGAGGGAGGGGGCTGGATTAGGGTATGGGGTGATTTAGTTGTAACGGTAAAAAAGGAAATATAATCAATATAAATCCCTAAAAATAAGTAACTGATAATATCGTGTAACTATAAATAATTAAAAAAATAAAATAAAAAATTAAAAGAGACCGTTTTAAAAAAGGAACCGTTTTAAAAGGGAACTATAGTTAAACAACTTTAACCATAAATAATTAATAAATGATTAAAAAGATAAAACTAAAAATTAAAAGAGACCGTTTTAAAAAGAGAATCGTTTTTAAAAAAGGAACTGTGATTAAACTAATTAACTTTAATCATAAATAATCAATTAAATAAAAAATTAATTGATTAAACATTTTTTACATCAAATTAGAATTGATTTTTCAATAAATTTAATTTTAAATAGTATGTTATAACACGTAAATAATCTGTTATAAGTAAGAATTTTAAAAAAATATATTTATAACTCATAATATATAGCTTAAATGTAGGTATGGTGTGATTTTTATCATGGGAAAATTTTCAAAATGTCAATATTTTGACATTTAATAGAACTCATTGTCAATACTTTTAATATTTAGTAAAAATGTCAAAAAAGAAACAATTGTTAAAAATAGAAAGGAGAAATTAAGGGGAGAGAAAAATATTAAAAAGAAACAATTGCTTAAAAGTCTTATCCTTTACAAAAATTCAAAAACAAAGAACTAATTGACAATTTATCAAAATACACCAACTTTCATCTCTTGTTTTTTCTTTCACTATGTTCTAAAAAACACGCGTATCACCATTGTTCTAAAAATTCAATATTCAATTTTCTTATTTTTTTTTTCTAAACACGTTTATTTACCACACATTATCATATTTGAAGCAGTTTATTCTACTACGGCATCATTTTGACGTTATAAATTATAATTTATCTTTAAAAATGTCTGAAATTTTATGAAGTTATTTGGCTATCATGTTAAGGTTATGAAGTTTATGTATCTCCTTTTAAGAAATTTTTCAGTATTGAGAATACAATACTCATGTATTCATGATATAGGTATTCATCCATCTTACATATGTATTTTATTTTGCTTATTTTCAATATCACTTTGTATACCAAATAATTTGTATTTAGATTTGATTTCGTATTCGTCCTAATGTATACCATAAAGTTTGTATTTAGATTTGATTTTGTATTTGTCTGAATGTATACCATAAAGTTTTATATTTATATTTTGATTTCGTATTCATTCTCAACTATAAATAGCCAAAATACAATTTATTTATGTATTCATCCTAATTGCATCAGTCAAATAGTTTTGTATTTTATTTTGCTCATTATATGTTTATACCAACTAGTTTATCTTTGATTTCGTATTCATTCACAATTTTAAATAATCAAAATACAGGTTTGTATTTAGATTATCATTTTGTAAAAACAAATTTGACTACAAACTACAGAACATTCGAAATACTTTTGCGAAATAACTAAATGCTAATGTGGATTCTACTAAATTTGAAATATAAAAACAAATCATAAAAAAAGATCGACAAAAATTATTTTAAATACTAAAAATCTGAAGTACATAAATATTTGATGAGTATGTTAACAAACTCACATAAAAATTAAAGAAAATGACGAAAAATCCTCAATACATACAATTCGAAAATTTAACATAATGTGTGATTTTGAAAACAAAATCTCGCAAAATAAATGATGAATTCAAAAATATTTTTATCAATTGAGAGATTTCTTGATTAATTGATAGATCTGAACAAATTGTTACGAACTTGAATAATTAGTTCTTCTTCGACAATGAGAGAGAATAATGGTGAAATTTTGATGAAAGAAAAAAAAATGAATGATGGGGATGATGAAAACTGAAAAATTGATGAAATATGAAAAATAAATTTAATGATACTAAAGCATAGAAAGAAGTGTAAATGGGTAATAGATGTAGAATTTGATTCAAAGTTGGACTGTTTTGAAAAATAATATTTGAATACAAATTACTTTCTAAAATATTGACATTTTAACATTTTCAATAATTATTTTTAATTGTAAATATTTTTACTAATTAAGTTAGGAATTGTGACTAGTTTGCTAATTTTTCCTTTTATTATCTAATCCAATTTTTGGCCCATACGACCTCTTGAAACTCCAAGAATAGAAGCTATATTGTCAAAGATTAGATTGTTTAAATCTTCACTACTCATATTGAAATTTAAATACATACATATAAAAGAAAATAAAAAGACAAAACATCCATTTTCCCAATATAATCGAATCTTCCATATAACAAGGCTCATTAAATGTTTTGCATTGGAGCTTGCATGTTTTTTTATTTTCTCTATGACGGTGAAGATGTCTGTTTTTTAAGCAAACTTTTATACTTTTATTTATTAATTAGTTTAAACAAAACACATTAATTAATTGATATTGGCATAAACAATACATTTACAAGGTTCTGATCTTGTCTACCATCTATCTTCCTCCTATGACCGTAGAGTTTGAAAAATTGTATGTAATTGTTTATTTTTACTTGTTCAAATTATGAGAAATTTTCACATATAATCACTAAAAAATAGTTTAATTATTCTCTATGGCTATAGTTTGGTAATCACAATTCGTAACTACATGTTATAGGAGGAGAGAGGCGAGTGAGATTGGGAGAGGAAGGAGAGAGGCGAGCGAAAGAGAACAGAGAGTACGAGAGAGGTGAATTGTACATGTATATCGATTAGATAATTGTATATATTATACCTAAGCATTTGTATATATGGCAAGCGAGATTGGGAGAGGGAGGGGAGAGAGAAAGATCAAGAGAGGACAGAGAGTGGGAGAGAGGTGAATTGTATATGTATACCGGTTAGATAATTGTATATTATACATATGTATTTGTATATTCTGGCGAATTATATATATATATATATATATATATATATATATATATATATATATATATATATATATATATATATATATATATATATATATACATATACAAACGTGGCTAATTATATAAATTCGAAGTCAGCCCACGTAATTAATGTATAATATTAGTCGCGATGAATAATTATGGCAAATCATAACTATGATGAGTAATTAAATAGTATAAATTTATTTAACAACATAATTTTCCAGGTAATAATGTACATTCTTTTAAGATTATATTTATAAAATTGTTTTTACGCTATAATTAGTTGTTTGAAGTGGCTTTTATTTAGTTTTCTAGGTTATCAATTTAAATTTGTTATACATAGTTATATCTTTTGTTATACGTCTCTTTAATGTAAAAACCTAATTTTATGTTATCGATTCCTGAAAGTCCTACCTTATGGTGGGGTAAAGTGCATCTAACAAATAATTTCACATTTAAAAATTAAACTCAAAATCTTTTATAACCATATATACATTGTTCTCTAAATTATTTAGTCTTAAATCACATATGAATGTGTAGTGATAGGAAGATTTTCTTATTATTATTTTGATTTTTTTTATCATCTAAAAGTATCGATATTACTAGTTTAAATTTGTACCGCGTAAAATCTAAACATCAACTAATATGAAGGTACATACGTGTACCACATGAAGTCATACTCTCGATCCTTCCCTAATACTCTCTACGTTTCACAAAGAATGACCTAGTTTGACTTGGCACGGAATTTAAGAGTATAAAGAAGACTTTTGAATCTTGTGGTCCTAAATTAAAGTTAGGTCAAATCTACAAAATTGCTCTTTGATCTTGTGGCCTTAAACATGTCACGTGAAAAGTTATTACCAAAAAAAAAATCATTCTTTTGAAACATACTAAAAACGAAAACAGGTTATTCTTTTTTAAACGAAAGAAGAAATATTTTTTTATTTTTCATAGCTCAAAATCCATCATATCTAACCAAAAAATAATTAGAGGAACTTTGATTTGGATTTTTAGAATTTTAATACTAGTAGCATATATTATAATATAATATAATAATATTAGAGTCTACTATGGAAAGAGAGCTTCTTTTCTTGGAATAGCATATTACAAGTTTGGAATCATGTGGAAAGCATTAAATGTACATCTTAAGAAACATTTGTTAATTTGATGGACCTTTTTACGGCAGGAATCTCTTAATTAGTTTTTAAAACTTTCACAAATTGTCATTATAATAAATTTAAAGAAGTGTTAAATGTTCAAAAAAAATTAGTTAAAAATTAAAATGTATTAAAATTAAAAGGATAAAAATATTTTAAAACGTAAAATAATATAGATAAAAATATCATTCTGGTCAAAAAGATTTTTTTATAAATTTAAGAGTAATGTTAAGTGACCAAAAAATATGATCAGAATTTTAATTTTTTTATAATATCTTTTAATATTTAAAATGAAATTATTTCACTTTTTAATTAAAATGTATTAAAATTAAAATAGTAAAAGGTTTAAAAAGGTAAAATAACATAGATAAAAATATCATTCTGGTCAAAAAGATTTTTCTATAAATTTAAGGGTAATACTAAATGGCCAAAAAATATGGCCAGTATTTTAAAAAAAATTATAATATCTTTTAATATTTAAAATGAAATGATTTTTTTTAACTTTTTAATTAAAATGTATTAAAGTTAAAATGGTAAAAGGTTTAAAAAGATAAAATAACATAGATAAAATATCATTCTGGTCAAATTCTGGCCAACCTTTCTAGTCAAAAGAACTTTTTCTAAATTTAATTATGATCTATAGTTATAGTTTGCATATTTACATTTAGTTATAGTTTAAGATGTCTCGTTTGTATAGTTCGCACGTTTGTATAATTCTCTGATATATTTCTACAATTCAGTTATTTTTGTCCAAATTTGAAATAACGAATTTATACAATTATAAACAACAGAAGTGTAAACAATTATACAAATTATATTATACAAATTTCCAAGTTATATAAACATGTGGATAATACAAAACTAAAAAATTGAGCCGCGTAATTATAGTTAAAAGTAAATTGGAAATTATAATTAAAGCAAACTACAGTAATGTTAACTAATATATATATATATATATATATATATATATATATATATATATGTTTGTTTATTGGTGTAATTTTTCATGCCAACAAATGTGAACATATGTTTGAAAATATAATCAATTAAATAAATAAATGATTATATATTGATTTTACTATAAATAATATCCTTTTTTATGACCCTTGTTCTATGGTAAAATCAATTTGACTTTTCTTGTTTATTTGTTTTGCAATCTTAATAGATCGGATCACATAAAAATTTATTGTACATATATAGTCTTGTTTTTTTTGTTTTTTTGTAACTATATATATTTTACTTTTTACCATCTCATAAATCTTGACCAGTCAACTCTTCTTCACGACTTCAACCACTATTTTAAGTTACTAATAACTTGTATAATATTATCTATTTTGGTGCATCCAGATATATGTATTTCGAAATATATGAGTGTTAAAATTAGGTAATTTATTCTAAATATATCATATTCAAGTGAATTCACATGTATTTAAGATAAACAATAAATCTAACTCGCGTGTCTTGCCTCTGCCCCACTGGCTCCCACTCTCATATGTATTTGGTATCCCAAATACATGTGAATCACACTAGATACATGCAGATACATACATCTAATGTGATCGTCTCCCTACCGATCTCTCTTGCCTCTTTTCTTATTTTAGCGTATCTGGTAACAGATATACGTGGATGTAAGTGTATTTTCCTCAATATATGATAAGAAACTCTTAATTCATGATAAAATACAATTTTGATAATAATACTAATAATAACAATATAGTATATGATAGTAAAGTATATCTAATTGTATAGCTTCGATCAAGAAATTAAAGACATGGTAATTAACCTAAGTTTTGTGTTTTAATTCCATGTGAATGTCTGCCAACAAACATTCACGTTGAGTCCATATATGTATCGTTAGGCATCAATTAATATTTTGCTAAAACCTAACCCTAGTTGTCCTACATAACATTTATTGCTCATTCTCTTATCTACTATTTTCTTCGTTCATTTTTACTTTCACATTTTAATTTGACACATTCATTAAGAAAATAATTATTAGTATAGATAATTTACCAAAATATTCATATCGAATGAGACTTAATATTAAGTCTTGAAAAATGATTGAAGAAGGAGAATTAATGCTGAAAATAAAATATGAAAAAATATAATTATCTTTTCTTGATATGTCAAAGTTGACAAATAAAAATGATTATCTATTTTAATGAGCGGTACGAAATAGCTAATTTTTGAAAATAGATCTTCTTCTAGAATTTAAATAATATTATAACATTTAATTACATATACTAAAGTATTTTAAAAAAAGTTATACTATCAATGTTATGTAACATATCATCGTATTTTCCGGGTTACTCACTACATTTTATTTATTATATATGCAGTTAAATATTATAGTTTTCTGATTGAGGATTTTTTTTATATTTAAACTGATAAATAATCATGTGCCATCAACCTTACACATTTAGAAATTTCAAGACTAGAGTTTTGTGCTTTGTTAAAAAAAAAAAATTGGTCCCATTGTTTTTTTTTTAGTTGTTTGATTTTGACTATTTGGCATGAGTTTTAAAAAATTAAAAAAAAATATCTAATTTTGTGATTTTAAATTAAAATATAGACTGTATCACAATAGTTAATATTGTAATTTTAAATATGTTATGTGGAAAATTAAAATTAAAAAATTGTCGAAAAATAGATGATACATTTTTTTAAAAAACAAATTAAAATAATAATAATAAGGCAAACAAATTAGGAGTAAATACATACGCAAAATGTGAACATTAAAATTACTTTTCTAAGAAATATGTCACATTTTCAATTAATAAGACCAAAATAATATATATGTAGAGATATAGATTAATTAGTAGTATTAAAATAAATTGTAAACTTATAAGTATGAGTCAAAGGAGCCAACACACCACACGTTATATAACTTATATGTAATGGCGGTGGTCAACCACTTTATTTCGATTTGATTTTCTATGATTTATGCTATCACGTACATAATTAAATCATCTGAAAATAATAATTAAATTTAAAATTTAATTTTTTATTAATTAATGTATTATTATTATTTTTTAAACATATACACATAGTTCAAGTTTGATCCATTGAATTCTATTAATTTATTGTGTTTAATCTTAGATTCATCATTGTCTAAAAGTAATTATAGGTAACTAGTTATTAAAGTTACATTAAAAATTCACACAACGATTATCCAATCTTTGTAATTGAAAAATGACCAATGTCAAGGAGTTTTAGATTTTACATGTGAGATTTGAGATATTGTCAGAAATTTTTGTTGAAGGAAGATGATGGAACGGGTCAACGGAACATATTCGATGAAGCTGTCTGACGAGTTAGAGTTTGAGTTACACTAGGACTAGACTACTTAATCCTAATTTATGTATAATTCTATACTTTGTACGACTAGGATAAGCTGTATTAGGATTCCTAGTGTAGCTAGTATATGACTCTTCTCCTATATATAGTGTAGACAGTTTCACCAAACATGTTCTTTTGACCCGTTCCATCAACTTCCTTCAACAATTTTCATATGTGGAATTTGAAAATTTTGAAACTTCAATGATAGTGCTATTTTTCAAATATGTATAAGTCTGAAGAATGACTAGTGAATGGGATGGGGGTGGGGGTGGGGATGTTTAAATTTCTACTAATGATGTTAAGACTTAATAACATGTAAAATAAGTCAAAGTTATCTATTATAATGAATTAATAACATGTTAAAATATGATGCTCATTCAATTTGGTCCCTTCTGTTTTAATTTATTTATCTTATTTTTTTTTCTAGTCTATTTTTAAAAAATTAAAAATTTCATATAGCATCTTAGAAAACACGTGATTAAATAATATATATTTTTAATTTGATACTGCAAATACAAGATTTTGTTAATTTTTAAAATTTATATCAAATTAAAATCAGATAAATAAATTGAAACAAACGAAGGAGAGAGGGTGGGAGTATTTTATTTTGTCAATGAATTGTACACACAACTATCTCCTCCTTTGTATAAATCATTATAAATAGGGTGTTTCCCAACTCATTGTCTTCCAAATTAAACTACACTTTATTCTATATTATATATAATAATATTACTATAAGTTATAATTAATTTCTCATTTTTCAAGATTACTATACTAAACCAAATTTAATGGGAGGAAGTTCATCTCCTTGTGCTTCATGCAAATTATTAAGGCGTAGATGTACAAAAGATTGTATATTTGCTCCATATTTTCCACCAAATGAACCTCACAAATTTGCCTTTGTTCACAAAGTCTTTGGTGCTAGCAATATTAGCAAAATGTTGCAGGTAATTTATTCCTTTTTTTTCCTTCATCTAATTATCATAATTTATATCGGCTAAATTTTTTATCAAAACTTATTTGTATTGATTACGCTATATAGAAATATTGTAATGTACTGTTAGAGATAAAATAACTTGTGGTCTTATACTCTTATTCTTCTGTCAAAAATAAAATAAAAAAAAGTAAAAGTCTGATCAAATCAATTGAGAATCGAGAGGGGTTAGCTCTCACCTCCGACCTCACAAAAAATAATACTAATCAAAATGGGGAGAGGGGTTTATTCAAACTCATTTCATTGGAATATTATATATTTGTATATACAAGATTAATTTTTGGTTTAATGTATATAATAGGTATTGATTTTTTTATTTATAAAAAAGCATGTATAGTGCCATTTTGAATTCTTTTTCATTAGCATTATATGTTGTGATTGTATAATGATTTTTTTAAAAAGTCTTAGTTGGTATGGTAGTATTTTTGTTACAATTTTTTTTTAAAAAAAAAAAGTTTATCAATTAACGTTTATCATAAAGATTTTCCTATAATATATTTATATTAGCTAAACTCTAAATTTATTACCTTATAAATGATTGATTTGAGTTTGTAGAAATATTGTTTACACATACTTGAATTTATAATCTATTTGTTCAACCTTCTAAAATTGGTCTAATTTTGAAAAATGTTTTTCAAAGGAAAATTATTTTGATGAAAACTAACTGTATTTGATCAATAAATTCAAAATAATTTTTTTAACAGTAATTAATTAAGTTTGGTCAAACTTTTTAAAAGTGCTTCTAGATGTATTTTTTCTCAAAAGTAGAAAATACTTTTGGTGAAAAATTATCTTTTTAGCTTCTTAATACTCTCTCCATAGAATTTTCATGGTTTCCTTTTTAAAGTTAAACTATAAAAACTTTAATTTATTATATTTTATGATATATTTTTTTATTATATTGATATGCAAACACTTATAATTTATAGTACTTTTCGTATAGTTTTGAATATCTAATTTTTTTGGGTAAACCATCAAATGTAATCTACTTTAACTTTGAAAATTAGTCAAATTAACTTTCGAAAAACATAACATAATAATTAAAAGTAAACGGAGGGAGTAACAACTTTTCCTACTCTCGAGAAGCATATATTTTCTCACACAAACTTGACCAAACACCTCTTTTTAAAAAAAATACTCCCTCCGTTCAAAAAGAATGTTCCTATTTCCTTTTTAGTTTATTTCAAAAAAAAAATGACACCTTTCCTTTTTTGGCAACACTTTAACTTTAACTTTCCACGTGACATGTTTAAGACCACAAGATTAAAGGCATTTTGGTACAGTTGACATAACTTTAATTTAGAACCACAAGATTAAAAAGTCTTCTTTCTTTTCTTAAACTCCGTTTCAAGTCAAACTAGGCCATTCTTTTTTAAACGGAGGGAGTAAACAGATATAACCTTTCAAAAATTTGGTCAAACAGACTATTAATATCGTCATATTATATGCAACATGTGTATAAGATTAATTTATTTATTTTTGGTCTTAAATCTTAATGTTATATTTTTCAGGAATTACCAATACAACAGAGAGCAGATGCAGTAAATAGTTTAGTATATGAAGCAAATGCAAGAATGAGAGATCCTGTTTATGGTTGTGTTGCTGCTATTTCTTTTTTACAAAATCAAATTTCACAATTAGAAATGCAACTTGCTATGGCCCAAGCAGAAATATTATGCATCCAAATGCAGAATAATAATAATTATAATTATAATTTGTCTGAAATTCAAATTGATAATAATTTGCAACATGAGTACATAAGCTTGTTGCAAATTATTAATAATACAAATTAATTAACTTGTTTTGTTCATTTTATTGTAACTTGTAACACAGTGTTTTGAACTTCTAACAAATTGACGAAATGTATTTTAGCCTTTTTGAGTACTAGTTAATGAAATCGATTTAAGTTTTATTTATTGACAATGTAAAATTTACCTTTTGTTAATTTTCAAATAATTTTTGGTGTACTTGAATCTTTTTTCTTTTTTTTTATCAGTAGTATTAGCGTTATTTTGTTCTTCAATTTCGACTATCATAGATATTTTTAGTATTTCGATTATTACATTATTTTATTGTTATTACTGGGTTTTTTTGTCTGTTGTATAATGCTATGCATTTCGTAATATTTCAATTTCGTTATTGCTTCCACATATGTTTCTCCTTTTTAAAATTGTTTGGCATGCTTTATGTTAGTCGGGGATCTATTGGGGAACCTCTATATCTTTATGAGGTAGATGTAAGATTTTCGTATACGTAAATCTTTTTACACCTCATTCATGATATTACACTGAATATGTTATCTTACAAGGATATATATAACATGAATAAATATAATACTTATGGAGGATAAATTAGAAACTCAATAGTTTTTTAAAAAAATCAATTGTTTTATCAAATCACTTTATTAGCACCAAAAACACCATATATATTGGCAACTAGGCCTAGCTAATTGTAGAGAGTGTATATTTGCATATATCTACTTGTATATTTATATATATACCATTTATATACAGGGGAAATGGCTTTTTAAGTCGATGTATATATATCCTCCATAAGTATTATATTTATTTGTATATTGTATATTTAGCAAATTGGTACTGTTACAAACCTAAAGTCTCAAGACCTGATCAGCACTAGAAGGAAATAAAGCGTAGAAGCCGAGTTGACATGATATACTCAATGCAGCAAATACAACCCTCAGCAGTAACATAGCATCTTAACTACTACTCTATGGCTTAAAAGAAAATGGTAAAGGAGAAACACTTTTTCAAATCTGGAAATCAAAATGAACAAGGAATGATCCATAAAGGAGTCTAATCATATTCTCATAAAAAAAAACTAGGCATGCTAAAACCAAGAATACAAATATTCAAAAGGCTGCTCGCAGAATAAAAAAATGTATCACCAAACAAAGCAAAACATTTAGAGTTCAAACTACAAAACTTAACTTTATCACGCTGTAAAGCGTGAAATTGACTTGAACTGTGGATGATGCGACCAGGACAGTTTAAGCAGGGGTGGCAGATTGAGCAGCCAGCCTCTTCCTTGCCTCCTCGATGATGGTCAACTTAATTCCTTTACCTTTGGGTAGTGAAACCCACGGCTTAGTACCCTTACCTAGAGTGAACACATTTCCCAAACGTGTAGCAAATTCATGACCCTGTGAATCCTGAATGTGGAGGGTCTCAAAGCTACCCTTATGCTTCTCCCTGTTCTTAATAACACCAACACGTCCCCTGTTTCTACCTCCAGTCACCATCACAACATTCCCAACGTCAAACTTGATGAAATCAACAATCTTATTAGATTCCAAGTCCAGCTTTATGGTATCGTTGGCCTTGATGAGAGGATCAGGATAGCGGATTGTTCTTCCATCGTAAGTGTTCAGGTATGGGATCCCCTTCTGACCAAACTGCACAGAGCGGACCTTGCAAAGCTTAAACTGCAAATAGGAAGAACGTAACTCAAATAAGAGCATTATACAACCAATAAAGTTTACAAGGTTAGAAAATGAATCTAACAAAGATATACACCACAAACACACAAGTTAAAATATTAATCTACCTTGGATTCCTCATCCCTGACCGAGTGAAGACGGAATCGGCCCTTAGTGTCGTAAAGAAGACGGAAGTTCTCATTAGTCTTCGGAATCGAAACGACATCTGTATACAGAAACTAGCATTAGTCATTTTCAAGAGGGAAACAAGCCATACAAACGAAAGAAAGAGAATGTCATATCAAAATTGAACAAAAACTTCTATTGACAAACAGACCACCTATCCATAGCTAAGTTGCTCGGACTCTCCAAAATGTTGCCGCACCCGTGTCAGATCCTCCAAAAATACACTACTTTTGAAGGATCTGACACACACAAGAGTCCAAGCAACATAAATCCATAGTACTCCAGAAGTTCCAATTGATGTGACTTTCCCTACTTTAGAATGTTCCCTCGAAATATTTAACACAATTCTCTTTCTACACAATGTTAAGAAATCAAATTCAATTGATTGTTCAAAGAATTAAACTTTAATGTGATGTTTTATCTATCAAACTAACTTATCAACCAGTATTTCAGTATTCTTTTCAAGTATTTACTTATAACAAATGACAAATGTTTAGAGACTCTGTCAACATCAAATACCATTAATACAACATGAATTGACAGTGCATTAGAAAAGATACCAAAAACAGAAAAAAAGTAGAAAAAGAACATTTACCCATGAAACCAGCAGGATATGTCTTATCTGTCCTCACTTTCCCATCAACCATAACTTGTCGTTGCATCAGAATTGAGATCACCTCACGGTATGTGAGAGCATACTTCAACCTGTTTCGCATGATAATGACCAATGGCAAGCACTCCCTTGACTTGTGTGGCCCAGAGGATGGCTTGGGAGCCTGTAGAGCAAAAGACATAATTTTTTATGCTAAAGCAGCTCCAAATCATTATCGAGTTACTTGGAAAATACTCAAAGATATTCACTTACAAATGCTCCACCAAGTTTATCAAGCATCCAATGCTTTGGGGCATTGAGCCTCTTCAGATGCTTCTTCAAACCTCTAGCCTGTAAATAAATGAAAGCCCAAGTTTATATATAAATTTTCCTTGATATATCTTAAGCATGCATTTTGTTTCCAAAAATGTAAAGCAACGCTAAGTATGCAACATGATGTACAACACAAAACCAATCAACCACTTTATGGTCGAAGGATCAATACACATACGAGATGGCAAAGTTGTCTCAAGAACGAAAACCCTCTTCCATAAACAAGGTTCGCAGAAATCATGACTCATACTGTAAGGGACAGTTATAGCATCAGACCAATTGAATGGGCCTATCCAAATACCACTTGAATTAAATGGCAAAAATCATCACAGAACTATAAAGTAAGCAATATAGATCATGTAAAGGGCATTGTATCAACCCCGAATAAACACTCTATCTTCCGTAAATACGTTATGAAACTGAGTACAACGCCGAGACAATCGAATAGACTGAGACAGTAATGGAACTAAAAAATTTATTAACTAACATTAAAAGAGATGTACATAACCAATACTCAATCCACAACTACAAGTAGAAACTCTAAGCTTATTGCAACCGATCCGAGACCCTATAAGTTTTCAAATCGCATCTCTATAGCAAAACTACAATACAAGTTTAACCATCAAACAAGTAGATTTGGGCATCAATGAAATGAAACTGATCCTTAAATCATGAGACAAAAGATAACATAAATGACCACAGCAAAATGGAAGAAACCCAATGTTCCTTTCACAAATTTGTTATATTTCCATCGACCCACTAATTAAAATATGTTTCTACATGATATAATCCATGAAAAGAAACTGGCCTTCAAATTCTATGATATAATCCATGAAAAAAATTGTACCAACAAAACTCAGCAAAGCATATAAGATTGATAATATATGCATCACAGTACATACAAAAAAAAACTTAATCAGTGAAGATGTGAAGGTTAGGAGAACGAACCATTTTGTTGGTCTAAGAATTTCTCTGTATTTTTTTTGCTGCTGCTTCGATGAAGAAGACGAGAGAAGTACTAAAATCCTAACTTTTTTGTTATAACCTATGGGCAAAGGATAAGTTGGGTTGGGCTTTTAATGGGTTACTAATTTGGGCCTCCAACTATTTTCATAAGAAAAAGAGATTAGTACAATATATTACGCGAAACTAAATATACTATAATAAAAAAATATTTATCATTTATAGCAATAATATTTCTTTTTTATTTGATCACTTTTAATTTATTTATAGTACAAGTTTAATTCATATTACAAAGAACAATTTTTTATTCACATATAATACAAATTTTAATGATAGATAATTCATTTATCACATATTTTAATATACTTATAATACAATGCGTCAAATTTTTACCAAACAAACATAATATATTTTACAAAATAATTATAATTCATATATAGTTCATATATATTGCATACATAATTCACTTTTAATACATATTGCAGATTTAACATAGTATTGCTATAAATGGTAATAAATAAAAAGTATTGCTAAAATCAGTAATTATTTATTAAAATGTATTCATTCATGTAATTTTTCCATATTACCACTCTCTCTGTTTCAAAAAGAATGATCTCACTTTTTTAAAAAATAACCTCTTTCTTTTTTTATAACACTTTAACTTTAATTTTCACGTGACATGTTTAAGACAAGAAGATTAAAGGGCATTTTGGTGCATGTGACATAACTTTAATTTAAAACCATAAGATTAATAAGTTTTCTTCTTTTTTTTTAAACTCTATTCCAAAGAGTATCTAATTAGCATTCATTAGTCATATTTTAAGAAATTAACATGTATGTGCAATAACATATTTTGTAGATATTATTTTTAATAGATTAATTTCGAATTGTCGTATTTCATGATTCTCTTGTTTGACGAAGTAGTTATTGTTTCTGTCAAACATATGCAATTTGTGTTAAATATATACGGCGAATTAAATTTTGATTAGTTTTTTACTATGCGAAAGTTATCTTAATTACATATCTTGTTATTCGAGTTTATTTTTTAGGTAAATATTATATCCTTCGTCTATTTTGCTTCTCTCTATTGTTCATTCAACCTCTATTAAGATTTTTATAGATATTTCAAGGAATTGTCCACAAATTTGTTTTGAAAGAAGTAGTTACTCTCCAGTTTTAGCATGACAGTTAAAAGTTATTCGTTCAATATTTGATTTATATAAAATTTTGAATATACAAAATTAGTGTATGAAATTAGATACGAATTGTATAAAATTTGAATAGGTGTTGTGATATAAAAGTTATATACAACACGCACTGTGAACTAAGATGTCTTAAATATATGAATTAATTATGTATAACATATGTATAAAAACTAATATGTTAGAAGTTGAACGTTTATATATTTCAAATACATATGAATTACTATATTTTGTTGGAGTCCACTTCGCAATGAAAAAAAGTGGCTCGTGATTTAAAGACTTTTACACTGAGAGTGTGATTGTATGAAGGAACTGAAAAATGTTTTCAATTTTCTCATGTTTGGTTGAGACAAAAGTTTTGGAAAATGTTTTTTCAAATCAACTCATTTTACTCAAAATTAAGGAAAATGACGTCCCTTCAAAAATTAAGGAAAACATTTTTCAAAACTCTACTCCAATTTCAAATTATATTTTTTTTTTGAAAAAACATCAATTTAAAAAAATATTTTTAATTTAAATTTTTTTATTTTTTCACCCGATCCCTAACCCCCCTCCCCCCATTCCCACCCCCTCCCCAAAAAATTAACTTTGCTTTTTTAAAATATTTTCAACTTTAAATTTTTATTTTTAAACTACTACCCCCCCTATCAGCCCCCTACCCCCTGCCAGCCCCCCACCCCCCCCCCCCCCCCCAAAAAATAATTTTGTTTTTGAAAAATACTATCAACTTCAATTTTTTATTTTGTCACGCCTACCCTCTCCCCCCTCCCCCTTCCCCCTGCCCCCACCTACTACCCCCCCTTACCCCACCCCCACTACCACCCAAAAAAATAATAGTAATTTTGTTTTTAAAAAATATTTTCAATTTCATAAATTATTTTTTCCTCTAGTAAAAATAAAAGATGTCTCTCAAAAATATTTTCCATTCATAAATCAAACACTAAAAGTCATTTTCGAAAAATATTTTCTACTCACCAAACATGAGAAAATAAGACCAAAATCTATTTATTAATTTCCAGGAAAATATTTTCTAGGTTAACATTTTCCATGAAAAACATTTTCTCTCCGTACCAAACACACCCTGAGTTATAAACTTTCTACCACATATAAAAAAAGTCTTTCGCTTCAAGTATTGAGCTGCAAGTATTCCATCAAACCAAAAATAACCGGGAAGAGAAGAATCAGAGAATTCCATATCTTTTATTAAAAAATTCACAAAAATTATAACATTTGCATAAATACAAATACAAATACTATTGTATGTTTGCTATTTTTCTTTCTTGTTTGCTATATTTTATAATTGAAACTTTAGACACATACTGTGATCATGTCATTATCTTAATATTTTATTCTTATTTCATCTCTTTTTTTTTTATATCGTTTTATCTCTATTTATTATTTAAGAATTATATACATTTCATTTTTTTAACTCTACCTTTTCATAATAATTTTATCTCATAGCCTACTTTTCCTACATATCTATCATCCAAATTATAAATATGTGATTACATAACGATAAAGAATAATACAATCTATCAAAACACCATATTCATTAAAATAATATAATATATTATGAAATAATATGTAAAAAGTCATCCGATCAAAGTGTTAGATATTCTTTCCCTTCGAATTCATTTCTTTTTTGGTTTCTCATCTGGTATTCGGAATCCAATTGAAGCTCTCGACTAAATTTAAATCACGCTCTACAAAACCCATTCAAAAAAGGCGTTTCTAATAAAATTTTTTCTATATCGAGGGCTCGAACTCGAGACGCCGTGCACCTTGATTTCTTGAATTCAGTTACGTTTCCTCATCATTCACCAGTCTCCTTTGTGTCTCCTCTCTTGTCATTCCACGTGTTTCTCATTCTGCCCTGAAATTTCAAGAACCAAGAATTACTATTTTTCTACTTAATCCCCAAATTGAATCTTGTAGAAACCTCAAACCCTATAAAATACAAGTTTTTTCCAAAATCCATTTTGTCAAAAATGGAATTTTCTTTTCAAAAACATGTAGTCTCATTTTTCCTAGTTTGCTTGCTATGTTTTACCCAATTCTCTTCAATTTCTTGTGAGAAAAAAGTTTCCTTGACTTTGTATTATGAAAGTCTCTGTCCTTACTGTTCCAATTTCATTGTTAATTACTTACCTAAGATTTTCAAGAATGGGATGATTGATATTGTTGATTTTAAGCTTGTTCCATGGGGAAATACTAAGCTTCAACCAGACAATACCTTCAAATGCCAGGTAATCCAAGATTTCCCCTTTTTAATTGGAGTTTGAATTTGAACCTTATGGATTTGGGATTATAGTTCTTTAATTTGTACATATTACTAGATTACTCTTGCTCCACCCCTCAATCGGAGGCGGATCCAATATTTAGCTAGCGTTTGATCACAGATTTTAGAAAAATTACAATTTAAATATATGTTTGACAGTTTAGCAAAAATGGGCTTAGAGGAGGTTTTGGATTTCTGGGACTTCCACACATGAAAGTTCAAATTTTTTCAAAGTAAAATGCATGTCCAAACACAACTTTAAGTTAAAATTTGATAACTTTTCACATTTCAGAATACTGCTAGTTCAGTTTAATTAAGTAAACTATGCCACCTCTGAGTTTAGAGTGTGATTTTATACATTATGTAATATTTTTGTGTATGTATGAACTATAATGGTTGAACAAATAAAGAGTGAGTGGAGTTGAACCCGATTTGAGAAGGACTAGATCTGTATCCGGGGTATAGTTTGGCTTGTTAAGTTTAAGTTATTTTGTGGTTCTTACACATATATATATGCCGGAAGTAGCCTCTCTAACTCCCAAGGTTTGCTAGACTCTATCCTCTCCAGATCGCACTTGTGGGATTACATTTGGTGTGTTGTTGTTGTTACATAAGTATATATTTGTATAATGCATAGCATCAGGCAAAACTAGAGATTTATGAAATTCTCTTTGTAATGGTTGCAGCATGGAGAAGCTGAATGCTTTCTGGATATTGTAGAGGCGTGTGCAATTGATGCATGGCCAGATTTGGTGAGCTTCTAATTATAGTTGTTGAGCATGGTTTCGATAAGTTGTGGTTTGCTAGTAGAAAAGCTTAAAAACATCACAGCTCATTTCATCTAGAGCACGTTTCAGTTTGATGTATAGGAAGGAATAATCCATGCATTACCAATATTTGTATTACTAATCCTTGCAGAACTTGTGCTGAAAATATGTCGCTCGAACTCTCCAAAAATGTCATCTATTCTCCAAAAATGCACTACTTTTGGAGTATCCTACACACAACCGTCAAAAACTTTTTGGAGAGTCTGAGCAACATAGCTTGAAACAAACAACCCCTTAAAAGATAATATGTAGCACTACGTTAGAGAATTACTTGATAAATGATAGGTAGCATGTTACTTTTATATCTCTTTAAGGAGGCTATTGTAAATTCCGGTTGCATTTTTATTGGATTTTCGATGCAGAATGAACACTTCCCTTTCATTTACTGTGTGGAAAGTCTGGTCTACCACAAGAATTATACCCAATGGGAAACATGTTTTGAAAAACTGAATTTGAAGAAAAAACTTGTTACTGATTGTGTCCTCAGTGGGCGAGGGAACGAGGTTAGTTCTCTTGATTGATTTACAGCTAATCATAAAATCATGTCCTTTATATTTCTGTCTTTTTTTTTTTTGGGGGTGTTTGAGCATTTCGTGGTAAGTTGGTATTATTTCTGAATTACTTTGCTGTAAAGATGTATTTGAATTTATAATTTCACATCCTAATGTTCAAAAAAAAAAGACAACTTTGTTTTCCTTTGTTGTGCTATATCCTTAATCAATAGATGTTGAACATATGAATATGAAGAGGATTTTTTTCAAGTCGACTAGTCAGCTCGCAGATATATACATTCTTGAGCATACTAGCTTGCGTTATGCATCTATGTATATAGAAGTAATTGAATTTGAATGTGTTCTTCATGGAATTAAGTTTGTAGATAGTCGTAAAAAATAAAAAGAAAGCAAAGTATTCTCTGTTATGTCTTGCTGCATTATCGTAATAGTTATCGTTCCACCTTTTTGGATATACCTTCTCTCTCTCCCTCTTGGATATACCCTTCAATGTGTTGGTAAAAATAGCACATAAAAAATACTAGTCAGGGTATATTACAAGAATAAAAGCGGGCGTGACAGCGAGAATGAAAAAGAGAAACAACAACACCAAGATTCAAATGTGGAAAATCATTCTCAATAAAGAAAGAATTACAGCTGGAAAGGATCAGATCTTTCAAAACACAAGCAGTCACTTAAGATATCTCTCTGGTATATGGAATATCCAGTTGAGGGATCCTAGTGTTCTGTTCTGGGATTTTCAAGAAACCTGCTGACAGCACCGCCTGCAGGAGCAATGTCATGTGTTGCAAACTGTTGTGTAATTGAACTCCCGATGGCAAAGGAATAGGGAACTATTCCCATGCTATCTTTTTCCTTTTTTGTAAGACACGTCTTCTTGCTCAACTTTGTATGGCTAGCAAGAGGTGTGCAGATTGACTTAGCATTCTACATGTTAAAGCAGTCAAGTACACATTCGATGTACTTCGCTTGTGATAACCACATCTTTCTACAAATGACTTGGACAAATCACCCGTCATCTTGGTCAACTTCTTGTCTTGTCATATAATAATCATGTCATCCATGTACAACAAAATGATAAAAAGTTATAAAAAATTTACAAATGATACTATTTTCTTGTAGAAATTCCATCTCTGTTTGCATGACTTTCATCGAATGCCTTGCTTAAGACTTGTTGGCTCCTCTCATCACTAATGAGGACATACTTGAGGAAGCATACTTGGATGATTGATGATTTTACCCTTTGCCTTCTTGGCTCTACTTCTTGTGTAGGATCATCAAGTGACGCCCCTTCCTCAACATCTTCATCAGGTTCCTCTTCTCTCAACAGCCTTCTCTACTTCTGTAGTGCTTTCTCGCCTACAAGATGGCTAGAAGTAGAATTAGTGTAACAAGATTATGGGCTACGTTTTTTCCTGGCAACGCTGACTGATTATTAGCAATTCCACATTATTCTCTCAGAACCTATATTTCTGCTTCTGTAAACTTCTTTTCGGGATCCCACAATATGTAACCGATGAATATGCAGAGATTTTCCAACTTCATTTGTTGCTCCTACAGTTCATGTTCTGAAGCTCTCACATGAACACCTTTAGCTTGGGAGTAGGACACCTCCTCATTCGTCTAAACTTTCTTGGGGATATCTTAACCAAGTGAAATTAATAGACTTCTGTTGATCAAGTAATAGGTTTTCCGAAGTCTGAACTGCTTCATCTGAAAATGACTTGGCACTTTAGCCATTCTAAGCATGCTTCTCACCTTCTCAACCACGAGGCAATCCATCCTTTTTGTTACACCATCGTGTTGTGGTGGGGTTTCAGGAACTGTCTTTTCATGTATGACCCAATGACTGGAAAAATACTCATCAAATTTCGTTGAAATGTAGTCACCTCTGTTGTCAGGTCTGAGACGCGTTAGCGTACAAGAGCTTTGATGGTTTGTTTCTTATAGTAACATCTTATGTTTTGTGAATTAATGTTACTTGATCTTATGTGCAGCTCGAACTACAGTATGCGGCTGAGACGAATGCCCTTCAACCTCCACATAAATATGTACCATGGGTTGTTGTTGATGGTCAACCACTTTATGATGTCAGTTCTTCTTACTCTACACTTCAGAACTTGCACTGTTTAATATCTAGTGTTGTAGTCCTTTTCTCACTGTTTGTCGAAATATTTTTTCGAGTTCTTTTTTTGCATGCACACGGAGAATAAACTCTTCCCCCCAAACCCCCCAACACACACAGCATTTCCCCTGAAAACTATTTCACAATAATATGAAAGTTACCAGCGTCACATACTCACATTTTGGGGAGGAGACTTCAACCTTCTGGGCTGATATAGAGCTTTTTACCTCTGAAATTTGCCTTGGCTCTCTACAGTTCCTCGGAGTTTTTTCTACATCTATCTGCTATCGAAGTTTTTGTTTTGTACAACTTTTACAACAACATACCCCGTGTAATCCCCACAAGTGGGGTCTTGGAAGGGTTGTGTGTACGCCGCCTTACCTTCTTACCTTGTGAAGACAGAGAGATTGTTTTATGCTTTGCTGTATGAAAATTCTTTACTCTTTGACAATATATTTCATTGTTGCAGGATTACATGGACTTCATTAGCTTCATCTGCAAAGCGTACAAAGGAACTGCCCCGGTCCCTAGTTGCAGCTCATCCATCAATGTCATTAAAATTGGAAGGAAATTTAATCCTTTCTGTTTAAAGCAGACAGCAATGTCCAAGTTATCCACTGTAAGTTCAGCTATCACATCATGGTTGAACCGCGCTAAGCTCACTGCATCTGCATAATACTACAGTCTACAGAGCTCGTTGGTGCAGACACACGTTTTTCGTTTTATGAAATGATGAGATATTGTAGTTGGTTTATGCAATTGTAATATACTTGTCATGATGGATGATAATGAAGAAGGTCCTCAGTTCTCTCTAATCAGCTGTTGATGGGAAATGTGGTAATATGAGAACTCGGAAACAAACACGAGGTAGTAATAAGGTCTGCGTACGTACAATCTATCCTCTTCAGACCTTACTCGTGATATTTCACTCGATATGTAGTTGTTGGTTGAATTGTGATGTGGATATAGAAAGTGTGGGTTTTTATAAGTTGTCTACATCTAAGTAGCCATGAAATTGATCCTGAATTAATATGATCTTATTTTATGTTTTGATCTTTTCTTTATAGCACCATTGCACACAGTTCAAGGTGAAAATAACGGACTCAGTTGGGTTTTAAATTTGACTCTTGGATTAATAGCTTGTTTTGGCCATCCTTCTGATATTAGCTTATTTTAAAAAGTACTCCTTTTTAATTGTTTCTAATTACTTGTCAATTTTAATAAATTAAGAAAAAAAATTAATCTATTATATTTTTAATTAATTACTTTGAAAAAATTGAAACTTATTGAAAATCTTAAGTTTATAATTCATCTGTTTCATAATTAATAGGAATAAAATGTTAAATTACTATGTCTATCATTATTTTCTTAATAAGTGTATCAATTAAAAATGGATAAATAATTTTATTTTATATTTTTAAACCACTTATTTTCTCTCTAAAATTTGATCAAACACCCTCTTCATATTTTATTTTTTAAAAAAAGAGAAGCTCTTTTTGGACGTAAATAAGAACTTTAATTTTTTTTTTAAGAAAGTGGCACTTCACTATAGGTGATATCGATGAGAATTGAGATCTGATTAGCTTTTAAATAAATATAATTCACGTGTTTTTTTTATAATTATTATTCATTTACAGGACAGCTAATAAAATTACGTTATTTTATTCCAGTAGAAAAAGTATATAAAATTATATAATTGAAATTTGTGAATAGTCATATGAAATTGTGTGCACATGATATTATTTTAGGATTTCTCGTTTCCTATGGCGTTCGCATTATGTTTTTAAGTGATTATTTTAATTCAAAATTGAAAAAAAAATTGAACAATTTATTATATAATATTTAATAATAGTATAGACTGTTTTACCTGGTCAAAGTGAGGCAATTTTAAGATTGATTTCAGCTTTATCTAAAGATAAAATAATGATTTCATCAGCACAAACCATATAAAAAGTCAAAAAAAAAAAAATCCCAAATTCCATCATCTCAAAATGGGATTTTTTTCCCAAAGAATTTTATCATCAATTTTCTTATTTTCCTTGCTATGTTTCATTCAATTTTCTTCCATTTCTTGTGAGAAAAAAGTTTCATTAGCTTTGTATTATGAAAGCCTTTGTCCTGGCTGTTCTAATTTTATTGTTAATTATTTACCTAAGATTTTGAACAATGGGATAATTGATTTTGTTGATCTTAAACTTATTCCATGGGGAAATACTAAAATTCAATCCAATAACACCTTCAAATGCCAGGTAATCCATCAATCTCTTTTGTACATAAAAATCACTATTTCCCACTGCAAATTGTGTTCAATAGTTATTCGAGAGATATTTTGATTGAATCAGTGATAAAATAACATGTTAGCGGAAACGTGAAACTAAAAAACAAGGAAGAATAACAATATTTAACGTGGTTTGGATCAAAATGATCCTACGTCCATCAAAGAACAACTGCACCAATATTTATTTCACTCTACAAAGAATACAAGTGAAATACTAGAAGAGAGAGAACACAAATGCCTTAGAAGGTGAGAAGGCAAGTGAGAGGATGATTTGAAAATGAATTAAGAGCTACCTATTTATAGGAATAAATTCATCCTATTGATGTCATCCATGACATCACTATGCGTCAAAATTGTCAAGGTTAAGAATATGAAACCATTTTATGGTTTGCCTAAATTTCACCTACCAAGATACAATCTTTGACTTTTATTTTGTACTAATTATCTTCCTACCAAATATTCATGTTAATTCATCTTTCATTTAGTTTGATTCCACAAGAACCAAAACCAACTCTTTCAATCTCCACCTTGGTTTGTGTTCCAAGCATGCGTATAAACAACTCCGGCCAAAACTTCTAAGCTTACTGGGCAATCCCATTGTAAGAAACAAGAAGAATCAAACCTTTGTTGAACATACCAGCTCCACCTAGCAGTTGTTCTCTTAGAGTTGCATCAATTGATGCATACTCCCGCCAAGTCCTTGCAGTGTGCAAACTTGGCAAGCGGGACTATTTTGGTCAACCTGTCTGCAGCGTTATCGTCTGTGATAACCTTCTCAACCTTGATAGCTCCCTTTTCTACGACATCTCGAATAAAATGAAATCTGACATCAATGTGTTTGGTGCGCTCATGAAATCTTTGATTTTTAATCAAATGAATAGCACTTTGACTATCACATTTTAGAATTGATTCAAGCTGAACTGAACTCAATTCTGCCACCAAACCTTTCAACCAGATAGCTTCTTTCACTGCCTCCGTTGCTGCCATATATTCTGCCTCTGTTGTAGACAAAGCGACAATCGACTGTAAAGTCGATTTCCAACTAACGGCACTACCGACGAGAGTAAAGATGTATCCAGTTGTGGACCTCCTTCGATCAAGATCCCCTGCATAGTCAGAATCTACATAACCGAGAATTGAAATACCTTCACTTCTTCTGCAGCTACGAACGCATGTGCAATCAAATTTTCTTGCTCTATAAGACGTTTCGGTTTCCGTATCTGCCTTTTGTCCCTTCCCTTTGCAATTGTGTATGGTTCATTGGAAGCAAGTTCTTCAAGATCTACATCTTTTGACTCATCAATTTGAGTCTCTTGATCCAGTTCCTTGGTAAGCTCCACCGGTAGCTCCACCTGCTCGTTGTTCTCGTTTCTAGATAACTCCACAGAAACTTTACGAGGATCAAGTATAGAGGATTCATCAAAGGTAACATCTCTACTAACTACAAATTTGAGTAAAGACAAACACCATAGTTTGTACCCTTTTACTCCATCTACATACCCTACGAATATGGACTTTTTAGCCCTTGGTTCAAGCTTACCTTCATTAACATGATAATAAGCTGGACACCCAAATATTCGCAAGTATGAATAGTTAGAGGGTTCACCTGACCAGACCTCATTCGGAGTCTTAAAGTCAATCGCTGATGCTGGAGACCGGTTGACAATATGAGAAGGAGTATGAACTGCTTCAGCCCAAAATACTTTGGACATCTTAGCTTGTAAGAGCATACAACGAGCCTTCTCAAGAAAAGTTCTGTTCATTCTCTCGACAACTCCATTCTGCTGTGGTGTGTGCCTGACCGTCTTATGCCTTGCGATCCCATGAACCTTGCAGAAATCATTGAACTCTTCACTGCAAAACTCCAAGCCATTGTCCGTGCGAAGATACTTGATTTTCCTCTCCATTTGATTTTGAACTAAAATCTTCCACTCTTTAAATGCTTCAAGAGTATCACCTTTTGTCTTCAGAAAACGCACCCAAACCTTTCGTGAAAAATCATCAATGAATGTGAGAAGATACCTCTTTCCTCCCTTCGATGGAAGCTTAAAGGGACCCCATAAATTTGAATGGATGTAGTCTAGCACCCCTTCCGTCTTGTGCTTGCCAGTGCTGAAGCTGACCTTTTTCTGCTTCCCTAAGACGCAATGTTCACAAAATTCAAGTGTGCTGATCTTCTCACCATTCAAAAGGTTGCGGTTGCTCAACATCTCCAATCCTCGTGCGCTCATATGGCCTAGTCTCATGTGCCATAATTTTACCTTGTCATCATTAGATAACTGCACTGTAGATGCATTTACAGAGCCAATAATGGTGCTTCCCGCAAGTGTGTAGAGGCCATCCTCCAGCTTGGCCTTCAACATGACTAAAGACCCTTTAGTCACTTTCATAGTTCCTCCTTCACTCATGTACTTATAGCCTTGTTTATCTAAAGTACCCAGGGAGATCAAATTCTTCTTTAGATCAGGAACATGACGGACTTCTATAATTGTCCTCACGATTCCATCATGGCAGCGAACATGAACTGAACCAATGCCAACTATTTTACAAGTTGCATTATTGCCCATTAATACAGTTCATCTGCTTGTTTCATAGCTGCTGAACCAATCTTTTCGGAATGTCACATGCAGAGTACAACCAGAGTCTAAGACCAATTTGTTGTCATAGACTCCACTATTGCATGATGTTGTTAGTATATAATCATCATCATTATCATGTACTTGCTCAACAATGGATGCGCTCACTTTTTCTTTGGACTTAGACATAGGGCAATCTCGTTCAAAGTGCCCCTTCTTGTGACAGCCCCAACATTCCAAATTCTTTTTGTTCACACGAGATTTTGATCTGTACTTCGATTTGCTCCTTCCCTGTTGTCTTGTACGACCTCTTACAAAGAGTCCACTAGCTTCGTCACTTTTGTCTCCTTCAAAATGCATCCGTACATCACAAGAGTTTAGTGCTTGCCGCACTTGCTCAAGTTTAATAGGTTGTTTGCTATACATCATTGAATTCTCAATATCACGATATTTTGAAGTCAATGAAAATAGCAAAGAACATGCAAGCGTCTCCTCGTCCTTTTTAATTCCAGCAGTTTGTAAGTCCATCACAAGTTTATTGAACGCATCTAGATGGTCTTGCAACAAAGTACCTGAATCCATCTTAAATGTATGAAGACGCCGTTGTAACAACATCCTTGTTGTCACTGACTGGTCCTGGTAAAGCCCTTTCAGCTTTTCCCATAACTCTTTGGCCGTCTCTTCGGTACTTGTACTCACTTCACAAAGTACGTTAGGTGCAAGGGACAGTTGGATTGCACTCGATGCATCTCCTTCAATCTTTTCCTTGTCGGAATTCGATATCTTATAGGGGTACTTTCCGTCAATAGCATGGATTGAACCTTCCCTCCGCAGTAACGCTATCATCTGGATTTTCCAGATATTGAAGTTGTTGCGCCCACTAAATCTATCAATTTCAAACTTCATGAAACTCATTTTTTTTATTTGTTCTTCCTTTTCTACTACAATATATTTGGAACTACAGAAAACCAAAGTAATCCTTTTCTGATGTGGAAGTTCAGACTGTACTGCAACCACAGAGCATACTCAGACAGAACCTTGGCTCTGATACCAATTGTTAGCGAAAACGTGAAACTAAAGAACAAGGAAGAACAACAATATTTAACGTGGTTTGGATCAAAATGATCCTACGTCCATCAAAGAACAACTGCACCAATATTTATTTCACTCTACAAAGAATACAAGTGAAATACTAGAAGAGAGAGAACACAAATGCCTTAGAAGGTGAGAAGGCAAGTGAGAGGATGATTTGAAAATGAATTAAGAGCTACCTATCTATAGGAATAAATTCATCCTATTGATGTCATCCATGACATCATTATGCGTCAAAATTGTCAAGGTTAAGAATATGAAACCATTTTATGGTTTGCCTAAATTTCACCTACCAAGATACAATCTTTGACTTTTATTTTGTACTAATTATCTTCCTACCAAATATTCATGTTAATTCATCTTTCATTTAGTTTGATTCCACAAGAACCAAAACCAACTCTTTCATAACAAATAGTAGTGTTTTCATACGAAAAATTAAGAGTTTTCCAATGTTTCAATGAGAATATCTTTTCCATCATGTGTTTTCCTAGTGAGCTGATTCGGTAGAGATTTTTTTTCTTTAGACCATATTTCGATTGTTAATATGATATATAAGGACCGCTATTACAAAAGAGTATTATTACACCCTTGATCGTGAAATATTGATCGTTTTTTGAACGAATTGAGTGAAAGTAGGATACTCCAAATTTGGAGGTAAAAGTAGTTTTAGAAAACGTTTAAATGAATAGATCCAACTGAATTGAACTGATTCCATGAATCTAATAAATCATGTTTAATAACATAGATTTTGTATTAATTCGCGGTCACATTACAAAAAAACTGTAAATTACATTGGAATTTTCCTGGGGATTAGTATGAAAATTCGTAGGAAACTTATTTTTTTACAAATTTTCATGTTAATTCCCAGGAAAATCCCCATGTAATTCACAGTTTTCTTTGTAGTTTTAGAAAAAACCTCTGTTTCGAGTAATGTATCAATAGTTAGGTGAAAAGTCAGATGATGCAAATGTGGGTTGACTTTATAAGGGGTAGCTAGCACACTTATCCGGTACGTATTGGTGGTGGGAGGTGTCAAGGTATCTCGTGAAATTAGTTGAGGTGTGCGTAAAGAAGAAGGGACTTATGATGTTCTCTTTGTTGTAATGATTGCAGCATGGTCCAGTTGAATGTTTTCTGGACACTGTAGAGGCTTGTGCTCTTGATGTCTGGCCAAATTTGGTAAGTTATCGGTATTTACTTTCACATAGTTCAGTTATCGAAAATTGATTTTGCGACTATATCTAAAGTCTGGTTACATTTTTATTGGATGTACTTGATGCAGAATGAACACTTTCCTTTTATTCACTGTGTGGAAAGTTTGATCTACCATAAGAATTATACACAATGGGAAACATGTTTCGAAAAACTGAATTTGAAGAAAAAACTCATTACTGATTATGTTGATGGTGACCGAGGCAAATAGGTTAGTTCTCTTGATTGACTTACATCTAATCCCGTTCTGTTTGAAGAAAAAACTCGTTTTTTGTACTTCTGTTTCTATTTTGCCCTTAAGCCTAGGGTCTATCGGAAACAACCTCTCTACCTCTGAAGTAAAGGTAAGGTCTACCTCCCCACATCTAATTTGTGGGATGATACTATGAGTATGTTGATGTTGTTGTCGTTGATTTCACATCGTAGTGTATCCCTCGTTTCTTGATGTAAAGAACTACGATTGAAACAAAAAAAAAACATAGATGTGGCGCAAACTTTGATTGAATTTTTTTAGCAGTAGTATATCTTATGCTGTGTGAATTAAACGTCGCTTAAATCTTATGTGCAGCTTGAACTACGTCACGCAGCTGAGACACCTCCGCATAAATTTGTGCCATGGGGGGTTGTTGATGGACAACCGCTTTACACTGTTAGTTTCTAATTCTTCCTCTGTATTCTTTGCAATTTGCAATATTATACACTGTCGAAAACAACCTCTCTAACTCCCAAAGTAGATATAACGTCTACGTACACTCTACCCTTCCAGACTCCTCTTGTGGAATTACATAAACTGGATATGTTGTTGTTGCTTTGATATTGCCTTTTGCCTTCAACAGTTCTTCGTAAGTCTTTTCTATATCTATCTGCTTACGAAAGTGTTGTTTTGTACGATTTGTGACTAATGTAAATGACCTCTATGTGTTGGGGGAGGGAGGGGAATCGAAAGTTTTGTAGATGATGGTTGTGATCATGAAGTACATAGAACTCAGAAAATCATTGGTTATGGCCTCTGAGCACGACTTTGTCTGCTAATCGCGTTAAACCATCCAAATGCTATGTTGCTCTATGGTCAATCTTAAAAAATGTCACTAGGTGTCTGTTAGATCCTTCAAAAGTAGCATTGTTACGTTGGAGGTTCTGACACGTGTGTGACGACTAGCATTGAGTGTTTGAACAACATAGTCCAAAAGAGTACCGTTAGCCCTCAAAAGTACTTTCCTTCTAACGCGATTGACAATGTACTTTCATCATTGCAGGACTACAGGGAATTCATAAGCTACATTTGCAAAGCTTACAAAGGAACCGCGCCAATCCCCGTTTGCGGCTCATCTGATTCTTTAAGTTTGACTTCCAAGTTATTAACTATAAGTTCAACAATTACATCATTTGTTGAACAGAGAGTTAAGCTTGCTGCATCTGCATAATCCACAGGCTGCTCTGTATCGTGCGGCGCGCGCAAAAACTATATAATAGAGCTACTTGATGCTGGTTATGTTTTATGAAATGATAAACTGCATTTGTAAAATATTTATCATAGTTTGAATGATAATGAAGCTGTTCAGTTCTCTAATAAGATTGTTTGTGATTAACTAACGATTAATTTAGCATAAAATACAATAAAATCTAAGTAACAGACATGGAATCGAACTAAAACACCTAAACTCGTTTGTGTGGTATATTATATACTGGGGCGGATCTACTTAAGCTCGTGGGGGTGCCACGCCACCCACGAGCTTCGGTAGAAACGCGATGTATGTATAGGTGTATACATGTATCATTTGTATAAATAAACGAATGGCACCCACAGAACCAAAAGGCGCTGTGGTGCCATTGGTAGAAGGTGGTACTCCCCGCCCCTCAGACCCCGGATTAAATCCGGATAGCAACATCTTTTTTAAAAAAAAAAAAATCGCAAGATGAGGAATTCAGCTTCAACAATTCATATTTTGAAGATTATATTTCCTTTTTTCTTTTAAATTATAGTTGACTTAGTTTTAATTAGTAATTACTTAATCTCATTTTGTAATTTAAATAGAATAATGTTATGTACTTTGTAAATAATATCATAGTAACTTCATCTTTAATTTTTATTTAGATATAATAAAATCCTTTTTTCCTAATAAAATAAAAAAAATTCTGTTTCTTAATCTTTTTAGAATTGATTAAGTAAATATTTAAAATATCACTTTCTTCCATGAAGTAGATAAAAAATGAAATATGAAACAAGAGTGATGATTAATATTAAAATGATTTGTTTAGTTTGTTAGCAAGGGACATATTTATAAATATAAGTAATTTAAAATATGTAAACTCGTCGAGAAATATTATAAATGAATAATATATATTTATAATATTAGTAAAATCATTTTAAAAAAGTTACGCTTTATGAATTTTGTGTGGAATCAAAACCTAAGGTTGATTTAGTGATCTAAGCAATGTGTCTCTTGGCACCCACGAAGTTCAAATCCTGGATCCGCGTCTGAATTTATATATGATTTTATATCATAGATATGTGCAGTAGCGGACCCATAATTGTCATTAAGGGGTGTCAATGTTGTAATAAAAAATATAATTACGAAGCTAATAGGACTAGAACAAGCAACCTCAAGGAATTTTCACAACGCTTCAATCATTATTACTAAACGTTTAAGTACTTGTTTCAAGAGGTGTCAATACCTTTATATATATGTCTATTAAACCAAATTTGACCTCTATATACAATGTAATTTTAACGAAGCAGTGTGTCGCTTAACACCCCTTTGGTAACGGTGGGTCTGCCCCTAAAGACTTTAGTAATTTATTACTTTATCCCTACATAAATATTAAATGTTGATATTAGTACTTTACTGGTTACTACCTTTGTCATTTAGCCTTCGATTCACATTATTATCATCCTAAATCTTTTAATTGTGTTGCACTTGTATAGTTTTTTTCATTTAGATATTATTGTTTCTATTTTATATACATGTTGTAAAGTTATGTCGTTATTGTCCTGTCGTCGAAATTATTGGAGATGTCATATATTTATTTTATAAGCATTTTTTATTAGTTAAATCGAAATCAAATTGTTAAATACCAAACTCGATAAATCAAAAAATAGATAAAAAAAAATATATAAATATATTTGAAAATAAAAAATCAATAAATCAAATCGAAAATACGTAAATCGATTAAACCGACCAAAGATTCCCACATCTATTATAAGCCGATAGATTAACAAACTAACTTATTTTGCCCTTTTACATTTACACCTTCTCAAAATTATTATAAGAAAAATTCTAAACAATTATAGAAATGAGATCTTTAAACTTGTATTACAGTTTCTTTTACTTGTTATAATTGAAAAAATATTAGATTGAAGATTTGGTTTAACATTGATTTCCCTATTGAAAATAGAAAAAATAATTCGTATGTGATATTTTAAGTAGGCGTTTAACCATGTGATATCATATCACGAATGGTATCGTGAGATAGAATCAGCCTTTGGACATGCGATTTTACGTTGATTCCATCTCATGATTTCATATTATGAGATGTGATACCATATTCTCCAAAAATCATGATATGGAATCATATGGGAATACGATATTATGATTTGAGTTTTTTTTTAATACAAAAATTGATCCATGAGTTTATATTTTGTTAAAACAACCCCGCATTTATATCTACTAACCATTTATTTCACATGTAAATAAAATTTATAATCACATCATTACTTTTAAAAATTTATTATTATCACCGACATAAAATTTATTATTCACACTAACATATAGTCACTTTAACTCATACTTCAAGATTGTTGAGTAATAAAATCTTGAAGAGCCCATGAAAGGTGTTTCATTTTTACTCAAATATATTGGTGAAACAATTACTTAATTTGAGAACAAATAACTTTGTAATAATTTATTATACGATTTAATAATTTTTTGTATATTTGATAATATTAAATAAACAACTGGGACTATTTTAATAATATGTTGAATGCTAAAAGATTCAAATATTGGAATTTAGTAAAAGTAATGTCGAACCAATAGTATATATACTAGTTAAGAAAGAAAATTAATCCTAAACCAACTCAAATTAGGAAAATAAAAATTAGTCCTACAATTCAAATTAGGAAATTATATTAATCCTAGACTAAATCAAATTAGGACAATAAAAACAGTATAGTTCTACAATTCAAATTAGGAAACTAAATTAATTAATCCTTAGACCAATACAACTTAGGAAACTAAATTAAACTAATTTTAAGTTTTAACAATTAAAATTATTATTATGTAAGGAATATTTTGTTGCTAAATTACCATGCGACTAATATAATATAAATAAATATCCTACAGTATTATTATTGAATTATTAGTGGGTGTTTTGGAATTTTTTTATTGTTTTTAATAGTTTAAAGAATGTCGGTGTGCAAATATTTGAGTATTTTTAATTGTTTAATTTTGAAATAGAAAATAATATTGGGAGCTTCTATAAGTTAGGGTTGTGCAGAAAGAGAATCGATCAATAAATAAACTAAAAAATGTTATTAAATTATTGGTTTAACGGATTTCATGGTTCTAAAATAATAATCAGATTATTGATTTGATTTTTATTTTTTAATATTAAACTATTGAGTAAATCAATAGCCCATTAAAACACACGATATGACAAGTGAAACGAAATGACTTAATATTTTTTTTAATCCCAATGTTAAATTTAACATTTGTTTCATATTTTATTATGAATTTACTATACGTGTATCTTTTGAACCGAATCACTTACAAATGTTACTACAATATGTTATCAGATAAAGCAATGAAAGCAATTTATATATACCTAAATACACTCTATTAGCACATATAAAAAACTAACTTACCGTTGTCTTATTATGTTTTAAGTAAGCAATCTTGCTATCAGATTTAAACTTTATATTTATTACATTATACATTTAAAATTGTTTACATATAATACATGATTACATATTGGGGGTGTGGTGGAGGATAAATCATAAATACTTCTCCATCTTTGATCAGGAATTTTGAGAATGAATTTCTCTGACTACGAATTATTTGTTAGGAAACAATTTATCTTCAGGTGAAAGTTTTCGTGATTTCAAATTTAGTCGAGATTCAATGCGGATATTGAACACCGGGTAAGAAATCAAAAAAATAATCTCGTGTTCGAACTACTCTAAATGTGAAAGGGGGCGTGGCCCACATGATTTCTAGTCATGCCCGATAACCACTCCGGCACGCTCACTGGATGAGCTTCTAAAGCTTCATTAATGATCAATTTAATTTGTTTAGCTAATTAGTATGTAAAACAACAATTAGATACATGAAAATAGTAAAAGTATGCAAGAAATTAAACTCAAATATTTATCTCAATTGTTATCAAGATATTTTCAAACTATAAATGTCATATATAATATAAATACATGATTACATGTCAGTATTGTATTTAGAGATCATTGATCAATGTTAAAATGTTCATGTAAATTTTGAGACCCTCACTTAGTGTTGAGTTGTTGCAAAGAAAAGAAATTATCAAAAAATGATAATCTACGAAACAAACGTAAAATATATTTAGCTTTAGGAATAAAATAGCTTAATCTCCCACTTGAATTTCTATTTTTTTAAAAAAAAGAATTAATCGCGTCAGGTAGGGGTCGAACCTACGACCTTCTGCTTAGGAAACAGACGCTCTATCCACTGAGCTACAGACGCTAGATGTTAAACTAAGTCTCTTATTTTGTATATGTCTACGAAATATAAATATTTATGTCTACTATGAAGCAGAGTTATGCAAACTATAATTATAACATATAAATATAATTTTTATAAATTATATTTATCATATGTGAAAGTTGCTCAATAATTTACGAATTCGGAAAGTGAGACGGAGGAATTTATATACTACTTTATTATATAATATAAAATTCACTGCTTCAACTTTATTGAATGGCCATTATGTTATTACTTTTAGCCCAAGTTTTGAAAAGTTTCTTGGCAATTGGCACACCGCACTATGCAGGCAATGACGTTGATCATTATGCAAATTATCGGCCCATTTTCATAGTATATTAATGTGTTTTTTTTTTTAAATATTATATAAAATAATAAATTATTAATTTAAATTAAATACCATAAAATTACAGGTTGATTTAATCATAATTCGTATAAACAGTTGTCATTCCCCTCTTTTTTCACTTTTGTCACTCGCTAGTCTCTTCCTCGCCTCTTTCACTTTATACAAACACAAATATATAAAATGTGTTTGTGCTTATATAAAATGAGAATTTTTTTTATATATAAATATAAATTAAAATATATATCTTTTCATTTTATACACTTGTAATTATACAAATACGAATCTTATCTATCAGTTTTATTTTGTATTTCTCTCTTTCTCGCTTTATACAACACATATTATACAAATTACAATATATAATTTGTGTTGTTAAAAAGAGAGAGAGATTTGAAATACAACATTTTTTTTTAATTCAATTGTATATAATTCAATTTTTATGCAAATATACAAACACATAAAATTGAATTAAGAGACTGCCATCAATTTAAACAAATAAGAGACTGTCAATAATTAATGAGAGGCTGCCAGCGATTTATACAAATGAGAGTCGACCATCGAGTTATACAAATCTGATGTTCCATAGCTAACATAAAGTTTGTTATGAAACACAATTATACAAACTATAACTATAACATATAATATGATTTTTATTTATCAAGATTATGGAGGGTACAATTTTATTGATCTGTTGATTTACTCTCCTAAGATTTAATGATTTATCTATGAGTCAAGGGTCGTTTGTAGCGTATTTCTCAAACCTAGAATGATTTGGACTTGATCAACATAATTTGATGACCGTTAGTGGCGTATTTCTTAAATGGAAAAAAATTAATTATTAATTTAAATTAAATATTATAACTATAGTTTCTTTTATTTGTAATTTGCAACAAATATTTTATTTTTTTTGTCATCCCGTTTGTATATCAAAATTTACAGATAGACCGCATATACAAATGTACGATCCATTTGTATATCAAATATACAAATGCATGACCCATTTGTATACCGAAATGTACAAATGCAAGATCTATTTGTATATCGAAATATACAAATACATGACCCATTTGTATACCAAAATATATACAAATGCAGGATCCATTCATATATCAAAATATACAAAATATAGGACTCATTTGTACACCAAAATATAAAAATAGACCCAAATACATATTTTTATGTATATATTTACCGAATATACAAATTATAGCTATAACAAACATAAATTGTTATGAGGCACAATTATACAACCAATAGTTATATATACAAATATAATTTTTATGTTTACTTAACCTAAAATTTACTTTACTTAAATAAAAATAATTTGCGTTCATCTCTTTGTTATTTGAGATATTCTAGATGCCTTTTTGAAGAGAATATAATTAATCATGAACTAGAGTTCAAAATTGAGTAGTGTCCAAAGATTTTAATTAAAATTAAACACATAAAATCACAACTTAAATTAAACACTTCTTAAAAATCTTACGAAATATTAATTTTACAATTATATAACAAACTTATAATTCTATTTATAATTTTAATTTCTCTCTCTATATATAAAAGGAGAAACATATTAAATATTAAATTAAATTAATGACATAAATTTAAGACCAACAAAGTATATTGAACAAATAGATTAATATTGATTTTTTTAGATTTGGTAAACTTGTATAAGCGGTGATGCCTTAAATCATCACCATTTTAGTACTTTCTAGAACCAGTAAACACACAAAAAATAAAAAATTAAAAACAGTCAACCTTTTCTCTTTCTCCGTTGCAAAGAGAGATGCACGTAATGGAAACGCTACCCATTTTTTCTCTGTAAACTCCCAAAATCCATAAATACCCCCTCACCTCTTCACTATCAAAACTTATTCTTCACTCTACACATGAAAATTCTTCTCCATAATTTCTCCATCTTTCCGATCACTCATTTTCACTCATATCTTCTCATTCAATCGGTAATTGTCTCTATCTCTGCTCTGAATTTTGCTAAATCACGATCTAAGAAGATATTGAATTTTGCTATGGCGATTCACTATATGTTGAATTTTTCTGTGGCGATGTTGAATTTATGACGATTCACTGAGATGTTGAATTTTGTTATTACGATTTATTGAGATTTAGTCGTCGTTGTTGTCCTATTAGCCCTACTTTTTTTTTTTTGTTATTTGCTTGTGCAAGCTGATGTATGTATTTGGAATTAGTTGCAAACTGCGGTGTTTTATATCTCACGATCATTGAGATGTTGAATTTTGCTGTGAGTATTTACTGAGATTTAGTTTTTTTTTTTGCTTGTTTGAGAGCTGTTTTGGTTGATATATGTATTTGAAATTAGTTGCAAACTATGATATTTTGAGATTTAGCGTCGTTGTACTATGTATTAATCTTACATTTTTTTTTTGATTGTGTGAGCTGCCTTGGTTGATGTATGTATGCGGAATTAGTTGCAAACTACTTTATGTTATCACGATCCACTCAGATTAAGTCGTTCTATATGATCATACTTTTTTTTTGCTTGTGGAATTAGTTGCAAACTGCGATTTTTTTCCTCTCAGGATCCACATCGTTGTCCTGTGTAATCATATCTTAGTTGCGAACTTGATATTTTATCGGTCAGGATCCATTGGATTTGTGTGAGAAAAACTTATATAAGCCATGCTTTTGTGTGTTCGGTGCAAGTGACTTTGCTTGATATATGGTGTTTGAAGTTTGGAATCAACTGCAACTGATAGTTTTTTATATATTTGTTGTTGTCACGATCAACTGAGTTTGTAAGAATATGCCTTTGTCTTTCGGTGCAAGCTTCTTTGCTTGATATATTGTATTTGGAATAAATTACAAATGACATAAAGTAAATGGTAGTTTTAGGTATTATATTGTTATGATATATGGAATTATTGTGCTTTGAGTTTTTGCATTTCTTCTTTGCTTGATATACTGTACTTGGAATAAATTACAGATGACACAAAGTAAATGCTAGTGTTATGATATATTGGATTATCGTGTGTTTTTACGTTTCTTCTTTGCTTGATATACTGTATTTGGAATAAGTTACAAATGACACAAATTTATATACTATTGGTATAGTATTTATGTTGTTCTGATATTTTGGGTTATCCTGCATTGGATATATGCATTTCGTGTCTTTTGATTTTGCGTTTTTGAGTTGTTTTCTGATTTTGGCTGTTTCAATGGGTGTTCGACGAGCGTTTAGCAGTTTGTTGCACTATATGCTTCCTAGAAAGAGACCGGCAGAAGGCGTGGTAGTTGAAGGTAACAGTAGCAGTTGTGATCCAGAAAGTGCTCTTAAAAAGCATAGAATTAGTTGCGTGATTTCTTCCGGTACCAAAGAGAATACCAGTGGTTGCAGTAGTAACAAGGTCGTAAGTAATAATACAAACGGTAACGCTAGCACCAGTAGTGTTGGTGAACGGTCAGTGACTGAAATGGCTTTTGATGATGGAAATCCACATGATATTGATGAGGATCTCCACAGCAGACAGCTCGCCGTGTATGGCCGTGAAACTATGCGGCGGCTCTTTGCTTCCAACGTTCTTGTCTCGGGAATCCAAGGGCTTGGTGCTGAAATAGGTATTTATTACTAACTCTTAAAAAGTGTAATGCAATATGAAGTTTTACATAAGTTACGTGTACTTGCACTTGTTAACCAGTGTTGCAGTAGCAACAACTGTAGATTATATAAGATTGAATACTGGACGTTTTCTGGTGGGTGATGTCTTTATTGTCAATCAGGCTATTTTTGGTATTTTAGTGTTTCTTTTCATTTGTGTATATATGTATTTCCATGTGATTGCAGCAAAGAATCTTATACTTGCTGGTGTAAAGTCTGTGACTCTGCATGATGAAGGAGAAGTGCAGTTGTGGGATTTGTCGAGCAATTTTATTTTCTCAGAGAGTGATGTTGGTAAGAACAGAGCGCTTGCTTCTGTTCAAAAGCTACAAGAACTCAACAATGCTGTGGTTGTCTCGAGTTTGACGACAAAATTGACCAAAGAAAAGCTTTCTGATTTCCAGGTAAGGTGCCATCTTTGTGTTTAGCTTTTTTCATGGAACAAGTTTGGTTGTTCAACGAAAACTATATGTTCTCACTGATACATGGTAACTCCTAAGAGATGTGATAGACCTTTGGAAGTTCTTTGGTGCAAATTAATTTTCTTGTCTTTGATTTATCAACCAAAAGTTAAAAAGAAGTCCGAGATATGTATGCCGTTTTCGTGCAAAAGGTGGATGCTACTTGTCAAAAAAAAAAGGTGTCTACTGTCGTATATATTTAAGATGCTGTCATAAAAAGGTAGACTTATGTGTTGATACTCCTTTTATTACAATCACCCTGTCAACTACTAATCCATATTCTCGTTAACCATATTTCTATTTCCGCCTGTTCCCAATGAATGGCCCTACTATCTTTGAACAATCTACTCCGTTTCAAAGTATGTGGTGTTTTAAAATAAGTGGTGTTTCACATAACCAAGAAGGCATTATGATGTTCTTCCAATTTTACCTTTATTTAAATGATAGAAGTTTTATATAACCAAGGAACTATGAGAGAGCTACGTCTTTTCAAGGTAGTTATTACTGGTAAGTTAGTAAAAATACATCTTACTTTTAGGAATGAGTAGTTTTCTTAAAGGGATGTGCCCTAGCTAAAAACACAACTTATTTAGGAACGAAGGAAGTAATTAAAAACTATTGGTACTAGCACATATGGATTTATTTAACTTGACATGTATTATGCATCTTGTAACAACTACTTCCGCATATACTTATTGGATAAGATGAGTACCATATTCATTGTTCAAACTTCCATCTTGGTCCCCTCATGAAAGTCATCCATCCAAGTGAAGCTAGTTGGGATGGGAGGTATGTTTATCTAGTGAGTTATCAGGTCAAATTGTCCGACTAGACTATTATTCGCCTCTTGACATTATATTGTGGTGGATTTCTCTTTGAATTAATAGAAATAGTTGTCTGAATTATGTTCATCATTTCTCTTGGTGAGATGCCTCGGATTTTATGGATGTTGGTTATTGATCAAAACAAGGCTGATTCTTCGAACTTTTCTGAGAGGTGGAAATCATACATGGTTGATGTCTGTAGACCCAATGTTTCGAATACAATAGGGGAACAATTCAGGAGAGTATTTTATCCTTATGCTGGCCTGAGATGAATTTTTATTGAAAAAACATGGTCAGGGAGGATTCATATTAGCTGACCCCTACTTGTTTGGGGTTGACTATTAGTTTGAAGTTGTAATTGTAATGTAGAAGTGGATATGCTCACATCTTTCGATGTTGTGGTGATTTGCATATGTTCGTGTTGATCTGTACTTTAACTGTTAGTATGATTTTTGGATGGTGCTGCCTGACTATCCAAATAGACTCGTGGTTTTGTGGTAGTATTTCTGTATAAGGAGATATGACTTAGTCGGTAGAAACAAGTTCCTTCAACCAGACAAATCTTTATCTGTTGAGACTTTTGGGAATGTAGTGCGCACTTACTGTCTTAACTCTTAAACATGCTAAATTCTTGCAATTTGTTCTTGTTGAGGAATATCAATTTGCTAAGATTTATAAGCATTTGGACTTTTGGGAATGTAGTGTGCATTTATTCACTACCTTAATCATGCCAAATTCTTGCAATTTTTCCTGTTGAAGAATATCTATTTGCTAAGTGTTTAATCTCCTGTTGAAACTCACTTGAACTTTGGACTGCTAAGAAGTTCCAATCTAACCGTCTGACTAGATTGTTTCCTGCCAAACACTGAACGATATGTTGTTTTAATGCAGTCTGTGGTATTTACTAACACCAGCTTAGAGGACGCACTGGAATTCAATGACTACTGCCACAACCATCAACCCCCTATTGCATTTATCAGAACTGAAGTGAGGGGTCTATTTGGTTATGTCTTCTGTGATTTTGGTCCTGAGTTCACAGTTTTTGATGTAGATGGTGAAGAACCTCATACGGGTATTATTGCATCAATTAGTAATGATAAACCTGCCCTAATTTCGTGTGTGGATGATGAAAGGCTTGAGTTTCAGGACGGGGACCTAGTTGTCTTTTCAGAAGTACAGGGCATGACAGAACTTAATGATGGCAAGCCAAGAAAAATTAGCAGTGCAAGACCTTATTCCTTTACTCTCGATGAAGACACAACGAACTTTGGTCCCTATGAGAGAGGTGGTATTGTTACTCAGGTGAAGCAACCCAAAATTTTGAACTTCAAGACACTGCAGGAAGCTATCATGGATCCTGGCGATTTTCTTCTTAGTGATTTTTCGAAGTTTGACCGCCCACCTCTGCTACATTTGGCATTCCAAGCATTAGACAAGTTCAGATCAGATTTGGCACGGTTTCCTCTTGCTGGTTCAGAAGATGATGCTCAGAGGCTGATATCTATTGCGACCAATTTAAATGAGAGTAATGGGAATGTCAAACTGGACGATATAAACCCAAAACTTCTACAGCAGTTCTCTCATGGTGCACGTGCTGAACTTAATCCCATGGCTGCTATGTTTGGTGGTATTGTCGGGCAGGAGGTTGTGAAGGCTTGCTCTGGGAAGTTTCATCCACTTTATCAGGTCACAAATGCTGTTATTGTCTTCTGTCGGTTTCTTTTCTATTTAGTTCTTTTTTTTCAGAGGTCCTTCCCCATTCCCCCCCTTCCCCACACCAAAGATGGGGGTGGGGGTTTGGGGTGGGTGGGGTGGGGGAGGCATTACAGTGAGCAATTAATTTGGTTGCTTGATTATTTTTTTTATTTATGCATGAGGGTCTAAAGGACACTGACTTTCTTTAGTTGTCGTTTTTTTTTGTTATATTTGTTTACAGTTCTTTTACTTTGACTCCCTGGAATCACTTCCAACTGAACCACTGGATCCTAGTGATTTGAAGCCATTAAATACTCGGTATGATGCCCAAATCTCAGTCTTTGGGCAGAAACTCCAGAAGAAACTAGAAGATGCCAAGGTGTTTTTGGTGGGATCTGGGGCCCTGGGTTGTGAGTTCCTGAAGAACTTGGCTTTAATGGGAGTTGCATGCACCGAGCAAGGGAAATTAACAGTGACTGATGATGATGTCATTGAGAAGAGTAATCTCAGCAGACAATTTCTCTTCCGTGATTGGAACATCGGCCAGGCAAAATCTACTGTTGCTGCTGCTGCTGCAACATCAATAAGTCCCCAGCTCCGAGTTGAAGCTTTGCAGAACCGTGTGGGTCCTGAAACTGAAAATGTGTTTGATGACACTTTCTGGGAGAATCTTAGTGTGGTTATTAACGCACTTGACAATGTCAATGCAAGACTTTATGTCGATCAGAGATGCTTGTACTTTCAGAAGCCACTGCTTGAATCAGGGACCCTTGGTGCCAAATGTAACACTCAGATGGTGATTCCCCATCTGACTGAGAATTATGGTGCATCAAGAGATCCTCCAGAGAAACAAGCACCAATGTGCACTTTGCACTCCTTCCCACATAATATAGATCATTGTTTGACATGGGCACGATCTGAATTTGAGGGTTTGCTTGAGAAAACACCAGCCGAAGTCAACGCGTATCTTTCTAATCCAAAAGAATATACATCTGCACAAACTAATGCTGGGGATGCTCAAGCCAGAGACAATTTGGAGCGTATTCTCGAGTGTCTAGATCGAGAAAGCTGTGAAACTTTTGAAGATTGCATTGCATGGGCACGTCTCAAGTAAATACCCTACCATTTTGCTTTGTCCTTTTGCGTATAATATCATAGCGGCGTTTTCATTTCTGCTGTTTCTGACCTTTGTTCTTTTCCAGGTTTGAAGAATATTTTGCAAACCGAGTAAAACAATTGATTTTCACATTTCCAGAGGATGCTGTGACCAGCTCTGGAGCCCCTTTTTGGTCAGCCCCCAAGCGTTTCCCTCGCCCCTTGCAGTTCTCTTCTACCGACCCAAGTCATCTCCATTTTATCATGGCTGCATCCATATTACGTGCTGAAACATTTGGTATACCTATTCCTGATTGGGTTAAGCACCCAAAGAAATTGAGTGAAGCAGTGCACAAGGTTATGGTCCCATGTTTTCAACCTAGAAAAGATGCGAAAATTGTGACTGATGAGAAGGCAACCAGTCTCTCTTCATCAGCTTCTATAGATGATGCTGCGGTTATCGATGAACTTATATCAAAGCTGGAGTGCAGTAGGAAGAATTTGCCACCAGGCTTCAGGATGAAACCTGTTCAATTTGAGAAGGTCCCAATTTTGTGATGTTCCCCCCTCCCTTGATACTCTAGTTGAAAATTTGCATGATGCTCAGATGAATTGTCTCGGTTACTGATGTTTCATCTAATTGCAGGACGATGACACTAATTACCACATGGATCTTATAGCAGCACTTGCCAACATGAGAGCAAGGAACTACTGTATCCCCGAAGTTGACAAACTGAAAGCTAAGTTTATCGCGGGAAGGATCATCCCAGCAATCGCGACTACTACTGCGATGGCTACAGGTTTGGTTTGCCTTGAGCTGTACAAGGTTCTAGATGGCGGTCACAAACTGGAGGACTACCGGAACACGTTTGCCAACCTTGCTCTACCTCTTTTTTCCATAGCTGAGCCAGTACCACCCAAGGTCATCAAACATAATGACCTGAGCTGGACTGTTTGGGATAGGTGGGTCATCAAGGACAATCCTACACTGAGAGAACTGATCCAATGGCTTGCGGACAAAGGACTGAATGCATACAGCATTTCATGTGGAAGCTGCCTGCTCTTTAACAGCATGTTCCCCCGGCACAAGGAACGGATGGACCAGAAAGTAGTAGATTTGGCGAGGGACGTGGCGAAGATGGAGATACCACCATACCGCCGTCACTTGGATGTTGTTGTTGCCTGTGATGACGACAATGACGAAGACGTTGATATTCCTCTGGTGTCTGTATATTTCCGTTGAATTTTCTTGGTAATCAATTCCAGTATTTGTTTCGAAGTTCAGGATCATACATCTTGTATGCACTATCTTCCAGTCCTCTATGTTCTAATAATTCAAGATACACAGCATGATTCTTTTCCATAGCAACTTTGATTCTTACTATGTCAATTGATGGTGCCTCGCTATATTTTGAACCTACTTTCGTGTTGTATGTACATTCTACATTTGTCAATTCAGTTACTTGTCAAGATATGAGGTCATCCCGAGAATGGCCTGAGACGTGAGTGTTCTTAAATTTTTGACCTAGACTCATGGTAAAAACTAAAAATTCAAATCAACAAGTCCATGAAACAAGTAGGGGTCAAATTTTTCAAAGACCATTCAATTTCTGAGGTTATTGGGTGTAAATTTCTTGTTGACATGAACTTAACTTGGATGAAGCGTGTCCAATTAATCATCCATGGACATACACAGCTTCTGTCATGGTCAGTCACCATCTTTTTTGATTCATGATTTAATAGAAGTGGATAAGTAACTCTTGAGCGAATGAGCAAAAGTGGAGAATGAACTTCTAATGTTGATGACTTAGGGGTGTGCATCGGTCGGTTCGGTTCGGTTTTATGTATTATCGGTTTGGTTTATCGGTTTTTAAATAAGCTAACCCGATAACAAATCAATAAGATATTCTTTATCGGTTTTCGGTTTATCGGTTTTTGATAGTTATCGGTTCGATTTTTGATTTATCTAATAAGAAAATATCGATAAAATATAATATGACTTCTTACTTATCTAAATATAGTACGAAGATTATAATTACATGTCACCGCCAAATCATAGTATGAGATTTTTTATGTTAATCAAATTACGGACCTTTACAAATTTGCAAATGCTACAACCTATAATTACAAACTAAAACTAAAATCAAATAGTCCAACAAGACTAAAACTAAAACAAAAACTAAAATCAAAAGCTACAATTGCGAACACTTACATTAGTTTCTAGGTTTTTAGTAAACAATAAAAATTAGTAAAGCGGCCTAGTGTAAAGTAGATAGAGTACTAATAATTTGATATAGTTATAGTGTCTAGTTATATATTAAATTATTAATATTTAATTATTAGGGAGGGTAAAATAGTAAATTATTACCATCTTACTGGGTTATCGGTTTACCCAATAACCCAATAGTAAAACCCGATACCGAACCAATAATCCAATAACTTTTTTTTATAAACCCATTAAAAACCCAATAACAACAACCCAATAACCTTTTTTTCGGTTCGGTTTTTGCACACCCTAGTTGATATAACTGAGAAGTAATGTTAAATGAGTCAGTCAATTGAAATTCAAAATAACGGATTAAATAGAAACGTGAACTCTAGTTATATGACCAATAATGATATGATAGAATCTATATTTTCAACTTTAATTTTTGTGAGTGCGTAAACATAGCTATTCTTGAATTTTTATGAATAATTTAAACTTAAAAATGAAACTTGTTTTTTAAAACTTTTTAGAATTGAAATATTATTTGGCAAACTAGCGCACCTAGTTTTGTTAGAAAAATAGCTGATGACTCCTTTGTTTGTGAACTTTGGACTAAATCTGTCCACTTTTTAAAAAATAAGGGATGTTTTAGATTTAGTACTATACAAAAGGGCAAAACCTGCTACTATACCCATACACAAGTGACTATCTCAGTCTCTTTTTTTCCCCAAATTTCACAAAACCAAATACTTGTTAGAACTAATTTCTTCAGACGAAAACATCTTCAGCTGCCATGGCGACTGTACGAATGATCGGTAAAATCTTACTTCCTTCTGTTTTCCGGGTCAATTTATCGTAGTCATATGTAATTTTTGATGTTCTGTCTAATTATATTTTTTTATTTGAGCAGATATAGCCGTCAATTTCACTGGTAAGTAAGCAGCAAAATGCAATAAGTATTTCCAAGATTCAATTTTTTTGTGTTCATTCTAAGTTTTGAAGAAACCCCAATAATTCAGATAGCATGTTCAAAGGGATATACAATGGAAAACAATATCATATGGGTGACATTCAAGCTGTGTTAAAAAGGGCGTGGAGTGCTGGTGTTGAAAGAATAATAGTAAAAACCATTCACACTTACTCTTTTTTTTTGTTATTTACTAGATTTGTTTGAATGGGTTTCGAGTGAGTCGTAGAAGCAGCCACTAATGTTTGCTTGCATTAGGGTAGGTAGACCGTCTATGTCACACACTTCAGGGTGCAACCCTTCCCCGAACCCTCTAATGCGGGATGCTTAGTGTACCGAACTGCCCTTTTTGTTTGAATTTTGTTGTGGTTAAGACGATGATACAATGTGGAGCTTTTTGAATGCTTTTTACCAAGTTTTGGTTTTCTTCTATGTTGTTGTAAAATTCCACATTTTATATCAAATCTGACTTACAATTCTGATGTGTTAAAAATCCAAATGATTCACCCCTAAAAGTGTACTAAAAGATGGACAACTCCATTGTAGAATCACGTTAAGGTCGCGGCTTCAAGCTGTGGAACATTTTTTTTCTTTTTGTAGAAATGCAAGGTAAGGCTGCGTAGAATAGACCCTTGTGGTTCGGCTTTTCGCTGGACCCCATGCATAGCGGGAGTTTAGTGCACTGGGTTGCCCCTTAAGGAAAAGGGAAAAGAGGAGAATGTTTAAAGTAATACATGATTGTTGGTATTTATGTTGTCGACCTTCGTTCTCTGTGTTTCGGTTAGTTTTGTTTCTTCAATCTTGATGTTGCACTGATGTAGTTAGAAACAAAATACCTGTCAGCTTAACTGTTTATCCAAATGACTAATACCAAGTCCAAATAAACCTAATTGCTGTTTTATAGTGATTTGGGTGATAAAGAATTTGTTCAAGCTTATACTAGTACCAAAAAGATCTCTTTTTTTATTAATTACCGGACTTGTTCTACAGCAATACTTGAAGATTAGGTTCTCTAGCAGTAAGACTTCTCTATATGTCTTACTAGCACACAAACCAAGATACATTTATTTCTTCCATTGTAACTGAAAAAATACCCTTGGAATGACCCTTCCAACTGATAGAGTCCCTTTTGTACTGGTCCAAAACAATGTTGCTTAGCATTTGAAAGAGACCTAACCTTTCCATTTCCCAATCATATATATCCCTTCTCAAACTCAAAGTCCAGCTTGTAATATACAGAATTCTGCAATTGTTCCATAGTGCCGTGTTGATAGATAATAAAAAACCAAGAAGTGGTCTTTTAGTGGGATATGGCCCAACCATGCATCTTCCCATAATCTGATTTTCCTTCCATTTACAAGAGTAAACCCAATAGTTGTCTTGAGCTTGTTCCAAAGGCCAAAGCCCTCTAATTTGTTCCCATACCCGGTGCCATGAGGCATTATAGACTCTTTGGCGCGCTATGGATTGTCCAGAAAGAACTTTTTTAGTAAAATTCTCCTCCAAAGTGCATTATCCTCCATGATAAATCTCCAATGCCACTTACGGCTTTCATTATTACATTTTTAATTCCTAAATTCCCCTTCCTTTTATCTTTGGTGACTGTTTTCCAGTTTACAGGACAAATAGGTGTTGTTAGTTCATTAGCTTGCCAAAAAAAAAAAAAAATCTCTCCTTAATTTGCCCATGCGCTTCAACACTGAAGAAGGAGCTGAGAAAAGAGACATGGTATAGGTGGGTAGTGCGCCAAGAACACTGTTAATTATATTTTGGTTCTACCACCCAAGGAGAGATACTGTATCGTCCAATTTGCCACCTCTTTTCCGTCTTCTCAAGGACGTCATTCCAAATTGTCACCCATTTGTGTTTGTCTCCCAATGGTAAACCCAAATATTTTTTTATGCTAAGTCTGCATGCTTCCAACAGATTGTAGCTCTTTCGATATAATTACCTTCATGTGATTCTAGGCCTACCTTGTCCCCCTTCAATCACCATGGTTTCACATCTAATCGCTCTGTCTGGAGGTTGATGTAGGAAATGACTAAACTATCTCAAGTGACCTTCCATTATTTTATCCTCTATGTGTGCTTCCTATACCTTCTACATGATGTGATCATTCTTATCTTGTCGAATCTGGTATGATTGCATATCCATATCAGTATTTTCATTTTTGCAACACTCACCTAATGGATATGTTGGACCTTGGAGGCTCAACATTCACTCCCATTAACAATTCTTAAAAAAAAATTCAACTCCCATATTTTACATTTATGGTCTTACAGCCATTCTACGAACTTGCCTTCCACTTGTTCTACTGAAGATCATAATTTGGTTAGGTTTTCCTTCCAGGTAACTGGTGGCTCTCTTGAAGAATCAAAGGAAGCTCTTGCCATTGCTGAAACAGATGGTTGTCCATGTCTTTATTTAGCTGATTTACTCTGACTAATGTTATTTGTTTGCAGCAAGTTGGCTTCTCAAATATATTGGCATGTCTGACCTTGAGAACTAACTCTTTTTTTGCAGCAAGACTTTTCTGTACTGTGGGAGTGCACCCGACTAGATGCAAAGTGGGTTTCACTCTTGTTGTTTTGTAATGACCTGCAGAAAAAAACCTACCCATTCATATATGTTGGATGCTTTGTCATTTTCTTCTTCGTTCTCAATCAGGAATTTGAAGACAGTGGGGATCCAGAAAAGCATTTGCAGGATCTTTTGACATTGGCTAAAGAGGGAAAAGAAAAAGGAAAAGTATGTTCAATTATTTTGTATATAAGGTTATGGATTTATTGAACCTACACCTTCTTAGTAAATGCCCGGTTCAAATTAGTAACTTTTGAAAAACTTTGATACTTTACTTCTTAATGTGTGAACTACCAGCAGTTTAAGTTCCTGGGTTAACTGATCTTATGTTTCAATTGATCCAAGCTTTTTCGAAAAGGATTTGTTCCTATAATGACATTAGTATATCCAAAAGAATTACTGAATCATTTGCACACTTTTTAAGATGTGATATCATTAGCAATTTAAGCTTGTCCTTTAACTGCTTTGAGGTTTCAGTGCCTCCAAATCAAGGAAGAAAAAAAATTGCCCCAAAAAGAGCTTAGAAGATTTTAAGAATTTTACAAGCTTTAACATTTGGAGATCTACTTTTTGGGCTAACTTCCTACGTTGTGCTAGGAAGACGGCAAACAAACATTGGACGCTGTAAGTAGTTTATAATGACAAAAAATTTGTTCATAAGATGCACATTTATAATGCATTCTAATGATATAGCAAGTCGCCCATCATGTGATTCATTCCTTTTCTCTCGGTGAATACACTTCTGCATAAATCTTTTCTTTATTGGCTAGCAAGTTTTTTGGAGCTATTTTAATTGTGACTATATATCCTTGGTGCCTAAAAAATAACTATATTTTATCTTCATTTACTTGCTTTGCTAACGACAAAATTCATTTCAAACAAGGTGGTTGCGATTGGCGAATGTGGGTTGGACTATGATAGACTTCACTTTTGTCCATCTGATATTCAGAAGAAGTATGTATCTGCTTCACCACCCCTATGAGTTCTTCCTGCACAATTTACAACACTCCTGCTCTCTCACAACCCCAAAGCAAAAGCAAGTGGTGAAGCTGTGTTGCTCAATACCCGCACCACTCCCCCCCCCCCCCCCCAAAAAAAAAAAAAAAAAACCGGTTTTTGTTGACATTTTCTCCGAAGGAGTTACTTCTTCCTCAACTTGTAGCTTAGGTGTTCCTTTTGGTGACTATTGTTTTGTAGGCTCACCTTGTTTCCACTTTGCTGATGTGTTCTTGCTTTCTATTTTGCAATATAGGTACTTTGAAAAACAATTTGAGTTGGCATATACAATGAAGCTGCCAATGTTTCTTCACATGCGAGCAGCTTCTCAGGATTTCTGCAACATTCTTCAACGAAATAAGGATCGGTAATTTTTTGTACTTGTTGGAGATAACGCAAAATGGCTCGGCTTTAATTTTCACCTTGTAATTCGCGGAAGAGAATTGCAGCAAGATCAGGTTAATTATTCTTAAATCTTGTAGTCCTTAGGTTTTCCATAAGCCAGCTTAAAGGAGGAAATAATTAATAAAGTAATGAACCTCCAGTATCTCATGATTTCGCAACTGTATGTCTGACTCTCATATCTCACTGCTTTTGGGATGAAGCCGGACCCCCATTACAAGAAGGGTACCACCTATGTGGGTTTCAGGGAAAAGCGAATGTAGACAGCGTTACCTCCTCATGTCAAAATTTGTTATGGGGCCAGCTTATGCCGAGATTTGTTATTGCAAGAAACACTGATGTAAAACTTCAAATGCTGTTTGACTGGATAATCTGTCTATGGAATGGAAATAGTACCCTAGTCCTGTTTTGTTTGATTTAAGTGATATTAAACAACATTATCATGTTTCAAGTTTATTTGATGCATTGATGCAGCTTTTTATAAATCAGTGCTATCAAAAGCTATAAGGTCTGTTGGGCTTTAAGTGTAAACCGCAAATAAAGTGTGGGCTTTGATTATAAAAAGGCGCAAAGGGAGAATATATATATATATATATATATATATATATATATATATATATATATATATGTTTAGTTCAAGACTAATAATTAAAAGACTAATAAGACTAATAATTATAAGCATGAATGATAAATATATGAACAAAGAAATTGAAAAATATTTATGATAAAGTGAAATTCAATTGTTTAGTGTCACCTCTTCAGAAGAGACTCATTGGCAAGGAAAAGTATGCCTTATAACCTTGATAATGCCACTGAAGCGCACATTAAGCGACGTGAAGCTTAATACGTTTTGGCCTTGCTTCAGGGCTTAAGCATGCCTTTGACAACACTGATATAAATGGCATTCTGATAAACCAGTTGTGTTGAACAGGTTTGTTGCTGGCGTTGCACACTCTTTCACTGGAAGTGCTGAAGATTGTGATAAACTTCTTTCATTTAGTAATGTTTTTATAGGTGAAATCTCTGGTTCATTGTATTCTATCTATTTAATTTAGAAGCTGTCATGCTCATGTGTTTTCCATGTGATACTTAAATTGCTCGATCCTGATTTACTTAAATCTGTTTGTCACTCTGTTTGAACAACTTATATTAGGAATAAATGGTTGCTCTCTCAAGACAGCTGAGAACCTTGAAGTTGTAAAGGGTATACCTGTTGAGCGAATGATGATTGAAACAGATTCACCATACTGTGATATCAAGAATACACATGCTGGGATAAGGTATGTGAAATCCTCATGGCCTTCAAAGAAAAAGGATAAGCATGATCAAGAATGCCTTGTCAAAGGTCGCAACGAGCCTTGCTTAGTTCGGTGAGTGTCATAGCACTCTTATTACTAGTTATATGATTCTTTTTCCATTTCTAATAGACATCAATTCAGACTGTGTTCCTGATTTCTCTGTATCTAGAGTTTGATCTTGATCTCTGTATCTCAAGTTGGATCTTGATTTCTTGAAAAATATCAACTCCCTTCTTCCCAGGCAAGTGCTTGAAGTTGTTGCAGGCACTAAAGGTATCGCTGACATAGATCAACTGAGCCAGACACTGTACCATAATACGTGCAGGTGATTATAATGTCTCCTCTTTTTCACATCTCTATACTTGTACGGCAAGAAAATAGATGGTTTTCTTATACTAAAGACATGCTAAACAATTGGAAAATGAGGGTTAATTTTCATTTCAAAAGACTAAACTTGGATGCCTTTCAAGGTATTCCCATTCTTCTACTTTTGGGACCAAGTAATGCTTTCTTATAGTAGGATTTGAAAATTTTGGTTCTCTTTAGCCAAGGGATTATCTCAGTAACTCAAATCATTGGTTCTTTTTAGGCATCTCACAAATTATTGATTACTGGGGAGAGAGCCTGTCAGTTTTCTGCTTGCACTTCCATGTCTAAGCAATTTCTTTTACATAATGTTCTTGAGTCAAAAAAGTATTGGGATGAAGTGATTAGGCAGGATATGGCGCAATTTAGCTATACGAGGACATGATCCCTGATAGGAGGGTGTGGAGGCCGAGAACTAGGGTAGAGCGTCAGTAAGGTAGTCGGACGTATTTCTTTTCCTCTCACTTGAGTAGTATTATTCTTATTTCTTGTTATTTTTAGATTTCTATTACTGCACGTTCCTTTAGCCTTGGTTATCTTATTACTTCTCTTCTTTTTTAACATTCTTTGAGTCGAGGGTCTATAAAAAACCACCTCTCTACCTTCTCAAGGTAGGGGTAAAGTCTGAGTGCACTCTACTCTCCCCTAACCCCACAAGTGGGATTCTATTATTCTGCGTTTGTTGTTGTTGTAATGTTCTTGAGTCACTCATGAAGATTTGAGCTCATTCACGTGAACGTGAACGTTTTCAGGGTTTTCTTTCCTCATGATTTGGATTCGGCAGCAGAAGCCCTTCTTGCTAATGGTAAGGAAGATCTATGAAGTTGCTGCACTCTGCTAGTCTTTCACAGTGTATGAGAAACAAAGAAACACACTACTTTTTAGGATGGGAATTATGTCAGTTTTAATTTTTTAAAGATAAATGCATTTCTGTTCCATGAAGAAAACACAGATTTAATGTTGAGCAAAAGTTATTGGATTTGATTGAACTGAATTTGATTGAACTTATATCAAGACTTCTAGGTCCACTCTTGATAACAGCAACTAGGCATTATTTTCTTGGAGTTATTTATACGGAAGCTAATGATGAAATCGAACATGTTTCTTTATATATTATTGCTAGAAGTAAACCCTTCGCGGTGTCCAGTGGTTTGAGCTTGGGACTTCCATGTTTGAGGTCTCAAGTTCGAAACCCCTTGCTAGCGGCAAGGGGTTTGCCTTCTGGGTCGAACTCGCCTGGTGCGGGTTACCTCTCTTATGTGGTTTGCGAGTTACCTAAACCCTAAATTCTGCGCGCACCCGAAAGATAGCGGCTGCGAATTTCCCATCATAAAAAAAAATAATATTGCTAGAAGTTTCATGTAATAACCTCTAATTTGCTATTTTGCAAAATTGTGTTAGCAAGAGATTGATTTTTCAGCATACTTGTAAATATATGGCAATTATTGCCATAAGTAGGTGTTTGAAAATTATTTGTTTTGAAAAAGTAAAATACATTTTTACGAATCTATCTTTAACAAATACCTTGAAAAAGATATACTAGTTTTTTATTACTTTCTTCGTTTCAAATTAAGTGGTGTTTTTAGTTTTAAAGCTTAGGTAGAATCCTTACCAAAATTATTTCGTTTCAAATTAAGTGGTGTTTTTAGTTTTAAAGCTTAGGTACAATCCTTACCAAAATTATTTCGTGTTCAAATTAAGTGGTGTTTTAAGTTTTGAACACACCCCTTATTTAAGGCATCTTCAACTCTATCATTTATTTTACTTTTCAAATATAGAGTTTTGTTTGTACTCTCTAAAAAAGAATTTTATTCTCTCTACTTAATATCATGTTATTATTTCTAGTTCATTCTTATTTTCTTATTTCTTTATATAATTTCTCTTCTTTTTTTTCAAATAATTTTTTATATAATTTAATGTAATTTTTTTTTGAATTCTCTATTTAATATAAAATTATATATTATTCTAAATTTCCAATTAACATAAATTGCAAGCAAATATTATATAATATAAAAATTAATTTATATAAATTGCAAGCAAAATTGTTGTGATAAAATTATTATGTTACACGTCGTATTGTTGTCTTGTATTTATGTTATGTATTGTATTTTTAAATTAATTTTCATCTTATCATTTTAATTTTGTGATTTTTTCATAGTGAAAATTAATAGTAATATCAAATTATATAAAAATTGAAATAATATTAATTGTCGTAAATATTAATGACATTGTATTAAAAATAATATGTTAATCACAAATAATAGAAATAATAATGAAAAAGTAAAATAGAGAGCGTGAATAGTTGTTCTCTAAATTTGAAGAAATATTATTTTCTCCATATAAATGGAGAATAGAGAGTGAATTAAAGTCTAGTTGAAGAGCTCATTTAATATTTTACTTTTCAAATATAGAGAATAATGTACGATAGAGATGAGTTCAAACTCGTCTTAGTAAACTACTCCGTTCTAAAAAGAAGAAGTGTTTTTACTAATTATTCTTAATAAATACAAAGAAAAAATATACTCAGCTCCTTAATAATTATTTGTTTATGTAAATCTCTCTTTATTTATTTAAAAATTGGAAGAGGAGTATTAATTCTTTCTATATTAATTATTTGAAACGGAAGAAAGTAATTTCTTTGATTATATAAAATTCATTTATTTATTTATAGACAAAGCAACCACTTTTTCATTTGAAATAAGAAAAATCTTTTTTAACTTGGTTTTGACTAACATCTATGCTTTTTGATTTTAAAGGTACATAAATAAATATTTTAACTTGTATAAAATTAAATAAGTAAACTCATATATTATGTGATATAATACACATAAAATTTCATGTAGCCTTACTAACTCATATAACATGCAATATTTAAATGTTCAATAGTTAGAATTTCTCCTTGTGCATTGACAAAGTTAAATATCATATTTACCAACTAAAATAAAAAAAATATTATATTTATTACTTTGTCAATTTTTGAAAAGTCATTTTTACTAATTTGATATTTCCAACAAAATATTTAAATTTTCAAAAATTATACGAAAATTACTACTCCATATAAAGCTCACAGACAATTTGAAAGTGGCCAGAGTTAGTATATATTAGGTCATTTTTCTAATACCCTTCGCCCACACACCCACATAGGGCACACAGAGAAATAGCCATTGAAGAAGATGAGGAGAATTTCTCTGCGAAATGGCAATGGCAATGGCAATGGCAATGGTATTCCCTGTATCTCTTTCTTTGCTGATTCAGCAATTACTGTAAGAAGTTGTTCTTCATGCCATTGTTATGATCTCACTGAGATCACAGATCGAATTCACAGAACAATAGAAACAAAATAAATCGAAACACAGAATTTTGACAACTCCATTCTTTATTGAATATAGAAAAGTTCTCAATTACAGTGAATGAAAACTATCTAACTAGTACTGGAAGGAATCACCATTGATGATCAAGTTCTGCAGATAGAAGAAGAAGAAGAAAGAGTAAGAACGAGGAGAAGAGAAAGGATTGAGAGGAAGAAGAAAACAGAGAGTGGAGGGAAATTGATTTACCAGATTTTCATTAATTTTCCTTCTTTCTTAATGCAAGTGAAGTTTGATGATAAGGCTGGAGCTTTAGGTAAACTGAATCACCTACAGAAAACTCACGATCAGTACGCCTATTGTCAGCAAAGAATTTCATCCTGGCCTGAGCAGTAACCAAATTATCCTTCAGCAATTGAAGGAATTGTTGGCGCTGCATCACCACATCTTCTGCAGCCTGAACTAATGTTTCTAGAAGTGGTCTAACTGATATTTGAGGTGGAGTATAACCGTACAATGCTTCAAAGGGAGTACAACGTAGACTATTGTGGAAGTTCGTATTATACCACCATTCAGCAGCTGGAAGCCACTCTTTCCACTGAGTAGGTCTACTCGTAGTCATGCATCGGAGATAATTTTCTAAGCATCTGTTAACTCTCTCAGTTTGGCCATCACTCTGGGGATGATAAGCTGAACTGTAGTGAAGTTGAGTGCCTAAAAGCTTGAACATATCCTTCCAAAAATTACTTGAGAATACCTTGTCTCTATCAGTGACAATAGAATCAGGAACACCATGTAATCTGTGAATTTTCTTCCAATATAAATTGGCTACTGTAGCTGCTGTATATGGATGAGCAAGAGGTATAAAATGAGCATATTTAGTAAACCTATCTACCACCACTAAAATCACATCTTTTGCTCGTGATTTTGGTAATCCTTCTATAAAATCCATACTAATTTGACTCCAAGCTTGATTAGGTATCGGCAAAGGTTGCAACAACCCAGGGTAGGCTGAATTGTCATCCTTATTGCGATGACAAACATCACAACTAGAAACATACTCATTCACCATAAACTTCATCTTAGGCCAATAAAAGTGTTGAGATAACCTTTTCAAGGTACCCAATTGACCGGAGTGTCCACCGAGGGGAGTGTCATGAAAACTAGATATGAGTTGTTGCCTTAAAGTTCCATTTGAACCAACATATACCTTACCCCTTTTCCTCAAGACACCCTTATTATAGTGCCATAAACTAGGTCCCTGTGACTCCACTGCTAAGACAGTAAGCAACTCTTGAACATAGGGATCGTTTGTATAACTCTGCACAATATCTTGTATCCATGTGGGAGTGACCAAACTGATTGCCATTAGTAAGCCAGATGACTTAGGTTCTCCCACCTCTGATCCTTCTTGTTGCCTTGATAGAGCATCAGCCACTCTATTTTCTGCCCCTCTTTTGTAATGCACTTCATAGTCAAGGCCCAACAATTTCGTTAAACCTTTTTGTTGAATGGCAGAAGTCACCTTTTGTTCCAACAAATACTTCAAACTGTGATGATCAGTCTTAACCACAAAATGTTTAAATTGTAGGTAATGCCTCCATTTATCCACCGCATTGAGCAAAGCCATGTATTCTTTCTCATAAATCGATTTGCCTCGATGCTTGGGAGCTAACACCTTGCTAAAGAAAGCCACAGGTTTCCCTTGCTGCATAAGCACAGCACCAATGCCTCCATAACTTGCATCTGTTTCTACTACAAATTCCTGTGTATAATCAGGAAGAGCTAAGACTGGAGTAGTAGTCATTGCCAATTTAAGGGCTTCAAAAGCAATTTCAGCCTCATCACTCCATTTGAAAGCTTCTTTTTTTAATAAATCCGTAAGCGGCCTGCATATGGTACCATAATCTTTAACATATTTTCTGTAATAGCCTGTTAGACCGAGAAATCCTCTGAGAGCCCGAAGCATTTTTGGTCTAGGCCAGTCCACCATTGCTTTAATCTTTTGAGGATCTGTAGTAACTCCCAATTTAGTAATAATATGGCCCAAATACTCCACTTGAGGTTGTCCAAACGAACATTTAGACCTCTTGGCAAATAAAGAATTTGACTTCAAAGTTTCGAACACGACTTGAAGATGCTGTAAGTGATCTCTTCTCGACAAACTGTATATCAGTATATCATCAAAGAAAACTAAAACAAATTTTCTAAGATATGGTTGAAAAACCTGATTCATTAATGCCTGAAATGTAGCTGGTGCATTAGTGAGTCCAAAAGGCATCACCTTAAACTCATAATGTCCCACGTGTGTTCTGAAAGCAGTTTTGTGAACATCTTCTAACTTCATTCGAATCTGATGATAACCAGCTCTAAGATCCACCTTTGAAAAGAATGAAGCCCCATGTAACTCGTCTAAAAGATCATCAACTATAGGAATAGGATACTTATCTTTAATGGTGATATCATTCAATCCTCTATAATCAACACAAAATCTCCATGATCCATCCTTCTTCTTAACCAACAAAGCTGGTGAAGAGTAAGGAGATTGACTAGGTTGTATTACCCCACTCGTAAGCATCTCCTTTACCTGTCGTTCCAGTTCATTTTTTTGATGAAAATTATATCTATACGGCCTCAAACTAACTGGCATAGCTCCCGACTTGAGGGGTATGGAATGATCAAAAGTTCTAACTGGTGGTAAGGATTTTGGTTCTGCAAATACCTCAGAATACTGATCCAACACCTTCTGAATTCCTTTGTCAACTTCTTTATCTGCAATGGCTGACACCAGGTTCATCATGAATAGATGAGCTACAATAGCTTGCCCTTTCTTCAGCATCTTGCTCATAGCTCCACTAGACATCATACTTAACCTGCCTTCTTCTACTAAACCCGGTAATATCAATTTGTTACTTTTCCTGCCTATAGTAACACATTTTCTCTCATGATCAAACTTAGTTGGGTTATATCTTTTCATCCAATCATTACCTAACACCAATGCACAACCCCCTAAAGGAATGATCATCAAGTCTTCTATGAAAGTTCTTCCCTGCATTTTCCATGAAAAATCCTTGCACTGAGAATTACACATAACATAATTCCCATCTGCTACTGTTACTCTGACTGGTGAACAAGGATTCGGCTTATACCCCGATGCTGCGACGGTTTGCTCATCAATAAAACTATGAGTACTGCCTGAATCAATTAGTATAGCCAGCTGTCTTTTCTTCACCGTACCTCCAACTAAGATAGTATTCTCCCCTTGATTGTGACCTGTTAATGCGTTTAAACAAACTGCTTGTTGTATCTCCTGTTCCACTACTCCTTCAATGGTTATCTCACCATCCTCCTCTTCCATCACTGCTGGGTTTAACTCAACCTCATTCTCGACTGTTCCCATTAAGCAATTCAGTTGCCTTTTCTTACACATGTGGCCAGGACCATACTTTTCTCCACAGCGGAAACAGAGATGATTAGACTTTCTATACTCATATATCTCAGGAGTGAGCCTTTACGAATTATTTCTGTAAGCTGTGACCCCCGATGCTTTGTTAACTATACCGGCCGTTGTCGATGGAACTGTTCTGCTAGCACTCTTGTTCCTCTTTAGTGTAGCTTCGATAGCCATTTCCTTCATCCTAGCTTTCTCAATGGCTTCCTTAAGCGTGGCTGGTTTAAACATTTTGACTTCAAAACGAATTTCTTCTTTCAGAGCGCCTATGAAACTAGACAGAAAATGTGCCTCATTCAAAATAGGATTCCTAATGAGCATCTGAGCTTTGAGATCTTCAAACTTCCCTAAAAATTCATCAATAGTACCTGTCTGTTGTAATTTGTTAAACTCCTCAACAACATCCTCTACAACAATTTCTCCAAAGCGACTAATTAATTCCTCCCTAAACTCTATCCAAGTCAACATTCCTCCACTCAATATCACCGATTGATACCAAACTTCAGCAGCATCATTCAAGTATAAAGCAGCCGTATCTACTCTTTGTTCATTCCCAATTCTATACTGTGTAAAATAACGTTCGCATTTTCGAATCCATACCTTAGGTTCATGTCCATCAAAGCTAGGCAACTCCCATCTAGGCGGCACACTGACATTCTGTGGAGGCCTGTTACGGTTTTCCTGGTGCGGAATAGGTAAAAGACCTGCTCCCACATTCTGACCCACCGGAGCTCTTTCCAATGCTCCTATCCTCTCCAAGATCAAATCTAGCGCGCCCTGAATCCCTGTTTGAGCATTACGTACCTCTTGTTGCGAATTCAACAGATCTGCTAACATTTCATCGTGTCTAGCTAATTTGTCTTCTGTAATCTTCCAACGTGTGCCTTCAGCCATGCTTACTCACAATTCGCAGGTTCGAAGCTCTGATACCAATTGTTATGATCTCACTGAGATCACAGATCGAATTCACAGAACAATAGAAACAAAATAAATCGAAACACAGAATTTTGACAACTCCATTCTTTATTGCATATAGAAAAGTTCTCAATTACAGTGAATGAAAACTATCTAACTAGTACTGGAAGGAATCGCCATTGATGATCAAGTTCTGCAGATAGAAGAAGAAGAAGAAAGAGTAAGAACGAGGAGAAGAGAAAGGATTGAGAGGAAGAAGAAAACAGAGAGTGGAGGGAAATTGATTTACCAGATTTTCATTAATTTTCCTTCTCTCTCCTCTAACAGCTTTATATAACAGAATCCACGTGGATATAACCGAATCCACGTGGCCATATCCGAGCCGTTGTTACTCATTAATTGCGACGAATCCTAGCCCTTCACTTAGCCTCTTCCATTCTCGTTGAGTTCGAATCCCCTGAGCCTCACTTATTTATTTACTAATTATACTGAGATCATCACAGCCATTACAGTAAAGAATCAATTTCAGTTAAGGATAAAATTTGTGTAAATAGTAGTAGCAATTTAGATGATACTGCTACTCTCTTCCATCAAATGGTTACAATGAAGCCTCTTCCTTCAGTTGTCGATTTCTTTAATTGGTTTAAGACTATGATAAAGATGAAACATTACTCTGCTGCCCTTTCTCTTTTTCGACAAATGCTGAAATTGGGCATCCCAATTAATAATTTCATCTTAAGTATCATGATTAATAGTTATTGCCTGATGTATCGTGTTGATTGTGCATTTTCGGTGTTACCCATTTACTTGAAAAATGGCATTCCATTTAATGTTGTCACCTTTAACACCTTATTAAGGGGACTCTTTAGTGAAAATAAGGTCAAAGATGCTGTTGAATTGTTCAAAAAATTGGTGAGAGACAAGATTTGTGAGCCTGATGTAGTTACGTATGCAACTGTAATGAATGGGCTAAGCAAAAGGGGTCATACTCAGAAGACTATAAGTTTGCTCAGGTTAATGGAACAAGGTAATACTGAGCCCAACATATATATCTACAACATTGCTATAGATGCTCTTTGCAAAGATGGAAACTTAGATGCTGCTATCAACATTCTGAACGAGATGAAGCAGAAAGATATTCATCCAGATATATTAACGTATAATTCATTGATTGATGGTTTCTGTAGGCTCGGTCAGTGGGAAAAGGTTACGACTTTGTTCTCTGAGATGGTGAACCTTAATATTTATCCAGATGTGTGCATTTTCAATACACTAATAGATGGACTATGCAAAGAAGGAAAAGTTGAAGATGCCGAGGAAGTAATGAAACACATGGTCAGAAAAGGTGAGATCCTGATATAATCACATACAATGCGATAATGGATGGATATTGTTTGCGTGGTCAAGTCGATAGAGCGAGGAGAATTTTCGATATCATGATTGATAAGGGCATTGAGCCTAACATTTTTTGCTATAACATACTAATAAATGGATACTGTATGACAAAGGAAGTGGATGATGCTATGCAATTGTTTTGTGAAATTTCTCAAAAGGGATCAAAACCTGATGTCGTTACCTACAATACTATCTTGCAAGGTCTTTTTAAAGTTGGAAAAATAGTCCATGCGAGAAAATTCTTTGCTGAGATGCTATCTGCAGGGTTCATACCTGATTTTTACACTCATGGCGTTGTGATCAATGGTTATTTTAAGAATGGACTTGTTGAAGAGGCTTTGTCGCTCTTTAATAAGTTGGAAGGAAAGAGAGAAATTACTGATATTGAATTTTACAATGTTGTCATCAATGGATTGTGCAACATTGGTAAACTCGATGAAGCTCGTGCTATTTTTGAGAAGCTTTCTTTAATTGGATTGCTTCCGAATGCGAGAACATACAATAAGATGATACATGGATTTTGTCTTGAAGGGTTGTTAGATGAAGCTAATGATATGCTAAGAAAAATGGAGGAGAATGGTTATCTGCCAAACGTCTTCACTTACAATGCCCTTGTGCGGGGATTTCTCAGGTGTAGCAAAATTACTGAAATGACAACTTTTATGAAGGAAATGACGGGTAGGGGGTTCTCATTTGATGCAACTACAACGGAGTTATTGGTAACCGTTCTAAGGGAGAGTCCGTCCGTCCTTGACATGATACTAGATCTTCACTCAAAAATTATGAAGTGAATATTTCTTTCGCCTGATTTATTCGGCTACACTATCATTGTGATGCAATTTCCTTTAAGCACTGCAAAACAAATGCTTTCTAATGTAGTTGTTGAAGCAGAAAAGCCAATTAGAACTTCGCTTGGGCTTTGCAGGCAGGCTTATTGAAAAGGTAAACCACTTCCTATATTTTTACTGGGTCAAACAATGGGTTATAACCCAACCTCTCCCCTCTTTCTAAATAAATCACAGTTTTGGCAATTAACGTAATACATTGCTGTAGAAAGCAAAACAACTTCTCATTACCTTATTTCACTATTTTTATTTATATAATAATTGTTATTTCTGGAAAGTATTCAATTATTAAAATGCATAAGACATAAGTATTGATTGTAATACTTCTTTCTGGTAACTTCATTAAGTCGAAAGTATCATTCCACTCCGTGGAGATTAGAAATCTGTCTATTCACCCCTGAACCAAGAGAAGTTTTCCCTTAGTAAAGGTAAATCAATAATTCCCAGATTAAGAATGAATTCACTGAAGTTGTTCATTGCGCTGGATCTTCTACTACCGTTGTTTTTTTTCACTCTTGTACCTGCAAACATTAAAGTCCTCTCCAACTACCCATCATTCCATAAATCCCGTACTGCTGCAAGTTCATAGCACAATAGCTCTCTTTCTGGATTGTTGTGAGGTCCGTAGAAACCTGCGAAACCCCATCTGAACTCCTCTTGTACTCTCCATCAAACATGAAATGGTGTAACTGCCCCTATGAATTTCTCTGACTTTCCATTGTCTTTTTTCCCAAAGTATTAGAATGCCACCAGTTCTGCCATTGGATTTCAGCTCAGCCAATTCAACCCATCTATTGCCTCATAATTGATAAATCCAGCTTGGTGACCTTTTCTCAACCTTATTTCCTTGTAATAGACTTAAGTTTGGATAGATTTCTATCAAAATAGGAAATCATAAGTATTTTTCCGTTTTTAATATTCCTTTCTTGTTTGGGTTGGATTACCTAATTTATCCTGGGATTATTATTCCACCCCCATGGAGGGATAACTTATCCTTGGACTAATGGTTAATCCTGGAATAAGTTATCCCACCCTTTGCAACCAAACAACAAATTAATGACCACTTAAAAATTATCCCTGGATTAAATTCTCTAATCCATCACACCAAATAACTCTTTAGTTCCTAATTTACCCTTACCATTAATCATAGCCATTTCCCTATTATATTTTTCAAGGCATTGTATTTATTATATTCAAAGGGTGACATAGTACAATAGTCTTGAAGGGTTTTTGGATGAATCTAAAGATATTCCAAGGAAGACGGAAGACAATGGTTGTTTTCCCAATAACGTCACTTACTATGTTGTTGTGCGAGGATTTCTCAGGTGCAACAAAATTACTGAAATGGCATCTTTCATGAAGGAAATAGCTGGAAGGGGCTTCTCATTTGATGCAACTACAACTGTTATAGGTGAGAATCTTTCCGTCCTTGACATCATACAAGTGCTTCACTTAAAAATTGGAGATAGAAGTTTTAATTTTCCATTTTCTATTGTCTAGGTTTGCAAGGTGATTTACTGGATGCCAACACAAATAGTCGGTCATATGTAATTTATTTCAACCAAATGCTCTTTGTGCTTTCTTTTTTCTCCTACTCTCTCTCTCTCTCATTAACTCTCTTGAACCAGATTACGTCAGGAAAGTCATAGAACTGGGAAGATTATCCAAGCAAGAGAAGTTGGGAACTTTATGACAGAAGAGGTAAATTTGATGGCTCTTCTCATATAAAAGAAAAGTGCAGTATTGAAATGTGTTTCCTGCCAAATGCTATTCTAGTTAAATCTGTTGTTAGATTGCAAGACATTCTTTTAAAATTATGTCAAATTTGTCTGTGTGGGCTGTAGAACAAGCTCATCATGGTCGCATTAGAAACTGAAGTACGAAAGTGATGCAATTGGTGACAGGTGTTAGTTTTTGCTTCATTTTTCAGACCTCTAGCCTTTTTTAGTGAAGATAAGCTTAAATACTTTGCAACATAGTCTATCGGCTTCCTGGCTCATTCCTCCCTTTCACAGTCACTACACCTTCTTTCCAAAGGTTATGTTCTATCCTTGTTAAAGACTGATACACTTCTACTGTTGAAAAGCTGAAAATCCTTGGAAATTGCTCCTTGAATGGCCTGTTCCATATCCATTCGTCTTACCACTTCCTAGTTTAATTTGAATGTGCTTTAGGAGTTTGATCCATAAGTTTCTGACGAATTATATATGGTCTTTACCTGTTTGTTTGTGCCACATTGTACTGTAAACGGACATTACTGCCTTGTCTTCATAACATATCTTTGGTTTTGAGTTGGTCTGAATCCTCATAACTTGACAGCATGATTTATAAAGATTGTAGAATGACAAGATTTTTTTCTTTTTACTGCTTGGATGAGGGATCCCTCATATTTGATTCTGCTGCTTCTACAAGTTTGAGTTTCATGCGCCAATGTTCAGTTGGTTCGATTTGAACATGTTCTTCTCAAGAAGCGGAGCCAGGATTTGAAATTTATGGATTTTGAATTTGTCACCGAACCCACTAGTTCGTCTTAGTTATTGGCGTCGCACTTTAATATTCATACATATTCAATGAAATCCCTGGCACAAGTACAGGGTGACTGGATATTTCCAAACTCATAGCTAATACTCTCCCTCCGCCCCTATTTTCCATTAATCAACCTAGTTGTTATGTTGCAGGAGAATATTTGTTTATTGGCATTGGAGCAGTTAATGTAATAGTATCTTGCTGTGGTTGCATTGGATCGGCAACAAGGAATTGTATTTGCATGAGTGGTTTACCTTCATGATTAATTATGTATTTGTGGAAAACCTAAAATATTTTTGAAGAAATTTATTTCATTAATATGTTGAAATTATGATGTTGGAGAACTTATGATTTGGATCAATTGGAACATTTTTCAGTCAGATTTTGAGGTCTTACTTGTATAGCTTCTTCTATTTTGAATTTACTTGGATGAGTTTTTGACCATTTTGGGCTTAATCTAGACTTGCTCACATGTCAGGGGTGATTTACAAGGATGACTTTGGAGGTGACTAGTCTTGAACTTTTGACTTCACTTGTCACATGGGAAAAAGTTCAAGTTCAACGATTTTTTACTTTTTCCCCAGAAGATTTGTCCATGGAGCAAGCAGGCGGGAGCCAAAAGTTCCAACACCATGTAGGTGTAAGTTCCTGCATGTCAAGGGGTGATAGATTGGATTACATTTCCTGGATGTAAGTTCCTGCAGTTAGGTGTAAGTTCCTGCATCAGCTTATATGTTTCGTTGACGTTCCGTCTCTGTCTCATTGCCTGGAATACTGACACAACTGTGAATTTTCCTCTTGCTTCTTGCTTCCAGTATGCTCTATCTAATTCCTCCCCCTCTTTAGGTGGGTCCACCTTTTCTAGAATATGTTCTGCCAATCCTTGAGGAAGAATTCTTCTCAGTGTATTTTCTTGCCATTGCCCCCCTTCAGCTGTTTATTTGACTAGTATAATTGTATGATCACACTCAAAATTTGGTGGAATGATTTGACATAAAGCACACAGTCCTGTCCAATTGTTTAACCAGAAGTATGAGTTTCCCTCTTTCATCAACATAATATAGTACATTTAATGTTTATGAATATTCAGCTGACATTAATATAGACAAGTGCTAGGCTTAAAAGTTTTAAATCTCCATTTTCTACTGTCTAGTTCTTCAAGATGATTTACTAGATGCCGCACAAATAGTTGGTCATGTGTAATTTATTACAACCAAATATTCCTTGTGCTTTCTTTTGTCCCCTCCTCTCTCTCATTAATTCTCTTGAAAATTACGTCAGGGAAGTCGATGGAACTGGGAAAAGATTATCCAAGCAACAGAAGTTGGGAACTTTATGACAGAAGCAGTGTTGTGAATGGTGAGTGCCTCATCGCCAAAGGCGAGAGGCGAGACGAGGCGATCCGGAAAAGGCAAGCTATGGCGATCTAATGGCGACGCCTTTTTTATTTTAAATTTTTAAAAAAGATTTGACTTAACAATATTAGTCAAAATTAGGTTTTTTTTTTCTATTTTCAAACTTTCATCTAATTGCTGCTCCAGTCACGATCTCTTCTCCCCGACTCCTCTTCCCCTCGCGTCTAGTTGCTGCTCCAGTGCTCCTCTTCCCCTCGCGTCGTGTCTCTTCTCCTCGACAGTCGACTACTCCATCATCTTCGAGTTGCTACACTGAGGTATACCTCTTTTTTTTCCTTCTTCTTTTGATCTTTTCAGTTCTTCTTCTTGTTCTTGAGATACACGAGTTGCTCTGTTTTTTTTTTCCTTTACTGCTGACTACTCTGTTTTTTCGTCTCTTCTAATCCTTCACTGCTCTAATTTTTTCCTCTGCTACTGCCTATAATTTTTTTTTAAAATTAATTCTTCCATAATTATTTATTCATTCGTCCATAAACAGTGAATTGATTGAATTCAATATATTTAATTTTTGGTATTAATAGGCGCCTCGATTCAAAAAGGCACTCGCCCACGCGGCAGCCCTTGTCGCCTTTCGCCATCCAAAACACTGGACAGAAGAGGTAAATTTGTTGGCTCTTCTTATATAAATGAAATGTGCTTCCTGCCAAAATCTAGATCTGTAGTTAGATAGCAATAGATTGTTTTACAATGATGTCAAATATGTCTAATCCGCTTCCTGGCTCATTCCTCCTTTTACTGCTCCTTTTTCCATCCTATCCCATTCACCGGTACTGATTATTGATACTGTAAAAGTGGTTTTCTTGCTTTTTGTGCCAGCTCATGATCTAAATGCATTGAGTATTGTCCAACAAATTGTTTATCAATGACCGAAGAATATGAACTTTCTACTTATGATCGTCACGAATTGAATTATAATCAAATCGCTTTGGGTCGCTTACCAATGTCATTAATTGATGATTACACAATTCGAACAATTTCGAATTTACCTCAAATAAACAATGAATAAACCCTTAATTCGATTCAAAAAAATTATGAATTACGAAGGCTTAGTTCGAATCTAAAACAATGAGATTTTTGCTTGGGCAATTCAAACTGGTGGTTTCTTAACGAGACTCCTAGCTTAATTTAGAGTGAAAACAAAACCTTGGAGGAGGGATGACTCATATTTGATGTTTTGCTTCTTCTACAAGTTCGAATTTCATGCGGCAATATTCAAGCGGTGGAGCTAGGATTTGAAGTTTATAGGTTTTGAATTTGTCATCAGACCTGGTAGTTCGTCCTAGTTAGTGGGTTCGCACTAAAATAATCATTATATATTTAATTAAATTTCTGACATAAGTATAGGGTTTAAGCAATAGCTACTGGTCAAATGTCCGTGGGTGATTTACAAGAATCGTCACTTTTGAGTTTTGACCTTGTTCGTCCCGCGACCAAAACTTCCAAGTTCAACAAGTTTTGTCTTTTGGCTCGGAAGGTTTGTCCATGGAGCAAACAAGGATTAAAAGTTCAAGAGCACGTAATTTAAAATGGGAAAGGGGCCAAATATGCTCTTAAACTATTTGAATATGTCTAGACATACCCCTGTTTGAAGTTTGGCTCACTCTGCCGTTGCCATCCAACTTTCCGCATGTAGACGTTAGTTGTTTTGCTCGAAATAACCAACTTGACTTCCCTTTCTTTGAATGACAAATGAAATTTCCACATCCCCTTTTAATTACCACATGACATTTATATTTAAAAAATAATTAATACACCTCTTTTAAATAATCTATCCAACCCGTGATTCATCCATTCAATTGACCTGTATATTGTATATCATATCATACGCTTTTATAATTGTTCTAAGCCCGATGTAAATTTTTCATACAATTTCATTCATTTTCAATTTTTTGGCCGTTGTTGATTTCAAGTTCATAATTGTGCAGGGTTATAAATGTGATTATTGAAAATGGGTTGATGATCCAATCCCTAGAGTTGCAAATCTATCCACAATTTAAAGAAGGAGAACGATAATCTTCATCGTGAAAATAAAGCTTTGGGGACGAGGATAGTTGATATTGAAAAGTATTTGACATCTGATATTGAAGAAAATTGTGAATGTCTAGATGAAATTAGTGTTTCCATGAGTGAAGAAGTTGTTGTTGATAATGAAGAGGTTGTTGTCGATACGTCTTTGGTGGATAATTATGATGGGATTAAAAAATCTAAGAAAAAAGTTTGTAAAATGTGGATTGTGATATCTATGTCATGGTGGTGTTTTGCAACATTCATCACATTTTTGGCTGATGAAATAGGAATTTCTAACATTTTCATGTGTATTTTGTAATCTTTAACTTAGAAAACGTTAGGGCTTTGATAATGGGTTAAAAGAGATGATTTTTAGGTCGGATATGATATATGGGTCAGTTAAAAGGGCTAATTTACGGATCAGGTAGGTTATCTAAAAGATGTGTATTAATTTATTTATTTATTAATATAAATGTCATGTGGTAATTATAAGGGGATGGGGAAATTCCATTTGTCATTTAAAGAAAGGAAATATTAGCTGGTTATTTTAAACGAGGTGTGTCTAAACATTTTTGAATAGTTTATGGGCATATTTGACTCTTTTCTCCCTTTAAAATCTTTGGGTGTAAGTTCTTGCATGTAAAGGAGAGTTGGATTGGATTGTATTTCCTATTAATTGCCTTTTGAGTTTTATGAAAAGCTTAGGGCATCTTCAACCATGTCGTCTATTTCACTCTCCCAATTTAAAATTTTTTATTTTTTCAGACAATCAACTCTAATCAAATTTTCTATTTGTTATTTTTAAAAAAAATATTTTTCTCTTTCCTCAATATTATATTATTTTTTATATTTTATTCTTATTTTCTTATTTCATACTCTCTCTGTTTCACAAAGAATGATCTGGTTTGACTTGGAACGGAATTTAAGTGTATAAAGAAGACTTTTGAATTTTGTGGTCCTAAATTAAAGTTAGGTCAAATATACAAATTGCCCTTTGATCTTGTGGCGTTAAACATGTCACGTGGAAAGTTGAAATTAAAATGTTACCAAAAAAAAGAAATAGACCTTTTTTTTAATAGACTAAAAAGGAAAGGAGGTCATTCTTTTTTAAACAGGGGAGTAATATAAATCCCTTCATTCTTTTTTTCCGAAATAATCACTTTTATAAAATATTCATGTAATATAATTTTTTTCAATTTTTAATATAAAATTATATTTTATTCTAAATTTCTAAATAACATACATTTTTAAAAATATTATATAATATACAAATTAATGAACCATTCAAATAAAAGTGAGATCATTAATGAATATAATTATACAAACATTACATAAATACCAACTTTCAAGATTATTGCGTTGCTCACATAAATGCTCTATTAACGCATTTTGGAGTTACAAATGAGCATTTTTTTCATAATTTTTTGTCTCTAGCTAAAAAATGTTCAAATCAAAGATTTTCATCTACCATCATTTTTGCCGTTGCAATTGGTGCATTAAGATTATGTTCATCCTTGATTATCATGTTCTGCAATATAATACATGTAGTCATCATATCATGTAGAACTTTCTTTTTTCAAAAACGTGATTGTCCTAGAATAATTGCAAAATGTGATTGCAAACCTTCAAATATACGTTCAACACCTTTTCAACTTGATTATTATTTCATCATATAATATTTCTTCTTTTGAGAACGTGGATTACGAATATTTTGAGCGATTGTAGACCATTTAAAATCGTGCATTCTTTATAGCAAAAATGAATAATAAAATTAAATTATATTAAATTGACAAAAAAGATTAAAAAATTGGAATATTATTAATTCGGATGAAAGTAGTATATATTAAATAATATATATTTTTAAAATATTATATTTCATTTAGAAAGAATTATAAATAGTAGAGATTTAATTTACAGCCTTATATGAAAAATAATATGTAAATTACAAATAATAAAAAAAGTAATAAAAAAGTAAAATAGAGAGTGTGAATAGTGGTTCTCCAAATTTGGAGAATTACTATTCAACTCTCTCTATATATGGAATATAGAGGATAAAGAGTGAATTGAAGGGTGGTTGGAGAGCTCAATCTCTATTTTACTCTCCAAATATAGAGAATGAAGAGTAAAATAGAATAGGATTGGAGATGGTCTTAGTAGTTTTTAAAAATAGGGCATACCTATGAAATATTTCGAGCTTTTTCTGAAATCCTCTGATTCAAACTAAGGTCCCTTTAAAAATAAGGCACAACACCTAGGGACTTCCCCTTCAAACTTTGACACATTTTATTTGATATATCCTTAAAATTATCAAAGTTATGATATGATCATTTCGTAATTTATATTAAGCAATAATTACCTTGTAGAAACATAATAAAAGAGAAGAAAATAAAATTTGTGATAGACCCATCATGTGAAAGTCACATCAATAGTATTTTTTAATATATATATATATATATATATATATATACTAGATGGTTTTAGCCCGTGCTTAGCACGAGCCCAATATTTTAAACTCTATATAATTTTATTTGTTTAAATCTTTTTTAGAAATATGATTGAGATTTGAAATAGTAATAAATATTTCTTAATAATGTTGGCAGCAACATTGTCAATTTTGCAGGAATATATTGTGAATGGTTGTTGTACATATTACTATGCATTCATACCAAGCCAAGCAAATCAACAGTGTAAATTTTCCAAATCAATCACAAAAACTTAAGTCACAAATTTTATTTAAAGTGATACTTTTATTATGATAACAAACTATTTGTGTTCACCCAAATGGCTAGAGAGTTGCCTTTGGCTTCTACATCTCTGAAACTTGTTTGGAGCAAGCTACCGAGTTCCTCTTCGCCCTTCATCACTCTCTATCTCCGACCCTTGACATTAGAGTTAGTTTTCAAAATATATTTTTTTTTCCGTCTCAAGAAAAAATATCATATTCACACGAGTGGAAACATTTTCAATTTGAGCGTAGGCACAGTCAAATCAATTGCAGTATCAAAAGAATTCGACTCCATATGAGTTGTATGTCACATTTGACGACCTGAAGATATGCAAGTATTTTTCAGATAAGAAAAAACATGACAGAAGAATAGGATGAATGGTGTTTACTCGCGTGCCATTGAGTTCATTAAATATGTACTTCCTTGCCTCTGAGTTCTTGCATAAAGATGGAATTTTTCAGATTTTTCATTTAAACAATCAAATCTTCAATTCTTCTAAAATATCCTAGTTAAGTAAAAGAATTAGGCTTTCTTTATACCCTAAAGATATCAATTAGATTAGAAACTTTAATACCTCAATTTGTTGATGTTAAGCTATCTCATGGGCCTCAAGTTGAGCCTTTGGAATACCAAGGTTGTTAGCACCTGGATATTGAAAAAAGAGAAAACAAATTGTGGATATTGAGCAAAGGACACATATGCTAATTGGTCATGCAATTATTTTTTATTCCCCATTTGAGACCACATTGGACAAACTGCCAACTTGACTATAAGACACTGGAACTGGAGCTGGAGCATATCCAGGAGACCAACAAGATACCTGTTTTTCTTTTATTCATATTTCTCTCACAGTCAAAAAAAAAAAAAAAGCTAGTGAATCTTGTATAAATATATTATATACTAAGATAAGATTTTTCAAAGCCGATGCAATGTGAATCCTACAAGCTTTTAATCAAGTGTCGATGTGTTCTAACAATTACATCAAAATTGAAAAACATCAAAATTCTCATATTGTGAACATTATAACTTATACATACATGAAATCATGAAATCTCTCGATATATGTAGTTGATTAAGCAACAAAAGATAATCTCACTCTTTTATAGGAAAGAGTCACGATCTCCGCACAACAATAAATATATGTGTAAATTATGCAGAATAATAAGTTGCTTGTAAAATTTTAAAATACAATATGGTTAACTCTCAACATTAAGTAGTTAATGTTTTTATACATACCAATGACTCTATATAAATCATTTATGATATCCGTGCAAACACAAAAGAGTAAAAAGATAAAGAGTATAAACGCTATCAAACTTATACATAGCTAAATTAGTGTACCTTAGGAAAAGACTCAGTAGCAACTCAACAGGAAAACTCTGAGTTGATAGGCATTTTAGAACCTCCAAAGATGATATTGGAAGCTGAAAATTGGATTTAGTGTGGCATTACACGTCAAATCAGAATTTCCTTGGTAGAAAGCTACGAAATTCACCAATTTGGAAGCTTGGATCTCAGATTTATATTTCCCATTTCGAAGTTTTCTGGATGATTAAAAACTAAATCTGACTTGGTGATAACAATTTACCATTAAATTTGTCAACACTGGTGATAATTGTTCAAGTCTTCGAAAATTAAGGTACATTTTTTATTGATAAACTTTGAGTTGAATATTATTGATAAAGTCGACAGAGAGACGCATGTCAAAATAAAATGATTGAGGATTTATATATGCTTTGTTATTTGTTTCAATTAAAATAATTTGGCACAACTATATAGATTATTTGTTGCAAAAATCTATTATAGAAGATGAAGTTGTTATGTCCTTTGTATTTGCTGTGTGTCAATGTTCACTATGCTTAACATGATGGGGATGTATTAGCTGGTCTACACTGTTGTTATCATGTTAGCAGCTTCAATTGATTTCATGAATAGGTTCGGATGTGATATTTGTGTTGGTTCATTCACATTGTAGGAAGAATACCATTAAGGTGTTTGATTATTTGATCAAAATGAATTTAGCAAACCCGCTTGGTTTGTTAAATCAAGTTGAGAATTAAGACAACCAAAATGAATTTGAATGGAAAGCATACTTGATATCACAAGAATGAGGAGAAGACGAAGAGAAAGTTCTTATTTGTCGTGGAGTTCTACAAGTTCTTGGCTTCTCTTTATTTGTTCTCTTGGGAAGAAAAAGAGAAATGGATACTTCTAGACTCTACTTCTAAGTTTTAGATTGCACTTAATCTTATGACACAATTACCATTATGACCTTTAATTATATCAGATCTTACCATTTTTTACAAAAGAAAAACAACATACTTGAAATTATGAATTGCAAATCGATTAATAGTTGTTAAACAAGAGAGATGGAAGAACTAATGTTTTACAATCATGTTTGAGTAAGTATTTGTGCTTGAAATGAATTGAAATCTTTTGTTTGGATGAAGACGGATGGTTCTAGAAAGATGGAAGAGAAATGAATCTAGAAATCTTGCTTTTGAAATTGAAATTTGTCCATTTGTTAATAAGAAATTACATATTTGCCCTTCTTGCTTTTGAAATTGAAATTTGTCCATTTGTTATTAGTGTAAAATGACAAGTATAACCTTGGTCGTCCTCTCATCACTCTTGTATATAGTAAGTAAGTAGTAATAGTAATATATATATATATATATATATATATATATATATATATATATATATATATATATATCTTCATTTCTAATGTGTGAATAGTAAAAATTATAATCGTAAGAAAATTATTTGTTTTTATCGATAAATTGGGTGTGAGAAAGCCTATGGCATATTAAAAATGTCTCGTAAAAATAATCGCTCTTTAAATCACAAGGGAAAAAGGTCAAAAACATTCTTGAACTATAGAAAAATATTTAAAAATACCCTTCATCTATCTTTTGGTCTAAAAATATACTTCTATTCACCTTTTTGGTTCACTTATACCCTTGAGACTAGTAATTCTCTCTTTATTCTTTATTTTTTAAAAATATTTAGTATGTGTCATTCTCCTATTGGATAGTATAAAGAGTACACCTCAATTATATTATTTATCATTATTTATCCAAACAAAAACAATATACTTCTTCAAGACCCCAATTTTTTTTTATAAAAAAAAATTGTATTTTTTATTATTTATTTTGGATCCAACACCTCTCCATTTTCTCAATTTTTGACTGGATTAAAAACTCGTAACAAAAGAAAAATTTAACGATTACTATTTAATTAATTAAATCAACATTCTAAACATGATACACATGATTAATATTTTATACAAAAATTTATTATGTCATCCTCATAACAATATATTATTATTATCTACAAATACATTATACACATTTTCTCTATTTTCCTACTTAAATTTTTTTAAGTAAAATTGTTTGTGAAACTTTTCCTTTAAAAGTAGTTATCACATATTAGCAAAAGAAAAAAATTAAGTTAACAATTTTTTCTATTTATTTATTTTTAAAAAGGAAGATAAATATTGTGGTACTATTAATATTTTTATAATATAATAATTATTTAAAATAAACATTTTTAAAAAAAAAATTGAGAAAATACAAAAGAAATTTTAAAAAAATTGGAGTCTTGAAGAAGTATATAGATTTTTTATTTAAATAAATTATGGAAAAACAATTAATAGAGATTAGATTTGTATTTTATCTAATAAGAAAATGACAAATAATAATTTATTTATTTTTTAAAAAAAAACTTTAGTTGTTAGTTATAAAAGGGTATAAGTGAGCCAAAAAGATGAATAAAAAGGCATATGTGAGTCGAAAAGGTGAATGAAAGAGTAATTTTAGATCAAAACATGGATGAAGGGTATTTTTAGACTTTTTCCTATAGTTCAAGGGTATTTTTGACCATTTTCCGAAATCACAATGCTCAAAATATGCTCATAATAATTCACGTGATAACTCTTTTAGTAATTTGACTAATTTTCAAAGTTACATTATATTAATTCAATATTTTAAATCAAAAATAGATACTTAAAATTATACGAAATTATTATAAATTGCAGTTTTTTGCATATCAATATAATAAAGATATACATCGTAAAATATTAGTCAAAGTTCTTATAATTTGACTCTAAAAAAAGAAAATTATGACAATTAAGGACCCGTTTGACTATAGATTTTCCAAGTAATATTTGGAGAATTTTTGGCAAATAATATTTGTCCATAAAATTTGAAAAAATTGACTTTTTTTTAGGCAAATATTCTTAATTTTCAAATACTAGTTTTTTCTAGTATCTGGCCAAATTTCATTATTTAGGATCTTTTAAAAATTGAATTTTTGCACCAAATTTATATCTTTTACAAAAAAAGACTCCATAGTAGTTGTTTGCATTGTATTACATAATTTTTTATATGAACACCAAAGTATTGATGAAATATTTAGTGAATATGAAAGTGATGATATGGTTGTTGACGAAAATGTGAACAATCGGCTCAAGGTTACAAAATCATGTCCTTTGTTTACTTCACGATGTATGAAATGATGCTTGTCGCACTATCTCCAAACTACCATATTACTTCGGTGTCATGTCCACTACTTGTTATTTATTGCAACGAAGATCTAATTGACTTGTAATACAATCATATCTTTTCCAAATATGATAGCGAAATATTTTTTTTAAAATGTGAAATAGGTTTTGATAGGTTTTCTAATATATGTTTGAATTCTATAGCCAAATGCCAAATAATAATAATCATAATCATGTTTTCTATGTTCATAACCCCTTAATTTTTTATGTGCAATTTTAATAACAACCCTTTCACTAGTTTTTTCTTTTATAAGCTTTATATATAGATTTAATTGTATTTGTATTAAAGATTTATTTTACTAAATTAGTCTTAAAAATTATATTTTAAATTTTAAGTTTGACTATAATATATCAATGTAGTTTTTTTTTAAAAAAATTATTTTCCACTCGGTGTTCGAAGCTCATATTGGAGCCCGATCAAATTCGAATCACGCATTGCAGGCTCATTCGGAGTGGGGTGACGCTCCCAACATGATTTTTTTCATATCAAAGGTCGAACCGAAGACCTTTGATTAAGGTGAAACACTCCCACCAGTACATCACGATACATATTGATAATATCTATGTAGTTATTTGATGATAAAAATAATAATTTTTTAAATATTTTTTTATTAAAATAAATAAATTATTTTCCTATACATTAGCAATTAATTTAATTTCAAAATAGATTTAGAGAAAATAAGAAAAAAGGAAAGAGAAGGGCATAAATCCTCATACAACTTTTCCCAAGTACTATGGTCATATGTATAATGAAATTCTATTCAAATTTTAACTTAAATAATATTTAAAAGTTTATGGCGAAACAATTATTCGAAAATTTATGACAAAAGACTAAAAAGTAAAAAGGAGGTGTTATCAGATATATCATACCAAATGAAAAAGATTAGGGCACACACAGATATAGCCATCGAAGAAGATGAGGAGAATTTCTCTGCGAAACGGCAATGGCAATGGCAATGGTATTCCCTTTGTCTCTTTCTTTGCTGATTCAGCAGTTACTGTAAGAACTTGTTCTTCATGCCATTACAGTAATAAATCTATTCCAGTAAAGGATAAAATTGGTGTAAATAGTAGCAATTTAGATGATGCTGTTACTCTCTTCCATCAAATGGTTACAATGAAGCCTTTTCCTTCAGTTGTTGATTTCTCTAAATTGTTTAACAGTATGATAAAGATGAAACATTACTCTGCCGTCATTTCTCTTTTTCGACAAATGCGGAAATTAGGCATTCCAATTAGTGATTTCATCTTAAATATCATGATTAATAGTTATTGCCTGATCCATCGTGTTGATTGTGCATTTTCGGTGTTACCCATTTACTTAAAGAGTGGCGTTTCATTTGATGCTGTCACCTTTACCACTCTAATAAGGGGACTATTTGCTGAAAATAAGGTTAAAGATGCGGTTGAATTGTTCAAAAAATTGGTGAAAGAGAAGATTTGTGAGCCTGATGTAGTCACGTATGCAACTGTAATGAATGGGCTAAGCAAAAGGGGTCATACTCAGAAGACTATAAGTTTGCTCAGGTTAATGGAACAAGGTAATACTGAGCCCAACATATATATCTACAACATTGCTATAGATGCTCTTTGCAAAGATGGAAACTTAGATGCTGCTATCAACATTCTGGAAGAGATGAAGCAGAAAGATATTCATCCAAACATATTAACGTATAATTCATTGATTGATGGTTACTGTAAGCTCGGTCAGTGGGAAAAGGTTACATCTTTGTTCTCTGAGATGGTGAACCTTAATATTTATCCAGATGTGTGCATCTTCAATACACTAATAGATGGACTATGCAAAGAAGGGAAAGTTGAAGATGCCAAGGAAGTAATGGAACACATGGTCAGAAAAGGTGTAGATCCTGATATAATCACATACACTGCGATAATGGATGGATATTGTTTGTGTGGTCAAGTCGATAGAGCGAGGAGAATTTTCGATATCATGATTGATAAGGGCATTGAGCCTAACATTTTTAGCTATAACATACTAATAAATGGATACTGTATGACAAATGAAGTGGATGATGCTATGCAATTTTTTTGTGAAATTTCTCAAAAGGGATCAAAACCTGATGTCATTACCTACAATACTATGTTGCAAGGTCTTTTTAAAGTTGGAAGAATAGTTCATGCGAGAAAATTCTTTGCTGAGATGCTATCTGCAGGGTTCATACCTGATTTTTACACTCATGGCATTGTGATCAATGGTTATTTTAAGAATGGACTTGTTGAAGAGGCTTTGTCGCTCTTTAATAAGTTGGAAGGAAAGAGAAAAATTACTGATATTGAATTTTACAATATTGTCATCAATGGATTGTGCAACATTGGTAAACTCGATGAAGCTCGTGCTATTTTTGAGAAGCTTTCTTTAATTGGATTGCTTCCGAATGCGAGAACATACAATAAGATGATACATGGGTTTTGTCTTGAAGGGTTGTTAGATGAAGCTAATGATATGCTAAGAAAAATGGAGGAGAATGGTTATCTGCCAAGCGTCTTCACTTACAATGCCCTTGTGCAGGGATTTATCAGGTGTAGCAAAATTACTGAAATGACAACTTTTATGAAGGAAATGACGGGTAGGGGGTTCTCATTTGATGCAACTACAACTGAAGTTATTGGTAAACGTTCTAAGGGAGAGTCTGTCCGTCCTTGACATGATACTAGATCTTCACTCAAAAATTCGGCTACACTATCATTGTGATGCAATTTCCTTTAAGCACTGCAAAACAAATGCTTTCTAATGTAGTTGTTGAAGCAGAAAAGCCAATTAGAACTTCGCTTGGGCTTTGCAGGCAGGCTTATTGAAAAGGTAAACCACTTCCTATATTTTTACTGGGTCAAACAATGGGTTATAACCCAACTCACCCAACCTCTCCCCTCTTTTCAAACAAATCACAGTTTTGGCAATTAACGTAATACATTGCTGTAGAAAGCAAAACAACTTCTCATTACCTTATTTCACTATGGAAAGTATTCAATTATTATAATGCATAAGTATTGAATGTAATACTTCTTTCTGGTAACTTCATTAAGTCGAAAGTATCATTGCACTCCGTGGAGATTAGAAATCTGTCTATTCACCCCTGAACCAAGAGAAGTTTTCCCTTAGTAAAGGTAAATCAATAATTCCCAGATTAAGAGTGAATTCACTGAAGTTGTTCATTGTGCTGGATCTTCTACTACCGTTGTTTTTTTTCACTCTTGTATCTGCAAACATTAAAGTCCTCTCCAACTACCCACCAATCATTCCATAAATCCCTTACTGCAAGTTCATAGCACAATAGCTCTCTTTCTGGATTGTTGTGAGGTCCGTAGACACCTGTGAAACCCCATCTGAACTTCTCTTGTACTCTCCATCAAACATGAAATGGTGTAACTGCCCCTATGAATTTCTCTGACAGTCTGACTATCCATTGTCTTTTTTCCCAAAGTATTATAATGCCACCACTTCTGCCATTGGATTTCAGCTCAGCCCATGCAACCCATCTGTTGCCCCATAATTGATAAATCCAGCTTGGTGACCATTCCTCAATCTTATTTTCTTGTAATATACTTAAGTTTTGATAGAATCTCTATCCAAATAGGGAATCGTAAACAAAAATTAGATATTTTTTTCTTAATATTCCTTGCTTGTTTGGGTTGGATTACATTTTTACCCACCGTTGGTTATACGATCTGTCCCGCTGAGTCAACTCAACAAATAGGTCATGACCCAACTCGTAGCTACTAGAAAGATCGGGTGGGTTGGGTTGATTTTACCACCCCCAGGCTAATAGTGGGTAAGCACAATGCATGAAAGGTGCTTCTTAGGGAGAAAATTTAGCCTGTAAGCTATTACTGAGCATAGAGTAACGGAACAGCATGCTGTCAGAATTATAAAGAAGGTTGCTGGACTGTGATGGTGTAATAACTCTGGTAATAGAGGAAGAATATCTATCATCTGAGGTAGGGATGGAACCGGGACGGGGTAGGTTTATGAGGGTGTGGGGGTGGGGAGGGTTTGGCTTTATGAGGGTGTGGGGCGAGGCGGGGCGGATTATATGGTTCCTCTGTTCAGGGTGTAGAAGGCCTTTTAAATTCATTAACAGTTTGGCTGAATACAAGGAGTTCTTGAAGATAGTTGAACTTACCCAGAGTATAGTTGTACAATGCAGAGGCGTGTCCAGGATTTCAAGAGGATGTGTGCACTATTATGAAATGGTGGATCTATGGTATAAATATGACCAGTTTGATGTTTAAGTATTTGTTAAAAAAATATAACACTGTATATGATCTGCGGTGAGGAGCATGGGTTCACGTGAACCCAGGAGCCTCCCTAGATACACCCCCGTGTACAAGGTCACTCTTTGCACATGACCTGGTGGAAGCTTAAGAATATCAAAGAAATGAATTGAAGAAGCTAAATGCAGGAGTTTTCTGATGTTGATAGGAAAATCATTGTTGTCAGGAAAAAGCTATTGGGTTCTGCTGCTAATGCGCTACCTGATATTGATCCAAGGGTGATGTCAGAAAGATTTACTCTTAATAGAAGTCAACAACTAGCTCTAATTACTCCAATCACTAGAGAGGAAGTGCACTTGGCTATGGAAGGCATTAACATTACCAGTTTAAAAGAAAAAAACCATGGCTATCAAAGGCATAGATGATAACAAGTGTGATGGGCTGAATGCATTTTTTCCCCCTCAAATCGTTGATGCATTCTTATTGCTAATTAAATGATTCGTTTTCCATTTTTATAGACATCAATTCAAATTGTGTTACTGAGATTGTAGTTGATTTAAAAATGAAAGCTACAACTTCCATAGATTTCTAAATTTGATATTCTTTATCGAATAGTAGTGTTCTGTATTACTTTTCCCTTCTTTTATCCATTAAATACACTTTTATATGTTAAAGAATTACTTTCAATACTTGTGTAATCAAAAAAGTAATTTTAGAGTTTTGAAATGTGGATGGAAGCCAAGAAGCTAGAAGAACTATCCTTACAACCCATTCCCGCTGAAGTTCAAATTGGCAAGTGCCACGTCCAAATAAATAAATAAATTTAAAATCCAAATATTATGTGTGGAAAGTGTTTATCTTGTGAAAGAAGCTATCTATTCATCGGGGATACTTGAGCTTTCTTGAAATTTGTCTTTCTATATATTATCTGTAAAAACAAATGCTTCTAATATTGTTGGGCCTATTTTGAACTTTCTAGTCCTACTAGTTATTAGAATAAATGGTTGTTTGCTTTAACAAGAAGGTGTGGTTGGGGGTTTGAGTTTAAATTTGGAGTTGAGTCTGAATATTTATATTAGCGTGGCAATGGTCTGAAAACAGAGTTCTGGAATGAAATCTGGAAAGGGGATGATAGCCTAAGGAACTTATTCCCAAACCTCTACTCCTTGAGCTTACAAAGATCTGCTACTGTTGCTCAAGTATGATCTAACAAGGGTGGAACTTAGTGTTTAGGAGGGCTTTGAATGACTGGGAAATTGAGGATGTGGCCAGGCTACTAGAGGTGCTAAACACCCCTCCAGTCAATTCTCAAAGAAAGGATAAACCAATTTGGAAGTTACATAGCAAAGGAATGTTCACAGTCAAGTAGCAAGTCAAGTCCTGCTACGGGAGGTTAAATGTCAATCAGTCAGTGACTAAAAAATGGCCTTGGAAGCTAGTGTGGAGGACAAGAAGCCGTAGCATGTTTTGTCTGGTTGGTCATAAGAAAAGCTTGCCTTACACATGAGGCATTACAAAAAAGGGGGATGCAGTTATGCTCAAGATGCTTTATGTGTGAGCAGAAAGCAGAAGTAAATAATCATATGTTCATTCACTGTAAAGCAGCTTCAAAATTGTGGAATATGTGTTTGTGTATACTAGGGTCTATGTTGCTCGGACTCTTAAAAATGTCAATGGGTGCGTGTCAGATTCGCCAAAAGTAGTGTATTTTTGGAGAATTCGACACAGGTGCGGCATCAAAAGTGAAGAGTCCGCGCAACTAAGCTAGGGGTTAGCTGAGTGATGCCAAAGACAACCATGGAACTCCTTAATAGCTGGACAAGAATTGGCAACAGAGGGAAAAGTGAAGGTTGGTGGAAGACTATTCGTATATGGTGGACTCTATGGAAAGAAAGGAATGCTAGGTGCTTTGAAGGTCAAAATGATGGTTTGCAGAAGATAGATTGAAATGCTTAAGTCTTTTATTTTTTTGGTGTAACCAAGAGTTGGTAGGTGAAAGCATAGAGATGGTCGATTTTAAAGGAAACTTGTAATTCTGTATGGCCTTTTGAGGGTGTGCCCACCACCTGTGGGATGTAAGTTTCCAATATGATGAATTTTGTGTGAATACAAAGTTACCCTTATCTCCAAAAAAATAAAAATAAATAGAAACAAAATACCAGCTTACCCTTTTTTTTTTGTTCTGGATATTTTCAGTTCTCTTTATATGCTTTTGAGTGAAGGTCTAAAGGAATTTCTCCTGCTGTTTCAATTTGTTTGTTTGGTTTTGACTTGACTCAGAGTTATGAAAGTAGAGAATATTTTTGAATCTTGTGGTCTTAAACTAAAAATATTTTGTATGTACCAAAATGCCCTTTAATCTTGTGGTCTTAAACATGTCCGAGAGAAGGCTAGAATTAAAGAATTGCTAATAAACAAAAGAAACATTTTTGAAATGGACTAAAAAGGAAAGTAAGGCAAACAAATTGAAACGAAAGGAGTATATAATATTCTTTCTGTTGTGGGATATTTTCCACTATTTATGCCTTGCCAATATAGTAGTACTTCTAGCCGCATATGATTCTCTGTATCTATAATTTGATCTTTATTTCTTGAAAAATATCAACTCCCCTCTTCCCAGGCAAGTGCTGGAAGTTGTTGCAGGCACTAAAGGTATCACTGACATAGACCAACTGAGAAAGACAATGTACTACAATATGTGCAGGTGATTATAACGTCTCCTTTTTCTTTTCAATTCCTAAGACATAACTTGGATACCTTTCAAGGTATTCCCATTCTTTTTACTTTTGGGGCCAAGTAATGCTTTCCTATAGTAGGGTTTGAAAATTTTGGTTCTTTTTAGCCAAGAGATTATCTCAATTTTCCAAACATTAGGAATCTCATACATTATTGATTCATGGGGAGAGAGCCTGGCAGTTTTCTGCTTGCAGTTCCACGCCTAAGCAATTTCTTATACATAATGTTCTTGAGTCAAAAAAATATTGGGGTGAGGTGAAATGGAAACGGTATTCCCTTTATCTCTTCTAATTCTGCTTCGGCAATTACAGTAAGAAGTTTTTGTTCATGTCATTACAGTAATCAATACATTTCAGTAATTGGTGTTGTAAATAGTAGAAATTTAGATGATGTTGTTACTCTCTTCCATCAAATGGTTAGTGTGAAATTAGGTCTTAGGCCTAACTCACACCCCAAAAGCTAGCTCAAAGGGAGGAGGATTACCCAAGCCTTATAAGGAGTCCACCCATCTCATTAACCACCGATGTGGGACTTTTGTCATTCTTTAACAGTTAGAATGAAATCTCTTCCTTCTGTTGTCGACTTCTCTAATTTATTTTAGATTATGATAAGTATGAAACATTACTCTACTGTCCTTTCTCTTTTTCGAGAAAATGCAGAAATTGGGTATCCCAATTAAAGCCTTAAATCCCCACAGGTTCAGCCTCTTAGTTAGACATACAATCTCCTGTCAAATGATATTTGTGCTTTCTTCTCTTTCATTTTCCCCCTCTCTTCTCCCCGCTCTCATTAAATCGCTTGTAAATCTGATAATCTCTGGAATATCATAGTACAAGGAAGAGGTAAATTTAAAGACTCTTCTGGTATATCGAAATGTGCTTCCTTTCATAAGCTATTCTTTTACAATAATGAAAAATTTGTTTGTGTGGGTTGCAGAACAAGCTCATCACAATCACAACTCACACCAGAAACTAAATTACTGAAAGTGATGCAATTGATGACAGGTGCTGTTTTTTGCTTCATTTCTCAAACCTCTAATCTTTTTGTTGTGTTTTTTGCTTTAAACAAAGAATATAAGCTTTAATTTGAATACTTTGCTGCATGTTAAGAGTAAGTGTGGAAGTCCACCAAATAATGGTTTGATAGGTAATAAGGAATTTTATTATTTGTTGCACGTATATATATTTTGGTATGGTTCTTCTTCACTTCAGGGAAAAAAAAATAAGAACAAAGAGAATTTCTTCCTTCTCTTTTCAATATTGGGTTGTGCTGGGTTTTTCTTTCCATTGAATTTATGTTAGTTTTTAGCTCCTAGTTTTATACTCCTTCCGTTTTAAAAATAATGACCTAGTTTGACTTGGAACGGAGTTTAAGAAAGAAAGAAGATTTTTTAATCTTGTGGTCCTAAATTAAAGTTATGTCAAATGTACTAAAATGAGCTTTAATCTTGTGGTCTTAAAAATGCCACGTGGAAAGTTAAAGTTATAATTTTGCCAAAAAAGGAAAGGTGTCATTCTTTTTAAATAGACTAAAAAGGAAATAGGGTCATTCTTTTTTGAACGGAGGGAGTATTAGAAGAGCTTGTTGAATCCTGTGGATACACCTATACCGGGTGAAATATTACACCTCAAGCTTTGATGAATTCCATACAAATGTTCGTGAAGTATTTTCTTAAGATATCAACATGAATAAGATTTTTCCATATGTTCAAGTAAGATGTATGAGTTGGTGTATCTTATGATTTATGTGTACTTTGATTTGGGCTTCTACAAAATTCAGTGAATTTTCTTACAATTGAATGAGCATTTGCTGATGCCAATACCACACATCTGGAGCAGCTTCTTCGACTGGATCAACGCATGTATGAAGCCTAAAAAAATCCCGAAGGTCTAGTCTAGAAAAAACCCGGATTTGTTCTGAGATTTTTTTTAGTTTGTATAAAAAAAATACCGTTGGTATAAACAACATTATAGCTCTATATTTTTATATCGATTTAGTATTTTCTCAAAAATATGATTCCTGTTATGTGTTTGTTGTACATGTCTGTGAATGTTCCCATTTATGGGTTTATTGTCTTGCATTGGCTTTTCTTTGTTGTTTTTGTTGTTCTTACTCTGATGAGCTATGTGTTTGTATATGCGATGTTCGTATCTTTAACTGTCTTGCCCTGCAAAAAAGGGCAAACTGTTGGCATAAAAAAACATTTTCTCTGTTCTCCTCTCATAGGATTTGAACTAGAGACCTTTCTCCTCCTTTTTGTGCTATCTATCTCATTTCCTGCATGGTCTAACCCTGAGATACGGCTCGTTCAACTTGTCACTGTTTATCCAGAGCCATATTAGCTAGATGATCAGCCAACTTGTTTCCTTCCTAGAGTATGTGAGTGATTACCACTGGCCTTTCTCTCATGAGTCTCCATATTTCTTCTATAAAGGTCACTATATTCCAGGGTGTTAGCATGATGGAAATCCAAATAATTGTATATATTAATGTAATTAGATAGTGATATAAATTAGTATGATCATACAGATTTGTTGTAGAATCAAAGGAATAAATATTGTGATAGAATAGCGGATTTTGAGGGACTGAATAGCAGATTTGTAGAGATAGAATAGCTGATATTTAGGAATAGGAATGGCAGATTCTTAGGGATTTATAATATTTATTCTCTATATAATGGAAGGACTCTCACTTTGAGAGGCATTCAACAAAACTGACATGGTATTAGAGTCTTTTTTCAGTGCTTTGATTCTTAGTGTCTCTCATATGTGGTTCCTTCCAGATTTTTTTTTTGCAAGTTTTGGTTATGCTTACTGTTAGTCAACAGTTAGTCCTAAGTATCTTGGAATCTTAGTCTTGGTCATTCTGGTTATTTTGCATCATTGCATTTCTATCTTCCTTAGCTTATCAAGAACATGTCGTGATATTAGTTTGAGTCCTTCCATGTTCGTTTTACGGGAAAAAATTACTCCGCCTAGGAATTTCAATTCCAACTATTTGTCACCGAAAAAGAATTATGGGGACATATAGATGGAAGTGATCCTACTCCTACCAATCCTAAAAAGCTCGGTCAATGGAAGGTTAAAGATGCTCGGGTGATGACATGGATTTTATGGTCAATTGACCCTCTGATTGTTCTTAATCTCAGGCCATACAAGACACCAAAGGCCACGTGGGATTATTTACGGAAGGTTTACAATCAAGACCATAGCGCAAGACGCTTTCACTTAGAGCATGAAATTGCTATTTATTCACAAGGAGGTCTCTCTGTTCAAGATTATTTCTCTGGATTTCAGAACTTATGGGTTGAATTTATCGATATCGTTTATTCTAAAATATCTTCTGAATTTCTCTCCATCATTCAAGGAATTCATGAACAAAGCAAGCGAGATCAATTTTTGATGAAGTTACGATCTGACTTTGAAAGTGTTCGCTCCAACTTGATGAGCCGTGATCCATCTCTCTCGTTGGACGTCTGTTTTAGGAATTTGCTTCGTGAGGAGCAGCATCTCGTCACTCAAAATGTTTTTCATCAAGGAAATGTTGTCACTGTTGCATTTGCAGCTCAAGGGAAAGGAAAGGACATAGATATGGCTAGAACTCAATACTACAGTTGCAAGAAATATGGTCATATTGCTCGCAATTGTGGCAAGAAGTTCTGTAATTATTGTTAATAACAAGGACACATTATCAAAGAGTGTCCCACACGTCCTCAAAATCGTAGGGCAAAGGCTTTCCAAGTTGGGATAAATGATTCCACTACAGATAGCTCATCTTTAGTAGGACAAGTTATTACTAAATGGTACAACAAATGATCCGGTCAGCATTTTCAACTTTGGGACTACAAGGTAATAGGTAATATCTAAATTTTAGCTTGTTGATTCTGGCGCTTCCAATCATATGATTAACTCAACTAATATACTCAAAAACATTCGTGAGTATAATGGTCCAACACAAACTCAGGTTGCCAATGGTAGTAATTTACCCATTACCAAGGTTGGGGATATTACTGAAACTTTCAAGAATGTTTTTGTATCACCAAAGCTCTCCACTAGTCTTATTTCAGTTGGCCAATTGGTAGATAACAATTGTAATGTGATCTTTTCTCGTAATGGTTGCCTTGTGCAGGATTAGGTGTCGGTCGGGACGATAATCGTGAAGGGGCCTAAAGTTGGAAGATTGTTTCATGTACACTTTTCTATTCCTCATGTTCTGGCTTTTGCTTCCACCACTACTAAGAATGAGGTTTGGCATAAACGTCTAGGACATCCAAATTCTATTGTGTTGTCTCATTTGTCCAATTCTGGTTTATTGGGAAATAAAAATTAATTTTTAGTTGCTTCCTTTGATTGTTCTACTTGTAAATTAGGCAAAAGTAAAACTCTTCTTTTCCTAATTTTGCTAGTCGTGCTGCAAAGTGTTTTGATGTCATTCGTAGTGATGTTTGGGGAATTTTACCAGTTATTTCTCATGCTCATTTCAAGTATTTTGTGACATTTATAAATGACCATAGTCTATTTACATGAGTGTATTTTCTTCGATCTAAATCTGAAGTGTTTTCCATATTCAAAGAAATTTTTGGCTTACATTGAGACTCAATTTTCCACATGCATCAAAATATTAAGATCTGATTCTGGTGGAGAATATATGTCTCATTAATTCAATAATTCGTTGCTTGAGAAAGGAATTGTATCACAACGCTTTTGCCCATACACGCCACAACAAAATGGGATTGCTGAGTGTAAAAACCGTCATCTTTTAGATGTCACTCGTACTTTATTAATTGAGTCCTCTGTTCCATCTAAATATTGGGTTGAAGCTGTGTCTATTGTTGTCTATTTGATTAATAGACTTCCGTCTAAAGTGTTAAACGTTGAGTCTTCATATTATCGTCTTTTTCACAAGCATCCTAGCTATCATAGTTTTCATACATTTGGTTGTGTTTGTTTTGTGCACCTGCCTCCTTCTCAACGCAATGAACTCTATGTTCAGTCTACTAAATGTGCTTTTATGGGCTATAGTACTTCGCAGAAAGGATTTATTTGTTATGATCGAAGTTTTAACAAATTTTGTGTTTCTAGGATGTTATTTTCTTGGAGAATTAGTATTTCTTTCCTACTCATATTGAGTCATCTTCTGTTTCTCCTCTTCTTCCTACTTTTGAGGATTTGTTATTGTCTTCTAAGCGGTTCAAATCAGGATTTGTGTTTGAACGACGTCTGCCAACTTTACCCAATGCTGAAACAGATCCGCCACCTGAGACTGCTCCACAACCAGAATTTGAGATTTTTTCAAGGCCTGCTCCTCTTGAACCTCCTCGGTGATCTACTAGAGTGTCTCAAACTCCTACACGGTATAATTTTTCTTCTACTTTAGCCCCCAAGATCGAATGTTGGCAAAAAGCAATGGAGGAACTTTTGGCTCTTAGAAAATGACACATGGGACATTGTTTCATGTCCTTCAAATGTCCACCCTATTGGATGTAAATGGGTTTATTCAATTAAACTTCATTCTGATGGAACTCTTGACCGGTACAAAGCTCGATTGGTTGTTCTTGGTAACAGACAAGAGTATGGGGTGGACTATGAAGAGACTTTTGCACCAGTAGCAAAAATGACTATGGTGCGAACTATTATTGCCATTGCTGCTTCACAAAATTTGTCTCTTTATCAAATGGATGTCAGAAATGCTTTTCTCCATGGTGATCTCAAAGAAGACATATATATGAAACCTCGACCTGGTTTGTTCTCATCACCTAAATCAGATGTATGCAAGTTGAAGCGGTCTTTGTATGGATTAAAACAAGCTCCAAGAGCTTGGTTTGATAAGTTCCGGTCTACTTTGCTACAATTTTCTTTTGAGCGGAGCAAATATGACTCGTTTTTGTTTCTTCGAAAAACATCTACAGGTTGTGTTCTTCTTTTGGTGTATGTAGATGACATTATAATCACAGGAACTGATTCTTCACTAATCATTAGCCTCCAACAACAGCTTAAAGATTCTTTTCATATGAAAGATCTTGGTACTCTTACATATTTTTTGGGTTTGGAAGTTCATAATGCTGCTTCAGGTGTGTTTCTAAATCAACACAAATATACTCAGGATCTGATTTATTTGGCTGGTCTTCAAGATTCCTCCTCCGTAGATACTCCATTGGAGTTGAATGTGAAGTATCGTCATGAGGAAGACGATCTTCTTCCTGATCCAACTATGTTTCGACAATTAGTTGGGAGTCTAAATTACCTTACAATTACTCGGCCTGATATCTCTTTTACAGTGCAACAAGTTAGTCAATTTATGCAAGCTCCCCGTCATCTCCACTTGGTGGTTGTTTGTCGCATCATTCGGTATCTTTTAGAACGTCTACTCGTGGATTGTTCTTTCCAAGTGGTTCTCCTATTCGTCTTAATGCTTTTAGTGATTCTGACTGAGCGGGAAGTCCTGATACTCGTCGTTCAATCACTGGTTGGTGCATGTTTCTTGGGGAGTCATTGATATCGTGAAAGAGTAAAAAGCAAGATCGTGTGTCAAAATCTTCAATTGAGGCTGAATATCGATCCATGTCTACTGCTTGCTCCGAGGTTGTATGGCTTCGTGGATTACTTGCTGAGATTGGATTTCCTCAATCTCATCCTACTCCTCTCCATGCTGATAATACAAGTGCTATACAGATTGCTACTAATCCAGTTTTTCATGAGAGGACCAAAAACATCGAAGTAGATTGTCATTATATATGAAAAGCGGTAGATAAAGGAGTCATTATTTTTCCACATGTGTCTAGTGATCTTCAAATAGCTGATGCGTTTATAAAATCCATGGCACGACAACACCATCAGTTTCTAGTAGGCAAATTGATGCTTCTTATCCACCGACATCAATTTGAGGGGGGATGTTAGCATGATGGAAATCTAAATAATTGTATATATTAATGTAATTAGATAGTGATATAAATTAGCATGATCATACAGATTTGTTGTAGAATCAAAGGAATAAATATTGTGAAGAATAGCGGATTTGGAGGGATTGAATAGCAGATTTGTAGAGATAGAATAGCTGATCTTTAGGGATAGGAATGACGGATACTCTATATAATGTAAAGACTCTCACTTTGAGAGACATTCAGCAAAACTGACACAAGGAACTTCCCAAACCCTCTATTACGTTTTCCAGTACTAGAGTACCTGTCTCAATGAGTAATCTCAATTTGTTAGTCTTTTTGTACTTCAAAGCGAATAGGAATGCCAAAGCTTCAGCTTGTATGTTGGTACTGAAAGGTTCTTCAATCTCCTTAGCCTGTGCTTGTATGACATCTCCATTGGTATCTCTTACACAGAATCCCCAAGAGCTCCTCCCAGGATTTCCTCTTGAGGCCCCGTCTGTGTTCATTTTCACCTAACCTGTGTCTGGTGGCTTCCAAATAACTTTGATGAGCTTCCACCATTGTGCATAGTTGAGATTTTTCTTCCTTGCCTTCATGAACTGAATCGAAGTGCACATCACCTGATATATTAGTTTGGTATTGGATATTTTTCCTCTATGCCTCAAAGACTTCCTCCTTTTCCATAGCTCCCACAATATAATAGATGGCACTGCTCGAAACATATAACTCACTTGCAGATGTGCAGGCATCCCCCACCACATGGTTATCAATTGAGTAAGGTGTAGAATATTAAACATTGCAATAAATAGAATTTGATATGAACATTTGGCGAATAATAGAAGAAAATACAAGCGCAGTGGATAAGGAACATGTCCGAATCTACAAAATAAATTCCAAACATACTGAGCTTCTGGAGAATGTAGAGGAATACATGATTTATATCTTCCTCTCTAGGATATTCACAACAATGACATCTTGATGGAAATTGAATTCCCCATTTTTTCAAAGTAACATCCAGTGGCAATTTAGCTTTCCACAGTCTCTACATGAAAAAAGAGATCTTGAAAGGCAAATCTTTAACCACTTCAGCTTATATACTTTGTTGACCTCCCGTCTTTGTCTCGTTGCCTGGAGTGCAGACACAACTGTGAATTTTCCTCTTGCTTCTAGCTTCCAGCTTCCAGTATGGTCTATCTAATTCCTCCTCCTCTTTTGTCAAAAAAAACTATTCCTCCTCTTTAGGTGGGTCCACTTTTTCTACAATATGTTCTGCCAACCCTTGAGGAAGAATTATTTTCAGTGTATTTTCTTGACATTGCCCCCTTCAGCTGTTTCTTTGACTAGTATAATTGTATGATCACACTCAAAATTTGGTGGAATGATTTGACATAAAGCACACAGTCTTGTCCAATTGTCTAACCAGAAGTATGAGTTGCCCTCTTTCATCAACATAATAAAGTACATTTAATGGTTATGAATATTCAGCTGACATTAATATAGACAAGTGCTAGGCTTAAAAGTTTTAAATCTCCATTTTCTACTGTAGTTCTTCAAGATGATTTACTAGATCCCGCACAAATAGTTGGTCATGTGTAATTTATTACAACCAAATACTCTTTGTGCTTTCTTTTGTCCCCTCCTCTCTCTCATTAATTCTCTTGAAAATTATGTCAGGGAAGTCTATGGAACTGGGAAGATTATCCAAGCAACAGAAGTTGAGAACTTTATGACAGAAGAGGTAAATCTGATGGCTCTTCTTATATAAATGAAATGTGCAGTATTGAAATGTGTTTCCTGCCAAAAACTAGATCTGTAGTTAGATAGCAATAGATTCTTTTACAATGATGTCAAATATGTTTGTGTGGGTGGTAGAACAAGCTCATCACAGTCGCACCAGAAACTGAAGTTAGAAAGTGATGCAATTGGTTACAGGTGTTAGTTTTTGCTTAATTTCTCAAACCTCTAGCCTTTTTCTAGTGAAGATAAGCTTTATTAAATACAGCTTCCTGGCTCATTCCTCTCTTTCACAATCACTACACCTTTCCAAGGGTTATGATCTATCTCTGCAGAGACTGATACACTTCTACTGTTGCAAAGCTGGGGAAATTGCTCCTTGAAATGGCTTGTTCCATATCCATCCGCCTTACCCGAATAGGATTTTTCTATCACCTCCCAGTTTAATTTGAATGTGCTTTGAGTCGGTTTGAATCCTCAGAACTTTACTCCATGATTTATTAAGATTATAGAATTACAAGATGATTCTTCCTTTTACTGCTTGGAGGAGGGATGACTCATATTTGATGTTTTGCTTCTCTTACTAGTTTGAATTTCATGCGGCAATGTTCAGTTGGTTGGATTTGAACATGTTCTCCTCAAGCGGTGAGCCAGGATTTGAAGTTTATGGGTTTTGAATGTGTCACCAAACCTGGTAGTTCGTCCTAGTTAGTGGGTTCACACTAAAATAATCATTATATATTTAATAAAATTTCTGGCACAAGTATAGGGTCTAAGCAATAGCTACTGGTCAAATGTTTGTGGGTGATTTACAAGAATCGTCACTTCTGACCTCATTCGTCCCGTGACCAAAACTTCAAGTTCCAACAAGTTTTGCCTTTTGGCTAGGAAGGTTTGTCCATGGAGCAAACAGGGATTAAAAGTTCAAAACGACAGTAATTTTAAAATGGGAAAGGGGCCAAATATGCCCTTAAACTATTTGAAAATGTCTAGATATACCCCTGTTTGAAGTTTGGCTCACCCTGCCCTTGCCATCCAACTTTTCGCATAGATATGCCCTTATAGACGTTAGTTGTTTTGCTGGAAATAACCAACTTGACTTCCCTTTCTTTAAATGACAAATTAAATTTCCACATTCCCTTTTAATTATTACATGACATTTATATTAAAAAAATAATTAATACACCTCTTTTAAATAATCTATCCAACCCGCAAATCATCCCTTTTAATTGACTTGTATATCATATCATACGCTTTTATAATTGTTCTAAGCCCGATGTAAATTTTTCATACAATTTCATTCATTTTCAATTTTTTGGCCATTGTTGATTTCAAGTTCATAATTGTGTAGGGTTATAAATGTGATTATTGAAAATGGGTTGATGATCCAATCCCTAGAGTTGCAAATCTATCAACAATTTAAAGAAGGAGAACGATAATCTTCATCGTGAAAATAAAGCTTTGGGGACGAGGATAGTTGATATTGAAAAGTATTTGACATCTGATATTGAAGAAAATTGTGAATGTCTAGATGAAATTAGTGTTTCCATGAGTGAGGAAGTTGTTGTTGATAATGAAGAGGTTGTTGTCGATACGTCTTTGGTGGATAATTATGATGGGATTAAAAAATCTAAGAAGAAAGTTTGCAAAATGTGGATTGCGATAGCTATGTCGTGGTGGTGTTTTGCAGCATTCATCACATTTTTGGGTGATGAAATAGGAATTTCTAACATTTTCATGTGTATTTTGTAATCTTTAACTTAGAAAACGTTAGGGCTTTGATAATGAGTTAAAAGAGATGATTTTTAGGTCGGATATGATATACGGGGGCTAATTTACGGATCAGATAGATAGGTTATCTAAAAGAGGGGTCTTAATTTATTTATTTTTTAATATAAATGTCATGTGGTGATTATATGGGGATGTGGAAATTCCATTTGTCATTTGAGAGAGTGAATATGAGCTGGTTATTTCAAAAGAGGTGTATCTATACATTTTCAAATAGTTTGTGTATATTTGACTCTTTTTCCCCTTTAAAATCTTTGGGTGTAAGTTCTTGCATGTAAAGGGGAGTTAAATTGGATTGTATTTCCTATTAATTGCCTTTTTGAGTTTCATAATGAAAAGCTTAGTAGTTTTTAAAAGTGGACATGCCTATGAAATATTTCGAGCTTTTTTTGAAATCCTCTGATTCGAACTAAGGTTCCTTTAAAAATAAGACACAACACCTAGGAATTCCCCTTCGAACTTGATACATTTTATTCGATATATCCTTAAAATCATCAAAGTCATGATGTGGTCATTTCGTATTTTATATGAAGCAACAATTATGATAAAAGAGAAGAAAATAAAATTAGTGATAGACCCATATTTATTAAGATAATATATATGTAATCTTCATTTCTAATTATGTGAATAATAGTAATTATAATCGTAAGAATATTTATTTATTTTTATCGATATATTGGGTGTGAGAAAGCCTATGGCCTATTAAAAAAGGATAAATCACATAAATATGCTATATTTAAAAAATATTTACCATTTATGTCAATATAATTTTTATAACTAAATATAACAATTTTTTGAAATTAAGAAAAATGTACCATCGCTTTCTTTCTCGGTCCTTTTGCCTCTTAATTTTTTTTTTTTAAAAAATCTTCTTATCTTTCTCTCTCTATCATTATTATCTTCGTATTGTTTTTTTCTTTTCTTTTTTTTTTAAAAATAATTCTTCTTCTTTCAATTTTTATTTAATTAACAAATCAATTTTTCATATTTCATTATGTCCATGTCATTATTTTTATCCAAAAAAAAAAGATGAAAAGATAAACAAAAAGACCGCAAAATTGTATAAAATCACATTTTAAAGTAGAAATTTCAAATCAATAAAATTACAAAAGTAAGAGTTCACCATTGATAGTCATTATAAATCTTCAATTTTTGAATTCATTATTTGCATTTTACGAATTTTTTATAAGTTCGAATAGGTAATTCCTACAAATAATTGAAAATATCATTTCGAGTTCATATCTCAATTTTAAGAGGGTTTGATTAAGTTTATAATTGATTTTCGGAAAAATATTAGATTGAAATGAATTAAATATCTCATTAAATTGTCTTGCAACGGTATTAAAGTTGAATTAGATGATATAATTTTAATACATATTTAATTCATTTTAAAGTTTTTTTGATTTATTTGTTACTATTGAATACTTGTTTAATTTATTACTGTGATAACTTATCAGTTTATAGATCATTGTCATGTCTTTCGTTAGTTATATTTTTCATTCACTTTTAATTCTCTCTTTCTAATTCAATTTTAAATACTGTGTAATACAATTTTAATGTAAATTAAATTCATTTCACATTTTATTTATTTATTTGTTACTATTGGATACTTGTTTAATTCATTATTGATACAAGTTTAATTCACTCTACAGAACATTGCCTTGTCAGTCATTAGCTACGTTTTTCATTCATTTTTAATTCTCTCTTCTTATTCAAATTTAACACAGTGTAACACAATTTTAATACAAATTTAATTCATTTGCAGTTTTTTTATTTATTTGTTCCTATTGGATACTTGTTTAATACATTATTGATATAAGTTTAATTCACTCTATAAATCACTGTCTAATATTTCATTTGTTGTATTTTTTTTATTCATGCTTGATTTTCTCTTCTACCTCGACTTTAATATTTGTGTAATACATTTTTAAATACAAGTTTAATGCATTTTGCAATTAATTGATTGATTTGTTACAATTGGTTACTTGTTTAATTCATTATTCATACAAGTTTTATTCAGTTTACATGCAGATCAAAGAATGTTCTTTTGTTTTTTACATTATGCATTCATATTTAATTCTCTCTAATGATTCAACTTTAATATGTTTGTAATACATTTTTAATTCAAATTTAATTCATTTTGCAGTTTCTTATGCCTCTTCATTTGTTACGATTATACTACTTCTCTTCTAATAATTCAACTTTAATATGTTTGTAATACATTTTTAATTTAAATTTAATTCATTTTGCAGTTTTTTATGCCTTTTCATTTGTTAAGATTATATTACTTCTCTAATTAACTATTGATATAAGTTTTATAGAGTCTAGAGTAATTGACTATTCTACGAAAAAATGAAAAAAGAGCAATAGTAAGAGGAGACAGAGCAACAACAAAAAAGCAAGAAAGAAAGTAAGAAAGAATGAAAGAAAGAAAGGGAGAAAAAAAAAGAAAAAAAAAGAGGGAGCGTGACATAGAAAAGGAGAAGAAAAAAAAAAGGGAGCGAGACATAAAAAAGAGAAAGAAAGAGAAAAAGAAAAAAATTATAGAAGTTGCTATAAATGGTAATAAATAAAAAGTATCACTAATATCAGTAATTATTTATTAAAATGTATCAATTGATGTAATTTTTTCATTAAAAAATGTCTCGTATAAATAGTTGGCTCTTAAAATCACAATGCTCAAAATATGCTCACAATAATTCGCGTGATAACTCTTTTAGTGTTATATATCAATTGAACTAAGTGGATGATCCATTTATTCATGAACTTGTCCTTTTCATGGATGGATATGTATTCCCAAGATTTATCTTTATCTTGGATATGTATGTTCCCAAAGTGACGTGAACCTTTATGGATAAGAATGTATCTATTTATTATGGAAAAGACATAAAGTCCCACTTAAACTTATCCCGAAAAATCAGTTACACGCTTAGACTATTATAGTGACATATTACACACTTATACTATTCTAAAGTGAATTTCTAACCCCCTAAAACTAATGTGGCAAAAGATAAAATAAAAATAAAAAATATGCGCGTCAGTTTGGAAAAAAAAGTAAAAAAAAAAAGTTATAATCCTCTTTTCTACCCCACCCCACACCTCCTCTTCTTCTTCTTCATACCCCAGCAATTGTCTTCTTCTTCATTCTTAATTTTATCACACTTCTTTATTTTTTTTCACAATCTAAAAGCACAATTTTTTTTATTCGCAATTAGGTTAATTTTCATAGATTTGTTTGTGAATGATTGTATTTTATCTAGAAAAATTTCGGTTGATTATTTCTATCTTTTTCATTTTTTTGACTTTGTTAAAGTAATTTTGATTGTTAATCAATTTTTGGGTTTGGTGGTGATAGAAACTTTATGAGTTTGGTGGTGATGGATGGGTGGCAAAAATTAAAATTGGTAATTGAATGTGATGAAGAAGAAAAATGGATATTAATAAAGGTGATGGTGATATTTGGTGTTGGGTGACAAAGAAGAAGAATAATTGAAGGCGACACTAATGGTGAAGAACATAATCAATAGTGAAGGTGGGTTCGGGTTTTGGATATGATTTTTTGATAAAATGAGAATTGAAAATAGGTGAGATTTAATGATGAAGAAGATATAATTATTAAAGAATTAAAATAATCAATTTGGAATTAATTAGAGTAAAATATAGTTAATAAAAGAAAAGTTAATTAATAACTAAAATAAAATAAAATAAATATAATTTATGACATGGCATTGACGTAGCGCTGACGTGGCAGCGAGTGTAATACACCACATAATGTGAGAGTGGTGTTACACGTTTCGGGTGTTAATAAATTCACTTTTGAATAGTACAGGTGTGTAATAGGTCACTATAATAGTTTAAGCGTGTAACTGATTTTTCGGTACAAGTTCAACGGGAAATTCATGTCTTTTCCCCTATTTATTATGATACTTAATATGGTGACTTTTTGAGTGATTTTTCAACCTATAAATAGGGTTGTTCATTCACTATTATAAGATATACATATGAGACTTAGATACACTTGAATAGAAGAAAAGTCTTCTCGATTATCTTATTTGGAGCTGTTATTTTATAACACGTTATCAACACGAATATATTTTAAAAGTTGTAGCACTTCGCAAAAATGTTGTAGTTAAAGAAAATATTATTTTAGAAAAATTATTAATGTATCGAGTATTATATTATAGAAATTTTAGTACCTCAAACATAGTAGTAAATATTTCTCCCAAGTATTATAATTAAATACATAATGAAATTTGATCCAAATTTTTAACTTAAATAATATTTATAAGAATATTTGGAAATTTATGACAAATCCCACATATATCATGTCAAATGAAAAAGTATTAGAAAAAAAATTAGGGCACACAGAGGTATAGACATCGAAGAAGATGATGAGAGTTTCTCTGCGATACGGCAATGGTATTCCCTTTGTCTCTTTCTTTGCTGATTCAGCAATTACTGTAAGAAGTTGTTCTTCATGCCATTACAGTCATAAATCTATTCCAGTAAAGGATAAAATTTGTGTAAATAGTAGTAGCAATTTAGATGATGCTGTTACTCTCTTCCATCAAATGGTTACAATGAAGCCTCTTCCTTCCGTTGTCGATTTCTCTAAATTAGTTAAGAATATGATAAGTATGAAGCATTACTCTGCTGTCATTTCTCTTTTTCGACAAATGCTGAAATTGGGCATCCCAATTAATAATTTCATCTTAAATATCATGATTAATAGTTATTTCCTGATGTATCGTGTTGATTGTGCATTTTCGGTGTTACCCATTTACTTGAAAAATGGAATTCCATTTAATGTTGTCACCTTTACCACTCTAATAAGGGGAATATTTGCTCAAAATAAGGTCAAAGATGCAGTTGAATTGTTCAAGAAATTGGTGAGAGATAAGATTTGTGAGCCTAACCAAGTCATGTATGGAACCGTCATGAATGGGCTTAGTAAAAGGGGTCATACTCAAAAAACTTTAAGTTTGCTCCGGTTAATGGAACAAGGTAACACTCAGCCCGACATGTATATCTACAGCATTGTTATAGATTCTCTTTGCAAAGATGGAAACTTAGATGCTGCTATCAACATTCTGAACGAGATGAAGCAGAAAGACATTCCTCCAAACATAGTCACATATAATTCAATAATTGATGGTTTGTGTAAGCTCGGTCAGTGGGAAAAGGTTAAAACTTTGTTCTCGGAGATGGTGAACCTTAATATGTATCCAGATGTGCACACCTTCAATACACTAATAGATGGACTGTGCAAAGAAGGGAAAGTTGAAGATGCCGAGGAAGTAATGAAACAAATGGTCAGAAAAGATGTAGAGCCTGATATAATCACATTCAGTGCGATAATGGATGGATATTGTTTGCGTGGTCAAGTCGATAGAGCGAGGAGAATTTTCGATATCATGATTGATAAGGGCATTGAGCCTAACATTTTTAGCTATAACATACTAATAAATGGATACTGTAAGAAAAAGAATGTGGATGATGCTATGCAGTTGTTTTGTGAAATTTCTCAAAAGGGATCAAAACCTAGTGCCGTTACCTACAATACTATCTTGCATGGTCTTTTTAAAGTTGGAAGAATAGGCCATGCAAAAAAATTCTTTGCTGAGATGCTATCTGCAGGGTTCATACCTGATTTTTACACTCATGGCATTGTGCTCAATGGTTATTTTAAGTATGGACTTGTTGAAGAAGCTTTGTCGCTCTTTAATAAGTTAGAAGGAAAGAGAGAAAATACTTGTATTGAACTTTACAATACTGTCATCAATGGATTGTGCAATAATGGAAAACGTGATGAAGCTCGTGCTATTTTTGAGAAGCTTTCTTTGATTGGAGTGCTACCGAATGTGAGAACATACAATGTAATGATTAATGCATTATGTCTTGAAGGGTTGTTAGATGAAGCTCATGATATGCTAAGAAAAATGGAGGTGAATGGTTATCTGCCAAATGTCTTCACTTACAATATCCTTGTGAGGGGATTTCTCAGGTGTAGCAAAATTACTGAAATGACAACTTTTATGAAGGAAATGACGGGTAGGGGTTTCTCATTTGATGCAACTACAACTGAGTTATTGGTAAACGTTCTAAGGGAGAGTCCGTCCATCCTTGACATGATACTAGAGCTTCACTCAAAAATTATGAAGTGAATATTTCTTTCGCCTGATTTATTTGGCTACACTATCATTATGATACAATTTCCTTTAAGCACTGCAACAGAAATGATTTCTAATGCGGTTGTGGAAGCAGAAAAGCAAATTAGAACGTCGCTTGGGCTTTACAGGCAGGCTTATTGAAAAGGTAAACCAGTTCCTATATTTTTACTGTGTCAAAAAATGGATGGGTTATAACCCAACCTCTCTCCTCTTTCTAAACAAATCACAGTTTTGGCAATTAACGTAATACGTTGATTAACATTTGCTGTAGAAAGCAAAACAACTTCTCATTACCTTATTTCACTATTTTTATTTTTATAATTGATATTTCAGGAAAGTATTCAAATATTAAAATGCACGAGTGTTGAATGTAATACTTGTTTTTGGTAACTTCATTAAGTCGAAAGAATCATTCCACTCCGGGGAGATTAGAAATCTGTCTATTCTAGAGGCTTGCAGAGGTCTTGACCAACCAAGAGAAGTTTCTCATCTGATGCAACTACAACTGGATTTTTGATAAACGTTATAAGGGAGAATCCTTCCGTCCTTGACATCATACAAAAGCTTCACTTGAAAATTGGAGATATAAGTTTTTATTCTCCATTTTCTGTTGTCTAGTTTTGCAAGGTGATTTATTAAATGCCGACACAAATAGTCGGTCATATGTAATTTATTTCAACCAAATGCTCTTTGTGCTTTCTTTCATCTCCTACTCTCTCTCTCTCATTAACTCTCTTTAACCAGATTATGTCAGGAAAGTCATAGAAGTGGAAGATTATCCAAGCAACAGAAGTTGGGAACTTTATGACAGAAGAGGTAAATTTGATGGCTCTTCTCATATAAAAGAAAAGTGCAGTATTGAAATGTGTTTCCTGCCAAAAGCTATTCTCGTAGTTTGATTGCAAGAGATTCTTTAACAATGATGTCAAATATGTTTGTGTGGGTGGTAGAACAAGCTCATCACAGTTGCACCAGAAACTGAACTAAGAAAATGATGCAATTGGTTACAGGTGTTAGTTTTTGCTTAATTTCTCAAACCTCTAGCCTTTTTCTAGTGAAGATAAGCTTATTAAAGACTTTGCAACATAGTCTATCAGCTTCCTGGCTCATTCCTCCCTTTCCAAAGGTTATGATCTATCTCTGCAGAGACTAATACACTTCTACTGTTGCAAAGCTGAAAATCCTGGGAAATTGCTCCTTGAAATGGCTTGTTCCATATCCATCCACCTTACTCGAATAGGATTTTCTACCACATCCCAGTTTAATTTGAATGTGCTTTGGGAATTCGCTCCACAAGTTTCTGGCGAATTATATATTGTCTTCACCTTTTTTGTTTGTGCCACAATAGTTAACTGACGCTGCTGCTTTTCTTCATAACATATATGTTGTTTTGAGTCGGTTTGAATCCTCAGTACTTGACTCCATGATTTATTAAGATCATCGAATGACAAGATTATTCGTTTTACTGCTTGGAGGAGGGATGACTCATATCTGATGTTCTGCTTCTTCTCCAAGTTTGAATTTCATGTGGAAACTAATTGACTTATTTGTTATGCTGCAGGCTCATAATATTTGTATCGGAGCAGTTCTTGTAATAGTATCTTGTTGTGGTTGCATTGGAGCGTCGAGGAATGGTTGCTGCATCTGCATCAGTGGTTTACCTTCATGATTTATTATGTATTTGTGGAACATTTCTAGTCAGATTTTGAGATCTTATTTGCATAGCTTCTATTTCGAATCAACTTGGATGAGTTTTTGACCATTTTGGGCTTAATCTAGACTTGGTCACATGTCAGTGGGTGATTTACAACAAACAAAAAAAAAAAAAAAAATGAGGTCTTGAACTTTCGACCTCATTTGCGCCATGAGCAAAACTTCAAGTTCAACAAGTTTTGATTTTTGGCTCAAAAGGTTAATCCATGGAGCAAGCGGGGATTAAAAGTTCAAGACCACGTGTTTTTAAGATCATTGGGTGTAAGTTCTTGCATGTAAGGTTGAGTTGAGTTGAGTTGAGTTGAGTTGGATTGGATTGTATTTCCTATTAATTTACTTGTTTGACATGTTTGGCTGGTCATGTCATTACTTGGTCCGTGAATAATTTGGTGTAATTGTCATGGCTAATTACACTTTCCAATTTATAGAATTTAATTGTCATGAGTAATTACACTTTTCAATTCATAGAATTGCTGGTAATTACATGGTGTTCTATTATTTTTTGAATTTCTTTTATTTCTTTTTGTTTTAATTTATTTTTTACTTCAATTAAATTCAATTCTTTTTAATATTTATTATTCTAATGGTTTCCAAAAATATATCTTTTTAATTTTATATTTCATGTCCTCATTCTCAATTTTTATGTTATGTGATTTCATGTAAATTTTCGTATTATCTAAAAAAAAATCACTGGTATAATTTTGTTAGTATTCAAATTTTTAAATTAAAGTAGAATCATTGAAAAAGATTATTGATTTACGTTTTCCTTTTCTTTTAAATCATATTTATATATGTTATATTGAAATTTGACATAAGAGTATCATGTTAAATGTTTTGTTTTGAATTTAGAACTTATGTTATATTTTCAATTTCATTTGTTTTAAAAGCATTGACTCGTATTTTATATTATTTGCCCTTCATTAAAAGACCCTACAATAGACAAATTGTCATTTACTATTTTCATGATATTTAGAACTTTGAAATCAACTAAAATTTTAATTATTAAATGTTTGAGGTATTGTGAGTGAAAAAATCATATTATTATTAGTGAATTCTTTTCGCGTGTGATTGAATTCTTATGTGGAGCTCTTATATAAATCATGATGCTCGCAAGTCACACAAACTATTTATTTTTGTTTGAATTATGTGTGTTGTTAACCTGATAGTGATTTGAATCTAATCTATCATGAGTGAAGTGAGAGACGTTGAATGTTGGATCTAGGTCATGAGTCACTATGTGGGCGAATCCATTTGTTACGATAAGAACTTGATTCCCTGCCTTATAATATCCATATGAGAAATCGTGCTGAAGAGAATAGTACGTACAAAGATTCATTGGCATTTAGCCAACCTTTCAATAAGAAAAACTGATCCAGTGGCTTGCAGCGATACAACGATTCAAGGATGAAGGTTGAACCTGCAAAATATAAATTCTGGATCCGTCACTGATGGAGGGAGTATGTAACTTTCAACTGGCAAGTCAGATAATTCACTTCTTTAGGGGTTCAACAATTTGTAATATGTATCCTTAAAAGGGAATTTTCATTCAACTATATATGTAACAGTTTGAGAAGATGCAGAAAGCTATATAGTAAGCCTTCAGAAAATTTAATCATCTTTAGGGAGTGCACAGAGGAGCAGAATGCTCATTATAATTTCTTGATGTATCTTAACAGGTACTACAAGATTCTTCTGTAAAGTTTGCTAGGGATCACTATGCAAATGTATGTCAGGATGTATATAAAACCGAGTTACCGAGCAATTTGTATCAGGCCTTATCAGCTTTGATCAGCTCCTTCGTCAAATTTGCCAGAGCTGCTCACTCTGAAGTCCAGTTGTTTCTGATGCTTCGAGCGTCTTCTCTCATCAAAATTCTCCCATCCTTCAATCTGTGATTGTTTGAAAATCGTAAGAGGCGGACTAGATAGGGCATGTTACTGTTATTACTTTATAGAAGTAAATGATTTACTACCTGGCAGATAACATCTATAGTTATTTCAGTTCCATGGAGATCTAGTGTAGAGAGTTGACAGCACTGTTTAAAAATGCTGCTAGGAAGTGATTTGAGCCCGTTGTTCCTAAGATAAAGTGCCTGCACTAGTAATCGGACATGAACCATGTAAATAATTGGGGCAAAAGCATACTGTCAGGTAAAACAGGCCATCACATGATGCTAGATGTTTCAGAAAACATTGTTGACTAAAGAAATTTCTATCGTGTCTTGCAAGGAAAAAACTTTTTCCCCCTTTTGAAAACTGAGAGATCCCTGGGAGTTGGTTGGCACACAGTTCGACACTATGTAAAAATGGACTACCATCTATCCTTCTCCACTTAAGTATTTCTGTGGCAACATTTAAACTCGTAATATGCCCCTATAATGTGCAGTATAAACTTACTAGCGCCAATTGATAAAACCAAGTTTTCACTTAACTATGATTAAATTTTACCTGTCATGTGCTGTGCTTTTAGCCAAGCAAATGGTGTCGGTCCAGCAGATTATGGCAGTAAATCCTCTAGTTTGGTTTAAAATGTCATAGCTGAATGTTCTAGAGCTGATACATAAATGTTCATCCAGGCTATGCTCTATCTTAGATAACTATGTTACATTCTTTACCAATGTCTAACAACCAGTACTTGAGCACATATAGCTAATTTCATATAGCGTTTGCAAGTTCTTTTCTGTACGGCATTTATAAAAAAGACAAGATTTTTTTTTATATTGCTTAAAAAAAGCTGTAAACTGAAGTGGTATTTTTGAAGAATGACTTCAAAAGAGAAAACGAAAAAATGTATTGATGAAGACAGACCTTTAAGTCCTTTAGTTTGCTAATTGTTTCTGGCAGCTCTACCAAAAGATTAGATGAAAGATCAACCTACACCATATAGAATCACGTTATCTGTATATAGGTAATAACATCACAGGAAACAATAAATGTTGGAACTTGTTGCAGGTTTCAGCCTATATTTTGGATTTCATGATTCCAGCTAATGAAGAGAAGAGAAGACAAGTGGGTAAAGGAAAATATGCCCTTTTTTACCTCAATAAGAGAAACACAATCCCCTATACTTTCCGGAATAGAGCGTATCCTGCAATTAAAATGTTAAGCTTACAAACCTAACTTAGGTCCTTATCACTTAAAAGAAAAATAAAAGATAAAAGAAAATCAACAGACTTCGAAACATCCATGACCTCCAGAAAAGGAGAGAACAATAATGTAAAACACTAAATATCTTGATAACCATACATTGAAATATCTTTTTTTGATTCAGTACTTAAAATTACCTGTTGTTGTTAACTTTCAGAACCTCAAGGCTGGTCAGCAGACCTATCTCAGATGGGAGACCTGTTAACTCGTTATGTGCAATATGAAGTTGTTTCAGACTGGTTAAAGTGCCAACCTCAGGAGGCAGTGTTGCTATGCTGCATCCAAAGAAGACTACTTGATACAATCATACAAGAAACCTTTATACGAAATAATGGCATATGATAAATGATTGAGGTTGGTAAACAGAGTAAGATATATAAGAAAATAAAATTGTAACACAAAACGACATCTGGATATCACTGACCAAAAATTTAATACCATGAATTTTGTGAATGAAAGATAAGACAGCTTTATTTTCAGTTTTCATGCATGTTTGAGAGGGTCAGCCAATAAATAATGTTGTTTTATGATTAGACTTGCCTTGGTACAGTTTACAAGCCACCAAACACTACAAGCATGAAGAATTGGTCTCTCCCGTCTGCCAAAAGCAGTATTTGGGCTTATATCCATCGTCCAACTGTCTTAAGTTATATGTGAATCTTATACATTGGAACGGGTTTTATGCTTTAGCAAATGGGGTGTCTGATAACCAATTTGGCACTTACAAGTTAAAACTGAGTGACTAAAGAGCCGACTAAAAGCTTTATAATATTTCTGTGAGAACAAATTGAGTTAACATAGAAATTGCCAATACCCAATCACTAGTTCAAATAAACTATAAACTGATATGTAAAAGCCAACCTATTCAAACATTTGAGAGACTGACAATTGACAATTTTTCAATTATGTTTTCATAAGTATTCAACTATTCTGGAAGTGACTTTTAACAAATAAATACTAATACAAGTGCAAGGAATACAAGTATATAAGACAGAAAATTGTGAGCAAATTTTACAATTTAGTTTGAAGCTGTATGACAAAGGAAAACTTGGTATGACTAACATTCCAATGATGCAACTTAACATTCGAATACTAGAAATTCAACAACTTATATTACTCATTGATATACTTCAGTTTTCATATTTTAATTTTATGAAAACAATAAATGAGAACTATGACATTGCAATTATTGTCCCTCACACTCAAATGTACATACATGGTTGGTGTAGCCATCATTTAATGGTGCAGAAAAGAATACGTTTGTACTTAACTTAAATAGAGACGATGCAATATATTGGTGAATCTCATTCAGCTTGGAGAGTAATATGCTGATGAAGGGGGACTTACTGGTTTTGGTTCAGTGAAATAACCATAAGACTCTTTAGAGAAGCTAGCTCTTCCCAGCTTAAGGAATTATCCATCATTTCATTCCCATTGAGGATCAATTTCTGGGAAGCAGAAACAATACCAAAATAAATTTCTGCCTCAAACAAGAGAATAAATCGCAATTTCAAAGAATTATAAAGAAGCCAGCTCTACTGACCTGAAGAGAACTCAAGCTATTAATCGTGGCTGGAAGATGTTGTATGGCGTTGTGGCTGAGATCAAGGACTCTAGCGGAAGGACCGCAGTTCAACACTTCATCAGGCAGGACCTATCAAGTTCCAATATGTAATGAGAGCTCAGAGCAATATCTTCAAGAGGAAAAAGTAAAAAAGAATTGGCTGGGAACGTAGTTTCAGGACGTACAATAATGCTATTTACGATTTAACACAAGTAGATAAATAACTCTAGGGCGATAGAAGGAATCAAACTTGGTCCTACAACTTGGCTAAGATAAATTTACCATTTGACCATATTATACTCTCATACAGGATACACACTATTTACATGCACAAATGATATATAGAGGGATGTTATCTGATTAATGCAGGCTAAATGTGCTCTCATACTAGCCCAACATTCATTCAATAGTTTGAACTGTACGGTAGTATTTTTTTTCTTTTTTCTTTTCTCTACATGACTGCATCTTTTTGGGTCTTAAATTTAAATTGAGTCTTGCAAATGAGGAAACTTTGGGTGGTCATTTTTTTTTTTTTGAAAAGGTAACAGTCTTGTATTATATTCCAAAATATCAAACCTGCCACAACTTGTTACAGGTTTACTAATTACAAATGAGTATCAGGAAGATCTTCAGTCCTAAATAAACAAAAATTACAAGGTGCCTAAAGCATTCATTACTGATTCTAGATCTTCCATATACTCCTGTTTGCACCAAAAATGAAATAAAACCAAGCAATTCATCTTGATCTTCTGGATGTTGTTACTTTTGCTCTGGAAGCATCTGAGGTTCCTCTCTTTCCACACAGACCACCAGATACAGGTGGGGATGATCTTCCATCTTTCTTTGTGACCACAAATGTAGGCAAAGCTACTCCATATCTTCAGGGCCTGGACAATATTTCTTGGCATCACCCAAAGTAGGTCCTTCGAATTGATGAAAATGCTCCACAAAATATTAGTGATCCTACAGTGAAGAAAGAGGCCTCTTCTCCACACAGGAAACACCTAGGACTCAGTTGGATACCCCTTTTCATGAGGTTTTCCTGAGTTAAGACAGCCTGCTTCGCGAGTAGCCAAGTGAAGCAGGACACTTTAGGAGGTATTTTAACTTTCCAGATAAGTTTCCATGGCCAGCCAGTAACCTGATGGGTGAAAGAGTTGAACTTTTTGTAAGCTTCCTTCACTCTGAAATTTCCGTTGCAGTTATGATTCCAAAACAATCTATCTTGGGAGGTGGAGGTTCCTTTGAATTGTTCAAGGATTCCAAAGAAATCTACTAGCCTTTGGATCTCCCAATCATTTAAGGGTCTTCTAAAACTCAAATTTCATCCCTGATTTGACCAAACTTCTGCCACAGTGCCTTTTTGTTGTTGGTTCAGAATGTAGATATCTGGGAAGAGGGTTTGTAGGAAGCCTTGTTCTAACCAGTTGTCCTCCCAGAAGAAGACCTTCATGCCATTTCCTACTCTAATGCTACAATTTTCTCTTAATCTTGGCCAAAGGTTTCTGATGGACCTCCAAATGCTAGTTCCATAAGTACTAGCGACCATTTTGGTAGACCAGTTATCCTCCATTTCATACTTCTGCTTGATAAGTTCTTTCCATAGTGCTTGTTCACTAGATGCTAGTCTCCATAGCCATTTCATCATAAGACTTTGGTTCTGAATCTTCAAATTCCTTACCCCCAAGCCCTCCTTTCTGTTTGCTCCCAATCAATTCATCCCACTTAACCAAGTGGAATTTCTTGGTGTCACTATTTCCTTCCCATAGGAAATTCCTCCTTATTGTATCAAGTCTGTCAATGACCCCACCTGGGATAGGAAAGATAGACATCATGTAGGTAGGCATGGAGTCGAGAACACTATTGATGAGAGTGAGTCTCCCGCCAAGGGAGAGATGTTGACTCTTCCAGTTGACCAATCTTCTTTCACACTTCTCGACCACCTCATTCCAGATTCCTGAGGACTTGCTTTCTCCTCCTAGTGGCATGCCCAAATATACGGTTGGTAAGTCACCAGTCCTTCCCCCAAGTGTAGCAGCCAGAGAGATTAGATTGGTGACCTCATTCACTGGGTATATGAAGCTTTTCCCCAATTGATATGTAGTCCTGATATGGCTTCAAATAGCACAAGTATAACTCTGAGAACCATCAGTTGATTTCTGTTGGCATCACACACAAACCAGAGTATCATCAGCATATTATAAGTGTGTGATCTCCATGTCACAACCCACCCTATTTGATACTCTGAAGCCCCTCAACCATAGTTTCTCTTGAGCAATCTTCAACATATCATTGAGTCCCTCCATAGCTATAATGAACAAGAAAGGAGACAAGGGATCTCCCTGTCTTAATCCTCTTTGTGAAGAGAAGAAACCTGTAGGAGAGCCATTGATGAGAACAGAATATTTCACAGTACTGTACTGATACAAAACTTTATCCATCTCATCCATCTACCACCAAAACCTCTTTTGGACAAGGTCTCCAGCAAAAAATTCCAGTTGAGATGGTCATATGCTTTCTGAATGTCCAGCTTGCAAAAAATGTCTGGCACCTTGCTTCTAATCCTAGAATCCACACATTCATTAGCCATCAAAATAGCATCCATGATCTGTCTTCCTTTAATGAAAGCAAGTTGTTGTGTGTCCACTAGCTTGTGCATAACCTTTTTAAGCCTCTCAGTTAACACCTTGGAGATTATTTTATACACACTATCAATTAAGCTAATGGGTCTAAAATCTGTGAGTTTCTTTGCACCCATCTTTTTGGGAATTAACGCCACATAGGTGGAGTTGAAGCTTTTCTCAAAGAAACATCTCTCCTGGAAATTTTTTACTGCAGCAATGACTTCCTCCCCAACAACCTCCCAACAGTGGGTATAGAAGGCCATGGTGTAAACATCAGGACCCGGAGCTTTGTCTCCAGCACAAAGCTTCATTTTGGTTTTGGTGATGCAATAAATAAGTTCAAAAGATGAACAAAATGGAGATACAACATCTTGTCACTAGCTATGGCCTATGAGGAAGGTCATGACACTTAGTCCTCCAATTTCGCAAAAATGAACAATATTCAGCCCATCAATCAGCCAAAGTTTTCAATTGGAATAAAACATGTCAGGGAAGGATTTTGTTTTATTCCAAATGTACTGAATCAATATGACAATACTCCTCCTCTCTTTTGGTAGTTTTATTCGTAGTGGAGGGGAAATAGAATTTAGTTTTTTGTTTAGACTGCACAATTGGTGGAGTTACAATTCACACCTAAGATCTTTCCAAAGATACTGGGGATCTACTCCAAAGGCCATGTTCTATTTGGAGTAATATTGCAAAATTAATCTCCATACAGATGGATGAGTTGTTAACCACTCCATTACTGAAACTGATATTATAGCCAGAATGAAGAACAATCAAAGGTTCAAATCCCTCAGTCCACTTCTATAAATTTATGGATTCTTTTCTTTAGTGGTTTTACCCATATTGATATACGAAAGAGAAGGAAATAGCTTGGCTATCTCACCTACTCCAGCCAAAAAATGCATTAGATATAAAATTAGAAAACTGAATTGGAAGGAAAAAGGAGAAGACCAAACAAATTTATTTTTAGGTCAACTCCAATATGTATATGATTGGAATCAAAGTGAGTTCCAGTTCAACAATTGTATCTCTTGTCCCGTCAATAGCAATTGTTCACGGTACGAACAAGTTCTAAATCATTGGACAAAGCAAAGTCAGTTACTTCTCGTCTTACCTTCAGATTGCATTCTGATAATGCAACAACCCCAGTGGCCTTCCACCGTTCAAGTTGGCTCTTCACAACAGGAACTTGAGGAACATCCCTTTTAGGTCTCATAGCTTCAGGCATCCTCCTCGCTGTGGGAAAGTTGGAAGCTTCCTTTCTTATTGGTCCATCCTATCCAATATACACAAATAAGCTTTAAGAAAGCAGAAGTTCAGGACCTAACTAGGATAAAGTCAGTGGAATTTCTGGTTTTTCAATTTTACGAAAATTCGAAAGTCACAAGCACAGCTGAATCAATTACACCTCAATCCAAATCAGTTGTAGTCTCCTATATCTAAATATTCATTCTACTCCTTGTAGCCTTAATTCATTCTAGTAATCAGTATGTTATCCTTTAACACAAGTGAGAAGCTTATCAATACTAGAGGTTCTCTCCATTTTCTAGTTATGTACAAATCCGTAAACAAAACTAAGTATAGTAACACATCTAAGTATCAATCCCAAATAGTTATGCTCAATAGAGTATAATGTACAGGAAAACAAAGAATTACCCCTTGATGTAAGCCCTGGGAAGCCATAAGCATGATCTTCGCACCATTTCCGACCTCCGATGACTTCAATGTCACTTCATCTACCAAAACTTTCCCTATTCATGAAAAAAATAAAAAAAATTATGTCAACTATCAAATTCATCGATATTCAGTTCTTTGGAGCTCCGATTGTATACGAAATAATGCTTATAGGTTATAATTGAAAGAAAAAATACCTTTGAAGATGAGTTTTTGGCCGCGAGAGAGGACATTTGTGAGTGGTTGAAGGAGAGACTTGAGGTGTTTGACAGTGGACTCGTCGGAGATTTCCACCGGTATCGATCGACCGCTGAACCTAACATTCACTGTGATAGTACGGTTATCGGCGTCGCTTTTTCCTTCTTTCTCCATTTCTCTTTACTCGCCGCCGATCTCTGAATTCAAACAAAAATTATTCCTATTGAGACGAAATTATTTATCATTCGTAAATACCAGTAAATTTTTATATACAGTATATAGTATTACTTATTATATATTATTATAGAAATATTCATTTCGCTCAATATTAATTCATCATTTTAATTTTACAAGCATAGTAACAAATCATAAATAAAAATATAATTTAAATTGATCTTAACTAAATATTTTATAATTTGGTGAGCTAAATTAAGACTTAAATTTGAACAAATAGATACATGCTTTATAAAGCAATGCACGTTTTTATAATATTATTTTAGATGCATTATCACATAAAATTTATGTGTGGCCATATAAATAAATAGTTTCCTAAACTTGTTTGGGTTTTCCTCAGATACCTCAATTACGCTATTTTCTTATTAAACCATTGAACCACCCATACTTTGTTATTTTTAAACATTGTTGACTGACTTGGAATCAAATTTTGTGAAGGGTATTAATAGAGGGATATATATGTTGTTCCAGAACTCATTAGTCCAATTGATAGTGAAACTGTCCGAGTATTTTACTTTAAGTCATTTGAACACATTAGAAAACAAATGGGACTAACACACAATTTGTATTCATTCCTTCAATTAAAATCATTACAATACTAACACAGTTGAAGGGATTTAACAATAGAAAAGTCAATCAAATTCAGTCAACGGTGTTTAAAAGGAACAAATTATGGATGGTTCAATAGGAAAATGACATAGTTGAGGTACCTAAAAAAAAGGGAAAATTACGCGGATAAGCAAACTTATACTATTTAAATACTCATCATAGCTATAGTTTGCTATAATTACCACTCACGACTAACATTATACATTAATTACATGGGCTGACTTCGAGTTTGTATATGTATAATTCGCCAACACATACAAATAAATATGTATAATATACAATTTTTTAGCCTATATACATATACAATTCACCTCTCTCCAGCTCTCTGCCCTCTCTCGCTCGCCTCTCTCCTCCCTCTCTCAATCTCGCTCGCCTCTCTCCTCCCTCTCCCAATCTCGCTGCAATTTATACAAATATATATGTATAATATACAGTTATATACAATTATATACATATATAATTCACCTCTCTCCCACTCTCTGCCCTCTGTCGCTCGCCTCTCTCCTCCCTCTCTCGATCTCGCTCGCCTCTCTCCTCTCTCTCCCAGTCTCGCTCACCTCTCTCTTCCCTCTCCCAATCTCTCTTGTCATATATACAATTACATATGTATAATATACAATTATCTAACCAATATACATATACAATTCACCTTCCTCCCACTCTTTTCCCCCTCTCTCTCGCCTCTCTCCTCTCTCTCCCAGTCTCGCTCGCCTCTCTCCTCTATATAACATGTAGCTACAAATTGTAATTATCAAACTATAGCTATAGAGAGTAATTAATTATTTTTAAGTGGCTATATGTGAAAGTTTCCCAAAAAAAAAACCAACAAATTTAGAGATTTATTTATGAGTTCAACCTAAATTTAAATATTGAAAGCTAACTTATTTATGTATTACAACTTAACAATATTAACATGACATGAATAATGTTACAACTTGTTTGGAGGAAAAAAAACATTTTAAATGTACGTGTTAAAGAGTCAATGGAGCTTTGGATTTAGAAGCTTTTTTAATATCAAATATTTTGAGACCTTATCCCTTTTTAATATATTTATTGAGTCTAAATTATTTCTAACTGATTTTTTCATATTCTATTCTAAACGTATGCTATTTGTATTTTTTTTTAGTGAATGTGATTAGCACTCCGATATTCACAATCAAATAACATAATTGATATTACAGGCACTATCAATAATATTAAGTAGGCACTATCAATAATATTAAGTACAGTTATTAAGTACAGTTGTTATAGATGATTTTTAAAAAAATATTCCGTTGCCGGGACATGAACCCGGGTCTGTCGGGTGAGAGCCGAGTATCCTAACCAACTAGACTACAACGGATTGTTGATTCTAAATTGAATCCATTTTAATTTGATGAATATTTTAACTTGACAAGAACAAAATGAAGAAGATTTTCTATTTTTGTGGTCTAAATAAAAGATGTATTAAATGTACCAAAATGACCTTTTAAACATGTTATATGAAAAGTTGAAATTAAAGAGTTACTTAAAAAAAAATGAAAACAAAAATATTGAAAATACCCTTAAACTCGGTGCTAGCTATTAGTTTCATTTACAAACAGTCTTTAGAACACTCTTTAACTTGAATAATTGAACTTAAATATTGTGAAATTAGGTCTCAGGCCTAACTCACACCCCAAAAGCTAGCTAAAAGGGAGGAGAATTGTCCAAGTCTTATAAGGAGTCCACCCATCTCATGTGAGAGTTTTTGTCATTCTTTAACACCCCACCTCACGCCCATTACTTAGCATCTGGTGCGTGGGCAATTCTGATTTTGGGGGGTCCCAACATCGGGTGAGACGGGCCCTACTCCGATACCATGTGAAATTAGGTCTCAGGCCTAACTCACACCCCAAAAGCTAGCTCAAAGGGATGATGATTGTTCAAGCCTTATAAGGAGCCCACCCATCTCATGTGGGACTTTTTGTCATTCTTTAACAAATATACCCCGATCTCGCAACATGAGTGAAATACACGCCTAAGTTCTTGTCAAGTTTAGGGTTGTTTACAACAACATTTCTCTCGGCTTTTTATTAAGAATCTCATGCTCTTACAAGAGTTTGAGACCACTTGTTATATCATGTGGCAGATCGAGTATGTATCTAAGTTTAGTTACTCAAGTAGAATGGTTTCTTTAAAACTGACAATAGTTCGAGGACAAAATTAATTAAGAACTATTCTTTAAAATAGACTAAAAAAAGATGATCAAACAAATTAAAACAAGTGGAGTATATTTTATGTGGTGTTTAGATTGTATTACCATATTGTTTTACCTCAACGAAATCAAAATCCTCTCCTCATGATCATATATATATATACTAAATAGAAACATAGAACCAAATAGTTGAAGACGTTGTTAGAATCCCTCTAAAAGAATCACTTACAAAGCTAATCGTTTTATTCGTATTTAAACTAAAATCTTCTATCCTCAAATTGAGAGAGATTTAAGAATTTTCAACATTTCTTAGATTTACAAAGCCAGTTCAATTCAATGAGATTCTTCATTATTATTATTTTCCCATTAAGAATTCATCAAATCCCAAAACAGATATCAGACATCGAGATGATTTAAACCTTTAATTAAGTTGAGTGCATTTCTTAACCATACAAGTCCACCAAAAAATTATACACAAGCAATGAGAATTGATTTTAAAAGAACAATACATAGTTGATATTATCTCTAACAACACAAGAAACTCATAACTCAAAATCAATTAGTCAAAAACTTCCCACTCCTGTGTGATTTTTGTGGACTGATTTGGTGCATTGAGACTTCCAATTCCTGAATCAAACTTCTCCCATTTGGTATTCACCATTGAAATAGTACCAATACAATTGCTAACAATGCTAGAGTTTCTTGCTTTAAAATTGTCAATCATATCAACAAAACTCTGAATGCGATGAACCTGTCAGATAGAGGCGGGTTAGAAATAGAAGTTTGGGGTTCTAAATTTACTTTAAAAAAAAAAGTGAAAAACATTTCAATAATTTTAATTAATTTCTCTAGGGGTTCACAAATTTATATATATATATATATATATATATATATTATTTATTTAATTTTTTGATATAAATATAGAATATACAAAAAAATTATTGAGTTCGTTCAAATCTACAAACCTCCGCCTAGATCCGCCTCTGCTGCCAGGAGATGAAAAACATGTGGTTAGAGACATTATCAGTGGCGGATCCAACTATGAGTTCGCAAGCTTGATTGTTGGAAAAAATAACTCCACAAATAATATTCATGACATATAACATTAATTTGTATATTTTTGTTCACATCTTCAAATATCGAAATAGTTTATACAAAATTTTGCATATGCCACTATATAGTATATATAGAGAGAAAGGGATGTGTCATTTCAGGATTCACTTTTGCGACTCAGAGCATTTACGGGCCATTTGGTTACGATATAACTTATATTTTATTCATGTATAAATGTATTAAGTTATACTATATTTGGTAGAAATTTTCGTTTAGGTAGAAAAGTCAACATAACTTATACCATGTTTGGTTGCATTTTTGTAGTCCTACATAATTAATATCAACATAACTTATAAGAAAATCTATGTATAAAGTTATGCAGGGTAGAAGGTAGAATAAGTTATGTGGATATTAGTCATATACATATATTAAAGTGATAAATTACATATTTACCCTATTAATTTATTTTATTATTTTTAATTGGAAACTTTATTGTTTTCTTATCTATAAGTTTGTTGTGTTTTTATTTTTATTTTTTATATTTAGACTATTTTTATTTCTTCTAATATTTCTTAATTGAAAACTTTATTGTTTCCTATCAACATGTGTTATTTTTATTTCTTATTATATGTAGATTATTTTCATTTCGTTTTATATACTTACTGTTTTGATTGATTTATGCAAATATAAATATTTTTTTCATATTAGAAATTGATTGTATATTTTTTAACGGTACATATGCTAATCAAATATCAGCATTATGTATTATTCAATATATTTCACATTTTATTAGCATGTATTATATTTTGTAAATAATATATATTAATAATTTACAACAAATTTAATATTCAATAGTTAATAATTTATGTATTGTCTCTAAACCCTGCATAACTAATATCTGCATAATTAAACCCTGCATAACTAATACTTGCATAGCTAATACCTACATAACTAAACCCTGAATAGCTAAACCCTGCATAACTCTAACCAGTAACCAAACAACCCCTTAGTGTTTACATTCTGAATCTGTCATGACCTACTCAAGAAAGGCATTACATTTTACTTTTCTTTGAAACTAAAGTTAGATGCATCCTTTAAACCATCATTTACAGCTTGTTTGGATGGTCGTTACCTATTATATTGTGTTATTAGTTTTAATAATAATATTTATTTTGATTATTTATTAAATTTTATTGTATAGTATCGTTAAATTCATTGTTAGGTAGCATTGAAAAGTATTATTTTGTGTAACAACTAATTTGGTAGAATCGAGTTGTATCCTTATTTTTTTTATTCTCATTTTGTCAATCTAAATTTATGGTCAGACGTTAGCTTAATACTAACTTCTATGAATTATGCCCCCTACTAACCTCCTTTCTCCTTTGAGTTCTTGCTTCTCCTTCTGCTTCAATGCTATCAAGTGTAAGAAGTTGAATCATGAACAATTCTGTTAGGACAACAAATTCTCTGTCCTCAACTTTGGTACCTCTTTGCACTGCTTCTTCTATGGCCACAACCTACAATAAAAGCAATAGACTTATACAATCAAGCTCGGAAACTCTTTTTCAAGTTTTAACCTAAGAAAAAATTGACGAGTGAGTAAGATGTCAGTCTTGTTTGATAAGACAGAATTGAACAAAGAACAGAGAGTGCTCGATTAAACCTACCCTAGTAGAGTCATTGTGTCTTAAAAAGTCAAACCCTCCACCAAACAAAGAGCTACCCTTCAACAACTCATCTTACATAATATGACGTGGCATTACTTGTAATTTTCTTTAAAAAATTACAATTTGCCACGTGGTGAAAAATATTATGACTTTGATATAATAAACTAAAAGTTGAATGACCATCAATAAATATTTTTCCGTACCCTATGTGAGAGCTTATCGACCTCTACTCTTACGCGGGCGATGGCTTGAGAAGAGATAGAGGTATCATGAATTTTCTTCAACTCTTTGCTGGCTGGATCTTCCATTAGGATCACCTTTGACATATCTTTTACACCAGAAATGTGTAAGTGTTCATTCTCATCCTTCTCTTTTCCTTGGAACAATAATCTCTGAACATTAGGATGTAAACCAGTTGTGTCACAAAGAATTTTCTTCAAGTTCCCTTCATTTCATTAACATAAAAGAAAATAATTAGGTCACATATTAAGAAGAAAAAAAATAATTGACAGGGTCACAAGTTTGTTTTAAGTTTAATATAAAAAAGTAAAAAAACCTTACACTATCAGGTTAATTAAAAGATAATTACAAGAGTTGAGGGGTAGCTCATTTATTTTCGTGTGTGTTAGTATACGAACTTTTAACTATGACTTTTAACGCATAAGTAGACATTTGAACTTGTATAAAATTGACCAAATAGACATTTGTCCTACATGGCACCATACATGACAATTTTGTGTCTTACGTGGCATGTATTATGTCATGTAGGACATGTATGTCTACTTGTTTAATTTTATACAAGTTTAAGTGCTTACGTGTGCACAGTCAAAGTTGGAGGGTATAGTTATATGCTGAAGTCAAGTTAAGGTACATATTTATTTATTATGCCAAAAAAAAAACTAAACTTTAAATAGTCGATCATAAATTATTTAGTTTTATGCTAGTCATTGACCTACCATACCACTCCTTTATCCATAGTTGAAATATGAGCAAATTCACATAGGAGGAGTACTCTTAGTTATAAAAGAGTAGTTTGATACATACAACATTTCGATCCGTATTTATGTAGGATCCGGAAAAGGAACACATCGAAGGGTGTGTGATGTAGTATTGTAGGCAGTCCATCCTGACGCAAACATCAATAGTTAATTCTATAATTCGAACCCGTAATCTAAAGGGCATAACGGTCAATTTTAATGTTGCTTCAAGCTATGATTTAAGAGAAAAGCAATCTAGTGCAATAAGCTCCTACTATGCACGGAGTCAAAGAAAGGACCAGACCACAGACCACAGTCCACAAGGGTCTATGTCCAGTCTTACTTTACATTTCTGCAAGAGACTATTTTCAAAGCTCGAAACTCATAAACTATTGATAACATGACAATAACTTTATCATTTACGTCAAAACTATCTCTTTTAACTATGATCAACAATATATAAAGTGCAAAAAATTAGTGATTTACCAAATGTTGATTCAGCTGGAACAACAACATCATGGTAACAAGAATCATAAGAGACTTTGATCTTGATCATAGGACCAGCAACAGAATTTTCTTCAGCAGAAATTCCAACTCTTTTCTGAACTAATAAACCTCCAGGCCTAACTTCCCAATCAATAATACAACTCTTTTTTTCCTCTTCAAACTCAGTGTATTTATAACTCTCATCTTTAATTACCTCATTCTTACTTTTTGAAGAAGTTGATGATTTTTTTCTCATGTTTTTTCCAAAAAAAAAAAAGAAAAAGTAAAATGAGAAAATTAAAAAGGTGAGAAATTGATTGAGAAATTAAAGTTTGGTGGTGAACTGAGTGAAGACCATAAATGAATGAGACTTGAAAAATGAAAAAAGGCCTTTGTACTCACTTTGATGGGACTACTAGAAGGTGACTTGTCAACTTACATTAACATGGAATAAATAAACATATATTTAAATTTAGCCTTGATAAGTTAAAGCAATTTAACTTTAAAAGTGCATATCTAGATATTTTAATTTGATTTCAACTAACAATTAAATATTTTAACTCATCGTCAATATATCTGGTAGACACTCTATGTTGACGCACACATAAAATTTAGAGGTATGTCACAAGGTTATCTGAATTCACATATGTTCTTGTGCTTATTCCTTTATTTAAGAGTTGGTGTTCAGTGTATCCACCTACACATAGATGATTATTTTATAAGCTGAAATATTCAACTGATATTATGAGTAGAAATGTCTAGGTGTGTATACTTACGATTAGAGTGTTTACTTATTAGTTGAGATCAAGTTATAAGTATTTATCTATGTATTACATCTTCTTTTTTTCTTTGTTTAAAAGAAACTTTAAGCCACAACAAAGATTATGGTAAGATAAATAAATTTTTTCTATCCTTAATTAAAGATTTCAAATTTAAGTTCTAAATATGAAAAAAAAATTGTGGAGGATAAGTGTTTTCTTTTCAAATGAACTTTGCAAACTAAATTTAAATTAATCGAAATCAATATCAATAAAAGAGAAAAAAATAATGTAGACACTATTCTTGATTAAATTAGTGAATTTTCTAGGAGTGCCTCTCAAATTTTTCTATATTAAAGTATGTAGGCCCTTTATGATTAAATAAGGGGTGGGTTAATGAGGTAAATAGGCCCTATTGGTCACATTTTGATCTTATATTTGATAAATAATCTCGATAATAAAATTATGCTTATTATGAATTTTAAATTTCAGAATAATACAATGAACTGATTAAAATTCAAAAGAGAAGTTACCCTTATTATAAAATCCTCCCAATTTTTAGTTGTTTCATTTTTCTTTTGAAAAATAATATTCAGAGAAATGTTTTATTTATTGAACTTAAAGATGGTCATTTAAAATGCCTTTGGGCCAACACAGAGACATTTCATTTGGTTTGAGATATTGAAAACTAATAAAATAATTTAGCATAAAATATTACTAATTCATATATGTTTAGAAATTTTAAGAAAAAATAATTTATGCATAATATTCTTTAGTAGCTATTTTGTTAGAAGTTGACTGTAATTAGCTGCGAACTTTGTTATTAATATATCGTTAAAGTTATTGTAGCTAATGTCGTGAATTCGTTACCCAAAAAAAATATTAGGCATGAATTTTATTGTTGAGAGGCCTTCCTTATTGGTCTACGGATTTGTACTTAGAGTCTGAATTAACTTAAAAGTTGATCAAAATTACTTTTAAGTCATTTTTAGTTTTTGGGAAAGTTAAAAATAATTTGTTTTAAATGGTTTTTTAAAAAAAAAAATTGTTTTTTGACTTAAAATTATTTAAATTTTGACTTTTTATTTTCTGAATTAAAAGTTTTTTTTAAAATCTAATTCAAACGGGCTCTTAGTTTGCCAATTATACAACAATAATCCTTATAAATTTATTATTAATTCTACGTCTTTTTTATTTAAAAAATCTTTTTTTTATATTAAAAAAATACACCCAAAATACTTTGCAACTTTCTTTTCGTTTATTCAAATAAATAATAACGAGATCAATTAACTCATTTCCATCGTAAACATAATCCCTATATAACACAAAAAAATAATTTGAAACGTATGTAAAATCACTCAACCCAAAATCAATGATATTGTTGAAACCGATAAAGACTATGACAAATATAACAAGACAAATTGCTAATAATAAGAATATATATGAATGACCAAAGTATTATATATAATGAAGAACAAAATTAAGATATATTAAGTAAAAAAATAATTTAAAGTTCTTTTCGTATACATACACAGTATATAATAAGATAAAATTCATTTTGATTTGACTTTATCTTAAATCTTGGATTCACCTTTGTCAGCCACGATAGGCGATCGACAAATCGGACATGTAGAATGTGAATGCAACCACATATCAATACACTCCACATGAAATGCATGGCTACACTTAGGGAATTTTCTACAAACATCTTCATCTTCTAATAAACTCAAACAAATTATACATTCCAACTCCTCATTACTTTCTTCTTTGTATATAAACAAAGGAATCGAAGAAATCATCGATCTTTCGAGACCCTTCGTTGGAAAATTACTAGCAAAGCTAGTATTATCAACAATATTGAAGGAATGAAAATTATGAAAAGGGGAAGAGAGTGAATTTCGAGTGCTCCTTCGTCGAGTTTGAACCAAGAACCATTTGGCATAAATATGTAGAAGCAAAATAAAAAGAATTACTAAAAGAAGTGATATTATTGCTGCTAGCATAATGTTGCTATTATAAGATAAGATATTATGGATGATGTTCTTTAGTGAGTTGAAAGTAATTTGTGGAAATGGAAGAGAAGAAGAAGTGAACATTTTGGTTGAGTTAAGTGAGATGGGGTGATGAGAAAAGTGAAACCAAAGAGGGGTTTTAATATGTATAAGCTTAAAAAGAGAGATGCTAGAATATGGTAAAGATTTATGAATATAAAAACATGTGGATTTAATAATATTTTGTATGGTTTGGTTTTATGTGTCTTAATTTAATCGGACATATAAAGTTTAAGAATATAATGTAAAAAGGATTTTCATTTTGTTGTTTAAATTAAAAGTATGTATAACATGTGTGTTCAGTCTAGAGACAATTTTATTTTATGTACGGTTGATTAAAAAATAAAAATATTTCTTTAGAAAAAACAAATTTCTTAAAAACGAGGTAAATGACGTTCCTAATGAAAGTAGGAAAAAACAAGTTTTACAAGTATCATTTTACATTAATTGTGTTTTTGTCATCTTCTAACACGCTTCATTTTTCACACCTCATAGCCTTTATAATCACCGTCATTGTTCATACGTATTTGTTTAGTTATATATAAATGCATTTAGGATCATATCTTTTTTTTACATACTGAACATAAGTAAATAAGTAAGAAACTACTCACAACTTATTTTTCTATAAAAATATTTATCTTCGACCAAACACACCCACTTATTTAAAATCGATTTCTAAAGAGATATCTCTTTTTATATTTCATAGTAATTCTCTATTTTCATCATTTTTTACGTGTCTTTTTTTAAGATCACAACTCATCAGAAGATTCATAAGATATTTTAGTATAACTAATAAAACATATTTTTCGTTTAAAACATAAACTTCCAAGAAAAATTATTTTTTTTAAAAAAAATAAAATAATTCATATCTAATTTAAATTTAAAAACTTAAAATTATTCATTTCATTCATAGGGTCAAAGGAGAATCCCTTGGTTCAAGGAACTTAGAAATAGATGCATGAGAAAGAGTTGAAAGAACAGTAAAAAGGGGGCCAGAAATAAAGGTCTCGTGAAGGGAACGGCAGTTTACTGTGGGAATAATTATATTATTGGATCCAATATTTATACTATATACTTTATTTTGTACTATTTAATTTTTTTATTTTAGTGCCAATAGAAGATCCCAATATGTCACATGTATCCCAAGAACATCTTTTATTAATTTACTTGTTTGTAAGTTTGAAGATGCTACAAAAATAAAAATGAATTTTGAAGTAGTAGTATAGTTATATATGTATGTTATGGATGAATATTTTTAAGTGTACATGGTCTTACTATTAATTACATTACATCTTAAAATATATAATAAATTATACAAATATAAATAAATAAAACGTTCGATAGTTATTGCTATTAAAGTGAGTTGTATAGAATCTTGCATTAGTTTCAAGTTAAATTAAAGTATGATTTCATTGTATAACGGACTAATAAAGATGAGTGTATTGCAAGACTTTGACAAGTTTGTTCCTTTGCCTCGTAACAACACATAACTTGAAATATAGAATTTGAAATTTGAGAAACAGTTTTTTCAAAGTTTTATATAAAGTGTTAATTTCACTATCAAAACTTTGATGAATTGTATTTTCATGTCTGAACACAATTACAACCTCTAAATACAATATGGTATTATGAGATGGAATCAACGTTTGGACATGCGATTTTACGCTGATTTCATCTCATGATTCGATATCATGAGATGTGATACCATATTCCCCAAAAACCATGATATGGAATCATATGGAAATACCATATCATGGTTTGAGTTATTTTAATACAAAAAGTGATCAACGAGTTTATATTTTGTTAAAACAACCCTGATAATATTGAATAAACATTGGGGTGATTTTAATAGTTATAGAACTTATGGGATTATTATGTTTATGAGAAAATATACAATATCAAAATTCTATATCGCATATCCAAACAAAACTTTAATTTTATCTCATGATTCCATATCATGATATCATATCGCATGGCCGAACTGGCCTAAGATTCAATTACATCCATATCAATAAATATGTTTGTTTGGGTTATAGTAGGTTAATATAGATACATCCAATGATCTAAAGAGTTGGGAGTGTAGCATAACTTATTATTATCTTCATAGATCCCACGTGAATATGTGGTAGAGAAGACAGATATGCTATCAATTAAGTCTACACCTATGATCCTTATTTTTTAAAAGTTTTTAGTTTACAATCAAATATTTATATTAGAATCTGATTAAATTAGGATTCGAGCATTATAGATTCATTTTTGCAAAAAACAAAAAAGTAATCATTCATGTGATTTAAATTTTAGTTAAAAATAAATAAATCATAATCATCCCATCACAATTTAAAGAAGTTAGATAGGTTAGATTTTATATATGAACCACTACTTAGTTATTTAGCCCTAATTTTGGGGTGATTATATAAATGTATGTTCCACCTTTTCTTGCATGTTTTAAGTAAAGCTCAATCTAGTACCTACTAGATATGGCTTGTGAACCCCTCACCAAATCCATAGGCAAAGTCTATATTGGGTTAAAAGTGGAAGATTTATTCAAAGCTTCCTTAGATTGGGTCAAGACCTATAAATATATATTTTTTTGTTGACTATCTTAGCATGGACTAGATATAAAGAATACAATTACTATGAAGAATTTAACTTTATGGGTGTGTTATGTACAAAGGAATTCTTACTTAATCATTTCTTATTTCTTTTGTGTTTGATATATGCAAGTAATTAAAAGATATGATATTAAAAGTGTATATATATATAGTATTGAGTGATACTTTTAAAATTTAAAGTTTATATTATGATTTTTATAATCACCTAAAGTTAATATGGCATATATTATTGAATGTAACTAAATTCATAATCAAATATATATGGATCTCCGTAGCTATTAGCACATCAAACATTTATTGTTACATTTTAAATCTCTAATGCCTCGATTGCATTTGCAGAGCTAAAGAGGCGGTAGGGGATTCATATGCACCTCTTTTATATGAAAATCACACAATACATATAAAAGATCAAAATAATTTGTATGTATATATAGTAAATGATGCATATATTGATGAAAACGTTGTATCTTAGAAAATAATTACTAATTTCTTAATTATTTATTTTCTTGTATGCATGCAAGTAAAAAGATATTTATGTAGATCCAAAAGAAATATTATCAGTATGGGATGATGTGGGGATGGGGTGAGTTTGAAATAGCTCTAGGATTGTACATATATGTTTTTAGGGGGTGGATGGGTGGGATTGGGGTTTAGGGGTAGGGGTTCGAGTTAGGGATCAGGTTGGGGCAGGGCGGCTCTAAGGCTTGTCCAATGAGGTCATTGCCTTAAGGCCTCAAAAATTTGAAGGCCCCAAATCTATTTAAATTATTATTATATATTAATATAGTTTATATAAATAAAATTGTTATTGTGTATTTTTTTAATTATTTATTTGAGAGTATTTTTTATCAATATAAATTCTCATAATTTTATCACTCATTATTTGATATGTTTGTTTTAACTTTCAATTTTAAATTTTGTCCTTTTTATATAGAAACTAAGTTATATATATTGATAATATAATGATTTTTTTTCAACTTTTCTTAAACTATGTGATCACAAAAATATTCATGAACAAATTTTCTTTTTGTTTTAATTTAATATATTATATGAAAATTTTATAATTTGTTTTAGATATTCACCAATGAGTGCTACTTAGTGGAATGAATTATATCATTTAAATTGATCAATATTTGGATATTTGTGTTACTATCCATGCTCAAAACTTCAAATGTATGGTCTTTTCTTTTTCTTATTTGTGATGATAGCCAAATTAAAGTTTCAAAATGACTTTTAAAGCTTAATATCGATAATTCATCATTTTTATTTTTTTGTACTCTTCTTTTTTTTCTTTTTTTTTTGTGAAATTTGATATTTTTTGTCTTAAATAATTAATCCATTGTGTAGAAAATAGATCTTCTTGTTAGTTTATAAATTTTACTCCTATAGAATAAATTTAAGGGCCTTAATTTAATTTAACCTTAGGCCACGGAATCTGCTGAGCCCCCCTGGGTTGGGGTACCTAAGGGTGGATGTGGGTAGTGGAATTTGGGTTGGGGGTTGAGCAGGAGAAATGCAACTTGTTTTCTCTATTTTAAATATGGTAGACATTTTTTATTTTTTTTCAATGAACTTATTTTTCTAAATAAAATATTTTATAAATTTTTTACCAATCAAATAGAAAAAATATGAAAATATTTCTCTACTCTAAGATGTCATAAATCTGAAAAGACATATGAAAATTTAGATATATGTTGTAATATTTAAATGTCTCAATCTGAATATGCGTCTAATTAAATGATTTTTAATTGTACGCATTTGACAAGAAAATAAACACCACACAGGAGTTTAGTTCTCAAACTCATTTTCAATATAATTATATGCCTTTTTTTTAACATATGATTCAGAAATGTCACCTGATAATATTATAAATATTATGTACAAATGCAAGAAGATTATGATATAGTGATAATGATGATGATGAAGAAATAGAATTAGGTAATAATGAAACACCATCTATATTGAGAAGGTGATTTCGCTTTTACCAGTAACATAATGACACTATGTTTTTCATGAATATACGGTTAAGTATATTTTAACTTTTATCAATTTATTAAAATAAATATTCATATATACATACATAATTTTTTCTGAAATTAACGAATATACATACACTCTAGTGGAGCTGGACAAATTTAATTTAGTTGGGATAAACCATCTTTATCAGATTAATTTGACAAATCATAGAAGAGGTAGGGTATGGATAATTTTTACTCAAATTAAGAGGACTGATGGTTAAATGTAATCTTTTGGGTCCTACACTTTTAAGCATGCCTTAAATGGAGTTAAAGAAATACATTAACACTTCATAAAAAATACACTAAGGTCATTTGATAGAGCGTGTAAAAATAATATTTTATAAAATGTATTAGTAAAGTTTGTATTAGTAATACTTATATTAGTAATACATAGATTATTTTTTATGCGTTGTTTTATTTGATGTATTAAAAATAATAAAAATATATTTATTTACAAAAATATTCATCATAATTATGGTAAAAAAAATGTAAAAGAGATGTTGAGGGTTAATTGTATCTTTAAAATGCTAATTGATGCATTGAGAGGAGTTCAAAGTCAAATTATGACTCTGCTCTTTTGATCAAATATGTAATTTAGATAAATACGAAGTGTACGTTTTTTAATAGTTTGTACATCATAGTCTTAAAGCAAAATTAATACATAAATGAGTAATCATACATTAATATACTATTGTTTGAAAATGGGCCTTCTAAAACTTTAGGGCCTAAGGTCAAGGCTGCTACCTCCCCTCCCAACCAACCCTGATTAAAAGATGAAAAAACTAAATAATTAGTCATATTTCACTATTATAAATACGATTGTAATTATACTTTTAAAATGATATGTATTTTATCATAAATATGAAGAAAATATATGTAGATATATGTGTTCTTATTATCAGATATATAAAAATAGGGAAAGGCGAGCGAGATTCGTATCTATCCTAGATGCACGTCTCACACTAGATACATGTATTTGTGTGAATGTGGAGTGATTCACATGTATCTAGAATGAGAGAGTGGCAAGCGAACTGGGAGAGAGGCGACGGATATTAGCGAAATCTGTTATTTACCCCAGATACATGCGAATTCACTTGCATATATTGTATAACACGTACAGAAATCCATTGTAATAGTATTGCAAAAGGTTTTAATACACACTAATGTAAGATTAAAGACACAATTATCCCTCAAGACCTTTTCTATACCCTTTCTACCATATTTGTGAAGGATGTTTTTGTAAATAAATATGTTATCAATTTTTTTTAATGCATTTTATATTATTTTAATACATCAAACACTGCATAAGAAATAATCTCAACATAACTAATACACACATTTAATATATCATAATCAATACTATTCTCATACACCCTATTAAACGATCGTTATGAAAACACTAATAATTTCTATCTCACAACTTACGCCAGATGAGTAACATAGTCCATTTATTCTTTAAAGATATTTTTAGCAACAACAATAACATATGTAGCGTAATCTTATATGTGAGATATGAGGGTAGAGAGTGCATAAATCTTATCATTACATCGTAGAGGTAGAAAAGTTATTTTCGAAAAAACATCGACTCAAATATAGCAAATCCAAGTACAAAGAAGAAGAAAAGGGACTAAAATTGCAAACACCCCTTATTGGGGGTCATTCTTGCACATCATCCATTCAGAACCACAAGATTGGGCCTTAAAATTGGACCCAAGTCGAACTCTAACATTTTAGGCCCATCAGTGATCCACATATCTCACATCTCTAGGGTTTGCTATATAATTGAGCTGAACCCTGATTTCATCATCTTCCATCACTGCCGTATTTGAAATATTCTCTCTGTGAAGTGAAGAGAACTCTCCGATCATCACCAATTCAGAATGAGAGCTAAGGTAACATCAACTTCATAGCACGAAATTTCTCCATTTTCACTGGATCTGTAAGTTTTTCATGCTAAATTTTTTCTATTTTTTTTGGTTTTATTCAGTGGAAGAAGAAGCGTATGAGGAGGTTGAAGAGGAAGCGCCGAAAGATGAGACAGAGATCGAAGTAGAACCACATTCTGCAGTTCTCAACGGTCTATCGTCTTCTTTAGGCTTATGCTGTTTAAGTTTTAGTTTGAAATTTCAGTAACATTTTGAGTTGTGATTGTGTTCTAATTACACCGAATTCAAATTTTTGGTATCCGATTTTGGCTATGGATTTATGCTTCTTATCATTCCCGTCTTTTCGCTCTATTTTATTTATGTCCTTCCTTGTTCTTTTTGAGTTGTCTGCATTTATATATTTGTGAAAATATGCTTTATTTTGAGCTTAACGGCTTTTCGAAACAGCCTCCTCGCTAGGTTTGATTAATGTTTGCACACACTCTTCATCAGACTCTACCTTTTTATATAATTGTGAAATTCGCTCATGAGTTATTTAAACTTTAAACTATAGCATATTTATGTTTTTCATTTCAGTGCTCATATCATGTGTCAATCTTTTGCATCATTGTTTGTGTAATTCAAAGCTCAATTAATGTTTGATCATTATGGAATGCAGACTTTGCTTAGGTATTTTGATCCAAAAAAAATAGTGTATCAGTATGCTTTATGCTGAGTCCATTTCAGATGTATATTTGAATTTGCTCCCATCCAATGGTGAAAACTTTTTCCCATTTGAACTATAACTCAGTGAACTCCAGTTTTTGACTGAAAGCTTTTTCATGCCAAGTGTGTTTGAAATGTGTGTTGTGGTTTGTGTGCTTAGCATCTGAATTCCTAAACTTGTTCTGATGTGGTTTAACTTGTAAGTTCAAGTAGCAGACATGCTTGAATTGAGCAATATGGGCAGTGAGTATATATGTAGTTGACCTAGATCTTATTTGTGAGCAATTTGAGGTGTAGTAGTGTTTTGAAACTGGACCTTAGTTTTCCTTTACCAGGATGGGACAATGAGATCTACGTTACAGTCTAAACTTAGTATTATTTTGAAACTGGACCTTAGTTTTCCTTTACCAGGATGGGACAATGAGATCTACGTTGCAGTCTAAACTTAGTAGTCGAACCTGTAATGCACTTTTCGGCAATGAATAGACATATATTGTTTAGTGTTGTGAATGTGATATTGTCTTGTATAAGAAGATGAAATGACATTGTTCTGTGCTATTTGAAACATGGATATTATACTCTTTGCCTATGGTACGGTAATGTGAGGCCTTAGAAAGTTCACTTGTCCTTTAGTTTTACTGCACGAGAGCTATTTTTTATGGTCCCAGATGATCATTCCTTTTATAGAGTAGTTGAAGGTCTTGTTTTCTGGGTCTTTTATTTGAAGTGGTTGCAATTGCATTATGTGCGCGAATTCCCAAGCAGATAAAATGAGTTTGTCCTCTTTTTGTTTGTTAATTCCTTGTTTCTATTTTTATCGGCTCAGTTAATGTCTTGAAGTTGCCCGTATAGCACTTTGGTTTAGTTGCAGAAGAGCGAGCGTATCATATGTGATGTGTGAGTTAAGTGTACGTCATCAGCTTAGACTCTGTTGGCAACAAAAGCTTGGTATATAAGTGAAAACCATACTTTAAGAAAGTTCTAATTAAGCTATCGCTGCTGCTGTTGCCTTTGCGAGACCTTTTTCTGAACCAAGGGATTCTCCTTTGATCTTACTATTAGTTCCGTCATTAAACACAAGATTTTGAGAAATATGATTATTTTTTAGCAATATTTCAGTTGTCTATAGAACAAATGAATTTGTAAATAAATAATGTATCTTTTGTGCATTCTGTGTCAAATAAGTAGGATCCAATATGGGTAAAATTGACAGTATTCTTTGATATTTACAAGAAATGTATCTTTATGTGTCGTATAAATTAGTAAAAGGGTATAACGTCCACAGTTTTACTCTTATTTATCAAGTGATGTTTTAATCTCGTAGTTGTTTCAGGTTGAGAAAGATGATACTCTTATACTCGCTTAACATTTGATAAGAAGAAAATGACCGTACAAATAGTTGGGGATATAAAAAATGTTCTCAGGCTTGTCCACTTATTTTTTAATCAATGTGAGATTTTAATACTCTTCTTATACCCGTTTTTATAGGCTTGCTCAATTGGAGCGTGTATCGGAAGTCCAAACATGAATGAATTTGACTATGATATCATGTGAGGCTTTTATCCCACTCAAACATCTTATGAAACTGTCACATGACTAAGATAATATTTGAATTACAAAACTAAATCTCTTGGCCATCTCCTATTGTCTTGGCTTGTGATTAATCACATATTTTGAATTAGATTGTGAAAATTATCTTTATGTATATTTGATCCTCAAATATTATCAAGTTTTCATGACCTTAACTTAGATCAACTTTTGAGATTTGCACAATTCCACTTATAAAAGTAAAAATAAATAATAATCAAATAAAATATATGTACACAATTTCAAAAATCAAAATTTCAACTATCAAATTGTGATGATCAACTATGTATGCATGTGAAATTATACTCTTACCATTGAACGACCTAAGAAACTCTTATTAGTCATTTAGAATTCATGACAACATAGACGTTAAGCTCGTATTTCAAGGTTTGAGAAATTTCGATCTTGATCAAACATTAATTCAATAAGCATTTAAGTATACCCAATATCTGTTCACCTATTTTCCCTAGTGTCATGGGTATTGATATCAAAATACAATAAATAACTTGTTAATTACTATGATGATCTTATATCTTACGGCACATTCTTCAAGATAATAATCTATCTCAATAAGCATCATCTATATGTGTGTGATTTTGTTAATGCAATCAACTACATTTATATTTAATAAAAAAGACTACCTTATGAATATTGGTGGAACTCAAGTGCATCAAATTCAATTACAAAAGAAGAAAAACGGTGGGACTAAAATTTCAAAGACCCGATTCATCCATCAAGAACCGCGGGATTGGGCCGAATAATAACTGGACCCAAGTTGCATTACATTTTAGGCCCATCAATGATCTCACGTCTTTAGGGTTTACTATATAATTGATCTAAACCCTGAGAACACATTCTTTCACACTGCCGCATTTGATATATTCTCTCTGAGAAGTGAAGAAAACTCTCCGATCATCACCAATTCAGAATGAGAGCTAAGGTAAAAGTGAATTTCGTTGCATGAAATTTCTCCATTTTCACTCATTCTGTAAGCTTTTTATGCTCAATTTTTTTTTTTGGTTTTTATTCAGTGGAAGAAGAAGCGTATGAGGAGGTTGAAGAGGAAGCGCCGAAAGATGAGACAGAGATCGAAGTAGAACCACATTCTGCAGTTCTCAACGGTTTATCTATGCTTATCGTCTTCTTTAGGCTTATGCTGTTTAAGTTTTAGTTTGAAATTTCAGTTACATTTTGAGTTGTGATTTTGTTATAATTACACCGAATTCAAATTTTAGCATCCGATTTTGGCTATGGATTTATGCTTCGTATCTTGTTGCTCTATTTTATTTACATCGTTCCTCCTCATATAGTACTTCGTTTTGAATTGTCTGCATTCATATAGTTGTGAAAATATGCTTTAATTGAGCTGAATGTTAGCACTCTTTCTTCCTTAGACTCCACCTATGAGATTACACTCGGCATGTTGTTTATCTAATTGTGAAATTAGCGCATGAGTTATTTTATTTATAGCATTATTTACGTTATTCATTTTAGTGTTTATATCATGTAGCAGTCTTTTGCTGCTTTGGTGTAATATTGTTTGTCTGTTTAAAGCTAAATAGATGTTGAATGATCATGGAATGCACACATTGCTTAGGCTGTTTGATCTAAAAAAGATAGTGCATCAGTACGCTTTATGCTGATACTGTACCGTCCGTTTTAAATGGCAATTTTCTTCGATGCCATGTTGAAAACTTATTTGAAGTTCGTATTGGAGTTGATACAAAACTTGGACATTATTTGACGTTTGATCTGAAATTTTTGTGATGTTTAGTTTTTACCGAAGGCATCGTTTGTTTTTTGCGGTTTGGGTGCTTTGCAACTGAATTATAATCCTGCTCTTATGTGGTTGTTAGTTCAAGTAGCAGACATGCTTAAATGGAGCAATAATATGGGCAGTGATTATGTATGTAGTTGACATCAAATATGCTTGTAAGCTGATTGAGGTGTTGTAGTAGTTGAAGTTTAAATTCAAGAAATGTTTTAAAACTATACTTCAGCTTTACCATGTTGGAAAATGAGATATTTACTCTTCCAGTGTTAGCCTAGTAGGCACTCTTGTGATGCACGTATTGGCAATCAATGGATATATAGTGTAGTGTCATGAATGTAGTGTCTTGTATAGATGACGACATGACATTGTTCTAGACTAACAAGTAATTAAGTTCTGTGAAATGGTGTTGAGCTAGACATGTCAAAAGCTTGATCATTTCCCTTGTGCAGACATGGACATTATACCCTTTCCTTTTGTATGGTAATTGTGGTGTCTAGGAAGTTAACTTTACCCTTCAATTTTACTGCACACCCATGATGCACTTTTTGGCACTGAATGGATGTATGGTTGAGTGTTGTGAATGTGATGTTGTGTTGTGTTGTTCTAGACCAACACGTAGCTGCGTGCTATGAGATGGCCTAGATCATCTAGAAGGGCGAAAATTTCATTGTCTGTCTCCCTGGTGTAAACTTGGATAGTATACCCTTTCCCTTTGGTATGCTTTAGATAATTCACTTTGTCCTTAAGCTGCACTGCGCGATAGCTATTTTTGATGCCCTCGGGTGACCATTTTATTAACTGAGTTAAGTGAAAGGCTGTATTCTCCGGGTCTTGCATTTGAAGTTGTTGTTTTGCAACAAATCAAGTTATTCCTATTTGCTTTCCGATTTAATTCTTTGTTTCTATTTTTATTGGGACAGTTAGTTTCTAATTATTGATCGAGTTTTGAACCTTGGTTTCTAGTCAGATATTATTTCTCATATTTTATCCTCGATCTCGTGAACTTATGTAGACATGAGTTAGTCCTTAGACATGTTAATTATGATACGTTTGCGTCTTATATTCCTTGTTTGCAAGTGCAAACGTTTCAGTACTTGGTGTTCGAAATTCTCGAGTAAACCTAGGTCATTTCATATAACAGAAGGCCAAATTTAAACATTTTTTCAATGTTGGACAATCCATACCTAATGTCATTAGGTCTTGATTCATTATTAGAAAAGCTTGGAAAATTATGGGTAGAACTTTGACTATATTATTAATTATATACAGGAAATGTATCTTATGAGTTGTTGCTTACTTTTATTTTTAGTCCTTGTGTTATTTGACTTAGTATATTTAAGTTTCAATTAAACATATTGTGCGAAATAAGTCCTTTTAAATAACCAAACTTGAACAGAGTTAAGTGAGAACCCCATTTAATAAAGGGAAAAGGTTAAAATATGCTATTAAACTTTTAGAAAAAGTTTATTTATGCCATTAGTTAAAAGTTTGGTTCATTTATGCTATTGCTGTTAAAGAAAAGGCTCATTCATGCTATTTTTTTAACTCCGATTTTGTAAAATCATATTTTTTACATATCAAACAAGGTTTAACACTTTTTTATTTGTATTTTTCGATCAAAAGTATACTTTTTGCTTCTACATTCCTAAGTACATTAAGACACATAAGAACATTAACAATTCTCAAATTTTAAATTTATTCAGTTCTTCACGAATTGCCTCAAATTTCAAGAGTAGTTTCGATTCGAGCGGTATATCAAAACTCAATTTCTTTAGAGCTCTAATTCAACATAACTCAACAAGACCCAATTAAACTTTCTTCAAAGTTTCAAAACTTCAACATTCTTTAATGATAGATTTTCCACAACTTCAAATCATTTGAAATTTTGAATATAAACCCAAAAAACACTAGTCAACAAAGATCTAATAAAAAAACCTACAAAACAAGAATCAAAGAAACTTTTTGAAATTTGGAGACTAATTTTCGTTTTTTGGAATATAATTTTTAATATGGGTGAATTTTTTGAACTCTGCAAATGGTGTTAGAATTTATTTTTTTTTAAAGAAAATTAATGATGTAGCCGAAATTTGAGATGATTTCGTGAAGAATTGAAGATGTTGAAAATTTGAAAGTTGTTTATGTTATTCATGTGTTCTTGGTGTTTTTAGAGAAAAAAAAACAAAAAGTATACATTTGATCCAAAAACATCAATACAAACGTGTTAAACCTTGTTTGGTGTGTAAAAAATGATTTTACAAAAACGGAGTTTAAAAAAATGGCATGGATGAGCCTTTTCTTTAACAACAATGACATAAATTAGCCAAACTTTTAACGGATGATATAAATGAATCTTTTCTAAAAGTTTGATGACATATTTAAGCTTTTTCTCTAAAAACTAATAATTGTTTGTTGTATTCGAATGCTTATTCCAAACAAAAAACGGAATAAAGCAATAAAGTTTACAATTTCACTCGGTAAAAGTATAATAAATATTAAGAAGCTAAAATCAAGATTATATATTTTGATCTTTTAATTGTTTCAACTTGACAAAAATGATACTCCTATACTCGCTTAACATTTGATAAGAAGAAACTGGCCGTACGAATAGTTGCGAATATAAAAGATGTCATAATTTCGATCCATTTGAACTTCGACTTCAAATTTAATTTACGAAGAGAAGATTGTACAAATCTATATAGGTAAATTGTCAGTTCATTTTTGAATTAACGTGAGATTTTAATCTACTTCTAATACCCTTTTCATGGGCTGGACCAATTGGAGTGTGTACCGTAAGTCCAAATGACAATGAATTTGACTACGATATAATTAAAAATATAACACCTGAGTCTTATGAAATTGTTAGATGACTGAAATAATATTTGGTTACAATACTAATCTCTAAGTTATCTTCTAATTACTTGCCTTACATTTGATCACATATTTTTGAAATTATCTTTATATATATTTGTTCTTCAAATATTTTAAAGTTTCTAAAACCTGGTTTAGATCATCTTTTGACTTCCACTTATAAAAGTTAAAAAAAAAAAAAGAGAAGTGATTCTTTGTTTATCGTAATTTTGTCACGAAGCCAAAACTTAATTAAAGATTTTATTATATTATCCAACAATTGTTACGTAGAAACAAGGGCGGCTAAAGAGAAATTTCAATTCACGGCTTATTATATAATATAATTTATATGCGTATTTATTCAAAATTTATTTTTTTACACTATTTAGATGGAAATTATTAGTACATAATATTATTTTTTCGGTTATTAGTTTAAGGTAAGATTTTATCAATTCAACATTAAAAAATATTCTTTAAGTGAGACAATTATTATATGTATTGTTAACATAGTGCTATAAGTAAAACTTGATAAATATTAAATAAAGATGAGACTAAGAACCATAGACTTTGATTCAAGAAGTTGATGACTTGGTATAACTCATTTTAATATGATTATACTCTAGTAATGCTTGAAATTAAAATTTTAAAAAGAAATAAAAAAGAATTTGTAATTAAATTTTTCCAACACTTTTCACTGTTAATTTTTATTTTTAACAAAGTATAAAAAATGTTAAAGTGAATGAAATAATTAATTTTTAAAAAAATTATACTTTTTATCATAAATAATTAATTTTTCAATAAAAATTTTAACACATAATTTAATCTTAACAAAAATTTAGGGGCTCCCAAAGTTTGAGGGTCTAAGACAAAGGCCTTAAAAGCTAAAGCATAGAGCCGCCCCTGCGTAGAAATGAATTCGGAGCTAAAAAGGCCATTTTATTCTTTCAAAATATATAAAGAGCCACTGATTTTTTTAGTACCAAATTGGACAAATTGCCGCCCTATCAACGATATCCTTGCTCATTTTTAACCTCCATTAAAGACGTAAAAGAAAATTTTGTTCTAGAAAATCGCTGTCTGACAATGATTATTAAAAATAAAAGAAATTAATTAAAATTGTTGTCCAGACAACGATTTTATCAAGGATTTTTAAAAAAATTATAATCGATGTAGAGACGGTGATTTAAAAAAAAAAAAGGATTTCTTTGAGAAAGAAAATCGTTGTTGGAATCGCGATTTCATCATAATATTTTTTTTATAATAAACGCTGCTCACCTAAAAAAAGATATATTTTTTTTAAAAATTGTAATTATGGCCTACACTTCAAGTTCACATGCCATATAAAAACAAAATTTACAAGTCACATGCATTGCCTTAAAAAACGAAAGAGTTCACATGTTGAATATAAACTCCTTATATATATTCAACATTGTTGAAGTCTCTCACTTCAATTTTTTTCAATGCCATTTTTCTTTTCAAAGTCTTCAATTTGTGAGGTAAATTCTGATTTATTTTATTTTGAAGTTTAAAAATTAGTTATTAATTATTATTGTATTGTGAAAATATTCTTCTTTAAATAATTATATTAATATTAACAATTATTTTGATATTTAGTTATAGATATGCACTCATTAAATATGTACATACATTCTGGTATAATAAAGTATGATGTATTAAAAATTTAAGTTAATCATCATTCTGAAGAAATTTGAAATGATAGCTTAAGAGGAGAGAAACGTTGCTTATTTACGCGTTACGATAATGTTGAATATTGGTAACATATAAAATATTGTTCTTTATATTCTCACATTCGTCAATATTTTAAAAATTATAAATTTAAAGGAATTGTTGATATAGCATATGTGTTGTATTACTCTAGACTAATTTCTACTTTAATTGAAAGGTAGCTTCCAGAAACACATACCTTTCACCTGCGAACTGGTGAGACTACCATAATTTTGCAATATGTAGAAATTTTATTTGGAATAGTGATAGATGATATACTATAATTTCAAATTGCGCTAATACTTTAGGAATTTTGAGTAGACAAGAAATGATTTATGAATTAACGGGACGGTTACCTATAATGATTATTTTTCTGGTGTTAGTAGACTATTGATATTAAATTAAACAAGGATATTGAGGATTTAAATGATATTATTGATCATTCAACTAAGCATAAGGTGCAACAGAGGTTTATATTATATCTATTATGATTTTGTCGTAGGTCAATATTTTAAGATAAATCTAATAATAAGTTTAATTTGAACTTTTTGATTGACATGATAAATTTTAACGTAATGTCAATACAAACACGGGGAGCAACCACATTATTATATTTGTATAATTGTTGACATGATAAATTCAATAATGTGGCTGCTCCCCATGCTTGTGTTGACATTACGTTTAAATTTCTCATGTTAATACAAAAGTTCAAATTAAACTTATTATTAGATTTATCTGGAAATATTGATCCACCATAAAATCGTAATAGATATAATCTAAACCTCTGTTGCACCTTATAGCTCAGTTGAATGATTAGTAATATCATTTAAACCCTCAATATGCTTAATTAATTTAGATATTAACAATATACTAACACCAGAAAAAATAAACATTATCGGATAACCATCCCATTAATTCAAATCTCATTTCTTGTGTACCCAAAACTCCTAAAGTATTAGTGCAATTTAAAATTATATCATTTATCACCATTCAGAACAAAATTTCTACATCTTGTGAGGTTATAATAGCCTCTTTAGTTCGCATGTGAAAGGTATGCGTTTCTAGATGCCACCTTCCAATTAAAGCAGAAATAGTTTGGAGTAATACGACACATATCCCACATCTATAATTCCTTTAAACTTACAATTTTTAAATTACTGACGAATGCGAGGATGTAATTGATGATATTTTATTGTTGTCAAAATTCAACACTATCGGAACTCGTAAATAAGTAACTTTTCTCTTCTTTTAAGCTACCATTTCAAATTACTTCCGAACGATAATTAACTTGAATTTTTAATACATCATATTTCATTATACCAGAATGTACGTACATATTTAAAGAATGTATATCTATAATAAAACATCAAAATAATTATTAACTTTAATATAATTATCAAAAAAAATATATTTTTATAATATAATAATTATTAATAATAAAATTTTAAATTTTGATATGAAATAAATCTCCAACTTTATCTCACAAATTGAAGACTTCGAAAAAAAGAAAAAGTATAGAAGAAGTTTGAAGTGAGATACTTCAACAATGTTGCATATAAATAAGGAGTTTATATTCACCATGTGAACTTTTTTTTTGTTTTTTTGTTATAGCAATGCATGTGACTTTTAAGATTTCTTTATATATAGAATGTGAATTTGAAGTGCAGTTCACGATTACAATTTGAAAAAAAATGTTTATTTTAGGAAATTGTTGCTTATTATAAAAAATATTTTTTGTTGGGTAAATTGTTGTTTTAATTTTTTTTAATAAAAAATCCCATAATAAAATCTGGGTAGCAATTTTAATTAAAAAATCTTTTTGAAGTAATCGCTGCCCGGATTTTTTTTTAACGGCATATACTTTGCTTAAGTCATTTAATGGATTACTACTTATAATTTGGAATAAGATAAATTCATTTGTATTATTTGAATTTACTACTAGTTTTGGACAATGATTTTTTTTTTCTTTTTTACAAAAATTAAAGACCTGAATTTATTTGAATGAAAAAATTGTATAAAGAACCCGTGAAAATGACATATCCCGAATTAATGAAACAAAACAAAAAGAACAAAAAAAAAATGCCAAATAGGAAATAAAATGAAAACAAAAAAATCACACGAAACTCATATCATTCAGATACTTTAGGAAGTGAAATACGAAACAAAATATCCACGATGAATTCTTGTGTGACGTAAAATAGTAGTAAATGGCTAAAATATATCATAGATTCACAGCTATTATTACAAATATATAATCTATAATATATATAAATTATTTCATAAATAATAAAATGTTGCTATGAGTAAAAGGTTAGAATAGAGTATTCTATATTATTGATAACAAAATTAAATACATATCAATTATTTCTTAAAAGAGAAAAATATGAATATATTATTTTATTTAATACTAAGTATTACAATGCAAGTTCTAACAAGAGATTGTAGTTTTCAATACATAAAATAGATTTTGATAACAAAAAATATAAAAGAGTAAATATAAGTATATAACTCAAAGATTTTCTTTCATAAAATTAAAGTTTGAAACTGACTGGAGATATCGATCTCTCTATTTCTCAATAGATTCATGCTTTTTATCATTTCATTATCGTATTTTTCGATCTATTTTTATTTATATGTCATTTCGTGTTTTGCATTTATATATTTTTGAAAATTGTGTGTTGCTAGAGTGTGTTTTATTGAAAATAAGATCTCTACCTCTTTCATGAGGTATTACGCCGTGTATATTGTTGTTGTTTATATATCTGTGGAATTCACTAATGAATTGCCGTAACTGAAACAGAAGATGATGTTAAGAATTCACCACCAACTTAATTATTTACTTGAGATAAATCAAGAAAAATCTAGAACATTTCGAAGTTGTAGAGAATTGGAGGAAGATCTCTAGAATGAGTATTCTTGAATGAATGGTCTAGAAATGTGAAAAAAATGTTCTAGAAAAAGATAAAAAAAATATAATTTCTTACATGTTTCTCAATTAACCTCTAAAACAATTTTAAAGTTATTATCTATTAAATTGATATAACTTAACGAAAAAACGAATTTCTTTTTTATGAATTTTATTTTTAGCATCGACTTTAATTAGAAAAAGAAAATATTAAAAGAATTATGCAAGGCGGGTCAATGTGGAATGGGATGGAGCAGGTTGAAAATGAAAAAAAAGTAGTTATGCAGGAAGGAGTGGCGCGGGTTAAAAAAATTGCGGGTTAAGCTCAACCCGCCCCAGCCATTGCCATCCTTAGGTCCATCTCATTTTTAGTATGTTTTTGGATCATTAGCATTAGCATTAGCATTAACTAGCAAGCACCTTCAAAATAAGGAAAATTACGCGGATAAGCAAATTTATACTATTTAATTACTCATCATTAGCTATAGTTTGCTATAATTACCACTCACGACTAACATTATACATTAATTACATGGGCTGACTTCGAGTTTGTATAATTAGTCATGTTTGTATATGTATAATTCGCCAAGATATGCAAATAAATATGTATAATATATAATTTTTTAGCCTATATACATATACAATTCACCTCTCTCCAGCTCTCTGCCCTCTCTCGCTCGCCTCTCTCCTCCCTCTCCCAATCTCGCTGCCAGTTATACAAATATATATGTATAATATACAATTATATACATATACAATTCACCTCTCTCCCACTCTCTGCCCTCTCTCGCTCGCCTCTCTCCTCCCTCTCTCGATCTCGCTTGCCTCTCTCTCCCAGTCTCGCTCGCCTCTCTCCTCCCTCTCCCAATCTCTCTTGTCATATATACAATTACATATGTATAATATACAATTATCTAACCAATATACATATACAATTCACCTTTCTCCCACTCTTTTCCCCCTCTCTCTTGCCTCTCTCCTCTCTCTCCCAGTCTCGCTCGCCTCTCTCCTCTATATAACATGTAGCTACAAATTGTAATTATCAAACTATAGCTATGGAGAGTAACTAATTATTTTTAAGTGGCTATATGTGAAAGTTTCCCTTCAAAATATCATAACCATGAAATCAAACAAACTGACCCCTACACAAAAAACATACTCAGAACTCACAAGATTGCATAAAGAATAACACCAGCAAGACCTATCGTTACACCCACTTGACAAATATCTCAACCAGACTACAAGACCCCGCCCTTAAAACCGAGACCCAAAGTTTCTCCAAACATCAAAACCAAACACTTTCTGGGTACCGATAACACCAGCCGAAGAAAAAACCCAGAGAATCCCTTTAACCACTTCTTGCACTTGACCAACAATACAACCACCAACTTGGTTGGCAAAGAAATGGCATTACGAACCTCAAAACTACAGGCGTATTAACATGGCCTGAATAACCCTCATGCTGTAGCCTTTTCATCCTTTTTCTCTGCGTCCTTGTCTTCAGCTTTCTCCTCCTTACCATCCCCTTCCTTGGTTTTGTCTTCGGCTTTCTCCTCACTTTTATCTTCAACACTTAACTTTTCAAGCAGTCCAGCAGCAGTAGATCCATCTTCACTTTCCTCTTTCTTTTGTGATTCAGCAACCTCTTGAAACATATCCATGAAAGATTTGCAATCTAAGAAGAAAAATATAGCCGATGAATGAAAGACAAGAAAAAGGGTGGGAAGGCAATGGTGTGAAAATTGATGATATGAAACTTGTAGGACACCTTCTCCGTTGAAATGTATTGAAATTTTCTGATCATAAAAAGTTAAATATCTGTAACTCCATCTGTCGAAGTTTGCAGCAGATGCATAATACAATCCGCTTAATACAGACCTATAATGAAAATTGTAAGGACACTCGGTCATAGTACAATCCACATGCCTTATAATCTAAAACATTTACAATCCCACCACCCAAAAACATTCTTGCACAAAAGGTTGAGACAAGAAGATATTACTCTGACAATATATTATTGACCATGGTTTTTCACCACCATAGCCATGGGGATATATTTCGATTCCATCCTTAAGTCCAAGCTCAGTTCTCTTTAGATGATGCCAACAAAGATTTCAACTAAGAAAATTTGACTTGCAGATACTCAAGAATCTCAATCAAGCCAAGACTAAGTAGCTTATCTTAGCTTAACATTACACATTTGAGTAAAGTTATTTTTGCAATTTCATATTTTAGGACTGAAAACTCAAGTGTGTCATAGAAGTTCAACTTATGATATTAGGCAGTTGCGCTAGCCGCTAAGTGGCTAAGGACAAGCAACACTAATTAAAATCCACCAGTCTACCACTCCAACCCTTCTCCCAACTTGCGTATATTCTCCTTCATTACATTATCAGTAATGCAGCAAAGGCTGGAGCACTATGATTCTAAAAGCACCTTAATTCAACAAAAAGAGAAACTGCCAAATAATAGTGTGAATCACAAAGCAAAGCCAGTACTAAACATGGTTAAAGGAGAAGGATTGCGGAAGGTTGACTGCCAGCATAAAAAACATTCAATTCTGACTCCTCTAGACTGATAGTGCTAAAGAAAGCTACCATAATTATGCCACTAACAAGGTAGACAAAGCGTTGATGAATTTGAAAATATCAAGCATTTGGCTTTGCTAGTTCACTAGACCTCCATCTAACTAGAAAGAAAACTTGGAAACTAGTAGATGAAGATAGTGATGCAGGGGTAAGAGATCACTCACTCTCGATAGATGCAAATCTGATGCAAAAAAGCTCATCTTTCAGTTCACCATCAGCAAAATCTGGTGCATGCCACACGCAAGACTTCTCATTTCCAGCATGTTCCTGAACCGTCATCGTTGGGAGAACTGGAGATCATACGTCCAAAACATATACTCAGCAAGAAAAGATAAAACCCAAATTCATGAGAAGAGAAACTACATATCAGATCTCCCAAGCAAATAAAAGTATAAAACTCATAACTTAATTACCAATACTTCCTATCAAGATTTAGGACAATACTCTAGCTCCTTAATCTTAACATTCTTATTTTACCCTTGACAAAATTCTCTAGCTGGAATTGACATGAAATAATGATATATTAAGAAGAGCCCAAAAAATAATTTTCTTTTGAAATACAGACCAAGGTGGTTGGCGCAGATCTTAAGGGTTTTGGATTGGCGCATAACAAGGCGAACTTTGGCAGTTTCCTTATGCTTCAATAGCTTCACAGTTCCAACGCCTCTCTCTTTCCACTGATTACCATCTTTATCAAACCTATAAAGCTTGGCTTTCCTGCAAATTTTATTCCAAGAAAATCATATCCGAAATCACACAAGATATTAACTGCATTTACACTCCTACATAGAACCCACCATCTTCATATGATGCCGAGAGATTAAAAACGGAATATAAGAAAATACAGGTCATTAATTAACCCCGGAATTAGATCAATGGACAAGCAATGAACAGATTAACACAGAAAATTAACTGCATTGACACTCATGCTCTGAAACATCCATCGGAGGGAGTATTTAAACGATAGGGAGAGCACATACAACAACAGATTAAACAATTGGATTATTTAGCGCATCTTGAGCTAACCGAGGACATGACCTTAGATAGGAGGGTGTGGAGGTTCCTTTACTACAGGATAGGATTGGTGGTAGTAATTGGACCTTCTTTCTTACCCGTGATATAGCACTTTTCTCGTCGTTTCTGATTCTTCGATATCAATTATCACCTATGCTTTTTGTCCTTCCGTTATCGCGTTATTTTGTTCACACTACTTTTTTGTTAGCTATATGTTCCCCTTCACATTATTTCGTTGTTGTTACTGCTCTCATTTCTGTATTCTCTTTTACAAACTGCTCGGAAAATGCTTTATTTAAATCTGAGGGCGAATCGGAAACAGCCTCTCTATATGTACCCTCCTCAGACCCGATTACACCAGGTATGTTGTTGTTGTTGTTGGGTTATTTAACTATCCATATAGTAATCGGAAAACTAACATCAGTTACACTTGTAATCTACGGAGTGAACATTATTTGAACAATTGGGTTACTAACATGAACTGTAACTGAAAATCAAAGATTTGATCAATTAAACCCTATAGCTGGATGAATTGAGTAGTAATAACCAGTAATATGAGAGTAAGAAAGAAAATTACAAATCAATGAGGGGATTTTCATTTTCCTCGCCAGTTGATACAGCAACTTCTTCGAGTCTGACAATTGGAGCCACCTGAGCTCCGGTATCTTCATCATCGGCTCCGGCAGCTTCTTCTTCCTCTTCCCGGTGCTCATGCTTAGGCTCAGTGGTCGCCATTTGTAGTGTAATGAGGTTTGAATTAGAGTGGAAGAATATTGACGAACCAAAGGATTTATATACGAGTTTTTTTTTATAGGGTTTTTATTAATCATACGACTAATAATTAGTTCCGGTGGCTCCTTGGGTATATAAAAATAACATCAAATAGAATGTGTTAATAATGAGGTTGTATTGATTATTTCTCAGGGATTATTTGATTCGTTTTGATATAATATATAAAGATAATGTAGAATAAGATGTGAACTTTTTCCAAAATATCAGTTATATGATAAAATTATTATTATGACTCATTACATACATTTACTATTTAAAAGTGATTTTTATACATCCTTTGCCTTATCAGCGATAGTCGGCACTATGTCAAAAATTATAATTTTTTTTAAAAAAAAATTCTCTTTGTTAATTAACTTTTCTTTTGCTAGCTGTATTTTATATTAATTAGTTTCTAATTAATTAGTAAAAAATTTCAATAATTAAATCTTCTTCATAGCAAAATTGCAAAGAAGAAAACTTTCTACAATGGTCGCCAAGAACACTTTCCGAAATTCAAAGTTAATTCGTATAGTGAAAGAATTTCTTTCATTTCAAAATGAACCACAAGAAGACTACTTCAGTTTCTTACTTTGACCATGCAAATCAAGCTTTTAATTGTAAATATTTTTTAGATTCTTACGCATTTATTATTTTTTTTCCATGTTCTTTAGGGAGGTTTCTTAAAAGATAGGAATAACGTAAAAATAATTTTCTTCTCCTTTACGAGCGATAGCTCATCTAGTTTACTAAAAAAGTCTCATCATAGCTCCACGACTAGGAAACCACCAAAATTTTATCTCACCGATGACATGATCAAACACAAATCAAAATACATAAATCTTAAGTCACCTAGTACTGTTTTGATTTCTTGTTGGGAGGTTTATGGGTTAAAAAGTGGTGTTTTTGAAGTAACTTGTTACTACATTGCTTCTTGTTACTGCTTCATTTAAGCTTATTTGGGTGTGAAGAAGATGAGAATGATGGGGTATAAAGAAGAAGTGATGTGGAGGTGTGGGGTATAAGGAGAATTCTGATTTCACACGCATGATTTGTTTTTATTTTATTTTATTTTGTAACATCAATTTTAAGGGGTTAATAAATTCACTTTTAAATACTGAAGTACAGTTGTGTAATAGGTCATCATGATAGTTGGGGTGTATAACTGAATTTCCTGTGCAAGTTTGGGGGGGGGGGGATCTACGTTTTTTCCCTTTTTTATGTATTATTTGATTTGTTGTATAAAAATAATATGCATTGCATTATTTTATATTAAAAAAATATTTATAAAAATACCTTTCATAAATACGATGTAAAGATGTAGAAATTTTTCTGAAGAGTAGTGTATCTTCGATCTGTGGGGTCCATCTCATTATGCCATTATTGACTTCAACAATTGCTGCATGCAATTGTCAATGGTTGGCAAATTGCAGTGGCAGCAAATGTTGAGAAATACAACAATTAGGTGGCACAACTTTGACATGTTGTGGTTGTTGGAAATTTGCAGTTGCAAATTTCTTCTATAAAAGGAGCTCATTAGCTCATTTTTATATACACCAAGTTAAAGAGAAAAACCATTTTGAGAGCAAAGTGAGGTATTCCATAGACTATACAAGAAAATAGTCTGTGAAGAAAAATAGAGTGTGAGCGATATTTTAGTAAGGTGGAAATCAAAAGAGTGTTGTTTGAGTATTGTATTCGTGACTACACAGTGTAAAATCCCTTACTATAGTGATATCAGTTGCTCCTCTTGGCTATTTAGAAGGGTTTCCACGTAAATTCTTGGTGTCATTATTTTCCCATTTTATTTCCATTACTTTTACCATATATAATTTTGTGTTTGTCCGCGTTTTCCCAACACGATCGTGCTAATGCATGTTTTGAAATACCTTATATTACTATAATTATGAATTATTATGTATTAGTTCTACATACCTTAACACAAATATAGTGTATAACTAATGCATAAGTTATATATAGATTGAACGTGTATTAATTAATTTTATAAATATACAAAATCAATGGATATATTATTACAAATTATTTGTTTTTTTTATTCTAGTGCATTCTATAAAAAAAATTGTTTTATCTGATATAAAAAAAAATTAAGTTATCTGATATCAATTGTGTGGTATCTAATTTGATCCGTCAACATAAGCTATTGATATGATGTGTGAGTTTCACCAAGCTAATTTTTGACTTTCTCAACATAAGTTTTTGGTTATTAAATTATGTTTTTTACGAAATAATTTGACATTTTAATTGGTCTATGTTTTATAGGAATTAAGCGATATAATGTGTATATCTTTATAAATATAACTTGTGCTATATTTATCTTTTATGGAGAGCGAAAATTATTTGTTATTTCAATGAATAGACACCGTTTGTCACTTGATTGATATAAGTTCTATAATATGTTGAAAATTAAAATTAAAATTAAAATGCACTCCAAAATGGAATAATTTATACCAATTACCCCCATTTCATCGGATACATAATATTTGCATTAAAATTTTGAACATTTAAACTCATGATTATTTTATACTTCATCGATTATCAGGTGATACTTTTAGATATTATTAAAATTATTATTGTTATTATTGTTGTTACTATAATTTAATAAATATAATTTAATTACAAATGTAGAAATTATATTAAAAGCAAAGCAATCGAGAATAGTGATGGATTCACCTTTACGTTATGGTAGGGGTGCCAAAAATGTACCTAAACATATATAACTCGCCCAACCCGTCTAGAATTTTAAGAGTTGGACTCAAGATAATTTGTCTTGGATTCAATCTCAACTCATTCAAGCTTAACCCATTTGAGAAAAATTCTCAATTGAGCCCAATTCAATATCCAATTTAATCAGGGGCGGACCCACATTGGGTCCAGGGTGTTTACCCGAACACCCTCGGCAAAAAAATACACGATATATATAAGGTAAATTTTCTGTATTTTTGTAGATGTATATATTTTGAACCTCCTCAATAACAATTAAAATTAGATGGCTCAATGGTAAGACCCTTGAATATTAAGCTGCATGTCCCAAGTTTGAATCCCAACAACAACATTTTTATTTTTTGAACCTCCTGAACAAAAATTCTGGGTCCACCACTGAATTTAATTCAACCCGTTTTAAAACTTTTTAATTAAGATATGTTCCTATATTGAAGGTATGAAAATTATCTATTTAACATCTTTTAAGATTTACCTATCCATTTGTTACTTTTCTAACAAAAAATTCTTGAGCGAAAATTCAAATTGTGATTATAAAAGTTAAATATCAATATGTTAAATTATTGAGATTAATCGGATCAAATTGGGCGGATCAAAACCCAACCCGCTTTTTAGCCCATTTGAGCCCAAACTAAACTTGACGGGTCAAGATCCAACTCGATTTCTATTCAACCCATTGTAATATTTCCAATTTCAACCCGACCCGCCCATTTGACACCCCTACATGATGGTATTAACGAAAACAATTCTTAGAAAAAATATACTACTATTATTGAATTCGCTTAATTTTCTTCATAAATATTAACTTTCTCAATAAAAAAATTAATTCTGCCATTAATATGCTTAAAATTAATGTGCTCGACCAAATGGTTATGAACAAGAACCTTTGATAAAAATTAATGTAATTGAGATTTATAGAAATAATGAAAAATGAAATACTTGTGTAAAAGAATAACTTAAAATTTTATTTTTTAGACGTCAATTAGAAAAATATGTAACAAATTGTATTATTATTTTTTATTGAACCATTTTCATTTACCATCTTAAATATTTTAGTAACTTCAAACAAATTAGCTTAATAAACAATGTTTTATCACTCTTAAAAAATATAAAAAAATTAAAATTAAATTCAGACCCACATAAAATTATATATACCCACAACTCATGCGACATTAATTTTTAAAAACCCACTTCGATCCACTCCGCATAGCCTTAAACCCACCCCACCTCGTTACCCTACTCAATGTAGACCACCTAGTGATTCTTGCCTCTACTAAAATAATGACATGGTTCTCATATTGTTTTCACCAAAAAACAGTCTATATAAACTCCAACCCCCTCGGATACACTTATGAAACTACATTGAATATGTTATATTTACTTCTTAATTTTTTAAGGCGGCCTTTGCATAGTAGAAAAGTATGTGATTTTTACACTTGTAACTTGTAAGCTTGTTGTATGCTTGAGAGTGATGATGAATAACTTCGGTACAAAATAACTCTGCCCATCAAAGCACACCACCTAGTGATTTTTGCCTCCGCTGAAACAAGGGCATCGGTCTCATACCACTTCATTGACCGCTAAGTCACTGGATTTGAGCAACTGTCATCTATCCTAGTACACAAGTAAAAAAGAGTACAAAACATTTTCTTGAAGGTTTGGATCATAGAGCATTATAGCATTGGAAACCCCATTTAACATGACAAAAGTCTCAGGACAAAGGACAACAACAACTACTGCCCATTATCCTTTCTTGTATATAGCGAAAGGCCGCAAGAAAGATCCAAAACCACCTCAGTAATCCCAACATCAAATATAACGATGAACCAAATAGTTTTTGGAATTGAAATCAAGATTCAGCAACATTTGGTTCGCCTTTCATAGGCTCAGCTTGAGATGATTCACCTTTCTTGCCTGCTAGTCAAAAGATCGCACTTGTTTCACAAAGAATCTAACACTACATTCGGTTAATTTTTAAGAGCTTTGTTGAACTTACCTTTCTTTTTCTTGCCGCCACCTTTCTTCTTGGTTTTTACGGGAAGGGCTAGCCAGGTCTTAATTTCAGGTTCATCGTCTATTGTCTTCGCAGGTGACAGCTCCTGGAGAGCATGAGATGTGATCCTATCTGATCCGTTAGGCATCAATAGCACTGTGAATTTTATGTGAGCAACCAAATCACCTGCATATCATTATAAGAAAAAGTTTAAAATACGAGCAATATTATCTGGAAAATGGCATTTGTGTGAGAATTTTAGAAAAATAATGGCGCTGCTTAGCCTGGTGTTATGTTATAGAACAGGGCTAAAATAGTACGGACCAGGTTTCTCATGTAGAACAGGATACGGCTGCAAAAGATCATGGTTAACACATTCAACTAGTCCCAAACGAGCTCTTTTCTCCTCCAAATCCCTGTTCAAGTTACGCAGAACAAGGATACAACATTGATAATCATGATACATTTGTTGCACACATCGTTAATAAAGGACACATTGAAAATCAAGATGACCTAGCTGTAAATGGCATGATAGGGAACTTCTGACTGATTTCACTGAAGATAAACCTTGACGCTTTCATCTTCAGGTTGTAGCTTTTATCTACAGCTCTCTTGTAGATGGTTGTTTGTTTCTCATCCAACAACTTTGGCTGCAAAATTTTGGATGGAACAAGAAAGTAAACATTTTGTGACATTTTCAATTGATAAGTTCTGGTTTCCATGTAATTTCAAGGTATCAAAGTTTCAACATTTACCTTTCCTTCACCGGTGCTTGTAACAATGTCAACTGAATAGACCTCATTTTCCTCAAACTCTGCATCATCTACTCTGGTATCAGGATTAGACACACTTAACACAACTTTGTTTCCGTCAATCACAAACTGTTTCATTTGATGGCTCAAAACACCCTCAACGATCTTGCAGTCATATGCTGCAGCAACTTTCTGAATAGCTTCTGTTACATCTGAGTTCTGCAGCATCAAAGAAACTTAGGAACAAGCATTTAGATCACTGGAAGTATGACACTAGTAGCGCTATAAGAGAACTCATGGGATGAACTGTCAAAACAACTAGGTATAAGATGAAAGGCATGCTATCATTAATCCTGGACATCAATCCACCACCTATTTAGTATTTTCAAAACACCCAAACCGGACCAAGGCGTAAACACATAACTCACATGAGCACATACTGAGGCAACTAGGAATAGGTGATAGCAGCAAAAGACATTTAACTTCACAGCGAAGCCTCAATCTCAAACAAGTTAGGTTGGCTATATGATCTCCATTTGAGCACATTTCGTCTCATCATCTTAATAAATAAAAGTTTTACTTCTATTATATTCCTATTACATATAAATATAAATAACAGAAGTTCTTTAGTATGTTTAAAACCTAGGTCTGATCTTGGGGGAGAAAGATCAGTAAAACCTTCCCTTCGATACAATCTTGAGGTTTTCATATGAGTGAAATTAATAGTTAAACCCAACTAAGCTATGAGGCTTACAATTATGAGATATTATGAGATAAAGGTGAAAAACATGAGGAGAAAAATATTGATCAAGAGGAGAATCTTGAAAGGAGATAAAAAGGAAAAGGAGTGACATAGAAATATCTTGCGTAAAAAGTTTGCTAATATAATATTAAGTATAATCTTCCTCTGTGAATATTATACCACATATGTTACTATGCAAAGCAGTGTGGCGCCTGAAGCTTCCAAATCCCAGATCCGCCACTACTTGGAAGTATAGAAATTGGGGAAAATTGTTGGTTCGTTGGCAATGACTATATGAGAAGTATGATTCATTTATAAGTAAATTGACGGAGCATTATCGAAGTAGTAATGGAGTTGAAACATACCTACGAGGATGAGATTTCTCACAGCCTTAGAAAATGAGAACCTTGAAAATCTTAGGTTGTTTAGCCAAAAGTTGAAATTTTCTGGAGATTAAGATAAGTATTGATTTCATTTTTTATGTAAATTCAGTTACTAGTTGTTGTTCGCAAGCGTAGAAGTTATCCTTTCTAGGAAGAAAGAATTTTTGAGTGAGTAAAGACTTTGTTCTTAAGTTCTTTCCTTACAAAGTCATACCCATAAAGTGTTTGATTAAATGTTTCTTAAGGGTAGTGTGAGTTCAGTTAGGATGAGTGAGCTCACATTGCTTATCATCGGATGAGCGTATAGAGTGTTCTATGTTTACTTCCTACATTTATCCACGTGACCAAGCCATAATGTAAGCTTATTCTCTAGACTAATACAGTGCTTAATTTTGGATGCATATTGTCAACTAGCTAAACCTTCATGTTGACCAGTGCTTATCAACCTGTTTACAACCGACTACTAAGGAGTAATAAAACCAACACAATAGTGCTCCTGTGATTCTAAATGCTAAATTATGTAATGTAACTACAAAAATGTGTGCTTGCTAAGATTATGATAAGTTAAAATGTTGAAACTTCAATGCATACTTGAATAAATGGCAAACTGTATAAAGGATTACAAGTAACCATATAAGGGTTACTAATTTTGTCATAATGAGGACAACATAAATAGTTATCATGCAAAGGGTTACTAATGTTCCCGCAATGAGACATAACATGAATTAAAGAACAGTGAACAAATAAAGGGTTGCTAATATAGTTGTAACAAGGCACAAAAGATTCAGTGTCATATAAAAGGCCACACATAACCGTATAAAGGGTTACTTGGGGCACAAGAAAAGTTCAGTCGGCCGAAGCAACTTCAAAGAAAAGAGAAAAGTATGAACTAATTAACCTATAAGTTTTAGTGATTGGTTTCCTGTTTCACGTGGTACAATACTTTAGGATGAATTATGACTTGCTTCCTCTCTTATCCCTTCATTACCCACGTGTTTTTATTCAAGATCGCATTGTGACTTTAGTGAGGAGAATGTTAAGACTCATGTACTACTAACAATATACTAACATTCTCTTTATGGATCCTACACTGACCCAAATTTCATAGACGAGCAGACTACGAGTTAATCTATGACATTTACGCACTAATTGTTTTGGGGATTAGCCAGATAATCTATATCTTGTGCACTCCCCTTAGTACTCCATTAGAGGCTTCCTAGACATCTTTTCAATACTTTCTAGTTGTTCACAGATTTCAATATATTTTTGGGATTATTTAAGAGTTGTTGCGGCAAAGTTTTTTTTTATCCAAAATTTCAAGTCATTATTTCTTTTTACAGGCACTAGGGGTTATGTACTGGTTAGCAGGAAACGGACCACCATGGACGTATTATATTGCTGTACCTACCTTTCGGAAAAATAGAGGAAACTATTTTATAGTCACAGAGAAATCATCAACTTGGATCTCAAGCTTAGGCCATCAGTAAGCCATATCTGTGGTTCAGCCATATGACCATATCCATACAAATTGGTAACACAATGCCCTTACCCACATATTCACCACATTCCTTCTATGTAATCAACTCGAAAATCAATCATTACAAAAGACAAACTAAGCTCATCACTTTAGAACAATAGATAAAACAATATTTTCAGGCGAAACACAGAACTAATCTTTAGCAACCGAAACTTGACCGGCATTGACACTTGTGGTCTGCGCAAAGCAATGATAATTGTTATTGAAAACCATCCTATCCATGTAAGTGGTAGACTAGTGGTAGCTGAAGTTTGAAAAGTGCAACTTGACGCAGGATAACTTTTCTCAATGTACTTCATTATATAACATCTTATATCCTACCATGCCAGATAAAACAAAATTTAGATTAAATATTACCTTCCTTCCTGGTCTTACAAGCCTCAGAGCAACTTCAGCAGCTGTATTAGCAGCCGCAAGAACATCAGCAGCTCTACCAGTAACAGGTCCTCCCTGGACCACATGTGTATGAGCAACAACAGCAATAAAGCCATCTATATGACACCCCATATCACTGCAAAAAATAACCATAAGTCATGACTTAAGCCTTACAAAAGCTTATCTGATTCTACAATACAATAAAAGACAGTTAAGTCATCAAAAGGAAACTTCACGTTCTGCATAAAACAATTAAACCTTAAAGAGTTGGTATTGGATTGGGAGAAAATAGCAACTTGATTAACAGTTCTTCAATTTTGAACTCAATCAAATTACACATCTCTTACTACCACGCACAAGTCACACCCATGGCAAGAGATTAAATCCCTCAAAGTGCACTAAACTATTTCTTACATTTTCACCATATCACCTTCTTCCAATACTGTCTCATCACTAGACAGTGGAGAAAAATGGCAGACGGTATTGTTAACTGAAATGCAGGTTGGGAATGCCACACCCCTCTCGATTTTCTTCTTCACATTCTTGTACATATTCCCTGTTTGGCTGTACCAGAATTCACTCATTAAATCGACAACTCATCATCACACGCAATTCAGAAATAAAAAACTATTAAGAAGACATCAAAACAAGCAAAGTTCATACTCTTTGATAAAGGCATCTCCTTTTTCACAAAGATCAACTATCTTTGCTTTTGGCTTGCATTCAGACACCACCAACTGCAGAGCCTCTGCATAATATCACATCATTACTAATCAAGTACTTTCTACGTATCTTTAATAAACTATAGACCACGAACTTCAAAAATCTTTCCGACTTTCTTAAAACTCCATGCCAAGTCAAAACAAAGACAAACAGATTGAGATGCATGGAATACAGAAGTTCCAAACGTCAGTAGTATTAATTTTCAGTTATCAGATAACCCCATTTTCAGGAGAACACTTTACAATCCAAAAAAACCAAAAGGGGTATCCAAAAAACATGTAAAGATTCTATTTTTAACACAAAAAGGAAGCAGAAAATGACAGAAATGAAAAAGGGGTTATAGAATATTAACTGTTGACGATTTCAGCAGCACCCTTATACTTAGTAACAACCTCAGGACTTGTCAGATCCAACTCCTTCTCTTCTCTCTCATCATCCGACATAGTTATCAAATGGTTCAAGTATTACACAGCTGAAAACACAGAAAAAACAAGAAAGAAACGTTACAAAGAGCGAAAAGGGTGACTGAAAAAAGCAATGAAATTACACATACACTTTGATTTCTTGATTGAAGGAAATGGAGGCGAAAAGGGGTTTGAGCTAGGGTTTGGACTCTGTGTTTTTTGAGTTGGGAAATTTTATGGAGAAACAAGTGACAGTGTGCTGATTACGTGGCATCAAGTGGGTCCCACTAAGAAGAATCGATATGGTGACGTGGATTATAATGTGTCAATATTTGGTGGTGTTTTAAGGTTACAACTTACAACAATTTAAATTATTTATTCCTATACACATGTTTTATTTGTAGCCCTTTTTGCTTCTTGGATTGGAATTTAAGTGTGTATTTATTGTTTCATTTCTAATTAAAATGTTTTGTGTTGAGTCATTTTAAATATAGAGTCGTATTTATTAGTGAAAGTTTTACTTTTAATATAGAACTAGTGAATTCAGTCGCGCTTCACACGGTTATAATAACTCGTTAAATTCACTAACTAACTTTAGAATAGTTGAGTACTTAAAATATTCTATATATTTTTTATAGCTACATCCTAATGATTAAATCAGATTTCAAGTTTTAATTAAGTTTATTATTAGTATTTAAGTTTTATATCTTTTATAATCTTAATAAGAGTCTTTATCTTCTAATACTATTTTTATATAGCTAAACTTATGCTCCTTATTTTTGTAAGTAAGAGAAAATTTGATTCAATAAGTTTATATACATGTTTATTTATACATAATTTTTCCTTTCATTTATATGGAAGCATTGATGAAACACATTTCAATATAAATGCAATAACCTATTTAAATTAGTTATTTAAATTTGAAAATTAAAAAATAAAAAACGTAGAAATATAAGAAAGAAATAGTTTTGAATTGTGAAAATCCAATTTATCATTTGACCTTCATTTTTATGATTCTACCATTTTAAATTTTCACGACTTGAAATTTAAAAAAGAAATAGAAAAACAATGAACAATAAGAAATTAAACTTTCGTTAGAAAAATAATAAATATATAGTGTATGGTAGAAATAATTTAAAAAATTAATCTATATTTTTTCATTCCTTCACAAATTCCATGTCCATCCAATCATAAGTAACAAAAGGAGGTATTTAATCATTATTTTTATTTATTTATTTTGGATTTCAACTATGGAAAACTCATTTTGACTATCAAAGTTTAAAATTGAACTCATAATTTTTAAAATTTTGAAAAATAATAAAAAAAGTATTTTCAATCCAAATCATTGACAAAAAGTCAAAAGTAATTTGCATCACACAATCCCAATTTTCATAAATTATTTTTCATTTTTTAAAATAATTTTTTTTTTTAAAATTGTACAATGAAAGTGGACAATTGCCTATTAAGTTTTCTCATTTATGGTCATATTCATTGTGTCTTAAGAAATTTTTTATATAAAAAAAATATACTGAAGCAAACTCTCTTTAGTGTCTTGTTCTCATTTTACTTTCTTTTTCTCTTGCAACTACAAGAATAAAGAATTAACAATTCATAATATAAATAACGAACAATCTCTTTTTCTATATGAATTTTTGAGCAACATTTTTTTTTGTTTATTGGCTTCTAAAATAATTTCTTGAACTTGAATCTAAATTTGTTCCTACAAAAATATAATATTATACTTACAGTTCACATTTTATAGATGAACATGTCTTTTAATATGCTATTTTTGAAAAATATATATAGAAAAGAAAATAAATATTTTCACTTCTTTTGGTATTTGTGAATTTTAAGCAACCTTTTTTTATTATTGATTTCCAAATGTGTCTCTTAGGTTGAGATTGCAAATAACACTTCTTCCTACAAAATATAAAATAATAGTTTATAGTTCACATTTTAATATATTATTTTTTAAAAATGTATATAAAAAAACTAGATATTCTCACTTCTTTTGATATGTGTGAATTCTTTAACAACCTTTTTTGGTTGACACTCCAAATAACACTTTCTCCTACAAATTATAAAATCATAATTCAGGGTTCACATTTCATAAAAATTCATATTTTTTAATAAATTTCTTTTGAAAATCGCATAAATAAAAGAAGATAGATATTCTTACCATCAATTCATATAAAAGAAAATAAATTTGAGCCTCAAAGCCACACTCCTCCTCCAAAATATAATATCATAATTCAAGGTTAACAATTCATAAACACTCATGTCTTTGAATAAATTTCTTCTGAGAAATGCATAAATAGAAAAGATAAATATTCTTATCATCAATTTATATAAAAGAAAATAGATAATCTCACCTTTAAAATAAACAGTAAAATATCACCAGCACCCAACATTGACTGAGTTTCTCAATCATTTGCAATGTTTCTTATATTTATATGTGCAAATATGATATAACTACAATACATAATAACTCATATGGTAAATGCCATTAAATATAATAACTTTTCATATTTTTGTATTTATTAAATTACAATGAAACTTACCTTTTAAATTTCATAATTACTGCATTGATCATTTATACATTTCCTTATAAAAACATAAGTAATGCAAAAAAAAGTAAAAAAAAAAAATAGGGGAAGAGATTAATAATAATGGTGAAGAATATCCTATATATGGATAGATTAAATATGACATCCATACATGTAAATTATAATAATAACTAAACTAATAGATGAAATTTAGGGACAGAATTGAATATTTGCAACCAATTAAATGAGTTTCATGTATCGTTGCCCAGTTGGGTATTGTAACGTACATATACAAAATAATAAAAAAAATTAATGGAAGAATTTAAACGAAAATGATTAATAGAGGGCATTTATTTAATTTATTCAATATATTAAGATGAAAATAAGATAAAATAAAAAATCAGGCATGAAAATTACATACTAAGACAATAAATTGTGGACAACACTGACAATACTAAAATAAAAAACAATTAAAAAAAGGAAAAAAATGAAGAAAGAAACTTCTTGAAAAAAGAGTTTCAAATGAAAAGAAAAGAAGAAGAATTGAAAATTATGAATGAAAAAGACAAAATGTTATGTAGTGTTAGACATTTACTTTAGTATTTATAGTTAGTAAAATAATTAGTAACATATAAATATGAAAAGATAAATAACGTCCATTGGAGTAATTATAATTCAATGACTTTAATTTTCATTATCTTCAATATTTAAGAGACTTTGTTTGTATTTTAAAATTTTAAAAATGGTTAAAAAAACATTTGAAACATGAATATTTTTCTAACTCTTAGAGGCATGCCACATCAGCGGCTTTGGATTCAGATTTATATATATATATTGATTTCTTGATGCGAATTCAAATTTAATCGGGACTTCATTATAAGTATTAAGTATTAAACATCAAATTAAAAAAAAGTGAGTAGTTAACTATCATATTGTTATTTCAAAATAAATACAATATTTATTTTGATTAATACAAAAAGTTTCATTTTTATCTTGTTTGGATGGTTGTTACCAATATATGTATTGTGCGAAAAGTTTATATAATATTTGTTTTAATTTTATTGTATCGTATCATTAAATCTATCGTTAAATAATATTGAAAAAATTATGCATTGTTTTACAATTAATTTGGTGTGATAGCATTTTTACCTTATTTTTTTCTTCTTATTTTGTGTTTACTTATTATTTAATAATGTTATTTTATCTTTTATCTTACTTTTCTTATAAATTTTTTACATCATATCCTATTTTTCTTGAAGTTTTGTATATCTTTTAAATTGTTGATATATGACATAATATATCGACGAAGAATGATACAATTTATTTAAATGTTATAATCATCAAAATTATATAGTATAATACGATATAATATATGCACAATATAAAATAAGTAAAAAATTAAGGAATCCCATAGTGAAACATAATAATTACAATCTGTCCCGACTAATTAATATTTACAAAAAATCCCTTAAAAATGTCGTCGCGTGATACATTAGTACATTGTGATACATGGTAAATGATACACAGTAATTTAATAACTGTTGAGATAAAAAGGGGGGAAAACGGAATATTTAAGTTGGTTATTTAATTCAGCTTAAGTTACGATAACTGAGCATAAAGAAACAATAATTCAGCAGGTAATTGAAACACACTTTCAAATTTTGAAAATTCAAGATTATCTTGAAGACAATTTTATGAACATCCATTGAAAAGGCGAAAAAAACGAATTATATTTCTGTTATTTTGGATGATACATGATGAATACATCAATTTTGATGAGGCATTCAGGATTTTGGGTGAGCGAATTGCAGTATGAAAGTTACAAAATCGATGAAATCGTTGTTGGAGATTCAATTTCGTTTTTAAATCTCAAAGCAGCAATTGCAGCCGAGTTGGATATCGATGTATCAAGGAAAAAAATTGAAATTCGTTAAATTGTAGAAGGTAACTCCTGTCCAATGAAGGTTAAGAATGATATGGGTGTTAAACTATATTTAGAACTGGAAAAAAAAATGAGCCAGGATTTTCAATGTATCCATTATGTATTGACACAATTGAAAAGATTGATGGTACTGTACATAACTTTGATGGAACATGTGGAGAAATTACATCTGTAGAAGACACAACACAGGATACAGAAGCTTTGGCAATGGTTGAATCTAGTTTATTTGATTCGTATGAAAATTCAGAATTTGGAGTTACAAATGTTATAATCAATTCAGAAAGTGTAGAGGTGAAGACAGGTCAGATATATAAGGATAAAGCAATACTTGTAGATGTGATGACGAAATATAAGATAAAGAACAACTTCAATTGCAAAGTAAAGAGATATGATCAACAATGGTATGATAGTGTTTGGAATTTATATATATTTACATGCTGATAAAATTAGTACATGAAACATTACTGTTTTCATAGAAACCTCCATGTATCATTAGTTCGTTGATATTGTGAGTTAAATCTGTTTTAATCTATGATTCACTATTTCGTTAAATTTATTGATACATTGAATTAACTATATTGATACTTTAATATACTACTGCTGATATATTAAGAACTATATCAATTTAAACAAGAATAGCGAAAAGTTCTGATATGTCTAAAAATAATTTTCTTCGAAAACGGTTGATACTTTCGTTTAATACCAAATTTTAACGATATTGAATATAAATACTAAATAAAACAACTAATACTAAATAAACAACTAATACTTTACTGATACATGATATCAATTTTCAAAAATTCATACTACATAAAAAACATATGATACACATCTAATTCATGTATCATTGCATCGACTAAACACCATAACACACTGAGTCGATATTTATCAAACTTATTGTCTGATACGTAATAACAATTTTCAAATACTCGTGATACATAGAAAATCATCTGACACACAATTAATTCATGTATCATGAAATCGAATAAACACTATAACACACTATAACGATATGTATCAAACGTACTATAACTTTAACAACAATTTTTAAAAAGTATAAAACAGACATATCCGAAGCAATGTCGGCATGACAATAATGGTTGCTGATGCTTTTCTCTTTTTTTTGGTGTATTTTGCAACCTTTGATTTAGAGGATTCCGGAATATCTTTGTTTGAATCCTTCCGAACATTCAAAGAATAATGCAAAGACTTTTTTCTATTTTCTTTCCAATTTTTATCGTCCGAATCATAAATTCTCCTATTCATAAAAGAATCCATTAATCTGATGTAATATAACGATGAATAAGAAGAAAAGAAGAACAAAAGAACAACAGATGATGGAGTAAGAAGAAGAAGAACCAGAGAACAATGGTAGTTTCAATTTCCAGAAATTTTAGATTTTTGAATTTTGAAATTCAAAATTGCATATTAAATATTGTGAAATGTGTTTGATTAAAAGTAATAATTCAAAATTCAAAAAGTGATTCAGAAGATTGAGTGTTTTAGTGGAGAAAAAATAGGCATGATATTGGAAAAGCGTGTGTCATAGGAGAGAGAAATTTATGTATCTCTAAACTTCTGATTAAAATTATAAAAAAAAAAAGAATTTATGTAATTTTTTAAAAAAGAAGGGAAAATTAGAGAATAATAAACTTATATTTGTGTATTTAAGTAATTTTTTCCATAAAATAATACGTAATCACCATCCAAATGTAATGTTCATGTAATGATCGAGTTTGGTGTGATTCATCGTTATCTTTTTTTTTACTCATTCTATCATTGTTATTATCTTATAATTTTATCTTTGTTATAAAATCAAGCTCATGACAGTATAATCATGAAGAGAAGAAGACAAGAGAAGTAGATAAAGGAGAAGACTTTTCTTTTTATTCAAGTGTGTTCTACAAAAGGTGAAAGATATCTCTATTTATAGAGTTGAGATATCACCCCCAAAGGTCACCATGATAAATACCCAATTAGTAGATACATAGTTATCCAAATGATTCTTATCACCTTGAAAACATGTATACATGAATACAATTAAGTCTTGAGTATATCTAAAGGACAATCCACACAATTCAATGGATTTATAACACTCCCCCTTGGATGTCCATAGATAATGTGCCTCGTTAAAACCTTACTAGGAAAAACCCTGTGGGAAAAAATTCTAGTGAAGGAAAAAGAGTACACATATCTTTTGATACGCATTATTTGTTGCCTCATTAAAAACCTTGCCAGGAAAACCCAGTGGGATAAAACCTCGGTCAAGGAAAAAAGAGTGCAACGCGTATTATACTCCCCCTGATTAAAACATCACTTAATTTCTTACGATGATGTCTCCAATCTTCGTACATTGTGGTTGGTATATTCTTTTTCAAAGAAAAACCACACATTTCCTGAATATGATGTGTCATTTATCTCAACCAGACGTACTCTCAACTTGCTTCATGGAGGGCTTTTATTTCTGTATAGCAACATTTATTTCATTGATCGCCAGGATATTGTTGTCCCTCCACGTGCAAATAAATAGCATTTTTGAGACCATGCTTTATGCGGATCAGATAAATATTCTGCATCTGCATAACCATCAGCTTTGACTTGAATTCTTCGAAGTAGAATGAACTCATGTCTATGGTCCTTCAAAGTATTCAAGTATATACATAACACCATTTCAGTGACCTTTTGTTGGGGAGGAACCGAATCTTGCATGCAAATTTACTGCAAAACAGATATCTGATCGAGTATTGTTAGCAAGATGCATTAGTACCCTGATTGCACTAAGATATGGAGTTTCATCACCAAGAAGCTCTTCATCCTTCTCTTGAGATCAAATGAATCATCATTAGTTCAAGCGATCTCATAATCATTGGGGTACTCAATAAATGTGATTTATCCATATAAAATTGCATCAAAATTTTTCTGTGTATATTGATTGATGGACAAATATTTCATTCGTCAAATTATCAATCTGTAGGTCAAGACAACATTCTGTCTTACCAAGACCTTTCACCATTTCAAACACTCAAGAGCTTTTGAAAACTCTTTAAGAATGTTAGTAATTTCAAGTCATCAGCACAAACAATTTATAACAAATTCAAATCCTGTTTTCATAAAAATTTAAGGACAATTAGGGTCATTCTTTTTGTACCATTTTCTTCCTTGATTATTTCAATCCATATAAGGATTTCTGAAGCTTTGTTGAAAAAGTTTCCTTCAAACTTTTATATGCTTCAGACACCTCGATTGCTTCAAGGATTTTCATATAACCTTCATTGTCTAGCTAGACATTACAATATTCATTAAATGCATTCAAGTTTTTCATATGTTGCCAGATCAAAACAAACCTCATTGCATCCACCATTGGAGAAAACATCTCCAATAATGTCAGGATTTTTGCGATAAATCTTTATACCCCAAGGCACAAACCGTATTTGATATCTTACGGTTATACTATCGCATAATAATTTATTTGTACCCCACTGACATTATACCTTGATTTATGGACTACCAGTCCAAAACATCACTTTTCTAAGTGAAACAAAATATACTTGAATTATGCATTTTACTTGGCCAATCATTTATCTGTCCCACTCTATGACAGATTTGAATTCAAGATCCTCGTTACAATTTTTATCATTGAGCGCTACCTCATATCAAAGATTCCGTCGACGGTTATTTGATATCGATTCCAATATGACATAACTTATTGAGATCTCTTCATTTTTCATCATTTTCAGGTACCTGAACCTTTTCCAAGGCTTTATGAATTGTTATGTCGTGGTGCTCTCTTATAGCACTTGCCTCATTATTATGACCATATTGATCATTTGCTCCTCTCACTCTTCAAGAAATTTTATATTTGGAACCGATTGGTCTATTACGCTTCCGGCGTATCATAGACTCTGTCCTTCAAGGACTTCACATTGGAGCATTTGCAGCTGAATTATTTCATAGGGTCAGTACATTCATCTGGCAATTAATTTGCAACATTATGCAAATGAATTATCCCTTGAACTTTAAGTTCACATGTTTATTTAACGAGGATCTAGATAATTCATAATTAACCTCACACATAATTTTCAGCTGTCAATCATCTCTCCCCCTAATGTTAGAAAATCTAACATTCACCCCAACCTTATTTGGGAATTCATCTTCGTGCGTGTTGGAGCAATTAAAATCATAACCGCACATTCAACATTTTAGATGAAAATTATTTGGTTCCTAACCCTGAACCAATTATGATGGGAAACCTTGTTGGCTTGATGCAAACATGTGTTGCTACATGTTAATTAAAATTATCTCATATCAAATCTTATTTGGGAGTTTTGTTCTCATAACCATGATTTAGCTATAATTGGAGGCATACAATTTCTGCTAAATCAACCAGCATTATCAATATAATTTCATAATTTGGAACTATGCTCTAAATTTAACAATTCGAGCAAACAACCTTACAAACACCAATTTGTAAGTAGACAACAAAGCACATGTAATCATCGGATAGATACGTCTATCATATAGTTGCAAATGATCCACATGGCAGATGAATGGGCCCCTATTCACCTTTTTATATGTTCCAAAAATTTCAGGGAATTACAATCCCAACCTTAAATGGTACAATGAAAACAAGCAACACAAGAGAATTCTTGAAGAATCTTTTATTGCTTCATCATATAAACCACATGAATTCTCAATTATATTTGCATCACATTTAATCGCAATGGCCAACTGATCATGCCAACTGATCTTTATTTCATTACACTTACAGTTTACTTTTACATGTAATTTCATCAGCATGTCCATGTTTGTATTCAACAAACAAGAGGAAAAAATGAGTAATCGTTTACATCAATATTTATAACCCGCTTCGGTTGTAGTAATTTAAAGATATTAAATCCTTTCGTAATTTATAGTCTCAATATTTCCTTTTAATTCATCTGAAACTTAAAAAGTTTCTTTTGAGACTTACTACAAGCCCAATATTATTCCTCTGGTAATAACACAACTCGTTAGAGCTTGCTATTAATTTTATGTACTATCACATATTGCATGACACCATTCCTATGGTGAACATCTCCTTCAAGGAGGAAATTATATTATCATTGTCATGGTCAAACATTACGAGCAAGACATGTTTCTTGCTTTACTTTTGTTGTACCATAGGTACACAACCAATGACAAATTTGTATTGCCACACAATAATGACTACAACCCTTATAGGCAAGAACTATTTCTTTCTTTTGCCCTTTCGATAGTTCACAATAAACATACCATAGTGACGTATAAACGTACAATACCATTAACCATTTCTGTCAAATAAAATTTATTTCCTCTCAAACCTCCTGTAGAGGTGAGTTTTGATATATATCATTTTTCTCAAACCTCCCATAGAGGTGAGTTGTGACATATATCCAATCAATAATGATTTTATCACATTTTGACCCATTCTCTTATAGAATGGTGGAGCATTCATGATACTCGTCACTTGTCACATTCTCTTCAAGGAATGGATTAATCATTTATATGTGTTTCATAAATTTGCATTATAAGCACTTTGTCATGCGTTTAAAATTCATCATATTTACATGACACACCTCAACAACACTTTGAAAGATCAAGTGTACCATTACTTTATCTTCTTGTCTTTTGATAGAGGATTTATAAACTTGTCAAATTATTGGGTCGACAACATTCACAAGTCCAATGACCTTTCATACCATTTTGATAATGAAAACTGCCTTCACATTTTGAAGGACTAATTGGAGAACCCATAATGTTCTTCCTTTTATAATTACCACAATGATGACTATTATAATTCCGTCCCTTCATGCCCTTTTTCGTATCGTTAATCATTTGTCATCTTTCAGACTAATTATTTACTGCTACCACATTTATACGATAGAATGGAGCAAGTCAACATCAGATTTCAAAGTTATCATATGTTGCTACCACATTCTTTTCAAGGAATGGAGCAAATTCAATGGGACAAATTTCAAGGCTTTCATCAAAAATATATTATTTTTCTTAGTCATCATTTTATATCATCGATATGGTGCATTGGCTAAAACTTTATGTCTTACCCATATAAGGCGTGTTACGCCATAATTCTATGGGACTTGAACCCAATCACGGTGCATCAAAACTCAAATTGATGTCTTACCATTTTGGTGCGATAGAACATGAATCTATTGTCTTACCCTCAAATATTTTTTTTCTTTATTATGGTGCATCCGGACTTTAACCTGATGTCTTACCCTTTTGGTGCGATGAGACTTGAATCCACCGTCTTACCCTTAACCAACAGTATAATAGACCGAAATACAACATGTCTCACCCTTTGAGTCTTTCAAAATAATCAAAATAATATTCAAACTCATGCTATTAAAACTTTATACCTTCATCAATTTAAGATTTTTTTATTTATTTATATAGTATGTCATATTCAACCAATAGTAGTATATGTCTTTTGTTCTTGGTCAATGTTAGTGACTGAACATTATTGTATTCTAAATCATAAAAAGATTTTAGAAAATACATACCTGATTTTATGCATATAATACTTTGATCTTCATAACGAGATCAACCAAAATATGAGCTAAAGAAAAACAAGAACTCTCTCTCAATTGGATAGAGTCTCGTGCTGATAACGTGTTATAAAATCAAGCTCATGACAGTATAATCATGAAGAGAAGAAGACAAGAGAAGTAGATGAAGGAGAAGACTTTTCTTTTTATTCAAGTGTGTTCTACAAAAGGTGAAAGATATCTCTATTTATAGAGTTGAGAAATCACCCCAAAGGTCACCATGATAAATGCCCAATTAGTAGATACATAGTTATCCAAATGATTCTTATCACCTTGAAAACATGTATACATGAATACAATTAAGTCTTGAGTATATCTAAAGGACAATCCACACAATTCAATGGATTTATAACAATCTTTATTTTTTATCCTACCTTTTTATAATATTTATACTATATACGTAATAAATATATAATGACAAATCATGTGAAACCAAATTAACTATAAAAAAATTTGAATGATGGTGCAAAGAAAAACAATGGTCTTTTCCAAGAAGGAATGGACTTTCAAAAGTTATTAGACAAAACATGAGATGTTAGTGGTAAAATTAGATGACAAATCATGTGAAACCAGTTCATGCTATCTTTATTTAGTGTATCATTTTCTAAATTCTTGAGCACCTTATATCTTTGATTTCTTTTATAAAAATATATAATTATAATATAATGTATGGCACGTTCAATAGTGTATTGTACTATTCTTGTTTTACGACCATTAAATATCTTATTGATATGTTTAAAATTTATTCATTCTTAATCAAGAATCTTGAGTTTAAATTATAGACATAGAGAGAATCTTTCGAGTAGAAAAAATACTTTATTTCCTTACTAAGCCTATTCGGCACAAATTCAGATTAATCGAGTTAATAAGTTTCAGATAGTAAATATATACAACAACAACACTTCAATCCAAAACACATTAAAATCGGCTATGTGAATCCCCAATAATCATATTTTTCCATTAATTTTCTTTACAGGCTGATATTATACAAAATAATATTAAAAGTTGTCTATATTTTATTTTTTATTTAGATGCATGAATGTCTAAAAAGTCAAAGAAAAGAAAAGAACAAAAGAATTCCTACTTTTTTTTTAATTTCTCATCCGGTGTCCAGAGCCCACATTGGAGCTCTGACTAAATCCGGACCGCGCACTGCAAGGCCCATTCAGGAGTGGCGCTCCCAATAGAATTTTCTCCATCTCCATACCCAGGACTCGAACCCGAGACTTCTAATTAAGGGTGAAGCACTCCCACCAATGCACCACAACCCATGTTGGTAAAGAATTCCTACTTAATGAAAAGTACACCTCATGAAATGCTCACAAAATAATTAATATGTAGACAAAAGACTTGTAAAGAAAATCCAAACAACATAGCTAGAAAATAATAATCTAATTTGTCAGTCGTTACATCTCTTTTCTTGTAAAATAATAAGATGAACTGAATTTAGTAGTAGTATAAAAAAAGAATAAAGCATAGAATATGCATAATTAAGAATTAATTACTAATTCACTATATTAATTAGTGCACTAATATGTTGAAGATGTATAAGAGTGAGACAAATAAAAGAGAATCGTATAATAATGCACAAATAATTGGAAGTATAATTCACCAAATAGCCCGATCCCCTCACCAACCAAATCTCTTCTTTATCTTCTTTAAACAATCATCTATTAGCGCTCGGGGTTCGATTCTTGAGCATGAAGAAATTTTTTAGTAGCCTTTGAATGAGATCTTACACGACATAAGTATAAAATAGTTGGACTCTAATACGGATATCGAACACTTGATGAGATTTAAAAAAGAGATGAACTTTATAAATCTTACTATTAGTTTAAGGCCTATTTGTTTGCACTTAATGGAGATCTGAATCTTAATCATTCAGATTCAGCCTATTAATTACTTTTGATTTTTAAGTCTAAATCTGAATCATTCAGATTCAATCCATTAAATTCATTTGTTTTATTTTTTGAAAAGCCTCTTAATGGGTCTGAAGAGGTGTGAATGAATCAAATCTGTAGGAAACTCTTAACAACATTTATACTCATTTAATAAGTTATCAAATAATAAATCATCGCTTCTCTGCTTTAAGCGTGCCTTTTTATCTCATAACTAGAAACTTTCTCTCTCTCTTTTCTCATTCAAACACCATTTTTTCCCTAAGTTTTCATAAATTTCTTTCAATTTTTTTTTTATATTAATAATTTTCTTGTATTGACTGTGTCAAGAACACTGTTGGTGTATTGGTGTTTATCAAGATTTTTGAATGAAAAAATTGTACTTCCAAATCATGATTATTAAAACTTTTAAAACTTTTTTTTTTTATCAAAAGTGATATATTTTGTTCAAATGAAATTTTTATGATATTTTATTAATTTAATGTTAATTTCACATGCAAATTCAGCTATTGAAAACAAACATCATTAATTATTTAGTGTTCAGATTTAGAGACCACATCTTAATACTAAGATTTGTATTCAGATCAAAACACCTGAATCTTAACGCAAATCTTAATATTCAGATGTGTATTCAGATTAAGACCTCTTAATCTTAATGAAAACAAATGAGGCCTAAGTCTTAATTACTAAGATTCTCGATAGTTTCAAACATTACTTTCTCTAACCATAGTCTTAATTACTAAGATTATATATCTGCCAAATTTTAAAGTCCAAATACATATTTTATTTATTTGAATTAATTAGTTGTAACTGAATTCTTTAATTAAAGAAGTAATAAAGGATTTTCAAAATTCATGAACAATTAATTTTGAAAGTTTATATTAATCAAATTCTTTAATATAAGTTGGAAATCTAGGAGGGTATCGAATTGAATTTTTGATTTAAGAAAATATAATTCCAACGCAATCCAATATATGTTTAAATATTGCAATTTAAATTTGATTTTCAGATTAATCTGTTTGGTATTTCATATTTCATATTTTGACTTTTTGAACCTTTAAGCTGATTTATATCTACCCGGACTAGCATAAAACTTCATAGAATTAAGGTGATTTATATATATCTACCCCAATAACACCATTGATATACAACAAGATACCTAGTTCCAGAACTAGACAACTCGAATCATTCAATCTTCGAACCAGAACTCGAAACAGTAAAATTCAAATGAAAACAAGAAAATTTCTTTATAACCATAAACAAAAACTGGGAAATTCATATAGACATTGCATATTCAATTCCCATTATCGCCCCGCGTCTCAGTTTGGATCTCATGAGTAAACTATTCAGTCATAGAAGCAATATTCTATACAGGGTAAAATGTTAAAAAGAGCTATACATAGTTCTCCAGTATCATATCAATCCATCATTTTCCGCGGAAGTTAGTTCAGAATGAATTCATCCAGCAATTCAACAGTTTCTATCTATTCACCAAAATTGTTGCAGTTGAATTATCATCACACATATATCATCAACAGAACCTCGTGAAACAGCAAGATCGATAAGCTTTTTAGAGGTCAATAATGGTTGTGGCTTACCGATGCCTGTGCAGCACAAAGGCCTAGCAGCATCAACTACTTCCTGGTTGCTGACTTTATCCCATAAACCATCAGATGCAAGGACTAAGAACTCCAATTCAGGATTAAGTTCAACGATTGTAGTCTCAGGTTCTGCGATCACCCATTGTTTAAGATAACGATCTCCTATACCTCTCGATACAGCAAGTGATCCCTGGATTCTCCAAACACCATTAGAACAATCTACATAGCCACCCTACACAACAATAAAGCATGATACGATTAGTAACCTGAAAAAGTAAGACATGTTAAACTGATAAAAGAGAATTCATGGTCAAGTGGCTCACCGAAGTCTCAATTCTATCTTTCTCGTCTTTTCTTGAAGGCTTATGATCTGAGGTGAGTGCTTCAGCAATCCCACCTCTGCTAACAACAGCGCGACAATCACCAGTATTAGATACTACTAAATCACCATTTCTGATCAATGCTGTTACGCAACACGATCCACCCCCAAATTCTTCACTGAGGAATTCGGTATCCGTCTTTAAATAACCATTTTTCAGCACCTCCACGACATCTTCATCATTCCTCCTTACTAATTCATCCATAATGTTCTTATTCAAGTGCTCTGCTGCAAACTCTGCAGCTTTAGGTCCTCCATGTCCATCAAATACACCAAAAATACCCTGAAACAAGTAATCCCTTCGTCAATTTCAACCATTCACAAATAGCATAGTCTGATGCACTAAGTTCTCGCTATGCACCAGATCACATGGATTTAATGTACGTAGTCTTAACCTGCATTTCGCAAATCGAAACTAAAATTAGGGGAACAATAATGCATTTTTTACAGTAAAAAAAATCAGAATGGAACAATTGATTATACCTGTTTTGAATCTCCTTGTAAATTGACAAGCGCAGAATAACGATCCTCCATTGCACCTCTCCTTCCACGTTTACAACAAACAGAATATTCATCGCCTTCAACCTCAACAAAATCCGCCGCTGCCGTCGGAGTTCCCGGAAAATTCCCAAAATTCGTTGAAACGACCGGAATATCCAATCTAGCAGGTCTCTTCCTCTTCGAAACCGTCGTAGAAGTAGAAACCGGTGCAGACGTTGAACACTCAGAAGAATTTCTGTTAAGGCTAATCGTTGCCGGTGAAGATTTCTCAATCAAAATAATTTTCAATTGCGAAGACGGACACAAAGAAGAAAAAGTAAATGAAGGAAATTTCGTTAAACTTCGAGATTCAGATGATTTCCGAGAAGGCGAAGAAGATGAAAATGAAGCCGATTTAGTCACCGGAATCCTAGTCGCCGGCGAGAATGCCGGAGAATTTGGAATAGCGACGGTACAAGACATTGCTTTAATTTTTTCAAAAAGTATGGAATTCCGTGTTGTTTGTATGAAGAAATTGAGAAGGAGAAAAAAGAGGAATATATTTATATATGCGAAAAAAAAGGAAAAATTTGTGAGTGTATGTTAACAGTCAAAGTAATTCGGTTGTGGGACCCTCTTTTCAGTATTAGTTCCGTGTTTGATATTTGATTTGATTTTTGACTATTAATCTCAACCATTCCTTTTTGTGTATAAATAAATATATATTAGTTAATATATTTTGTTTTAATTTGTAAATTTAAATTTATAATTATGTATAATATATAAAAGGGATGATTTCAGAAATCTCCTGGTTTCATGGTGATAAAAGATGTTATATCTACTTTTCTTATTTTTGATTTTTTGATAATCATTTTGTAAATTTATTTAAAATAAATATAAATTAATTATAATTTAACAAATGCATTGTTGTAATTTCTTTATATTAATGCATATTATACAAAATGACTTATTTAATAAGTTGTCGTCGCTAAAGGTCTAGCTCTTTTGTAGTGAATCCTAGTTGGCAATGCTTAGGTGGAAGAATTAGTCTCACGTGGCTTGTCAATTTAATAAAAATATGGGATGTCAACTCTTGAGGATATATGTGGTCTCATAAAATAAAAGCAAGGGCATTTTCTATCTCAAAATACAATGAAGGATATAAGTGGTCTATTCACATAGTTTAGAGGCAATTTTAAACCTTTTACGTAAAAAAAATTGTGTTAGCTTATTTTTAAAGTATCCCTATATTTGATCTTAAACCTTATATGTTACCTTTCTAAGAAGAATAAAATGAATATTGAAAAAGTTGAATATAATACTAAATATAAAAAGATTGTTCTTTTTAAACAAACAAAAAGAAACTAAGAGGAAATTTCCTATCGAAATAAGACCATATTAATCTATAGTATATTATTCAATTATCATAATTAGCTTAACAGAATATGTATACAAATTTGAAATACTACCTTAGTTATCACCATGATTAGCACATATAATTTTAGTTCAAAAAAGATTTTATGTAATGATTCACCTAATCTATACTAAATTTCTTTTTAAATTTTCTGTATTCACTTTCAAACGTCTAATTCTCACGTCAGTCAGTTATTATTATTCAACTATAAAATTACTTGATTCAATTCAAATAATATTTTTAATAATTTAATAAGTTTTATATTAAAATTATACAACAATTTAGTACTTCACCTTCTATTTATGTGATACTGTTTGACTTTATTTAGTATTTAAAAAAAAGACTTTTGAAATTTATGATCTAAATACTAGTGTGTTTATAAATTATTTATTAATAATAAAAGGAAAAACTTAAAATTAAATTATTTTTAAATTATAATAAGATAACGTATAAAATATGTTGTATAACAAAAGAAAAAAAAAAAAAGAAAAAAGAGCGACTTGTGGTGGAATTAAAAATAATAAGTCAAACACGCTAATCAAAAGATCGGCCGTGTTTTGACTTTAGTGTAAATGTGACATTTGGCACATTTCTTAACATGCAATTCACTAAAAGTAGTCAATTTCATAAGATACTCCCTCCGTCCGGAATTGTTTGTCATGTTACGCTTATCGAAAGTTAATTTAATTAATTTTAAAGGTAAATTTGTCACATTAATTCGATATTTGAACAAAACAATAGATATTCTAAGACTATATGAAAAGTACTATAAATTACATTTCTTTCATATTAATATGATGAAAAAATACATCTTAAAATGTTAGTCAAAATTTTTATAGTTTGACTCTAAAAATAGAAACCATAACAAACAATACCGGACGGAGAGAGTATAATTTTGCATCATTCGGTATGCGGAATGAGATAAATAAAAATAGCTTATGAAATTAGTTATTGTGTTTTATAAGGATAATTAATTTTGTTATTTTAGAATATTTTCCGTCCTTACTCAATATGCTCAATTTTTAAGATATAATTAGACCTGATTTGATACGTAGAATGAAATAGATAAAAAGATTGTTGATATGCAATAGCTAATTCTTTCATTTTAGTGCATCCCAATGTTCCATGAAATTGCGATGCCTTGTATATACCACCAAGGCACCAACTAAATACTATGAAATAATCATGATGTTTTTTTTTAAAAAATAATATATATATATCACATGATATATTACTATTTAATCCTTTTTTTTCCTTACCCAATATATTGTACATTGTATATAATTCGTAAAAAATTTGATTGCCTCCATTATTGAATATTTTGTGTTTACATTGTCAAAGTTGAATTTAAAAATTGTGACTCCTATTGATTATTAGTTTAAAAACTCAATATGTCAATTGTGTTTGTAGCTCAAACTTTGTTTAGAGGTATTAATGTATTTGTATTATGTTTCAAGTATATTTGTATTCTAGATCAACTATATTTGTATTATGTATCAAATTTATTTTAAGAATTTGTATTATCTCAATTGTATTTGTTGATACAAATTGTAGTCATTAGTACAATTATTTACGATATATGATACAAATCAATAGTAATTGTGATTACGTTCAATACAATATGCATTCATCCTCTTTATCAAATGCATTCTATATCACAATTGTCTTTCAACTATATCAATTGTGTTTCAATGAGCATAGACAACTACTTTTGTTTGTATCAATTATATTTGTATTATGTATATATTGTACTCGTGATACAATGAATGCAACATGTTATCATCCTCTCTCCTTCCTCTCCTGATCTCGCTCGCCTCTCTCCTCCCTCTCTCTATCTCGCTCGTTATTAAAGTTCATCGAAATACATCAAGAGTGAACTTGCAAACTTGGACAAGTCTGTTCTTCAGTGAGAATTAGGCCCATTAGTTGTAACACAGCCCAAATTATTTGTAAGGGAAGATGGGCACCAACTAAGTTGGGCTTTAATTAATGGGCTACAATATTTGAAATATCAAAACCTCACACGATATGTGTACTCTACAAATATTACGACTACATTTTTAGCCTGTTCAAACATTTGATTTCCGACTAACCTTCCTTCTCTACTTCACGATTAGTGGTAATATACATTGTATACACTAATAATATATTAGGACAAACACAATATACATTGTCTTATGAGATTTCAAGTTTAAATTATAATAAAGATAAAAATATGACATAATATATAAACGTATCTGTAATTTTGGATTCAACAGACATTTATGTCTAAATTAAAAGGATAAATGACAGAAATCTCACCTTTAAGTTCTCCTATTACGATTATCCCCTATTAGTTTTACAAATTCCCAAAATTCCTTATTTTCACACATCAAATTAATGTATCGGCGAATCAAATTAATGTATCTCGTGCATCAAAATTAATGTATCTTACGCATCAAATTAATGTATCGTGTATAAAATGTACCTCAAATTCGTGTATCATGTATAAAATATAATGTATCTTACTTAACAATTAATGTATCTCGCGCATCAGATTAATTTATCAGCGCTTATATTATTATATCATTTGAGGGATTTTTGTCATTATAAACTTATAAGGGACAAATGGTAATTTTGCCTTAAAAGTATGTGATTTATGTCTTTTGCCCAAATTAAAAATAGTCAATGCATTTTGCCTTAGGAAAATATCAAGTGATTTTTTCTTCTAGTTTTCCTAGTTTGATGGATATAATTACATAATATATGTTGCTGTACAAAATTAATCGAGACACATTCAAATCGACTCGGATTATAAGAAAAATCACAAGCTTCATGTGCTTCCCTTGACTTGTGACCTAAAAACAAAATGTAGGTTAAATAATCCAAAATTGAATCAATACCTTTATAATTGGGATAATGCACAAGTACCCCAACCTATGCCTAACATCTCAGAGACACACTTATATTATACTAAGGTCCTATTATCTCCTGAACTTATTTTATAAATAATTTTCTACTCATTTTCGGCCTACGTGGCACTATCTTGTGGGCCCAGTGCGTGTTGATATTTTTTTCCAAGCTAGTGCCATGTAGGCCGTAAAGGGATAAAAAATTATTCATAAAATAAATTCGAAAAAGTAATAGAACCTTAATATAGTATAAGTGTGTCTCTAAAATTTCCGACATAGATTGGAGATACTTATGTATTATTCCTTTATAATTAGATTTTTTGTGTGTGTGGGTGTGGGGGGATAAATCCCTTGTAAGAGAGTACAATAATTATCCAAATGCACATGTGACAACTGACATGTTTCTAACTTCGTAGAATAATGAACACATCATGACATAAGAGTGTCAATTGCATGTTGAGAGTTAGAATTTAGTATCTAGAGTTATAGCTAGTAAATTTTATACTAGCTTAATTTTATTTTTATTAGGTATATAATTTAATATTTTAATATATTTACATAGTTTAAGTCGAAAGAGATTGTTCGATTGAACAAATTTATCCTAAATTAATTAGGATCCAAAGACATGAATTCAATATAAATGTGGTCGTTATATTTTCGTGTCCTTGATCAAATTTAATGAAGCAAATTTTGTAATTAAGGAAATGTTAAATTAAATTTGAATATGCAAATTACTCACTATATGTGTTTTTAAAAAATTTGATCCCCTCGTTATTGCTTAAAGTTTTAAATTAATCCCTCCAAAAATAGAATGAAATTAACTATTCACACTTTAAATCATATAATATCAGTCAAATCAAATTTTAATAAATGAAATTTGAGGTAGGTCCTCTGCGACGATTGGAGTTCAACCATTTTTTTCGGAAGCAACAATTAAACTTCAACCATATATAATTTCAAAATAGCTCATGTAATAGAAGTTGTATATGTGCAAGATTTATTTATTTTTAATAGGCAATTAATTGTAAATGATGGAATCAAAATAGGTTGGCCTACATCTATTAATATGAACGGATTATGATAGAAGGGTAACGGGTAATAATGTATTGACTTGTTATCTGTTCATATTAATATTCGTAATATTGTGCTTCTATAGTTTCTTGTCTTTTGATTTATGTTAGTATATGTTGATTCTTTGTACTTCGACTATTGTATATATATTTTATGGTAGTTTTGTTAATATCTTTTATTTTTTGTACTTCATTTACTTCTTGTTGTGGATTATTTTGGACTATTTTTTCTTCAGTCGAGAATCTATCGAAAATAATCTGTTTGTATCTGAAGTAGGGAAAATGTTTGTAGACACTATTTTCTCCCAAACCTCACTTTGTAACTATACTAAATATACTATTGTTATTGTAATTAGAGTTGTTTGTTTGTAATTTGTAAAAAAATGAATTATAAACATAGAATTTGATAATTAAAGCTTAGTCGTTGAATTGCAATCTTTGCATACTTTGTACTTTAACATAAATACGATATTATTTTTAAAGAGTTCAAACAAAATAGACTATGACGAAAATGATAATTAATTAGCCATATTTTTGGTTCTCCAAACTCATTTTACTTTTCTCTCTTCACCATTTTTTTTAAATATCTCTAATAAAATCGACATGTTATCAAAATATAACCTCTCTTTTTCGCACTCAGCAGTATACAAAATTTTAATAGTGTAAGATATATTATTAGTATTTATAGCTGAAATAATACATATGCATATTGTTAGTATACATATTGGTCTATTGCATAATGTACACATTGTATATTAATATATACATATTGATCTGCTTTATATATACATGGAATAATCTATAAGAAGAATTATCTAATTACACAAATATTTCTAGCATATTTATTAATTCTCCCTACAGTTTAAAATAATTACGTATTGTCTATCTAATTAATAATTTTTCATACCAGATTTCAAGTAAGATACACCTAGAAATACGTGTTTTGCTATACCAACAAATACATTGAAATAGGGAGAGAGGCGAGCGAGAGAAAAAGAGAGGCGAGTGAGATAGGAGGGAGGACAACGAGATAGTCTATGTATTCCATATACACGAGAATCACACTAGATACATATATAAGGAATACTAGATACATTATTCTCAAACACATAAAAATAAGGAGAGAGGCGAGGGAGAGAGATGAGTGAGAGAGGTGAGCGAAAGAGTCAAATACATGCAAATCTACTTTATAAATAAAAATAGCTTATGAAATTAGTTATTGTGTCTTTTATAAGGACAATTAATTTTGTTATTTTAGAATATTTTTCGTCCTTACTCAATATACTCAATTTCTAAGATATAATTAGACCTGATTTGATACGTGAAATGAAAAAGATAAAAAGACCGTTGATATGAAATAGCTAATTCTTTCATTCTAGTACATCCCAATGTGCCATGAAATTGCGATGCCTTGTATATATACCACCAAGGTAATAACTAAATACTATGAAATAATCATGTTTTTCTTAAAAAAATATATCATATGATATATTGTACTATTTAATTCTTTTTTCTTCCTTACCCAATATATTGTACATTGTATATAATTTGTAAAAAAATTGATTGCCTCCATTATTGAATATTTTGAGTTTACATTGTCAAAGTTGGATTTAAAATTGTGACTCCTATTGATTATTAGTTGACAAACTCAATATGTCATTGTGTTTGTAGCTCAAACTTTGGTTAGAGGTAGTAATGACTAATGAGTTTGGTAGTTATAGGTAGTGAAAAATAGATTAGACAGGTAAGCGATCGTTATTTTTTCGTATATGATTTTTGTGAAAAATTATATATATAAATATATATATATATATATATATATAAAATTCGGGGAAGTTACATGATATGACAAACATATAGTATGTATTTACAATATATAACTATAGTTTAAAATAATTACAATTTATAGCTATAAGGTTTTATAGCAAATTAATCTCTCTCTCTCTCTGCCCCTCCCTCTCTCTCTACATCCTAACCGACGCTGCAACCAAAAGAATATTCCACAATTGTATTATGTATCAAATGTATTTATGTTTTATATCAATTGTTCTGTATTATGTTTCAAGTATATTTGTATTCTGGATCAACTATATTTGTATTATGTATCAATTTGATTGTGAGAATTTGTATTCTCTCAATTGTATACGTCGATACTAATTGTATTCAGTAATACAATTATATACGATATATAATACAAATCAATTGTAATTATGATTAGGTTTGATGCAACGAATACAATATGCATTCATCCTCTCTATCAAATGTATTCTATATCAATTGTCTTTCAACTATATCAATTGTGTTTCAATGGATATAAACAACTATTTTTGTTTGTATCAATTGTATTTTTATTATGTATAAATTGTATCACTTATACAATCGATACAACGAATACGCCATGATCATCCTCTCTCCTTCCTCTCCCAATCTTGCTCGCCTCTCTCCTCCCTCTCTCGATCTCGCTCGTCGTTAAAGTTCCTCAAAATACATCAAGAATGAACTTGCAAACTTGGACAAGTTTGTTCTTCAGTGAGAATTAGGCCCATTAGTTGTAACACAGCCCAAATTATTTGTAAGGGAAGATGGGCACCAAGTAAGTTGGGCTATAATTAATGGGCTGTAATATTTGAAATATCAAAACCTCACACGGCATGTGTACTCTACAAAAATTTACGATTTTTTTTTGGAAAAAATGAAAGAAATCACACCTTTAAGTTCTCTTATTACCATTATCCCCTATTAGTTTCACAGATCCCCAAAATCCCTCATTTTCGTGCATCAGATTAATGTATCAACGCATCGATAATGTATCTCACGCATCAAATTAATGTATCTCACGAATCAGATTAATATATCTCACGCATCAGAATAATGTATCCCGCGCATCAGATTAGTGTATCATGTATAAAATGTACATCAGATTAGTGTATCATATATAAATATAATGTATCACACTTAACAATTAATGTATCTTGCGCATCAGATTAATGTATCAACGCTTATATTGTTGTATCAATTTGAGGGTTTTCTGTATAAACTTAAAAGGGTCAAATGATAATTTTATGTTAAAAGTATGTAATTTCTGTGTTTGCCCTTTCTTTTTGCCATGCAATTTTAAAGGAAACATTACACTTTTAGCCGGTTCAAACATTTGATTGCCGACTAACCTTCCCTTCCATCCTTCACGATTAGTGGTAACATACATTATATACACTAATAATACATTAGGACAAACGCAATATGCATTGTATATACAACTCTTCTACATGGTATGATTGTGTATATACAACTTTTATACACGGTATATTAGTATCTCTCTATACATTAATTTACACTTCTTCTACACAAATTTTATATAATGTGTATCATTAATTTCAAAAGACAGGAAGAATAAGAAGATGAAGAAGTAGTCACATGTACAAAAGTTGGGAATTAAAAAGAAGCAATTTTTTAAACATAAATTATCATATGTAAATTAACTATTTCATAATTAAAGGCATCTTAACATTTTTAGCAAACCAACTACATACTTTTTCACCCCTACCCGTAATAACTTAGTCGTCATTGGTGTATACTCAGTATAAAACAGGTTTATAATCTATATACGTAAAACATATACATATTGATTATACAATGATTAAATATTAGGGAAAATTATGCAACAAAGCAAACTTATACAACAAAGCAAATTTATACTATTTAATTATTCATCATAGCTATAGTTTGCTATAATTACCACTCGCGACTAATATTATACATTAATTACGTGAGCTGACTTCGAGTTTGTATAATTAGTCGCGTTTGTATATGTATAATTCGCCAAAATATACAAATACATATGTATAATATACATTTTTAACCTATATACATATACAATTCATCTCTCTCCCACTCTGTGCCCTCTCTCGCTCGCCTCTCTCCTCCCTCTCTCAATCTCGCTCGCCTCTCTCCACCCTCTCTTAATCTCGCTTGCCATTTATGCAAATGCATATGTATAATATATAGTTATATACAATTATATACATACACAATTCACCTCTCTCCCACTCTTTGCACTCTCTTGCTCGCCTCTCTCGATATCGCTCGCCTTTCTCCACCCTCTCCCATTCTCGCTTGCCATATATACAAATACATATGTATAATATATAATTATCTAACCAATATATATATATATATATATATATATATATACTTCACTTATCTCCCACTCTTTTCCCACCTCTCTCTCCTCACTCCTCTCTCTCTCCCAATCTCAATCGCCTCTCTCCTCCATATAACATGTAGCTACAAATTGTAATTATCAAAGTATAGTTATGGAGAGTAATTAATTATTTTTAAGTGGCTATATGTGCAAGTTTCCCATATTATTAATTATACATGGTATTTATTTTGTTGTAATGTAAGAATCCCTTTTATAAACTTCCTTATTTAAAGATTTTGAGGTATAGTATGTTAATGAATAGAGGAAAATGAGAAAATAGAAGAAACACATATTTTTGGTAAAATTATCATTAATATTTCATTTGTTAGTATATGATAATTTGATAATATTTGGAATTTATGTTTCATATTATAAGATTTAAGTGTTAATAAATCAATTAATAAATAAAATCTGTTTTTTATTAAAAAAATATTCAATTATACATCTGACATAAATACTTGAACTTCAACCGTTTATAGATACACTTATTCAGCCACCCACATTTATTGTCAGATTAAAAGAGTGAGATTCACTCTTGTTTTGAATTATCAAATGTGACTATTTGCTCTCTAGGAAAGAAAAACAAAAGTTTCATGGAACCATCTAACGGTGTGCTCCAGTGCAGTGGCCTAGGCAAATGTATGCCAGGGTGTCCAATTCGTCCAAAAAAAAATACGGTATATACAAATAAAATGATAGACAAAATGATCAAATAACATATTAAAAAGAGCTTTTGTTGTTTAATTTTTGGAATCTCTTCATAAAATTTCTGACTCCGCCATTGATCCAGTGAATGAAGATGAGTCGAGAATTATGAGATTTCAAGTTTAAATTATAATAAAGATAAAAATATGACATATTATATAAACGTGTTTGTTATTTTGGATTCAACAGACATTTACGTCTAATTAAAAATAGTTTGTGTTTTGCCTTGGGAAAATATCTAAGTGATTTTTTTCTTCTAGTTTTCCTAGTTGTGACCCAAAAACAAAATGTAGGTTAAGTGATCCAAAATTGAATTTATACCTTTATAATTAGATATATATTCCTTGTAAGAGAGTACAATAATTATCCAAATGCACATGTGACATGTTTCTAACTTCGTAGAATAATGAACACATCATGACATAAGAGTGTCAATTGCATGTTGAGAGTTAGAATTTAGTATCTAGAGTTATAGCTAGTAAATTTTATACTAGCTTAATTTTATTTTTATTAGGTATATAATTTAATATTTTAATATATTTACATAGTTTAAGTCGAAAGAGATTGTTCGATTGAACAAATTTATCCTAAATTAATTAGGATCCAAAGACATGAATTCAATATAAATGTGGTCGTTATATTTTCGTGTCCTTGATCAAATTTAATGAAGCAAATTTTGTAATTAAGGAAATGTTAAATTAAATTTGAATATGCAAATTACTCACTATATGTGTTCTTAAAAAATTTGATCCCCTCGTTATTGCTTAAAGTTTTAAATTAATCCCTCCAAAAATAGAATGAAATTAACTATTCACACTTTAAATCATATAACGTCGGTAGGTCCTCTGCGACGATAGGAGTTCAACCATTTTACTTGAAAGCATAAACAATTAAACTTCAACCATAAGCGCATGGAATGACTTGGTATCCGTTCATATTAATATTCGTAATATTGTGCTATAGTTTCTTGTCCTTTGATTTATCTTAGTTTATTTTGATTCCTTGTACCTAGACTATTATATTATTTTATGGTAGTTTTGTTACTATCTTTTATTTTTTGTACTTCAGTTACTTCTTGTTATGGATCGTTTTGAACTATTTTTTCTTGAGTCGAGAGTCTATCGAAAACAATCTGTTTGTATCTAAAGTAGAGAAAATGTTAGTATACGCTCTATTTTCTCCAAACATCACTTTGTAACTATATTAAATATACTATTTTTATTGTAATTAGAGTTGTTTGTTTTTAATTTGTAATAAAAATGAATTATAATCATAGAATTTGATAATTAAAGCTTAGTCGTTGAATTGCAATCTTTGCATAATTTGTACTTTAACATAGATACGATATTATTTTTAAAGAGTTCAAACAAAATAGATTATGACGAGAATGATAATTAATTAGCCATATTTTTTGTTAACCAAACTCATTTTACTTTTCTCTCTTCACCATTTTTTTAAATCTCTCTAATAAAAATCGATATGTTATCAAGATATAACCTATCTTTTTCTCACTCATCAGTATACAAAATTTTAATAGTGTAAGATATATTATTAGTATTTATAGCTGAAATAATACATATGCATATTGTTAGTATACATATTGGTCTACTGTATAATGTATACATTGTATATTAATATATACATATTGATCTGCTTTATATATACATGGAATAATATATAAGAAGAATTTTCTAATTACACAAATATTGCTAGCATATTTATTAATTCTCCCTACAGTTTGAAATAATTACGTATTGTCTTACTAATTAATAATTTTTCAGACCAGATTTCAAGTAAGATACACCTAGAAATACGTGTTTTGCTATACCAACAAATACATTGAAATAGGGAGAGAGGCGAGCGAGAGAAAAAGAGAGGCGAGTGAGATAGGAGGGAGGACAACGAGATAGTCTATGTATTCCATATACACGAGAATCACACCAGATACATGTATAAGGAATACTAGATACATTATTCTCTCACACATAAAAATAAGGAGAGAGGCGAGGGAGAGAGATGAGCGAGAGAGGCGAGCGAAAAAGTCAAATACATGCAAATTCACTTTGTTAAAATGAATCTAGAACAAATTATATCTAATTTTGACCTCATGTATCCGAGATACATGTATCTGGACGTGTCAACGCCAGATACATTGGCACGTCCATATACATGTATTGAAAGTACAAATACTGATAAAATTCATAATATTAAAAACACGTATAAAAAAAATAATTTACTCCTAAACTAGTGATATTTTCATTCCAACCTTAATTTATTTCACTTATATTTCCTTTTACTTCTACACTTGTTGACTCAATTTTTATCTTTGGACCAATAATGTAGGCCATTATTACACTCTATTATTGTACGACTACATCTTACTGTCATAGTACCAAACTTTCTATGAAACTACCATTAATATTATATTATATTATATTTGTTACCAAAAAAAATTATATTATATTTGATTTATGAAATAATGTCACCACACAAAGTTTGAAGATTGAGTACTTGTGGATAAATGTCATGATCCAAGTCCGTGATATGGTACGACCCGCTTTGATTAAATTTCATTTCATGTATAATTAGTTCTTTCGAATATATCATTATTTGAATATAAAAACACATGTATAATGTGATATTATGTTATGACTTATGATTTTTTTTTTTTATGTGAGATTTGTCTAAGATATAATGTATATTTTTTTCCGAAAGCTTATCGACTTAGAAACGTGTCAATCCTTTCCTTTGACCTGCACATATTATTGGTTCGACCTCCATCATGGACATTACATATATCCCTCTCAAAGACTCAAGTTTTCATTGAAGTTTGTCCCATCATCAACGTGAACAACATTAGACTCTGATATCATATTTGCCACAACTAAAACTTTAACGAAAACAAATCAACTCATAGATTTTGCCTTTGGGTTATTGCATCGTCAAACCCAAAGAGTCTACTATGTACTATATAAACTCGTGATATGTCTTATAATTTATAAAACTATTTTCCTCTCCCATTTCGATGTGCAATTTGCCTAAATTGTAACACATACCTCTTCTTCGAAAACTTGTCAACTAAAAGCATGATAGTCCTGCTTCTTTAACCTACCCTTCAATTCTTAATCATTAGCGTTACAATAAACGCACATTTCATTGTAATATATTTATTAGATTTTTTTTAAAAATGCTTTTATGTTAGTAGAGCGTTACTCGGTCAAAAATATACAAAAGATATGACATATAAAAGATGAAGATAGTAAAGACGGAGATACTCAGATGAATGAGTAGACATACTAGACTAGATAAGATTCCTTTAATTAATCAAAGTTTAATCAAGTTGGATTTTATTTTTACTTTAAATTTGTCTTTTCTCGTTCTAACATAATAAATCTCACAAAATGAACAAATAAACAACCTAAACATCCTAATAATGTCAATAATAGCGAATTATGTTATTAAAATCCGTTAATTACTTATTAGAGTCATTAATTAATAATGTATTATCTGTTCACATTATAAACTCTTTGATAATTAATCACCTAAATAATTTTTGAGTAAAAAATCTTTGACTCATGTGCTCTTTAACTTCCACGTTACAATTTTGAATCCTCCGATCATTAGAGCATGCTGACAAAATGATTTTTCAACACGGAATTAGACGTATAATTAAAGATTTCGAGTTTAAATTTAAAAAATAAATTTATTTTAGTAAGAAATACATCCCCATTAATAGGCTGACACAATGTAACAATAGTATGAAATTACACTTAAATTTTTAAAAACATTTTTTATTGTGTTCTATTCGATATGTGATATATAAATATTGAGATTTGATCAAATCAGATTCACATAATAATAAATCGTTCTTTAATAAAGATAATTTCATACACACTAAATGCATGAATTCAAAACCTGCAATAAAGATTAAAAATATTTATCACTTCATCGTAACTCTGCTTGTTAAATTTGAAATCGTTCTTTAATAAAGATAATTTCATACACACTAAATGCATGAATTCAAAACCTGCAATAAAGATTAAAAATATTTATCACTTCATCGTAACTCTGCTTGTTAAATTTGAAGTACTTGTGATGATAATGAATTCTTCATTTCTTCTTATCAATTATTATTATTATTATTATTGTTATTGTTATTATTAGTTACTTGTTCACCTAGAACTATTTTTTTTTTTTTTTTTTTTTTTTTTTTTTTTTTTTGTATTTCACAAAGTCCTCTCAACATCAATACATATATTGACAAGTTAGACTCGATAAAGTCGTGTGGTTATTGTTTATCGACAAGGATATATCATGGCACATTAGTTGTTATTTTCTTTTCTTTATCGAGGGATATAGTGAAATAGATCGATCATACATATTAAATAAAATATTTCAATTTTAAGATATTAATACAGAATATTAATGAAGATTACGAAAATTGAGATCTAATTAACTTAACTCACGTCATTTAACTAACTTCTCTGCTAAGTTTGAGCTTTGCCTTTTACTCACTCCATCCACGTACCTACTTCATAATTCTTAACTTTTTTTAATTGAATTAAGGGTTTATTCATTATCTGAAGTGTTGGTATCAATTTATGTCGAATTACTCCACATATAGTCCCTGAACCACATCTTTTAAATGAATCAAAGCCAAGGGCATTTTCGGTAAACATTTAAAAAATTGTATCTTTTGTTCTACTTTAATTTAAGGGAAAGTGGTTTGAAAAATATTTTAATTTTCGCCGAAATTACTCTCACGATATCAAATTTTATGAAGGACCTTTTACCCCATTAACTATTTAATTAATAGTATGTTTTAAAGATATATATGTGCCCACATGGTGTGTTTTTGAGTCGAGAAAGACAGAGTTAGGTGGTGGTTCGTGTGAGTTCGAGTGAACCCAATAAATATTTCTTAGATTCTGTATTTGTATTAGAAAATTAAATAAATATATATGCGTATTAATTCGTAAACCTCTAACAACTAATTGATAACTTAGTAGTAAGGAGGGGTCATTGAACTATCAACAAATCCAAATCATTTAAAAGGAAATTTGAAATTTCGAAAGATTTAATTCTGACTCTGCCTCTACTTCTCAATGATTCCAAGAGAGACATAAAGAAAAATAATAATATAGAAGTTAAAGAATATAAATTTCGAGATGAATTACCTAATTGTGTTATATAGTTTATGCCATTGCTTAAAATAAGTTAAACAAAGTTTTATTTTCTTAATTATTTATTTAGTAGTTTTACATAATTAGAATGAACATGCACCAAATAAAAAGTGAAATTAGGCAAATTTCCATTTTAATACTTATGACAATTGACAAATCCAATAACATAAAAGCACTGCTTTTATATTCACGTATTCACTTTTTTCGAAGTTTATCCATTTTGAGCATTTTTGTATGTTAGGATTACAGAATATTTTTTGTTATGTTTGGCCAGAATTGATATGAAGTCTCAAGAAAAATATTTTTATTTTCCTAAAAAACATTTTCCTCTAAAATATGAAGGCCTTTTTGTTTCTTACTCGGTGTTTTAGTTCACATTAGAGCTCTAAATAAATTTGAATCGCGCATTGTAGGGTCCATTCGGGGGTGACACTCTCAACAGGATTTCTTCATACTCAGGGTTCGAACCGAGACTTCTGATTAAGGAGGAAACACTCCCATCAGTGCACCACAACCCATATTGGTTAGATAGGTCATACGTTATTAAGTTGTAGATCGTACTAGTTTAAGCACCTTAAGAGTTTTTAATTAAGCAATCAACAATTAACTAATTAAATGTCTTACAACTTTAATTAAATATCCATGTCCTTAATCACATGGCATAATAATTGATAGAAGAATCTCTAATAATCTCACTGTCCAATAATAACTGTTCGAACATTGACTTAACACATCTCTTAAAAAAGGTCAAATACATAAACATATCCTTAAATTTGTTGGATTGTTTTCCCTCAGGTACCTTAATCATGCTATTTTTCTATTGAATAATTGATCATCCATAATTTGTTCCTTTTAAATACCGCTGGCTTGATGTGGAACAAGATTTTGTGAGGAATATTGATAAATGATACATATGTTGTTCCAGAACTCATTAGTTCAATTGATAGTGAAACAGTTCGAGAATAATTGTGTTTTACTTCAAGTACTCATTTGACACATTAGAAAATAAATGACACTAACACATAGTTTGTCTTTATTCTTTCAATCAAAATCATTACAATATGAACACAATTAAAGGTATTTAGAATAGAAAAGCCGATCAAAATCACCCAATAGTGTCTAAAAGGAATAAATTATGGGTGATTCAATAGGAAAATGACTTAGTTGAGGTACCTAAAGGGAAAAACCCAAGTTTAGGGATCTGTTTATGAGTTCGGCCCTTAAAAAATAATAAACAATAAAGGTAATACTATTATATCAGTCTTTAACTTTATTAAATTAATTCTTTAAGAAATGTATTAGCTGATAAATAGTATATTTAATAGTAAGGGTAAAAAGACATAAAAAATAAATTATCTCTTGATTTTTTAAACTTAGCAAATACTCTCTCTATCCATATTTAGTTATCCACTTTAGAAATGACACACATATTAATATAGTAATAATTAGCATAATGAAGTTACAATTTTACCTTATTAATTATGATTTAAAAAAGGATGAATTACAACTTAGAAATTTTCAAGAAATTTAAATGAGGGTATAATTGGAATTTTTTTTGTCCTTTCTTGATTTGTCAAAATGGACAAGTAAATCGAGACAGCTAAAAGAGGAAATATGAAAGTAAATAGGGACGGAGGGAGTATTGTTGGATAGCTATTTTTAATATAGTGGACAATTATTATTGGACGGAGGAAGTATTATTGGATAGCTATTTTTAGCATAGTGCACAATTATTATTTGACGGAGAGAGTACTTTAATGTAGGAAAGGATTGTTAATTACTTCAAAGTTGTGCAACAACCAACTATTTTTCTTCCACGTTTATTTGTCTATATTTGACTTGACACCTTTTTAATTAAGAGGATAAAGGTAAAATAATAATTTTACGACATCACTCTAAATTATTACTATAAGTCATCTAAATGCTGTGAATCAATATACAGTACTCCTTATGTTTCTATTTGGTTGTCCACTTTAGAGGTGACACACATATTAAGGTACCAATGATTATCATAGGTTAGTTATAATTTTTCACTTAACTTAAAAGATTATGCAACTTCCAAAATATAATAAATATATTATTTGGTTTCAAAAAACATGCATTACAACTTAATAGTACTAGAAATTTTCTAAAATTAAATAAAGGCATATTAAAAAAAATTATTGTTCTTTCTTGATTTATTAAAATAGACAAGTAAATAGGGGCAGATATAAAAAAAAATATGAACAAGTAAATAGGGATAGAGTGAGTACATAATAATAATAATAAGATATAATAAATATTAAATGATAAATTATTTCTTTATTTTTCAAATTTAATAAATAAAAGTGAATCTATTTTTATATCAAACGTGTAAAAGTGTGGGGAGGAGTAATATTTTTCAACAATTAATTAATCACCCACATGGCTATTAATTAAATATTAATGACTTATTATTGGTGGATCTCTCTAAACAATTGCATAGCACATCTAATCAGAATCATACTGCATTTCCTTTCTGTTTTCTTCCTATAATTGCCCTACTTTTTATTTTTTTAAAAGAGTTAAATATATGCACGCAAACAAAAGGTAATTTATAAATAATTAATTTTACACTATTATGCATTTTGAAAAGTTATACCTAACTTTTTTTATTTTCGTTTCACATTCGATGTTTGATATTTATATTATAATTCTTTTAATCTGAATTCACATAGAAAAGTTTTACATTAAGAGATAAGTACTAGTACTTCCTATCAAAGGCAATTCGATATTTACAACTCGAACTCAAAATGATGACAGAGAAATACCTATCATTCTAAACACTTTCAAATATATTTCGAATCCTTTTTAATTTTCCTTAAAAGTAACTATGATTCCTATTTACATGTCATAATCAAAATGAGGCAACAAGAACTAGTCACCATTAGTCATTTAGTTGTTTTTAGTTCTTCATCATATATAAGTACACGTACTTATAGGGGGGTTCTTTATAACTAAACTCATTAAATTAATTTTATACAATAATTTTATATGTCAACTTGTATAAACACTTTGGAATTACACATGACATGACGTATAAAAAAAACAATAATAGACTTACAATAGTCATTAAACATTTTTATATATAGCTTTTATTAGTGGCGTAAGCTAAATTTTCACAAGTAACATCGACTTGTTTTAATATATTTTTTCTAACTGTCTTAAATTGCTATTTTTCTTTGTTTTGATATATTTTTTCTATTTTACTTTGATGCGGAGTTTAAGAAATATATAAGACTATAGAATCTTGTAATATTAAATTAAAGTTATGTCAAACATATCAAAATATGTTTTAATCTTTTATTATCTAACATGTCATATGAAAAGTAGGAATTACAGTATTGATGCAAAAAGAAATAATCATTATATTTTCTAAAAAAAATGGAAAAAGTATTTATTTTACATTATTTTCAAATAGGGTTGGGTATAGAGTATTAATTATAATTAATGTATATCATAAGTATTTCGAAAACTAATAATAATTGTGGTGAAGTGTTAATTATATATTCCTTCATCTTTAACCAGAAGTTTTAGGTTCGAGCACTGCTATTAAATATGAAGTCACGTTTATTACAGTGCATTTTACCCTTCAACATAAGAATATTCAACACGAATTCAAATTTAATCAGATCAATACATATATCAAATTTTTCGTAATACAAAGACAAATTTTTGGGTAGGGAGTAGGTGGGAGGGAGATTACAAGGAGACATCACTTTTTGTGCATGAGAGGATCATCATTATTAATTAATAATAATGAGATTAAATTGATGCTTACTTAGTACAAGTTTGTATTTTAGGAGTATATCAAAATCAGTCACACATAATAAAGTTAACGTGAATAATAAATAATCTATAGTGTTGTTTTTGGTTAAAATAAAGGTTGTAAATTATTCTTATTTTGAATGACATAATCAAAATGGAGCAATAATGCCTAGTTTTTTTTTCCTCCTATGCATAGAACAAGAAGTGATCTATTTTTATGACACCAACTAGGCAACAACCCCTTAATTTAAGGTATTATTTTTAGTAAGTTTTTTGGTCAAAATATAAATGAATTATTAACATTTTCTATAGCTCATTTTTTTTTATTTAAAAAAAGGTTTAAGAATATATAACTTTTTGAAAGAAAAAAAATACTAAATAAAATTTGTATTTATAAGTTCTAAAAACTATTAGAAAGTCATTATCTAAATTATAGTTATGTTTACGCTAAAATAAGATGGTTACTATTGCCTTAAAATAGACGTACATTTGAAGAGTGTGTTAATGAAGGAAAATGGAAGATATAATTAGTTGGACTCATAAATAGATTTTTCTTTTTAAAAAAAGTATAGAACCAAAAATTTGGGATAAGTTCTAAATTTTTTTAAAAACTTAATAATATAATTTTTGCAAAAAAAGTATGTTTTTTTTCCGGGGTTTTGCCAAAAAAAATTCAAAACTAAACAAATTCTATGGCCAAAAAGATTTTGCCAAAATAATTCCAAGAAATATTTATAGAAAAGATATAAAGTAACATTGAATTTGTCCTAAATTTTCAAAAAAATACTTTAATTATGTAGGTGTCTTATTGCCCCCTAAATAATTTTGAACTGATATTGTTATATCATTTTTTGTCCACTTTATATAGTGAACATGTGCATCTCTCAAAGAGAGTGAACAACTTAAAATAACTAATATTTATAATTTTATTTTTACAAATATTTTATTATAAATAAATTATTGACATTTTTTATAGTTAAGGAAAGAGGGAGCAACTCTTGTAGTCAAATGTAAATAAATTATTGACATTTTTTATAGTTCATTTTTTGTTAAAAAAAAGGTTCAAGAATATACTATCACTTTTTGAAAGAAACAAAAATATAAAATAAGATTTGTATTTATAAGTTCTAAAAACTATCAAAAATACTTATAAGTTTAACACAAAATAACTATTTTATTTATAATGAATTACTAATACATTATTCAAAATTCATACGTGAATTTTAAATATATCTACGCTACAATAAATTAATATAACAAATCTAATTAGCTTCAATGTTTTATATCTTATAAATCTAGAGTACTATAACATAATTAAATATAAAAAAATTGCTAGCTCAATTTTTTTGTAAATCGTTAAATCATTGAATTTAATTTTTTTCAGTCATACAAATGAATAACTTATAAAAGTTGAGGTTAATCAAGTAATACATGACAGTCGGTAAAAATTACGCACATTCCAAGAGTGTGTTAATGAAGGAAATAGAAGATGTATAATTAGTTGGATCCATAAATAGATTTTTTAAAAAATATAAAACATAAAAATTTGGGGTAAGTTTATCATTTTTAAAAGAACTTAACAATTATATTTTGGACCAAAAAATAAGTGTTTTTTTTATATCAGAAGAAGGTGCCTCTTGCGTTGTTGTTGTTGCTCGTTTGGCTTTGGATTTGAATGTGACAAATGATTTGATTGATAATATTTTTAGACAAAATTTATTTAATCAATCTCATTAATTGATTTCCTTTCTCTTATAAATTAATTTTGGATCTTAGTTAACTAACAAAATTAATTTTGCGTAAAGGGATTTATTTGAAATTCACGTGTAACTGAAACGTCGTTTTGAAGGGATCTGTTTCTTCCGAAAATACGTTATTTTTCCTAAAAAAGACACAACATTCTGAAACGACATGTTCACGCCATTGTCGAACATACACGTTCCTTGCTGCAGGTGGCTATAAATAGAGATGTTTTTTTCGTTTTTCAACACAATTTTTTTTTCTCTCTGCATACATTTTTGAACATAAACAAAATTATCGATCGACTGAGTTTGTGTCTGCTCTCGTTGTTGTTCATGCATTCGCTGATATTAGTAAAGTTTGAGGTACCACTACTTCTTTAATAGTTAATCCGTTTATCTTGGGAGGAATTAATATGTAACCTCGGGTATTTGAGGGGATTAAATTTCTTAAGGAAACACACTGAGTTTTGTGGACTCGAATTTTATTTTCTATCTGTTCCATCTATTTCTATTTCTGTTTCTGCTAACCTGCATTCAGAAAATGAAAAGCTTAAGAAATTTAAAGTTTTTGTATTTTAGGTTTCTGGAGATTAACACCTTTATGATTTTTTACTATGTTTGAATTTTTTAAATTCATTCGATTAACAATTCAAAGAACACAAAAACTTTATCGTTAAATCAGAAAAATAATTTGTAAGGATTTAGTCTTTAGTGTAGTATTTTACATACTAAAATTTTCTGCCATTTGTGACATAAAAATGACAAATTCAAGTCAACTAAATGTTGGAACAGTGAGTGCTGCAACAACAATAGTGAGTGTTGCAACAACACCAGTTGCACACAATCGTTCAACTGTTGTCCTTGCATCGACTAAGAACCTGCAAAGTTCTTTTTAGTTGACTTCAAGAGATGACAACAGAAGATGTTCTTCCATCTTACTATGTTAAGTCTGCAGAAGTTCATTAGTGAGAACGTTCCCGTTCTGTTGGATGAAACTCTGACTGAAGAACGATTTTTGGTGACAGAAGTATGGACACATTTAGATTTTTTGTGTAAAAATTATATACCGTGTGGCCTGCAAAACAATCAGTACAATGTGTACAATAGTGTCGAGACTTCAAAAGAACACAAGGATACTTTAGAAAAGAAGTACAAAATAGAAGATGCTAGAATGAAAAAGTTCATTACGTCAAAATTTTTGAACTATAAGATGATAGATAGTAAGACCGTGGCCACCCAAGTTCAAGAACAGTAGGTCATAATCCATGATCTTCTTGCTGAACGTATAAATTTATTTAATGCCCATGTTAAACATATTAAGTCTATTCTTAATACTCACACTTTATTGTAGAATTGATTGCGAATGATGTTTTTCAAGTGGTCGTCATTATTGAGAAGTTACCTCTATTGTGGAAGGACTTCAAAAGCTACTTGAAACATAAACACAAAGAGATGACTGTTGATGAAGATCTAGAGTAAATATTGTTGAAGAAGATCCCACAAAATTAAAGAAAAGAAAGAAATCATCTGGTCCAAAGAGCAATCCTCCTTAAGGAGAAATTCAATATCGTTTCAATTGTGGCAAAACGTGGTCATAGGGCTACTGAATGTCGGGGCCCCAAGAAGGACAAAAAGAATGATCAAGCAAATTTGGATGAATCTAGAGAAGAGATGGACGATTATTGTGCAATGCTTTCAGAATGCAACTAGGTTGGAAATCCAAGAGAATGGTGAATAGATTTTGGTGCATCATGTCATGTTTGTGACAACAAAGAATTATTTGCATCATATACTTCAGCACCTACAGACGAGAAGTTATTTATGGAAACTCTGATATTGCAAAGGTGGAAGGAACTGGCAAGGTAATCTTAAAGATGACATCACACAAGGTGATAACTCTGAACAGGATCTCGTATGTTTCAGAACTGCAAAATAACTTAGTTTCTATATCAGTTCTGACTAAGAATATATTCAAATGTATATTTGTTTATGATAAAGTCTAAGAATATATTCAAATGTATATTTGTTTCTGATAAAGTTGTAGTGAGTAAGAATGAGATGTATATAGGAAAAGGTTACATCACTCAAGGACTCTTTAAACTTAATGTAATTACAATTGATATGAATAAAGATTCTGCTTCTTCTTACTTGCTTGAGTCTAAATGTTTATGGCATGAATGTTTGGGACACGTTAATAACAAAAGCTTGCGAAAACTAATTAACTTAAATGATTTGCCTAAATTTGAATGCAATGAATCAAAATGTTAAGTTTGCGTTGAATATAAGTATGTTAAGCATCCTTATAAATTTGTTGAAAGGAATTTATACCCTTAGAATTGATTTACATTGACATGAAGTCAACACCATCACGTGGTGAGAAAAGTATTTCATAACTTTTATTGACGATTGCACTAGATATTGTTATATATATTTGCTAAATAGTTAGGATGAAACAATAGATGCATTTAGGCAATAAAAAACTGAAGTTGAAAATCAGTTGGATAAAAAGATCAAAATGATCAAAAGTGATAGAGGTGGAGAATATGAACCTCAATTTGTAGAAATATGATTGGAAAATAGAATCATTCATCAAACGACTGCTCCATACACTCATCAAAATAATGAATTGTGGAAATGAAAAACTAAACTCTAAAGGAAATGATGAATGTTTTACTTATAAGTTCAGGTTAACCACAAAACTTGTGGGGGAAGCTATCCTTACAGCAAATTGAATACTCAGTAGAGTGCCTCACACCAAGACACATTTTATTCCATGTGATATATGAAAAGGTAGAAATTCCAACTTGAAATATTTCAAAGTGTGGGATGTCTATCCAAAGTCCAGGTTCCTATACCCAAGAGGGTGAATATAGGACCTAAAACTGTGGATTGTGTATTCATTGGACATGCGACAAATAGTAAGGCATGTCGATTTTTTGTTCATAAGTCCAAACATTCAGATATTGATGAAAATATGGTAATGAAATCTGATAGTGCTGAATTCTTTGAACATATCTATCCATATAAAACTAGACTTGAGTCATCTAGCGGAGGGTCAAAACGACCTCAGGAAGAACCAAAAGAGAATGTACCTAATAAAGAGCATCCTAGACACAGTAAAAGTCAAAACACAACTACTTCATTTGGATCTGACTTTATAATGACATTCCTTTTTGAAAGCGAGCCTCAAACATTCAAGAAAGCTATGTTGTCTAGCGACTCAGCCTCTTGGAAAGAGACTGCCAAAAATGAGATTGAATCAATCTTAAGCAATCATATTTGGGAGTTGGTTGATCTTCCTCTAGGAAACAAACCCTTGGGTTAGAAATGAATTTTCAAAAGGAAGATGAAAGATTGGAGAACTATTGTCAAATATAAAGCAATACTTGTTGTCAAAAGCTTTAGAAAGAAATAGGGTCTTGATTATTTTGACGCATACTCGCCAGTGACTAGGATTACATCAATAATTAGAATGTTAATTGCTCTAGCTGTAGTATACGGTCTTGAAATCTATAAAATGAATGTGAAAATTGCCTTCTTAAATGGAGAGCTGGAATAAGAGATCTACATGGAACAGCCCGAGGGCTTCATGGTTTCTGGTAAAGAAAAGAAAGTATGTAAACTTGTTAAGTTACTTTATGGACTAAAACAAGCACCAATACAATGACATGAAAAATTTGATCAAATCATGTTCTCAAATAGATTTAAGATCAATGAATGTGATAAATGTGTCTACATTAAAGACACTCTGAATCAGGAGGTTATTGTATGTCTATATGTGGATGACATGTTGCTAATAAGCAAGGACATTGCTAATGTAAAAGCTACTAAGTGTATACTCGCCAGTAAGTTTGATATGAAAGATCTTGAAGTTGCCAATTTGATATTGGAAATTAAGATTCATGAAACTCCTAACGTCTAGCATTGTCTCAATCTCATTATATTCAAAAGGTACTCGAAAAGTTAAAGTATTTGAATTTCAAAAGGGCAAAAACCCTAATTGATTTGAACCTTAATCTTGCTAAAAATAAAGGTGAAAGTCAGTCTCAACTGAATTATACCGGAGTAATGGGAAGTTTGATATATGTCATGAACTGTACACGATCGTACATAGTCTGCGCTATAAGTGAACTAAATTGATACACAAGTAATCCAAATCAAAATCATTGGATGACAAGGAAAAGAGTTTTGGTGTACTTAGATGACAATCAAAATTATGTTTTGCAGTATAACAAATATCAAGTAGTTCTTGAAGGATATAGTGATACAAATTGGATTATTGGGTCAACTGAAATGAAATCAACGATTGGACACGTTTTTACTATTGGTGAAAGTGCCATTTCTTGAAAATCATCCAAACAAATGTGTATAACTCACTCTATAATGGAGTCCAAATTCATCTCCTTAGACAAGGAGGTGCAGAAGTTGAATGGCTCCGAAATTTCTTGCAAGATATTTTGTTTGGCCCAAACCAATGGCCCCTATTTGCATACACTACAATAGTCGAGTTGTAATAGGAAGGGCTGGAAGCGTTACGTATAACGGGAAACCTCGTCACATACAACAGAATCACAACTCTATTAGACAACTACATTTTAATGGAATTATCACATTTGACTATGTAAAGTCAAAGGATAATGTGTCGAATCCACTTACAAAAGGCCTAACTAGAGGTGGAGTTGAGAGGTCATTGACGGGAATGGAACTATGGCAGAAAACAAGTCATCGTGACGGTAATTCTACCTAGAAGACTGGAGATCCCAAGATATGAGTTCAAGGAGATCAAACAAAGTCATAGATGACAGTTCAACATTATCAAACCAGGATAAAGACATAATGACTTTTTAATGGTTTCTACATTTGATACAGGTATATCAAATAGTGTATCTGCACGATAACACATTTAAAAACCACATATGTAAGTGTGAAGTGTAAGCCTCTTCAAGGAGAATCTGTTAAGGCCAGTTCTCTTAGCACTTATTAATCGAGATGTGTTTATGGCTGAATGGAACAAAATAATGAGAACCAAACACAGTTCAAGGATTGACTGTGTGACTTATCTTGTCTAGGTACACACCAAAACTCGATGATTCAAAGATATCAAATCTATCCATTGACCGAGTATATCTGATCTATGGTCACCACGGAAAATTTAAAGGAAAATCTACTTATCCAGATGTGATAAACCCTTACTTACGAGACACACAAGTTTTTTCATGCATATGTTTTAACAATAGTCATTACCCATTCATGTAGGAAATTGTTGGGTTTTAGCAAGGTGTGAATGAGAAATAAGAAGAGACAATGGAAAATGTGAGGGAACCAATTTTGGAGGAAAAATGAAAAGCAATGCAAATTGCAAATGAAAAGTCATTTCTCCCAATTGGTAGAAGAAAAGAAAATCATTGCCCTTATATTAGGAAACACCTCCTTTAGTTCTTAAAGGGTTAAGAAGAAGGTGCCCCCTCGCACCGTCATCATCGCTCGCTCGACTTTAGATTTGTATTTGGATTTGGCAAATGATGCGATTGATTGATAATATTTTTGGACAAAATTTACTTAATCAATCTCATTAATTGATTTCCTTTCTCTTATAAATTAATTCAGGATGTTAGTTAATTAACAAAATTAATTTCGCGTGACGAAACTTTTTTAAAATTCGCGTGTAACGGTAACGTCATTCTGAAGGGACTTGCTCCTTTTGAAAAGACGTCATTTTTTCTCAAAAAGAAACAACATTCTAAACGACATGTCTGAACAGAATCGTTCACACCATTGTCGAACAGACGCGTTCCTTGTTGCAAGTTTTTTCCGTTTTTCAACATAGAAATTTTTTCTCTTCGCGTACATTTACTTACATAAACAAAATTGTCGATCAACTGTCTGTTTCATCGATTTCTATTTCTCTTTTGCTAACCTGCATATAGGGAATAACAAGATGTACAAAAGATTGTTCTGATCAATTTTGAGGGTCATCATTATTCTATGTACTTCCGAGCAATAAAAACAATTAATTTGAGGAGATCTAAATTCTTTTACGATTCTTCTCTATACAATTAACAGTAACCTTACTTTGATACCATGCAAAAATATGAGCTCACAAATTCACAGCTCCATTAATGAACTCTAGCTAAGAGAAAAAACTATAAAGGAAATTGTATTGATCATAATATTTTTGTAGTTTCGGTCCTAAAAGAGAATGTGATGCTATTTCTATTGCAAATCTACAAATATCTTCTAACTGAATTCTAACCAAACTATGTTAGTTCATCACAAAGTAACTAACTAATAGAATGATCGTAACTAACTAAAGAACCAAGTTCATTATGTATCATAATCAACTAATGGACCAGATTCATCATATAGTACATTTGAAAATATATGTCAAGTTAATAGTGAACAATTACTATTGGATGAAAAGAAAACTATACAAGGAAAACGATAAGTCCCTCTAAATATCCCTTTTGATTTTTATTTTTTATTTTTAAAAAAACCTTTCGACTTTTCTTATATATATTTCTAGACATCAATTATATATTTGAATTATTATGAGTTATTATGCCTTATGGTTTTACGTCACCTAGAAGAAGAAAAATAACAATTTTCTAAGTTGTTGATTTTTAAAAGTCTTCAAAGTTTCAGTGTCAATCTGACTGTACACACACATATATACAAACTTATGTCATCATAATTAATTTATTTCCACAACTTCTACTTAGACCATGCTTTTGATGATCTAAATATACAAGTTATGATCATCTAAATAAAATTATTGGAGGAGCTTGTAAATTTTTATCTGCATAACTAGAGTTAAATTTAAAATTTAAATTTATGCCTTTACTCCGTAAACTTTTAAACTATAAATTGATTCATACTTTTTCCTTTACAAAAAATGACCTTATTTGATTTGACATGACATAAAAATTTTTAAAATAAAATAATTTTAAATTAAAATTATGTCAAGTATATTGAATGTATCAAATTATCTTTTAAATATGTCACATGAAAAATTCAAAATAAGTATTACAAAAAAAATAATTAGAAAACTCATTCTTTTCAAAAATAGAAAAAATATTATTTATTATTTCATCATAATATGTGCATTTAACGAGATAACCAAGATTCTTTCCTACTACGACTTAAATATGATACTTCTAATTTAAAGTGAAACAGTTTTATCATTACATCACACACCACACGTATGTAGAACCAATAAGAGTTAATGACTTGTTTGAGCTACCAAATGTAAACACGTGGACAGCTTGGAAAATATAAGAAAAAAATCGACGCAGTATAGAAAATTTGACTTCAATAATGAAGTTGAAGTAGATAACTGTTGCTGACTCAGATTGGATAAATCTAAATTAGATAAAGGGAAAAATATAATAAAAAAATCTGACTTTATCTTTTAAAAAATTTGAAAAATCTTATACGTGCATGATAGTCATTAATAGAGGTAATTTCTGATAAATTTCTATGTTTTAATCTTGTTTTCTTTAATTGAAATTTAAAGATTTCAATTTGAATGTATAACATGTTTTGCTATACGTATCTAAATATAATGTGCATAATCAATCACCATTTTAAAAACTAGTGATGATCGTAGTGAAAGATGATATTGATTTTTACAATGAAGATTGTGATTTTATGGTCAATAAAATGGTTGAGAGTCATGAAGTTATATGCTCAAAGTTTCGTAGAAACAAAAAGAAAAAACACTAGTTTTTATCTGTCCTAACCTAATGGGCAGAGTTACCTATTATATGTTATTGGTGAAGAATGATAGATATCTAGTGAAATTAGTCGAAACCAGCAAAAGCTAGTCTATAGATAGTGGTTCGTTGGCAATGACGACATTTTGTTAAGTGATGGCTCGACAATAATTAAAGAACAGTAATAATTAATGATGATAATTATAATTATTGATACTGATCGACGATAAATGGTAGTTATCTTGTGGTTATTGGTGGTCCAAGAATATACCATAATCGGAATACTCAAAGAGGCTAAGGATTCTAACCTATTAATTAATTGTTGCTAAACTAAAAAAAATTATGATAGGAATATTATTATTATATATGGAATAATGATGTTGAATTCTGAGTTTTATATACACCGACTGTCTACTTGTTTTTGTTAATTACAAATATAGTTAGAATTTTCAATTCATGATAGTTATTTTTGCTTATCGATATTTTATTTATTATGGAAAATAACCTAATTTATATCAAAGGTAAAGCCAAAATTTAAAATCTACAACTTCAATTTTCAATATATATTTTGAATTATAGAACTCGTTGTATTTTTAAAATTATTCATGCATATAACTTTCAATTTATCTCAAATCTTATGCTCTTAAATAAAGGGTAAATAAAATATATCAAAATGTTCTTTAATTTGGTGATTTTAAATATGTCACATGAAAAGATGAAATTAAAAAATTATTCTCTGTGTTCGTATTTAGATGAGGTCTTTATTAAAAATTGATGGTTCTTAATATTTATTTTTTCACAAAATTAATACGACATGTCTCTTTTCCTATTTTACTATCGTGAGTTATTAAATCTGAAAATATATATTTGACCAGCATAGAAAAATTGAGTAAGAAATTCATATCTATTTGTTAAATAATATTCATTGATTGAAAACTTCACTTCAGAAAACATTCAATAAAAATAAAATAGTAAACTTATTTAGTTTCCTAATGCACATGAAATATAAAATAGTGACATATAAATAAAAACAAAGAACAAAGAAAGTATAATAATATACTCCTCTATCCACATGTTACATTTTTTGAAAGTTAATTTAACTAATTTTCAAAATTAAATTAAATTACATTAATTTAATATTTAAACAAAAAAATTATATATTCAAAACAATAGAAAAGTACAATAAATTCTAAGTTTTTTACATATCAATATGATGAAAAAATATATTATATTAGTCAATATTATTAGTGTTCGATTCTTTAAAAATACTATGACAATTAAAAAGATAAAAGAAAAGACTATTGAAAGATATGGTACACTGGACATGAGATTGTCTCTTCCTTAATTCAAACAACAAATATAAAAAAAAAAAATACATCCATACAAAGTATTTTATATGAATTTAAATTAATCAGTCTCTAATACGTCGAATCGAGACCAAAATAAAAAAAGCAAAGCAAAACGTCGCCGCTTAATAAGAATGACGTAGTCTTTGAGAAAACGCCTATAAATTCGTGGGCAATTGGGTCGGGTTTATTCACACAGAATTCCATTTGTATGCAAATTCACTAACTACGTGTTCTTTTCTCCAAAAATCTTGCTTATTTTTCTCATTTCTGTTTATTATTATCTAGTTTCAGTTTGAAATATCTTTATTTACAAAAAAAAAATTAAAAAAAAATCGTAAATTTTTTACTAAACCTTTTTTTTATTTATTTATCGAAAGTATTTGATCAATAATCATGTGTGGAATTTTGGCTTTGTTGGGTTGTTCGGATGATTCTCAGGCTAAAAGGGTTCGAGTTCTTGAGCTTTCTCGCAGGCAAATTATTTCCCTCTTTCAATTTTTTCGATAAATTATTTATACATGTTATATGATTTAATCAAAATTATTGATTTCTGTCGAATTCGTAGTTTTTAATTTTTAAGGGTAGATCTGTTTATGCATTGAAGGGTTATTGACACTTATGTCCTTATTATGCATAATTTCGTATTATAATTCATGGGGCATTAGTGTTAAAGATTATTAGTGGGATATTAGAGGTTATTTCATTTTTGAGGATATTGGTGTAATTTTTTGTGCATCGAGCTGGCGATAGAGATAAATTCGAAATTTTGAGTTTATTTCTTTTAAAATATATTTATTTGAAATAAATGAATTTAGTTGAATTCGCGGAATTTGGTTCTAGTAAAGTTTTATGTTGTATATATGTTGTTTTTTTACCCTTTGTTTAATGTTTTTGCATTGTTCTAGTATTCTTTATGAATATTAAAGAACTCCTAGTAAGCTAAAGTGACATCTGTTCACTTTTAATTGTCATTGTTTCAAGTTAAATGACAAAAATTTAAATTGTGTATTTTTCAACATATTGATATGCAAAAAACTAAAATCTATAGCATTTTTGTATAGTTTTTAAATGTTAAATTTTTAATTTAAAAATCAAATTAATACAATTTAATTTAATTTTGAAAATTAGTCAGATTAATTTTCAAACATGACAGAGGAGAGGGAGTATAAAGTTTATTTTGATGTAACTAACTAGAGTTGACACTTGGCAGTGATTGTTTAGATACTTGAATAAAAATAACACTAGAAATTTTTTTATGTATACTTTATGATAATTATTTATTCCTAACGTGGGATATAAAATCTCTAAAATTGATTATTAAATTTTTCTTGTACCAAACCATCATGTATTGTTCTTGATGTTGATGGGGAACAAAGCCTTAATAGTTTATACAACATAGTATTTTTGTTTCACAAGTCTAGACAAAGACAATATCAGTGACAGATTTAGAATTTATTAAAATTTTTACGTAAATAATAAGTCGGATTCATTGTTTACTTTTTCTAATCAGTACACCTCAATGATACTAGATTTAAAGTACAATGAGTAAAAGTCAATGATAGATTAAATTTTGTATTTGACCTTTAGAAGTGACGATATTGAATAGAAATTTGATTTTTGTATAGGTTGAAGCATCGCGGACCGGATTGGAGTGGAATATTTCAATATGGTGATTTTTATTTAGCACATCAACGTCTAGCAATTATCGATCCTGCGTCTGGTGATCAACCTCTGTTTAATGAAGACAAAAAGATTGTTGTTACTGTGAGTACGCCCTCTACTGTTGTTTGGATTCTTCAAAAATGTTGTCGTGCATGCTTGTATCATGTCTTACGAAAATGTGTTAAACTTTTGGAGGATCAGACAAGCACTAGTCGATATTTTTGAATAGTTTGGAAGCAACATAGTTTTAGACTATATGAAGATGAACAATTTTGATGATTAGTCAAATTTTGCAGGTTAATGGAGAGATCTACAATCATGAAAAACTTCGAAAACTTATGCCTAATCACAAGTTTAGGACTGGAAGTGATTGTGATGTTATTGCTCATCTTGTGAGTATATAGTCTTACTTTATTTATCGACCAACTTACGCTAGAAAAATCGGGCGTTAAGATACGTTTATAAGCTGGTTAAATTGACTTAATAAGTAATTTTTGGTTTACTTGAGTTTTAATATATGTGTTGATCAGTATGAAGAATATGGAGAAAATTTTGTTGACATGTTGGATGGAGTGTTCTCTTTCGTATTATTGGATACTCGCGATAATAGCTTTCTTGCTGCTCGTGATGCCATCGGAATTACACCCCTCTATATTGGTTGGGGACTTGATGGTAAGATACAAATCTTCCAAATAGAAACTAATTATGTTGCTCGTACTCTTCAAAAATGTCAACACGAGTGCATTTTTGGAGGTTCTGAACAATATAACAAACTAGAAGTGATATATGTTACTGTGTGTCACAGGGTCTGTGTGGATATCATCTGAGCTAAAGGGCTTGAATGATGATTGTGAACATTTTGAAGTTTTCCCTCCGGGGCACTTGTACTCGAGCAAGAACGGAGGGCTTAGGAGATGGTACAATCCCTCTTGGTTCTCCGAGGCTATTCCTTCCACTCCTTACGACACTTTGGTTCTGAGGCGAGCCTTTGAAAATGTGAGTAATTGTTATTATTTGGTGTTAGTTTTGTTTGGGATGAGTCTCTTTTCGACTTTGGGTCTTAGTACACCGAGAAGTCTGTCTGTACAAATGATCTTAATGAGTGGTTGTGATTTTGTAGGCTGTTATCAAACGGTTGATGACTGATGTCCCCTTTGGCGTTCTGCTCTCGGGGGGGCTTGATTCGTCTTTGGTAGCTTCTGTAACTGCTCGATACTTGGCTGGAACGAAAGCTGCTAAGCAATGGGGAGCACAACTTCATTCATTCTGTGTTGGTCTCGAGGTGAGTTATTCCAGAAGCGGATCAAGAATTTAAACTTGATGGTTTCAACCTATAAGTGCCCGTTGCATTTTTCACTTGTGCATCCAATAAATTTGTGTGTTTTATGATTGAACAGGGTTCGCCAGATCTTAAGGCTGCGAAAGAAGTTGCTGACTTTTTAGGAACCGTTCACCACGAGTTTCACTTCACTGTTCAGGTTTGCAAATCGCGGTGTTACCTTGATTTTGATGTCGGGAGTATCTACTGTTTTTTCATGTTGTCAAACAACGCGTTTCATTTCTGCAGGACGGAATTGATGCTATTGAAGATGTTATTTACCATATCGAGACGTATGATGTAACAACAATAAGAGCAAGCACTCCTATGTTCCTTATGTCGCGTAAGATTAAATCACTAGGAGTGAAGATGGTCATATCAGGAGAAGGCGCTGACGAAATTTTTGGTGGCTACTTGTACTTCCACAAGGCTCCCAACAAGGAAGAGTTCCACACGGAAACATGTCGCAAGGTAATAAATCATTCTTGGAATATTGCCTTTTTTGAAAACCTCGTTGAGACAGGACGAGTTAAAAAAAAATGCTGATCCTGTTCTTCATGTTTACGCGCAGATAAAAGCTCTTCACCAGTATGACTGTTTAAGAGCAAACAAGGCAACATCCGCGTGGGGTTTAGAAGCTAGAGTACCATTTCTGGATAAAGAGTTCATCAATGTTGCCATGAGTATCGATCCCGAATGGAAGATGGTAAGAAACTAAACTTGAATTGACAACATTTCACTATAACAGCTATGCTTTTTGTGGAACAGATCTTTTATATGTTCTCGATAACAACATTTTTCTATAGCAACCAAAAGATATCACATTGTAACGGTGTTGTACTGGGGTTTGACTGTAACTTGTTTCGTCCATTTTAGATTAAGCACGATCAAGGAAGGATCGAGAAGTGGGTTCTTAGGAAGGCGTTTGATGATGAGGAGCAACCGTATCTTCCAAAGGTCGAAAGTCATATAATTCGTGCTGATTTGCCAAATAGTTATGGATTAAAACAAACTAACATGTCTGTCCTGTTTTTTGTGCCCTGCAGCATATTCTGTACAGGCAGAAAGAACAATTCAGCGATGGCGTAGGCTATAGTTGGATCGATGGGCTCAAAGCACATGCTGAACAACATGTTAGCTCACTATTACAAGCATTATCGTTCATTTTCGTTGTTTTTTTTCACTCTGTCGGCTGATCTTGTATACGATTTGTGTCTCTTAGGTGACTGATAGGATGATGCTTAATGCTTCTCATATCTTCCCACATAACACTCCGACTACGAAAGAAGGATACTATTACAGAATGATTTTCGAGAGGTTCTTCCCACAGGTAATACTAGGCAGGCACTAGTACCATATACGAAAGTTTAAAGTTGCAGACTTTGTCTCGAAACACTAATACCAATATCGGTTGTTGGATTTGCAGAACTCAGCAAGCCTGACTGTTCCTGGAGGACCTAGTATAGCTTGTAGCACGGCTAAAGCAATTGAGTGGGATGCTTCTTGGTCGAACAACCTTGATCCTTCCGGTAGGGCTGCTATCGGTGTACATAACTCTGCTTATGACAATCATCTATCCAGTGTTGCTAATGGGAATTTGGACACCCCGATCATCAATAACGTGCCAAGGATGGTAGGCGTTGGCGTGGCTGCAGAGCTCACAATAAGGAGCTAACTAGCACTACTCTCTTACTGTCCATGACTTAAATGTTTGAAATATTAGTATCATTGTTGTTGTTGTTGTTGTTGTTATTATAGGTAGGAGCAGCATGTCTTTTAGATATCCTGCTGCATAAAAGAGCATTGGGTCAATGTTCTATTAGCTAGAATAAAAGATCAAAACCATATAGAGGTTTTGAAGATCTTGAGCACTACTATTGATCCTAGTTGCTGCTTGTGTATAATTGTACTGTTTTAACTTTTGCCCTCAACTCTATTGGCACTATATAGAGTGTCCTTGTGGACTTTGTAATATTGGTATATGTAAAATTCTGGTTATAGTCATCCTTCTTGTTTCAACTTTCTGAGTCCTTGTACATTGCTTTGTGACCCTATCCCCCCCCCCCTTCCCGAAAGAAAGGCGATTATGTTCGTGCTTCAGATGATATAGTTAATTCAATATATAATTATTTGAAGACGTAGAAGGGTGACTTGAAGTAACAGTAAAGTTGTTAGTAGCATGATCTGTCTAATACAATATTATAAGTTTCACTTGGCTAATTCAATATATAATTATTTAAAGGCGTAGAAGGGTGATTTGGAGTAACGATAAAGTCTTCTCCCTATGAACTGTTCATTGATATTTGTATTAGGATAGACTGCTTATATCACATTTTTTGTATGTGATTCTTTCACGAATCGTGTGACAACACAGGATATTTCATGCACCTGATTCTCAACCCTACTCCTAACATATAAAGGCATAAGAGCGAAGATATATTTAATCATACGTAACATAAAAGTTGTCAAGTAAGCAAACAAAGAGAGCACTTGTCAAAATGACATTAAAATGGATATGGGATCATATAACCAAAGTTCAATAAAATGTACCAACAAAAAGTGAATAATTACAAAATGAACAACATACTTATCCTTAAAAACATTTACACCAATAGAAAATAAAACTTTACTCAAGTACATCTTTGATCTTAGTAGATGTGAAATATGTGTTCCCTAAATATAACTTGCACCAATTGCCACCATGTCGTATCGAGCGAACTAAGGATTTCGTACTTGCTCAATTGAATCTGATATATCACACGAAATTTGTATTTTCTATTGATTCGTGAATAAATACTAACCGTCTAAAAGAAAAGAGCAGTGTAAAATAGTTGATTCCAAGTATCAGGCAATCCAGCTAGACACCAATGACTACAATCAGCAGAGTGGTCAGGATTTGCCTTTTGCTCTGAAGTGAGTGCACCACTATAGATAGAAGGGTGTGCATCTTTTCTCATAGCTGATAAAAATGTTATGTCCAAAATAAATGGAGGGTTGTTCATGTCTCTTATTACCTCCTTCAACACCCCCATTTGATCCGGGAACGTGCCCGGATACGCCGTGCCGGTCATCGGCACGGTCTCACCGTAACAGGTCCTCGTTGATGACGAGGTCGACGTGCCGGTGGTCCAATCGTTTGGGCTGATATAATTGAAAAAAAGTGTCAGTATAGGATAAATTTTGGTCGTGAAGTTTCAAATCTCATAATACAAGTTACAAAGCTGAAAAGTGGTTAGCCCACTAAGAGTTATCGTTGTATGATTAAAAGGTCAAATGTTCAAGTCATAGAAATAACCTTTTGTTAGAAATATAACTATAAACTATTTACAATAAATTCTATATGTTCCGACTCTATTTATAAAAACTTAATGTATCGATCTGACTTTTTAAAAAAAATGATAATATTATGTTAACAACCTCAATAGAAATTCCTAATTTTTTAGATAGAAAGTTGTTGTTTAGAGCTGCAATATATGTCTAGATTCGATTCTTTTTCATAAATCAAAGCACATGAAATTATGTTATCGATCGAATTATAAAATCTTTGCTTATTTTGATACCATGTAAAATTATATTAACTAGTTTAAAAAGTTTTAATTATTTATTTGTTCCCAATATCAATGTTTTTATAGTACATAATCATGATATGTCAATTTTGCCACCAACCAGACAAGTGATAAAACATGTCATTAACTACTCCTACAATAGGGCCAATAATATTGTATTTTACTATTAAAAATTTATTATTGTACATCTAACAAACAAAACGGTTTGACAACTGATTTAATTAATTAGACCATCTTGTCTTAACTAATTACACCAATAAGATGGTTTGACAACTAATACACACTAACATAGTAACATGTGCAAAGTTTAAGAAAACATAATTATATCTTTTTAAAAAATAATTAATTTATGATATTAACATAATTAATTAAAACTAATGCAATCATTGAAGTCATCGATAATCAACACAAACTCATTGAAGTTTCAATTATTAAGAGACATTATCATGTGAGAGTTACAATTAAATCAATGAAATACTAATGCATCATTGACGCAATTAATTAGTTTTTCTTATGACAAATATTTCCATCATTTCAACATGTTTGTCATATTTTTATTTTTATGTTGTTTAATTCTTTCTCCTTTTTAACGAACTTTTAATTTTATTTTTCTACGTAACATATTTAAAATCTCAAAAATAAATATGACATTTAACATATTTTTTATTTAAGACCGTAATTTTTTTTCAAAAAAATCTTTTTTACATTTTATGTAAGTTAAAATAACCTAGACTATCCTCTATCCAGATAGATATGTCCCTATGAGCTACTATGCTGGCGTTTTCAGTATGGAGCCGAAGGCGAGGGTTTCCAGTGGGCCCCCTTCTCTGGGGTTCCCTGTCTGGCCCTTTTTACCCTCCTGGGAGAGAAGCACAGCCGCACATTCTCGAGCTCGAGGTTGCGCCATCAAAATAAAAAATAACAATTTTCTTTTAAATTTAATTTCCACTTCACATATTATCCAAAATACTTTTCAAATAATTTAAAGTTGGCTTTGTCCAACATGGAGTGCTACTTAATTTCATATAGCTATGATTATTCATGACAGCTATGATGGGGCAAGTGGCCTTAAAAAATTAGTAGTAAATGTTCGTGTTTTTTACCTTGACAATTACACCTTCTTTCTTTAAAAATATGAGTATATATAAGTAAGGCTATATGTTAGATTAATATTTATGTGATTATTATAGTTTTGTCAATAATTAAGGTTAAAATAGAAAAATCACATTAAGTTATTTCTAAATCCAGAAAGAGTGTTTTTTTACAAAATACTTACTCTGTCCCTATTTAGTTGTCCACTTTAAAAATGACACACATATAAATATATCAATATTTAGCATAGTGAAGTTATAATTTTACCCATATTAATTATGATTTCAAAAAGGATGAATTAAAACTTGGAAATTTTCAAGAAGTTTCAATGAGGGCATAATAAAAAAAAAATTGTCCTTTCTTGATATATCAAAATAGACAAGTAAAGGAGGAAACATGGCAGATAGGAAAAGAGAGAGTATTAAGTAATGTCATTTCATTTTGATCGAAGGAATAACTAAAGTAGAGCCGTCAATATGGGCTAGGCCTGTTGGGCCGGTCTGGCCTAATTCGTGATTTAATAGGGATGGGCTACGATTATTGGAGCTCATTTGAGAAAAGGGCTTTTTAGTTCGGCCTGAATAAGCCTGCTGATTTGAAGGGCTTGAGAAATATCGATAGGGCCGACCCCTCGGCCAATAAAAATTAATTAAAAAATAATATAATATTAAAATATAAAATTAAAGAGAGTCCAAACTCAAACAATTAAATTAATATTTCTATTTAGATATTTATAATTTTTACTTGAAAAAAAACTTTATAAATATTATAAAGATAATTTTATTTGTGGATTTGATTAAAAAGTAGTAACATTAACATCATGTAATATTATTTTGTCGATATTTATAATAATATTTTTAAATTATAATTTATAATTTAAAATTTAATTTAATAATTTTAAAAATAATATAATTTTTTAAAAAGTGGGCTGGCCCGGCAAACCTGTAGCTCATGTACTTGTGGGTTGTGCCGACTGTTTCTAGCCCACACCAAAAACGGGCTAGCCAGTAAAATATCGAAACCTATATGGGCTCGGATGGGGTGGGCTAGCACATATTAACAGCTCTAAACTAAAGTGAGTCGATAAACAATTTTAAAATTTAAATTTTTACCCTATGTATCAACCTTTCAAGAATGAAAAACCTTTCGACAGAGAGAGCATTTTAGGTACTCTATTAGTATACCTACTCAATATGACTCTAAATTAATCGATCAGTAAGTTGGAAATATATAAAAATGATTAAATTTGGAGAGAGAGAGATGACATACTTGTAATGTGTAGGTGAAATACCCTGAAAGAAGAGTTTTGTTCTACTTTTGTCAATATTGGCATCAATCCATCTTGCCCATGTCCTCAAGCCTCTCTCTAATGCCACTAACCTATCCATATCTTGATACAATTTGCCTCCTAAATCCATGTAGTCCCACCTGCATATAATCATATATTTTAGAGTGAATTCGAATTTAATTAAATTCCTTCATAATGTGAAATTTATTATCCTCAATCTAAATTTAATTAAGTTATATTTTAATGTGAATTTTTTATCATGAATTTAAATTTTTGTTGAGTTGTAATATATTGAATATTGAATAGAGACAAACTAAAAAAAGCATTTACCACATTAAGTTTTCACCTTTTAAGTCATGTCAACCATTATTATGATTTACAACTATATATTTAGTTTTTTTTAAAAAGCAAGTGATATACTCACATTTTTCAAAAGTTCACTATAGTAATTACCAATGATAATTAAGAAAAAACATACTCTCCTTTTAGAATTGACACAAAATTTAATAAAATTTAAGAAAGTAAATAATTTTTTTTAAATTTTGTGATTATAAACTAAAACTATATAAAATGTATCAGATTTTTTTAATCATGTATTCATAAATATATTGCGTGAAAAGATAAAATTAAAGAGTTACAAAAAAAGAGAGGAAAGCTGCATTTTACAAACTAAAAAAAGTAAAATAAAAATGGGATAAGGCACAAGAACCCCTTTTACACTATGACTGAAATTTTAGAGATACACTTTAACTAAATTAAGGTCCTATTACCTTATTGAACTTATTTTTTTTTTTAATTTTTGTACATCTTTTATCTTACGTGACACATTCCGTGACTCCACGCAATTGAAGTGCGTGGGCAAGCCAGAAAGGTGCACAAAATTGCAAAAAAAGTATGTATTCAGTAGGATAATAGAATCTTGGTTTAATTAAGGTGTGTATCTGAAATTTTAAGCATAGTCTAAGGGGTTACTTGTATATTTTCGATATAAAAAATAAAAGTGGAAATTTCAATTATGGCTATGAATGAAAGACTAAAATGACATTCAAATACCTAAATATATTTAAAATAAAAATAAGAAACATAAATAAATCAAAAATAAAACTAAAACACACAAACTGATTAAAAATAAAAATATGAAACATAAAATGTGACCGACAAAGTTAATCCCTATATAAATTCTAAAGAAGAGACAAAGTTGAGCAATAAATGTCAAAAAAGTGAAGGTAGGGCATGTGTATTGCCCTTCGAGAGAGCCTTTTTAGTCCACCAAATTACAAATAATATTGAAATACAGAACATATAATATGACATGGTGAACGATAACAGATATCTGATAAAATATTTAAAATATATATAAAATGAATCAAAATATAAAAATAAGACACGTAAATTGATCAGAAAAAATGTGTATATTACCCTTGAAGAGCCCCTTTGTGAGTCCACCAATGGCCAGTATTGAAAGACAAGACATCAACACCTCTCCAAGCATTGGAATTCTTAGTTATATCATCCAGTTTAAGAATTCTCTTGCCTTGCACTGAGTCTATGTCTACTAAATATGGTGTTCTATAAAATGACACTGACACTCCATAATCCTGTAAAATGATACTCATTCAAATTATATCACATAAATTAAAACGAACGAATTAAATATCACAAAGAATAGACACTTACAATGTATATACTTTCTCTTATACTATAAGGGGTCGTTTGGTTTGCGAGGTAAAGTTAGTATGAAATTATAAAGTTGAGAATAATTTATCTTGACTTTTAGGTTGGGTAAAATATATCAAGTTTAAGATATAAATTTAATATGTTGTTAGTTATAAATGTAATTTCAAACTTAATCCTGAATTATCTATCTTATCTCATATAAACCAAATGGACCCCTTAGAGTATAAGGAATTTAAGTGCAACATATATTTTCAAACTATTGTAAATGATACGCAGATCGTTTGTCATACTTTTAGGACATTGATGTCTCTGTCATTCAATAACTAGAGCATATATATCATGTATACAAACGTACATACACGTGTTATAATCTTATCCATCAACACTATATTTATTAAATATCAGTTCGATGGATAAGATTGTGTCATGTGTCCCTATTTAGTCTTCCGTTAAAGTGAAAGACATATATGCTCTAGTTTTTGAATGACAGGAGCACCGATATCCCAGAAGTATGACGGAGGGTATCTGTATACCATTTATAATAGTTAGGAGGTATATTTGTCCCTTTTTCCAATAATATTTATATAAACATATCACTTATAAAATTCATTTATACAACACATGTTAATAATTTGCTATCATAAATTCAACTACATTTATTATCTCATCGATGCATAAAACTTAAACTCGATAAATATAATAAGAGGGAGACTAACCAAGAATTTGTAAGTAGAGAGAGGGTCACCCGTGATGAATTGTATTTGAGCTCCACGTGGGACAGCTGCTGAAATCATACAAATCAATGACTGCCATTGGTTTCTTCCTAATGAATCTCCAACATACATTATTGTCTTCCCTCTCATTCTCAACAAAAAATCTAGACCATTGAACCTAAAAAGAAAAAATAAAAATAAAAAATAAAAGTCAAGTATAAATACAATTATGATTTTGTAATTTAATAATATATGAGATGTAATATATAATCAATAGGTTCAACTGAATACACCAGTTATAAATATAATTGAGTTCAACTTTTCATAATTTCTCAAGTACAATGAGTTCAATTATAAGAATCTAATTACTAGGTTTAAATTATAAAACTTAAGTCAAAAACTAAAGGTCAAACTTATTAAATTCACATTTTGAATCCGTTTTTAATTGATAATATGAAAAGAAGGTAACTATGCTAGAATATAAAATTAAATTACATTTAACATCATAAAAAGTTGTGAGTGCATATAACTTAAATTTAAAGTTACACAAAATGCATTCAAAGATTGAAACTTTATTAAAGAAAAAAAAAGCAGAGTTGCAAGTACCTAAACCTTTATTCAAAGAACTAAACCTCTCAAACAAAATCAAATTTATATTCTGAATCCGTTTTTGATAAAGTAACATGAAAATAACGTTTAGTACCCAACATAAACATGTTAAATTACACTAACAGTGTAAAAAGTCATTTTACCATCAATGTAACAACAACATACTCAGTATAGTCTCACACATATTAAAGTCTGTAAAAAAAGTACAAGAAACGACAAATAGTAACAGAAATTTGTACAAGAGTTTTACCTTGGAATTTCACAATTTGTTGGTTTCCATCTATATTTGAGGTAATCAGTGTCTGGTCTTCCATACATTTGACAATTAAATTGTGAATCAATAATTGGGCAAGATGAAGATTGATACAATGGATAAGTTTCATCATAAACCCAACTACCCATAAACAAAGAACATGATGTTAAATTTGCTAAAATCATAATTGGTTTTTTATGATTTTGTTGATATTGATGGTTCCTTAGACTTGCAAATGTAAGTACATAAAAAATATTTAGTGAAAAAAGACATAATAGAAATCTAAAGGAAAATGATTTAGTTGAAGAAGAAGATGAAAATTTTAGAGAAGAGAAGAGATTCATTGGAAGTAATTGAAAACAACAAAGAGAAAGAAAAGAAAAGAGGAAAAGTGAAGAAAGAAATATTACTTACTATTAATGCATGTACCATATTATATAAAGGGATATGGGCAAGGAAGGGAATGGGAATTTTTGTTGCTTAGTGTGCATGTGAAGATAACTTTGATTCTAGTAAAATAATAAAGTCGGATTCAGAATTTTAAATAATAATATCATTATATTAATATTAACAATCAGCAATGGTGATAGAGTATTTTTGTCATGAAAAGTATAGAATTAAAGAAACAAACACGCGAAGAGCCAAAACCATTACAAGAAAGCGTGATTAGTGAGAAAAGAGTATATCTGTCGTTTAAGAGAATTTCAATCCTCTCTGTTATTAAATCGAGCTTTTAATTTGTGTTAAGATAATTGATCTTATATACATAATATTATTTTTCAACAAACTGAACTGAATCCCTCTCGATGCACTTAGTTCCGCCCATGACTACAAGAAATATATACTTTTTTTATTATGTGATTGTGTTTGATTTACAAAAAAATTTAAAATAGTAATTCTTTTGGCAACGTTTCAAAAGGAACCTTTGTAATAAATTAAAACATGCACTTAACATGTGAAACTTATTAACCTTCCCAAATAAATGATCATCACGAATTTTGAATTTTTGAATTTTTATTTTAAAAAAAACAATTTAAGAAAAAATATCTTTTTTTCATATTGTATCCTCAGTATTACATACTTATTTTCAGATTATTTTTTAAAGCATTATTAATAAGAGATAGATTAGTTACATAATTATATTATTAATTATTTTTTTAACAGGTGTATTTGTCAAATTAAATTGTGATAAGTAAAAGTGAATCGGAGAGGTACATTATTAAAATTACAAAAAATGATTTACATGGTTCACGTGTGTTACTACTCTAGAGGCGGCTCGTGACTACAATTTATTTCACCACAATTATTAAATTTTGAAAATTTTGGACCTTTTATTGTCATTATTTTAGCCACTTGGATTTGATTTAACCTCTAAATAATTAATTAATGCTCTCTACTTTAATTACTCGTGATTAGTCTCTATTATCTGTATCAATGTGTGGGTTTATGACTATATTAATACTCTTTCTCAAAATAAGCCATATATTTTGGACACACATATCTTAAAAAATAATTCTAAGAAAATAAGGAGTATTTTTACTAACTTATTCTTAATGTAAAATAAGGGTAATTTTATAAGAATAAAATAAATTTTTCCGTGAAATTCGTAAATATCACTTATTTTAAAATAAAATAATAGTATATTACACTTCCAAATTTAAGTATCTTTTTTTTTTCAGTTTAAGTTAGCTAAGCTGACAGAGATACTAGTAGCTAAAAAAAAAAAAAGTGGAGTTATTAATTAAAAAGTAAGATAAATTATTAGCTGAGTAGATAGAAATATATTAATGATTTTTAGAAAATATATTATTAGTGTATAAAATCAAATCATTCACTAAAAATGCAGTTAGCTGTCTTGCCAACTGTTTTCTATAGACACACCACAACTTGCAAAAGCTAAGTGTATTTATTTAATTATTTTGATCGAAAATAATTTTTTTATTTTTAATTAAAAGGTTTTATTTTTTTTATTTTTGCGGTGACTCGAATTTACGATTTTAGAGGTGGAGTTGGAAGATTCTTATCATTTGCGTAATCCCCTTTTGTCCATGTTTTACTTTTAAAATTAACTACTAATTTTACTTTTTATCCAATCATAAAAACTTCCACCCTTTTCCTTGTGTTCAATTATTTTTTTTTAAAGGTAATTCAATCTCCGTTATAAATATAAATAAAAATAAACGGAAGGAGTACTATAATAAAGTTCTTTTTTTTCTCTTTGTGGAAAATTGATTGCTACTACTATATTATAAACTCTTGAAGTTATAGTCTAATTAAGCCTTTTAATATGTTAAGACAAGCATTACATCAATACAAGTTTTTTGCTTCAAAACTTAATTACTAGTCTTGTTATGAAAAATCGTGTAATATTGTAAGTCTAACTTAATATGATATTATGAGAAAAATTATATATTATATATACTATCAGCGTATAAAATTTAAATTTTAATCGATTATGGTCCCTTGCTAAGAGAGATAGGGATGGGTAAGTAAAAAGCAAAGGACTAAAAAGTTTTAAAGTGTGACCACCTATTATCTCAACAACTTGCAACTAAGCATGGGGTCTCAAATTTGGACAAAATTTCAATGTTTTGAGGCCCCTCAAAAAAGAAGGGAAAAAAATTTGGATTTCTTCATTTAATTATGAAAAAATAATAACTTTAAAGTGGTATGTGTATGAATAAATAAAACTTTAAGTTTGTGTTTTAAGATATGTAGTTGATTTAGAATTATAATTTTGAGTTATGATATGTCATTTGTTATCTCAAATTTTTCAAAAAGTATGATTTGAGATTGTAAATCATGATTTTAATTTTTTAAAAATGTATATTAAAGAAAAAGATTCGTTTTTTTAAATTTTGTAAGATATAAAATTAATGCTCGATCAATGTGAAGATATTATATATACATAGTTAAAAGTTTGGAAGTTTAAACATTTATTTATAAAATAACATGAATATATGTGCTTTATTAATGTAGTGCATTAATATATTAATTCGAACTCTTGTTTATGAACTATAATTTGTTAATTTGATAAGACTGAATATTGATTAGAAATTTTTGATAATTTTCACAACTTATGGAGTTTTCAATTATGAGGAAAAAAAATAAATTTAAAACTTCAAATTACATATTCAAACAAAACTTTAACTTCATATCATAATTTTTTATCACATATTTGAACGGGCCTTAAAACTTTAAATTTTCTTTACCCTATCTCCTTTAAAAAATAAATAAGGATAAAGAAAAAAGACCAAAGGAAACTTGTAAATGATTAATGTTCTTTGCTTTCGTTCTACAAAACATGGAAAACTTTTTTAAGTATTAGTATTGAATGGGGTAAGGTGTTTGGTATTTGATTTTGGATTTTTAAAATTTTGAGTTCGATAATTTGGTAATTGATAGTTAAAAATTGATATAAAATATGAAATTTTTAAATTTTGGTTCGGTAAATGGTAAATCAAACTTCTGTTTGGTACAGTATTCGGTAATATGACCTTCATTAAATAAATAATTTAGTATAAAAAAATACCAAATACTAAATGGTACTAATATCTCATACCAAACCCAAACCCAAATACCATAATTTTAAACTTTTACTCCCAAATATCAAATTACCAAAAATTTCGATTCAATTCAATTATTTGATTTTCGATATTTTATACTTAAACCTCGCGTATCTCCATTTCAAAGTTTTGAATGTATATACGAGGCAACATTTGATAAGAAGACAAATAAATATGGAGAATATATAATACATAAATTACTTTTTATTTGATATTTGGTTCATTACATTAAAATTGAATATACAAATAACTATATAAAATATGAATAAATGTCAAAAATACCCTTAACGTAACGTTTGTGATTGTCTCATATTTGCTCTTCATTAGCTTAATTATTGGCTTATAAATGTTTTAACGTTATTTTTTATCTCAAATTTGGTTCTTTTCCAAATTTTTTATACATGTATAAAAAATTAAAAAATGCCAAAACTACTCTTGTTGGTCTCCTCAAACCTTTTCTTATTCATGTATATCCAAATTTTTTTATATAACAAATCAAACATTCGATAAAAAGATAACAGTAATATATGCACTATAATTTTGCATTATCAATTATTATACTGTGTCATAACTTGTTTTTAGAACAAATGATTCATATGATAAATGGGCGATTGATTTTTAAGATAATTAATCAATTCTAATCATTACTCTCTCCATTTCATTTTATATGTCACCTTTTTATTTTGTATTTGTATTAAAAAAATGATGTAACTTTACCATTATACCCTTATTTAATTTTTTTGGAAACTCAAGTTTTCAATCAATAAATATGAATTAATTTATTTTGATTAATTAATTTAACCAATGAACATGAATTATTTATTTAGCCTTTTTAAGTTGGTCAAATATATATTTTCAGGGCTAATAACTCACAAAGATAAAAAAGGAACAATATGATACTTTATACATTGATTATATATGAAATGACAAATATTATATACCAACTATTTATAAAAGTTACTTTTTTAAAATTAAAATAATTAAAATAAAAAAATATAACTCTAAAATAATATTCAACCATATTAGAAATCTGACTCTATTAATGGAGTATATGCAATAATAGACAAATTCCTAGTTATTAATGGACCCCTAAACTATTAGTAAATGCTCAATTATTGGAATGTCTTGGACCACAATGATTTTGAAAGACATACTAATTTCTAGTTAATTTATCGTTAAATAGCTTCTATATCTTAAATTTATTTATAACTCGTCACTAATCCATATCAAAAAAAAAAAATTAACATAAAATATTTATTGTTTAACTATAAAATTTTATCCAGTGATAATTTCTTGGTTTCTAATAATATATATAGGATATTTATTTTATTGCTAACACTTATTGTAAAAATTTAAATGGTTGATTATAAGGACAGAAAAATGCTAGACACAAGAAGATTTTTGGTTTTGCAACAGTGGCATGATGACCCATACTTGTTATTTTGTAGGCATTTGCAACTCTTTTGTTGCCTTTTGCCCTTTTTAGTTGAGATATGCATGTTATTCTGATTATTTGTGGATCATTACTTGTATCGTCGTAGATATGATGTTGGTTTTACATAATAATATTAATCTTCGGCCCACTCAACACCGCATGTCCACATGCAATATGTTGCTTTTGGAAATCTATTTCTGAATCTTGATTCTAGTATCATCACTTGTTACGATCAAGCACTTACTATTATGTCAAAAGTTATAGCTGATATTAAAGATATAACCTTATTTCTTAATCACGTTTATCAAACAAGCATCATATTGGATCATGATTTCGGCTCATATCATTTCCAACCATCACTTGTGTTTTTCCATAGATAGGATATTGATATTAACTGATATAATGTGCTTGTGTTGAGTGAGTGTGATAATGAATGTGAATAAGTCGTGCAAACTTTTCAAATATATTAAAAATTAGCGACAAGAAAATTAATACTCCCTCCATTCCGTATTAATCATTTTCTCGTTTACACGTTTTCTAAGAAATCATAAATAAGAAATTATTTGTATTAATTTATCCTTTAATTCATTTTAACACACTCTACTATAATTAATTGCCTTATCCAGACTATTAATGCACTCTTTTGACTAAATGCTTTTTACGGGTAAAATGAAAAGAAAATAAATTAATTTAATCATAATTTTGTAAATTGAAATTAATTTGTGTAATAGAGGGGTGTAACAAATTTTGAATTTGTACATATTTGACAATAATTCAATTCAATTTTGGCAACAATTAAAATGCCATGTGGTGTAGATATAATTAATATTATTGCTATTTTAAATAGCCCATATAAAATTGGAAAATATACAATACAAGTGTTTGTCATAAATGAAATACTGGAGTATTAATTAGTGGTCAAAGTCAGCAAAAACTAACATTATCAGCAAATAATTAACAGAAAAAATGAATAAATGAGGCTGTCTCACATGACATATATTTGTAATAATTGATCTCTATGCATGTGAAACAAATTAAACCATCAATTATTCACATGATTTTAGTTTTATAAATGATAATCATCTATCAAACTTTTAGTTTATTTCATTTAATTTGTAAGTCAAATAATGTAATTTTTTAATCATAACGTCCAAAAGCAAGTATTTATAAGCTAAGATCTTACTTGTCTTATAATCGATATACAAAGTATCCAAAAATATTTACAAATACGACTCTAAGATCTATTAATAATTAAACTAATATTCGAGCTAAACTACTATACTCTCCAATAATGAAAATCAAACAAGTTAAAAAATAATTTATGTATGAGACATATACCTTGAACTTCACTAGAACAATCATTTGTATTCCTACATGAATTTTCTTAAAATTTAAAGTCAAAAAAATAAATGTAAAACTATTTTTTTTTTATTTCAGTTAGATGAATATGTAAGTCATTTGTTTAACAATAGGAGTATATGCGATTTATTTGTACAACAATAGGGTATATATGATTCATTTTCATAACGAGAGATATATCAACTCTAAATAACATAATAGACGGATATATTAGACCCTTTTACCAATATATTATATATATAGCGTATATATATCTTATACATTAGTGTATATATATTGTATATAATGCATAAGTGATGTGAAACCGAACTGAGAATGATTAGGTCGTCTTATTAAGCTTCCTACAAAATTCAGAAAAGAATCATGTCTAAAGTCATTTATTTGTATAATATACGCAAACCTTTCTTCTACTTCTAAGGCAGATAAATTATTTTCAATAGACCCCTAACTCAAGGAAAAAATCATCCAAAGCCGTTCAAAAAAAGTAAATGACAGAAGTATAGAAAATAGAAGATAGTGACAAAAATAACCTATAGTAACAAGATGATATCTATAATAAAATAATATGATAGTCGAAGTACAAACAACTACAAATAATAACAGTAAGAAACTATCAGAATAGTACTACCAACACTAGCTAGGCTAAATATTTAAGTGTGTTATTATTAAATAAGTTAATAAATAATATATATATATATATATATATATATATATATATATATCAGGGAGAGAGAAAGAAAAATTACAGTATTTAAATGGAATTATTAGTGTTATTTTAGGGATTTATTAATGCATGTTCAAGTTTGGAACATATTGGGATGGGTAATTATCTGATCACTGCATCGCTAATTACTAATTTTAGGAAGCCAAATCTCTTTTAATATTTCATTTTAGGGACTTACATAAATCTCACTAGTTTATAAGCTAATTACTTAAATATATTTTAGTTTGCAATATTATGTATCTTACTAGATTTTGGTGCGTCCGGATACAACTAAATACATGAACCTTGGATATACGGGGTCAAATTTAGGTGTAATTTATTCTAAATAAATTATGTCCAAGTGGATTCTCATGTATCTGTGACATGTAACAAATCTCGCTGTCCTCTCTCACATGTATTCTAGATACATGCGAATCACTCCATATACAAACATATACATGTATCTAATGTGTATTTAGTGTGATTCACATGTATCTGGGATATATATGAATCTCACTCACCTCTATCTCTATTTTTGTATATCTGGTAGCAAAAATACATGTATTTAAGCGTAAGATACATAAGAAACACTTAATTAGTGGATAAGTTAAGTTATATTTTAAAAATGTAGATAATAGTAGTATATATGGTAATGAAATGAGTCAATTTCCTAAAGGGCAACTTTCACATATAGCAAAGAAAAAGTTCATATTCGTATGTTGTAGCAAAGTTTTCATAATTGCGCTCCATAGCAAACATAGAAACTGTATAATTCGTTATACATATACAATTGAAGCGAATTGTATAAAACGAGAAAGAGAAAGACACTTGGGCAGAGAATTATATAAAAACGAAGTGTATAAAACGAATTGTATGATTATAAGTGTATAGAATGATTATATACAATTTGAATTTGTATAAAATGAGAAAGAGAGAAAGACAAAAGAGACTTGGGCAGGGAATATACAATTGAATCGAATTGTATAAAACGAGAAAGAGAGAAATTAGATACAATTTGAATTTGTATAAAACGAAAAAGAGAGAAAGGCAAAAGAAACTGAGCAGGGGAGTATTTTTATTGTATAATTATAAGTGTATAGGACGAAAATATATGTAATTGCATGCGTATATAAAATTTTCTCACGCTTTATACAAACAGAAACGCAATTTATACATTCGCTTCTGTTTGTATAAGTGAGAAAGGCGAGGGTGGCGAGCGAGATTTGGGAGAGTGGCGAGCGAGATCTGGAAGAGGGGAGAGAGGGGAACAAAAATATATGTATTTATACAATTTCCTCTGCTTTATACAAATAGAATAATTTTTATACACTTGTGTTTGTATAAAAAGTGAGGAAGCGAGCGAGAGATTGGAGCGAGAATGGGAGAGTGGCGAGCGAGATTTTTGGGAGAGAGATGACTGGCAAATTTTGGCAAACGTTTGCTATGGAGCACAATTAAATCAAACCCTAGCTACTCCATTTATTTTAGGTTATTAGTTTGCTATTATATACAATTATCTCTTTCCTAAATGGTCACACAACTTAAGAGAATTGCCTTGAAATATCATTATGTTTCATTTAGGACCAAAATATCATTCAACTATCACTATTTTCCTTCAAATATACTTGACACTTCAAAAGACTCTCTTTCTCCTAGTTGGCATGACATGTCATTAAAGTCTTTTTTTAATAATAGACTAATTTAATTCATTAAACACATTTAACTAAAATAATAATCATATTATTTTTTTAAAAAATAAAATAAATTATTTTATTTAGAATAAATTTTCATACTTAAGAATTTTTTATTATAATTAAACTTTTTAATTTTTTATGTTATAAAGAATAAGTTTTTAAAACGTACTATAATACCATCAATTTCAAGACAAATCCCTAAACTTGGGTGACCATTTAGGTAACTGACTCTAATGAAATATATCTAATTAGATAGTTTTTTCTTTCTTTTATCTTCTCCCCCAAAAGCTACTACAAAAACCCTTTTAATCATTTCTTCATTATCCATTTTAAAAATCTATATAACAAAATGTGTTATAGTGTATATATGAGTATTTTCCCCCCTATAGATACAAAATTGAGACAATATTTACCTGCTTTAGCTAGGGTTTTAAGTTTTGAAAAGTAGGTAGAGTTTTTTTTTTTTACAAAACATATACAAATTCGGTCAAAGTATATATATTATATATAACTTTTTATTTAAACAGAATTCGATCAAAATATACCACTTACATACAAGTTGTATACAACTTTTTGTTGTGCATAATTCGATCAAACACATATACAATTATGTAAGTTGTATGTAATTGCGTCTTGTAGACACTAATATTAACGTAACACATAAATTTTGAAAATGTCTACATGATTATTTTATAAGTTGAAATATTTAACTGATATAATAAAAACAAATTGAGATATCTGAAAGTGTATCCGTAAAATTGAAGTATTAGTTAATGTCAAATTAAAATGTCTATTATGCCAAAGCCCAAAAGATATCATCTCAAATAAAATGTTTCTATTGAAAAAAAAAAATTAAACTGCCAAAGGTACAACACCTTTTGCTCAAGGGTACTCCTTATCTACAATGGGGATCCAACTTGATGTCTCCACTTGTGGTATATATGTTAGATGCCACCTATTCCCTATCCGTTAGTTTGCACCAAATTAAACTTTTAAAAGTCATAAAATTAAAATATTACTATGATAGTATTTTAAGTAAGTTTCTTCTAATAGTTTTGTTGAGAATTACATAAATATTGCTACAATAATATAATAATAAAACTTGAAATAGTATCGGATATTGTCTTAAAATTATTTCAGCAAGTGTAAAATATTTTTTCAAAATTAAATAACGCCTTATCTAATTAATCAACGAATATAAGAATTAACAAAATTAAGAACAAACTATTTCATCAATGTGAAATATTTGCCTAAAAGTAAATAATTTTTATCTAATTAATAGAGGATACATAAATCAACAATTATATCACGAAAATAAATAAAAAGAACATATTACATATTGATTGGGTAGAAAATTAAGAGATTGTCATTGTTGAAGAATAATGTCCTAATCATCATGACAAGTGTAGGGGGTATATGTGTTACTATTACTTAGCTAAAACTTTGTTTGTCACTACAAAATAAATATTTTGCCAACAAAAATTAGAATATTTTTGTGTGTGTGACACAATGCCATGGTTCAAGAATCTCATCAAAATCTCTAAAACAATTTCAAACCAATCATCATCTTACAAATCTATAACCCCATTAGCCTCACCTTTACTTACTCAATTTCTACAATTCACTAAACAATATTCAGCTAATCATCATGTTGTTGGTTTGGAACCAACAAAAAGTGACCAAAAACCAAGAATTGTTGTGTTAGGTTCTGGATGGGCAGGATGTAGGCTAATGAAAGACATTGATACAAATATTTATGATGTTGTGTGTGTGTCACCTAGGAATCATATGGTGTTCACTCCATTATTAGCATCTACTTGTGTTGGTACTCTTGAGTTTAGGTCTGTTGCTGAACCTATTGGAAGGATTCAACCTGCTGTTTCAACACAACCAACTTCTTATTTCTTTCTTGCTAATTGCAATGCCATTGATTTTGATAATCATATGGTATGTGCCTACTTTGCTCCTTTTTTTTTCTTTCTATTTTTCATAATCGTGGTGTTCAGACCAGTTTATGCACACCTATAGTTTCTTTACTCTGTACCTGTTACCTCCTACCAGCACAGTTACTTAGTAACTCTATCCATATATATGATGCCTCATGATTTGTTTTTTATCCACTTTATTGACCACTAGGATATGCCCTTCGGTGCAATGACATGATTTTGATAAACACGTGGTATGCCTAGTTTTCTCCATTTATTGTTTTTATTTTTAATAATCGTGATGTTCAGACCCTAGTTTCTGTACCGTATACCTATTACTTTCCATTAGCATAGCTATCGAGTAACTCTATTCAGGTGAAGCCTCGTACTTTTTTATCCACTTTATTGACCATTAGGACACGCCCTTTGGTGCAATGACATTGATTTTGATAAACATGTCGTGTCCTAATTTTCTCTTTTTTTTTTTATAATCGTGATGTTCAGACCAGTTTGTTGTGCACACCTAGTTTCTTTACCGTCTATCTATTACCTCCAACCAGCATAGTTACCGAGTAACTCTATCCATATGAGGCCTCATGATTTTTTTATCCACTTGATTAACCACTAGGCTACGTGGTGCAATGACATTGATTTTGATAAACATGTTGTATCCTTTTTGTGTTGTACTTGTAGATACAATGCCAAACTGTGACAGAGGGAGTTGAAACCTTGGAGCCATGGAACTTTAATGTTTCATATGACAAGTTAGTCATTGCATCTGGAGCTCATGCTTTAACATTTGGAATTAAGGGTGTAAACGAACACGCTACATTTCTTCGTGAAGTTCATCATGCTCAGGAAATACGGAGGAAACTACTTCTAAATCTCATGTTGTCTGATGTACCTGGTATTTGTTGTTTTCGTTATAATGTTAAATTTCACGTATGGTCACTAAACTTCCCCTGTTATAATAGTAAACTCATACCAACTATACAAACTATGTGTGAAGTGCTCAAAAAGATACAAATGATCAGAACATACATATGCAAATTAGCCTCATGTGGCCTGTGATGATCGTGTCGTTTGTATGTTTTGAGCAATGCACACATAGTTTTGTGACTTTACTGTTATATTGGATGATGAAGTTAAGTCATGATGATCCGGGACAACGTTGATTTCTTCTCACTTTTGGTAATGGATGAGGCAGGAGTTAGTGAGGAAGAAAAGCGTAGACTCTTACATTGCGTTGTAGTTGGAGGTGGTCCGACAGGAGTTGAGTTTAGTGGCGAACTTAGTGATTTTATCTTGAAGGATGTTCATCAAAGATATGCTCATGTCAAAGACTACATTCACGTTACGTTGATTGAGGCAAGTTTGTTTCAATTTCTATATTCGTTGTGTCTATAGCAGTGGTTTTGAGTCTTGAAATAACATGTGTGTCCTTTAATTGACAGGCAAATGAGATATTATCCTCCTTTGATGATCGTTTACGTGTATATGCAACTAAACAGTTGACTAAGGTGAGATATATACTGATCGAATGTATATGTGATTCTCTGTTTTTTGTGCTATATATGTTGAACTCTGAACTCAACATTGAACTGTTGGATTGTGTTGTGATTAATTTGTTCAGTTTTTCAGTCAGGAGTTCGTCTTGTACGAGGCCTTGTTCAAGATGTGCAACCAGAGAAGATAATACTTAGCGATGGCACAAACGTCCCCTATGGTCTGTTAGTGTGGTCTACTGGTGTTGGCCCTTCACCTTTTGTTAACTCACTTGATATACCAAAAGCTAAAGGGAGGTAAGTACATGTTTTCATAAGATTCATCGACCTTTGTTCACATCGTGTGGTTTAAAGAAAATCACGGAGACTCTAAGATAAGGGGCGAAGGATATTCATGATATTAGTTGTACTGATAACTCTCCATGAATTAATAGGATTGGAATTGATGATTGGTTACGCGTCCCATCGGTAAAAGATGTATACTCAATTGGTGATTGTAGTGGTTTTCTTGAAAGTACAGGCAGACAAGTTCTTCCAGCTCTGGCCCAAGTAAGTATGAGTTGTGAATCGAAATTCATTTTGTGGATTTAGAGTCCCACTAAAGCTCTGTGCAGCACTTGACAAACTTACTCACTAATCTTTAGTCATGACACTAAGCTAATGAGTTCAATCGCACCTCACAACCACAATGTTGGCTCCGCGCCCATGTGTGTGATACACAAATTTTTAAAGGTAAATAATGTGTTTATATTGTCTTAGGATGTTTGTTGTGTTTGATGAGGTTGCAGAGAGGCAGGGAAAATATTTGGCAAGTTTGTTGAACAAGGTGGGTAAAGAAGGTGGAGGACATGCCAATTGTGCACAAAACATAAACTTGGGAGATCCATTTGTCTACAAACATATGGGAAGCATGGCTACTATTGGAAGATACAAGGCCCTTGTGGACCTTAGAGAGAGCAAGGTTTTCCTCTTTCTTTTTTTACATCTATATTCATTTTCTTTATCAGCGTGGTGAATGAGTTAGTTTCAACGTACTTTAATAAAATCCCGAGTTATTTCTATTGATATCTCCTACCAGCATAAATATCGAGTACTTATATCGACCAAGAGCTTAGACAACTGAGTATGCATCACTTTACTCTTTTTGTTTCTGCTGGATTTTGAACCCTAAGTTTTCATGGTTTTCAAGCGCATTTGCACAAATGACCTTTTTTTTTCGAGGTCACTATTTAAATTCAATCTCCATGAGCCTAGTCTTTTTTTTTAAAAAAAAAAATATGTTCATTAATTATATGATAAAATTAACTTGTGTTTGCAGGAAGCAAAAGGTGTATCTCTAGCAGGATTCACAAGTTTTTTTGTTTGGCGTTCAGCATATTTAACTCGTGTAGTGAGTTGGAGGAACAAATTTTATGTTCTAATTAATTGGTTGACAACTTTAGTATTTGGTCGTGATATTAGTAGGTTATAGATCAAAAAACACCGTGTTGTAACAGATTTTATGCAAGCAGTGTCAGTTCATTATCACGATTCGAATTTGGGATTGTAGAGATCACGGGGATGTACTTTACGTTCCGAAATGTATTATATTTTCGTATTGACTTCATATGATGTTGGCGTATTTGTATATATATACACTTTAATTTTATCTTAATTTTTTTTTTACATATTTATCTAGTGAATTCATGTCCTTAACATTATTGTTGTTGTTATTGTTGCGGTTGTTTTCTCGTTAGTTTAGTTTATGTAACGGGGTGTCAAAAAAATATGAAAATCGATCGAATCTTACCGGATCGAATCGATTTATGTTATTTTTTCAATAAAATCATAGACTTTTATTTATTTAGTGAACTCATGTCTTTAACATTATTACAATCTTTGTTATTTAAGTGATGTATCCAAGAGTAGGGATTTTTTTAAAAATGGTAGAAAATTTTAGAGGATATGATATTATAGAAATACTAATTTTTTTGGAAAAATTGTATGAAATAACAAATTATTAATTCAAATTAAATGTTATAGATTTTATTTGTAATTCGTAGCAAACATCCTTTTTTGTGCCATCTGATTTGGTATACAGTTAGTTATTTTCGGTATATAATGTGTTTGTGTTTGTTAAAGTGAGAGAAAAGTGTATATACAAATACAAATACAAATAAATATATATTCGTCATATACGCATATATACAAATACAAATCACAAAATTCATATTTGTATGCTATAGCAAAGTTTGCATAATTGCGCTCCACAACAAACATGAATATGTATAATTCGCTATACATATACAAAAAACCATTTGTATAATTCGCTATATATATACAAAAGAAAGTAGTTGTATACAAATCAATTGTATAATTTGTGTATGTATAAAACGAAAAAGAGAAAGACAAGAAAATTGGACAGGAGAATATTTGTATTGTATAATTATAAGTGTATAGGACGAAGATATATGTATTTGCAAGTCTATATACAATTTTCTCTCGCTTTATACAAACAGAAACACAACTTATACAGTTCGTTTCTGTTTGTATAAGCGATAGAGACGAGGGTGGCGAGCAAGATCTGGGAGAGAGGAGAGAGGGGAATGAAACTATATGTATATATACAGTTTTTTCTCGATTTATACATATAGAAACACATTTTATACACTTGTGTTGTTTGTATAAAAGTGAGAGGGAGCGAGCGAGAGATGGAGCGAGAGAGGCAGAGTGGCGAACGAGAGTTTGAGGGAGAGAGGTGACTGACAAATAGTTTGCTACAGGGCACAATTAAATCAAAGTTTGGTTATAACATTTAATTTGATTTATTAGTTTGTCATTATATATAATTTTTCCATCTTATTATACAAATTACAATGTATAAATGAATTTATACAAAACTAAACAATTTATATAAAATTTGATGTATCTAGCGAATTATACAAATCAAAAACTCCATAGCAAACATAAAATTTATTATAGAGCGCAATTATGCAAAGTATAGTTATAACATATACAAATATGAATTTTATGTTTGTTATACGTGAATGTTGCTCATTTTTTCCGAATAAATAAGGGCCAAACCAATATAACCTTTTGGGCCTAAGTCTGAAATTTAGCTGGTCCGAATTCAGGGCCCAAAATACGCTAAAAAGGGCACAGAACAAAAGAATTAGCCCTCTTCATCTTCTTCTTCATCTTCATCGAGCTTCTGCAATTCATCACCATTTTCAACAGAAAAAATGAATGGCAAGTCTGGGATTTTTGTTGGGAAAAGGAAGAAAGTTTTTCCTCAACGAGATATGGAAAGTAAAGTAACTGTTGGAACTTCTCATAGAAGAAAAACAGAACGTAAAATGGATTCGGAGACGCAAGAAAAGTTTTCTAATTCTAGAAAAAATACTTTACATGGAGAACGTAGAATGTTTAACAATACTGAGAGAAAAGTGAAATCCGTTAAAATGGGAGAAGAAAATGTTACTATAACAAAACAGAGTGGGAGCAATCAAAAAACTGAATTATTTTCGAGGAAGAAAGTTCAGGATAAGAGGAATTTGGGATTATCTGAAGAAAATGTTACTATAAGAAAACAGAGTGGGAGCAAGCAAAAAACTGAATTATTTTCGAGGAAGAAGGTTCAGGACAAGAGGAATTTGGGATTATGTGAAGAAAGGCCAAAGAAGAAGAAAAAGCGAGGTATTCGATTAGATCGTCATGATACCTCCAATAAGAGGCTTGATGATGGAGTAACAAGTATAGGTAAGTCTCTGAATCATCTAAGCTCAATTGCATTGTTTAGTAGTATCTGTTGTCAGTTATTGTGTTATTTGTTGTGCTACTTGTTCTCTTTCTTAATTGATATACTTGATTTTTGATATGCCTAGTTAAGCGGAGTGTCTATCATAAACAACCTCTCTATATTCACAAAGGTAGAGGGCTATGGCTATATACACATCACACTTCCTAGACTAAAAGTTGTTGTGTAAAGTTTAAATCCTTAGCTTGGATTATTACCAATTCTTTCTTCGATAGTTTGAAAGATTAAGATGTGGGCTAGTACTAGTTTGGAAGTTAAAGACCACTCTTTACGTAGTATAATCTATGGCGGTTTCTTTCATCAGTGATTAACATAGAACAAAAGGTGTGATTGAACCATTTAAGCAACTGCTACTAGTATGCATTAATCCTAAGCAAGTTGGTTTTGCTATATGAATTCTCTCTATCCATGATGCTCCATTTAATCATGTCAAGTTTAATATAATTCATTATGAATTGACTAGTATTATGCCGCGTGTCTACCTATTGCAAATTCTCCTCCTTTTTATTTGGGCTAAGACGGGGAATGTGAGCCAGCTCACACAGTTCTATATGTTTTATTGATGTGTGACTTTATAGAAGGCCCCATAGCTAAGTTGCTCGGTCTCGTTATGGGTGTCTGATATGGATGGTACTGGTATCTAGAGGTCTGATCCTTCATGATCTAATTTTAAAAAGAAGATACAGATTTGAGGATTCGGTTACAGAAAATTCAATATCTAAAATTAGAGTTATATGTCTAAATTATGAGACATTATGTGGAAAACTTACAAGGTGTTATGATGAAAAAGTATTGATCAAGAAGTTAATCTGTGAAAGGATGTGATATAAAGAATAGGACCTGACATAGAAATTTCTATGTATAAGGTACTCCATTTTCTTCAATTTCACCTTAGTTTTGTTTTGATTAAAAAATCATTGAGTTTGTCCCAAGATTCTCTATTGATTTTGGTCAATGTACCCAAAATCGGTTGACCAAATCCGGTATGGATCCACACCCACAACTGTGTCGTCGCAACATGGGTGTGGCGCTGTAAGAGAAGAGTCCAAGCAACTTAGCTTTCTAGTATAAAGTTTTGTTCAAAGAATTACATTACATGGTCCATCCATTTCTATTCATGTGTCTTGTTTTCCTAAACACATTTCCTGTTTAGTCTATTTTTAAAAAAAATGTCACCTTTCTATACTTAAGTGTTTAATTCCAACATTCCCATTTACCCTTAATGACTCTCTTGTAGAAATGACATGTTTAAGGCAACAAGATACGAAAGTTGTTTTCATACTTATAGTTTAAAACCCCAAGATTCAAAAGTCTTATTTAATTTTTGAAATTATGTGCCTAGCCAAATACTCAAATTAAGCATATAAAATGAAACGGATGGAGTACTTTTTATTTAACAAATATATTGGCAGGTCTGTAAGAATATGGCCTGTGATTCTTTGAATACTTTTGATAAGTGGTAGAGGATTTACTTATTGTCCTGGAGCAATTGTGTTCCAAGCAGATGAACTATTTTGCTTTTAACGGGCGTTCCTAGTGTTCATGTTTATGCACTTATTTATCCGTGCTATTTTCATGTCATGTAATCTACTTAATCGTCTGTGGTTAAGTAGATTAAGACTTTTCCTCTGAACTCATTTCCATTGCTTTCAGATAACAATAAGGAAAAGCAAGAAGAATCAGCAAAAACGAAAAATGTTGAACTGTCGAAGAATGCACAATTTCGTGCAATATGCCCCAGTCCATCTATTCTTTCTTTTGTGGAAGACAACGTAATCACTTTGACTAGGATTTGTTTGTTTGATTGCCAATATTATTAGTGCAGACATCTCAGTGTTCAGCATTTTTGTCTAAAGTCTTAATTCCTCGAATTCGTATTGCAGTTGTTGGGTCGTAGACGTGATATTCAGATAAAGAGGGCAGGCTATAACATTGAACTCTCTGCACCTTTAGATAACATTCCTTTCTCAACAAACTCAGAAAGGGAGCGGATTGAAGAACCGGTACAATAATTTACATGTTAATTGATATCCAAACCTTGGCATGTCTTTAGGTCGATGTTTCATCATAGTATGAAGCCGCATATGATGACCATGTTCTTTTTTCAGTATACTCTACTTAATTATAACTTACTCTTTCTATAGGTGTTCAGGAATAGGTTGGAATTTTTCGCTGCAGCTAAGGTTTCCTCGTCATTTCCCCCTGCAGATCTTCCAGAGATTGCATTTGCAGGTTTACTGATCGGTCCCTTCTCTTTTTTAAGTTCCTTTATGCTTGGCACGAATGCTTGACTTTCCTTTTCTCCTCCTTTTTTATGGCTTTTAAATGAGCTTTTGTTTTGTAAGAAATGACATCAACATCTCCTTCATCAAAAAAATAATATCACCATCTTCTTATCGACTATGGATGCTTGTGTCAGGATAGGCTGCCTACATTACGCCCCTTGGAGTGCGGTCCTTACTGGACCTGCATGAATGATGCAATGGGCTACCCCTTTCTTTCCTTTTTTTGACATTCAATTTACGTTAAATATTCTTCCTCTTGAAAGCTGCACTCATGGGCTTGTTACTGGAAAGTCACACCATTTAATGAGTGATATCCTTATAATGCATGTTCTGCACAGTTAACTGTCAAAGCTTACACATTTGGGAGTCTTGACGTAAACCTGTCATTATGATACATCTTGATGTGTTGGTTTACGAAACATGTCTGTAATTAAAACACACAAATTCACAACAGTTTCTGCTATCCTAGTTATCTGATGTTTGATTCTCACCTTTTCCCCTTTTGATGTCACATTCTTTTTGGAGGACTGGTTTGTTATACAAGCTTTTGGTGTGCTAGAATCAATTGATTACAAGTTAAACATAAAGAATTCAAGTGATTGGGAATTTGGAAACTGCTTTTATGATATTTGTTCCTTGGAATAGGAAGGTCAAACGTGGGAAAGTCATCTTTACTAAATTCATTGACCAGGCAATGGGGTGTTGTACGGACATCAGATAAGCCTGGCCTCACTCAGGTGACACTTGTTTCCTGAACAGAAGTTGGTTTCCTGCTATACATGTAAGATAACAATATGCACATCTGCAGACAATTAACTTCTTCACGCTTGGTTCAAAAATGTGCATGGTTGATTTGCCGGGATATGGTTTTGCTTATGCAAAAGAAGAAGTGAAAGAAGCTTGGGAGGATCTGGTAAGTAGGCGATTAGTTTTGACCTTTCTGGGCTTTACTCGTGTTACTTCTTGCATTTGTTGGTACTAACAAAATGTTCAGGTTTCTTTGTATTAGTTTTGAACATGTGCCCTCTTTGAATGCTCCAATTTGCAGGTGAAAGAGTATGTCTCTACACGTATTGGTCTAAAGAGAGTCTGCCTTCTGATTGATGCAAAGTGGGGCATGAAACAAACGGATCATGAGCTTGTTGATTTAATGGAGAGGTATAAAGAAATTACTTTCCTACCTATTAAAAGATAAAAAGGTCATCTGTCTAATATTGGAGTCAGCTAGATAGAATTGTCGCCTATTCTCTGGCCTATGTAGTACATTTCGTCATCACATGCCTATGTAAGTGTTGATTGTGTAATTAATTAGCATTATTTTAGGAGACTTTATTTTCCTAGCGTAATAAATAGAATGTTTTTTTTAAAATTTGTCTTTTCACAATTAGTTATAGTATATATATAGATATATACCCCCTTCTCACGGGATGAAAAGACATTAAAAAAATACAAGAAAAGTCTTTCTTCTTGGCATAGTTGTTAGCTTGCTGCTGATGATTTGAGGTTATAATTCTCTGTCATAATGTACAGAGCTCAAACGAAATACCAGATTATTTTAACCAAGACAGACACGGTTTTCCCAATAGATGTGGCACGACGAGCCATGCAAATTGAAGAGGTGAACTTAGAAAATCTCATGTCCTTCTAATCTAAATTCTAACCTGTTTCAAGTATCCCTATAAGTTGATCATTGTACATGCACTATCTTGCAGAGACTCAAGGCAAACAAGTCTGTTGTTCAGCCTGCGGTAAGAAGTGCACATTTTTTAGCTTTAGTTTGAGTTTTGGTGCATTTTTTGTTATACCTTTTGTTTTTGGCTTTCATTCAGGTGATGGTAAGCTCAAAATCTGGAGCTGGTATCCGAAGTTTAAGAACAGTGCTTTCCAAGATTGCTCGGTTTGTGAAACCATAAATGGTAATTCTCTGCCTTTATGTTTTCAGTGATACAGTCTAGGATTTTTAAGTGTTAGGTTGATTTCGATTTGGTTTTAACATGCTTCAATCTTCTTCTAAGTTTATACCAAACCACTTGCATTATCTATTATCAACTTCTAAATCTCAAACATCATATTCCATAAACAAAAAAACAATAAATACTCATTTTTCTTCTTGGAACTTATCTATGTTGACATTTTAATGATGATTCGAAAATATGTGAATGATATACTTATAAAACATTATTATTATTATTATTGAAACATTACGAGTCTTTCATTATTAATCTCAACATTACAAGTTTGTACATTGTAATTTGTGGATATCATAGTGTTTGTTTTTTAGTTATGGGGTGGGGATGGGGGGTCGGGGGACGTTTTATGCTTATTACTATGTAGTTTAGTCACTAATTGCAATATAGAGGGTGTTTCGTTTCATGAGCTTTTACTAAATTACGCGTTTGAATGTAGTGTTTTGGCACATTTTTTCTGTGTTATATTTGTTGTATAGCTATCCATTGACATTGTTGAAGTCTGGATTGGATGAACTTGGTTGTCTTTTTTTTCAAGGGTTTTCCATCTGGTTTCTGGTTACTTGCTCTGGAGCTCGATTAATCTGGATTCTCGCTGCGTAGAGCCCATTCGGGGGAAGTGTTTCTATCAATGACTTTTTTCGTACCCAGGACTCGAAACGGAAACCTCGGGTGATGAGAGGAACCATCCGCTGCACTGAATCCTTATTCCTTGGTGGTTGATGGTTTTGGTGAAAATTGGTTGTTATTGAATATTTTGAAGTACTCCAAAAATGTTAAATCTTATGTATTATAAAAAATAATTATTGAAAATTTTCATGGTTTACCTTCTTTATTTATAAGGTTTGCGTTTATTTTATCTTCTTTAAACCTCACTTATATCATTATGCTGAATATATTACTGTTACTTAGCTAGTATATGTCAATTAGAAAGAGAGAGTCAAGTCTTTCTATAAAGTTGACTTTTAAACTTTCAATCTTGTTGAAACAAGGATAAAAATACAAAATTTAAAGTCAAATTATATTGATGAATATATAATGATATTTAATTTTTACTAATTAAACGAAAGAAGAGTGTAAGATAAATCAATGACTATAAAGGATAACGTAATCATTTAATTAGGTAATTTATTCATTTTTATTTGTTCATTATTTTTAAAATTCATTCCCTTTTACTTGTGTATTTTAATATATCAAGAAAAAATAATTTTTTTCTTCATATTTTGCCCTTAATATTATTTATTTATTTTTCAAATCATTTTTCAAACTTAATATTAAAGATCAATTAATAAGAATAATATAATAAAAATAAGGGAAAAAGCTCAAATATGCCATCGAACTTTTAAAAAAAGCTCATTCAGTTAAAAGTTTGCTCATTTATGTTATTACCGTTAAAGAAAAGACTCATTCATGCCATTATTTTTTAACGGTGGTTTTTGCAAAACCATTTTTGACACGTGGCCAACTATAATTCGGCCACGTCATCAATTTTTTAATAAAAAAATCAAAAAAAAATAATTCAATTTTTATTCAGAATTTTAATTTTTTTTATTAAGAAAATTGATGACATGACCAATTATAATTCAGCCACTTCATCAATTTATTTAATAAAAAATTTAAAAAAATTTAATTCAATTTTTTTTCAAAATTATGATTTTTTTATTAAAAAAATTGATAGCGTGATTGAATTATAGTTTGGCCACGTGTCAAAAATTGTTTTGCAAAACCACCGATAAAAAATAGTGGCATGAATGAGCCTTTTCTTTAACGGTAATGGCATAAATGAGCCAAATTTTTAACTGATGGCATAAATGAGCCTTTTCTAAAAATTCGATGGCATATTTGAGCCTTTTCCCTAAAATTAATCATCTCAATCTTTTTAAAAAAATAAATATGTCAAATTCAAATTCAACTTTTATATAAAAAAATTCTTTTGACCAGAAAATTTGGCTAGAATGGTATTTTATCTATGTCATACTTTTTTGAATATTTTTATCTTTTTAACTTTAATACATTTTAATTAAAAATAGAAAAGATTAGTTTATTTTAAAATTAAAAATATTACTTCTTTCGTCCACTTTTAATTGTCATGATTTCTATCTTTAGAGTCAAATTAGAAGAATTTTGACTTAATATTTTAAGATGTATTTTTTCATCATATTGATAAGAAAAAAAAAATTGCAACTTATAGTACTATTCATACAATTTTTAATATCAAAATTTTTTGTTTAAAATATCAAATTAATGTAATTAATTTAACTATAAAAATTAGTTAAATTGACTTTCAAAAAGCGTAACGTGACAAAAGAAAAAGAAACTCACTTTTAAAAATTCTAACCAAATTTTTTAATCATTTACCATTAGCCTTTTATATATTAAATTTCATTAATTGATTTTACCTAACTTTCTGGCAAAGACATTTCTTACAGCAACATTGGACTAGTACTGTTGAAGTCCCAACAAACCATAAAAATAAATAAAGACTCTGTTTTCTTACACATTATTAATGACATTTAATTTCATTTGCCCCATCAATCATTTATTCAAAAGTTATTTCCAAATTTATCATAAATATAAATTATTTGTGTGATACTGACTCTGCCAAATCAATGTACAAGAACCAGATCTCTTCCTGTGATTTTGTCCCACTCTCTCTGACCTCAATTCATCTATGTCTCAAATTACTTATACTCCCTCCGTTTTAAAAAGATTGATTTAGTTTAACTTGGAACGGAGTTTAAGAAAAGAGAGAAGACTTTTTAATCTTGTGGTTCTAATTTAAAGTTATGTCAAATGTACCAAAATACCCTTTAATCTTCTGGTCTTAAATATGCCACGTGGAAAGTTAAAGTTAAAGTGTTGCCAAAAAAGAAAAGGGGTCATTCTTTTTTAAACAGACTAAAAAGGAAATAGGGTCATTCTTTTTTAAACGAAGGGAGTAGTAATTATTAAAATAATTATTTTAGTTTTTTTTATTTCTTTTTATTTGTTTATTTTCAAACTTTGCATGTTCTTTAAGAAAGAATTATTAGTTGATGGATAGTTTTAAATTCTAAAAAAAATACTTAAATATAAGTAATTAAATTTAATGTTAAAAAAAAAAGTATTACAATAATACAAAGTAGTAGATTGTTCATACTCTCTAGATTAGTTAAAAGATACAACGAGGTTATCAAACTGGGCTAACTTATTACATATAAATTGCTTAACTAGTCTAGTAAAGATATCTCCGTTTGACAAGAAATGTAGACAAAATTAAAGTATGTAGGCAGGAAAGTGTTAAGTTATTCTTATTTTTTTTCCTAGGGTTTCGATTATATTAAAGAACATGATATTTGTAATTGAAATCATGGAAATATAATAGATGAGGTTATGGAAGTGTGAGGAGTAGCGTATTTAATTTGTGTAATGTAATGGACATTTATATATTGTGTTTCACAATATACTTCTTTTGGATATTTATAAATGATGTGTCTCGTTAAAAAAATTTTAAAAAAAATTAAATGAAGAATTAAAAAATATATTTAATAATACGCATTATTAATTGGCTCATTAGAAATCTTGCTAGAAAAACTCAGTGAAATAGCATCCCAACTTAATAAAAAGTGTATAATATTTATCATACTCCCCTGATAAATCTCGTATAAATATTATCCTAAAGAGTGTAAGAAAATAAAATATTTTTCGTGAATTCTTCTATTTAAATAAGATTAAAGAGAATAAAATAAGAGTTTTTTTTAAAAAACATATAGTTTTATCATAAACAATTATTATTTTTTTATAAAAAATTAACACGCAAGTTTTATTGGGATAATTGTATAGAAAGACAAACCAATAATATAAAATAAATATAGTAGCTACCCTTTGATTCATTTGTGTTCCTTAACAAACTGTTTGACAGTCCCTCTCTCCCTCATATTCTCGCTCGCCACTCTCCCTCTCTCGCTCGCTTCCTGTCGCTCGTCTCTCTCGCTTTATACAATAGAATTGTATAAATTGTGTTTCTAATTGTATAAAACGAGAGAAAATTGTATAAACGCATGCAAATACATATATCTTCGTCCTATACACTTATAATTATACAATACAAATATTTCCCTGCCCAAGTCTCTTTTGTCTTTCTCGTTACAAATTCAAATTGTATATAATTTCTCTCTTTCTCGTTTTATACTATTTGATTCAATTGTATATTCCCTGCACAAGTCTCTTTTTGCCTTTCTCTCTTTCTCGTTTTATACAAATTCAAATTATATATAATTTCTCTCTTTCTCGTTTTATACAATTTGAGTCAATTGTATATTCCCTGCACAAGTCTCTTTTTGCCTTTCTCTCTTTCTCGTTTTATACAAATTCAAATTGTATATAATTTCTCTCTTTCTCGTTTTATACAATTTGTTTTATACAATTCGCTTTAATTGTATAAGTATAGCGAATTATACATATATAAGTTTGCTATGAAGCACAATTATGCAAACTTTGTTATGACATACAAATAGAAATTTTATATTTGCTATATGTGAAAGTTGCTCAAGTTTATTCTGGATAAAAAATTGACGGGATAATGTCTTATTCAAATAAGCATAGAGCCGAGCCTAAGAGAGTATACAAAAAGAGTAAAAGTCTAATTTACTTGTTGAGTATAAAATGGCATCGCCCAGCTAAGAGCAAAATCACGCAGCCACTTAGTGAACACAAAGCTAACTATTCTTTCGTCTTTTACTAATGAATATCGTGTGTGCATTACAAATAGTGGCATACGCCTATTTTTGGAGGAGTTACTCTTTTTTTGAGTACTCCCACAATTCTAGTTTCAACTTTTTAGTGCAATGTTTTTGTAGTTATTATATTCATAGATGTCCTCAAATTACTCTTTGTTTTTATTTAAAGTAGCAATTTACCAAGTCGGAGAATGAAATTGTTAGATCAAGGTATAAAAGTTGTTGAAATTAGCATATTAAAAAATCAACTGGTTGATATAAGCATGAGCGATTATGATATTTTAAGTTATTTCCAAATGAATAAGAATAAACTAGACTTTCACATACACGTAACGCCATAGGAATAAACCTATAAATAATTTTATTTTCAATTTTCGTATCTTTTACGTGTAAAAATAAAAATAAAAATCTAATAGCATGAAAATGCAAAGCAAACAAAATAAGAAGAATATTGTATACACGCAACCGCGCATGTATATATCACCATAACTAATTGAAATTGAAAATTGTGGTTCCACATTAGCACAGCAAAGACATAGAGAAAAATAAGTTTAGTGTAGTACTAAAATCTTCGTAAAGATAAAAGTGCGTCTTTGAAATTTCTATCATAGGATAATTATATATTTTATCTATAACAAATATGGATGTGTAAGAAATATATATACATATAATATTTTATCTGTTTCAATTTGTTTGTTTTACTTTCTTCTTCACTCAATTTAAAGAAAGTGTATTTTTCCTATTTCTAAACTTTCTAGTTTCAATTTTCACATGCTTGTTTAAGATCACAAAACTAAATGACAGTTTGATTTATTCTACATACTTTCTCTATTTCAAAATAAGTGAATTGTTGAATCTTTTTTTTCGTAGTTCAAAATCAAGTAAATTGTTCAAAATTCGAGAGAGTTGTTTGAACTTTTTTTTTCATTTTTGACCCTCATTTATATTCTCTTTGTGATAATTTCAAGAGAGCCAATTGTTTATACTTATGATTTTACTCTGACTTTGCTTATATTTTCAGCAATAATTTAAAAATATCTAAAAAGATAAAAATGAAAAATGTTATTTATTTTATGTCCTAATTTTTTTCCTGAATAGCTATGCAATGACATAATCACTCTTATCATTTATTATTCAATATATACCAACAATTTTTACATTGGGTAATGTTAAATGTCAGAAAATTAAATAATCTATAATATCATTTTTATTTTCAAATAAACTGATTGTTTTTATTTTAGATTAAAATTATTAAAATTAAAAGGATAAAAATGTTCAAAAAGATAAAATAATATAGCTAAAATACCATTTTCATCAAATTTTCATTAAATTATCTGACGAAAAGACTTTTCCTTTACATTATACTCTCTCCATTCTATAATAACTTAAGCTTTGAGACCTTTTTTGTTTTTCAAATTAATTTAAATTTTCAATTTTTAAGACTATTTTTAAAATATTCTTTCAATTTTACCCTTTAAGTTAGTATTAAAATTAATTATTATAATTAATGTTTATTTATTTTTTACCATAATGTTTTTCATGATTAGATGGTGAATTAAATGACTTAAAAATCTAAAAACAAGGCTTAGAAATTGCGACAAAATCTTAGGTAGAGTCAGTACCTACAAGCTAGGCTACATGATTTGATTAGCAGAGTCAATATCACATAAATAATTAATTTATGATAAATTTTGAAAGGAAATAATTTTTGAATAAAAATGATTGATTGGGGAAATGATATTAAATGTCATTAATGTGTTAAAAAACAGAGACTATATTTATAGTTTGTGGTAGGCTGTGTATCGACCGGTTCGGTTTGGTTTTGAAGTTTATCGGATTGACTTATTGGTTATCGGTTTGTAGAGATGCTAAACCGTTAAAGAACCATTAAAATATAGACTTATCAGTTATTGATTTATCGGTTTTTGATCGTTATTGGTTCGGTTATCGGTTTAACCGTTAAGATTTGACACAAAAGAAAAAATATTGAAAATCACTTAGAAATAAGGTGACAAACCAAATAAACATGCACTTGAGTTCACAAGTTACATCTTTCTCAAAAGCAAACATTTTTACATTATAGAATAATCAAGTGTTTGAGACAACCAAAAATAAAAATAGGAAATTAAACTCTAAGTCGAGGACTTTATATACAAAATGGTATAAATATAACTATTAATTTACTATCGGGTTATCGGTTAACCCGTTAACAAAAAACTTCAAACCGTTAAGAACCGATAACCCTAATAAAAAAAATCAAAACCGTTATCAAAACCACTAAACCAATAACTCCATAATATAAACCAATAACTTTTTTGTCGGTTCGACTTATCGGATTCGATTCGGTTTTGAACAGCCCTAGTTTGTCGGGACTTTAAAAGTACAACAAGTTGGAAAATAAAAAGATTTACCCTGTTCCATAAGTTATTTATGACATTAAAGAAAATAGTAGTTCTTTTGAATTATTTATTAATTTTAAAAAAAATTATATCTTACTTTTGTAATTAATCTTTTTAATATGCACACAAGTTTGTAATATTTTTGAAAAGGTTCATAAAAGGGGTGTAAATAGAAAATGACAAATAATATGAGAATAAAAATATATCGGAGTACTATACTAATTCATTTTTGTGAAGTGTGAAGTCTCCTTTAAATGTTTTTGCCAGTAAGTTAGGTACATGAATTAATGAAATTGGGATGTAATATTAATATTTATTTTATATCGTGGAGCAAATTATTTTAGCAATTCAACTACATAGGTATACAATAGTACTACGATAAAATAATATTGTAAGTAAATAAATTATACGAAATAATAAATAGTGAAGAAAATAGATGAATAAGAAAGTACAAGAGTAGTCATACGACTATTAGTAAGGGCAACAAAACAAAGCATTTCTACATGCTAGTAGGGATGCACTCCTACCCACTAACTTTCTACATTAATTTGTGTCTGCAGTAAATTATAGCGGTGTATTATCATGTCTAATCAGTTTTATCCAATACTTTTGTGGTCTACAACTATCTCTCTTGAATACATCCAAAATCAACCGCGCTCACACCTCCACTTTGGGGCATTCGTGCATCCCCTCATCACATGTCTAAATCATATCAATTTCGCTTCTCGCATCTTGTCTTCCATCAAAGTCACCCCAACATTGTCTCAGATACCTCATTTTTAAGTTTATCTTTTCAAGTATATCTACACATCCATCACAACATCTTCATCTTCTGAATGCGAGAGTTCTTAAATGGTCAACACTATGTCCCATACAAAATAGTTGGTCTAACTACCATTTTGCAGGATTTGTCTTTGAGTCTAAAGGAACCATTCTTATCGCAAAAGACTCCAGATGCAAGCCTCAATTTCATTCACCATGCATCAATACGGTGGGTGAAATCCTCGTCGTTCTCTCCATTTTTCTAGATAATCGGCCCAAGATTCTTGAAATTACATCTATTTTGGATGACGTGTGTATCAAGCCTCACTTCCACATCAGCCTTATATGTCACATCACAAAAGTTGCACTCCAAGTATTCGCTCAACCGAAACCCATTATACTCTAAGGCTTGTCCCAATAGTATGCTCTAGTTTTCAGACGGCAAGGGCATCAATGTTCCAATAGTATGACGGAGTGTATCTGCATACCATTTACGATAATTCGGGGATATATTTGTCATTTTTCCCTAAATTAATTATATAGTTCCTCTTATTTGTTCGCCTTTTACTAAAGAATACCGCGTGCATATGTCTATTTTTGGAGAGGTTACTATTTATTGAGTGACCGTTGAAATTCTAGTTTCAACTTCTTTTAAGGTTATATTTGTAATTCTTGTTTCAAACTATTTTAGGTGTCATGTTAGATTTTTTTAATGAGATTGTAGGTAAGTTATATTTGACTCGAAACATTAATTTTTCATAACGAATAGACTAGCTTTATCTTTTAATTACCTATTCTATGCTCGAGAAGTAGAATATGGTTACATTTTCTTTTGCTATTGTTGGAATTTTAAAGTTATTTTTAGTGAGAATCTATGGTTGTGGTTTTATGTGGACTTCAATTATAGCAAGTAAAATATAAATAAAAATTAAATGTCATACTAATGTTTCACCAAATATTGTTGTAAAATTACATTTAAATGCCTTTGTCAGAAGTTAGGTAAATGAATTTATACCATGTGCCCTTTTAAATAAATTTTCCTAAGAATTTAACTTCACTTTGAAATTGAGTACATAAATTTGATGATATTGGGATGTATTATTTTTTCCCAACGTCTAGTCATGTACAAATTATTAGTAATTCAACTATAGCTATGCAAGTTAAAGATTTTTATTTTCAAATTCATATACATTTGAACAGTTAAAGTAATAATCATTTTCTATAATAATATTTTATTTTATTTTAGAAATAATTTTCATTTATGTAATAATTATATTATTTTATAACTTTAAAGTAATAGTAAAATTTGTATATATGTTATTATTTTCAAACACCACTTTATGAAATTATGTGTTATTTTATTATTGTAATATAATGTTTTTCTACTGAAAAAGAAAATTATAAATATCCTTAAAGATGTGAAATTCACTATATTTTATAATGAATATGTTAGGTTAAAAAAATAACCTTATAACATAATTTATAATAATCAACAAAAATAAAATATCAATATAAGCAGGACAATGTATTAATCGCATATTTAAATTTGTCACAAATTCAGTTATAATTTTTTTTTGCAATAAAATGTGAATATTACCATACAACCAAACCAATCCTTCCGTTAGTTTTTTATTTGATATTAGAATTTGTACAAAGTAAAGCTCCATTTTGGGAAAATACACCTTATCGATTATTTTTTTTATATTTTAAAACTTAAACTCAAGACCTGTAATTAAATAAAGCTCCTTTTTCATTTATTTGTGTATGAAAGAACGTGTTAAAGATTTTTTTTTTAATCTTCCTTCTAATCCTATTTTGTATTTTGTGTTTTTTTTTTCTGGATAAGAAAATTAGCTAATTATATTGTCCCAATATACCCTTGTCATCTCATTTTAATTGTCAAATATTTTTAATTTGATTTTTTGACAAACTAAGAACGAATAATTTCTGTTTCTTATTATACCTTCAACTTATAATAATTTTGAAAAATGTAGTGAATAAATATATTTGGGATCATATCAATTAATATGAATAAAATGATAAATTTATTATATCAATCATTATTTTTTAATAGGTATGCCAAGTTAATATTTAACAAATAAGAAGGGATAGAGGGAGTATAATTTATGACTTCTGGATGGCACAAATATTAGGTTGTGTTTGATACGAAGAATTTTTTTTTTCAATTTTCTCATGTTTGGTTATTTCCAAATTAACCTTTTCATCCAATTTTAGAAAAACAATTTTCGTTTAAAATTTAAGAAAAATATTTTTTAAAATTCTCCTCCAACCTCAAATTACAATATTTTTCCTTATCCCAATCCTTCTCGCCTTTCTTTTTTTAAAAAAAAAAAAACATTCTTTTAACACCCTACCCACTCCCCACCCCCAAACAACCCCAACCCCTCCCCCAATTGAATTTTTTTAATTTTTATTCTTAGAAAATACAAATCTTAATAATTTCAGTTTTTTTTACCTCCTGCCCACATAATTTTATTAAAGAATGCTCACACACACCTTAAAAAAAGGTTTAAATGTTTTGTTTCTGATAAATATTTTAATTTTTTTAAAATATTTTTCCCCTTATCGACCCACCCACCTCACCACCATCCCAAAAAAATTAAAATTTTGTTTTTGAAAAATATTATTACATAAAAATTATAATTTACCTCACCCCTAACTTGACCCCGTTACCACCCCACAAAAGTTTGGTCCTACATCAATTGTTGTTGTCTTAGATCGGATGCTGATTTGAAAGTTGGATCTTTATTTGAGTGTCGTGATCAGATTTCATATTGATCGTTCGTATCCAAGAGGGGGTTGGGGTCAGGTTAAGAGTCGAATTTTCGTTCTCAGTTCGAATGTCGAGTATGTGATCAGAAGTAGGGGTCAGGTCCAAGGTCAAATTTCAGTATTAGCTTTTGGATCGATCGTTGGAGGTGTCCTAGTTCGAATAGCTATCGAGGTCGTCGGTCAATTCGAAATTTAGGATTCTAGTTCGGGTGTCAGAGTCATACCCTAGATTATCGGGATCGGTTACCATGTCAAAAAATTATTTTTCTAAAAAGTAGTTTCAACTCTTTATCAAAAATAGAAGATATTTTTATTTAAAAAAAATAATTCACCAATAAAACACACAAAAAAAAAAAGATTTCAAAAAATATTTTCTACTCACCAGCCAAACATGAAAAAATAAGTTAAAATTCAATTGTTTTCAAGAAAAAATTTTCCTTTATACCAAACACACCCTTAAAAGTTGACTAAAATTAATATTTGAAATCAACAAATTTAGAATCGTGACATATAAAAATTCTTATACGTATATAACATTTCGAGACTAGATTGAATACGGCTAGAGAATGATTCGAACTCTTTTAAGTCAAAAAATAAAATTGTGTATCGCACCAAACCGTGTGTGATGACAATCTCAATTATGCATAATTTGATTTCAACACCTTGGAATATGTGCCTTAATTTTGATTTATATTCAATGAGTCTAAGTCCTCATTTGTTTCCATTAAGATTAAGAGGTCTGAATCTGAATATACATATGAATATTAAGATTTTTATTAAGATCTAGATGTTTTGATCTGAATACACATCTGAATATTAAGATGTGTTCTCTAAATCTGAACACTAAATAATTAATGTTGTTTGTTTTCAATATCTGAATATGGAAGTGAAATTGAACATTATATTAATAAAATATAATAAAATTTTCATTTCAACAAAATATATACTTTTGATTAAAAAAAATAAATTTTTTTAATAATCATGATTTTGAGTACTATTTTTGCATTCAAAACCTTGATAAACAACAATACACCAAAAATATTATTACAACCAGTGTTCTTGACACACGTCAATAGAAGAAAAATATTAATATAAAAAAAATACTTGAAATGATTTATGAAAACTTATATGTTGGGAAAATATGGTGTTTGATTGAGAAAAGAGAGAAAGAAAGTTTTTAGTTATGAGATAAAAAAGCACGCCCAAAGCATAGAAGCTATGATTTATTATTTGATAACTTATCAATTGAGTCTGAATGTTGTTAAGAGTCTCCTACATATCTGATTCGTTTAGACCTCTTCAGACCCACTAAGAGGTATTTTAAAAAATAAAATAAATGAACTTAATGGGCTAAATCTGAATAATTCAGATTCAGACCTAAAAACCAAATGTACTTAATGGGCTGAATCTGAATGATTAAGATTCAGACCTCCATTAAATGCAAACAAATGAGGCCTAAGTATGACATATTCGATTTATCAAATAAGTTAAAATCAAGCTCGAATAAGAGGCGAATACAAATTTGAAAACTTTGAATATATTAATATCATGAGTTGATAAAAATAATAAAATGTGGTTTTAGCTAGGATCGAACCGTGGTCACATGGGCGGTCATACCAACAGTACTAAGATATAGAGTATAAATATATAAAGGAAAAAACGGATAAATATAATCCTACACTATCAAAGATGGTACACAAATACCTTTCATTATACTATTGAGACACTAGAGCCCCTACCGTCCAAAAAATGAAGCATTTATGCCCTTTTTTCTAACGAAAGGACACGTGTCGTCATCCTATGCATCTACCCTTATTTTTCACCAAATTCTAAATCCACAACCCGAATTAAAAAGACCCACCCAAAAGGATTTAGAACTTGGTGAAATAAGTGGGTGGGTCTTTTTAATTCGGATTATGGATTTAGAATTTGGTGAAAAATAAGGGTAGATGCATAGGATACCAACATTGTCCATCTTAGAGAGAAGGGCATAAATGCTTCACTTTTTGGACGACAAGTACTCTAGTGTCTCAATAGTATAAAGAATAGTATTTCTATACCATTTTAATAGTTCAGAAATACATTTATCATTTTTTCCATATATATAAATACACATTAGAGTTTACATTTTTTTGTTTTACGGAAAAGGGTCAAAAATACATCTGAACTATTCGAAAAGGTTTTAAAATACCTCTCATTCACCTATTGGGTTAAAAATACCCTTCCATCCACCTTTTTGGTCCACAATTACCCTTAAACTAACAATCTATTTTTTTTAATTATTATTATTATTAATTATTATGTGAAATATTTTTATTGGATAAATTTAAATTCCAACCCACCAAATTTTTTCTATAATTAATTTATATTTATTTTAAATAACTTAATGAATGTAAATTTTCCAAGTGATAATTAATTTATATTTATTTTAAATATATTTTTAAAATGTTTACAAAATAATCAAAATAAAGTAGGGATGAGTAATATTATAGAGCGAAACCTAAAAAAGCTCTCTAAAATTATTCTCAATTACTTTTTTGTTTTAAATTATCTATTGTGATTCTTAAAAAAATAATTGTCTAAAATTATTTATCATTTTAAAAATTAAAGATAAAACTAAATAAAAATTCATTACTTATATTTGTTAAAAAAATTATTATTTGCTCGATTCATTTTTATTTGTCTAATTGACTTGACACACTCTTTTAAATAAACAATTAATATTAAGATGAATTATAAAAAATAAAGAAATTGAATGGTGGACAAACAAAAGTACATAAAGAAAATGACTTGTAACTTTTATTTTTGGAGTAACTTGAAAAAGGAGTAAATGCAACTTAAAATGGAATAGTATTAACTTCAGACTATAGTGGTTGGGTGATGAACTAATCTAATTAAGTTTATTATAAATGAGGTGAATTAAGCACTTACACATTATTTGAATCATTTTTACGCTGTTTCATAATGTACAATATTATATTGTATTGTACGGTAAATATAATGTTTAGCCAGATTATATTATTTATTGTTGTCCAATAATATTTTATTATTTAATTTAATTGCATCGTAATGTGTTGTAATTTATACATATATTAAAATGTCCTTAATTATTCTAATACTAAATTTATCAATAATTACTAATAAAATAATAATATTATCATGCATATTTTTTGTCATATGGACATAACATAAAACTATATCATCAATTATAATTATATTATCAAACATTATCATCACGTTTGTATCTAGATTGATTTAATTATATTGAAAAAAAATCATACAACACAATATGTTGAAAGAGACAAAAGTATGGGAAAAAAAAGGGAAGACCGTATGCTTAAAAAAAAAAAAAAAGAGGAAGGACAAACAAACAAACCTACAAGGAGACAAAGTAACATAGTAGTTGTTGGCTACGAGGTTTGAGTAGGATTAATCAATACAGGGTAAAAGGTGAAATAAAATATTAAGTAAGAATATAATTAGAAAAAGAAATTAAGTAACAATACAAATATATTAAATCGATTATTCATAAAATGGAGATTTTCATTATTACCTACCGTGTAACAATGATCCAAACAAAATGTTAATCATTTCCTAAAAACTTTCTAAAAATCATTAACTAATTAATTAGGAATGCCTTACATATTTCACTAAAAGAGACTTGCTGAAATTATGAACTAACTATGCATTAGCATATATTAATCGTACAAGAAAGATGTAACATTGCTTGACTTAAAATATTTCCCCAAAAAGACTTGCTGAAATTATGAACTAATTATGCATTAGCATATATTAATCGTACAAGAAAAGTGTAACATGCTTTTAATTAAACCTACTTTCGTGTTAAGAAAATACGTGAAAGATTTAGCATCAAATTTAATGGTAGAAAATTGACTTACATATTTCCCTAAAAGATTTGCTGAAATTATGAACTAACTATGCATTAGCATAAATCAATCATACAAGAAAGGTGTAACATTGCTTTCAATTAAGGCGGAATGACCTGAAAGACCCTTGTACTTGGCTTCGTTTGTTACCTAGATCCTTCTACTCACGATTTGCCAACTGACACTACAACAAAAATGATCATTAGCGGCAATTAAGAATTAACTGCCGCAAAAATATATATTTTTAGCGGCAATTGTCACTCTTTGTATATGTCCCTAAAGCCTTTAGCGACAATGGTTCTAATGACACTTAACTAATACCGGTAAAGACTTTAACATTCTTTATTAATGTCAATATTTAATGCCGCTAAAAGTTATTTTTATTGTAGTGTGAACACTCAAAATTATTAAAACGTATTATTTTAAATCCCTATGACCGTTGACTAAGCTTATGTGGTTTTTTTTTTTTGCTAAATCAGATCAAGAGAGTGGTTACACGTATTTAAAAGCAAGTGAAGATAATTATTTAAATTTTTTAAAAAATAATTTAAAGAAAAATATAATAATTATTTTTTTAAAAAAAAACATACGCCAATATGTTGTACGTTTCTTCTTCTTCCTCCTCATAATTTCACCTAACTTCGACCATCACCACACACACATGTTCTTCAATCTCTTCCCACACTCTTACACACAATTCTTTCTCTTCTGATATGATACCTATCATTTGATAGTTCTATAATGATTGGAAAAAATATTACTTATTTAGATTTGGGTAAAAGAGAGAGAAAAAAAGAGGTTCTAAATTGTGAAACAAATGCGAATTTTAGATGGGTTTTTGAAAAACATATGTTTGATTCTTTCTAAATGTAAGATAATTTTATTGAGAGGATTTTTGAAAAGTTTTCTATAATGACCCATTTTTGGTCTCCTTTTTTTCTCTCATCCTGCATTTTAGTTACTTTATTTCTCACCAACATTAAAATAGCAAAATTTATAATAAAAAAAACATAACATAGCTTTGCTTATCTCTAATTTCTCTTCAACGTAAAAAATTAACTAGGAAAGAAAAAAAATTGATTAGTAGCAAAATTGATGAAAAATATGGGAAGAGAAGAAAAAATGAAAAGAAATCAAAAAAGAAAGGATTTTGGAGATTAGTTTGAGAATTCTTTTAAAAAATACTATTTGTAATAAAAAAAAATGACGTGACAATATATTTCTGATGTGGATAGTGAGGTGTTATCCACATCAGCGCGATTGGGAGACACATGATCAAATGGTTTAAACTACATTAATAACTTTAAGTGTTCAATTGGCAAAATCATAAGTAGAATGGTCTAGGTGACATACGTAGCTAAGTACAACGATTTCTCAGGTCATTTCGCCTTTAATTAAACCTATTTTTATGTAAAGAAAATAAGTGAAAGAATTAGCATCAAATTTGGTGGTAGAAAATCTTTTTTTTTTCAAATTTAAATTCCTGTTGAAACAGACATACTTGGTGATTTTTTCTTATTTGTCATAATATTGATAGATAGAATTTACCTTGTATATATTGTCAGAGCTGAGAGATATATGTCATATTTCATGAAAGTAGTTAAGATGTTAATCTGTATACTACGATCATCTAAAAACAAACGTGAAAAAAATGAAATGTGTAGACAAGATTTGAGCAATCTTCCCCATATTTAGCTTTATGATATTAAGATTGATTATATCGACAACTTTTATAAATTTGTATGTATATTTCATTTGAACATTTAAACTATGACTTGTTCCAATTAAACGTGTTCTCAATTGACCATTATGTTGTCACGTTACACATCATCATCAATTGCTCAAAAATAAACTATCTCAAAATAATGTATTAAAAATTCAAGATTAAAGTTGATAATGATTTTCAATTATATTTCTTAATTTTAAAGTAATAATTTTTTTTAATACTGTTCAATGTTTTCAAAGTACTCCCTGTTCCTATTTACTTGTCCATTTTTTTTAGTTATCCTTAATTATTTGTCAATTTCGACAAATCAAGAAAGGATAATTTTTTTTACTTATTAGACCCTTAATTAATTATTTTGATAAAGGTAAAAACTTTTTGAAATTTTTAATGCATCAACTTCATAGTAATTAATAGGGGCAAAATGATAAACTCACTATATTAATAATTATTTTCTTAATATGTACGACAATTCAAAAGTGAACAAGTAATTAAGGAGTATATGTTAAATAAAAATGACTTATTAAATTATCTTCATCGTATATCGTGTTAGAAATCAATATTCTTGTATAGGTATGTAATAAGTTACTATGATAGTTTAAGCGTATAACTGACTTTTCGGTACAAATTCGATGAATTTATGTCTTTTCCCTATAATTTATAATGATACTTTCAATTCATTCCAAACTTGGTGGTTAAATTTTATTGCAACAACAATATTTTAGGCGGGTTTACAAAAAAATAATTCAACGTCATAATTATATATATAAAAAAAAAACTTACATTAAAACTTGGTAATTGAATTTTATTGTATCTAACAATAATTCGACGTTAAAATGATAAAAGGCTTACTTAAATGTAGAGGTGATTTAATGAAGTGTGGCCAATATACAAACCTTAATAAAAGACTTCAAATATATTCCATTTATTTTATTATATGTATTTTAATTTATAATTCTAGACATCATACTCTATCCAAGATATAAAGAGTTTTATAATTATAACAAAAATAATATTTAATGGTAATAAATATTTTTTTAAGTTATAATTTTGATTATTATAAATGAACTAATGATAATAAATTAATATTATTATATTCAACATCTCTAAGATACTAATTTAATAAGCTAATTTTATCGCCTTTGTATACAATATAATAGGTAACAACCATAGGCTGGAGAATTTGTTTGTTTGTTTTTTCAAAGAGTATTTATACATGTAGGGAACTACAAGGTACTAATTGAATCACATGTCCAATTAAAATATTTTTAAACAGTTTATCAGGTCGGCCAAGTAATATAAAACGAAAGAAATTGTATAGTAAGATTATTATTTTGTTTATTAATTTTTTAAGAAACATATCAAATCAATACTTTTTTTGTTGTATATTGATTGTGTATCTTATTATAAATAGTTGTTCAATTACTTTTTTCGTTCACTTTTATTTATTTAGTATATCAAAAATAGATTTTCACATTTACTAATCATTTTAAACATATTAAAAAAAAGTAAATACTTATTATTATTTTATCCTTGACATTAATCACTTATTCTTAAAATCACTTTCTTAAACCTAAAAGTATAAATCAATTTAAACTAGAGTAGTATACTTGTCTATTTACAAAAACCAAGACAAAGTTAATTTATTTTTTATTTTTTAACACTTACAATTAATTCTTCATTTTTTAAAAAGTACAAGAATTTTTCTAAAATTTCAAAAAAGGAATAAATTAATAGAATTATTTTTTTATTTGTGATTTTCGGAAACAAGGAAAAAATGAACAACTAATATAAAATAAAATGAATATTAAACAAGTAAAAATGAACAAACGAGTGCGTGAGAAACAAATTAATGGTAGTTTAGGCTAGAAAAGGCACAATTTGATTGTAGGTTTTTCTTTAAAATATATTTTTGTTTTGAAAAAAGAATTTATACAAGTAGGGAACTTCTAGGTACTAACTATTTAATGAATTGGGTGTCAATTAATATATTCAACCCACCTATCACATCTCTTCCAACTTCACAGCCTTATAAATTGGCTTTTTCTTTTCACTAAAAAATTGTATAAATATTAAAATAAATATTTAGCCAAGTTGAAGTGAAGATAAATATAAAAAGAGTTCTATAAAGGTAAATATTTATTTTTCCTTTTTTAAAAAAATGAAATTCTTATTTGAAGAACATTCATATGTCATTAACTTTAAGAAATTGTGTATTATTTTTTATATTTTGTTAAAACATTTAATATCTGAAATTCACTAACTCGACACTTAAATTTTTTATCATTCCTTCATTTTAGCTTATATATTTTGGGAGCTTGGGACATATTGTTATCATAATTTGAATGTTTAAATTTCTTTTTTCGATTATTTAAAATTTAAAGTTTATTGATTTGATATATTTTTTTTATTGTGTAGGTGGATTATTCATCACCTTTTTAGACGCTTGAAAAATTAAGATCCATTAAAAACTCCATTTTCATTTAATTTTTAGGTCTGGACACTAATTAGCTTCTCCTATTTTTACAAACTATATATATATAATTTAAAATTATAATTATTTTGATTGAGCGGTTAAATATATTATTTTTTTCGCAAAGACGTTATAGAATAAAGTGAAAAACTGCATGTGTCGGCCACTATGACATGATTTTATATTCCAAATCTGACTTTTTGAACTATATATTATAATTCTGTTTTTATAACAACCTTTCATTTCACTCTGCTTTTTTTTAAAAAAAAATTGCTGAAAGTAAGATATATAAGTTTAGATTATATTCTTTTGTGAAATATCTCAAAAGTGTTTGCCTTTTTAGAGTCTTTTAATTTTTATTTGTGCTACCTTTCATATTACTTTCTTTTTTTTAGCGAGCGGGATAAAAATTTAAAATCAGTATATATAAAATTAAAAATTACATGGATATTTTAGTAAATTAATATGTAGATATAGACTCATTCTTTTCACTATCAATAGGATCATATATAACAAATCGCACACTCAATACTCCGGAAACACAGACACATACAAATTTTAAAATAATTAGTTAGCAAAACCCGCTATGGGTTTTGTCAGAAAATGACATGTCTTGTCTACATTTGACATTGTCAAGTGGTGGATGTAGAGTTTAACAGAATACTGAAACTTTTTGTCCAAATTTTATTACTTGTAAGCGATGCAGTTTGAAAATTTTAAACTTCAAATTCTGAATCTAATTCTATCATTTTTTTTCAATAAAATTCTTATTGATGTAATTTTGTTTATTCTAAATAGGGTTGTTTGACACCAATGGGGTCTCTTGGAGTGGATTTTGTTTCCCCCAATGAAGAAATGGAAATGGAATTTGACTCAAGTGTTTTTCCTCCATTTAAATTATCTCAAATTAGGGCTTCAATTCCAAAGCATTGTTGGGTTAAAAATCCATGGAGATCTTTAAGTTATGTTCTTAGAGATATTATTATTGTTTTTGCATTGGTAACCATGGCCATTTTCATTGATAACTGGAATTTTTGGCCAATTTATTGGATTTTACAAGGTACTATGTTTTGGGCAATCTTTGTTCTTGGTCATGATTGGTAAGTTAAATAATTTTTTTTTTATTTATAAAAAAAAATATTAATTTAATTATCATTTGTTTATGTTAATTGACTTGATGTATTTTTTTTCTAGTGGTCATGGAAGTTTTTCTAATAGTGCACTATTGAATAGTGTGGTTGGACACATTCTTCATTCTTTTATCCTTGTGCCCTATCATGGATGGTTGGTTCTCTTCACATCTTATCCCTATCTCCAAAATTTTGTTTGTTTACAATTTTTATAATAAAGACAGTCTGATGCATTAAATTTTTATTTTGCTTTTCACGAATCTTGTATTCATACTTATTTTATTTGATTGTACTGATTCAATTCAAAAAATATATTTCGTAATTGTATAATACAAATCATGAAAATATGTATTTGTATTAGAACTTGTTAGGTTAGATCACATGCGTTTATTATTCACAATCATAAAAAATTATAATCGTATGTACCTTGCATTTTTAGGAAGGGTTGTTTTCGTTACTTTAAATTAGTCACGACTTCTTAGTCATGTGACGACAACCTATGTCGCTTTGAGCTTATCAGAAACGTTGTCGCACTCATATCGGATCTTCCAAAATCGTGTCACTTTTGAAGAGTTTGACGCGTATCAGATAATATTTGTAAAAAGTCAGAGAAACATAAACGACAACTATGAATGCCTTTTTTTGGCAATATTTGTCTTATGTAAAATACTTTAGGCTAAATTTATTTTCTCTAACAAAAATATTGCAGGAGGATTAGCCATAAAACTCATCATCAAAACCATGGAAATGTTGAAGCTGATGAATCTTGGGTGCCGGTAAAAATAAATATTTTAAATTTTATTTCTTTTAAAAAATAAAAATTGTTTTAATATTGAAATATATATATTTTTAATTATTTATTTTTGCAGATGCCAGAAAAGATATACAAAGAATTGGATTTTGCAACCAAATTTTTTAGATTCAAAATTCCTTTTCCCCTATTAGCATACCCTATTTACCTGGTAAATAATATTTTTGATAATTTCTCGTATATTATATATAATTTAAAAATTATTTATTCTCTAAATTGTATTCTTAAATATATTAATTTGGTGATGCAGATTACTAGAAGTCCAGGAAAAAAAGGTTCTCATTTTAACCCATATAGTGATTTATTTCAACCCAATGAGAGAAAATGTGTAGTAACATCAACATTATGTTGGACACTCATGGCTTCTCTCCTCTTTTATCTTAACAACGTCGTTGGTTCTCTGCAACTGCTTAAGCTTTACGGAATTCCTTATATGGTAAGTCATACATAAAAAAATCATGAACATTCTGACACTTTAAAAGTCAAAAATTATATATTTTTCGTTGATACTTAAGTTGTCTCTCTCCAACAATTTAAGTATTGTGAGATCTCTTATATTTAGTCTCATTTTCAAAAAATAAATCTATTTATTGCGATGTTCAAATTTATTAATTATTAATGAATATTTTTTTGTGCGAAAGAATTTTACTTATATTCTTTATTAGCTGGCTTATTATATGAAAATGACATAACTTAGTCATATTTGTGGGGGACACTTACATGTGTGATTCTTTATATTCGAAACACGATATAAAAATTTGAAAAAATAAAAATAATGAACTCCTCATGAAATAACAAAGAAGTAAAAGACAAGTAATTTTATATTATAAATTATGTAGAAGTATTTTAAATTAAATATTTCTTTTAGAATTTATGAAATGTCATTATAATTTGACCCACTTGGCCTGTCTTTTTTTATTTTGTTTGATAGATTTTTGTGATGTGGTTGGATTTTGTGACATATTTGCATCACCATGGCCATGAAGAAAAATTGCCTTGGTATCGCGGCAAGGTCGGTATATATAACTTAAATTTTATATTTTGTTCTTATATTTAGTTTATTTATTTTTGTTCGAAAAACAGGAGTGGAGTTACTTAAGAGGAGGGTTAACTACAATTGATCGCGATTATGGTGTTTTTAATAATATTCACCATGATATTGGCACCCATGTTATTCATCATCTTTTTCCTCAAATACCACATTATCACCTGATTGAAGCGGTAATTTCTCTTTAATCATAAATATTTTATATATATATATGATATTTCCAACGTATACTGATGAAATACTGAAAAATTTATATTGAATTGTCGGATCATAAATTAAATAATGTTTATTAGTATTTTACAAATAATGTGTTTCACTATATGCAACTATTTTCGAACCAATATTTTCTAAATACTTGTGAAGTATTAAAAAAAAATATTTTTACGAATATTTCAATTTTCCCTAAAAAGAATTCTATCTTTTTTTTTTCTTAAAGTAAAATACATTTTTAGCTTCATTATACTTGAAAATATGAAAGTTCAATATTTACAAAATACTTGTATAAACATAAAATGTTATTTATGAGTATTTTAATATTTTTTTAAAAAAAATCAACTTTTTTCCTCTAAATATTTTCAAAATGTATAATTATATTTATTTTTTTTGGATTTTTTACAGACAAAAGCAGCAAAGCCAATACTTGGAAAATATTATAGAGAACCAAAAAAATCAGGACCAATTCCTATTCATTTGGTTGAAAATTTAGTGAAAAGTATGAAACAAGATCACTATGTTAGTGATAATGGAGAAATTGTTTATTATAAGACTGATCCAAAACTTTTTAATTTTTCTGGTAAAAAAGATGAGTAATTTATCACCAGATAAATTTTAAAAGAAATATATAAACTATTTATCATATTATTTTATTTCCTTTATTTAGAAACTTCAAATTGTTGCAAACAATTAAATAGAATATTGAGAGAAGTTTTTGGCAGTTAATTGTAATAATAATATAGTTAGTAATATTTCAATTTCCCTTGCTTTAATTTGCATTATTTATTGTTTTATTTTTCTTTTATTTGTTTATTTGTTTTCTTGGTTCTGCTTGCTATTTGTTTACATAAAGTTTGATCCATTTTTATGGTACAATTAAAGAATTAACTAAATAAAGGTCTTTTTGTAGTTGTGGATTTCATTAGTAATGAAATTATTCGAAATATCACACATTGATTAATCTAAATAGACATATTCAAGAAGAAGAAAAGAGATCGATTCTTTAAAAATGCCTACATTTTAGCTATAATTTTTCAAATTCATGACTCTATATCAATTAATATACACACTTCATTTTAAAAAAAATATGTAAAATTTATTATGGACGAATAAAAATAAATTAAGGAGGTACACTGACAGATGTGGTGCAGTGGATGTAGTTGCTTCTCCCTTAACCACAGATCTCACATCCAAACTTTGAGTATGAAAAAAATTCTTGGTAGAGAGCTCTTTTCTCCAAATGGGCCCATATAGGATATAAATTCAGAATAGTCGAGCTTTAATATGAATATCAAATATTGAATAAAAACGAAAAAAGAATATTTTTTTTTGTGTGTGTGGATGCTCTTGTGACTTGTGGTGATGAGGCACAATGCCTTTACTGCCCTAAAGTACTCATATATTTCATAACTTTAGACAACTATGTCCATCTAGTTATGGGATGGGACATCCAACTAACAATCAGATAAATTTGTTATGAAATGGAGTGGCCCTAATATTGGGGGCATTTTGATCATGAATTTTTTTTTTTTATTCGAGGTTGAATTTCAAAAAATACATTTTGTCATATTCTTTTATTCTAAATTATTAAGAAAAAATAAATAATTTTTTTTTTAATGTTTATTCATGAACAAACACAAGTTGACAGATTCAAGTAGTATCATTTTTACTACAAAAAAATAAAATTACGTTTGATGATTAATGATCAAACACCCGCTTTTATCATTTATTTCACTAATCCACTAATTCACAATAATTTTATTTATATTCAACAGAAAAATAATATTTCTTTGTTATTTTATCCGTAATATTAACTATTCACCCTCCAAGACTTTAATTTTTGAAATGTTCATATATAACTATCAACGACAATAATATATCTAGTATATTATAATTAAATAGAATTTGAAGAAAATAGAACGTATACAGACTTTATCCCAATTCATGAAATAAAAACGTTATTTTCAAAAAATCATCAACTCAACTAACATATATATATATATATATATATATATATATATATATATAGTAACAACAACGTAATAGAGCAATAAAAAGAAGGAAAATATGTAAAATTATATTGTCATTTTATAATTAAAAGGAGCAAAAAAAGGTTGAGTAAAAGAAATAAAGTTTTATGGGCCAAAGAAAAGAGTCACATCACTTTTCTTTTGCTAGCTTTAATATATACTTCATCCACACTAATTTGTTTTTCTTTTATTGTTTTTTAATCCGTTATAGAAAGAATAATTCTTTTATTTTATTAATCTTTTAATTATAATTTTTTACATAATATATTTAAAATTATCCGTTCAAAAATTATTTTAATATAGACTGCATATTTTAAATTCAAAATCATAAAATTCAAAAACCATCATAAACAAATTTCTTTCCTAAAAAGGAATTAATCAAGACTTTTTTTTTTAGCAATAAGTACTTAATCTCCATTTAATTTCAATATTATTTGGGGTACAATCTTTATAAAATTTTAAACAAAAATATGTAATTCTCTAATTGATCAAACTTTGCTTATCTTTTAATTGATTGATCACTTGTTGTTGGCATTTCACCACAAAAGTAAAACACTTTTATTTTTTATCACAAACGTAAAGGCATGAAAACTTGTGGATCCCCAAAAATGAAAACTTCTTGATATACTATAATTGTTATCAGATGAAGGTATGTATGTCTGGTGTTCAATTTAACTAGGAGTGTCACACATCATATGAACATGTGACATTTCCGTCATGTCATTTTGATACGTGATATAAATCGCAAAATTATAATTAATTTGATTGACTAACTGAACTTAAATACACATCGACATTCTCGTCAACACTTCTCCTGTTCTTTTTAATTAAGAATCTCATTGTCCTACATGAGTTTGAAACTACTTTGCTATGTCATGAGATAGATTATGAGTGTATCTAAGTTTAATTAGTTAAGTAAAAAAAATATTTTTTAAGCTATCAATAATTCAAAGATAAAATTAACAATTTGCATCATTTTCAATACTTCTCTAAAAAAATTAGTGAAACTGTCTATATATTATTGTGAAATTCAAAAAAACATACTTCCTTCGTTTAAAAAAGAATGACCTCCTTTTCTTTTTAGTATGTTTCAAAAAGAATGATCTATTTTTTTTTGATATCAACTTTCCACGTGCTATGTTTAAGGCCACAAGATCAAAAGGTCAATTTTGTACATTTGATCTAATTTTAATTTAAAACCACAAGATTCAAAAATCTTCTTTATACTCTTAAACTCCGTGCCAAGTCAAATCAGGTCATTCTTTGTGAAACGGAGGGAGTAATTTTTATTTCTAAACTTCAAAAATAATATTTTAAAAATCAGAACCGTGTTTAGCCATGCATATAATATTATAGTTCTTATTTATAATATTACTAGTACTTATAATTATCTTTTTTCATATTTTTTAATTTTCTAAAATTCAACTTCAGATTATATTTCGAAATTTGTGCCCCACATATTTTGGTTTTTGAGATCTTGCTTACCGGAAAAAATAAAATAAAATATGTATTATTTTTGACCATACACTATAAATAAAAAATAGATCTATAGATCTAAAGTGGAGAGAGGAGGTTAAATCTTAAAACCTCTCATCAACCGCAAAACCCTAGAGCTTCCAGCCGCCTCTTTACTTATTAAAAGGGCAACGGCACCGCACTGCCACCACCAGCTTGGTAGCATAAGGGTAGCAGCCGCCTCTCCCCGCCGACAACAACTCATCTGCAGCAGCATTAATTGTCTGGTACACCCAATTTTCTGAATCTCATTATCTTATATTTACGAATATTTGAAATTTACTAGCTCGATTCGTTTAATTTTGTTCTACATTGCCTTTTATTTGTGAAATTACACGTAATGTGTTTTTTTTGAAATATCAAAAGCTATTGTCATTCTCGTTTTGGGATAATTAATCTCATTTAATTTTAGAATGAGTAAGTTATTATGGTAAATTGTAGTGTTATTATAACACCATATCCATATATATATATATCGATAATGGAATAATAATATGACTTATATTTTTAAATAATTTATTTTAAAATTATTTTTTTCTCGACCAAAAGAGTTTTTTTGTTTGACCATAACTATTTCTTTCACATTTATTCCTATATATACTAGTTTCATTTAGATTGGTTGGACTCTAATTTACAAGTGGTTATTTTTTATTTTTATGTTTTCATTTTTAATTATTAATGCGTGTTTAGTACTTGATATCGCTCCTTAATACTATTAAAGTGTATAATATTAATGAGGAACTAATAACATTTCAATGAAAATACTATTCAATTACTGCTTGAGTTAAATTATGGTACCACTAAATTAGGCAAGTTTGGAATAACTTATTCCAGGATTAATAATTAGTATCGGAATAAGTGATCCCTCTCCTTGGATGGTATGGTAATTTCGGAATAACTTATCTCGGGATAAAATAAATAAATAACAAAAATGTCTCTTTCAATCCTTTTGTTATATATCACTTTTTATATTCATGAAGGGCATTTTTGTAAATAAATAAATTGTTCTTAAAATTTATTATTTTGAACACAATAAATCAAATACTCAAAAAAAAAAAAAAACTATCATAACGTGAATTCAAACCAAACGACTCCTAAGAGACTTCCATTGTTTCGAAATTAATTAGCTGAGGGGCATTAAGGACAACTTCTTTTGACTATTTTTTTTAAGAGTTAGTATAGACTATAGTACTGATTTATTATACATATTATTTCTGTTTTACCATAATTAAAACACTATTTTCATGGTTTTCCTAGTATGGACCCTTAACTATTTCTTTTACATTTATTCCTATACGTTACTTTCATTTAGATTGGTCCGACTCTAATTTATTATTTTTGAAAAAAATATAATATTCAAAGTGAAGTTATATGTTTATTTTTAATTATTTATGTTGTTTACTATTCAGTATCGCTTCTTGATACTATTAAAATACATGACATTAATGAGGAATAAATTTCAATAAAAATATATTGGATTACTGTTTGATATGATTAGAGTATTGTCTATGTTTTGATGATATAAGTATAAAGAAGAAATAGTAAGTCCATAAAATAAGGACAATCGACTAAATAATTTGGGCTATAAATAAGAGTCTAATACAAATAGATATATCGAATTCAGTCTAATTTAAATAAATACTTTGTTTAATGAAGTTTAATTTTTGTGTAATTATTTTTAATACGATTTAATTATTTTAATGACGCGGTCAAATATATTAAAATCAAATAATACTACCTAAGTTTTAACTTTTTTTCTTGTGTTTTTCCTCTTTATGACTTTTATTTAATAATAAAGTGAAACACTGCATGTGTCGGTCACGATATGTTTATTCTGATTTTTTGAACTATATATTATATTCTTTTTTATAACAACCTTTCATTTCACACTACACTTTTTATAGCTGAAATTCCTAATAAAATATCTCTTTTGCTTTATTCTTTTCTTACATACCCAATCTAATTTTAGAATCGGTGAATTCTGTTTTTTTTTTATATTAATTCAAAATTTAGAGTCGGTAAATACTTGAGAATTTGACTAATTATAAAGTATATACATTTACATTAATGTAGTTTGTTTGTAAAAATATATATAATCTGTTTGGTCTTTATGTAGAATTTAATTAACTAAATATAGAATTAAAAGGTATGGAATATAACAAAAAAACAAGTATCTTTGACTATAATTATATAATTAATGAATAATTCATAAACTTTAAATTCTGTATCTGAGTTTCATTGCTATAAATACACAAAGTAATAGCATTGTTGTTTTTTCATCACAGGGTTGTTTGACAATAATGGGGTCTCTTGGAGTGGATTTTATTTCTCCAAATGAAAATTTGGAATTGAAATTTGATTCAAGTGCTTTACCTCCATTTAAGTTATCTGAAATAAGAGCTGCAATTCCAAAGCATTGTTGGATTAAAAATCCATGGAGATCTTTAAGTTATGTACTTAGAGATGTTATCATTGTTTTTGCTTTGGTAACCATGGCTATTTACTTTGATAATTGGAAATTTTGGCCAATTTATTGGATTTTACAAGGTACTATGTTTTGGGCAATCTTTGTTCTTGGTCATGATTGGTAAGTCAATTTAAATTATTATTATTTTATTTGATGTATGATTTATTTATATTATTTAATTGATTTGATGTGTAATTTTTATTTTGTAGTGGTCATGGGAGTTTTTCTGATAGTGCACTATTGAATAGTGTGGTTGGACATATTCTTCATTCTTTTATCCTTGTGCCCTATCATGGATGGTTGGTTCTCTTTCGTTTCAGTCTGATGTATTAAGATTTCGTTTTTTTTTATGACGTTCCGATTGTATTATATGAGTTCGTCGATAGTTGTTTTTATGACTTGAATAAAATCATGACCTTTTGGTTATGTGATGTGACGATAATTCTGAATGAATTTTTTGTATGTAAAATACTTTAGGCTAATTTTTTTTTTTTTCGAAAAATAGGAGAATTAGCCACAAAACTCATCACCAAAATCATGGAAATGTTGAAGCTGATGAATCTTGGGTGCCGGTAAATATTTTCCTTAATTAATATAAATATATATAAAAAAAAGGAAATCCTTTTTTTTTATTTTTTTTATTTTTTGTTTTTATTTGCAGATGCCTGAAAAGCTATACAAGGAGTTGGATTATGCAACAAAGCTTTTTAGATTCAAGATACCTTTTCCCTTGATAGCATATCCATTATATTTGGTAAATAATATTTTTTGATAAATTTTCAAATATAATAAGTGATTTTTTAGAATTTTTTTTTTCTTATTTGAAATTTGTGTTTTCATAATTTTATTTTTTGGTTATACAGATGAGGAGAAGTCCAGGAAAAAAAGGTTCTCATTTTAATCCATACAGTGATTTGTTTCAAGAAAATGAGAGAAAATTTATTGTTACATCAACATTGTGTTGGACACTCATGGTTGCTCTCCTCTTCTATTTTTCTACCGTCGTTGGCTTTCTCCAACTGCTTAAGCTTTACGGAATTCCTTATATGGTAAGTCGTATAATTTTATTTTTTTTATTTCTTTGAAATTTAAGTGTTTTGTCATTATTTGAAAGTGACATAACATAGTCATATCTGTGGGGGCATTTGAACGTGTGGTTCTTTATATAAAAATAATATTTTAAAAAAAAAAAATAATTATAGGAATTTGAAAAGTTTTATTATAAAATATATGAGATGTCCTTTATGACCCACTTGGCCTTATTTTTATTTTTATTTTTGATAGATTTTTGTGATGTGGTTGGATTCTGTCACATATTTGCATCACCATGGTCATGAAGAAAAGCTCCCTTGGTATCGTGGCAAGGTCGGTATATATAACTTAAATTTATTTATTTATTTATTTATTTAAATTTTTTTCAATAATTAACTTTTTTTTTTCTTGGAATATATAGGAGTGGAGTTATTTAAGAGGAGGATTAACTACAGTTGATCGCGATTACGGTGTTTTTAATAATATTCATCATGATATTGGCACCCATGTTATTCACCATCTTTTCCCTCAAATACCTCATTATCACCTTGTTGAAGCGGTAATTTTCTTTTTTTCTTCTCGTTTGATCATAAATATTATTTTATTATGTATTATTACTATTTTTGCAATTATTTCACTAATATTATAATTATTTTTTTTTCCAGACAAAAGCAGCAAAACCAGTATTTGGAAAATATTATAGAGAGCCAAAAAAATCAGGGGCAATTCCATTTCATTTGGTTGAAAATTTAGTGAAAAGCATGAAGAAGGATCATTATGTTAGTGACAATGGAGATATTGTTTATTATCAAACTGATCCTAAGCTCTTTGATGATTCTGGTAAAAAGGAGAAGTAACTTTTTTTTTTTTTTTACCAGAATAATTTAAAAGAAATATATAAAAACTATTTATTAAAATAGTTTTTTTTTTGAAGAAATATTTCCTTTATTTAGAAAATTTCAAATTGTTGCAAACAGTTGAATAGAATTATTAAGAGGATGTTTTGCAGTTTAAGTGAAATATTTATCCTCTTATCAATATTTTCCCTGGCTTATTCTTTCTTTCAATTTTGTTTTCTTGATTATTTCTATTGTTTAGTATTTGTATTTAATTACAAAAAGTTTTTTTTTCTTTCTATTAACCAAATAATAATAGTTGAGATAATCTTTAAAATGATATTTCATCATTGATCTCCATATCTATTACTTTATTTGGAGTTTATATACAATGAAAAGAAATAATGACAAAATAAATAAAATTATCTCAGAAACATAGTGCTATAAAATCTCTATTTGATTTCCATAAAACCTTTAAAAGCTCTTGTTGCATCAAATTTCATTATATTACATATTCTCCAAAGTCAAATAATTTTCATGTACAAAACATCCAATTGTGATGGAACATAAATATCTAATTAATTTTCAAAATAAATATCACTTTCTTGCCTATTTATAGCTTCCAAGTATATTGTTGCCACATTTTGCTATCAATATTTGGAATAAGATAACATTCTTTCATTCTTAATCAAATAATCGAGTTCAAGGAAATAAACATTTTTCTCTTAAACAAGTCTTATGTGGAGCAATCCAAATTAATCGGAGTATCAATATGGATTTCGAACACCTAGTAGTGACACAACATAGCAAGCTGAATCTAGTTTTGATATGCTATTAGGGGCTGTTTAGTTACTGATTAGAGTTATGCAGGGTTTAGTTATGCAGAGTTTAGTTATGCAGGTATTAGTTATGCATGATTTAATTATGCAGGTATTAGCTATGTCGATATTAGTTATGTAGATATTATTTAGTTACGTAGAGATTACAATACATGAATTATTAACTATTGAATATTAAACTTGTTATAAATTATTAATATATATTATTTACAAAATGATAATACATGCTAATAAAAGGTGAAATATATTGAATAATACATAATGCTTATATTGTGATTAGCATATGTACCGTTAAAAAATATACAATCAATTTCTAATATTAAAAAATATTTATATTTGCAAAAATCAATCAAAATCGCAAGTACATAAGAAGAAATGAAAATAATCTATATATAATAAGAAATAAAAACAACACATGTTGATAGGAAACAATAAAGTTTCCAATTAAAAAAAAAAATAAAATTTAAATATAAAAAAGAAATAAAAACAACAAACCTATATATAAGAAAACAATAAAGTTTTCAATTAAAAACAATAAAATAAATTAATAGGATAAATATGTAATTTATCACTTTAATACATGTATAACTAATATCCACATAATTTATTCCACCTTCTACTCTGCATAACTTTATAATAGATTCCCTCATAAGTTATGTTGTTATTAATTATGTTGGACTACAAAAGTGCAATCAAACATGGTATAAATTATGTTGACTTTTATACCTAATACAAAACTTCTACCAAACATATTAAAGTTAATGCAATTTATTATATATGAATAAGATATCTCTTATACAGTAACCAACATTCCCACATCAGTAAAGCTTGTCTGGACAAACATTTTAGTCCCCACTTGACCCTAGAAAGAATTGTATTGATGTTTTCAAGAAGAAAAAAATGATTGCAATTATATGTTTGATAGACCCGAAACATGGGGACTTATTGGGTAAATTCAATATAATAGACGTTTGTTGGTATTCAAGCCTTCGTCTCCTATCAGGACGTATCTGAAAGAGAATCCAATACTTCTTGATCGTGAATATCTAAATAGGTTGTTTTTGTTTAGACGGTTCATATCATGCCGCCTTATGAGTTGTAATTTACTAAGATCTAAGAGGAACATAGGTTGTATACCAACCATAAAATTGACAATAGTGGTGTCCCAGCTAGCCTGCACGCACCTTAATTATTCCATACCATTGGGTATCTGCTACTCTCCACCGACATAGGTATCAAGTAATTCCATCAAGGTATCGATTACAAATATCGCCTTCAAACCCGAATTGACACATCAGAAAAAGACTTGTACTTCACAAAGATTCAACAGCAATCACAACACAAAATGGAACTTGAAAAATCTAGTTTACTTGTAGAGTATACTGTACAAACTACAAAGCCTAAAATGGAAATGATTTTTTGCAACACAAGCTTCATCCACAAGGAGAGAACTTAGTGACATTATTACAAAATCCTAAAATGTAAACAAACATCATCCGACGACATCCAAAAAATACGAAAGCTCGAGAAGCACACAACACTAAAGAACCCTCATACAAACTCAAAGCGCATGAGTAGCCTCGCGGAATTATATTTCTCACCTTTTCTGTTACGGAGTGGAACTGCATGTATACCAGGTTTCAGCTCCGAAACAGGTATACATGTTTGGCCAGCAAAATCGTCCTTCTCTGACATGTCGTATTCGTGTACTTCAATTCGCAGCAAAGCTAATTCGGGTACAGTCAATGGGAAGGTGAATTCTTCATCCCAAACCGGCGTCCATATGTCCTCTTTAGTCTTTGTTTTCTTCATTATCTCGTCAGCAGGTACTCCAGCTATCCCAACCTGTAAACAAAGGCAGATTCATGATTTAAATTTGATGCCTTCAACCTATAATAAGGGTGTGTTCGGTATGAAGGGACATGTTTTTCGAAAAATGTTTTCTAGAAAATAAGTGGGTTTCCTACTTGTTTTCTTGTGTTTGGTAAGTAAGCAATAATTATTATCCTAAAAGCATTTGTATATAATCTAGATAAATACTATGGGAGGTAGGCGGGGGAGGTAGGGGTGTCAGATGGTGGAGATGAGGGCTATGGGGAGTGGGGTAAAGATGAGCAGTGTTGGAGGGTGGGAAGGACACAATCGAGGTAGAATATCGTTAGTAGGGATTGTTTTCCTTCCCTTCATTAGGAAACTCGTTTTCCTCATTTTTAAGAAACTTGTTTTCCAAAATATTTAACCAACTGAACAAGGGAAGACCCTAAGTTCTTGTCATGAATCCGTTGCACTTCTAAAATTATGGATTCAAAAATTCATTACAACCAGTTTCTAGAGTTGGCAATGCAATTTGACGAGCTTTTCTCATGCCCTTGCATGTTAAGGTTTAAATTTTAAGGACATCATCAAAACAGTGAAAGAAGGAAACAATGGTGTCGATGAAAGAACACAGTCAGCTTACCCTTGTGTAGAAATCCGGGGGCGAATACAAATCAAAGTGAGTTTGCTTAAAATCTAAATGCCATCCATCTCCCATATATACTTTCACCTGTACAGTGATGAGAACAATCAGTACTCGCACGCATTAAATGATGTTGTATTCAGAGTCATTTGATTACCTTTAAGGTTTTCTTAACTGGCAACTTTGCTTTAGGATCAAAAACTTCGTTATTAGGACCAACACTCAGTAAGAAATCAGGCTTTTTAACATAACCACAGCCTCCATTTGCCCTGAACATCCCGTGCATCAACCATAGTGCTCTACCGTATCCCTGTCACAGTCGTTAATACATGATTCTCTTCAGTTAGAAATCTACAGAAGTTCCAATATGATTCTCTTCAGTAAAATTTGTAAATATATGTTCAAATGTGACAAGCCGTTAGCAAGTTTGAAATAGCACGCATACATAACAGGCATTAGTGAAGATAGAATCGCTAGCATGAGCCATTTAGGAATCAAAGAATCAATACAGTAAATCAAACAGAAGTATTTGATTAGTTGGATAATGTCAGTTCGGAGATGCTTTAGTAGGCATTATGATCTAAGCTACAGTTCCAAGTCTTGACAGCCAATAATGCTGGAAAACAGAAATTATCCCAACCAGTCTTACCAGAAAGGGCTGAAGAATACTAATGAAACTAGATGGAATATCGAACGAGCATATATCTGATAAGAAGCACAACTGACTTGATACAGATTTTGCAGTTCTTTGCACTATCAAGCGCTATAAGTGTGGTTAAGAATCCCCGAAATGCAATTTAAGGAACCAAAGGTTCATTTCATATGCCTATGTAGCACTAAATGCACAAAAGCAGATTGACGAGCTTAACATATATCAAGAATAGTGTTATCAAAAGCAAAAAGCGCAAAAAAGCTCTAAGGTCCGTTGGGGCTTTAAGCGCAAACAAAGTGTGGGCTTTAATTTAAAAAGGCACAAAAGTAGAAAAAACATAAATATATATGTTTAGTCCAAGACAAACAATTATAAGGATGATTGACACATACATGGACAAAGAAATTGAACTTTTTCAACAATAACTTGAAATTTCAATTGTTAGTGTCAGAGGCTCATTCGCAAGAAAAAGTATGCCTTAGAACCTTGATGACCAGACTTAAGTGCACATTAAGCGAGGCGAAGCGCTCAACATGTTTTGAGCCTCTCTTCCAGGCTTAAGCACACTTTAAGCGCGCCTTTGACAACACTAATCATAAATCAGCATATTTTAACGAAATGAGATGTTATTGAACAAATAGTAAAAAGCATCAACCACAAAAAAGACATGGTATTACGTGAGCAAATGAAAACTCAACCAAACCTGCATGTTAAATGCAACCATCTGAGCTCCATGCATCCAACCTATTAGTGGCTTGTAGTTGGAGGAGTTAAATCTAGTACCTTTGGGGTACACCCTTAAAATGTTTCTTTGTGTGAACCTAGGAAAAAAATTTAGCTCACAATTAGGATATAAATCCATGACAACTCTACTGCCTTTGCTTTTTTATGCTGAGATACAGACCTCACAATTTCGGTTCCATGAGATTCAGCAGCCTTTTCGAGAGCCTGTTCACTTAAACTTAGGCGTCTTACTTTATCAGGATCGATTTTCAATGCCTCCTTTAACCCACCTTTAGGTTTGCCAGCATGGATGGCAATAAGGCGTTTATAAGCAGATGCCACATGCCCTCTGTGAGTGGCGTCATCGTCATCTTCATAACTTTTATCACTATCGCTCTGCAGAAAATGAATCAATCATGACTATCATAAGTAGTTGCATACTAGACCATATAAGGAGAGAATAAGGTGAAGAATTCCACTTCCAGAAGACCTTTTCATTTTCTTCTTGATCAGCTGTCAAGCTTGAAGGCTCGGAACCCCATACATCATCCTCGGAATCCTTTGACCTCTGAGAGCTATTTCGTCTGTCTTTACAAACACTAGCACTGGCTTCAAGGTACTCTTTTGGAGGTTTGGTTGAAATAATAATACGATGCTTTAGTTCTTCTGGTGAAGGGCACTCCTTTAGACTATCAGATTCAGGAACAAAGAGCATTTCTCCAAATGTTTCAGTAAGCATCTACAAGTAAAGCATTAGAAATGAACATCTCAATAACCAATAAAAGGAGGAACGACACAACTGAAGAAAGAAGGCATAGAAGCAAGAAATAGAAACTCACCTGAGCCACTTTAGCTTGAAGATCAGGCGTTAGATGATCTTCCAGTGTTATTACAACAGGGTAAGGAGAAGCAGAAAATGCATGTTCTTTTATTGACTTGAGACATCTTATTAATTCCACAGGGGTTGTCACTGTCCTACATTTTGCAAAAAAGCAACTTACAAAATTTCATGGGAAGTAATCAAGAAAATTAGTAAATGCAAATGCTGCAATCTCTAATAGATTACAACCAACAAGAGCCATCTTATCGTCCCTCATTTTTGTCGTTAAAGATTTGGAATGGAAGTGCTAAGTGCGAGAAGTTCGCTCAAGTCATGTTAGTAATTTTATAATCTCCATGCACATTCAACTCCAAAACTCGAATCTTAAGCACAACACCAATTGAGAGCTTCATCTTTTGAGCTCAAGAACAGTAAAACTCTAAAAGAAGAGTAATTTTACACTTTACCTCATTGTAGAACTCCTAACTTAAAATATTAATTCCAATACTTCAATGGAAAAAAGAAAAAGAATTGTAAAAGAAACCCAAGCTTCTCGTTAGATTTGTCAGATATAATAACTCACGTTTAGCACAATAAGGAAAAGGCAGAATGGTTAGTAGATAGCATAATACTTGCATGATATAATGATTGACTCTAAAGAAGTTTACGGACTCTCAAGGTCCTGTCATGCAAAGTTTCTAGTCACTACATCTACTCAACAAACTAACATAACAAACAAGACTTCCACTGGAGGTACATGGTTAAGGGACTACTTGAATTAGCGCCGCCTGAACTACTTCTGCTGCTAAAAGCACAAAAAATAAAGCCATAACAAAAGGACAAGCCAAACAGAGACCTAGTATATTCTGTTAACATTCAATTAAGCCTACATTCACCGCAGTGATGATCATCCAATACCCTATATAAATTAATGTTGCTTCCACTAGAAAGTACAAGATGATGTATTAAAGTTCTATTCAAAGCCACAAATGCAGTCTCCAGATGGAGTAGAGCCAGTCAGAGTACATCCTAGAAACTTTTGTAAGCGTGCAGTCATTTTTAATTGCTGTCTATAGATGTTGTTACTGTTCCTTTTTGTATGCTTTGTATTGCTTTCTGTATAAGTTTCAATGTTTTCATCATTGCCGCATTCCTCATTTATAACTATTTTGATTTGGGAAACAGTCTCTCTACCTCCATGAGGTAGGGTAAGGTCAAACCCCACTTGTGGGATTACACCGGGTTTGTTCTTCTTGTTGTTGTTGTTGCTGTCTAGAGACATTTCTGTACTTTCAGAAGATTAGTAACAGTTTACTGTATGAGTAAATTTATTATTTTTTGGTTTGTTTTAAGTTATAGTTCTAATACAATTTGAAGTTGAGATTACCTTCATCATTCAGTTTCATATGATATTATGAAAGAACCTAATTGAATGGGATAAACTTTATGGTGGTAAGAGCAGAGTGTTGATTTTAGAATAACTTGATGCCTTCTCATTTAACTGGCATACGATGAAGGTAGTAGGATCTCCAAAAATCAACGACTTACACAAGGCCACCTTTTTTACCTTCAGCAAAAACATGTACATATACAATCTATTGCAGTTGTATATTTAATTCCCCACGATAATCCATCTTTTATTTGCTGGTCCACATGCCAGAAAGACAAAACAATTCATTACCTTAAAGACCATAAAAAATCTTCATTTTGATTGGTACTAGAAGAGCAGTGGAAGAAATGTCTGATCTGGCTTTGGGGTAAGTCAAGTGAATTACGATAGCAACTAGTTTCACTTGGTTCCATTCTACTCATGCTCTAGATTAAATCTATGTCAGCAACACTCATGCAAGCAGATGAATGAAGTGATAAACTTGAAAACAGGGCCGATAATTGGAGAATGAAGGCAGTATAATCTGGAACAATTGCATTCATACCAAGAGCACGAAATTTCTGAAGAAATCTGACGTAGTATATTAAGAAGCACTGGAAGGAGGTGGTAGGTATCCCGTGGAATTAGTCGAGGTGCACGAAAGCTGGCCAGGACACCACGGTCATCACAAACAAGAAAGCACTGGTTCTTAACTTGAGAAGGACTTGGAGCATAACACAATCCCATCAGATAGTATTATAGAGGGATCATTAGAGGAGAGATAAAAGAAGCTTGCAAAGCTTGTACCTGGAGCTTGAAAAGGTGCACTGAGACGTTGGAGTAGTGGGGTCGTTTGTCTAGTTAATAAGTTTTAGACTTTACAGTTGAGTCCACTCATCCAAGCACAAGACTATAGCATAATCAAACATTAATGTAGCTTCTAAGTGCACTATTTGGGTCGTGAAGGGTGAGCTTTTAAAAAGAAAAGTCACAATGCAATCTTTCAAACCATCTAAGCGCGCTAGAGGGTCTAGACTGCTAATTCTAGAGGAGAAGACTTGCTTGAAAACAGACCACTCTAATAGCTAGGGTTCAACAAAATGCTACAAAAGGCAGGAGATGCACAGACCTTCCATGAAGTACGTGTACGTCATCCTTGTCGGAATTTGGCCATATATCAAGCTCTATCACCCTTACACCTTTTTTCAGTGCCTTTATAATTGGGACATCACTGCAGTCACTCGTCAGCTGATTCCCAGTCAAGTAAGAATTGTGTCCAGTGAATATAAAATAATGAGAGAGTGGAGCATTCATATCATGGTTAACCTGAAAGAGGCAAACATAATGAGATAAGGATATTTCAAGAAACGCAAAACATCAATCGTTCAATCAACTACACCTCAATTCCAATATACCTGAACTCGGCTATATAATAGTCTATATCAATTCTATTATATTCAGTCCACAATAGCTCATTTAACACTACACCCAAGTGCAAGCCTCTTTACTCTATTAGAGATCCAAAAAAGAAAAGGACAAGTTTGCTCATTCTTCACATGTAGAAATAATCAAGTTTAAGTTCCAACTTTTTTTTGGTTACCCCCTTCCCCAAAAAGGATAATGTATAGAAGTAGGCACTTCAAACAATGCTTAATTGGTAAAAGGACTAAATTTCAGCCTCTGAGAAACCAGGAAAGGGAAAAGTTACTCTAAGTCGTCAACTTTATGCAATTCCAAATAAGACAAAGATCCAACTATAAGAGCAAGAGTATCTTAAACTTGAACGGCAAATTAAGGTCAGCAGAGAAGAGATAGTGATGGAAACCTCCAAGAATAAGAACTAGGCAAGGTAACATTGTATACAAAGCACACACTTCAAATAATGCTTAATTAATAAAAGGTAGTAGTAACTTTCAACACCCAAAAAGGGAAATTCTTTTGAGAAAATTTGGTTTTGGGCGATGCAATGCGCAACACCCAGGGAGACGTGGCCTCGACCTAATGGCTTTGGGCGCAACTTGTGTTCAAAGACTCCGTTGATTCACAGGATCCGACAATTCACACCAAGTATCTCATTTCAGTATGTTCTTCATCTATGCGAGAGCCGAGAATAATTTTAACCAAAAAGGGAAATCTCACTCAAAGTCTCAAAACTTTATGTTCTTTCCCAAAATAGATTCAACTTATATACATTGACACTGTCACTGACTGGCTTCCATTTCCAAGTTATCACATCAGACTTCAATTTGAGACTGTCTCTATCAGTGCACATAACTTAAGTTCTTTCTAAATAAGACAAAAGATCCAACACAACAAAAGCAAGAATATACTCCCTCTTTCGCTTTTTGACAACTCTTTAACTCCCAAGTTACAGTGACAACAAGATTAAAAGTTATTTTGGTACATTCCACTATCCTTAAACCTCAAGACTCAAACTTCATTCACTTTCTCAAACTCGAATAAGTCAAAACCAGACAAACAAATTGAAACAAACGGAGGGAGTACCTTGAAATTGATAGGGGGATTAAGGTCAGCAGAGAAAAGGTAATGATGAAAATCATCAAGAGCAAGAGCCTGACGAGCTAACTTAGTAATGGGATGCCTTTTCTGAAGGATCTGTCTAACAACAGCATCAGCATCAGCAACAGTCAATTGGGTCTCTCCCTGAACTTCAATCAAGAACTTCAGCAACTGTTCTGCACTCATCTGGTTCCCACCATCACCATATTTCTTAAATGCCTCTTTCACATCTGTTGGTGGCTCTGCCTCTGTTACCTTGAATTTGCGTGAGAAACACACACATACCCTATAATTCCCCATTTTTCAGTTAGAACACAAAAATCTGAGATTAATGGGGTTCTTGAAATACCCCCAAAGTTCAAAATTTTCAGTTACAACACAAAAATTAGAAACAAGAGACTAATGGGGGTCTTGGGATACTCCAAAGTTGTAATCTTTTTCAGCTAATAAGTGTAAATTCTTGGATCCACAAGTCTTTAACTTTTTAGTTTTTAATAGGGTCTCTCTCTCTATATATTATATATAATATGAATGGATAGGTCAATGAACAGGTGAATAAAGTGAAGCTGTTGCTGGCAATTGGATTTTCTTTTTGGGGTTTTAGGTTTGGAAGAAGACAGATGTATACTCTGTTGGATTTTTGGCATTAAAGTATATACCCCATTCACACATACTACAACACCTTGTTTGGATGAATGACACATGTTGTATCGTATCGTATCATATCATATTATATTGTTAATTTATATATATATATATATATATATATATTTTATCTTAAAGTTATTATTATTTTAAAAAAATATTATTATTCATTCAGTATTCGATATTTATATTAGAGTCTAATTAAAGTCGAATTTGCATTAAAAAGTCCCACAATAAAGGTAAAACGTTCTCTAACAAAAGTTAGTTCATACTTATGGGAGGTTGAATTCAAAACCTTTGATTAATGATAAAGCAATATTTGTTACTTTACCACAACAATCCTTGTTGATAGGCTATTATTAGTATTATTTTTTGACAAAAAAAAGTTATTGTTTAACAACAACAAAAAGTCCAATATGTTATCATGGATAAGGTTTGAAAAAGTTAAACTTACATCTTGTGATTGTAAAGAGATTGTTTCCGCTAGATTCTTAAAGAAAAAAAAATCAGTAACAACACCAGATAATAACATAAATAAAATAACACAATTAAATAATATTAAAGATCTAAGAATAAGCAATTTAAAAATAAGGGAAAAGGCTTAAATATGACATTAAACTTTTAGAAAAAGCTTATTTATGTCATTATCGTTCAAGAAAAAGCTCATTCATGCCATTATTTTTTAACAGTGGTTTTGCAAAATTATTTTTGACACGTGGTCAATTATAATTCGGCCATGTCATCAATTCTTTTATAAAAAACATAATTCTGGAAAAAAATTGAATTAAATATTTTTGATTTTTTTATTAAAAAATTGATGATGTGGCCAATTATAATTCGGTCACGTGTCAAAAATGGTTTTGCAAAATCATTGTTAAAAAATAATGGCATGAATGAGCCTTTTCTTTAACGGTGATGTCATAAATGAGTCAAACCTTAACTGATGACATAAATGAGCATTTTCTGAAATTTCAATGTCATATTTGAGCCTTTTCCAAAAAATAATATTAGTACTCTTATGATGGAAAAGGAATATGATTGACAACTTATTAACCCTCAATTTTAAAACTTGACTTTTACATCCTTTTATTAAGGGTCATGTAGTTAGTAAAATATAATTGCATCATGTTCTATCGAATAAACTCTCCTCGTTATTTTTTAGCCTATTTCTCTCTCTCTCTTCGAATCCATTAAAATCAACCCCTTACACCTTCTTACCGGAGGCATTCATGTAGCTCCTCTGCACATCTTTGAATCATTTCAATCTTTCTTTCTACATCTTATCCACCATAGAAGTCTCTTCAATTTTATATCAAATATCTTCATTCTTAATTTTATCTCTCTTGGTATGTTCATACGTCAACAACATCCTCATTTTTTGTTCTTTCATTTTCTTGACGTGAACGTTCTTGACTAACCCACACTTTGATCTATACAACAGAGTTGATCTAACTACTACTCTGTAGACTTAACTTTCAACCTTAATGGCACATTACTATCACACAAAACACTAGAAATGAACTTATAAACCTCTATTTTATTCATTATAATTTAATATGATATGTAACATCATAATCAATTTCTTTTCATTTTCTTGAATTACTAACCCCGGATACCTAAAACTTCATCTTTTGAAATGATTTGCTAATCAAGTCTCACATCCATGTTTGCTTCATGAGTCAGGTCGTTGAACTTGTATTTTGCATATTTTGTCTTGATCCTGCTCAAGTTAAAACCTTTATTTTGAATTTGTCTTCACTTAATATTAACTCTGCTTCACATCTTATCAATAAGTAAATATCATAAAAAATTAACATACATCATGAAATCTCCTCTTAAATATGATGTATCAGTGCATCCATCGTCAATGCAAATAAAAATGATTAAATGTGATGACGATTATAAAAAATTAACTTTTAATATATACCTTTAAATATTTTTTTATAAAATATATTATACTTTAATAATAATTCATTTACTATAAACTTAAAAACAATATTATAAAATATTACTTTTAATATAGTACATAAGCCTTCTGTATTTACGAGTTCGAGAAAGATCCAAAATCCCAAAGTATGAATAATAAAGTGTGTTTTAATAATGTTTGTTCACATTTTAAAATAGGAACATGAAACACGTGCAATACAACCTCTGTTTGGTCATGGTCATGTGGGACTATATATATACCATTTTGGTTTGACTAGTCACATGCATATATTTATTTATTATTTGATAACGATTGATATATTTGTATTAAAATTTGATTGATTTAGTTAGTGATCGACTAATTTGGATCTACGTCGTGTAGATCTCCATTTGAGGAGGAAGCGCTTTCTATAATTAAAGAAAAAACAATCGCATCTATGACATCATATCCTTCAGTGATGTAATACGCATATAATTGTGCTCAAGTAATATAAAACTTATTACTAATATAATTTGAATTTGAAATGTTATTAGTAATAACTGGAAAATTATGGAAATACTCGGAATTTTTTGTATTTTAAGGCGTAATAATAGTATAGTAATTCAACATAGATTCCTACAAAATAATTTAACAAATTTGATCATAGTTTTTTTGAATGAATAATTCTAGAGATCTCCCCTCATATTTGTGTGAACAACACTAATCTTCTTTGTGTTTTACGATATAACACTTACCTTCCTTATTTTGATTTATTTGTATCAATTCTTTTAATCTATTTGTTTTAATTATAATAAAATATAATCCAACTAATTTGCCCTTAATGATATGTTATTTTCTTTAATTTATTTTTAAGCATTATTTTTTAATTATTTTCATCCTCCATTAATGTAATTTTTAGAGAAATTACCAAGGCAATTGCTTTTCGTGATTGAGGATGCTCATTGTAAATCTGTGAGCCTCACTTGTTGACCTTTAAGGTTAATGCATTTAAAAAAAAATCAGATTCTAAAAGTTAAAATTACTATAAAAAAAATTGATTTAATAAAATTTAAAGATTTGATAAATAATTTTCTAGTGTATTCTCTACCATGACATATAATCACAGAAAAAAAAGTGAAGAAAACCTAAGATTTTTCATTAATCAATCGGGGTGTAGTTGGATAAACTTCAGTTCTCGTAGCAACGAATTTTTTTACAGTATTAATTACTTTTTTAAAAAAAATAATAATAATTTATTAAGGAAAATATAAAATCAGTATTAGATAGTTAACTAATGGATTCATAAAATTAATTAATTAGAATAGTTTAGTAAAAGATAAGGGCAAATTAGTCAAGATAAGGTTATTTTACATTAATATTAATAGATTAAAAGAATCGTTATAGAAAAATCAAATTAAGGGAGGTAAGTGTAAAATTGTAAATCACAGGGGAGGTCGATGTAATTAACCCAAATCCGAAGGAAGATCTCTGAAATTATGCTTTTTATATATAAAAACTAGGTACAAAAATTAATAAACTAGTAAAAATTATTTTCGATAAAAAATTCAACGAAACAAACCAGAGTACTTTCTCTTTCTTTCCAATTACCTTGTGGCTTTACAAAAACTCTTGTTCAATATAATTGAGTGGGTCTTCTAGAGCCATGCTTTCAATAAATTAACCATGTTAATTAATAAAAAAATAAAAATTTGAATAAATACAAAATTTATTGAAAATTAATTGTTGCCAATTATTGGCGACGGCACCACCAATATTAACGAGCACAAAATACAATATATCTAAGCGCTTCGCTAGTGCTTAAGAATAGTATAGTAAAGAATCAAGTCCGAAGTCAAAAGGATAAAAAAATTGTCATAAATTTCAAAAGTGCACATTAATTATATTTTTTAACCAAAAGGGCAAAATCGCTCATGACGAAGCGATTTTCTTTAGATAAAATTGACGTGTTAATTTTTTTTAAAAAATACAAAAATCGCTGCTGTGACAGCGATTTCATCCAAAATATATTCTTTTTTCTTAAATCGCTGCTATATCAACGATTTGTCAAAAAAAAAAAAATTAACAAATGTTGCAGGGGCAGACCAAATGTTGGACCAAAATGCCTGCCTCTATTAACTTTTTTAAGGAAAAAGAAATCGCTGCGAAGTTAATAAATAATAATCACGGTATCATTTTGTCAGAAGAAAGTAGCTCTATCAGGAGCGATTCTGCCTTTTTGATTAAAAAAAAATTGATATGCCCTTTTGAAATTTTTGATAATTTTTTTTACCCTTTTAACTTCGGACTCGTAAAGAATCGTATCGAATTGATTTAGTAAAAATTCAATATAATTTCCTTGAGTATTATCCAAAGAGTCAAATCTTGAGAGCCGTATGGTAAAATCACTATGTTGAAAAATGTAAATCATTTTAGCACTAGTACGACAACAGAACTTCAGAGAAATATCAAAATTTGTTTATCAATAAAAGAAATTAGGAATAATATAATTAATATTCTAAAATACTTCTCTATCCAAAGTGTGTATACTTGTTATTACAATGATTTAAAATTTAGAGTCTATTTAGGGTGTCGTTTGATAGGCAGTATTATGATAAATAATTCATGTATTATGTGGTATTATTTAGTTACATATTTGGTAAGATTTTGGGTCTATGCATGAATTAGTTAGACACCCTACATGATATTAGAAGATGTATTATTAATATCTTTCATTTGGAGGTATTAATAATACATGGAATTTAATACCAAGAGATAAGTTTATGGAAAGACAAAAATATCCCTCAAATCATTTTGATCATTTTATTATTTTTACGTTTTATGTTTGTACTGGTAAATTTATTTAAATAAATTAGCTTACAAATTATTTAAAGAGAATTGTTTGTTACTAAATAATTTCAATAGAAATAAATACGAAATCTGAAATGTTAGTTGTTTAACATTTTAAAAAGATAAATATATGTGTATGATTTTCTAATTATTTGTATTTTGAACAAGTTATAAAATTGTATTATATATATTAAAACTATAGTTTGCAATTGTTATGTGTAAATATTAGATCTTTTACACTCAATTTTACTATTATTTATCATCTTTTCAGTTTTAAAACTAGATGATTTATCTTTTTTAAATTGAAATTTGACATTTTGTGAGTGATAAATTTATTAAGATGACAATTATTTATACTCAAATAATTCAAATGAATAAATGAAAAAGATGACTTTTCCTAGCTCGTTAAAAGGTCATAAAAAATGATATTGTCCAATAATTGTTTATCTTGACCCAATTTAATAATTCAAGGATATAATTAGAAAGAAGTTCTTTTTTATAGAATTTTAATCCAAATACAAAATGAGGTGTGAAACAATGAAAAAAATACTTGGTAAAAATAAACTTTGCATTACTAATTCTTACACTACTAATCTGTACATTACTAATATATATATTACTATTCCTTACATTACAAAATCTACAATACTAATTTATACATTACTAATTCTTGCGTTGTTAATTTCTCCGATATTAACTCATGCATTACTAATCATTACGTTATTAACACAAAACAATCCCAAATGAGTGATAGTGACATGGGAAACTGGACGTAATGAACACGTTGAGTAATGCAACATTTAATAATTAATAATTATATAATATTTATAATTATAATTATTAATCATTAAATGTTTGTTTCGACAGTTGGCATGCAAAGATGGATGTTGACTACACAGCCCAAACAATTATTTACTGAATTTTACACATGTAAACAAGAAAAATATATTTTCTCCGTTCACTTTCAATTATTCAATATTGTCTATTTTAAATTAACAGAATTTTTGAGGTTTTTTTTTAAAAAAATAACTGAATTATTTCAAGTACAAGATAAATGTTTGCTTTTTCTTTTCATTTTTGTTGTTCATTACATATTTTAGGTGGTTAAGTTCAAAATTTTAATAGCTCGTATTTATAATTTCACTTGAATTATTTCTATTTTTAAGAATATTTTGATACTCTCCTCGTTTAAACAAAAATGATTTTATTTCCTTTTTAGTCTGTTTTAAAAAGAATGATCTCTTTCTTTTTATAGTAACATTTTAATTTCAGCTATGCCACGTGGCATGTTTAAAGCCGCAAGATTGAAGGACAATTAGTATATTTGACATAACTTTAATTTTAGAACCACAAAATTCAAAAGTCTTTTTTATTTTTTAAAATTTTATATCAAATCAAACTAGATTATTTTTTTAAAAGCGAAGAAAGTAATAATTAAAAGATAAAAGTTAAAAGTGATGTTCAATTTATGTTCTAACTTTTTTCTTAATAAATGTACATTACCTTACAAATTCACTTTAACATTAAATAGAGAGCGTATGTTATAAAGTTATTTAATAATAAAGGATAATATGACAGTAACATAACTCTTATGATCTGCTTGAATAGATAAATGTAACAAAATATCTATTTTAATGATGAGACAAGTACAAACAAAAGGAGGAAATAATTGAGAAAAAAAAGAGATGAATAGGGAAGTAACTTGAATATAACTTTGTATAAGTTAGACTTTCCCATATTATGATAAAGGGAAAAATAAATTGATTGATTATTGAGTGTATGGTTGTAAATAGATAATTATGGGTACTTCAAATGTGGTTAAAGTCGACTAGAACTAGAACGTATATTGATTTGGTCACTAACAAATATTTGACTTTGATTGTGAAAAGCTTCAAATAGGCACGCAATTATTATAATAGAAGAAGCAAAATTCACTCGATCGTAAAAAAAAAGAGCTCTAAATTAGAATTCAATAGCAATAAAATAGTCACCTGTGATCCACAATTACTATGTCATCACCCTGCAAAAAGGTAAAAGTAACCATGATTGAACACTAGCTGTGGCGGAGGCATAGTGTGTTTAGGGATTCATCCGAATCCCCTTCGGCGGAAAATTATATTATTTTTATATAGTTAAAATAATTTTTTAGGTATATATAGTAGATGTCGAACCCCCTTCGGCTATTTCGTATATCCATTTTTTCAAATATTGAACCCTCTTATCGAAAATTCTGGCTCCGCCCCTTACACTAGCCCTATTTTGTAGATCGACCTTTCAAGTTGTAACCTTTTTTTTTTTTGTTATGTTTGTAAACAGATAGGAAATAGTGATTGTGAAAATTGTACTCCTCTATCTCAGTTTATATGACTTAATTTTTTTTAGTTAGTGTCAAAAAGAATAACACATTTCTATACTTCATTGTCCCTAATTACTTGTACATTTAGTTGTCCCTAATTACTTGTCCATTTTGATAAATTAAGAAAGAATATTATTATTTACCTATTATACCCACAATTAATTACTTTGAAAAAGTTAAAATTTCTTAAAAACCTTATGTTTTTAATTCATTCACTTCATATTTAATATGAGTAAAATGACAAATTCACTATGTCAATAATTATTTTCTTAACAAGTTTGTCAATTCAAAAGTGGACAAGTAATTAGAGACAAATAGAATATAAGTAACAATAACAATTTAATTTTAAAAAGCCAAACTCAGAATCAGATCTCTAAACTTGTTGGGTTTTTCCCTCAGGTACCTGAACTATGTCATTTTTCTATTGAATTATTAAATCACCTATAATTTATTCCTTTTAAACACTGTTGGCTGATTTTGATAGGATTTTCTACCGTAAATGCCGTTAATTGTATTTGTATTGTAATGATTTTGATTGAAGGAATGAAGACAAACCATGTGTTAGTCTCATTTATTTTTTAATGTGTTCAAATGACTTGAAGTAAAACACAATTATTTTCAAACATTTTTTTTTTATCAATTGGACTAATGAGTTTTGGAACAACATATGTATCCTCTATTAATATCCCTCACAAAATCTGGTTCCACATTAGCCAACAATGTTTAAAAAGAACAAATTATGGGTGATTCAATGATTCAATAGGAAAATACAATAGTTGAGGTACATAAGGTGAAAACCTCAACAAATTTAGGGATTTGTTTATGTATTTGACCATTTTAAAATATTCATTTTATTCTTAATGAAATAATGTATAGCCACATAAATTTTTATTATTTATTTTAGAGAAAATACATAAAAGAAAAAAAACTTGAACTTGTCCGCATAACTCACTTTAGCACTTTATCTTTACAGGTAATTTTTACTCCCCTCCCCCAACTCATTTCAAGTGAATTTAATACCACGTTAACAGATGACATGGCAAAAAAAAGAAAAGCAAAAAAATTGAAGACGCGTAAGTTTTTTCTTTTTGAAAAAAAAGGGTCCTACTATAAAAAACAAAACAAAAACACCTACCCATTCTTCTTCTTCTTCAAACCCCTCCCCTTTCTTAAAACCCCCACCTCCCCTGCTTGTTTCTTCTTTCTGAAACTCCCAAGTCCCACCGCATCCTATCCTAACATCGATCCATCCTCTTTCTCCTTCATCAAACTCTACATTCTATACATTTTTTCGTTATACAAAAATAGATTATTACATTCAAGACCTACATAATTTTTTTTATCTTTTACTTTTGAGATTTGATTTTCCTTGAAAAAATAATTATTCATCTAACTATAACGTTACTTAATCTATACCTGAATATGCATTAAGAAGTGAAATAAGTAAAGTAACAACAAATCTAAAATATTAGCATATCAATTTTTCATAAATTTAAAATCGCCATTGTTGATATAAATTGATAGTTTCATCTAGTTGGGAAAAAAAAAGTTATGACTGATATAAGTATTGATGGAAGTAATAGTGAATAATTACAAAGCAATGAAAATAAAATGAATCAATCAATATGAAATTTTGGATCTTAAGAAAGTGACCCAAATGAAATAATGAAGAGGGTGAGTGAAGAGTGAAAAATAATTTTTTTAAAAGATGTGGAAAAGTAAAATAAATAAATAAAAATTAATTAATTATCTGACATGTCATTGATGTGGCACTGAGGTGTCACTTAGGTGGTGCGCGTGCACTTCACCATGAAGATGAAACTGGTATTGTATATTGAAAGTGCTATTTAATTCACTTGCAAAAAGATTAGGGAGACAAATAATTACTCGTAAATTTAAAGTATTAAAGTGAGTTTTGATGTCAAGTTCAGAATTTTTTTTATGTATTTTCCCTTTATTTTAAATCACAAATTTCAAAAAAATAAAATTCTTAAATTTTATATCAAATCAAATTATTTCACGTAAAATGAGACGAAGGAAGTACCATGTTAGGATATATGCACCCATATCTATTATCAGACAAAAATATATATGTTATTATTATATTTGGAAGAAGGCATGTCTCAATTGGCTTTTGTGGTTCTATAATATTACCCTTTTTAACATTATGCAATCATATTCTACTTTCTTACTATTTCTATCCTATTAATTAATTGGGGAACTTTTACATATAACCATTTAAAAATAATTAATTATTCTCTATAGCTATAGTTTGATAATTACAATTTGTAGCTACATGTTATATGGAGGAGAGAGGCGAGTGAGACTGGGAGAGAGAGAGGGGGAAAAGAGTTGGAGAAAGGTGAATTGTATATGTATATTGGTTAGATAATTGCATATTATACATATGTAATTGTATATATGGTAAGAGAGATTGGGAGAGGGAGGAGAGAGGCGAGCGAGACTGGGAGAGAGAGGAGAGAGGCGAGCGAGAGAGGGCAGGGAGTGGGAGAGAGGTGAATTGTATATGTATAAAATTGTATATAACTGTATATTATACATATACAGTTGTATAAATGACAAGCTAGATTGGGAGAGGGAGGAGAGAGGCGAGCGAGATTGAGAGAGGGAGGAGAGAGGCGAGCGAGAGAGTGGGAGAGAGGTGAATTGTATATGTATATAGGCTAAAATATTGTATATTATACATATTTATTTGTATATCCTAGCGAATTATACATATACAAACATGACTAATTATACAAACTCGAAGTCAGCCCACGTAATTAATGTATAATGTTAGTCGCAAGTGATAATTATAGCAAACTATAGCTATGATAAGTAATTAAATAGTATAAGTTTGCTTATCCGCGTTATTTTCCCTTAATTTTAAATAACTAAGCCTGTCTAATTAGTCTTTTGAAGACCTGCAATAGAACATGTTCTATATTCACTTTATTTAATCAAACGATATATACTATACAGTCATAATAAATAATTCTTTTTATTGAGCACTTTAAAACCTATTAAAAGCACAAACAAACAAATTAAAATGAAAAATAACAGAAACCCCACCTTTGAGTTTTCTTATTATCATTATCCCCTATTAGTTTTATAAATTTTTAAAATCCCTCATTTTCACGCATTAAATTAATGTATCAGCATATCAAATTAATGTATTTCGCGCATCAAATTAGTGTATCATGTATAAAATGTACATCAGATTAGTGTATCATGTATAAAATGTAATGTATCTTATTTAACGACTAATGTATCTCGCGCATCAGATTAATGTATCAGCGCTTATATTATTGTATTAGTTTGAGAGATTTATGTTATTATAAACTTATAAGGGACAAATGGTAATTTTATATTAAAAGTATGTGATTTCTGTCATTTGCCTAATTAAAATTTGATTTAAAATAATGGACAAATTTGATTAGTAAGGTGCTTTTAAACTTATTTTAGCCCAACCTATTTCACCGAATGAATCCGCTGGTCAATTTATTATTTCAATCCACTCAAATTTTAAGCTTAATGATGAGGCATACACTAAAGACATTAACCATAATTAGTGGTAGCATATATGAAATCTTCGACTTTAAAACATTTTTAAAATGTAAAGTTTATTGATTCAAAATTCTAAATCATTTTATATTGTTGAATTTTAAATTTATATGTATTCAATAATATCTTAAGATAAATAGTATAGAATTTCAATAAAAACTAATAAATTTAGTCGCATCTATAATCAAAATTTTAGCAATAATCCCAAATTGCAAGTTAAAAGAAACAAAAGGTATAATCCAAAGTTTTCAATAGGCCTAAATTAATTTTCTTCAAATGTTTTATAATATACATATGTCCCACACCGATGATAAATTAAGGTTCCATTTTGTGATTTTTTGAAATTTTTGATAAATTGATATTTGAGTTTAGCTTGAGATTTTTTTTTTTTTTGAAGTTGCAATAAAAATTTGAAGTAACTTTGACGCTATTTGGTGACAACTTTGATGCAGGTAAAAAAATTGTTTTCAATGACATAAAAGTGGATATATTTCTATATCTCTGACTCATATTTTACAAGATAATAAAATATGAAAAAAGTATTTACTGAAATTAGTTAATTGTCATTAGATTCAATAGTACTATAGATTTTGGAAACATTTATAAAAAGTGTTAATTGTTGCTAAAAATATTTATTTAATCGTAATTAAGCTATTACTGTTAATTAATTACCGTAAAAAAATATTTTTGATATAGTAATTATTGCTACATTCTTAATAAAACTAATAACATTGTTATTTTTTTTGTGTTTTAATCGTGCCAATTAAAAATATTATTTCTACTAAAAACAAATTACCATATTGTACTATTGTAGACCAGGAATAATATTCTGTTGCAAAGTTAATTCAAGAAATTAAGACACTAGGAGATATATTTAGGAAAAGTTAAACTCAAGTAATAATTAAGAGAGGAAAAAGAAAAGGAAATGTTTCCATGAAATAAGAAAATAATAGCACTATATACGGGAAGAACGTTAATTTAGCATAATGTAATAAAAGATATTTATTTTCTTACTATTATAGTTAGTTTTGATGGTACTTAATTTTCTTCAATTCTTCTAGTTTTTTTTTTATAACTTGAGTTGCTTTAAAATAAATAAAAAACAAGAAGAACTCTCTTCCAATATGTTATATTTCCTTATTTCTTTTTTTTGGTAAAAAAATTCTTTTCTTTGCCCACTCTTTTTTTTATTGGAGTTTAATTACTTTTCCAATTTTCCAATATTTTCCTTGACATTTTTCTTTCAAAATATGACAATTCTTATTTTTAGTAAAATATTTACATTAATTTGTACGAGTAAAAGAGAGCATAAATTAAGGTAAAAACTAAGTTATTGATGTCTATATAAACAAAACCAATGGAGTATTATGCATGTAATAAACTGAGTTACACTTCATCACCTTAATGTAAGTTCATTGTCATAAAATTCAATCTAAATGTTTTTTTTCTTTTAATGTATTAGAAAAGAAGCTACATTAATTATATGCTATATTTTGAATTTTGTTTTCATTAACTTTGTCAGTTTTGCATTTACATTTTTTCGAGCTAGTTTGATACTCTATATAGTACTTACATACCAAATTGAAGCAAGAATGTCTACCTCAAAAGGCAAAACAATTGAGAAGAACTGGGAGAAGCTCGTAGATACGAGACATGAGATAGACCAGCGAACAAATAATATTAACAATCAACAAGAAAGTACACTGATACCAGAAAAGAAAGATTTGAGGCCACAACTGAAATTTGAAAGTTGAAGGACAAAGAGGATCAACTCCAAGGCAGATTGGAGAAATCTGGGGTTCCTAAAAGAATGCTATAGTGCTCTTTATTCAATTATTTATTGATTTTGCAAGTTACTATTATGTTTAGATTCTAGTTAATCTGTAGATTTAGATTTTTTATTTTTTCAGATTTGTCACTAGGAGTTCAAGTTTTTTTGATATATATATTAAAATAATTTTTTTGATATATATATTAAAATAAAGGAAAGTATAATTTAAATTATTTGGAGATCTCATTGATTGATTCAGAATTTATCTATTCAACTTTTAGTCTAACGTTTTCATTTGATCATTTTTTCTATATCCAAAGTTAAATCTATCTATATGTGTGACATAGTCCAAAGCCTTTCAGAATAGAGTGGGAAGTCTAATTTATTTCAAAATATTTTGATCTTTTATACATTGAAAAAAGAGCAATTTATTTATAGAATTATTGCATACTTAGTTTAATCTCACAAATAAATTATGAAGAAAGTGTAATATACACAAACCTTATCCTTTTACTACACCATCTTACTGGGATTGGACTCAACACATACACATCCAATACCAATCCTCATCCTTATTAAGGTTCCTAAGTGTAGCCAGATGTACTAAGATCCCATTTTGAGCATGTTAATAAAAGGATCGGATCATATTGGGTCTATTGAGGTTCCTAGTAGATCTTTGCGCAAGGTCTACAAGAATACTCCCAAGTGAAGTCTGGGTAGAGTGAGGTGTTCACAAATTTGACTAGTTGCTATCTAGGGAGAGATAGATAAACTGTTTTACAAACATTTAGAAGGTACAACTTTATATATGTATATTTATATATAGAAGGCTTAAGTCATCAACGGCTCCTTAAAGTTGTTCGCATAATTCACTTATGCACTTTAACTAAGATTTGTACCTATTGAACACTTCTATCAATTCAGATTTAAGCCTTTTGAACACTTTTTTGACAATCAGCTAATAATATGAAATGCGTGTAATACACTCGCAATGACGTGGAAAATTGATAAATCAATGACATACATGTGACATTTTGAGGGGGAAAAAAAAAGAAAAATTGAAGTTTCATCCACCAAAGCTACAGATCAAGCAACTTTGTGCAATGTCTGATGATGCCTTGAGAATTTCCATGAAGTAGAGACAATTTTATTAACAACCATAGTTGCCATCACCATAGCCCCGTCGTCGTCCACCATAGCCGTCGTCACCTTCAAATCTTCTTAATCCAATTAAAAAAAAATCAGATTTGTTATTTTTTTAAAAGTTGAAAATAGCAAATTACATATACATAAAAATTAATCAATACATTAACCTACAAAATATGAATCATTTATAATTTTAGATATCAATAAAATATGACTACATAATCATCTAAGTAAAACATGGAAATAAAAATATTAATCCTAGTTGATGCAGACAATTTTAAGGGGCTCCAGATGACTTAAGCCTTAAAAAAATTGATATTAACTACCATAATGCATATATAATACTCAGACTAACACTAAACAATTCTCACAACAAAATAAATTAAAATGTAAACACCTTTTTTTTTTTTTTGATAAGAATAAAACGTGAACATTTTAAAATATGCATTTACTATTTATGTCAAATTTGAAACTAGAATTGTGGGGGGCAACTCAATAAAGAACTAATGGGTGAAATGCCACTATTTATTAATGCCAAAATGTTTGTTACCATTTTATTCATAAGAAGAAGAAGTTGCTTTGACAGTTGTTTTAGGAGATATTTTATTGATTTTTCTAGCATAATCAATAATTTTTTTGCTTATAAGTTCAATAGTTAAATTCTATTTTCAGTCACTAAGTTGTTTGTTTAAATATCTTTAATTTCTTTTCAACATAATTTATAAATCAATCAAATGACAATTTTATAAAAATGAACAACAAGATATAGAACTAAATAAAATAAAATAAGATATAGCTAACTAGACATGTTTTAATTCTAATATACAAAAAAAAGAACAAAAAATAACAGTAATTTTGTAAAATCATTCAAAAGCCCAAACATTCTCTTTACGGATCTCCTCTTCTTCTTCTGGAGTAAAATCATTCTTGATATCAAATTCTTTACGTATTTCTTCTGGTGTTTTCCCTTTAATCCTATCGGCAACTTCTTGACACATCATATCTAATATCTCCTTATCGTTAAGAAAATTAGCAGCTAAGATAAGAGCATGCAAAATCGAGTGGTGCACTTTCACAAAAGCCTTGTCAAACTCCATTAACATGTCTTTGGAGACGTCTTCCTCTGAATGTTTCTTCCAATATTCAATCACTTTGGTCATTGTTTTGCTATCGACATTAGGTAGGGGAATTACGTTTGAAACACAATCGTCTTCAACCATATTCTTGATAGTTTGTGACCTCACGGCTATCGCCTCATCAAGTACAAATTCTTTACCATCACAAGTTTTTAGAGTTAAGAACTTTGTTGAAGAAGACATGATAAAACTATAAGAGATTATGTTAATCTGTTGAGAGTATTAATGAAAAGAGATTTGAATTTTTTATAATGTCCAAGAGGTTTGAAGGGCTTAATTTATAGAGCATTAGGTTTTCACAATCCTAGTTGAAGTAGGGAGTCAAAAACGAAAAAAAAAAAAAAGTTCGATGGGAAAATCTTGTTTTAAATTAATAATGTCAAATTATGAAATTGTGAAAATTCTACTTAAATCCTATCTATGTGACCAAATAAAATTAGGAAAAGGAAGCCTTTAAAATCTTATTTTTTGTGTAATGATTATTTTACATTCTTAAGAAAAACTAAGAACATAAAGTTAAAGAACTCGTGCCAATAAAAAATATTACTCTTACTAAAAACGAAAATTACTATATTGTAGACTAGGAATTTATATATATATTTTTAGGAAAAGTTAAACTCAAGAAAATAAGAGAGGAAAAAGAAAAGGAAATGTTTCCATGAAATAAGAAAATAATAATACAGTACAGGAAGAACGTTAATTTAGCATAATGTAAAAAAAACAATTTATTTTATGGTACTTAATTTTCTTCCAATTTTTTCCTAACTTGAGTTGTTTTAAAATAAAAGAACGAAACAAACCAAAAATAAATAAATAAATAAACAAGAAGAACTGATCTCTTCCAATATGTTATATTTCCTTATTTCATTTATTAAAATTTTCTTTTCTTTTCTTTGTGCACTCTTTTACTGGAGTTTAATTACTTTTCCAATTTTTCAATATTTTCCTTGATGATTTTCTTTCAAAATATGGAACATTAATTTGTACGAGTAAAGAGATAGAAAATTAAGGAAAAAATTAAGTTATTGATGTCTATATAAAGAAATTAATGGAATATTATACATGTAATAAACTCAGTTACGTTTCATCATCTCAATGTAAGTTCATTGTCACAAAATTGATATTAAATGTTTTTATTTATTTGAATGTATTAGAAAAGAAGCTACTTTTATTATATATTTTGAATTTCGTTTTCATTAACTTTGCCAGTTTTATATTTACAGCTATTCGAGCTAGTTTGATACTCTATATAGTACTTACATACCAAATTGAAGCAAGAATGTCTACCTCACAAGGCAAAACAATTGAGAAGAACTGGGAGAAGCTTGTAGATACGAGACAGGAGATAGACCAACGAACAAATAGTATTAATTATCAGCAAGAAAGTGGCGCGGATACCATAAAAGAAAGATTTGAGGCCACAACTGAACTATGGAAGTTGAAGGACAAAGAGGATCAACTCCAAGACAGATTGGAGAAATCTGGGGTTCCTAAAAGAATGCTTTAGTGCTCTTTATTCAATTATTTATTGATTTTGCAAGTTATTTACTATAATGTTTAGATTCTACTTAATCTATAGATTTAGAGTTTTCGTTTTTCCAGATTTGTTACTAGGAGTTCAAGTTTTTTTTGATATATTAATAATAAAATAAAGGAAAGTTTAGTTTAAAATACTTGCACATCTTATTGATTGAGAATTTATCTATTCAACTTTGAGTCTAACGTTTTTATTTGATCAGTTAACATATAAGAGTTTTTATATACCCAAAATTAATTCTATCTATATGTGTGACATAGTCCAAAGCCTTTCAGAATAGAGAGGGAAGTCTAATTTATTCCAAAATATTTTGACCTTCTATAAAAGAATAAAAGAGCAATTTATTACTTTTTTTCTTCAAATTTATGCAATAATTACATACTCGGTTTAATCTCACTAATAGAATCTGAGAAAAGTATCATATACACAGACATTACCCTTTTACTACACCGTCTTACTGGGATTGGACTCAACACATACACATCCAATATCAATCCTCGTCCTCATTAAGGTTCCTAAGGGTAGCCAGATGTACTAAGATCCCATTTTGAGCATGTCAATAAAAGGACCGGATCATATTGGGTTTATTGAGATTCCTAGTAGAACTTTGTGCAAGGCCTACAAGAGTACTCTCAAGTTAGGTCTGGGTAGGGTGAGGTGTATGCAAATTTGACTACTTGCTACCTAGGGAGAGATAGATAGACTATTTCCAATGTAAGATCATACTCGACTAGATATCTAGATATCCAACTGCAAATTGCAAACATTTAGAAGGTACAACTTTCCATGATTAGATTGCCCAAACAAGGGACTAATTAAGGGAGTATGTCTATATATATAGATTAAAAAAAAAGGGAAACTTTCACATATAGCCACTTAGAAATAATTAATTACACTCCATAGCTATAGTTTGATAATTACAATTTGTAGCTACATGTTATATAGAAGAGAGAGGCGAGCGAAACTGGGAGAGAGAGGAGAGAGGCGAGAGAGAGGGGGAAAAGAGTGGGAGAAAGGTGAATTGTATATGTATATTGGTTAGATAATTGTATATTATACATATGTAATTGTATATATGGGCCAAGAGAGATTGGGAGAGGGAGGAGAGAGGCGAGCGAGATCGACAGAAACAGGAGAGAGGTGAGCGAGAGAGGGCAGAGAGGTGAATTGTATATGTATATAATAATATTATACATATATATTTGTATAAATGGCAGCGAGATTGGGAGAGGGAGAGAGAGGCGAGCGAGATTGAGAGAGCGAGAGAGAGGCGAGCGAGAGAGGGCAGAGAGTGGGAGAGAGATGAATTGTATATGTATATAGGCTAAAAAATTGTATATTATACATATTTATTTGTATATCCTGGCGAATTGTACATATACAAACATGACTAATTATACAAACTCGAAGTCAGCCCACGTAATTAATGTATAATGTTAGTTGCGAGTGATGGTTATAGCAAACTATAACTATGATGAGTAATTAAATAGTATAGATTTGCTTATCTGCGTAAATTTCACAAAAAAAAAATTGATCTCAACTATCATGCTGCATATATAATACTCAGACTTCCACTATACATTTCTCACAACAAAATAAAATGTAAACATCTTTTTTTTTTTTTTTTGGATAAGAATAAAACGTAAAAGGCTGCTTGTAATCCTTTCTCTTTCTACCATCAGAGAATCAAAGGCTTTTAAGGAAGGAAGAACCACGGCTATGAAATTTGTTGCTTTGACAGTTGTTTTAGGAGATATTTTATTGATTTTTCTAGCATAATCAATAATTTGTTAGCTTATAAGTTCAATAGTTAAATTCTATTTTCAGTCACTAAGTTGTTTGTTAATTTAAATAGCTTTAATTTCTTTTCAACATAATTTATAAATCAATCAAAATCAAAGAACAATTCTATAAAAATGAACAATAAAAAATAGAACTAAATAAAATAAAATAAGATATAACTATACATGTTTTAATTCTAAAATTAAAAAAAAAATAACAGTAATTTTGTAAAATCATTCAAAAGCCCAAACATTCTCTTTACGGATCTCCTCTTCTTCTTCTGGAGTAAAATCATTCTTCATATCAAATTCTTTACGTATTTCTTCTGGTGTTTTCCCTTTAATCCTATCGGCAACTTCTTGACACATCATATCCAATATCTCCTTATCGTTAAGAAAATTAGCAGCTAAGATAAGAGCATGCAAAATCTAGTGGTGCACCTTCACAAAAGCCTTGTCAAAGGCCATCAACATGTCTTTGGAGACGTCTTCCTCTGAATGTTTCTTCCAATATTCAATCACTTTGATCATTGTTTTGCTATCGACATTAGGTAGGGGAATTACGTTTGATACACAATCGTCTTCAACCATATTTTTGATAGTTTGTGACCTCACGGCTATCGCCTCGTCAAGTACAAATTCTTTATCATCGCAAGTCTTTAGAGTTAAGAACTTTGTTGAAGAAGACATGATGATAAAACTATATATGAATAAGAGATGTTAATCTGTTTTTGTTGAGAGTATTACTGAAAAGGATTTGAATTATTATAATATCCAAGAGGTTTGAAGGGTATTTATAAAGCATTAGATTTTCACAATCCTAGTTGAAATAGGAAGTCAAAACCAAAAAAAAAAAAAGTTCAATGGGAAAACTTATTTTGCTTAAACAATGTTTAATTAGGAAATTGTAATAAAATTAGGAAAAGGAAGCCTTTAAAATCCTTTTTTTGTGTAATGATTATTTACATTCTTAAGAAAAACTAAAAACATAAAGTTAAAGAACTCGTGCCAGTAAAAAATATTACTCCTACTAAAAATGAAAATTACCATATTGTAGATTAGGAATATATATTTAGGAAAAGTTAAACTCAAGAAATTAAGAGAGGAAAAAGAAAACGAAATATTTCCATAAAATAAGAAAATAATAATTATTGTACGGGAAGAACGTTAATTTAATATAATGTAAAAAAACTATTATTTTCTTACTATTATAGTTCGTTTTGATGGTACTTAATTTTCTTCTAGTTTTTTCCTAACTTGAGTTGAACTCTCTTCCAATATGTTATATTTCCTTATTTCATTTACTAAAATTTTCTTTTCTTTGTCCACTCTTTTATTGGAATTTAATTACTTTTCCAATTTTCCAATATTTTCCTTGACGATTTTCTTTCAAAATATGACAATTCTTATTTTTAGTAATATTTACATTAATTTGTACGAGTAAAGAGGGAGAAAATTAAGGAAAAAACTAAGTCATTGATGTCTATATAAACAAACCAATGGAGTATTATGCATGTAATAAACTGAGTTACTCTTCATCATCTCAATGTAAGTTCATGGTCACAAAATTGATATTAAATGTCTTTTATTTATTTTAATGTATTAGAAAAGAAGCTACTTTTATTAAATATTTTGACTTTCGTTTTTCATTAACTTTGTTAGTTTTATATTTACAGTTGTTCGAGCTAGTTTGATACTCTCTATAGTACTTACATACCAAGTTGAAGCAAGAATGTCTACCTCAAAAGGCAAAACAATTGAGAAGAACTGGGAGAAGCTCGTAAATATGAGACACAAGATAGACCAGCGAACAAATAATATTAATTATCAGCAAGGAAGTGGCACTGATACAAGAAAAGAAAGATTTGAGACCACAACTAAACTTTGGAAGTTGAAGGACAAAGAGGATCAACTCCAAGACAGATTGGAGAAATCTGGAGTTCCTAAAAGGATGCTTTAGTGCTCTTTATCCAATTATTTATTGATTTTGCAAGTTATTTACTATAATGTTTAGATTCAAACTTAGTCTATAGATTTGGAGTTTTCGTTTTTCTAGATTTGTTACTAGGAGTTCAAGTTTTTTTGACATATTAATTATTAAAATAAAGTAAAGTTTAATTTAAATTACTTGCAAATCTTATTGATTGAAAATTTATCTATCCTGGGAGGACATATTCCAAATCAAACCTCGGATACTAGAGGGGAATAATTTCCTTAAGGAGAAACTGTGCATTCAGTGGGCTTGATCTTTTTTCTGTTTTTCAAAATTCTGGTATGTGTTACAAATTTTAGATTTGTGAATTAGTTTATGTTCTTCTGTTCTTCACCGGTTCATTAAACTTTGGTAACTTCGTGTTTCTGTAAAATTTGTTGGAATCAGTAAGATTCTTTAAACACAGATTGACAACAATTCTTCTTTAAGAAAAATATTTTGTATATTTTTTCTAATCTGTTTCTGATCTAGTTTCTCTACTACTTTTAATTTTCTAGTTGTGAAAATATTCTTAAACTTTGTTGTGTATTATTAAGTTCTTCAAAGTTTTGTTCTATGTTGCTTAGGAATATAAAATGAACAACAATCTTAAGAAAATTATTGTACTGTTAGTATTTCTTTTTTTTTTTTACCGATTGAGAGAATTTGATCATGGAAATAGAAGATAAATGCATTAATTCTCCATAATCTGTTGCCTTGTTTAGCAAGGTCGAAGTGAGAATGTTTTAGAAAAAAAATTGGTGGTATTCCGATTAAAGATTACACCAAGTAACCTTCTTATTGTTTATCAAAGGAGGAAAATAGTTTTTAAAGGTTAACAATTTTGATATTTATCATGTGTGTATTTGGAAAAAGTTCTGCAAGTCATATAGTTTTTAAATGAATTTTGTTTTGGCAAATAGTGTTGCCTTTAAAATTTACTAGTTTGCAGAATGAGATATGCATATTTTTGTTTGATAAATAGTATGTTTAAAATGATATAGTTGAAAGACTATTTGAATTTTTTTTTATGTGATGGTCTAAGAATATGTTTCTTCTGTTTGGAGAAGGGAAAAAAAAACTTTTGTAGTTTTGTATTCAATGTGAAATGTTAGTTTGTCTGATTCTTGTAAACTAATAACTTTTGTGGTTTCTACTCTTGATAAATTGGACTATGCAATTGGTTTGAAGAATATGAAAACTTTAGATAATAAGTCAGTGTTGTACTTTTGATTTTCTATAAACTTCAATGTTATATAGAAATAAATTGTAAAATTTTTTTTGTCCTTATTGTTAGTGTTTAGAATACTAAGTGGTATGTCTATTTGTGATAAAGGAAAAATACCAGTGACTTAGAGTATATGATTTTATACCTCAATGTAATGAACTTTGACATTGTGTAAACATTGTCAAAGAGAATTGAAGGAAGTATAATTCTTTTGTAGAATCATATTTCCAAAAGAGGTTTCATATTGTCAATAAAATTTGAAAGTCTAGGAAAGTATGTGGAAAAACTATTTTTAAATACTTGAAAAATATGTTTGAGATCACATTTAAAATGTGGGAGTTCTTTGCTTATGATTAGACTTGGTGTCTAATTTAACTTTGGAGCAAAAAATATGAAATTCAATGATACTTTTCTATTATGTTAGACCCACAAAATTCTTGGAGTATATTTGATATTGTGGTTGTTGAGTTTTTCTATTACTACTATATATAGTGTGACTAGTATGAAACAACCAAATTATATATATACTTGTTCAAAACAATTGTGTTCTTTCATGAAAAAAAAAGTGACTTAAAATGTTGTGATTTTTCATGAAAAGATATTTCTATTATAATAAAAGTATTTGCATAGAAATGAATATTGGTGAATAGTCATTTGTTATTTTTTTTTGTAAAAGTAACATTTGGACTATATTGCCTTTATTGAATCCGATGAAACTTTGTTCATGGGTAGTTCTATAACAATCAAATTGAAAGTTATGGAAAGGTCCTTCTGAAAAGGACATTTGACAAGGTGATGGCTCTAAACAATGTTTGTATCACACAAAATTGTAAGAAATAGGAACAAAATATTAGTGAGGAAAAAGCTACCTCCCGAAAAGCTTTTCGAACTGAATGTTTTTATTTATTCTTACTTGCTTGAGTCAATGTTTGTAACATGAACACTTGGAGCATGTCAATTACAAAACCTTGTAAGGAAAACTGATATACTTAGAAGTTTTGTCTAACTTTGAGTGCAACAAATAAAAATGTCAAGTTTATGTGGAATCTAAGTATGCTGAGCATTCTTATAAATCTGTTGAAAGGAATTTTAATCCCTTAAAATTGATTTACACTGACATTTGTGATATGAAGTCAATACCATCTCATAGTGGAAAAAAGTATCTCATTACTTTAATTGACAATTGCATTAAAAAAAAGACTTTCTATTTGCTTAATGGTAAGGATGAAGCAATAGAAATGTCTAGACAATATAATATCGAAGTTGAAAATCAGTTGGGAAAAAGATAAGAAGTGATAAGAATGGAGAGTATGAATCTCCTTGTGCAGAAATATGTTTGGAAAGTGGATTTATCCATCAAACTACTGCCCTATTCACATCAATCTAAAGAAAAAAAACCGAACGTTGAAAAAAATGATGGATGCATTTGTAAAAGTTCGAGTTTACCACAAAACTTGTATGAAGGAACTATCCTTACTGCAAAAGGGAACAAAAAAAAATGTCTTTTCATAAAGAAAGCAATTTTGTTTGTTCAGGACACAATCTATTCCATATGAGAAATGGAAAGGAAGAAAATCCAACTTGAAACATTTCAAAGTCTGGGGATTTCTAGCCAAAGTCCAAGTTCCTATTCCTAAAAGGATTGAAATAGAACCTAAGTCTGTGGACTGTAAAATTAGACTTGAGTAGTCTAGTGAAAGGTCTAAATGACCTTGGAAAGAACAAAAAGAGAATGTACTTAATAAAGAGATTCAGAGGTGTAGTAAATGTCAAGGGACATATACTTCCTTCGAATATGATTTTGTAACATTTCATGTGTCTTATGTAGACTCATCCTTTTGGACAAATGGTATCAATAGTGATATTGATGTAACCTTGAGCAATCCTATTGGAAGTTGGTTGATCTTCCTCCAGGAAATAAACTTTTGGGTTCAAAGTGAATCCTCAAAAGGAAAATAAAAGTCGATAGAACTATTGACAAATATACAACAAAACTTTGTGTCAAAGACTTTAGGAAGAAAAAAACAAGGTTTTGATCTTGTTGATATATATACTCATCAGTAACTAGAATTATATCCATTCGGATGCTAATATTATTATTTCTGATATATGACCTCCAAATTCATCAAATGAATGTGAAACATTTCTTTTAAACTGAAAATTCTGAAAGAAATTTACGTGAAACAATCCGAGGGTTTTATGGTTACTGGTAAATAAAAGAAAATGTGTGAATTTGTTAAGTCACATTATGGACTAAAACAAGCACCCAAACAATGACATAAGAAATTTGACCAAACCATGTTGGCAAATAGATTTAAGAATGATGAAACTGATAAATGTGTTCACAGTAAAATCACAAGGTCATTGTTTGTTTGTATATAGGTGATATGTTGATCATCAATAGAGACACTAATGAAATAAATGTTACTACACATATGCTAGAAAGCAAGTTTGGAATGAAAAATTTGGGAGTTGATGATGCAATCTTAGGTATAAGAATCCTTAGAACTCCATAATGTTTAGCGTTTTCACGGTCTCATTTCATTCAAAAAGTACTTGACTAGTTCAAATATTTGGATGTCAATATTGGCAAGTCTCCAATAAATGTGAGTTTTGCATTTCAAAAGAGTGAATGCGAAAGTGACTCACAATTGGATTGTTCTAGAGTATTGGGAAGTGTGATGTATATCATGAAGTGTGCGCGATCAGGTATAACATTTTCTATTAATAAACTGAGTTGGTTCACAAGTAATTACAATCAAACTCATTAGATGACAATAAATAGAGTTTTGGAGTATTTAAAAAATTCTTTAAACTATGTCTTGCATTATAACATATCCAACAATATTGAAGGGATATAGTGATGCAAATTTAATCACCGGACAAATGAAGTAAAATCACGAGTGGATATATACTTACTCTTGGTAGAGGAGCAGTCTCTTGAAAATATTTCAAAAGATACATGTATCGCTAGCTCTATAGTGATCTTTGAGCTAGGTGCTCAAGATAAGGTCGGTGAATAAGTTGAAAGACTCCGAAATTTCTTGATAGATATTCTTTTTTGGCCTAAACCATTGGCATTAGTATGCGTACACTTTGATAGTCAAGATGCAATAGGTAGGGCATGGAGCATGATGTATACCGGAAAGTCTCGTCATATAGTACATAAACATGATACTGTTAGAAAACTACTCTGTTGTGGAACTATCAGAATTGACTATGTAAAGTCACAGGATAATGTGTCGGATCCACTTATAAAAAGGCCTAACTAGAGAGAAAGTTTAAAGATCATCTAAGGGAATGGATTTACGGCTTAGGACAAGTCATCATGGCGGTAACTCTATCTAGCAGACTGGAGATCCCAAGAGCTAGATTCAAGGAGAAAAACAAAGTTGTGAAAGACGGTTCGGCATTGTCAACAAACTCAATCCATTCTCATGATGAAGACAATGCTCAGGGACAATGATACAACATTAAGACCTGTTAATGAGTTAATAAAGCTTAATGGTTTTAATGATTTGTTAAGTTTGGCAGAGTTGACCAAATAGTGTATCTACGCGATAACACAGTTAGGAATCACCTATGTGAGTGTGAAGTGTAAGCCGTTTCAAAGAAGATGATTGTCAAAAGCCCATCTCCCTATACACTCATGAAACCAGGAGGTGTTTATGGCTGAAACGAACACAAATGTAAGAACCATAAACGGTAAAGGGTTAATTGTGTGACATATGGTTGTCTAGGTATACACCAAAGCTCGACGGGTCAAAGATATTGCATCTACCAATTGACCGAGTATATCCGACATATGTTCACTATGGAAAGTCCAAGGGGAAACCTACTTATCCAGATGCAATTAATTCTTGCTTGTAAAGTACACATAAATGTCCGTTTCTTTGTCTTGGAGTCATTCAACATTCATGCGGGGGATTGTTAGGTTTTAAAAGGTGTGAATGAAAAATGAAGAGTTGCGACTTTTATGAAGAGTTCTGACTTTTATGAAAAGTTGCGACTTTATTAAAAGTTGTGACTTTTATGAAAGGTGACGACCTTCCCGAAAGATTGTGACTTTTCCGGTAAGGCACAATAAGAACATTTTCGCACTACCCTTTATTTTCTATAAATTGAGAGATTTCCTCTCATTTTAATAATAGAATTTCTGGAGTTCTTCTACTTCTTCTAAATCTAGTATTCTAAGTGTAGTTTACTGCCGTTGAGTGGTTCGCTGACACCAGCATTTTGGGTATTAATACACTGTTGATTCAGATCATTCTATCTTGGGAGGACATATTCCAAATCAAACCTCGGATACTAGAGGAGAATAATTTCCTTAAGGAGACACTGTGCATTCAATGGGCTTGATCTTCTTTCTGTTTTTCAAAATTCTGGTATATGTTACAAATTTTAGATTTGTGAATTAATTTATGTTCTTCTGTTCTTCACCGGTTCATTAAACTTTGGTAACTTCATGTTTCTGCAAAGTTTGTTGAAATCAGTAAGATTTTTTAAACACAGAATGACAACAATTCTTCTTTAAGAAAAATATTTCGTATTTTTTTCCTAATCTGTTTCTGATCTAGTTTCTCTACTACTTTTAATTTTCTAGTTGTGAAAATATTCTTAAACTTTGTTGTGTATTATTAAGTTCTTCAAAGTTTTGTTCTAAGTATCTTAGTAATATAAAATGAACAACACCTTTTTCCTCAACTTTTTTAATGCATAAAAAAAGAATGTGATTTATTTCTAGGTGATCACTAAAATATATCTTGCACCAAATCAATATCAATAATTTTCAATTTATTTTTGAAGAGTTCATTTAACTTTGTAATTACCTTCTTAGTATTGCTATGCGAGTATGAGTATGTTTTGATGGATATGAAAAATTATTTATCCAGACAAACGGTATGGAAGTGAGGTTTGATACTTTGATCATTCAAAAGAAAAAAAGTTTTAAGTATCTTGATATATTATCCAAGGCATGGGGTTCAACGAGGTTGTCATTCATCATGGAGTAAGACTAAAGAGGCTCATATCTAGAGTCTTGTGCGACAAATAGGTGCCACCAAAACTTAAAGACAAGTTCTATAGAGTCTAGACCAGTTATATTGTAATTTGAGAAACTCCTCCAAAAATAGGTGTATGCTTCTTTTATTATATATATTTTGAATTTGGTTTTCATTAACTTTGTGAGTTTTATATTTACAGTTGTTCGGACTAGTGTGATACTCTATATAGTACTTACCTACCAAATTGTAGCAAGAATGTCTACCCCAAAAGGCAAAACAATTCAGAAGAACTGGGAGAAGCTCGTAGATACGAGACAATAGATAGACCAGTTTAATAATCAGTAACAAAGTGGCACTGATACTAGGAAAGAAATATTTGAGAGCACAATTGAACTGTCATGCCCCGAGCCTACACCCTAGACGTGGTCGGCACCCAATGACCGTTGCTGGCCTTGAGTGAACCCTTGACCTGACTTACTCAACTCAGCGGAAGACTCAACTTAACTCAGCGAAAGACTCAACTTAACTCAGTTATATAATTGGAAAAATTCTCATAAATAACTTTAAATACTGTCTTGGCCAAAATGACACTTGAGTCTCAAATATAGAATTTGAAATAAAGAGACACAACTGAAATACTAACTATCTGTCTATGCTCTAAAACTACTTTGATAACTGTTGGGACAGACCCCACAACATTCTGAAATAGAAAGACTGGAAAGCATAAAAAAATGATCCTCCAGAATGCAAGGAGGCTCACCACTGACTCTGGAGCTCAAACTGGATCAACAAAGTGCTGCGTGCTGCGTGCTGATCCTGGTTACCTGCGTCTGCATCATAAGACGATGCAGGCCAACTGGTATCAGTACATTGAATATACGAGTATGCGAGTTGGAGTGCTAAACACAACTTTAAAGCTTGAAAGGAGTAAGAATGAACTTATCTTGGCTCTGCTCAACTCATGAAATAACAACTCAATATAAACTAGTAAGGACACATGCGATATAAAGCAAGCTCGTACAAGTGTAAACACTTTGTTCATTAAAGATAAAACAATAATAAACTCAACTTTACACATATATGAAAGTAATATAATTTCTGTGGGAGATTCTCTAACCGACAACCATCACTATGAGCCTAAGAGATGGTACAACGTTTTATGTGATCATATGAAAAGTATGACCCGTTAACACCCATGATGACTACATGGTTTACATGGGGACTTGAGTTAATTATGAACTCTTTTCCCCACATCGGTGCTCAATACTACTCCCCAAAAATATACTTTAGCTCATACTTTTAGAATAACTTCCTTTCTTTGGGTTGAGATAATTTGCTCAACACTTTAGCTTTACAAAAGCACCTTTGGAATCGATGTTCCCCTTTCTTGTTCAAAACTCTTTTGGTAAGTCTTAGCTCCCTCTTAACTTAAATGTAAAAATATTTATAAAGTTTCTAGAGAATACTTAGTTCCCTTATATCTTTTGAGAAATGAACTCAACTCTTTACTCTTTGCTTAACTTGAAACTTTTGATCTTGATCAATCTCTTTAGGGAACACTTAGTCTATATTTCTTTTGAAGAAAATACTTCAACTTTTTCTCTTTCTTTAACTTAAAACTTGAGCCTTAACACGAAGTTAAAACGATTGAATAAGACTCTTGGATGTTTTAAAAAACTTTACTTTAACTTACTTCATTGCCTTAGACTTAACTTCTTTGACTTTGATCTTAACTTTCCTTGAATTGGATTATAGATTCAAAGATCATGATCTCGTGTTTATGAATGATTTCATGATGTTTAGATGTACTTTAGATTGTTGGAAACAGCTAGGATTTGTAGGTACATCACTTAGGACCTCGTACGGAAAGATGGGGGAGAAATGGGAACTCCACGTGACCTTGGCGCTCTAAGAGGCGCGGGGCGTCAGATCCTGATGGACAGAGGATGTCCTCATGCGCTCTGGCTGGCGCGGCGCGCTAGAGCGACAGACAGAGTCTGTCCTGAGGGGCTCTGGTAGGCGCAGCGCCCAAGGGCTTGTTAGACGGGTTTTCCGACTTTTCTTCTCCAATTTTCAACTCTAAACCTCCCAAACTTCCATGGATCTTCCCCCCAAACACTTAGGATCACTAATATCCTCAATACCCAATAGCTTAGACTCATAAAACAGCCCGTAAACACAAATCAAAACCACTAAAGGTACACCACAATTCTACCAACAAGATTTCGACAATTGTTCATCAAGAACTTAATGATTCACCATGTAATCAATACAAAACTTGCTGAATTAAACATATTGATGCGTGGGTGAACGAACCCAACACAAAAATATCTCACATATCTCGATAGGGATCACCCCGACGAATTCCACTAGCGAAACTTTAGCGTTCTTGAAGAATTCTTGATATTCCTCTTTTCTTCTCTTTTCTTCCAAGCCCTAAGCATTCTAAACTTTTCTAAAACTGAATTGAGACTTGGTTTTACCCCTAATAAACCCATAAAACGAATTAGGAAATACTAGGGTGAAAAGACTACTTTACCCTTACTAAAATCCGGATTGGACTTTCCTCTGTCCAACAACTCAAATTCCAAAAGACATATCTCACTCGTACGACATCAAAAATGTGCAAAATAGGCACCGTTGGAAAGATCTTTCCAAGGAATTTCCAATCATATTAAGAACTCACCCTAAATCCTCCTGAGCTGGGAGTAATGACCGTTTAAAAATGATAAAAAAAAACATCACTTTTACACTTAAGAAATTTTCCAGATTTCCCTATTTATTTCCAAAAATGATTATTCTTAGTTTCTTGGCTTATTATTAGTTATTTCAAATTACAAGATGTTACATGAACTTTGGAAGTTGAAGGACAAAGAGGATCACCTCGAATACAGATTGGAGAAATCTGGGGTTCTAAAAAGAATGTTTTACCGCTCTTTATTCAATTATTTATTGATTTTGCAAGTTATTTACAATAATGTTTAGATTCTACTTGGTGCATAGATTTAGAGTTTTCATTTTTCTAGATTTGCTACTAGGAGTTCAAGTTCTTTTGATACATTATTAAAATAAAGGAAAGTTTAGTTTAAAGTACATGCAGATCTTATTGATTGAGAATTCATCTATTAGACTTTTAGTAACATTTTTATTTCAATTATTTGAAAAATGAAAACTCCTAGATGTTTAACACTGAACGCTCACATTGGGGTCTCAATTAATCGGGATTTTGTTTGTGTAAAAGAAAAAGTGCTTCCTAAAAAAACTCTTCATATCCAAAAATTGAATTCAAGACTTTTGATCAAGGATGAAAAGATCTTATTCACCAGAATCCTTATTGATGCTCTCGCTGTTTCACTTTGTTTGATTATTTGGAAGTGTAAAATGTTATGTTTGATCGTCAATGTTTATGCATGTTGATAAAGATGTTGTATTCTTTGGATACATACATGTATGTTCATGGCCAATTTTGGTTTCTATTTTTGCTTGTTCAAAGTTTGGTTGTATAAAAATGTATAGGCAAATATGAGTTGATCAATAGGTTATTGTGTATGAAATGTTTGTATAAAAATGTATAGGCAAATATGAGTTCATATCTAAAAACAGATGATTGCTGCGGTCATCCTTGAACGAAAGTGACGAACGGACCATATACCTTTTTTAATCCACAAATAAGATAGCATTGTAGGTGTGACTCGCTAATCTTCTCTTTTGGATCAATCTCTAAAATTTCAACACATATACTTTAAACTCGCAAAAAGTAATTTGAGAACATACCTCCCTTTTGTAACATTGCCAACTCATTCTCTAGTAGTTGTAGTGTTGTTATATTTTTCATGGTAAACAGTCTTTCGAGCGTGTCCTAAACATATTTTGGAGAGCTAACATCACAAACATGATCAATAAACTTTTAGCAAACATAAATCATCAAAGAAATTACGAGAGCTTTTTCGCACTTGATCTTTAATTTTCTTCGTAATTTTCAAGAGTATCAACTCGAATTATTGAATCGATTTCTACAATTAGATCTCGTAGTTAGTGCCTACTTTTCTATTCCAAAATTTGAGCATTTCTCCCGTTTGAGGACATCTATAAATATCAAGAGTAATTTGAGGACATCAACAAGCATTATCACTACAAAAACATTGCAATAAAAAGTTGAAACTAGAATTGTGGGAGTACTCAAAAAAAGAGCTACTCCTCCAAAAATAGGCGTATGCCACTATTTACAATGCATACACGGTATTCTTTAGTAAAAAACAAAAGAATAGTTCGCTTTGTGTTCACTGCGTGGCTGCGTGGTTTTACTTTTAGCTGCGCGATGCTATTTTATACTCGACGAGTAATTTGGACTTTTACTCTTCTGTTTCGATGTGGGACTCTATTTGTTGCTTTTTTCCTCAACTTCATATATTTTTTAAAGCATTTAATATGTGATTCCTTTCTTGGTGATCATTAAAATATGTTGTGCAAAGAATATTGTGATGGGTTAAATATGTTGCACCAAATCATTATCGACAATTTTCAATTTATATTTGAAGAGTTCATTTGACTTTATAATTGCTTGCTATCATCCTTTGTTAGATTTGCTTTTTGAGAATGATTGATATGAAAAATTAGTTATTTAGACAAGCGAGGTGAATCTAGTATTTAATACTTGAAGTGCAAGTTTAATAGTGCAACATCTGAATCTGGTGTGGAAGTGAGGTTTTCAATATTTTGATCTATTAGCATTTTAAGTTTTAAGGTAATGGGGAAATCGACAATAGATGTCACCAAAACTTAAAAGACAGACAAATTCTATAGAGTCTAGACAAGCTATATTGTAATTAAATAGGCTTATGCCACTATTTACAACGCTTGCACAATATTCTTTAGTAAAAGACGAAAGATTAGTTCACTTTGTTTTATTCGTAAGAAGAAGTTGGTGCTTTCTTGTTGTGATACGATGGTAGACTCACTCATTCAATATTTTTTTCCAAACTTTTAAGGCATCAACAAACAAAGGAACTAAAGCATTTGTATGAGAAGGTAGGAACGAAGAAGTTCACAACAAAATTGAAGAAGATTATCAGGATTGGCGAAAGACGATGAAAAAGGCTTGTGATCCTTTCATCAATCTCATAGGCAAACTATGTAGTAGACTCAAAGCCTTTTAAGGAAGGAAGAAGCACGACTATGAAGTTTGTTGCTTTGACCATTGTTTTGTTACACAATCTTGGTGATACAGTTCTAGGAGGTGTCGTAGCTTTAAAATTTCTAAAAAGAGAGATAAGGGAATTACGGTTTTAGTAATTGATGTTTGTTACTTCCTCCGTTTCATAAAGATTGACCTAGTTTGACTTGGAACGGAGTTTAAGAAAGGAGAGAAGACTTTTTAATCTTGTGGTTCTAATTTAAAGTTATGTCAAATGTACCAAAATACTCTTTAATCTTGTGGTCTTAAACATGTCATGTGGAAAGTTAAAGTTAAAGTGTTGCCAAAAAAGGAAAGGGATCATTTTTTTTTAAATAAACTAAAAAGGAAAGGGGTCATTATTTTTTAAACGGAGGAAGTAAAATATAGTGATTTTTCACATATCACTATGCTTCCTATGTATAAAGGCAACATTATTTCAAACAATCACAATGAAAGTACCTCCAATCGTTTAATGTAGTTTGTTCACTCCTGTATCTCAATATTTATTTCTTAATAATATTTTTTAAAATTCCGTCAAAAGGCATTTTTTTGCAATTTGAATCTTGAATCAATATTCAATTTAGTTTTCTTGTAACAGTGAGAGAGCAAGAGCTATTAATTTAATGGTTAGGTAAAATTTTGGCTAATAGATATTTTATTGATTTTTCTAGCATAATCAATAATTTGTTTGCATATAAGTTCAATAGTTAAATTCTATTTTCAGTCACTAAGTTATTTGTTTAAATAGCTTTAATTTCTTTTCAACATAATTTATAAATTAATCAAAATCAACGAACACTTCTATAAAAATGAACAACAAAATATATAACTAAATAAAATAAGATATAGCTAACTAGACCGTTTTAATTCTACAATTAAAAATAAATAAATTATAAAATCATTCAAAAGCCTAAACATTCTCTTTACGGATCTCCTCTTCTTCTTCTGGAGTAAAATCATTCTTGATATCAAATTCTTTACGTATTTCTTCTGGTGTTTTTTCCTTTAATCCTATCGGCAACTTCTTGACACATCATATCCAATATATCCTTATCATTAAGAAAATTAGCAGCTAAGATAAGCAGTGGCGGACCCAGAATTTTCGTTCAGGATGTTCGAAAAATAAAAACATTGTTGATGGGATTCGAACTTGGGGCATGCAGCTTAATATTTAGGGATCTTACCATTGAGCCATCTAATTTTAATTGTTATTGAGGGGGTTCAAAATATATACATCTACAAAAATTCAGAAAATTTAGTTTATATATATCGTGTATTTTTTTGCCGAGGGTGTTCGGGTGAACACCCTGGACCCAATGTGGGTCCGCCCCTGAAGATAAGAGCATGTAAAATCGAGTGGTGCACCTTCACAAAAGCCTTATCAAACTCCATCAACATGTCTTTGGAGACGTCTTCCACTGGATGTTTCTTCCAATATTCAATCACTTTGGTCATTGTTTTGCTATTGACTAGGTAGGGGAATGACATTTGAAACACAATCGTCTTCAACCATATTCTTAATAGTTTGTGACCTCACAGCTATAGCCTCTTCAAGTACAAATTCTTTACCATCGCTAGTCTTACTAAAAACGAAAATTAGCATATTGTAGATTAGGAATATATATTAAGGAAAAGTTAAACTTATTAAGAAATTAAGAGAGGAAAAAGAAAAGGAAATGTTTCCGTGAAGTAAAAAAATAATAATACGGAAGAACGTTAATTTAGCATAATGTAAAAAAAAAAAAAAAACAATTTATTTTAAGGTACTTAATTTTCTTTCTAATTTTTTCCCAACTTGAGTTGTTTTAATATAAAGAACGAAATAAACCAAAAATAAATAAATAAACAAGAAGAACTGATCTCTTCCAATATGTTATATTTCGTTATTTTATTTATTAAAGTTTTCATTCTTTGTCCACTCTTTTATTGGATTTAGAGCCCGTTTGGATAGACTTAAAAAAAGTAGCTTTTAAAAAGTATTTTTGAAAGTGCTAAAACTTATTTTTAAAATAAGTAGTTATGTGTTTGGATAAAAGTGCTGAAGTTAAAAAAAAAGTTGTTGATGTGTTTGGCAAATAAGTGCTGGTAAACACTTTTTTTAATCAAAATGTCTGAAATACCTTAAAAGCTGTTAACATAATAAGAATTGATTAATTTAATAATAATAATAATAATAATAATAATATATAATATATAATAATAATAATAAATAATAATAAATTATATATAATAATAATAATAATAATAACAAAATAATATAAACAGAATAATAACAATAATAATAATATATAATATAGAATAAATAATATATAATAATAATATATAATTATAATATATAATAATAATAATAATAATAATAACAATAAAGAATAATAATAGTATATAATAATAATAAAGAATAAATAAATAAATAATAATAATAATAAAATAATAAAATATTAATAATAATATATAATAATAATAATAATAATATATAATAATAATAATATAAATAATAAAATAATAATAATAATAATAATATATAATAATACTAATAAATAATAATAAAATAATAATAATAAAGTAATAATAATAATATAACAATATGAAAATAATAATAATAATAATAAAATAATAATAATAAATAATAATAATAATATAACAATATGAAAATAATAATAATAATAATAATAATAAATAATAAATAACAAAAAAAAAATAATAATATATAAAATATTAATATTAATGATAATAAATAATAATAATAATAATAATAATATATAATAATAATAATAAATAATAATAATAATAAAATAGTATGAAAATAATAATAATAATAATAATAATAATAGTAATAATAATAATAATAATAAAGAGTAATAAAATAAATAAAAATAATAATAATAATAATAAAATAATAAAATATTAATACTACTACTATTACTACTACTATTAATAATAATAATAATAATAATAATAATAGTATTAATAATAAAAATAAAAATAAAAGAAATAAGGGCAAAAAGGTAAAAATTTTTGGTCAACTTAAAAGAGCTTATAAGCTAAAAAAAAAAAAGGATCCCTACCCCAGCTTTTAACTTTTGGCTTAAAATAAGTTTTTTTTAACTTAAAATAAGTTATTTTGAGAATTGCCAAACAACTAAATAAGTCAAAAACCAGTTTTTAAGTCAGTTTGACCAGCTTTTAAGCTGAGCCAAACAGGCTCTTAATGTAATGACCTGTCAGATCAATTTTTGGAAATTTATTAAAATTAATTTTTTTTTGGCCCCTTGTGATAGTTCCTCGAGTTATTTTTTATCCGTTGATAAAGTTGATTTGGAAATTTTAAATTATTTATTTAACTATAATTATTTAATTGACAGATATTTATAAAATAACTAATTTAGTTGATAATAATGGGTCAAATCTGAAATTTATTTAGAACCCTATATTATTTAGCCCATATATATTAAAATAAAATAGTAAAATTTATCATTTTATACAATAACAAAAATAACTTTTAGCGGCGTTAAATATTGACACTAATAAAGAATGCTAAAGTCTTTACCGGCATTAGTTAAGTGTCATTAGAAGCAATGTCGCTAAAGGCTTTAGGGACATATACAAAGAGTGACAATTGCCACTAAAAATACATAGTTAACGTCAATTAAGAATTAAATATCGCTAATAGTTATTTTTATTGTATTGTTAGTACATAATTAATTTAAAAAAAGAAAAGGGAGGAAGGGATAATTCTGACAACCATCATTAATCAAGTAAAAACAATTTTCATAAAAGAGGGGCATATTATTATATTATATTTTTGTGGGTATAAAATGGGCATGAGATTACAACAATTAGGCAGATTTGTTTGCTGCTAAGCAGCGTCGCTTATATACATTGGGAGGATTTAATTATTATTATTTGTTATTTTGGTGGTCAATGAGGGCTACTAATTTACAATGATAAGGAGGTGATTGTTGAATCCATCTTATTTTTGGTCAATTTTAGCTATTCAATTGGTACAAGTAATTGTTAAAAAGGAATAGTGAAAAGAGTTGAAAATTAAGACTTGGTAGTTGGCAAATTGGTAAGATTTGCAACCCATTTTTGACTTTGCTATATTTACTTATGTCATTAGTGACATAGGCATGGTTTTATCCTTCTATAAATAGAGCATTCTTGCTCATTTGTAGAACACACCAAGTTAGAGAGAAAAACCATTTTGAGAGCAAAGTGAGGTATTCCATAGACTATACAAGAAAATAGTCTGTGAAGAAAAATAGTGTGTGAGCGATATTTTAGTAAGACGGAAACCAAAAGAGTGTTGTTCCTTTTGAGTGTGTAGTAGTCACTTTGAGTATTGTATTCGTGACTACACAGTGTAAAATTTCTTACTATAGTAATATCAGTTGCTCCTCTTGGCCCGTGGTTTTTTCCCTTATTCAGAAGGGTTTCCACGTAAAATTCTTGGTGTCGTTATTTTTCCATTTTATTTCCATTACTTTTACCATATATATTTTTGTGCTTGTCCGCGTTTTCCCAATAAACTGGTATCAGAGCCAAGATTTTATCTGAGTATGCTCTGTGGTTGCAGCACAGTCTGAACTTCCACATCAGAAAAGATTTACTTTGATTTGCGATAACTATATTTTTTGGGGAAAACAATGGAAGCCAACACAAGTAGAATGGTTACTTTGAATGGTGTTAATTATGCCATTTGGAAGGAAAAAATGGAAGATCTGCTTTATGTTAAGAATTTTTACAAACCAGTATTTACCACTATAAAGCCTGATAATAAAACAGATGAAGAGTGGAATCTGTTGCACAGACAGGTTTGTGGATTCATTAGGCAATGGGTCGACGATAATGTGTTGAACCATATTTCTGGGGAAACACATGCTCGAACCCTATGGGAGCATCTTGAAAGTTTGTATGCTCGGAAGACTGGCAACAACAAAATGTTCTTAATAAAGCAGATGTTGAATTTGAAGTATCATGATGGTTCTCCGATGACAGACCATCTGAATAATTTTCAGGGATCATGAACCAATTATATGCTATGGGCATCAAATTTGATGAAGAAATTCAAGGCTTGCTTCTACTTGGTTCCCTACCAGACTCTTGGGAAACATTTAGAACGTCATTGTCAAATTCTACTCCGGATGGTGTGATCTCTATGGATTCCGCCAAGAGTAGTGTCTTGAACGAAGAGATGAGAAGAAAAACTCAAGTTTCCTCTTCGTCGGATGTCCTGATAACTGGCCCAAGGGGGAGAAACAAAACTCGTGGTTCTCAGAATAGAGAACAAAATAAGAGCAAATCCAGAGGCAGACTTAAGGATATTGAGTGCTATCATTGTGGTATGAAAGGGCACACGAAGAAGTTCTGCAGGAAGTTGAAGAGGGAGAACAAAAACAAAGAGGAAACTAAAGAAGATAGCAATGAAAATTGCCTAGCCACCGTTACCACCGAAGATCTTGTTACTGTCCTTGATGCGAATATGATAAATATTGCTTGTGATGAGTCAAGCTGGGTTGTGGATGTTTACATCCCACTCTATTCAAATAGGGCGAAACGTCGCGGCAACTCAAAAAATTATTTATTGATTCAATTTTAATGAATTTTAGAATGAACGAGTTTTTAAAAAAGAGTCGCCACCTAATTTTAGGAAAACTAGAAAAAACATTATGTGATCTACGAAACCAATTGATTCTAGATAGGGGGTTCAAATTATTTCGAAGGGAAGGGGTTAGGCACCCTTCGAAATCCACAAGTGTGGGTCCCGACTGAATTCATTTTTTTCAAATTGAGGAAAAAAATAAAATAATATACAAATATAATAAACATGCAATATACACAAATAATAAAAATAAGAAAATATAAGAAACGGCCTAAAGTTTGCCTAACGTCAATATATACAAAATAATGAATAAAAAGTATGATTCGAACTACATTCGAATAATTTCAAGGAGAAGCACCTCCGGGTACCTGTAAAGACACTCAGTAAAAGAGTTAGTACCAAATAAATATAAATAACAATGAATAACTCAAATAATAACTTAAAAATAAAAATCCGTCTTATTAACATGGAAGGCCTTGGAAATCGACGGTAATTTTTTCATCGGCCATTTTAACAAATTAATTATATAAACTTAATTAAATTTCCGTCTTATAAAATATGGAGGCCTCTAAAACCGACGGAGAGATTTTATCATTGGCCGATTTCAACATATAAAATATGTAAACTTAAATTAAAATTCCATCTTTTTAAAATGGTAGGTCTCCAAAACCGACGGAGAGATTTTATCATTGGCCATTTCAACATATAAAATACATAAACTTAATTAAATTTCCGTCTTTTAAATTAGGAAAGCCTCTAAACCCAACGGATAGATTTTCATTGGCCAATTTCAACATATAAAATATATAAACTTAAATTAAAATTCCGTCTTTTAAAATGGAAAGGCCTCCAAAACCGACGGAGAGATTTTCTCATTGGCCAATTTTAACATACCATATATTATATTTTCCAAACAAAATTTAACAAAATAAGTAATAAACAAACATAAAAACCAAGGCAACCAAAATCGAACAGTCATAATAAAGCATAAAAGTAAACCAACGTCAATAAAAGAATGATCAGAGAGCATTATCAATTATTAAAGTTTCATTCTAATTAACTCATATTTATAATTCAATAAAACACAATATCTAAAACTTAACCTCAAGTCCTCAACCCGAATGAGCAAACATAATACTACTACTACTACTAATAATAATAACCAAAACAACCAACAGTAACAAGACTAGTACTGCTACTACTACTAATAATAAAATATTTATAATAATAATAATAATAATAATAATAATAATAATAAAAATAAACTAGTGGTGAGTAAAACTATAACAGTAATAATAATACAATAATAATAACTACAACATTCAATAAACTTAACTAATAACCAAATTGAATCTTATTTAACCAAACTAATCAAATATCTAAAAAAAGAAACTTAAACAAAGAGTTGAAATTCATAAATGAACATCAACGTTTAACAAATGAATTAAAAAAAATAATAATAAAATAAAGTTACTAACAAATTCAAAATCACTAGGTAATAGCAAACATATTAAACTTGAATATATATATATATATAAAGTCAAAGCTATCAAGAGAACCACTGGCAATTTTAATAAATGAACAAAAATAAAAAAGGGAGTTCACCCAAAAATAATAATAATAAACATTGGCCGGAGTTTGAACCACTCCGGTCAGATCTGTAAAGCAAAATAACCATAAGACTAAAGTAAAAGATTACCTCTTTACCGAAGTCATGTCGGCATCGCGATGGTCTGGTTCTGTTTGCACTGTTGTGATTAGAGCTTCGTTTTGATTGCTTGTTCGTCGGATTCCGATGGTGGTGGTTGGGTTGTTCGACTTCTGGTTGTTTGCCTAAGCTTCAAGAGAGGTGAATAGAGCTTGGAGCTCATTTGAGTGACAGCTAGATGCCTACAAAAACAAAAGAAAAATTTGTAAAGGGAAGAGGGAATGGGGATTTGGGGCTGTTGTTGTGAGCTTATAGCTCGTCGAAGATGGCTGAAACAATGGTGTTTTCGGTGTGGCTGGTCGGAGAGGAGAAGGCAACGAGATGGAAGTGAGGGTTTGGGTTTCTGTTCTATTTTCTGGTCCGTTTGGAGGCCAAAAAAGTGCAGTTTTTTGGTGGAGGTTGCTGCTGGTCTGGATCTGCTGGTGGTCCTTGCTGCTAGGAGATCGCCTGCAAGAGAAAGAGAGGAAGGACAGGGGGAAGGAGAGGGGTCGAGAGACAGAGAGGAGTTGCCGGGAGAGGAGAGGGGAAGGGAGAAGAGAATGAGTGAGGCTAGGCGGCTGTTGGAGAGAGGGGAGGAGAGGAGAGAAGAGGGAGGCGGAGAGGGAAAAAGGGAGGAAGAGATTAGGTTTTCTTTTCCCCCTTTTCTAAAATTAATTCCCCCCCTTTTTCATTTATCCACCATCAATTTTAACCTGAACAAATAAAATATGGACCCAAATGTGTGGGTTTGAAATTGTAGGCCCAAAATTATTAATAGAATTCCTAAATTTTAATATTTATTTTTTATTTTTTTTATTTTTTTTGTATTTGGCTAATTTTAGATTGTGCTAAATTCAACATAAATATTAACAAATGTAACAAATAAAATGAACTTTAAAATAATATAATGAACGTAACTATTGACATGTGAAATGCAATTTTAAAAATTAACTAACAAAAAATCCTAAATTTTGATAAATAAAGATAGTTATCGATAAACTTATTAAAAATTATATTAAAAAAATTATTCTAAGCTATTAAATAAATAAAACTTTAAAATTACGAATTTTTTTAAAATGTTAGGCCAAAATTGGGTGTCAACAGCTGTCCCTTTCGTTGTGTATGATTGATGAAAGAAATCGTGGACAACGAAAATTGACAAACCCAATTTTGACCGAACACATGACCTTTCTAGAGAAGTGCGGTTGAATGTGGTGGAAGTCGCTCCTCTACTCGCGTCCTAAGAATTTGACACTCCTCTTTGGACTATATCTCAGTCCGCTGCTAAGAAAAAGTTTCACGTTGTGTTGCATCCTTTTTTATGTCGTCCGCACTTCTGGCTCCTCTGAGAGTGCATCCTCTAGAATGTTCTAAAAAACAAAGATAAAACTCATTAATATATGCAAAACTAAAAGAAAAAGGGTAGCATCTCTTATGATACGATAAATGGAGATAAATACAGGTCCCTTGGTAGGACGAATGAAGATGATGATCAATCTGTAGAATTTGGAATGTATGTCCATCGGTAGGACGAATGAAAAAAATGATGATCCATCGATAGGATTTTGAATGCATGTCCATCGATAGGACAAATGAAAAGATTATCCATCGGTAGGATTTTGAATGTATGTCCATCGGTAGGACAAAATGTAAACATCTTTCAACGCAAGTTTCCATCAACTTAAACGTTGAAAAGATATGGTGCACATCCTTCACCTCCGAATAGATGCGTCTTAAATGCAAATATCTTTCAACGCAAGTTTCCACCGACTTGAACGTTGAGAAGATATGGTGCACATCCTTTACCTCCGAATAGATGCGTCTTAATATGCAAAAATCTTTCAACGCAAGTTTCCACCGACTTGAACGTTGAAAAGATATGGTGCACATCCTTCACCTCCGAATAGATGCGTCTTAAATGCAAATATCTTCTTGGCGATATATAAACTTTTGCGAGGGATGAAATCTTCTAGCGATGCATAAATTCTGCAAGGTATGAAATCTTCTTGCGATATGTAAACTTTTGCGAGGAATGAAATCTTCTCGCGATGCATGAATATTAACTCGCGATGCATGATCTTTCGCGATGCATGAATATTGACTCTCAATGCATGATTTTTGCAATGCATGAATATTGACTCGCGATGCATGAATTTTTCAATGCATGAATATTGACTCTCAATGCATGATCTTCTGCGGGGCATGAATATTGACTCGCGATGCATGATTTTTTCAATGCATGAATATTGACTCTCAATGCATGATTTTCCGTTATGCATGATTATTGACTCTCGATGCATGATCTTCTGCGGGGCATGAATGTCTTCCCGCAATGCATAAATTTTGCGAGGGATGGAATCTTCTCGCGATGCATAAATTTTGCGAGAAATGAAATCTTCTCGCGATGCATGAATTCCGCAAGGTATGAAATCTTCTTGCGATGCATGAATATTAATTCGCGATGCATGATCTTTCGCAATGCATGAATATGGACTCGCGATGCATGATTTTTTCAATGCATGAATATTGATTCCCAATGCATGATTTTCCGTTATGCATGATTATTGACTCTCGATGCATGATCTTCTGCGGGGCATGAATGTCTTCCCGCAATGCATAAATTTTGCGAGGGATGGAATCTTCTCGCGATGCATAAATTTTGCGAGGAATGAAATCTTCTCGCGATGCATGAATTCCGCAAGGTATGAAATCTTCTTGCGATGCATGAATATTAATTCGCGATGCATGATCTTTCGCAATGCATGAATATTGACTCGCGATGCATAATTGTTTGCAATGCATGAATATTGACTCTCAATGCATGATCTTCTGCGGGGCATGAATGTCTTCCCGCAATGCATAAATTTTGCGAGGGATGGAATCTTCTCGCGATGCATAAATTTTGCGAGGAATGAAATCTTCTCGCGATGCATGAATTCCGCAAGGTATGAAATCTTCTTCCGATGCATGAATATTAATTCGCGATGCATGATCTTTCGCAATGCATGAATATTGACTCGCGATGCATGATTGTTTGCAATGCATGAATATTGACTCTCAATGCATGATCTTTGCAATGCATGAATATTAACTCTCAATGCATGATCTTTGTAGTTGCTATCAAGCTTCTCGCAGTACTTATCAGAATTTTGAGGTCTTCCTCAAAAATTCTGTCCCAGTTAGAATTTTGGTAAATCTCAAAATGATCTCCAATCTTGACTTGTTGGCGATAACACCTCTATTGAGAATTTTTGAGATATTTTCAAAAATTCTGTCCCAGTTTTTATTGTAAGGAGAAATAATAATCACACTGAGTATATGACCGAGCCGTCGTGGCGCCTACATATCCTGTTGATCCAGGAATCAGGTCAAATGTAGTTCCAAACTTGTAGATGATGAATACTGCAAAGAATCTGAAAGAAAATCATCAGTAGAAAATGTACAATATGAACATGATGAAATAAGAAAATAATATTCTATGTGATATTCAAAGCCTAGAGATATATAAAAAAAATATGTCATATTTTGGGACGGACAATCCATAAAGTAAAATAGGACTCTCACACATACGAGATTAACCCGATGACACTTTTTACAATGAACAACTCAAAAGACAATTTTTTTATTTTTTTTTTAATAAAATTGAAAGACTCTTAAAAAGGTTTTAAAATATTAAAGAATGAGTGTTTGCTCACTTTTTCTTTTCTTTTTGAAAAAATAAAAATATGATGAGATAGTCAAACCTTCACTACAATTGGTACCAACAGTTCAGATTGCAGGTAAATCTCTCATTCCTTTTTTTTTTTTTTTAATATTTTTTTTTATTTTTTTAAAGATTGAATTTAAGGTAATTCCTACAGCTTCAAGTGGTACCTCCAATATACTTAAGGATCAACATGATCTGTTCATCTTGCTTCAAACAAAGATTTTGAATTGTATCAATCCTCATGTTTCAAGTGCCCTCACGAAAAAAACTTGTCCTATTTCACACGTATTTGAAACATTTGATTTTAGGATATTTTCCAAAGTGCACTCACACTCACAAGAATGTTCAATGCATACAACTGTGATACCATATGCTTGACCCTTATGTAAATCTCCACTAATGTGAGAACATTTGGAATGAGATCATGTAGGGCTTATCACTGGCTTGTAACGTAGGCTTAGGGATGGGTAGGATATTTATTTGGGATAAAAGTGACTTAATTCCTCCTTGAGCGTCATACATAATTTGTGCTCTTAATGATTGGTACGCCTTTGCGTTAGATCCTCTTTATTGTTCTCCCCCTTTTCAACTTCTTTTGAATTCTCATTTTTGACTCTTTTCCCTTCTTCTTCTTTTTTCTTCCTTTGTTTCGACTTCTTTTTTGAGTTCTCATTTTTTGGAGTTTTTCCATTCTTCTCTTCTTCTCTTCTTTTTTTTTTTTTTACCCTCTTTGTTTTGACTTCTTTTGAGTCCTTATTTCTTGGAGCTTTTCTTTTATTTCACTCCTTTCTTATAAATTTTTCTCCTTTTTGTTGGAGTATTTTCCTTCCCACCTTTCATTGACCTTGTAAGGGTATTTTTGTCTTTCTTTATTTCTTTCACCTTTTCTTTCTTTCTTTATTTCTTTTTTCTCTAGAAGTCTTTTGTTTTCTTGACTTTGGGAGACTCGATATCTTTGCTTTCGGAAATTTCAAACATGGATTTTTTCTTATAATTTGCACATTCTTGGTGCACTCAAGAAGGTTGGGCCAAGAGAGGATAGTGCTTGTAAGCACTTAAAAGGGTAGTGGTTAAGATGTGGTTGTCCAAAGAAAAGTTTCAGGCTCAAAGTGGGAAAACTAGGGATTAATGTAATTTGGTAGGCTTTGAAAGGCACAATCGGGTCAAAAAAGGCCTACAATCCTTTCTCAAACCAAACATTACTCAGGATTTCGCCTTGAAAAACATTCAGGTCAAGTTCTAGATCAACAGTGTAACACAATTGAACTTTGATCAAAATCTCACCACACAATGCACATGAAACATAAGGTTAGTTTTATTCTTATCTTGATTGCATGCAAGAGAATTTTCAAGCATCACAAAAGTAAAGATAAGAGGTACCACGAGAATCTATAGTTTACCGCAAAGTCAGTCTTTTCCATCATATCAAATATATTTACATGCTCTTAACTACATAGGTCCCAACCGAGCTGAAGACATGACTCTTACAGTATGTACAAGTAAATATTTTTTTATTTTTTTGAAAGAATGATTACCGAACCCGAGAAGGGCTGCCTACGTATCTCATTAAAATGAGAATCAGGTGTGCGTAGTTCATGCAGATATGACTTGGAAAATATGCACAAACTATTTTATTTATTATTTTATTTTTTATCTTTTTTGAAGAAGATAATACCGAACCCGAGAAGGGTTGCCTACGTATCTCATTAAAATGAGAATCAGGTACGCGTAGTTCGTCCAGATATGACTTGGAAAATATGCACAAACTATTTTATTTATTATTTTATTTTTTACCTTTTTTGGAGAAGATAATACCAAACCCGAGAAGGGTTGCCTACGTATCTCATTAAAATGAGAATCAGGTACGCGTAGTTCGTCCAGATAAGGCACATAATAATTTAAAGATTTAGACAACTCAAAGAAATTTTTAGGTCTAACGCCACTAAAATTTATAGTCATGAAGTGTTTTTTTTACCCTTTTTTTCCCGCACCAATATGTTTTATAGTCTCTTAATCGTCAATTTTTATACTGTCTTTTGAATGTAACCTGTAAATTTTCACAGTAATTTCTACGTATACTTTTTTTTGGATGTTTTCTTGGAACTGTCTCCTCCCAATTTTCACGAGATCCAAACATTGTTATGACCATCCCCGACTGATGTCGGGGACGGTATTCCTACAAAAATATGAGAAATATGTGAGAGCAAGACCATCATGCAAAATAATAATAAAAATAAGTGGGTGTCACCTCATAGTCAAATACTCCCCTGATTTATCGTTTTGACTTAATATTAATGTCTTGTGAATTACAAGGACTCGCATTTCGCTAATCTTCTTGTCTCTTGCGACTTCGGACAAATAATGATTTCTGAATTCAGACATAAATCAATTTTTCGCTGTGAAGAAGAACAACTCAAAATGTAAGAGTGTTAGTTCATGTACATAATGGATAATGCAAAATATCACACAAATAATGAATTAAACACACAAATACTGTTTTAATTAAAGACAAACTGAAATATATCACATAGCATACAAACAATTATTGCGCGTCCTATACAAATATGTGACCCTTTTATGCCTAGGGTAGGCCTACCGATTTAAAGGATGTATTACGACATTTGACAACTTTCCATTGTTCACCAAAAACACTTGCGACAATATTTTATGAATAAATGAAATAGAATTTGAAGTAAGGGAAAAAAAAAGAAAAAAGAAAAAAAAAATACATTTATTCAATCCCACGCAGGGGTACCATCCTATTCTAAGCCTTTGCGAAAGGTACTATCTCTTGAACTTGTTGTCATCTTCGATTGTCAACACTTATTTGATGGAATGATAGCTTGTGAAGAATCAATTTTGACAAAAATAGACTATTAAAATAACTCTCTAATCAGATGGACCATGGTTTGTCAAATGTCGTATACATCCTTCAAATTACACACAATTATGATTGTCCGTTTAGGCCGGAGGCCCTTTTGGACTCAAGGTGGTCTATCTAATTAACCCAACACACCTTGGGTGTTGGGTCATCTTAGTTCAATGCTTAGATTTGAATTTGGTTTTGCTCTATCTTAGGCTTCACTAGAATAGTTTTCAAGTTGACGGTAACCCGAGTCGGACAAACAACGGGATGAAGCTACCAAACGACGTCGGATGACCGCATTCCAACTATTCGTTTGATACTTCCAAATGAAACTCTTGTATATTTCTGAAAGAAGCCGTGGAAAGCCACGTAACTTCCGTTTTCCTAATGCATACTATTTGCCATTTGGCGGAAAGATGCATGAGTGCAATGACAATATACATACAATAAAAGAAAATAAAATAAACAACAAGTACAATATACACATCATCAACGAAATATAAAAATACAAGGTATAACACAATAAAAGAATTTCCTCAATTTTTTAAAAAAATGAATTCATATGGTTAGAACCTCTAATAGTCCCCAGCAGAGTCGCCATTCTGTTTACATCCCACTCTATTCAAATAGGGCGAAACGTTGCGGCAACTCAAAAAATTATTTATTGATTCAATTTTAATGAATTTTAGAATGAACGAGTTTTTAAAAAAGAGTCGCCACCTAATTTTAGGAAAACTAGAAAAAACATTATGTGATCTACGAAACCAATTGATTCTAGATAGGGGGTTCAAATTATTTCGAAGGGAAGGGGTTAGGCACCCTTCGAAATCCACAAGTGTGGGTCCCGGCTGAATTCATTTTTTTCAAATTGAGGAAAAAAATAAAATAATATACAAATATAATAAACATGCAATATACACAAATAATAAAAATAAGAAAATATAAGAAACGGCCTAAAGTTTGCCTAACGTCAATATATACAAAATAATGAATAAAAAGTATGATTCGAACTACATTCGAATAATTTCAAGGAGAAGCACCTCCGGGTACCTGTAAAGACACTCAGTAAAAGAGTTAGTACCAAATAAATATAAATAACAATGAATAACTCAAATAATAACTTAAAAATAAAAATCCGTCTTATTAACATGGAAGGCCTTGGAAATCGACGGTAATTTCTTCATCGGCCATTTTAACAAATTAATTATATAAACTTAATTAAATTTCCGTCTTATAAAATATGGAGGCCTCTAAAACCGACGGAGAGATTTTATCATTGGCCGATTTCAACATATAAAATATGTAAACTTAAATTAAAATTCCATCTTTTTAAAATGGTAGGTCTCCAAAACCGACGGAGAGATTTTATCATTGGCCATTTCAACATATAAAATACATAAACTTAATTAAATTTTCGTCTTTTAAATTAGGAAAGCCTCTAAACCCAACGGATAGATTTTCATTGGCCAATTTCAACATATAAAATATATAAACTTAAATTAAAATTCCGTCTTTTAAAATGGAAAGGCCTCCAAAATCGACGGAGAGATTTTCTCATTGGCCAATTTTAACATACCATATATTATATTTTCCAAACAAAATTTAACAAAATAAGTAATAAACAAACATAAAAACCAAGGCAACCAAAATCGAACAGTCATAATAAAGCATAAAAGTAAACCAACGTCAATAAAAGAATGATCAGAGAGCATTATCAATTATTAAAGTTTCATTCTAATTAACTCATATTTATAATTCAATAAAACACAATATCTAAAACTTAACCTCAAGTCCTCAACCCGAATGAGCAAACATAATACTACTACTAATAATAATAATAATAACCAAAACAACCAACAGTAACAAGACTAGTACTGCTACTACTAATAATAATAAAATATTTATAATAATAATAATAATAATAATAATAAAAATAAACTAGTGGTGAGTAAAACTATAACAGTAATAATAATACAATAATAATAACTACAACATTCAATAAACTTAACTAATAACCAAATTGAATCTTATTTAACCAAACTAATCAAATATCTAAAAAAAGAAACTTAAACAAAGAGTTGAAATTCATAAATGAACATCAACGTTTAACAAATGAATTAAAAAAAATAATAATAAAATAAAGTTACTAACAAATTCAAAATCACTAGGTAATAGCAAACATATTAAACTTGAAAATATATATATATATAAAGTCAAAGCTATCAAGAGAACCACTGGCAATTTTAATAAATGAACAAAAATAAAAAAGGGAGTTCACCCAAAAATAATAATAATAAACATTGGCCGGAGTTTGAACCACTCCGGTCAGATCTGTAAAGCAAAATAACCATAAGACTAAAGTAAAAGATTACCTCTTTACCGAAGTCATGTCGGCATCGCGATGGTCTGGTTCTGTTTGCACTGTTGTGATTAGAGCTTCGTTTTGATTGCTTGTTCGTCGGATTCCGATGGTGGTGGTTGGGTTGTTCGACTTCTGGTTGTTTGCCTAAGCTTCAAGAGAGGTGAATAGAGCTTGGAGCTCATTTGAGTGACAGCTAGATGCCTACAAAAACAAAAGAAAAATTTGTAAAGGGAAGAGGGAATGGGGATTTGGGGCTGTTGTTGTGAGCTTATAGCTCGTCGAAGATGGCTGAAACAATGGTGTTTTCGGTGTGGCTGGTCGGAGAGGAGAAGGCAACGAGATGGAAGTGAGGGTTTGGGTTTCTGTTCTATTTTCTGGTCCGTTTGGAGGCCAAAAAAGTGCAGTTTTTTGGTGGAGGTTTCTGCTGGTCTGGATCTGCTGGTGGTCCTTGCTGCTAGGAGATCGCCTGCAAGAGAAAGAGAGGAAGGACAGGGGGAAGGAGAGGGGTCGAGAGACAGAGAGGAGTTGCCGGGAGAGGAGAGGGGAAGGGAGAAGAGAATGAGTGAGGCTAGGCGGCTGTTGGAGAGAGGGGAGGAGAGGAGAGAAGAGGGAGGCGGAGAGGGAAAAAGGGAGGAAGAGATTAGGTTTTCTTTTCCCCCTTTTCTAAAATTAATTCCCCCCCTTTTTCATTTATCCACCACCAATTTTAACCTAAACAAATAAAATATGGACCCAAATGTGTGGGTTTGAAATTGTAGGCCCAAAATTATTAATAGAATTCCTAAATTTTAATATTTATTTTTTATTTTTTTTATTTTTTTTGTATTTGGCTAATTTTAGATTGTGCTAAATTCAACATAAATATTAACAAATGTAACAAATAAAATGAATTTTAAAATAATATAATGAACGTAACTATTGACATGTGAAATGCAATTTTAAAAATTAACTAACAAAAAATCCTAAATTTTGATAAATAAAGATAGTTATCGATAAACTTATTAAAAATTATATTAAAAAAATTATTCTAAGCTATTAAATAAATAAAACTTTAAAATTACGAATTTTTTTAAAATGTTAGGCCAAAATTGGGTGTCAACAGTGGATACTGGTGCCGCATCTCATGTGACATCAAGAAAGGATTTTTTCTCTTCCTATACTCCTGGTGATTTTGGAACTTTGAGTATGGGTAATGAGACTGTTTCTAGGGTGGTTGGTATTGGTACAATTTGTTTGGAAACTAGTGTTGGAACTAAACTAGTTTTGAACAATGTGAAACATGCTCCTGATGTTCGTCTGCACCTAATTTCTGTTGGTATTTTAGATGATGAAGGATATGTTAGTACCAACGGTGATGGAAAATGGAAGCTCATCAAGGGTTCCTTGGTTGTGGCTCGTGGTAACAAACGTCGTGGTCTATACTGGACTACGGCCTCTGCTTGTGTTGATATGGTGAATGCGAGAGCGATAGCTCTTCAACTTTATGGCACAAGAGGCTTAGCCACATCAGCGAGAAAGGACTTAATGTTCTAGCCAAGAAGAAATTATTGTCAAATTTCCAAAGTGCTAAATTAGAAAAGTGTGAGCACTGCTTGGCTGGTAAACAAAATAGAGTTTCCTTTAAGTCCTACCCTCCTTCGAGAAAGACAGAGTTACTTGAGTTAGTGCACTCTGATTTATGTGGTCCAATGAAGACAAATACATTGGGTGGTGCACTTTACTTTGTCACTTTCTTTGATGATTGCTCGAGAAAACTTTGGGTCTATGTCTTGAAGACTAAAGACCAAGTGTTAGGTGTCTTTAAGCAGTTTCAGACTTCAGTTGAAAGAGAAACTGGAAAGAAACTGAAATGCATTCGTACTGATAATGGTGGTGAATATTGTGGACCATTTGACGAATATTGCAAGCATCAATGTATTAGACACCAAAAGACTCCTCCCAAGACTCCTCATCTTAATGGTTTGGCTGAGAGGATGAATAGGACCTTGATGGAAAGAGTTAGATGTTTGCTTTCTGAAGCAAAGTTGCCGAACTCATTTTGGGGTGAGGCTTTATTGACCGCTACACATGTTATTAATCTATCTCCTGCTATTGCTTTGCAAAGTGATGTACCAAATAGTGTTTGGTATGGAAAGGATGTTTCCTATGACCATTTGAGAGTATTTGGTTGCAAAGTTTTTGTACATGTGCCAAAAGATGAGAGGTCAAAGTTAGATGCCAAGACAAGGCAATGCATCTTCATTAGATATGGCCTAGATGAATTTGGTTACAGGCTATATGATCCAATTGGAAAGAAACTTGTGAGAAGCCGTGATATTATTTTCATGGAGAATTAAACAATTGAAGATATTGACAAAGCGGAGAAGGTAGAATCTTCAAGTTTTGATGGTATAATTCATCATGATGACGTTCCTCACACAAGTGTGCATGATGTTGTTGGGCTTGATAATCATGGTGACGCCCAGAATCATGTATCAAATCAACATGTTGATGTTGATAATAATAATGATATTGTTATTGATGATCCTGTTGCTCATGAAGTTGTGGACGAATCAAATATTCCGCTTCGGAGGTCCACAAGACAGCGGTTTCCTTCCTCCCGTTATTCATCCAATGAGTATGTGTTACTCACTGACGGGGGAGAACCTGAATGTTATGAGGAGGCCATGGAAGATGAGCACAAGGATCAATGGATTGAAGCCATGCAAGAAGAGATGAAGTCTTTGCATGAGAACCACACTTATGAGTTGGTAAAATTGCCCAAGGGCATGAGAGCTTTGAAGAACAAGTGGGTGTTCAAAGTTAAAGTTGAAGAACACAACTTGAAGCCCAGGTACAAAGCTAGATTGGTTGTTAAGGGATTCGGTCAAAGGAAAGGTATTGACTTTGACGAAATATTTTCTCATGTTGTAAAAATGTCCTCGATTCGCACAGTTCTAGGTTTGGCTGCTAGTCTTAATTTAGAGACTGAGCAGATGGATGTGAAGACGGCTTTCCTTAACGGTGACCTAGAAGAAGAGATTTATATGGAACAACCTGAGGGCTTCAAAGTAGAAGGTAAAGAACATTTTGTGTGCAAACTCAAAAAGAGTCTTTATGGCCTAAAACAAGCTCCTAGACAGTGGTACAAGAAGTTTGAATCTGTTATGGGGGAGCAAGGCTATAAGAAGACTTCTTCAGATCATTGCGTATTTGTACAAAAATTTTCTGACAATGATTTTATCATCCTCCTGTTGTATGTGGATGATATGTTGATTGTGGGCAAGAATACTTTCAAGATTGACGAGCTGAATTGTGTAAGTCTTTTTCTATGAAAGACTTGGGTCATGCCAAACAAATTTTAGGCATGAGAATTACTCGTCTTAGAGATAAAAAGAAGATTTATTTATCCCAGAAGAAGTACATTGAACGTGTACTGGAGCGCTTCAATATGAAGAATGCTAAGCCTGTTAGTACACCTCTTGCTGGTCATATGAAGTTGAGCAAGAAGATGTGTCCTACAGCTAGGGAGGAAAAAGAGAACATGGCCAAAGTTCCATATTCCTCCATCGTTGGAAGTCTAATGTATGCAATGGTGTGCACTAGACCTGGTATTGCTCACGCAGTTGGTGTTCTGAGCAGATTTCTCGAAAATCTGGGAAAAGAGCATTGGGAAGCTGTGAAGTGGATACTCAGGTATCTTAGAGGAAGCTCAGATGAATGTTTGTGTTTTGGAGCATCAAATCCAATCTTGAAAGGCTATACAGATTCTGATATGGCAGATGACCTTGATAACAGAAAATCCACTACTGGATATTTGTTTACTTTTTCAGGGGGAGCTATATCATGGCAGTCAAAGTTGCAGAAGTGTGTTGCACTATCTACAACTGAAGCTGAGTATATTGCGGCTACTGAAGCCGGCAAGGAGATGATATGGCTAAAGCGATTTCTTCAAGAGCTTGGTTTGAATCAGATGGAGTATATTGTCTATTGTGACAGCCAAAGTGCAATAGACTTGAGCAAGAACTCCATGTACCATGCAAGAACAAAACACATAGACGTCAAATATCATTGGATTCGTGAGGAAGTGGAGAGTGAATCATTTTACGTCAAAAAGATCCACACAAGTGAAAATCCTGCAGATATGCTGACCAAGACGATACCGAAAGACAAGTTCGATTTATGCAAAGAACTTGTGGGTATAAGCTCTCTCTAAAGAAGATGAAGATACCTTCTTCCAGTAAATGGGACTGGAGGGGGAGATTTCTTGAATCCATCCCATTTTTTGGTCAACTTTAGCTATTCAATTGGTACAAGTAATTGTTAAAAAGGAATAGTGATAAGAGTTGAAAATTAAGACTTGGTAGTTGGCAAATTGGTAAGATTTGCAACCCATTTTTGACTTTGCTATATTTACCTATGTCATTAGTGACATAGGCATGATTTTATCCTTCTATAAATAGAGCATTCTTGCTCATTTGTAGAAAACACCAAGTTAGAGAGAAAAACCATTTTGAGAGCAAAGTGAGGTATTCCATAGACTATACAAGAAAATAGTCTGTGAAGAAAAATAGTGTGTGAGCGATATTTTAGTAAGACGGAAACCAAAAGAGTGTTGTTCCTTTTGAGTGTGTAGTAGTCACTTTGAGTATTGTATTCGTGACTACACAGTGTAAAATTCCTTACTATAGTAATATCAGTTGCTCCTCTTGGCCCGTGGTTTTTTCCCTTATTCAGAAGGGTTTCCACGTAAAATTCTTGGTGTCGTTATTTTCCCATTTTATTTCCATTACTTTTACCATATATATTTTTGTGCTTGTCCGCGTTTTCCCAACAGTGATTGGATGTAAATATGCGTTAGAGTTTTCATAGGGTTACAATCTATGTATTTGTTTCAATCTTGAAAAGTTTCTCATAGTTATTAAGTTACAATTAAAGTTTGAGATATTGAGCCACTAATTAAATATTAGGTGTATTATTATATGAAAATTATTAGATTTGTAGTGTTTGGAGAAAATTATGATTTAACCATAGGTTTGAAACTTGAAAAATATGATGATTGAAATTTTAGTTGACATCAAGATTTATGAACTTGATGATAAACTTGAGTGAATTTTTGGGTCAAGGCTAGAACCATAATAATATGGGTGTTGTTAGTTTCGAAATTTTATTGTGATTATTAATGTGAATAGATTGCTTTGAGTTGGAAGTACAACGAAAAGGAAGGCTCAAGTCTCAGAGTGATTGTTCGACTATTTGAGGCAAGTGGATTTCTAAACTCTTGCTAAGTGTATGGAATGCGTGTATTTCCTTGTGGTATATGTTTGGGAGTAATGGGACTTGGTGATGGGTTGACTTGTCCACATCGATAAATTCTAATGATAAAAAGGGGTAATAAAAGACGATGTGATTATTTGTTTCTATGTGATGTGTTGAGAATGGCACGAGTACCGGTGTTATAATGGGAAGGTTTATTACTATAGAATGCGGATTGTAATCCGAGAATGCCAAAGCATATAGACATTAACTAATATATTATTGATTTGATTTATTATGTGTGATTGTGCTCTTTACTGAATCCATATAATTGTGATAATTGAGGTGATTATGTGTCATAGCGACATTTGATTTATTGAGATGTTGCATTATCTCCTTTATTTGATTTCATATTGTGCACATGCATTGACATGAGATTGTGTATGAGTAAAGGTCTAAAACGTGGAGATCGTCCGTGTTGAGATCGAGTTATGATTATTTGGGCACGTGAAGATCGTCCGTGCGATAGAAAAGTTATGATAGTGTGTTGAGATCGTCCGCACAGACACGTGGAGATCGTCTGTGTCGGTATATGGACCTCGCGAGTCCCCCATGGGTCATGAACTCTCGATGTATTTCCGAGGAGTATCATGTATATACGGTTGAGAGAGAAATTGGTATTCTGAAACATATCACTTCATGGTGTCATATTGCATTGCATCCCATGACATCCTTCATTCTTGATATTATGTGTTTTATTGGTGGTTGGAAAGTATTGATATTTGATTACCTCTATTTGACGAACTTGATCTTGTGTGTTGTTGATATTGTGAGTGCCTTTTTATGAAAGTTGTGATTGTTGAATATTGTATTTGTAGTTGAGGATGTGGAAATTTGTTAAAATGATTTTGATGAGCTGGGTGCTATGAAAACTGTGAACTGTTAGGTTGGGCTGAATTTTATGAAGGTTGTAGTTGTGGAGGTTCGGTTGGTGTGTAAGAAGTACCCGTATTTTATCCCCTTAGCTTGTGCTTAGAAGTTTACTTGTTGGTACCGTGTGGTTTGTTACTCACCCCTTGCTACTAAATTTTTCTTGTAGGTTACTAGCCCGGACTTTGTGATGTTTTCTCTTCTCCTTGTCTGAGGCTTCTTGTAGAGAATTATGAGGTAGCTGCTTGTTATCTCAGCATACCTTCTTACTCCTATTTATGATCTTGTTCTATTCGAGAAACAATGTCATTTGAGACTTATTTTTTTTCTTGAATCAATTGTAATACTTTAGAGGCTTGTATACGTGACAATCAGATTTTGGGGGTACTTTTGAGTAACTTATGAAATTGTTGCATTTTATTGTAATGGTCAAGTTTTAGGCTGACTTGTCTTGGTGGGATAAGACGAGTGTCATCACGCCCATTTTTGGATCGTGACATTTAATTACTTCTCCAATTTTCTAATATTTTCCTTGACTATTTTCTTTCAAAATATGGCAATTCTTATTTTTAGTAATATTTACATTAATTTGTATAAGTAAAAAGAGAGAGAAAATTAAGGAAAAAACTAAGGCATTGATGTCTATATAAACAAATCAATGGAGTATTATGCATGTAATAAACTGAGTTACGCTTCATCATCTCAATGTAAGTTCATGGTCACAAAATTGATATTAAATGTTTTTATTTACTTTAATGTATTAGAAAAGAAGTACTTTTATTATATATTTTGAATTTCGTTTTCATTAACTTTGTTAGAATTATATTTACAGTTGTTCGAGCTAGTTTGATACTCTATATAGTACTTACATACCAAGTTGAAGCAAGAATGTGAACCTCAAAAGGCAAAACAATTGAGAAGAACTGGGAGAAGCTTGTAGATACGAGACATGAGATAGACTAGAGAACAAATTATATTAATAATCAACAAGAAAGTGGCACAGATACCAGAAAAGAAAGATTTGAGGTCACAGCTGAACTTTGGAAATTGAAGGACAAAGAGGATCAACTCCAAGACAGATTGGAGAAATCTGGGGTTCCTAAAAAAATTCTTTAGCGCTATTTAATTTATTCAATTATTCATTGATTTTGCAAGTTATTTACAATAATGTTTAGATTCCACTTGGTCTATAGATTTAGAGTTTTCATTTTTCTAGATTTGTTACTAGTAGTTCAAGTTTTTTTGATATATCATTAAAATAAAGGAAAGTTTAGTTTAGAGTACATGCAGATCTTATTGATTGAGGATTCATCTATTCGACAGTTCAACTTTTAGTCTTTAACATTTTTATTTCACTTAAATGAAATTGTTTTTCTTAAACCAATCATACAACATAATGTCGCTCTCTTAACCGTAGCTAGATGTATAACACTGAACACTCGCGTTGGGGTCTCAATCAATCGGGATTTTGGTTGTGTAAAAGAAAAAGTGTTTCCCAATAAGTCTCTTCATATCCAAAAATTGAATTCGAGACCAAAATCTTATTGATGCTCTCGTTTCACTTTGTTTGATTATTTGGAAATGTAAAATGGTATGTTTGATCGTCAATGTTTATGCATGTTGATAAAGATGTTGCATTCTTTGGATATATAAATGTATATGTTCATGGCCAATTTTGGTTAATATTTGCTTGTTCGAAATTTATTTGTATAAAAATTTATAGGCAAATAGAGTTAATCAATAGGTTATAGTCCTACCCATACCAAAAAACTCTCTTCAATTGTCAAACCAAACTAATAAAAGCCTTTTCCAAAAGATTTTTGTTCAATGTCAAATATGCGTGTAGTCCAAGTTAGTCAAATGAAAAGATTTTTATTTATATAACCTAAATTAGTTCAATAACGTACATGTAAATTAAATAAAAAAAATTAAAGAAATTTGAGTTTAATTAGTTTTGGGCTAAAATCAATTCTTTAAGTATAACTCAAACTTATATATGATATAATTATAATTATAAACAAAAAAACATCCTTCAACTATCCCATCCCAAGCTCTCAAGCGCATGACTTCCTCCAAAATCTCCATATGCTCTACGATTGATTTCCTCACAAATCCTGTCCGATCATCTTCTATATTCTGCAGAGCTTTTGGCTTCAAAAAACAGAACTTCCAATCTTTGAAAGCAGCTAGAGAACTGCCACCATCTTCGCTACCTGACTAAACGTCTCCTCATAATCTAATTCATAGTCTTGAGAAAATCCAACGAGCAACTAGACGAGCTTTATATCGAACAATGGTATATCGTTGCTTGATTTTCATCTCCTCCATTGAAATTTTCCCACTCGGACATACATTTTCTGCCTCTTCACTACTAGGTGTTGTTCATCTCCAAGAACTACAACCTTTTGAGTAGAAAATAAGGATGACACTTCATCAAATATGTACCACATCTCTAGAAATGGTAATCTATTCGTCTTCGGATATATGCATCTCTAATCCTTTCTATAAGAGTCATAGTGAACAAGTACACATTGTTTTGCTTTCGGATCAAGTTTGGTTCTATTAGTTCTGGGGAAATGAACATAAAATACAGAACCAAATTAAAAACTCGAATATATATATATATATATATATATATATATATATATATATATATATATATATATATATATATATATATATATATATATATTATTATTTTTTCTGTATAAAATTTTAAATGGGGGTTTCTGTGTACCTAACCAAGGAGGTAGCCTTTTTATCACATGGCATCCCCATAACTTCGCCCAAATCTCCCGAGGAAGATTTTTGTCATGGAGCCATGCCAACCTTTGTTTTCGCAACTCCATTCTGTTGAGGAGTATCTGCACAAGTCATTTGGCTTAGAATTTCATAGTCATGACTGTACAGGAAGAAGTCAAATGACAAATATTCACCATCATTATCACTGCAGAGACATTTTATCTTCTTGTTAAACTCATTTGCAACAACACCTTTGAACTCTATAAACTTGGAAAATGCTTCACCCTCTTTTCTTTCAAAAATTTCACCCAAGTGAACCTTTGAGTGATCATCCACCAACACCATAACATATATAGCAATGCCCACTATAACTTGGTGTTCTTGTTTGGTCCCATCAAGTATGGATCCCCCCCCCCCCCTCCCGTCCTCGACAAGTTATGATATTTATCATCAATTTGACTTGTTTTCTATTACATAAGATTCACCTGCTAACATAACAAACAAGAATCTTTCTTTTCGCCAGTAAAATAACATCAACAAATATTTCTTTTACATTTTTAAGCACCTTTTCATCATTAGGATTAATAATACATATTTTCTAGAATCAATAATTTGAGGATTTTTTCATCAATTTTGGAGGCTGGTACATGATAAACATCTTGCAACTTGATACTTTTGGATTTATCACCAGCTACCTCAATCTTCACAACACCTTCTTTTGCTACATTAACGTCGAGTTATCAACTACGATAATGACTCGATCTCCATGATGATCTCGGAGCTCTGAGAATAGAACATTATCTCTAGTTACATGATGTGAGCACCTTGAATCAATGATTCACTCTTCCCTCTTATTATTGTTAGCATAATTAACAAAACCTTGTGCTAAATTTTGTTCAATAGAGTTGATGCTAAAATATTGCTTTCATTACATTTGCTCATCTCATTCGTTGGTGCACGTGACATTGGCTTTGGAAAGTTTTACTTGATAATTTTCTTGATGTGCCCAATTTTCCATATGTATAGCACTTCCCGTTGTTATGTGAATTTTCACCTTCTTTGTTTTAGTATCAAGTTGATGTATTCTTCTTGTTCGGCGGCTTTCCTTTAGAAAATAGAATAACATCAGTTTCAAGATTCTTAACCATTTATTTAGCTAAAGCTTCTTTATTAGAAAACATTATCTCCAATTCTTCAACAGATAATTGTTGCGGCCATCCTTGAACGGAAGTGACAAAAGGACCATACACCTTTTTCAATCGACGAATTGAATAAGATAATGTCATAGGCATGACTCACTAATCTTCTCTTTTGGATCGATCTCTAAAATTTCAGCACATATACTTTACACTGGCAAAAAGTAATTTGAGAACATACCTTCCTTTTGTAACATTGCCAACTCATTCTCTAATAGTTATAGTCTTGTTGTATTTTCATGGTAATTTGAGAACATACCTTCCTTTTGTAACATTGCCAACTCATTCTCTAATAGTTATAGTCTTGTTGTATTTTCATGGCAAACACTTTTTCGAGCGTGTCTCAAACATCTTTTGGAGAGCTAACATCAGGAGCATGATAAATAAACTTCTAGCTAATAGAAATCCTCAAAGCAATTACGAGGGCTTTTTCGCACTTGATCTTTAATTTTCTTCGTGATTCGGCATTTTCAAGAGTATCGACTGGGATTATTGAATCAGTGTCTACAATTAAATCTCATAGATCTTGAAGTTGAAGTTACTACATACACATTCTCCAATACTTGTAGTCAGGGGCGGACCCACCCTATGTCGCTGGGGTGCACGTGCACCCGGCAACTTCCGAAAAAATAAAATGTATATATGTATATCTATTTTGAAAACAGGTAGAAAGTAAGATATAGTCAACAGTGCACCCATAAAAAACATAAAAGTGCTTTTGGGCAATTGATAGAATTTAGAGATACCACCCTGTAGACCAAGGTTCAAATCCCGCTTAAGCTTATTTCCATTTTAAGTTTAGCTTAGACCTTATATTTGAGCTATGTTTATATTGATGCATCCAAAACCTTTAAATCCTGGGTTCGCCTCTGCTTGTAGTTCTATTCCAATATTGAGCATTTATCTTGTTTGAGGCTCCCATTGCTACAAGAGACAAAAGCTTTTCCATCACACTTTCAAACTTCTTCAATAGGGTAAATTGATAGATGAGAAGACATGAAAAGAAAAAAAGTTCCTCCTTCAACCTAACTCTGATACCATATAACAAAAGAGGCTATTGATATATCCATGATGAATAATGGTAAACTATCATTATACAAAAAATGATCTTCAACAATAATTAATTGACGATAATAGCTTAATTACAACTAAATACGTGTTTTTATCGGTAAAATAACACTCTTTGAAAATTTCCCTAAAGCAACATTAAAACCAATTATAATTAGTTAATATCAGTAAAGGCTTCAACACACACATGTCCGATCCCAATCCTCGTCCTTATTGAGGTTCCTAAGGACAACCATGTATTTTTTATGTATATCTCTTGGACTAGATACACAAATAAAACAAAGAGTAATTTGAGGACATGTATAAATATCAAAACATTGCAACAAAAAATTGAAACTAGAATTGTGGGAGTACTCAAAAAAAGAGTAACTCCTCCAAAAATAGGCGTATGCCACTATTTGTAATGCACACACGATATTCTTTAGTAAAAGGCGAAAGAATAGTTCGCTTTGTGTTCACTACATGGCTGCGTGATTTTGCTCTTAGCTGCGCAATGCTATTTTATACTCGACAAGTAGTTTGGACTTTTACTCTTTCTGTTTCGATATGGGACTCTATTTGTTGCTTTTTTCCTCAACTTTCCAAGGTATTAAAAAAAGTATAGCTCTCCTTCATATTATTTTTTTAATGCATTTTAGATGTGATTCCTTTCTTGGTGATCATCATTAAAATATATGATAATGAATGGTTATTAATATTTTACCATATATATATAGAGAGAGAGGGAGAGATAGCGGTGAAAGTGATGAAAAGAACATATTTTAAATAAGTTTTTCCTCCTATGTCCAGATATATTTTAGTGTTGGGTTTTGTTTGCTTAGATGTTTGTTAGTTTGTGGCTCCTAATTTTATATTAGAAGAACTTGTTGAATCTTGGGGATACACCTATAGCGGGTGAAATATCCTTAAGGATAGTGTCTTTATACACGCCTCAATTTATGAGAAGTTCCTACAAAAGTTCGTGGTGAAATATAAAGTTTGATGAATTCAGTACAGTGTTCGTGATGAAGGTTTTTTCCATAAGAATTTACAACAATCTTAAGGATATTTCGTTCTTTATTCTTACGAAAAAATACTACTTACAAAATTCTCTTCTTATTGGGCGGAGAACAACTAAGTTTTTATCTTCATATTAATGAGGTATGAAACTTTTATGTTAATATATTTAAAAAGTTTGGCATAAAAGATTAGGAAAAATGATAATCCCGCAAAGTAAAAATGACTAAGCAGATGATATAAATAGTTGTGGTCACCACTCAAACGAATATTATGAAAAATTGGGTGTTAGAATTTTTGTGTTGTTAATTACATTTGTGCTTACTTAAATTATTGTGTTTCTACACCCATAATTGGAGAGGAATAATATTTATTTAAATTGGTGATTCTAGAACTACTTAAGTTCTTAAAATGAAAAAAAAATAATAAAATCTTCTCATTAAACTCACATATAAAAATGTTAGTATTATCTGAGGTGGTACATGATATAATATTTGTGTTAGTTTAATTCTTGTGGAATTATGAGGAAAAGTTTCATGAAGATTTTACTTGTATTCGATAAGGTATTGACAAATATGAAATAATTGGGGTTTGATGGGTTTGTAGCCATGTTTTTGTTAAGCTTAATGTTTTAAGTGATAGATACATGAAAATGTTAATTGTTATATATACTTGATGGATTGTGATAATTTTTTGCATATTAGATGTCTAGTCTGTTTAGTTTAATTTTTATTATTAATACAATAAATTTGATATCTTGTAAATTTATTATTTTAATATTTTTATGTACCTTTGGTATATTAATTATGTTTGAATTCCTTGTTAGCGTTATCTTTTGAAAATTTCTTGATTGAACTTAATTTGTGAAAATTTCTTCTAATGTTTGTAAGTGCAAGAAAATAATATTGTCATGAGAATTATTTTGAATGAGGCCTTTATTATAATCCATAGTTTAAAATCTTTTCAAAAGATTAGAGGTGGCAAATTATGTTTATAAATAAATTCTTTAGATATATGAACGTATTATTATTAACGTAAAAATTTCTATTTATATATACAAAGTTGAAAATGGTATGAACTGTGAAAAAAAGAAGAAGTTACTCTTCTATTATGAAATATATATTTTAAAGCGTAGTAGTTACTTGTTAATGATGTATTTTAACCTTAGGGATTTAAAGGTTTTTGATTGTGTCCTAATATAATGTTGTATATACATATTTGTGGTAATCAATTGTGATATGATTGAATGCAATGTTAAAGTTAGGAAAAAAAAAATAAAGTATTGTTGAGGTTTTAAAAGTGAAAATACTTTCAATGTTCTTGATGTTGAAAATGATATTGATTCTTGATACATTATCTGAAAAGAGTTTTGATAATACATGAGAGGTAAGATAAGTACAATACTGAATATTTGAATATTTTGTTGTACAAAAAGGGTACAATATATGATGAAAATGGTAAAAGAAGTTGGTACATTTTTGTGAATGCCAAGCATAAAAACAATTAATTAGAATTAGTTGTTGTGGAGTTGATTGGTGATGAGACTAAGTGGTTATGACAACTCTTAGTGTGAATTCTAGTTGGAATAAAACCATTTTTTACGTGACTAAAATAGATACATGTGTTTGAGACACAGTGTAAAGAAACAACAACAGTGAGATGAATTATTTACATAAATAAATTATGTGTAGTCGGAGGTGAATCTGATCAGTTCACAGACTAATGAAACATCGAGGAGAGTAAGATCTTTAGTCATTTGAGAAGATCAACAATGATGTTAACCCAACCTATGTGATTAGAGATCCCATGAATTAGGTTTATATGGGTAATAACAAGTCATTAGTTGATCAAGTAAACACTATCAAGTTTTGTCCCTCCTTTGATGTGTGAATATAGTGCAAAGATAAAAGTGAGAAAGAGTTAGAGCTCTTAATCCAAGTCATATCCTTTATAGGTGGTGTATTGCTCTTCAGAATACACTTGATGATTGGACCTATATGAGTGTGAAGTGGTGCCACTTCTATAAAATTGTGACAGATTTCTAGAGCACTCATGAATACCAGGACACGTGCATGACCTCTTAGGGTAAAACCGCGATAACGATAAATATTGTGCGAGTATAATGTGATAGAAAAAGACACTGGACTTACAAAAGAATAATCGGTTCATAGAAGTTCTAAACTTTACCAAATCATTCTGTAAGTATAATCTTGTTTTATCAAGGTCTGGTTCATAGTTTACGGACACCAGATTCGATGCATTAGACTCATATGTGAAAACCTAGCAAAACTTCTTACTTTATTCTATTCTTTATTATTCATTTTGAGATATATAGGAGATTGTCAGAAAAATAAGATAATATCTCAAAAAGAAATGTTTTATAAGCAAATTATTAATTATTATATTAAACTATATCATTATTTTTATTATATCATTAAATGTATGTTATAATATTTTTTAATGGCCTAACCGTTTTTTTTTTGTTTTGTCATTAATATATGATAATGCAAGACCTTTAATGGATTAATGGTGATTAATATTTTACCATATTTAATGTTGGAAGGTTATTATTTGAACTTTGAATTGATTTGAGTATATATATATATATATATATATATATATATATATATATATATATATATATATATTCTCTTCCTAATATAGAGATAGAGGTGAAAGTGATGAAAAGAACATAATCTAAATAAGTTGTTCCTCCTATGTCAAGATATATTTTAGTGCCGGGTTTTCTTTGATTAGATAATTGTTAGTTTCTGACTCCTAGTTTTATACTAGAAGAGCTTGTTGAATCCTGTGGGATATACCTATACCGGGTGAAATATCCTTAAAGACAGTGTCTCTTGACACGCCTCAAGCTGTGAGAAGTTCCTATAAAAGTTCGTGGTGAAATATAAAGTTTGATGAATTCAGTACAAGTGTTCGTGATGAAGATTTTTTCCATTAGAATTTACAACACATTCTCCAATAATTGTAGTTCTATTCCAACATTGAGCATTTCTCCCGTTTGAGGCTCCCATTGCTACAAACGACAAAAGCTTTACCTTCACACTTTCAAACCTCTTCAATAGGGTAAAGTGATAGACAAGAAGTCTTGAAAAGAAAAAAAGTTCCTCCTTCAACCTAACTTATAGTGTATTATTCAACTAAACAAACTCCTAAACTTACCCCTAAAGCTCATAACTCTTTGGCAACTTTCTAGGGTAAACAAACCTCACCTGGATAATCGTTTTGAATCGGTAAATGCAGTAAGCAATATAAGATAGTAAATTGCATTAACTTGTTTCATAGAACACCTTCTTGTTGTTTTTTTTTTTTTGTAAATTGACACTATACAAAAAATGATCTTCAACAATAATTAATCGTCGGTAATAGTTAAATTGCAACTAAATACATATTTTTAACGGTAACTGGCACTCTTTGAAAATTTCCCTAAAGCGGCATTGAATCCAATTACAATTAGTTAATGTTAGTAAAGGCTTCAATGCGTACATGTCTGATCCCAATCATTGTCCTTATTGAGGTTCCTAAGGACAACTAGGTGTAGCGGTGTCAATAATGAACTCAAACATAGGTAACTCACCCAAAATTTTAAGGGTTGGACTCATGATAATTTGAATTGGGTTCAATCTCAACTCATTCAAATCTAACCCAATTTAAGAGAATTCTTAATTAAGCCCAATTCAATTCCAATTTCAACTCGTTTTAAAATTCTTTATTAAGATATGTTCCTATATTAAAGGTATGAATTATTATCTATTTAACATATTTAGGACTTGTCTATCAATTTGTTACTTCTTTTTTTAGAAAAATCTTGAGCGAAAATTTAAATTGTGATTATAAAAATTAAACATCACTATGTTAAAATTATTGAGATTAATCGGTCAAATTGGGTAGGTCAAAGATCCAACCCATTTTTTAGCTCATTTGGACCCAACCCATTTGAGCTCAACATAAACTTGGGTGGGTCAAGACCCAACTCAATTTCTATTACAATCCATTTTAATATCTCCAATTTCAACCCAACCCGCACATTTGACACCCTTAACCAGTCAAAAGGAACAAACAACCATGTGTTTTTAATGGATATCTCTTTGAATAGATACACAAATAAAACAAAGAGTAATTTGAAGACATCTATAAATTAAAAAGTTGAAACTAGAATTGTGGGAGTACTCAAAAAAAGAGTAACTCCTCCAAAAATAGGCGTATGCCACTATTTGCAATGCACACACGGTATTCTTTAGTAAAAGGCGAAAGAATAGTTCGCTTTGTGTTCACTGCATGGCTGCGTGATTTTGCTCTTAGCTGGGCGATGCCATTTTATACTCAACAAGTAGTTTGGACTTTTATTCTTTCTGTTTCGATATGGGACTCTATTTGTTGCTTTTTTCCTCAACTTTCAAAGGCATTAAAAAAAAGTATAGCTTTCCTTCATATATCTTTTTTAATGTATTCAAGATGTGATTCTTTTCTTGGTGATCATTAAAATATATGTTCACTGATGATAGTAGATGAAGTAGTGCAAAGAAGATTGTGATGGCTTAAATATGTTGCACCAAAATCAATATCGACAAATTTCAATTTAACTTTGTAATTGCTTGCTATCATCCTTTGTTGGATAATCGTTTTGACTCGGTAAATATAGTAAACAATATAAGATAGTAAATTGCATTAACTTGTTTCATAGAACACCTTGTTTTTTTTGTAAATTGACACTATACAAAAAATGATCTTCAACAATAATTAATTGACGGTAATAGTTTAATTGCAGCTAAATACATATTTTTAACGGTAACTAGCGCACTCTTTGAAAATTTTCCTAAAGCAGCATTGGATCCAATTACAATTAGTTAATGTTAGTAAAGGCTTCAACACATACATGTCCGATCCCAATCATTGTCCTTATTGAGGTTCCTAAGGACAACCAGGTGTAGCGGTGTCAAAAATGAACTCAAACATAGATAACCCGCCCAACCCACCCAGAATTTTAAGGGTTGGGTCATGATAATTTGAATTGGGTTCAATATCAACTCATTCAAGTCTAACCCAATTTAAGATAATCCTTAATTAAGCTCAATTCAATCTCCAATTTCAACACTCGTTTTAAAATTCTTTGGTAAGATATATTCTTATATTAAAGGTATGAATTATTATCTATTGAACATATTTAGGACTAACCTATCCATTTGTTACTTCTTTTTTTAGAAAAATCTTGAGCGGAAATTCGAATTGTGATTATAAAAATTAAACATCACTATTTTTAAATTATTGAGATTAATCGGTCAAATTGGGGAGGTCAAGATCCAACCTGTTTTTTAGCTCATTCAAAACCCAACTCATTTGAGCCCAACGTAAACTTGAGTGGGTCAAGACCCAAATCAATTTCTATTTCAATTCAACCCGCACATGACACCCTTAACCAGTCAGAAGGAGCAGACAACCATGTCTTATTGTTGGATATCTCTTTGAGTAGATACACAAATAAAACAAAGAGTAATTTGAAGACATCTATAAATATCAAAACATTGCGATAAAAAGTTGAAACTAGAATTGTGGGAGTACTCAAAAAAAGAATAACTCCTCCAAAAATAGGCGTATGCCACTATTTGCAATGCACACACGGTATTCTTTAGTAAAAGGCGAAAGAATAGTTCGCTTTGCGTTCACTGCGTGGCTGCGTGATTTTGCACTTAGCTGGGCGATGCCATTTTATACTCAACAAGTAGTTTGGACTTTTACTATTTCTGTTTCGATATGGGACTCTATTTGTTGCTTTTTCCTAAACTTTCCAAGGCATTAAAAAAAGTATAGCTCTCCTTCATATATTTTTTTAATGAATTTAAGATGTGATTGTCACGGGTTCAAATCCTGTCATCCCTACCTATTCTTCTCCTCTGGGCAGTAACGAGGGATCCATTGAGGTCGATTCAAATTGGCTAGTGCTTTGCCCCACTACTGAACATTGCGTTGCTATGGTCAATAAACAGCCTTAAAGTGGTTCCGAATGACCTTGAGGTTCCTTTCTTGGTGATCATCATTAAAATATATGATAATGAATGGTTATTAATATTTTACCATATTTAATGTCGGAATGTTATTATTTGAACTTTGAATTGATTTCAGTATATATATATACATACATATATATATACATACATATATATATATATATATATATATATATATATATATATATATATATATATATATATATATATATATATATATATATATATATATATATAAAGAGAGAGAGAGAGAGAGAGAGAGAGAGAGCGGTGAGAGAGAGATACCGGTGAAAGTGATGAAAAGAACACATTTTAAATAAGTTTTTCCTCCTATGTCCAGATATATTTTAGTGTTGGGTTTTGTTTGATTAGATATTTGTTAGTTTCTGTCTCCTGGTTTTTATACTAGAAGAACTTGTTGAATCTTGGCGATATACCTATACCGGGTGAAATATCGTCAAGGACAGTGTCTCTCTACACGCCTCAATTTATGAGAAGTTCCTACAAAAGTTTGTGGTGAAATATAAAGTTTGATGAATTCAATACAAGTGTTCGTGATAAAGGTTTTTTCCATAAGAATTTACAACAATCTTTAGGAATTTCGTTCTTTATTCTTACCGAAAAATACTACTTGCAAAATTCTCTTCTTATTGGGCGGAGAACAACTAAGTTTTTATCTTCATATTAATAAGGTATGAAACTTTTATGTTTATATATTTAAAAAGTTTGGCATAAAAGATTAGGAGAAATGATAATCCTGCAAAGTAAAAATGACTAAGCAGATGATATAAATAGTTGTGGTCACCACTCAAACAAATATTATGATCAATGTAATAAATTGGGTGTTAGAATTTTTGTGTTGTTAATTACATTGTGCTTACTAAAATTATTGTGTTTCTACACCCAAAATTGGAGAGGAATAATATTTATTTAAATTGGTGATTCTAGAACTACTTAAGTTCTTAAAATGAAAAAAAAATAAAAAATTCTCATTTAACTCACATATAAAAATGTTAGTATTATCTGAGGTGGTACATGATATAATATTTGTGTTAGTTTAATTCTTGTGGAATTATGAGGAAAAGTAATTCGATAAGGTATTGACAAATATGACATAGTTGGGGTTGATGGGTTTGTAGCCATGTTTTTGTTTATGCTTAATGTTTTAAGTGATAGATGCATGAAAATGTTAATTGTTATATATACTTGATGGATTGTGATAATTTTTGGCGTGTTAGACGTCTAGTCTGTTTAGTTTAATTTTAGATTATTAATAAAATAAATTTGATAGCTTGTAAATTTATTATTTTAATATTTTTATGTACTTTTGGTATATTAATTATGTTTGAATTCCTTGTTAGCGTTATCTTTTGAAAATTTCTTGATTGAACTTAATTTGTGAAAATTTCTTCTAATGTTTGTAAGTGCAAGAAAATAATATTGTCATGAGAATTATTTTGAATGAGGCCTTTATTATAATCCATAGTTTAAAATCTTTTCAAAAGATTAGAGGTGGCAAATTATGTTTATAAATAATTTCTTTAGGTATATGAACGTATTACTATTAATGTAAAAATTTGTATTTATATATACAAAGTTGAAAATGGTATGAACTGTGAAAAAAAGAAGAAGTTACTCTTCTATTATGAAATATATATTTTAAAGTGTAGTAGTTACTTGTTAATGATGTATTTTAACCTTAGGGATTTAAAAGTTTTTGATTGTGTCCTAATATAATGTTGTATATACATATTTGTGGTAATCAATTGTGATATGATTGAATGCAATGTTAAAGTTAGGGAAAATAAAATAAAGTATTGTTGAGGTTTTAAAAGTGAAAATTATTCAATGTTCTTGATGTTGAAAATGATATTGATTCTTGATACATTATTTTGAAAAGAGTTTTGATAATACATGAGAGGTACGATAAGTACAATACTAAATATTTGAATATTTTGTTGTACAAACAGGATACAATATATGATGAAAATGATAAAAGAAGTTGGTACATTTTTGTGAAGGCCAAGCATAAAAACAATTAATTAGAATTAGTTGTTGTGGAGTTGATTGGTGATGAGACTAAGTGGTTAAGACAACTTTTAGTGTGAATTCTAGTTGGAATAAAACCATTTTTTACGTGACTAAATTAGATACATGTGTTTGAGACACAGTGTAAAGAAACAACAACAGTGAGATGAATTATTTACATAAATAAATTATGTGTAGTCGGAGGTGAATCTGATCAGTTCACAGACTAATGAAACATCGAGGAGAGTAAGATCTTTAGTCATTTGAGAAGATCAACAATGATGTTAACCCAACCTATGTGATTAGAGATCCCATGAATTAGGTTCATATGGGTAACAACAAGTCATTAGTTGATGAAGTAAACACTATCAAGTTTTGTCACTCCTTTGATGTGTGAATATAGTGCAAAGAAAAAAGTGAGGAAGAGCTAGAGTTCTTAATCCAAGTCATTCCTTTATAGGTGGTGTATTGCTCTTCAGAATACACTTGATGATTGGACCTATATGAGTGTGAAGTGGTGCCGCGTCTATAAAATTGTGACAGATTTCTAGAGCACTCATGAATACGAGGACACGTGCATGGTCTCTTAGGGTAAAACCGCGATAACGATAAATATTGTGCGAGTATTATGTGATAGAAAAAGACATTGGACTTACAAAAGAATAATTGGTTCATAGAAGTTCTAAACTTCACCAAATCATTCTGTAAGTATAATCTTGTTTATCTAGGTCTGGTTTATAGTTTACGGACACTAGATTCGATGCGTTAGATTCATATGTGAAAACCTAGCAAAACTTCTTACTTTAGTCTATACTTTAGTCTATTCTTTATTATTCATTTTGAGATATGTAGGAGATTGTCAGAAAAATAAGATAATATCTCAAAATGAAATGTTTTATAAGCAAATTATTACTTATTATATTAAACTATATCATTATTTTTATTATATCATTAAATGTATGTTATAATATTTTTTAATAGCCTAACCCCTTTTTTTGTCATTAATATATGATAATGCAAGACCTTTAATAGATTAATGGTTATTAATATTTTACCATATTTAATGTTGGAAGGTTATTATTTGAACTTTGAATTGATTTGAGTGTGTGTATATATATATCTATACACACTCAAATCAATTCAAAGTTAAAATATAGAGATAGAGGTGAAAGTGATGAAAAGAACATATTTTAAATAAGTTGTTCCTTCTATGTCAAGATATATTTTAGTGTCGGTTTTTTTTTTATTAGATCATTGTTAGTTTTTGACTCCTAGTTTTATACTAGAAGAGCTTGTTGAATTTGGGGAATACACCTATACCGGGTGAAATATCCTTAAGGACAGTGTCTCTCGACACGCCTCAAGCTGTGAGAAGTTCCTACAAAAGTTCGTGGTAAAATATAAAGTTTGATGAATTCAGTACAAGTGTTCGTGATGAAGGTTTTTTCCTTAAGAATTTACAACACATTCTCCAATACTTGTAGTTCTATTCCAACATTGAGCATTTCTCCCGTTTGAGGCTCCCATTGCTACAAACGACAAAAGCTTTCCGTTTACACTTTCAAACTTCTTCAATACGGTAAAGTGATAGACAAGAAGTCTTGAAAAGAAAAAAAGTACCTCCTTCAATCTAACTCTAATACCATATAACAAAAGAGAGAAGGCAAGAGCAGTAAAGAAGGAACAAAATGAAACAGCTGAAAACTTTTGTAGAAATAGAAATATAGTTGCTCCTACTTCCACCAATATATCTAAACATTGCAATAAAAAGTTAAAACTAGAATTGTGGGAGTACTCAAAAAAAGAGTAACTCCTCCAAAAATAGGCGTATGCCACTATTTGCAATGCACACACGGTATTCTTTAGTAAAAGGCGAAAGAATAGTTCGCTTTGTGTTCACTACGTGGCTGCGTGATTTTGCCCTTAGCTTGGCGATGCCATTTTATACTCAACAAGTAGTTTGGACTTTTACTCTTTCTGTTACGATATGGGACTCTATTTGTTGCTTTTTTCCTCAACTTTCCAAGGCATTAAAAAAAAGTATAGCTCTCCTTCATATAGATTTTTTAATGCATTCAAGATGTGATTCCTTTCTTGGTGATCATCATTAAAATATATGATAATGAATGGTTATTAATATTTTACCATATATATATATATAGAGAGAGAGAGAGATAGCGGTGAAAGTGATGAAAAGAACATATTTTAAATAAGTTTTTCCTCCTATGTCCAGATATATTTTAGTGTTGGGTTTTGTTTGCTTAGATGTTTGTTAGATTGTGGCTCCTAATTTTATATTAGAAGAACTTGTTGAATCTTGGGGATACACCTATAGCGGGTGAAATATCCTTAAGGATAGTGTCTCTATACACGCCTCAATTTATGAGAAGTTCCTACAAAAGTTCGTGGTGAAATATAAAGTTTGATGAATTCAGTACAGTGTTCGTGATGAAGGTTTTTTCCATAAGAATTTACAACAATCTTAAGGATATTTCGTTCTTTATTCTTACGAAAAAATACTACTTACAAAATTCTCTTCTTATTGGGCGGAGAACAACTAAGTTTTTATCTTCATATTAATGAGGTATGAAACTTTTATGTTAATATATTTAAAAAGTTTGGCATAAAAGATTAGGAGAAATGATAATCCCGCAAAGTAAAAATGACTAAGCAGATGATATAAATAGTTGTGGTCACCACTCAAACGAATATTATGAAAAATTGGGTGTTAGAATTTTTGTGTTGTTAATTACATTTGTGCTTACTTAAATTATTGTGTTTCTACACCCATAATTGGAGAGGAATAATATTTATTTAAATTGGTGATTCTACAACTACTTAAGTTCTTAAAATGAAAAAAAAATAATAAAATCTTCTCATTAAACTCACATATAAAAATGTTAGTATTATCTGAGGTGGTACATGATATAATATTTGTGTTAGTTTAATTCTTGTGGAATTATGAGGAAAAGTTTCATGAAGATTTTACTTGAATTCGATAAGGTATTGACAAATATGACATAATTGGGGTTTGATGGGTTTGTAGCCATGTTTTTGTTAAGCTTAATGTTTTAAGTGATAGATACATGAAAATGTTAATGGTTATATATACTTGATGGATTGTGATAATTTTTTGCATATTAGATGTCTAGTCTGTTTAGTTTAATTTTTATTATTAATACAATAAATTTGATATCTTGTAAATTTATTATTTTAATATTTTTATGTACCTTTGGTATATTAATTATGTTTGAATTCCTTGTTAGCGTTATCTTTTGAAAATTTCTTGATTGAACTTAATTTGTGAAAATTTCTTCTAATGTTTGTAAGTGCAAGAAAATAATATTGTCATGAGAATTATTTTGAATGAGGCCTTTATTATAATCCATAGTTTAAAATCTTTTCAAAAGATTAGAGGTGGCAAATTATGTTTATAAATAAATTCTTTAGATATATGAACGTATTATTATTAATGTAAAAATTTGTATTTATATATACAAAGTTGAAAATGGTATGAACTGTGAAAAAAAGAAGAAGTTACTCTTCTATTATGAAATATATATTTTAAAGCGTAGTAGTTACTTGTTAATGATGTATTTTAACCTTAGGGATTTAAAGGTTTTTGATTGTGTCCTAATATAATGTTGTATATACATATTTGTGGTAATCAATTGTGATATGATTGAATGCAATGTTAAAGTTAGGAAAAATAGAATAAAGTATTGTTGAGGTTTTAAAAGTGAAAATACTTTCAATGTTCTTGATGTTGAAAATGATATTGATTCTTGATACATTATCTTGAAAAGAGTTTTGATAATACATGAGAGGTAAGATAAGTACAATACTGAATATTTGAATATTTTGTTGTACAAAAAGGGTACAATATATGATGAAAATGGTAAAAGAAGTTGGTACATTTTTGTGAATGCCAAGCATAAAAACAATTAATTAGAATTAGTTGTTGTGGAGTTGATTGGTGATGAGACTAAGTGGTTATGACAACTCTTAGTGTGAATTCCAGTTGGAATAAAACCATTTTTTACGCGACTAAATTAGATACATGTGTTTGAGACACAGTGTAAAGAAACAACAACAGTGAGATGAATTATTTACATAAATAAATTATGTGTAGTCGGAGGTGAATCTGATCAGTTCACAGACTAATGAAACATCGAGGGGAGTAAGATCTTTAGTCATTTGAGAAGATCAACAATGATGGTAACCCAACCTATGTGATTAGAGATCCCATGAATTAGGTTCATATGGGTAATAACAAGTCATTAGTTGATCAAGTAAACACTATCAAGTTTTGTCACTCCTTTGATGTGTGAATATAGTGCAAAGAAAAAGTGAGGAAGAGCTAGAGCTCTTAATCCAAGTCATTCCTTTATAGGTGGTGTATTGCTCTTCAGAATACACTTGATGATTGGACCTATATGAGTGTGAAGTGGTGCCGCGTCTATAAAATTGTGAGAGATTTCTAGAGCACTCATGAATACCAGGACACGTGCATGGTCTCTTAGGGTAAAACCGCGATAACGATAAATATTGTGCGAGTATAATGCGATAGAAAAAGACACTGGACTTACAAAAGAATAATTGGTTCATAGAAGTTCTAAACATTACCAAATCATTCTGTAAGTATAATCTTGTTTTATCTAGGTATGGTTCATAGTTTACGGACACCAGATTCGATGCATTAGACTCATATGTGAAAACCTAGCAAAACTTCTTACTTTATTCTATTCTTTATTATTCATTTTGAGATATGTAGGAGATTGTCAGAAAAATAAGATAATATCTCAAAAAGAAATGTTTTATAAGCAAATTATTAATTATTATATTAAACTATATCATTATTTTTATTATATCATTAAATGTATGTTATAATATTTTTTAATGCCCTAACCGTTTTTTTTTGTCATTAATATATGATAATGCAAGACCTTTAATAGATTAATGGTGATTAATATTTTACCATATTTAATGTTGGAAGGTTATTATTTGAACTTTGAATTGATTTTTTGAGTATATATATATATATAAGTTGTTCCTCCTATGTCAAGATATATTTTAGTGCTGGGTTTTCTTTGATTAGATCATTGTTAGTTTCTGACTCCTAGTTTTATACTAGAAGAGCTTGTTGAATCCTGGGGATATACCTATACCGGGTGAAATATCCTTAAGGACAGTGTCTCTCGACACGCCTCAAGCTATGAGAAGTTCCTATAAGAGTTCGTGGTGAAATATAAAGTTTGATGAATTTAGTACAAGTGTTCGTGATGAAGGTTTTTTCCTTTAGAATTTACAACACATTCTCCAATACTTGTAGTTCTATTCCAACATTGAGCATTTCTCCCGTTTGAGGCTCCCATTGCTACAAACGACAAAAGCTTTACCTTCACACTTTCAAACTTCTTCAATTGGGTAAAGTGATAGACAAGAAGTCTTGAAAAGAAAAAAAGTTCCTCCTTCAACCTAACTTATAGTGTATTATTCAACTAAACAAACTCCTAAACTTACCCCTAAAGCTCATAACTCTTTGGCAACTTTCTAAGGTAAACAAACCTCACCTGGATAATCGTTTTGACTCGGTAATGCAGTAAACAATATAAGATAGTAAATTGCATTAACTTGTTTCATAGAACACCTTGTTGTTGTTTTTTTTTTTGTAAATTGACACTATACAAAAAATGATCTATTAATTGACGGTAATAGCTTAATTACAACTAAATACATATTTTTATCGATAAATAACACTCTTTGAAAATTTCCCTAAAACAACATTGCACCAATTATAATTAGTTAATGTCAGTAAAGGCTTCAACACACACATGTCCGATCCTAATCCTTGTCCTTATTGAGGTTCCTAAGGACAACCATGTATTTTTTTATGTATATCTCTTGGACTAGATACATAAATAAAACAAAGAGTATTTTGAGGACATCTATAAATATCAAAACATTACAATAAAAAGTTGAAACTAGAATTGTGGGAGTACTCAAAAAAAGAGTAACTCCTCCAAAAATAGGCGTATGCCACTATTTGCAATGCACACACGGTATTCTTTAGTAAAAGGCGAAAGAATAGTTCGCTTTGTGTTCACTGCATGGCTGCGTGATTTTGCTCTTAGCTGGGCGATGCCATTTTATACTCAACAAGTAGTTTGGACTTTTACTCTTTCTGTTTCGATATGGGACTCTATTTGTTGCTTTTTTCCTCAACTTTCCAATGCCTTAAAAAAAAGTATAGCTTTCCTTCATATATCTTTTTTAATGTATTCAAGATGTGATTCTTTTCTTGGTGATCATTAAAATATATGTTCACTGATTATAGTAGATAAAGTAGTGCAAAGAAGATTGTGATGGGTTAAATATGTTGCACCAAAATCAATATCGACAAATTTCAATTTAACTTTGTAATTGCTTGCTATCATCCTTTGTTAGATTTTCTTTTTGAGAATGATTGATATGAAAAATTTGTTATTCAGACAAACGAGGTGAATCTAGTATTTAAAGATTAAATACTTGGAGTGCAAGTATAGTAGTGCAACAGATGAATCTGGTGTGGAAGTGAGGTTTGATACTTTGGTCATTCAAAACAAAGGAAGATCTATTATCCAAGGTAATAGGGAGATTGACGAGGTTGTCATTCATCGTATTGGAGCAAGACTAATAAAATGGAGGCTCACATCCAGAGTCTTGTGCGACAAATAGGTGCCACCAAAACTTAAAGACAAGTTCTGTAGAGGCTAGATCGGTTATGTTGTAAGTTGAGCAGAATGTTGGCCACTCAAAAATTCTTTCATTTAAAAGATGAAAGTTGCAGAAATGAAAATATTGAGATGGATGTACGAGCATGCAAATATAATTAGAAAAGAAGACATGGGAGTATGGTGGACAAAATATGAGAAGCAAGTTGATTATTACTCTCTATCCACTATTATTTGTTATGATTTCTATTTTTTAGAGTCAAACTATAAGAACTTTGACTAACATTTTAATATGTATTTTTTTCATCATATTGATATGCAAAAAATTACAATTTATTGTACTTTCATATACTAATATCTAAATTTTTTGTTTAAAATATAAAATTAATATAATTTAATTTTAAATTAACTTTGAAAAAATAAAATATGACAAATAAAAGTAAATGGAGAGAATATCACCATAAATTTATTATTGCTTCTAGTGTGTGTTTTTTTTCTATGAAAACATTGCAATAAAAAAGTTAAAACTTTAATTGTAGGAATACTCAATAAAACGTAACTCCTCCAAATAGTTAAAACTAGAATTGTGGGAGTACTCAATAAAGAGTAACTCCTCCAAAAATAAGCGTATGCCACTATTTGTAATGCACACACGGTATTCTTTAGTAAAAGGCGAAAGAATAATTCGCTTTGTGTTCACTACGTGACTGCGTAAGTAATGCATAACTATTTGTTACCATTTTATACAATAACAAGTTTGTGCGTTTGCTTTCTGTTTCGATATGGGAATTGCTCACTCCTTTTCCTATAACTTTTGTAAGACCTCAAAGTATATATATATATATATATATATATATAATTATAAGTGGAAAATTTCAAAAATAAAAAGTTGAATTACCATTTTACCTCTAAACTAAATTAGAATTCTAAGTAAGTACGTGAATTAAGGTTTTCCATCTAATTAATTAAATAATGTTATTTAAATTATTTTGCATTATAAGTTATTTACTAGAAAAGGAATGTGGAAGAACAAGAGTCAATTAGGATTTCTAGAATTTTAAATAGGTAAGTGAATCAAAGTTTTTCATCCTTTAATCTTAAAATAAAGAATATAAAGAGTTGTAGCAAAATCAATATATACCACTATCAAACACAAATTTGTCCTCTTTGTTGCACTTTAATTCTTCGGAAAAGGGTCAAAATTGTCCCCGAACTATGCGAAATAGACCACTTATATCCTCCATTATATTTTGGGATCAAAAATACCCCCAACGTTATCCTAGGAGACCACAAATATCCTCAAGAGTTAACACCCAAATTTTTTAGTGACGTGTCATGTCACATGGGACTAATCCCTCCACCTAAGCGTTGATCTTTAGTGGTGGCAAAGTTGCCACAAAATCCCAAAATATTGCCACTAAAGGTTATGAGTGATTTTTAGTGACGACTAAGGCTCCAACAACCATTCGCTAATAAAACATATTTTCTCAACAAAGAAATATAATAATTAATTTTATTGCAACCTAATTTTCTAAAATAAATAACTTGCAATATCAATATTAAAAACACCCAACATTATTACGAAAAATTATGAAAATTACTTCTCAATTCACATCTCCTACTATATAATGCATCATTGTACATTTTATTCATGAGGTATAACATAAAAATAAAACATACAGTGTCTTCAAAATCCTACTTAATCAATATCATTTTTATTTTTTTAAAAACAATGAAGAAAAAAACACAAAATTAGAATTTAATGTTAAAAACTTTTAGTGATGATTTTTTGGGCTTTTGTGGCGACTATTGTCGCCGCTTAAGATCTAGTTCTTTTGTAGTGAATCCTAGTGGCAATGCTTAGGTGGAAGGATTTGTCTCACGTGGCTTGCCAAGTCAATAAAAATATGGGGTGTTAACTCCTGAGGATATATGTGGTCTTTTAAGATAACAACAGGAGCTTTTTTGATCCAAAATGTAATGAAGGGTATAATGGTCTATTTCACATAATTCATGGGCCCTTTTGACCCTTTTTCGTTAATTCTTTAGCTATTTCCTTCTGATTAAGTTTTCGTAGTTATAAATTTGAATTACTCACTTGCATTCTACTTAATGAGAAGGAGAGTTTCATCTTCTACTAATTAATGTTAAAACATTTTATCTTCCTGAAATGTATAACTATTAATTTAACTTTAATATTTTTACGCTATTTTGTAAGACAGGATAGACATTTTAAGGAAGTTAATCATAAGGTAGTGTGCCTCTATGTTTGCTTTTGCTACTTTATTTTGTCTTTTAAAACAAATACAATATAAAATTTATATATCAAAATTATAATAAGGGAATGACTAAATACAAAAGAGTTTCTTCTTATGAGTTTACTATAGACTAAACATTTATCATTTTACTTTCATATTTTTCAATTTTAAATTTTTTTATGTGATTTTCAATAATTCATATTCATCGTTATGGAGTACATGTGCAACACACGTGCCCAAAGTAGGAAGCTTTAAAATGCAAAATTGGAATACACTAAATTATAATATTATAAATCATTTAATTAATCATTAAATAATAAAAACATGTATCATATTACAAGTAGAAAGACCTTAAATGAAAAGTTACATTATAATCCATAATAATATCACACTTGTACATTTTTCACCATTTTTATAAATATTTACTGCCTTAATGACTTAATAAAATGCCCACACAATAAATGTTGAAGTAAATGCCACTAGCAATATTCTAAGGGAAAAGACCAAATAACTAGAGTTGTCAATATGAGCTAGCCCATTCCATTCGGGTTAACCCATACAGGCTTCGACATTTTACGTGGCCGGCCCAATCCACAAGTACGTGGGCTACAGGCTTGCCGGGTCAGTCCACTTTTTTAAAAATTATATTATTTTTTAGAAGGATTAATTACTTAAGTGGATCCCTTTTAAAAAATAATTACTTATTTTAAATATACTCTTTAGTTATTACCATTTATAACAATATATAACAATACTATATATTTTACTAGATTTGTCTTTCTCTCTTGCCTATTTCTCCCTTTTCTCTCTTGCCTTTTTTTTTTTACTTTCATCTCTCTTTCTCGCTCTTTCTCCCTTTTGTTCTTTCTCTCTTGTTTTTCTTTCTTTTATCTATTGCTTTTTTTTTTCTTGCTTTTTTTTCCCTCTTTCTCTTGCTTTTTTTCCTCTCTTTCTATTTTCTTTTAATGATTCGTAAACTAAATAATTTTTTTATCAAAATATAATTATAACAAATGAATAGACATAATAAATTGCAAAATGAATTAAACTTACATTAAAAATGTATTCCACAAATATTAAAGTTGAATTAGAAGAGAATTATTATGAATGCAAAATGTAGCAAACGAAAGAGCATTCAATGATCTCTAAACTGAATGAATTTGTATCAACAATGAATTTCACAAGTAATTCAATCGTAACAAATCAATCAATAAATTGCAAAACAAATTAAAATTATATTACACAAATATTAAACAAGTAAACAAATTAAATTTGCTTTAAAATTGTATTACACGATATTAAAGTTGAATTAGAAGAAAAAATTAAGAATGAATGAAAAACATAACTAACGAAAGAAAAGACGTCAATCTATAAACTGAATTAAATTTGTATTATTCATGAATAAAACATGTATTATATGTGTCTTATAAATTATTTTGGGTTTGTATCACTAAGAACGTAAATGATGTTTGTAATATGTATTAAAAATGTATTGTACATATATTATAAGTGTGTTACCTAAATTATTTTAGTTGATACCATTAAAAGGGGGGTGAAATTTGCAATATGTATTATAAATGTAGGATGTAATGGTCATGATTTTAATACAATTTTAATATAATTATAAAACATATCTAATACAACTTTAATACAAACTCGATATAGTTCCACAAACTTCATCATTTTCGAGCTTCAATCTAGTATTTCTCCTAAATTCAATTCTAAACTTAATCAAACCTTCTTAAAATTGAGATATAAACTGCAAAAGACATTTTCAATTATTTGTAGGAACAACCTAACCAAACTAATCGCAAACGAAATAGCAAACAAGTAAACTAATCATAACAAATGAAGAAACATAATAAACTGTCGAATGAATTAAAATTGAATTAAAAATATATAACACACATATTAAAATTGAATAAGAAAGTGAATTAAACATGAATGCAAAATGTAGCAAACTAAAGAGCATTATGTAATTTGTAAACTAAATAAAACTTATATCAATAACGAAATAATCAAGTAATTCAATCATAACAAATCAACCAATAAACTCCAAAATGAATTGATTTGTATTAAAATGTATTACACAAATATTAAAGTTGAATTAGAAGAGAGAATTATGCATGAATAGAAATGTAACTAATGAAATACTAGTCAATGATCTACTGAGTGAATTAAACTTATATCAATAATGACTTAAACAAGTAATTCAATAGTAACAAATAATAAACTACAAAATAAATTAAATCTGCATTAAAATTGTATACACAATATTAAAGTTGAATTAGAAGAGAAAATTAAAAATAAATGAAAAACGTAACTAAGGAAGACAAGACAATAATCTATAGACTAAATTAAACTTGTATTATTCATGAATAAAACATGTATTATATGTGTCTTATAAATTATTTTGATTTGTATCACTAAGAACATTAGTGATGTTTGCAATAGGTATAAAAAATGTACTATTCATTATTTTAATACAATTATAAAACATATCTAATTCAACTTGAATACAATTGCGATAAAGTTCCATAAACTTTACCTTTTTCGTGTTTCAATCTTATATTTCTCCTAAAATCAATTATAAATTTAACCAAACTCTCTTAAAATTGACATATAAACTTCAAACTGCATTTTCAAATATTTGTAGGATCAACGTATCCAAACTAATCACGAGTTCGTAAGATTCATAAAATGAATTCAAAATTTGAAGCTTTATAATGACCATCAATGGTGAATTCTTGTTGCTATAATTTTAAAGATTTAAAAATTCTATTTGAGAACATAATATTGTACAAATTTTTTATTTTTCTATTTCTCTTCTCGTTATATTTTTGTGTAAAAATAGTGAAATAGGGACAAAAATTGATTTGAGAATAATTATTTAGATGAAAATTTTAAAAGAAGAAAAAGATTAAAAAAAGAAGAGGAGGAAGACAAAGAATAACAGGAAGAGACGATGAAGAAGGAAAATAAAAAGAAGAAGATGGGGAACAGAAAAAGGATTGAGAAAGAAGCGAAGCGGTACAATTTTTTAATCCAAAAAAAATGTTATGTTTAGTTAGAAAATTTTTATTGTCATAGATGGTAAATATTTTCTTAATATATCATATTTATGTGATTTACCCTTTTTAGAATTATTAATTAAATTATAAATTATAATTTAAAAATATTATCATAAATATCGACAAAATAATATTAAGTTTTTTTTTCCAAGTAAAAGTATAAATATCTAAATAGAAATATTAACTTAATTGTTTTGAGTTTGACTCTCGCTGTTTAATTTTAAAATTTAATATTATATTATATATTTTAATTAATTTTATTGGCTCACAGGCCGGGCCTGCCTATATTTCTCAAGCCCCAAAAATCAGCAGGCTTATTCAGGTCGGGCTAAAGAGTCTTTTCTCAAATGGGCTCCAAAAATAGTAGCCCAGCCCTATTAAATCCCGGGCTAGGTGAGGCCGGCCCAACAGGCCTAACCCATATTGACGGCTCTACAAATAACCACTTAATACCCGAGCACATATAATACTAATTCAATTGGTTTGCATTTAAACACAATTAACAGCTTTTTTCTTTTGCATTATTTTAGGTAGACAAACGTGTAAATTATTATAGGTAGACAAATATATCTTAAATCTAATAAAAAAAATCTATGAAATATTCTATAAAAAAGAACATTTTAAAGAAATATTGTATTATTTTACATCATAGAAAAACATGTATGCATGTTTAATATAAAGTAACTATTATATAAATAGTATCAAAACTATCTTAATTTATATTTTAACTTTACGAATATTAAATCCATTTTGAGTGCAAGTGTAAGGAGCTTAAAATATAAAATTAATATTCATTATACTTAGAAATTTGTATTTTTCAATATACTTTAATATCTATTTTTATCATCTAACATATCAATTGAAATTGCATATCAGATTTTGACACCAACTAATAGAAATATATGTGCAACACACGTAATCAAAATAAATTTCTATTAGTTGGTGTCAAAATCTTATATGGAATTTCAGTTTATTTTGGTGATACAATATACCTATTATATTCAATTAAATGACAAGAAATAGAAATATAATTTTTGGTAGGAAGATATATGGGATTATATATATAAAAAGTATTAAATGCTATATTGTGCGAAAGATTCTCATATAATTGAATTGTAAACTCATACCGCTGATTGTGTGAAATACTCTCATCGATGCCACTAAATTGTAATCTAGGAACACCAATTATGTGAAAGACTATAATCGGGCGTTACCACTAATTTGTAACATTAGTACATCTATAGTGTGAAAGACTCTCATCAATACTACTAAACTGTAAAGTCACAATATACCTATTGTGCAAAAGACTCTCATCGATACCACTAAATTGTAAATGCACAACACCTATATATTGTGTACAAAACACTCACCAATACCCAGGGGCTTATCTATGTTACACCAGAGGGAGCTGATTCATTCTATTCAAATTTAGCCATGCTAATGAAAGAGGAAAAATTTTCAGAGATGAACTAGAACCCCCAATTGCTTAAGGATCGCACTCTGTCCCGCTTGGTGGACGAAATCTTCTCTCCTTTTTGAATTCTTTCTCCCACACACCCTTTTTGCCTTCTTTTGCCACCCACCCAGTGATCTCGATTAAAAATTCGTATATACATGTATAGTTGTATATATATTTATAAGGAAATGTATCAATATTATGTGTGGCACCCTTAGAAACAATGAATCTTCTGGTGCCTGACCTTAGTGATTCAAAGTTCGAGCCTTGAGTTTTTGCTATCGGTTACTGTTCAAAGCAGTGTGGCATCCGGAGATACTCTCCCTTCCAAACCAAGTGGAGAGGAGTAGAGAGACAGGTCCATCATCCCCATGTTTCCGATCAGCCCCACGTAGAGGTGACGGAAGGGGGGCCTCACATTAGGAAGATTCAAAGACTAATTGGACGAAAACTTCATTATCGAACACCCAAATTATACAAGCTAAAGATATTCAACTGGAAGTATTCATGATGAAAAAGCACAAGATTTCCAGAATAAATGAGTATTACAGTTATTTCAATAATGTGCATTCTACACTGATACATGAGCTTAGCTATAACGCTGCATAATGCTCAGAGCTAGGATACACTTTACAATTCTCGCACTAACAAAAGAAAATGTAAATGTCGAAAAAAATCATAATCTAGGTTATACCACCTAGCACCAAGATAATATAGTGATGTTAATTACATTTAGCGCCACTGTTAATGCTAAAATCCGCGGCGCCCAACTGCTAGGAACCATGCCTAAGGGATGATCAGTTATCATCATCATCATCATCATCAGTATCTAGAAAGCTAAAATTCATTCATCCATCGAGCTTGATAAGCAATGTTCTTCTATTCTCCTCAGTCCATTCAATACGTTCTTTCTTCAAAAGTTCAACTACCTACAAATAGCAACAGGTACTTTACAATAACTGTACCATGATAAAGCATACAAAGGGCAGATTCTCATATTTACAGTTTTTTTAAATGAACAGAAAACGTACTATTCTATCCAGACCTCACTTGTAGGATTACAATGGTATGTTGTTCAATAGTATTATGTGTTAGAATGTTAAATGAATCCTTTTTAAAGCTTTAATGTTCAATGAATCTGTAATAACATACCCTGTAGTCCCATAAGTGGGCTCTGGGAGTGTGGTGCCCACAACCTTACCACTACCTTGTAAAGGTAGAGAGGTTGTTTCCGATAGACCCTCGGCTCAAGTAAAACATATAAAAATCAATAAGAAAAGGAAATAGAACGCTGAATAAACCATATAAAGAACAATGGAAAAAGGAACAGTAGCAGCAACAAACAATACGATAACCAAATCAAAGAAAATAAGTAACAGTAATGAAGAATAACATAGTAGGAGAGTAGTAACAAATAATAATAATACTAATAAAGGAAACTAGACCACGTTCAATGGATCTAGCAACAAAAACTTCAAGAGAGTAAGTGAGATTAGTGTTCCATACCGAGTTTTTCAGCTTTGACTTCCCAACGCCATGTGCCCCACATCCTGTGATAACTCTGAACAACCTAACAGCTGAGCCTAAGAAATGTAAAAACATATTATGAATTTATTAAATCTCCAATATATGGTCCATTCTGGCACAAAATATCACACGGCAAGATGCTTACAGCGTACAAATGCTCCAAAGAGAAGGTGCAGTTTCAAAAGCCTCATTGTTGGTTTGACATGTTGGCCATGCAAGTCGATAGTTATCATATTTTCTATGCTCTTGTTTCTGTAATGGAAGCTCAGTTTAACAGGGACATCTAATACTAATAGAGCAATGAGATGATATTAGAAAAACAAAATAGATGTTGATCTGTAATCCACCTAGCTGCAAATATATCCTGGCTAGCCTTCGCATCAGCCTCTTGAGCCTTTCTGTTATGTAGCCTACCCTGAAGCAGTGTCCACATGAGAAAGAGAGAGAAAATATATATTAGCCTACCATGTAAATAAATTATTCAGTAGGTACAGTTCAAGACGTGTTCCGAAACGCACTATATAAAAGTCAAATATTTCTCCCAAAAAATCTATGGCCAAACGAATGGTGAAATTTCACCCAAAAATGACTTGTAAAAAATATTTGGGAATTCGGGGCTGAATGCTAGCTTAAGCTTTTTTCCGCAAAATGGATCTATTAGATGATGTAGAGAAATTTATGACTTTCATCAGCTACCTTACTTTTATAAAAGGGAGGTGCTGGTGGTTCATGCTGTAAATAGCACATATACTCAATGCCATATGAATAAAGTTTTACTTGTCAAAAAAGGAGAAAGAAAGAAAAGCTTGATAACTAACTGTAATCCTTGTCAAGAGCTTTTCAATCAGCACAAGCATGACAGTTTAGCATTGGCATGTTATATACAACAAACGCATCAAATATGTGGCATACCTCAGACAATTACTTCTTTTTAAAAAAAAATAGAAATGCCTCAAATTTGCTCCAACAAGCAATAGTAAACATCGAAAATAGAGAAAAGGAGTCGTAATCACTACGTGCTCTTACGTTTTCATTACCTGATCCGCAAGATAAGCAGCATGTCCCTTTTGGCCATTTGAAAAAGCTGTTGCAGCCTGCAGCACAATGTAACTTTTCAAGCTCTTAATTTGAAAACTTAAAACATATCAAAAGATGTACCCAAACTTATTAGATATCAGAAGATTTATCCAGATCAAGAACATAACCTGAAGAACTTATAAATATGCATACCTTCTGATAATGGGATCTCATTGACTCCCAATGTTGCTTTGCAGTTTCCCTAAACAGCTGATACTCAGCTCCCTCAGCTGCAGTAGAGAGATATTCAAAGTAGTAAAGAAAGAAATCCAATTTCTGCAAACATATAAATCTTACAGTATGCTCACCGTGGAGGAGAGAAAGAGGAAAAATATACACATATCCACTAATAAAAAATGCCTGGGAAGATTCTGTCTTTTGGTGGCAACAGGGGAACTATGCCAGCTCTGAATGGCCAGTCAACAATTTCATTAACTCAAAACACCTACTCTGTCAGGATAAATTAAATTTAATAATAAAAAAACAACTACTTTGCAAGGAAAACTGGCAGGTTTATATATAAAAAGAGGCTTCTCTAATGGGCAATCAGATCTCAACTGATAAATGTAGCATGAAGAAAGGTTTATATCTGAAGAACCATGATGATAATAGATCTGAAGTCTCTTGAAAGTGTTAAAAAATTGCAAATCCATTTACAATGTTTACATCTGAAAAATTCAAAATATGAATAGATAGAAATTATTACAGTACCATGAGTATGCTGCAGTGGTGGAATATCATTAGGACAAGATCCAAACCTTTGTCCCAAAGATGTCATTTTCTTCACTACATTCTTCCAGTTCATAGTAGTTGGTTCATGTTCAGCACTCTTGGGGGTTGGCATACTGAACAAAGATTCCAGGATATCTTGTGGAAGTACTGGTCCAAAATTTTCTGCTGTAGATGATGAAGAATGTTCAGAGTTTCCAGCAGGAACTTTTAACGAATTCCTGAAACAAAGCAAATAATAATTTGATCCAGTAACAAGGCTTCTAGAATTCACTTCCAATTAAAGGTGTTAGAAGTCCATGTCAGTTGGGGCTTGGATAATTAGTCTTCACATATGATCATAGGCAATCTTCATCTCATGAGCTAGTTTTGGCATTGAGTCAGGGGTAGGTCCATTTTATGTTGTCCACGCTTCCAGTGTCCAGCTCTTGGCATGAAGGGGTGTTAAGTGTCCCACATTGGTGAAAGAAATGGGTTGCGGTCTCCTTATATAGTCTTAGACAATCCTCCTTCACAAATTAACTTTTGGGGTAGAATTTAAGCCCATGCTCCATTTCACCCTGCCCGACTCTTGGTTTACCAGATGTTGGACATACATGAAAATTAAACCAGACATCTGGGACAGGTGGGGCTGGTAAAAAACTAAACCAAATAGCCAGGGGGTTGGGTTGGGGTTCAGGGAGCGTGTTGCGCTATCGAAGGTGCGGGGCCCAGTAGACTGGCTAGGTACTAGCCCAAGTGTCGGCCCACCAGGGCACCAGCCCAATTAAGTAAAAGAAAAACTTAGCCAATTAATAGCCATCGGCCAACAGCAATAAACAGCCTAAATGGCCACCCAACGTCCAAATAAAGCTAACCAATATTTTTAATTTAATATACTTTTCGAGATCTCAGTAGATAAGGTACCGCAAGACAGGTTGGTCAAGCCAATTTCAAAAAAAGACAATTATTTTCTATTCAATTATAATTTCCCCAAATTGGTAAAATAAATTATCTTTTGATATATAATTCTTTATTTATGCAACAAATAGAGTTCAATATTAAAATGGTTGCACATAGCATATGATAGTCAATGTTAGTAGTGAAGCAAAATACCAAAGAAAAAAGAAAAGGGCCAGCCAAGCCTGCCTAAATGTCTTAACGAGTAGGGGACTGGGCCAGACACCCTTTTATCAATAAGAGAACATCCCCCAACCAACCCCTAATATCTGCTCGATCGAAATCGACCAGGCTCACCCTCAGGGGAGGCGAGTTGGGTTCGGCCCAGCCTGGCCCGATTGTCATAATTAATCGAGATGTGGGGTGGATATTTAAACTCCTTATATGGTCCTAAGCACTACTTGCCTTATGAGCTAAGCTTTTGGGGTTGAATAAAACTCAGATTCTATTTCTTAACAAGAGGAACCCAAAGGCAAGAAAGATTAAAACAGATAACCTAACATCTACACCAACAAGGGTTAAGGGTTGTGATGGAGTGGTAAGTACTCCATCCTAAATCAGAGTTCTCTGGTTTGAGTTTCCCTATGTACGGAGTCACTTTGTTAGGGAGCATTTTACCCCCAATGTTGGACTTTCAAGCACGAATTCGGATTTAGTAGGGCTTCTATGTGGGTACCGGACATCGAGTGGGAAAAAAAACTAAATATCTCAACACGTCCCTCACGTGCTGACCTGATTCTTATCTAAAAGATTAAGCTATTAGAGAGAGCCCACTTTTATTAATTAATTATATTCTCAACACACACCCTCACGTGCTGGCCTGATTCTTTTTCATGGGCCAAAAAAGGTGGATGGGTGGCTGTGAAATCCAATCCCATGGGCTAGGACCTCTGCCTGCAGTGGCGATATAGGAGTACGATGTGGCCCCCATTCATCACTGCAAGTTCTCTTATTTATCAATAAATCTATCTAGAGGTCCAAGGTAGGAACTAGGTTGTTTGAAAAAAAGATGCCCTTAACGGCTTAGCATGTTCCCTGCTACAGGAGTCCTACTCAACATTGCAAACAATCTTACATCTAAAATCGAGGATTTCAATAACATCGGAAAACTGAGAGTAATTGAAAAGCCACATGCCCTACTGTTCAAAAACGGTCTAAAGATTAATTTTCTTGGAACATCAATACATGATGTGATGTCTGTAAAATTACCTGCCAGGAGGCCCCAAAAACCACACATTATCTAGAACTTCGCCTTCAGATGAATGAGAAGTAGAATCAGATGTCATGTCAGTAAGCTGCAAGAAAATTTTCACTAAGCATTAGGTCATCCTCTGAAAACCACCAGACATTTATATCATCTGAACTAATTTAGTAAGAGAGTTCTACAGACTGTCAAATTTATTGCAGTTGAACGAAAAATTTAACTACAGGGAGGTATGCATATTTGAAACTGAAATTGAAAAAGAATTCCACTAAGCTCCTCAATGGTTTTAAAACCACACTTTATGACTGAACCAACCCCTATTACAGACAACTAAAAAGGCAACTACAAGATTTCTATTAGTTCACCCCATTTTTTCCTTTAACAAACATGACGATATTCCACATAGACCACCTCCTCTAGTTCTTTTTTTTAAGAAAGGTAACATCCACCTCCTCTAGTTCTTAACATTCTACCGAATGTTTGCCAAAACATTTTGGATACAAAAAAAAACCAAATCCCAACTACCAACACATTTAGGCTGAAAGGTAGCCATTTCCAATTGACACAATGCTTTCCAAAGACTAAAGAGGTACCTTGAGCTTAATATGATGGCGGTCAATTACTAATTAAAAGCAATGAACTATACCACCTTTTGATGAAGCATTTAGACAACACTTGCAAACTACAACATCAGAACCAAGAGAGAAAGAAAATAGGTCGTATTGAAGGATAAAGGGGAGATTAAAGAGAATAAAGCTAAATAGTCCAGTTGGTATATATGAAAATCAATCAGGAAAGCAGACAAAAAAAATATTGTTACAAATGGCTAAATCACATATAAATGGACTGTAGAAGATAAGAAAATTAACCTACACCATCACTTGAATGAAGAAACACAGCCTCTTCTTTCCAATTTGCACTACAGTCGCTAAGCTTAGGTTGCTCATTAGAGGAAGCTGATAACTCAAGCAACACACTCAGAGCCTAGAAGAGCAGCACAAGCACAATTAAAGGAGAATCGCTTCCAAAAAAAAGAAAAGAGAAGTCCAAGTAGCAAACCTGCCACAACAATAAGACACTGAGGACCAAATTATACTACAAAAAGGAATCAGAACAGTAGTTTAAACAAATCACAGTCACCAATTCGTCCATATTGATATTCCTCCAAAGTTTAATGTCAGATGTCAAAGCATCAAGTTAAGATCGTAGAACTACAATGATGAACTTGATATGATGGCACAATAAATGAGAACGACCCCAAGAGAGTCATATAAGCCTAGAAAAGACTTAAAAACGAAATTACACCACTACACTGTACGAAGGAAATACAGAAAGAATGGTCTGTCAAGAAAGCCAATGTGCCATGACAATGAAAGCAGACAAGTGTTGGACACATCAGCTTCAAAGGATTATATAATGCAATCTTACCCTATAGGATCCAATTATAAACACAATGTGATAACAGGAGTAATTATCAGATTTACTCTAGAAATTATCATAAAGTAAGAAGATGATATCTGAGTTATATGGTACACGATATATTTGAGTGGGGAGAAAACAAAATGCATTCAAACCTCCATAAAGCAAACAAGTTTGATTTGAAACAAACAGGTAAGTCAAACTATTTTTACCTTCTCAACTTCATATCCGCATTGACCTGCATTAAACAGAAGTTCTAGTTACAAGGCCATTAACCAAGTGAAAGGTATCTCTATCTGTTTTCATTTCATTTCAATATAGTGTTAAACACGACCACACAAAAAGTACACTTATCCTAAGCTTGAAAAGTAACACCTGATGCAGCAGAAATCTCTTTTAAATTTAGACATTGAGGTTGAGTGTTCGCACAACAACAGAGTTACCTTTTTTAGTGACCTAAAGTGACTTGTAGGATATAGGTTGAGGTTTAGCAATTGCCTCTTTGTCAAAATGCAAGAGGAAGTCTACATCCAGTGTAAACCTCTTCACTTGCTATGGCCTGGGAACACTTCGTGCACAGGGCAGTCTTCTGATACAAATTGATTTGCTTCAACATGCTTATTATTTTTTTCTTCAGTTTGAAAAGATAAGGAAGACATATGCTATACAAGTACCTTTGTCTAAATTGTTTATATCAGCACGCAACAAAATCAGTAAGATACTGAATTCATTAATGATACAACCATAGAAATCACAAACAATATAGCACATATAATCTTTCATGATCAACACCACACCTAGACATGCATTGCACCTTCTACTGATAACTTAGTCCTGTCAGTTTCTTTTCTCTTTTCGTTTTTACTTCTTTTACAAATGCTAATGTTCAACTGAAAAAGATCACTTACATAACACATCCCTGACGACAGCTAAGCTCAAATCAGAATCCTCCCCAAGCATGGAATACAAAAACTGCTCAACATCTTCGTTGCTCGATGTTTCATCATGTAACCCCTTGAGCTTTGAACAACTCTTCTTTGGAGTTGTTCTCACATAATCCTTCCCTATCATAGCCGATACTGTTCCAGTAGAAGCTACCAATTTCTTCATCTTAGCCTTGCGTTGAACTGAATTCTGCCAGGAATGACCCCCAACAAACACATCCGAGTTACTCGAACCCAAGCTTGAACCAACGTTTCCACTCGAGCTAGAACAACTAGTGATCTTATCCTCTTCCTTACACTCCACCATATCACCCAGAATCTCCATTGCTTTATTCAAATCCCCATTTGCCTCTTTATAAGCACATGTTGCTTCCTCCATAGATACAGAGCTAAATGCCTCCGTTAACGCTGTGACAACACTCTCCCCTCCATCATTACTATTCCCAGATGGCAACGAACCATTACCAACCCCAACTTGTTTACAAGCTTTTGATCTCTTTTTCTTCTTCTGATGCTTCATATTTCTAGTTATTAACTAATCATATACAAAAATTCCTACAACACTAACCACAAGACACACAATTTTCTTTCTTTTTAATAACCATGACGTCCGAGCCAGCTTGCACACACCCCTCGCTCACAAGATACACAATTTTGCTACTAGATTACAATACAAAAGATACATACAACAAAATCTGAACCCGAAATCATTAATTTATGAGATTTCAGCTTCTGGGTATGCACTTTCTGAGCAAAAACAAACACTTCGATCAAAGGGGAAAAAATTCAACTTATCTATAAGGAGATCGTGATTGAAGAAGCTTCTGAGAAACTGAATTTTTTTCCTGAAAACCCTAATTACATGATTCAAAGTGATCAGCTCTTCACAGACAAATTCTTGCACAACAATGGAGGATAATTATGCAAAAAAAAAGATCGAATTTGAATGAAAAAATCCGGTATAGTTGACTATTTTAATGCAATAATTGCGGTTTCCAAATTTCACCAAGCAAAGAGGAGAGGAGAATCTGATGAACAGCGAAAAAAAAGGCAAACTGCAAATTTATTGGGGGAACGACAGATCTGTGGGACCAGGATACACAACTAGGGCAGGAATCGTGGACTAGATTTAGCCTCAATTTTATGTTAGTTTGATTCGCCCATCCACCAAAATAATAATCGATAAATATAAATTATAGGTATAATATATTTGGATATATTGTTGTTTGAATTAGGATTCGTAGTCCATGTACTTGTAGAATTCGTAGTTTGTAATTTGTGTTATATTAGGTGTAAGGAGGTCAACTTAAGTCGATTTAACCCACTTAGGACATCTCCAACGCAAACACCAAATTTGGTGATAGTGTAATCAACTTCAACTCATTGCATCAAATTTATATCAAAAAAGAATATTTTTTTCTCGACTAAACCTCTGAGCTCTTTTTCTGTAAAGATCCTTTTCTTAAAGGGACATTTCCGCACTCATTTCAGATCATAGAGGTCGGGCTTCAGTCGAAGAACCTTCTCCCTCCCTTCCACCGATGAAATTACTCTTGCAAAGTCATTCGTATAACCTTCCTTCTAGTCGAATAGATTATATGAAAGCAAAGCCAAGAGGCGTCTCTTCATTATCATATTATTATTATTTATTTAATTTGTATTTTTTTTCTTTTTTAAAAAAATAAATTCAATCTAAAACAATTACTATCATATATAAATACATCGTATTACTTGTCTACAAATTTATATGTTTGCATTTTTAATTTTTGTGAAGGTTAATTGTAGTTTATATAATTTATAATAGAATTGACATAAATTTAATTTTTTTAAAAGACATATATAGAATAATTAATTTATAAAAAACTAAATTTTATATCTAAAATTAATATTATAAAAATATTACATAAAAAATAAATAAATGTACAAGAAATTTAATTAAAACATACAAGTTATATAATGTTTAATTAAAAGTTTGTACAATGAAATAATATTATTATATTCAAAAAGTTATTTGGTGTGATGAATAGTGTTACACCAAATTTGGTGTAACACTTCACACCAAATTTGATATAACACTATTGAAATTTGGTGTTGGGTTGGAGATGGTCTTAGACAGTCTAAACACTTAGACTTAGCACACCTTTACTTTTTCACTCACGTTCTAGATTAACTCTCGACAAGCATACGAAAGTAGAATACTCAAGCACGTCATAGGAACAAGTCCCAACTTTGTATTAAACTCGGGTCACAAAGAAGCACACAAATAATTTAGCCTTATGAAATTCGACTAAAAGACATTTTGCCTAAGACTGGTCTGCAGGCCTTTAAATAGGCCACAACACCCAGTCACATGCCTACGAATTCAATTGACTAGTCCAACTGATAAGCCAAATTCGAAATTCAAACAAAAAGTCTTATCTACAATGTTGACAGGTCTCCAACGACTAGAAACTGTCAATTTCGCCCAACTGCATACGTATGTACGAGGTACACGCAAGCAACCTTCAACTTTGGTGTGTCACAATCACCCTTCAACCGCTCAATCTCGCGCCTACCCACGTGTCACTCATGCGCATTGGTCTTGTCTCGCCCAAATTTCTATTGGGGTTCAATCTCCTCGGTCGTCGCCCTAGTCCAACACTTAGCCTTCAAACTTATCTAGCTACGATCTGGTCACGATCACAATCTTGCTTTGCCTTGCCTTAGCCTGCCTAGCCCTTGTTATGCCTTGGCCACGTCGTCTTACCTCACATACCTTAGCTCTTCCATCCTCTGTCATGTCTTAGCCACGTCTTGCCTTGCATGTGTTAGCCACACCATTGTCGAGGTCTTCTCTTATATGAACTTAACCTTGATTGAAGTCATCGGACATTGACTATGTAAATCTCTAGCCAATCCTGAGCCGCTCGAACCATCAAACTGGGGTCTAACACTATGTTACTTATTCCCCTTACCAGTATTTCTTTTGTATTCATTATATGCCTTAAATAGATATTAAATAACGGCCCATTGAGCCTTTAGTTACTTCTTTGTACATGATATCAAACGTCCAAGGCAATTAAAAAAACTATTCAATAGTCCATGTCTTTCTTTTCTGTCTTGTTAGTTCTTATCGATAATGTGGTTTCTCGATCGTTTGTTTTCTCTTCTTCCGATGTGTCACTTTCTTTTTTCTACACCAAATATTACACCTATTTAATCTACATTTATTGTTTCGTTGGGATCATCTAGTTGATCCTTTTCAATTCCTCATTTCCCTTCTTTTTCTCATTCTCTTTCTCTCCACATTGTTGGGCCAGGTTCTTTTATAGGCTAGACAGGCCTACCTTTGTTCCCACTTTGAACTAGAAAGTAGATACAACAATTACATCTTCCTTTCATTCTACCGCGACTTTGGTTATACCTAATATCACTAATTTAGTAATTATCTGCCACGGTTTGAGCTTACATTTGGGATGTGCCGACATTCATAAATCATTGTTGGTATAAAGATTAATGTTGGGACAAGACTCACGAATACTTTCAAACACGACTATTAAGCAATAAAATTGGAATCCTCCGAAAACATGGAGGCCTCACCAAAACCTGATGAGTGGATGATATGATCTCAACAAAACGCATGTTGATGATCATGAATATCTGTATCTGCATCATAAAATAATACAACATCGAATGACGTCATTACATGGAATATATGATATGTAATAAAGTTGAAGGAAATAGATATCTAAACTGAATGAACAACTTAAAATAATTCAATTGAAGTATTAAGACATGAATATGAATGAAATAAGTAAAAAAAAATACAATAGACGTGTAATGATAGCAAATACTGAAATAATACTCTCTGTGAGAGCTTATCTAATCGACAATTATCACTATGAGCCTCGTGATGATATAGTATTTCAAGTACATTGGCAGAACCGTCATATACCTTGTCGGGGTGGAGAATGCAACTAAACTAGGGGTTTTGAATGGGCAGGCTGGGTTGAAATTGGAAATATTACAATAGATTGAATAGAAATTGGGTTGGGTCTTGACCCGCCCAAGTTTAGTTTGGACTCAAATGGGTTGGGCTCAAATGGGCTAAAAAGCGGGTTGGGTCTTATAAAAACGTTTCTTTCTCTTTTTTTGGGTAAAGTGAACTTTGAAAACGTATAGGACAACTTTTTGGATTGGGAAGTGTAAAAGTCAATTTTGAGCTGACAGCTCACTTTTTAGAAAGCTGAAAAAGTGAGGCCCAGCGCGTGTTCAACAAAGCTTTCAACGTTTCTGATTATTATTGCCACGTAGGTATAAAAGTGGTAAACAATTAAGTAAAAAAAAGCTGGAGGGGGTAATAGGACCTTATCAAAGGTTAGATGTGTCTTAGGGATTTTGGGTATAGGCTGAGTTTTTGTTTTGAGTATTATCCCATTATTTTTTATTTAATTTGTATTTTCTTATTTCATAAAATAAATTCAATCTAAAACAATTATCATATATAAATACATAGTGTTACTTGTCTACAAATTTATATGTTTGCATTTTTAATTTTTGTGAAGGTTAATTATAGTTTATATAATTTATTATAGAATTGACATAAATTTAATTTTTTTAAAAAGACATATATAGAATAATTAATTTATAAAAAACTAAATTTTATATCTAAAATTAATATTATAAAAATATTACATAAAAAATAAATAAATGTACGAGAAATTTAATTAAAAAATATAAGTTATATAATGTTTAATTAATAGTTTGTATATAATATTATTATATTCAAAAACTTATTTGATGTGATGGATAGTGTTACATCAAATTTGGTGTAACACTTCACACCAAATTTGATGTAACACTATTGAAAATTGGTGTTCGGTTGGAGATGGTCTTAGACAGTCTAAACACTTAGACTTAGCACACCTTTACTTTTTCACTCACGTTCTAGATTAACTCTCGACAAGCATACGAAAGTAGAATACTTAAGCACGTCATAGGAACAAGTCCCAACTTTGTATTAAACTCGGGTCACAAAGAAGCACACAAATAATTTAGCCTTATGAAATTCGACTAAAAGACATTTTGCCTAAGACTGGTCTGCAGGCCTTTAAATAGGCCACAACACCCAGTCACATGCCTACGAATTCAATTGACTAGTCCAACTGATAAGCCAAATTCAAAATTCAAACAAAAAGTCTTATCTACAATGTTGACAGGTCTCCAACGACTAGAAACTGTCAATTTCGCCCAACTGCCTACGTATGTACGAGGTACACGCAAGCAACCTTCAACTTTGGTGTGTCACAATCACCCTTCAACCGCTCAATCTCGCGCCTACCCACGTGTCACTCATGCGCATTGGTCTTGTCTCGCCCAAATTTCCATTGGGGTTCAATCTCCTCGGTCGTCGCCCTAGTCCAACACTTAGCCTTCAAACTTATCTAGCCACGATCTTGTCACGATCACATTCTTGCTTTGCTTTGCCTTGCCTTAGCCTGCCTAGCCCTTGTTATGCCTTGGTCACGTCTTGCCTTACATACCTTAGCTCTTCCAGCCTCTGTCATGTCTTAGCCACGTCGTGCCTTGCATGTGTTAGCCACACCATTGTCGAGGTCTTCTCTTATATGAACTTAACCTTGATTGAAGTCATCGGACATTGACTATGTAAATCTCTAGCCAATCCTGAGCCGCTCGAACCATCAAACTGGGGTCTAACACTATGTTACTTATTCCCCTTACCAATATCTCTTTTGTATTCATTATATGCCTTAAATAGATATTAAATAGCGGCCCATTGAGCCTTTAATTACTTTTTTGTACATGATATCAAACGTTCAAGGCAATTAAAAAACTATTCAATAGTCCATGTCTTTCTTTTCTGTCTTGTTAGTTCTTATCGATAATGTGGCTTCTCGACCGTTTGTTTTCTCTTCTTCCGATGTGTCACTTTCTTTTTTCTACACCAAATATTAAACCTACTTAATCTACATTTATTGTTTTGTTGGGATCATCTAGTTCATCCTTTTCAATTCCTTATTTCCATTCTTTTTCTCATTCTCTTTCTCTCCACATTGTTGGGACATGTTCTTTTATAGGCTAGATAGGCCTACCTTTGTTCCCATTTTGAACTAGAAAAGTAGAACCAACAATTACATCTTATCTTCCTTTCATTCTACCGCGACTTTGGCTATACCTAATATCACTAACTTAGTAATTATCTGTCACGGTTTGAGCTTACATTTGAGATGTGCCTACATTTGAGATGTGCCGACATTCATCAATCATTGTTGGTCTAAAGATTAATGTTGGGACAAGACTCACGAAAACTTTCAAACACTACTATTAAGCAATAAAATTGGAATCCTCCGAAAACATGGAGGCCTCACCAAAACCTGACGAGTGGATGATATGATCTCAATAAAACGCATGTTGATGATCATGAATACCAGTATCTACATAATAAAATGATACAACATCAGATGACGTCATTACATGGAATATACGATATGTAATAAAGTTGAAGGAAATAGATATCTAAACTCAATGAACGACTTAAAATAATTCAATTGAAGTAAGACATGAATATGAATGATATAAGTAAAAAAAATTACAATAGACGTGTAATGATAGCAAATACTGAAATAATACTCTCCGTGAGAGCCTATCTAATCGACAATTATCACTATGAGCCTCGTGATGATACAATATTTAATGTACATTGGCAGAACCGTCATATACCTTGTCGGGGTGGAGAATGCAACTAAACTGATGGATTCACTAAAAAGTCTTCTTGAGGCAGGTGAGGAGTTGTTTAAATTCCAGGACGATCCTATCTACACTAGTGGCATAGGTTATAGGGTTTCAGTTATCTCAACTCTTACCCAAATCGTTGCTCAATACTACTCCCAAAATATATGTAATAATGTGCATATAATAATACTCATTGAGTTAATACTCGAAAAACCCTTTTAAGGGATAACTGAGCTTTACTTTACTGATTGAAATGCTTTTGAAAACAATTTATGTTCTTCTCCAAATAGTACTCTTTTCCCAATGCAAAATAATGTATTTGGAACCATTAGTTTTCCTTTAAAAAATTTCTCAAATAATGTTTAAAAATATACTTGGACTCACTTTAAATTCTAAAATCAATGCACAGAAATACTTGCATGAAAGCTTTCAAAAAAATCTCAACAAGTAAGGTTCATGTGATAATATAAGCATGAATAATAACTTAAGAATCAAAATGCAAAAGGTATCATAATCTCAATACTCAAGAAAATCAGAATTAAAAATGTGAAATACAAACCAAACTCAAAATTCATGGAACTTTGGGTATAATCCTAGACTTATCACTTTACTGACTGAATTTAAATATAGGGCGTGAAGATGATCTTAGTTCAATACTACGAATACCCTTACATATATAGTCTGAAGAACAAAGCTCTTGAAGAAGAAGCTTGAAAACCCTATCTTCTGCCTTGCTTATGGTGGTTCGAGTTTGAAGGATTTAAGAGTGTAGAAACTAAGTCTTGAGCGTGAAAATTCTATTAGGATATGCGTAATGTCATGGCTTAGTCTCAGAAAAAATAAAAAAAAATCCGATTTAAAAACTAGTGCACACCTTCCACGAGGTGATCTACGATTCGTGGTTTGATTTATGGACTGTAAATTTCATCAGTGAAAGTTAGACTGAAGTTTGTGTTTCAAAATTTCATTCTACGGGCCCAAACTACAACTTCGTATTCATCTTTGTATTAATTAATGGAAAATTTCACATATAGCCACTTAAAAATAGCCTAATTACTCTCCATAGCAATAGTTCGATAATTACAATTCGTAGCTACATGTTATATGGTGGAAAAAGGCGAGCGAGTCTGAGAGAGAGAGGAGAGAGGCGAGAGAGAGGGGAAAGAGTGGGAGAAAGGTGAATTGTATATTTATATCGGTTAGATAATTGTATATTATACATATGTATTTGTACATATGGCAAGCGAGAGTGGGAGAGGGAGGAGAGGCGAGGGAGAGAGGGCAGAGAGTGGGAGAGAGGTGAATTGAATATGTATAGAATTGTATGTTAAACATATACATTTGTATATAAGGCAAGCGATATTGGGAGAGGAAGGAGAGAGGCGAGCGAGAGAGGGAATAGAGTGGAGAGAGGTGAATTCTATATGTATATACGTTAAATAATTGTATCTTATACATATGTATTTGTATATTCTGGCGAATTATACATATATAAACGTGACTAATTATACAAATTTGAAGTCAGCCCACGTAATTAATGTATAATGTTAGTCGCGAGTGGTAATTATAGCAAATTATAGCTATGATGGGTAATTAAATAGTGTAAGTTTGCTTTGTTGCGTAATTTTCCTTAATTATATATATGAGTAGATATGGAACAATGACTTATTGAGTCTTTGGTTAATTATCTGTAAAGTTTGGACCAAGAGTCGTAGTTAGCTAGCAATTATTTTCGTTTGATCTAACTTATCGCTGGCCCCCTAAAGTTGGCACTAACTTTCACTTAGACATCTTAACTAGGCTTTGTTCATTTTAGACACCTCATGTCATGTCCCGTTGTTTCATTTTGACACTTTTTTTTAATTATTATTAGCCAAATATGTAAGGCGTGTGTAACACACTCGTCGATGACGTGTCAAACTGACGAATAAAACAAAGACACGTGGCATATATATTGAAAATAATTTTTAAATAATGAAATTTGATTTTTTTTTAAAAAAAGGTCAATGACTTAGTGACATGTGTGAATTTTTATCCAAATAATTTTAAAAAGAATTAACCACTTACAAGCCCTTCGTTGTCTTCTCCACCACCCCCACCCCCACCCCCGATCCTCAACCTCTCCCCCACTAAATTGTCTTTTCCACATTCCACAACCCCCTACCCCAGATTGTTTTTCTCCAATATACTTTCATAGTAATTTAACTATTTGAAAGGAATTATTTACAAAAGCACAATTTCTTTGCAAAAACTGGTTCCTCTTACTTATAACTTCAAATAAAATCAAATTCTTCAAATCTAAACAAAGAGTTCCCTAAAAGAATTTTCTAGATTTTCTTTTAAGAAAATATATTTTGATTTTTTAAAAAAATATTTCAAGGAGGAAGAATGTCAACAAAATAATAAGAAAAAAAATTAAGCTTGAAATCTTTTGGTGTTGTAGCACTATTAGATCTATTTCTCCATGGAAGGAGTTTAAGTTTTGAAAAATGGTGGCTAAAATGGGAAGAAAAATAAAAGTAAAAATAAAAATAGGTTAAATATAAGTTCTCCACGCGCTGGTAAGGAGTGTATCACACTCACTGTGTCATGTCAGCAAAAAATGTCAAAATGACACAACGGGACATGACTTGAGATGTCTAAAATAAACAAAGTCTAATTAGAGTGTCTAAGAGAAAATTAGTGCCAACTTTAGGGAGCCACCGGTGGATTAGGCCTTTTCGTTTTTGTTGTTAATATTGGGAAGAATATAGGTTATCAATAATTTGTGTATATTTGGGTTATTCCATCTACCCAAATTTTAGTTGTTTATGTTGTTACTCAGAAGTGTTATGATGTTGGCTATACGTATTCCTATAACCTTACCCCATATTATTCCTAAACCTTAAACTTCAAAGGCATATGCAATATTTGAGATTATTTAGAGGAGATTTTGAGTTGATCAAAATCGAATAATTAATGTATATTTCATGTATTAATAAACTATATTTAATTTTTTGAGTGTATTATAATGTATAGTTAGTATATAACTCATGCATTGATAAGCTATATTATTCAACTTTTAGAGTGTATCATAATGTATAGTCAATATATACTTTCTATGACTTTTGACTATTTTTTTTATGTAAATAATAACATAACTAATTTTTTTGTAAGCTGATTACTTTATGTATATATTTAAAACTATCCCCAAATGTTTGCCTATTAGCTAGTGTAAAGTTCTTTATAATATGAATGTATATAAAATAAACTCACAATTTTTAACACTGATTGTGTAGTTATATAAATTCAATTATAGGGGTTATGGTATTCCCATATACCGGCACTACTAAATCTTTTTTTACTATTTTCTCACTGAGATTATATTTTTATTGAATCTGTAAAAAAATAAAATAGAAGTGTTTACATATATACGAAGAGATTAAGAAGCTTATCAGTATTTTAATGAGAATATGCTTCCCGTCATGTGTAGTAAACTGGTTCGGTGAAAATGATGATGCAAAAATCATGTTTTCATTACTAATTTTTCATTAATTTGCGATGGAAAATGTATCTTTACTAAGCTTCTAGTTATGGATGTACATGGTCGGATTGGCTCGGATTTTCAAATATTAAATCAAATCATTTGTATCGAATTTTCAAATCTATAAACCAAACCAAACCAATAAAATTCGGGTTTTTCAACCTCGGGTCGTTTCAGATTTTTTCAGGTTTTTCGGGGGTTTTTCAGGGTTTTCCGCTAAAGTATTCATACAAACATATAATTTACTTGTACTTCAAATATTTCTTCAGTCCTACCAAAATACAACTATTTAATGTGTTTCTTAAGAATATAACACAAACAATGATATGATTAATGACAATAAAATTTCCAAAAAAAATATAATAATAATAATAATAATAATAATAATGAAATCGTGTAAAACAAATTTGCAAATTAACAAGTCATAATGAAAATGATCATAATTTAAAAGTACTAAATCATGCTAAAATAAGTTTAATAAGTATTAGTTACATGACTAAATATTAAAGGAAATTAAAGTTAGATTATGTATTTCAATTGTGTCTAAACCAATGTAAAACCAAAGAACGAATATTCAATATTATTGTCATTCTTAGTGTTAAATTGATTTTCTTCTTGCATTAGTATTAATTTGATTTTGATTTAAGTTTTATTATAATTACCAACATCTGTGGACTATAATCTTTATGGAATCATTCAAAATTCTAAGTTTCAAACTTGAAATAATACATTAAAAGATAAAAACTATGAAAAAGTATAAGAAACATTTTTATGTATAAAATAAAATTTTAAAATAATATATATATATATATATATATATATATATATATATATATATATATATATATATATTGGTTTGGTCTCTGGTTGATTTTTTTAAAGTTAAAAACCAACCCAACTCAAATATAGTCAAATATTTTTTCAACACCAAACCAAGTCAAACCAACCACTAGTCGGATTCTTTTCCGGTTTGACTCGATTTGCGAATTGATTAGATTTTCGATTCACTTTTGTACACCCATACTTCTAGTAGTGAGGTATATGCATACATGAAGGACTATTAGTTTTAATAAGTTATGTTAGAAATAAAATATCTATCATTATATTTGTCCTAGTCTTTAGGAAGTCGTTTTAGACGTGGGTTGTTATCTAGTTTTTAGCAAAAAGCTTTGTAGGGTAGTTTCTAATTTTTAGTTAAGTCTGTTGTGTTTTGTTTCCTGCTATATAATGTGTAACACCCCTAAAACGACTTAAGTGAAGCTAGAGCCTAACACTTGTGTCTTAATGTTTTGAAGTCCTAAAATGGGTTAGAATGATGTTATGAGGCAGTCTGTAAAGTTTCATGAAATTCGGAGGTCAAACGTCCATGACGTTCAAAAGGTTTGCCTTGAAACGTCTTTGTGTGTCTTAGTATGTTTTGTTGAGTTTTACGTGTTCGTTTTGGATGAAATTGATGTGAGAGGTCCTAAACTCGTATACAATAATATTTGAGTTGAAAACGTCCGGGCAAAACTACCTAAGGATTAACCAAGGGTCCTTGAGGAAGGACCCATCGTGTGAGCCAAAACTGCCAAAAAAGAGTCTCACCTACGAAGGACAACCTACACCCCGTAGGTGGGAGGCGTAGGTCAGGACTTAGCCTAGAGAGCTTAAGCTCCCAAAGGCAAGTCTCTTATCCCATCGACGGTCAGACTGGACTGTCCGTCTGTGGACCTACGCCCCGTCGATGAGCAACCGTCAATGGTGCCTGCAATAGTGCGCATGTTCACTGTAAAGTGTAGGGGTGAATTGGTAAATTCACCACATTCAAATAAATGTTTGGGCGGTTTCCTAGGTTTTTTTTGGATATTTCAAATGGGTTTATAAGTCCTAAACACCTAGATGAATTCATTATTACAAATCAAAATCCAAAATCTCTAAGAAACTCTCTAGAACTCCATTGAAACCAAAACTCAAGATAGAGCTCGGATTGAATATTCTTTGGTGATTCTTCATCAAATTCTTGGTCTAGCATCAATTGTGGTATGACTCTTCATCCTTGAATCTTTTTCCTTCAAGGCCAAACTTTAAAGTGATTTTCAAAGTCTTTCAAAGATGAAACTGCCCAATTTTGATAACTATCCATGGGTTCTTGCATAAAACATTTTGAATCATTGTATATTGATGGAATTGATGTTAATTTTATGATTTTAACCTAATTACTCTATGAACCCATTCAATACATGGACCCTAGTTTTTGACAACTTTTTGGGTGACTTGATTATGTCTTAATGCTATTGAATTCTTATGTAGTTTGATTAGGGCTATGAATTATGATAGATTCATGTTAGAATTGTTAGTAAGCTGCCCTAAATTCATAAATCCATGTCGTATGATCTTTGATTCATTGTCTATTGTAATTATTGAATTGAATTGGTGATCATGGCCATGGGTAAGGGTCTTTGGGTATTATGTTGGATGCTTTTAACTATGGATTGAAGTGGTGAGAGTGGATTGGGTGTTATGCTGCCTAACTCTCTTTATATTATGTAATTTAGGTCTTGAATTATGTTTATGATTGGTATGGTCCACTTATGATGGCGTTGTTATGTGCTTTACTTGTGAATTATGTGGCCTCGTCGGCGTTACTTTATGCACTATGATGCACATGGCCTTGTCTGTATTACTTGATATATTGTGATAGTTGTGTAATTGATTTATGTGAAGTATGACCATATCTATCTACATGTGAGTAAGGTAAAAGTATGTGTTCTTCTATTGACATTAGGTGATCATGTTAGACTATGCCTATGTTCTTATGTGTGTAGTCTTTAGATTTGATGCATGATACTTCCTACTTGGTTGTATAAGTCTTATGATGGTTATATAGATGGTTATATAGCAGTGTATAGGATGACCTATAGCTGACTTGGTTGTCTCTAGGTGCTCTAAAATAGTATATTATGTGCATGGTATGGTGAAGTTTGTGTCTTGTTATGGTAGACTTGTGTTCCTTACTTGATACATGTATAATGTGAATATAATTTCTTGACTTAGTATGCTAAAGCTCCTTAGTCTTGTATGTTTGATTGACATGTGACCTTGAACCTATCTAAGAAGGTCCTTTATGTGGAACCTTCATCCTAGATGTAAGGTTATGATATCCTTGAAGTTGAAAGTCGTAATGGTACACTTCTTGTGTGAATGGTGACTTAAGGTTGGTTTGCTGGAACAACATGAAACCATCCTTAAGAAAGTCATTGAGCTATCCTCTTGACCATTGTAGGTAGCCTTAGTAAACAATCTTTGGTAAGGTGTAATGTGATTGGGTTATGAACTACATATGAAACCTCTTCATGTACTCCTTTATTGAAATACTCTATGAGAACAAAGTCTAGCACCGAGTGAGTATGCTTGGGAAGTTGCTCTAACTAAGATGACTTTAGAGAACAAAGAAACCCTCGATATTCCTTAACCATGTGCCTACATGGGATGTGTCCTAGTTCTACCACTGGCAAGTAAAATACCCTCCATCGGAGTAGGTTCATGACTCCAGATTCCATGCATAGCTAGTATGGTCTATGTCGGTTATTGCCTATTCTCATCATATGGAATACCTACTAGTATTGGAGAAGTTCGATGAAGTTTAGGTGGTGGTATGAGACGTTATCTAGACATTGCACGATTAGGCTTTGAAGATGTTAGTGAGTGAGTCCCTCGGTCTTCTCCAAGATCATTACTTGAATGTCCTTATGTGTTGAATGTCTGTTAAATGAACTAATGAAGATAATGACTTAAGTTAGAAAGCATGTTAATGTATAAGTACTAATCTAGAATGAATTTAAGGATTGCCTAGTTAAGGTGTGAATGGAGCATAGGAATGGTCTCTTCATGTCTTACCTAGGGAAGTCTTAAGAATAAATCTAGATAGGAAAGTCGGTTAATGAAGTGAGAATAATCTTATCCTAGGTAGTCTAATGGATCTCTTAGGTGTGGCGATCGCTTCATAACTCACTCAAGTGAGCCTTAGAATCACCTTTGGTAGGAGGATCTCATTTTTATGTGTTCCTATATATTCTTGATGCTATATTATAATGTATGAGTTTCAATTGAAGTTACAGTGAAGTGAGGTTCACTGTAAGCTTACTGTAATGTTATTGTAATGTCACCTTAAATTGATATAAATTGCATATGCCTTATATTGTATTCTAAATGTGATATTTGGTGCTTAAATGTGGTTCTTATACTTATAATGTGATGTTTTAATAAAAAAAGAGCATATTTCTCATAAATATCCGTTTGTCATGATTTTATTAATCAAGTCATACTTAGTACATGCATTGTACTAATTCCATACTCTTTGTCTATCTCTAAAGGTGTGGTTAGTAGGTGAGAGGTGTCTTGAGCTAGCATGGAATCTAGAAACCGTTCAAGCAAAGTTGAAGTATGTCCTCACTTGACTCGAGGGCATAACCATCTTTAGACTTCTTTTATTCAAGTATTGTAATAGACTAAATAATTCTCTATTTCGTATTGTATGGGTCGTGTCCCAAATATTCTTGAGTCTAAGATTGACATATGTTGAGACTTAGTATTTTCCCTATGATTTTTATATGAAAGATGTTTTAAGATATTTCGTGTGAATTTTTTTTTCATTCCGCACTACTTTTCATACATGTATGCAATGAATGATGTCAAGGGCTTGTACAAGACCTCCAAGAGGGCAAGTATGCCATGTTGCACTCCAAGAGTGACATATCATCTAGGGTGTGCTCTCGGGGTGTGACATAATGACTGCAGTAGCAACATTGAAAAGTATTAGTCAAGGAAATTTCTTTCCACATTTACTGCCTCTCTTTCTCTATTATATTTTTGCTTCTTAAATCTGTTTTTTCTATCAGTGATATCAGAGCCAAGTGAGATCCAAAAAGAAAAAAAACAGAGAGAAATATTGCTAGTTTATGGCTTCAGAGAGCAATTATGTTCAAGCAGCTATTTCGCGTTTTAATGGTCATTATGACCATTGGAGTATGATGATGGAGAACTTCTTACGGTCAAAGGAGTATGGGCTAATTGTCGAGGACAGAATTGGCGCTCTGGCGGAAGGCGAAGCCTTAACAAGTGCTCAAAAGGCAAAGTTCGAAGCAATAAAGTTGAAAGATTTGAAGGCAAAAAATTATCTCTTCTAGGCTATCGATCGTCCCATCCTAATAACTATTCTTTGCAAAGAAACTTCTAAGGATATTTGGAATTTGATGAAGAAAAAGTCAAGGTACTGCTAGAGTGAAGCGTGCACAGCTTCAAGCCTTGAGAATGGATTTTGAGACGTTACAGATGAAAGAAGGAGAGTCTATAATGAGTTACTGCGCTAGAACAATGGAGATTAGCAACAAAACGCGATTTCATGGTGAAAAAATGAATGATGTCACAATTGTGGAAAAGATATTGCGCTTCCTGATGCCGAAGTATGACTATGTCATTTTCTCCATTGAGGAGTCAAAATATATAGATGAGTTATCGCTTGACAAATTGCAAAGTTCCTTATTGGTACATGAGCAAAAAATGAACCGCAATTCATCTTCTGAAGAGCAGGCTTTGAAGGTTCTTACTAATACTCGTTTCTCAAATTATTGAGGAAGGGGTAGAGGTAGAGGTAGAGGAATAGGAATATGAGATCGAGGATATAGAGATGAAGGTAGAAAAGACAATAGTAGGAGTTTCAGAGCCAATGATGACCACGATAAAGACAGAGAAAGGAAGTTTGATAAATCCAAAGTAGAATGCTATCGATGTCATAAATTTGATCATTATAAGTCTGAATGTTATACCCGGCTGCCTAATGACAAGGATGAGAAGACAAATTTCGTTAAAAGTAACAAAGTTGAGACATTGTTGATGATAGTACAAGGAGAGAAGGAACCTGAACAAAACGTTTGGTATTTGGATACGGGATGCAGCAATCACATGTATGGAAGTAAGTCTTCTTTTTCTTATTTGAATGAAGGCTTCCGTTCAACAGTTAGTTTTGGTGATTCTTCCACTATGAGTGCAGTTGGAAAGGGTGATATTAAGATAGAACAAATAATGATTTTGAAGAAACAATCTCAAATGTGCTATATGTTCCTGCTTTGAAAAATAATCTGCTAAGTGTTGGTCAATTGCAAGAAAAGGATATGTTATAACTATTGAGAAAGGTGCATGTGAGATTTATAATCCTACCAGAGGAGCTATTGTTTTTGTGAAAATGAGTTCAAACAGGTTGTTCCCGTCAAAGATACAGAATAGTCATTGTTGTTTGAAAGCAAAAGTTAGATATCTGTCATGGTTGTGGCATTTTAGATATGGTCATTTGGGTTTTGGGGGATGAAAAGTTCTCCAACAAAAAAATATGGTGATAGGTCTTCCTGAAATTACAATTCCATCGCAAATTTGTGAGGAATGTGTTGTCGGCAAACAACATCGTTCTCAATTTCCAAAAGGAAAGTCGTGAAGATCCAATGATTTTTAGAACTGATACATTTGGACATTTGTGGTCCAATCAAACCAGCTTCTAATGGAGGTAAACGATACTTATTACGTTTAGACGATTTTTCCCAAAAAACTTAGGTTTATTTTTTACATGAAAAATCTGAGGCTTTTAAAGCATTTAAAAGCTTCAAGGTTCATGTAGAAAATGAGACGGGAAAGAAAATCAAGACTCTTTGAACGGATTGTGGTCGCGAGTTTTGATAATTTTTGTATCTGATGTCATTAGAAAAGAGCTTACAACAGCTTATACACCACAACAAAATGGTGTATCAGAGAGGAAAAATAGAGCTATCCTTAATATGGTTTGGAGTTTGCTGGCAAAAAGAAGAATGAAAAAGAGTTTTTGGCCAGAAGCGATAACTTGGAGCATTCACGTCTTGAACAAAATTCCTACATTTTCTGTTAAGAACATGACTCCATAGGAGGCGTGGAGTGGAAGAAGGTATGTTGTAGATCACTTTCAGATTTTTGGGTGCATTTGTAACACCTCAAAAATGACTTAGGTGAAAATAGATCCTAACGCTCGTGTCTTAATGTTTTGAAGTCCTAAAATGGGTTAAAATGATGTTAGGGGGCAGTGGTTAAAGATTCATGAAGTTTGGAGGTCAAACGTCCATGACGTTCGAAAGGTTTATCTTGAAATGACCTTGTGTTTCTTAGTACGTTTTGTCGAGTTTTACGTGTTCATTTTGGATGAAATTGATCTGAGAGGTCGTAAACTTATATACAAATATATTCGGATTGGAAACGTCCGGGCAAAAGTTCCCAAGGACCAACCAAGGGTCCTTGAGAAAGGACCCATCATTTGAGCCAAAAGCTGTCAAACCAGCCCAACCTACAAAAGGCAGTCGACGCCCCGTAGGTGAGGGGCGTAGGTTGACACTTAGGCGTGGGAGGTTTTTGTCCCTTTGGACCAGCCTCTGACCCAAACCACGGACCAACAGGACGGTCTGTTGGTTGGGTAACGGGGCGTAGGTGACCAACCGTCGTTGGTGACTGCAGCCTGCGCAATTCACTGTTAAGTGAAGAGGTGAATTGATAAATTCACTACACGTCCAAATAACTAAATGGGCAGTTGCTTAGGGGTATTCTAGATATTTTAAGTAGACTTATAAGTCCTAAACACCTAGATGAATTCATTATTCCAAATCAGAACTCAAATTCTCTAGAACTCCATTAAAGTCAAAACTCAAGATAGAGCTCGGATTGAAGATTGGTTGGTGATTCTTCATCAATTCTTCATCGAATTCTTGGTCTAGTATCTATTGAGGTATGGTTCTTCATCCTTGAAACTCTTTTCTTTAAGGAGCCAAACTTCAAAATGATTTCTAAAGTCTTCTAAAGATGAACTTGTCCAATTTTGATATCTATTCATGGTTCTTGCATAAAACGTTTTGAATCATTATATATTGATTGAATTGATTTTAGTTAGATGATTTTAACCTAATTACTCTATGAACTCATGTAATTCATGAACCCTAGTTTTTGACTACTTTATGAGTGACTTGATCATGTCTTCTTGATGCTACGAATTCTTATGTAGTTTGATTAGGGCTATTGAATTATGCTAGAATCATGTTAGAATGGTAAGTATGCTGCCCTAAATTCATAAATATATGTTGAATTATCTTCGATTCATTGTTTATTGTAAGTATTGAATTGAATTGGTGATCATGACCATCGGTAAGGGCCTGTGGATATTGTGTTGGATGATTTAGCTATGGATTGAAGTGGATTGGTGGTACGCTTCCCTAATTCTCTTTATATTATGTAATTTAGTCTTGAATTATGTTGTGATTGGTATGGTCCAGTTGTGGTGGTGGTGTTATGTGTTTTATTTGTGAATTATGTGGCCTCGTAGGCGTTACCTTATGAATTATGATGATCATGGCCTTGTCGGCATTACTTGATTATTATGAACATTTGTGTAGTTGATTTATGTGAAGTATGATTATATCTATCTACATGTGAGTAAGATGAAAATATGTGTTCTTCTATTGATATTAGGCGATCATGTTAGACTATGACTATGTCCTTATGTGTATAGTCTTAGAGTTGATGCATGATTCTTCCTATTTGGTTATATGTCTTTATGTGGAACCTCCAACCTAGTTGGTAGGTTATGATATCCATGAATTCGAAAGCCGTAATGATATCCTTCTTGTGTGAATGGTGGACTTAAGGTTGGTTGGCTGGAACGATATGAAATCATCTTTATGAAAGTCATTGAGCTATCGTCTTAGCCATTGTAGGTAGCCTTAGTGGAACCTCTTTGGTAAGGTGAAATGTGATTAGGTTATGAACTAGATATGAAACCTCTTCATGTGATCCTTTATTGAAAATACTCTATGAGAACAAAGGCTAGCATCGAGTGAGTATGGTTCGGGAAGGTGCTCTATATAAGATGACATCAGAGAACAAAGAAACCCTTCATATTCCTTAACCATGTGCCTACATGGGATGTGTGCTAGTTCTACCATTGGCCCGTAGAACAAACCTCCATCGAAGTAGGTTCATGACTCCGGATTCCATGCATAGCTAGTATGGTCTATGTCGGTTATTGCTTATTCTCATCATATGGGATACCCACTAGTGTTGGAGAAGTTCTATGAAATTTAGGTGGTGGTATGAGACTCTATCTAGACATTGCACGATTAGGCTTTGAAGATGCTAGTGAGTGAGTCCCTAGGTCTTCTCCAAGACCATTACTTGAATGTCCTTATGTGATGAATATCTCTTAAATGAACTAATAAAGATAATGACTTAAGTAAGAAATCATGTGAATGAATAAGTACTTATCTAAAGTAGCTTAAGGGTTGCCTAGTTAAGGTGTGAAGGGGGCATAAATGATGGTCTCTTCATGTCTTACCTAGGGAAGTCTTAAGAATGACTCTAGATAGGAAAGTTGGTTGATAAATTAGACATGATATAAACTTAGGAAGTCTTAAGGATTATTTAGGTAATCTTGGAGAATGTGTATGTATGTTCTCTTCTTAAGTTACTTAAGTACGTCTTTTGATAACCTTGGTGAGGAGAAGGTCATATTATATATATGTGTGTTATGGTGTGTAGTGAGAATGATCTTATCCTGATACTCTAAAGGACCTCTTAGGTGTGTGTGAAGGAATTGTATGAGTGTTCGCTTCACAACTCACTCAAGTGACCCTTAGAATCACATTTGGTAGGAGGATCTCATGTTATGTGTTTTGGTGAGAAGGTTGCATGCTAAATGGGTTCACTGTGAAGTTGAACATAGCTCACTGTAAAGTGACTTAGTTCACTGTGATGTTTCTTAATACTTGATAAAATGCTTATGTGATATCTTATATGTTTCTAAGATGTTAAATGTTGTTCTTGTGCTTATAGTATGATGTTTTAATAAAAAAAGAGCATATCTCCAATAAATGTCCGTTATCATGATTTTATGCATTAAGCCATACTTAGTACATGTGTTTATACTAATTCCATGCTTTTATTTATCTCTAAAGTTATTCATAGGTGAAGGACAATTTGGGAGCAAAACTTGGATTATAGATCTTTCAAGTAAGGTTGAAGTATGTCCTAATTTGACTCGAGGGCATCACTATCTTTAGAGTTCTTTTATTAAAGCATTGTAATAGACTTAGTAGTAGTATATTTTGATGTATGGATCGTGTCCCAATTATTCTCTAGTCTAATATTTGATGACATGAGACTTGGTATTTCCTTTGCTTTTATATGAAAGATATTTTGAAAGACTATTTGAATGTTGTGAAAACTTTTAATCCCTCACTACTTTTCATATATGTATATTCAATGAATGATACGAAAAGGCTTGTACAAGACCTCCGAGAGGTCAAGTATGCCACGTTGCACTCTGAGAGTGCCATATCTTCTAGGGTGTACTCTTAGGATGTGACAACATTGCATATGCACATGTCCCATATGAGTAACGAAAGAAGCTCGATGATAAAAGTGAAAATGTGTATTTCTTGGTGTTAGTGAAACTTCCAAGGCATATAAGTTATTTGATCAACAAAAAGAAAAGATTCTGATCAGTCGAGATGTTGTTTTTGATGAAGAAACTACTTGGGATTGGAATATGCAGCAACCTACCCTAATCCTATTTGAGAATGAACTCAGAGAACCGGCCTTAATATCCAGAAATTCAGAGGATTATGCTCCTACAACCAATGAAATTACACCAACAACTGGTGGAAATTTTCCAACAGTTTTGCAAGAAACTGATTCAGCTGCTCAGTTACTTCGGCGTACTCGAAAAAGTCCTGCATGGATGTCGGACTATGAGGTAACAGGAATTCAGGTAAATGATGATGCAATTACTGATTTTGCATTGTTTGCGGACTGCGACCCTACAATTTTTTAGAGTGATGTTAGAGAAGAAAAATTGATAAAGGCAATGGATACTGAAATTGAAGCTAAAGGAATGATACTTGAGAGCTTATTGATCTTCAAGAGAAGCAGAAAACTGTTGGCGTCAAGTGGTTCTACGAGACGAAACTGAAGGGAAATGGTGAAATTGACAAATATAAGGTGCGAATGGTAGGTAAGGGATACAAACAAGAGTACGGCATGGACTACACTAAAGTTTATGCTCCAGTTGCAAGGCATGATACCATCAGAATGCTAATTGCATTTGCAACACAACATTCATGGCCTATCTTCCAATTGGATGTCAAATCACCTTTCTTACATGGATATTTGGAGGAAAAGGTATTCATCGAACAACCTTCTGGTTATGTTAAGGTTGGGAATGAGCATAAAGTTTATCGCTTGAAGAAGACCCTTTATGGACTAAAACAAGCCCCCCGAGCTTGGTATAGTCGCATTGAGGCTTATATTTTGAGAATGGGTTTTCAAAAGTATCCATATGAGCATACACTTTTTGTGAAGATTGAAGATGATGCAAATATGCTTATTGTATATTTATATGTTGATGATCTTATATATTCTGGGAACGACAATGTCATGTTTGCTGAATTCAAGAAGTATATGATGGATGAGTTCGAGATGTCCGATCTTGGTAATATCCATTACTTTCTTGGATTAGAAGTTGTGCAATCTGATGATGGGATATTTATTTTCCAAAAGAAGTATGTGCGAGAATTTTTAGACAGGTTCAAGATGTTTTACTGTAATCCTACCAATACACCAATTGAGTTTGACTTAAAACTAAACAAAGCTGGAAGAGGAACAAAGGTGGATAACACGCTTTACAAACAGATTGTGGGCAGTTTAATGTACCTAACTGCCACAAGACCCGACATTATGTATGCAGTAAGTCTTGTAAGTAGATATATGGAGAGTCCAACGGAGATGCATTTGGTAGCAGCGAAGAGAATTCTTTGCTATTTACAAGGAACGAAATATTTTGGCATTTTCTACAACAAAGGACAAAAGTCAGATTTGATTGGGTTTACGGTAGCGACTATGCAGGAGATTAAGACGACAAAAAGAGTACTTCCGGTTATGTTTTTATGCTAGGCACATGAGCTATTTCTTGGTCTTCCAGGAAGCGAAAAATTGTCACTTTATCAAGTACTGAAGCTGAATTTGTTGCTGCTACAACTTGCACTTGTCAAGCTGTTTGGTTAAGAAGAATTTTTGAAGAACTACAATTCAAACAAGAAAGAGCAACTACAATTTTCTGCGACAACAACTCTTCCATCAAGCTATCAAAAAATCATGTGCTACATGAAAGAAGCAAGCACATCGATGTGAAGTATTATTTTCTGTAATATCTCAACGACGAAGGAACAATAGAGTTGGAATATTGCCGAAGTGAAGATCAGTTGACCAACATTTTTATCAAACCTCTCAGATTTCTCTCTTTTCGAAATCTGAGGAGGTCGATGGGTATCGGCACTATGGAAGAGCTCAAGAAGATGAAGTTAAACTGAAGCTTGAAAGCTTTCAGTTTATGGGAGGGTGTTAGTTTTAATAAGTTATGTTAGGAATAAAATATCTATCGTTATATTTGTCCTAGTCTTTAGGAAGTCGTTTTAGACGTGGGTTGTTATCTAGTTTTTAAGAAAAAACTTTGTAGGGTAGTTCCTAATTTTTAATTAAGTCTGTTGTGTTTTTTTTCTGCTATATAATGACTGCAGTAACAACATTGAAAATTATCAGTCAAGGAAATTTCTTTCCACGTTTATTGCCTCTCTTTCTCTATTATATTTTTGATTCTTGAATCTGTTTTTGCAATCAAGGACTATGTTAGGCAATCCTTCATATATCAAAGGGACAATAAAGGTTCCTTGAACAACAAATTTATGAGAGTTTAGTAGTGCATCATGTTGCATACCCTATTATATATAACCCTAATAATAGCTAGAATATATAGAAAAAAATGCTTACCAAAGGAATATATGGAACCTTAGATTATTTTATTAATTGGCCACCACAATACTCAACTGAAATACACAACTGATAGGAGTGAGTTTCTTATTCTTCTCAAAATCCACCACATTTATGCAAAAAAGTAGTAATAAACAAGAACATATATTTACATAAAGCTTAAACCATGTTGATAAGTCTATTATTTTCACATTTCATGTGCATTAGGGTCTCCAATCAAAACATGAAATGTAATAATCTCCACAAAGGGTAATTAAGAAAGCTCTAACTTGGATGAACAAATGCATATAGATGCAATGAAGTATTACACCCGGTTGATGACGTGTACAATTTAGATTCCATCAGATACATATCGATTTCTTTCTGATGGTTCATCACGTTGCTGAATGAACTTGGTTAAGCTGACATGATCCCAGATGAATAGTTTTCAATATCTAACAACACACAATGCACCCAAAAAAAGAGTTAGCAATTTGTCAGAGGATTTAACTTCTATATATTGACAATGTAAATCATGTATAAAAATAGTTATCTGTAACTTTTAGGCATAATACATAAACATGACATTTAATTTGGCTTCAGCGGAGAGCTATGCCCTCCAACTTCAAATAGGTAGACACACATGTCCTACATGGAATAATACACATAGGATACAAAATTTCCATGTAGAGCGACATGTAGGCCGAATGTGTTTATTTGGTTAATTTTATACAAGTTTAAGTGTCTACTTATGCGCAAGTAAAATGTTTTCTCAAAGGATGTATATAAGTATATTATTTAATATAATTAATAGTGTTTGTATAGAAAAATAAAATAAAAAATGACTTACTGATTGGGATTTTATGGAAAAAGAAACAAGCACCAATGGCACAATAGGCAAGACAAAGAATAACCCCTTTCATGTAATGTGATGTTCCATCCTGCAAGAGATATTAGGAATATAAGAATATTAAAAGAAAAAAGATAGAATATTATTAAGTGAGAGGTCAATTTCGAGCATGAGTATGAAGTTACCTTTGTTATAGCTAGAGAAGGTTTTACCTTAATGTGATATTTTGTGATAGTTTCTGACGTTAATCAAAGATTTAACGAGACAGAATACAAACACCAAATACCGATGAGAAAAATAAATAAAATGAGAAATTATAATTTGAGCATGACATACTCAATTTTTGTTTTGTACCATAAACCTATCATGTCATTCATATATATTTTCCTCATATATATGGACAACATAAACAAAATATTGCCCTTTCGTTTTGGAGCATATATGACAACTCCAATGTTTCTATTATTAGTAAAAGTTTTGTTTTCTTCCAAAATTTTGGTTCATTTTGCAACATATATTATATACTTTCTATATGGTTTAATTTATACATTGGAAAATGATGCTATGCTATGAAAAGACTACAGTAGTCCAAAGAGAAGCGGATTAAAAATTAAAAGTTTATGAGTTTAACTTTTAAGGTTTTTAACATTGTATTTTTAAAATTATGAATTCAGATACACAAATCTATATTATTCTCACCGAAAGTAATGGTTCTGGAGAATCTAATTTGCAAGTTAAAGTGAATTTATCTTTTTTAGCAACCTATATTGCTCGAACTTTTTAAAAATATCGACATGTGCATGTCATATTTAATAATATATATGTGCAGCAAATCCTTAAAGTTGAGATTCTTATTTTATTTGTCTTGTTTTTTTGTTTTTTTTACTTATTTATGAAATGAGTCATATAGCGGGTTAAAGTGAGTTTGTATATATTTTTAGCTACTTATATTGTCCTAACTCTTATAAAATGCTGAGAGGTGCGTACCGGATCCTCTAGTAGCACATTTTTAAAAGATTCAATACAAGTGCGATAATTATCATTTTTAAAGGATCAAAACAACATCATTAGCAATCAATTGAAGTTGATTATCAAATAGTAATAAATAAAAAGAACCTGCAAGGTGAAGGCAATGAGGATGATTGAGAAAGCAAGTGAACCAGTTTCCAGTATGCTAAAATCCAAATCCATATCCACACCAATTATCCAACCCATAATCACACATAAAGGTACCTAAAAATAGTAAACATGTTATATACACAAGGCCGGCTCTTGCCTATGAGTTTCTAGGCCATTGCCTTAGGCCCCTAATTTTTTGGGGCCTCAAATTTCTAAAAATAAAATAAAATTATAGTTAATTTTCTGATGAAAAATAATAATTTTATATATATATATATATTCTTCGCTATCACTCACATTATTTATCTTTTTTAACTTTTCTGCTCTTTATATCTTTAAATCTTTGATAGTTAGAGTATTATTCTGTCAAAAATATGAATCAATAGCCGAAAAGTGTTGAACAAAGTAAATTACAAATATTTTTTTATTTCTTCATTACTTTTAATACTAAAGTAGGATATACCAAGTTATCAACTTCTTGAATCAGATTCTATGATTCTAACTCTTATCTTTATTTAATATTTATCAACTTATTACTTGTATAACTATATTATTGATTCATATAATAATTGTCTCAATAAAATAATATTTTTCAATGTTGAATCGATAAACTCTTGCTTAAAAATAATAATTAAAAATGTACTTGAAAAAATCATTTATAAAAAAGATATTAAGGAATAATTTACATCTAAAAATTTAGAAAAATAAATAAAATACAGATAAAATTTATTTAAATTTTAGGCTTCTGATTAAAATTTTGCTTTAGGCCTCCGATTATATTGAGCCGCCCCTGTATACACTCATCGTATAAAAACTATATTGTTCAGACTCTTCAGAAATAACTATATATATATCAGATCTATAAAAAATAATGTATCTTTGAAAGTTTTGACATGAATGCAACATTAATTTTGAAGAGTTCGAGCAAACATAGTATAAAAATATCGACTGTAATCATCAGTTATAATATGTCTTAATTTTTTTTTTCAAGTAACTAATATTTCACTTTTATGGATAATTAATTGTAGTTATTTTTTAAGTGATCAATTGATGCTACAAACAAATGATTATGCACTTACTATCTCCATCCAATTTTATAAAACGGTGATTGACGGGACATGTAGTTTGAAGAAATTAAAGAAGACTATCGAAATATAAACTAGATATATACGAAGTATATCAAAATTATTTTTTAAATAAGTGGCGCTGAGTTCCTCACGTGTTTTAATCTACGCGATCGTATTATATTAAGGGTTCCAACAAGTTATTCAATAAATTAAAGGGTGATGCTAAACTTAAATAGTTTCTAAGAAAGAAAAATATCATTCCTTTTGTAACAGATTAATAAGAACAAAAAATATTAGATAAATCGATAAAAAAATAGTATATATAAATAAACAAATATTGCCAAAATTCTTACCACAAACATAGAAATTTGAGAAGCTGACCCCAATGCAACACCTAGTGATATATCCTGCATTGGTATATATATAAAAATCATTTAGAGTATATATTATGTATAATGTATTTATTGAATTAGTATAAATATCGAGTAAATTAATTTTTTTTTAGTATTAATATATATATATATATATCTCTTACCAATTTGTTTTTTAAAGCAAAAATGATGGATCCAGCATGTTCTGCTGCATTTCCCACTATTGGCAACAATATTAAGCTAATAAAACTCACAGAAATCCCCCAAGAATCTGATGCAGCCTGAAATTATTTGAAAAAAAATCGTTATACGAAAAATAATACATGAATTATACGTAATTTACAAATTTATAAATTTAAATGCGTTTTTGTCTTAGGATACTCTTAAATACATTTTTTTCTTTGGACCAATTAATCACCCCTAAATTATGTATTAAGTATTACTAATCCTATTTAGGAACGGATTAGCGGTAGATTAACAAAAAAAAAATTATGTTAGTTACGAGCAATTTAACGATATATTAACTTTACCTCAATCGTACCAACAACGTACTCAGATAATAGAGCAATAGTTATAGTCATGCCAATCAACCAAGCAAATGAACTCCAAAATCCAATTACTGCCTCTTCATCTTCTGAGACTTTATTTTCTTCTTCCTCCTACTCATATGTCATCAAAATAAATTATTCAAATTATATATATTTTTATAATACATAAAAAGTTTATAATATTCATGTAATTTAATTCGATTTAGCAAATTACCCATCTTATTTTTGAGGGATAAGGCAGAAGTATCGTTATACTATGATCAAAATTCCAGAGATACACTTTAATTAAATTAAGGTCCTATAAAGCCATTACCTCCGAACATATATATATTTTTTAATTTTATACACCTTTTTGACTTATGTAGCATTCAAACATCTTCCACACGCCTCCACTACGTGGAGTCATAGAGTGTGCCACGTAAGTCAAAAGATGTACAAAATTACAAAAAAAAAAAATGAATTCAGAGGTAATAGGATCTTAATTAAGTTAATGTGTGTCTCTGTGATTTCGATCATAATCTAGGGGATACTTGTGTGAACGTGGAGTCATAGAGTGTGCCACGTAAGTCAAAAGATGTACAAAATTACAAAAAAAAAAATGAATTCAGAGGTAATAGGATCTTAATTAAGTTAATGTGTGTCTCTGTGATTTCGATCATAATCTAGGGGATACTTGTGTCTTTATCCCTATTTTTTGAGGTTACTAATTTTAACAACATTATTGGAAAATATGAACATTCACACACTCCAGATTCCGTGTCTGAAGTTAGGCTTGACAAAATCAAACACTAGACATAACATTCGAAGTTACATATAGATGAAGTTCAATCATATAAAAAATGGAACATAAATTAAAAACCGATGTCAAAATCAGGTTACTGGTATCCGTGCACTATGCATATATAGTCAAATCTTTCTATAATAGTATTTCATGTTATATTATAACAACTAAGTTTTAGTTGGAACCGATTTTTCATTTATACATGATTGTACATTTTCTATAATAACATTTTCACTATATATAGTAGTCAAAAAGTATTCAGATATAAACGATGATGTTATAGAGAGATGACTTACCTCCTCAGAGGACTCAAAGAATTGTCTATGTGTCTTCAATTGAAAGAAGAGATAAGCAGCATATGCTATAAGCATACCAATGCTACTAACTCTAGATAATCCCAATATTGAAGTTGCTACATTATTATTACTAATTGATGGCCCCAAAGCCAATCTATACATCAATGGCAACATATGGCAAAGCAATCCAAGTAGTAGAAGAAGTGAGTTTACATCAGCTTGTTTCTGTTGGCCAAAATAAACATAAAACAAATGTCAACACAATTACATTGCTAATATTTGACGTTAAATTGCTCGTAGCTAACGATGTTTATTCGATATGAACTCACTCTAGAAGCATCACACTATATATGTAGGGTGAAAACACAAATAATATATGTATAGTAATGATATCTTACCCTGTCAAATGTTTGTTCTTTTTTAATGTTGGCAAGTCCACCACAAAAAAGAGAGCTTCCAAGAACAAGAAGTAAGTTGGAAAGAATGGATCCCAAAAGAGAATACTTTAGGACATGTATTTTCCTTTGATAAAGTGCAAATAATCCTATTATCATCTCTGTTGCATTCCCACATGTTGCATTAAGTAGACCCCCAACTGCATTAATTAATGAACAACTTTCACATATATCAAACATAAAAATCATATTTGTATGTTACAGCTATAGTTTGTATCATTACGCTCCATAACAATTTTTTATATTTATTATGGAGCTTTTGGTTTGTATAATTCGCTACAAACATTCAATTTTATACAAATTGTTCAATTTTGTTTCATACATTATAATTTGTATAATTTATAAGATCTGAATTTGTATAATTATAAGTGTGTATATATAGGACGAAAAAATATATATATATACACTTTTCTCTCGCTTTATAAAAATACAAGCATTTTATACCTTTTATACCGAACTATATAATGACTAATTGTATACCAAAAATGACTATTTGTATAACAAATCAGATGACAAGAAAAGGGGACATTTCCTGCGAATTACAATTAAAATAAACTATGGTTATAGCATTTAATTTGAATTAATAATTTTTTGTTTCATACAATTTTCTCTTAATTAAGTTAGTAGTCATTTTAGCTAAAACCAGATTAATTATAACTCTCTCTGATCCATCCATTATACTAAAAATATAGTTGTCCAACAATGCTTGTCCAATTTGAAAAGTCAAGAGATAATTATTTATTCCTTTGTGTCTATTTTACCCTTGCTATTCAATATCTAATACATATTTCCTAAAATATTAAATTTAATATATTCAAAAGGTAATTTAGTAATATAACCCCCTATTATTTATTGCTTCTTAAGGTGTGTGCTGACAGAATCCAATCCATAAACCCGAAAATGAAACGTTATTCGTTTTCCTTTTGTCAAGTAGGTAAAGTAGACATACAAACCACTTTGCCTCAGACTCTATTGGAACAAATCAAAGAAGGAGGCGGAATGGAGACAGGAAAGGGACAAGGGCGGTCTTGCCACTACTAAAAAATGATCATTGAATTAATTGCCGCTATCAAGATGTATTTTTAGCGGCAATTAGCACTCTTTTGTATATGTTCCTAAAGCCTTTAGCGACATTGGTTCTAATGGAACTTAACTAATGCCGGTAAAGACTTTATCACTCTTTATTAATGTCAATATTTATTGCCGCTAAAAGTTATTTTTGTTGTAGTCATGTGTTTGGCGTGAACAGAGGCAGACCTAGAGTATGTCGAGGGGGTTCACCCCAACCCTCTCGGCAAAAAATTACGTTATATATTTAAGGTATTTTAAAGAATTTTTCTGTTTATATATTGATTTTGAACCTCCTGAATATAAGATTAGAGGTTGACTTAGCAGTTTAGGAGTTCAAATCACTAAATTTTTTTCCGAAACCCCCTTAATGGAAATCCTGGATCCGCTACTGGGCGTGAAGGCTGCTATCTGTTGGTTCATGGTTCATGGTAGAGTACAATACTAAAGGTCCTCGAACTTTCAGGCGGTCTTTCATTTATTTGAAATTCAAAATTAAAATATATATATATATATATATATATATATATATTATATTATATATTATGACGTGGAAAAGGCTAGAATAACCGTTAAAATGAGATGGAAGGAGGTGCAAGCAACAAATACATACCTGTTGGACTAGTGAAGTGAGCAATTTGTCTTTTTTTAGTTTTCAAGTGGAAATAAAACAAAAAGAAAAAAATAATCTTATTAGTAATTTTGTCATAAAGTGAAGAAATATAAAAAAAATACAAAATATTAATGCAAACTTACTCAGTCAAGAAACTGACACGTTCAGCAAGAGGTGCAAGTCCAAGCAAACTAAAAGCAAAAATCCAAGGCTGTTCATAACATCAAAATCATTATATATTTATTTGATCATTATAAATATTATAAAGCATATTTTAAATTATTAACTATTATATCGGTTTTAAGAATAACGGTTTTTTAATTAAGAATGACTCATTATCCTTCTCCCATTATGACAATTCAACTTAATAAGGAAATTAATTGACGGTTCAATGATTGTTATGTGATCCTTTGAATATCAAAGGCGTCCTTAGGGTGATTTCATAGTTTATGATTCAATCTTAGCGCGAATAGCTAATTAATGTGTTTTTATTTATTAAATAAAAAAATTCTATTGTCGATATCTTTGATTCAAATCATTTAACCTGAGAGCGAATAGCTAATGTATTATATTAAACTAGGTTTTATGATCGATTCATGAATTTTTCGCTAAGTTTTGCTCAAACGGTTGAAGGGAGATAATAGTACATAAAAATATTCCTATATCCTTAAAAACATTTAAATAAATACTTTGATTTTTTTTCCTTTCAATTTACATAATATTTTTCTTTGTTCATGCATCAATTTAATTAATTTTAGAAACTAAATAAGATTATATCAACTCAAAATATATTCTAAAACTAAAATTTATACGAAATAAATTTGCAATTTTTCTCATGCTAATTAATATGCTGAAAAAGTATAATTTAAAGTATTGATCAAACTTTACCTAGATTGAATATAAAAAAAAATGAAAAATATCGCATAAATTAAAACAGAAAGAGTATAGTAAATAAATTAAAGTACTAACTCTTGCAAAATGATAGTATTGAGCCAAGATTGCCAAAGGGATAGCTGGTAAGAGCAAACAAAGCTTTGTTCCTAATATAACTTCTTGAATATTAACCAACAATATCCTAAAAAGTTGTGCATTTTTCTTCTTCTTCATAATTATTTCTTCATCATTTTTCCTATTTAATTCTTCTCCAACATTATTTTCCAAATCCCTTAGAGAACTCATTATTTCCTAAAACTAGAAAATGGGACTTTAATTTTTTTTTTTCTAAAAAAGGACTAGAAAATGTTAATTTAATAGTTTTTTTTTTTTTGTATAACAACACTTGTGTTCTTGGTTTTATATAGAGGACAAGAAATGGAGTTTAGGTGTGTTTGATATTATTTGAAGTTTCCTAGAATTTTCCTTTTTTTAATTTATTAAATTATTTATTTTTCAAATATGTTTGCATGGACTCCACGTAGTTTTATGGTATGAAACAAGTGCTAGAACCCTAAAAAGGGTGAAGAATTAAGGTATGTAGGTATTATATATTTGTGTACTATATGGAATAAAATCATTGGAAAAAATAATTATCGAGTGTTCATGAGAAAGTTTATTTTATGGTACGTTATATATACTATATATTGATTACTCAATTTTTCAGATAAGAAATGTATATAGCATTCTCACTTCAACATTAATGGATTAAGTTGACATAGTGAAAAAAATTGAAAATATTCAATGATTCAAGAAAGTACTTTTTATTATGGGAAAATGCACAAGTATTCCTTCAACCTATATCCGAAATCTCAGAGACACACTTATACTATACTAAGATCCTATTACTCCCCTGAACTTATTTTATAAGTAATTTTCTACCCCTTTTCGGCCTACGTGGCACTAGCTTGAAAAAAAATCAATCACTGTTGAGCCTACAAGATAGTGCCACGTAGGCCGAAAAGGAGTAGAAAATTATTAATAAAATAAGTTCAGGGGGGTAATAGGACCTTAGTATAGTATAAGTGTGTCTCTGAGATTTCGGACGTAGGTTGAGAGGGTACTTGTGCATTATCTCTTTTATTATTTATAAACATTATAATTAATAATAAAAATTAATTGAATAAACAATCATTCCAAGGTTTTCTATTTTTCAAAAAAGTTTTAAAAGAATTGATTCGTTGTCACTTTATAACGATATAGATGCTTGAGAAAGTGGACAATCCTTCGATATTTTTATGTCAAAAAAATCAGACTAATTTGGATGACACATTTTGCTAAGAGAGAATTATATATTTTTAGATAAGATCTGATAATACGCTAGCTTCAACAAATAATCAAAACAAATAATGATTTTGAATTTTAATTTTATTGTCACTCATTATTAGAAAGAATTTATACGTATTTTACCACTAACTAACTTCCAAGAGTAGGAGCCAAAATATAATTCTAAGAAGCTAAGTAAATTAATACATAGAAGTTTCCTTGAATTTTCACAAAATCCCTATTTAGAGAGAAACATATTTTTAGTACTTTTTTGCACTAACGTATACAATTAAAATAACAAATTGTGGATATATAGTAGAAGTATGTAATAAGAAGTTTCCTTTGGTGATTTCTTCACTGGATGGTCACACATTATCTGTTTCAACTGAAATATTATAGGTACTCTCATGTTAGAAAGAATATTACATTTTTATGGTGACTTAGGCTGAAAACTAGAGATGGCCAATGAACGAATTGAGTTAAATTTGAACGGTGTATAATGTCTAAGTTTTATCGAATTTAAACCTTAAATATTGTTTAGACTACATTTTAAATTTAAGATATGTTAATCCGGTTTGGTTGCATAATTACCAGTTACCTATAATTACATTCTTAGCAATACATTGGGTGTCAGATGCTTGTATCATTTGTATTCATTCACAGCAAATATAACCTATATAAGTAAATTGCACAACGAATACATCTAAGGCGAAATATAGAAAATACAAGGTGTATAGAAGATTATTTTTTTCAAATGGACTTATATTCTACTAATTTAAGAAAACCGACTTACTTAGGATCCCCCCCCCCCAAATTCTCACCATCCCCCCCCTACCTCCTAATTAATCTAAATTCCGCACTAGCCCCTTAACCTGCCACATCGTACTGTGATCCACCCCGTGACGATCGACCCGGACTTGACCTAGGATCTCCGAATTTGATAACAACCACGAGTTGGGGACCCAAACTGAGACTTCACCTCAACCCAACCATATATTGAGGATCTGATGCCTGGCCCGAGACCCGAACCTAAGTTCAAGCTCTATTTTGAACTGTGACCCAACCTCTAAACCCAACTTAAGACTCGACCCTTAACCGACATGGGACCCGACCCAAATCAACATATAAGACTAAACTCCTAAGACTCGACCAAGTTATGGGCTAGTGTCGAGGTCGATTGAGGTTGAGTCTTGGGGTTAGGATTGGGATTTTGGTCTAGGTTTAGGATTAAGGCCGGTTAGGTCTCAGGTCCAGGGGTTGGGTCATAGAATCAAAGGTCAGGGATAACTATCGAGTCTTGGGGACAAAGTTAAAGGTTGGGTTGGTTTTTTGGGTAGGGTCTTAAATCTTGAGATTGGGGTTAGATCTCGAGTCCAGAAGGGTTTTTGAGGTTGATTTGAGGTTAGATCTTGAGTTATAAGGTCACGATCTCGAGCACAATTATATTTTAGGGTTGGGTCACAAGGTCGTCGAGGTCGAGTCTTAAGGTTGGGCATCGAAGGTCAATGTTAGGTTTGGGTCTCTAGTTCCTTGGTTGGAATATTAGGATAACTCTCGAGGTCAAGCCTCAGGTCAAGGTTTAGTATCAAGGTCGGGATTGGATCTCCAGTCTTAGGATTGGATTCAGTTCTCGAGTTAGGAATTGGGGTTAGATACGTTGTTTAGGGTCAGACCTTGAGTAATCTCAAGGTAAAAATGTCGAGCTCAATCTTGGGTCTTAGGTCGAGATTCTGGTGTCAGGTCTCGAGTCAGAGTCGGGGTTGCGTATTAGGTAGGGGTCAATGGTCAGGGTTGTGTAACGATTTGATATTGGGGTCGGGTCTTAGGTTGGATGGGGATATTGGTCTAGGTCTGGTTTTTTGTACTTTGTTTAGATTACATATAAATTTCGTTCGGATAGTATTTCTCCTTACTAGCTGAACTCTAGAAAGTAGGTAAGAAAATCACTTATTTTTCACGGAAACACATTCCTTCATATAGAATCAAAGCTCTAACCTTAATCCTATAAAGGACCTCAAACAATTTCTTTTCTAGGATCAACACCCTTGAGTTGTCATCTCTATCAAATCAAGTTAGTTACACGAAAGAGGCCTCCATTCAGAAGCTATATATTTAAGACAATCACAACAACAAAATTTAAAAATTAACTAGAAACCTCGTCACTAATATATTGTGAAATTTGTCATAGCTAATAAAATTTATTGATAATTCATTGCTAGGAAGAAGTAATCACATATTTTATTGTTTAGCTATAAAATTTATTCATCGCTAGTTTCTGCCTTTTTAGTAATAAAAACAATTCACTCCCCCTCTTATTTCACTATTTATAACTATAACTATCTTAGTCTAACCATCAAATGTGGGTGACAATTCATATGGTACAACAATTTAGTAGACATTTCCCTACAAAGTCTTCCAAAATTAGCTAAAGAAATTTGACTTCTTCTTTTTTTATGAAAATAAATTAAATAAGTCATCTTAGAAAAATTGTCTACCTCAAAAAAAGTTCTATAATGTCCCTTTCTAGACCTAAGTAGTCCTAACACAAAATCTATAGATATATCTTATCAAGTACTCTCATGAACATCTCAAAACGGGAATTTGGATTATTAGCCCTGCTTCATTGATTGAAACTACCACGAAGGAAAAATATTAGATAACTGCTGATGAAAACTGACTCACATGTATTACTGAATAACCTTAATAGTAACAACTCGATATTCTCACACATTCAGCAGGTCACTACTACTGGAGATGGAAAGTCAAACCATGAAGCATATTCCGAGGGAGGCTAATATGGTAGCGGACATTCTAGCAACCCATGGAAGGATATCAAAGGATAACATGGATGAAAACCAATCAAATATATTTTTGATGCATCTCCACCTTTTGTAACTTATGCACTAGCTAGAGATGCTACATATTGATCAGTTCCTTTTTGTAATGAATGATCTTATATACTAAATAAAATCCTTTCATTTTTAAGCCAAAAAAAAAAAGAAGTAGCTACCTCATGTTCCAGGCAGTTTAGTGTGTATTTTTATGTGTGAGTCTAAAATTGACCAAAGTATTTTTATATACTATATTGAGCCAAACAACATCCAAGAGTGTAGCTTAATGATCGACGAGTTGATGCAAACAACTAGATCATCGGAGTGGATGTAATATTCTTGGACATCAAGATTTAAATTCCAATAGAGATAAAAGTGCTAAGTGACTTTTTTTTACTGATAAAATTACTCGATACTTTGTTGATATGATATAACAAGTACCTAATGAAATTGGAAGGTAAAAAGTATGACCCGTTGAAATAATCAAGTTACACACAGTACACCCTAAGTTTTATGACAAGAGACTGTGATAAAAAAATATTTTTCAATCTTTTCATGTTTGATTGATCTAAATTTTTAAAAGATATTTAATAGTGTATTACGTGTAACTTGATTTTTGAAATATTTTCCTTCATATCAAGCACACCATTTGTGTCAGCTAGATAATAAATTCATTTGATAAATGCATATGAGACAAGATACAAATAGAGCAAACAAAATTGAAATTGAGACGTCGTTATTATTGTAAACAAATAGTTTGATACGGATAAAGGGCCCCCTTCTTCCTATCAACACTATACTAGTAAAAAAAAAATATAATACTAGGGATTTTTCTTTTTCAAAGTCAACTTTCTAGCATCTTACAAAAGTATAAGTTTACTTTATTAGATTTATAATTAGTGTATTGAAAGAATATAAGGTTTATAATGACCAGAATGAAATATTATTTAATCAAGATTATTGGAACAAATATCAGCTCACTAATAACAATCATCATAAAAACTATTTTCCTGCCAAGCTATGCTGGTAATTACATCATAATCATTCTGTAAATTTAAAAAATAAATACTTTTTGACATCTCTGTTAAATACATTAATGCATTTAATCTACAATGTCAACAGGAAAGTAGGAGGATTAGATTGGAATATGTTATCAAATCATATAGAAACTGTGGAAAATAATAAATTTAATTATTCTTTTGAGATATTAAATTTTTATGCTACGAATAACTTGCTTAGTAAATATAAATTTAGTTTCACAAAACTCACAGCTAAATAGTGAACACCTCTTCATTATAATATTTATATTGGCTATGGTATCCAATCAAAAGAGATAGTACTTTCTTATAAGAAGTTACAAATATTTTTTAAAAAAGGAGTCTGTATTATTTATCTAATTTAAATATAATTCATAACTTGAAAAACAAAATAGTTTGCGAGAGATAAGTAAATTAATAAAAAGAGGTTCTAACAAGATGAAAGAAAAAGTAAATTAATCATACAAAAGCAAATTAAATGCTAAGTAAGTAATCTTGATATCAGGATTTAGATCACCTATTATCTATATTGTATGATCAACATCTTCATTTAGTTTGTTAGAGCCTCAGTCTTGATCATTATCATCATGTTCATTAACATCTTCATCGTTATGATGATCCTGTTCATCTGTTTCTCCACCTTGATCATGATCGTGCTCATTAGCACCTCCATCAGCTTCTTCTTCATCATTTTCTCCTTCTTCTTCATCATAATCTTCGTCAACAAACATTAGCTTATTATTCCAATAAACAAGTTGGGACGCGCTCATCAAAAATCTTCCTTCTCTAATATTATCAATTTGATTGTTATAAGGGACTACAATAAGTTTCGTCCCTAGCAGCATTCCACATTTGACACAGTAAGTATCAGCTGCGGTATTTCTATTTACTTGTCTATGATATTTGTCTTCATTCACTTGCACATTAAACACGTCATGAAAGACCGCATTAATCCCATAGTAGTCATCTATGTAATCAATGAATTTATTGACAAATCCAATTCGAGTTTTGCATATAATACAATGGAAAAAAATCCTCTTTCGGATATTCATCATAATAAACAAGAAACAATATTCCCATTGTATCAACAATATGTTTGAAAGAAAAAGAATGTGATTGAGATGGTTGATAATGAGAATTATAATTTATAATTGAGTAGACATTTACTTCTGAAATGATAAGATGATATAAATTGATATAGAAAAATCACTTCTTGATACTGCAATCAAAGGAAGGATTTTTATAGTTGGTGTGAGGCGTCTTTACAAAATTATATTTGGAAAATTTGTAACTGACATTCCTTGTTCATGTTCAATGAATTGTATTGGATTTGACCAAAAGTCAAAATTATACCGAATCTGTCAATATTAAAAATCTACCAAAAATATAATCTTAGTAAGAAAATTATTATCATAAAACAGGTATTAAATTATTAAAATTCTTAATTCAATATTTCCCAGTCAACGATTAAATACGTTAAAGTGGTTTCTCCTCTCTCTATACATTAATAGGTCAAACTCAATTTCATATCTTGTAGACTATAATATTGGTCTCGATAGCTTAAGTTATTTTGACTCTCATTTTAGTTATAAGCTGATCATTTTATTAATTGATTTGTATTGATTGAATTATAAAATTTCTTGCTATTTTTCAAAAAGAATAGTATATGAGATTGTTCCTCTATGAAGTTGTACATTTATATAAGTTATGATATATACTTTTAAATCTAACGATACTAGAACAAATTAAATTTAGTGATCATTAATTAGTAACTAGTTTTGATGCACGTGAATATCAAACTATGTTCAATATTATTTTTAAAAATAACGTGAATATTATTTTTTAAAAATTAGTCACTCTTAAAATCTCTTAGTTACACTTCTTAAGTAGATTTTATTCTCTCTTTTCTATAGTGCATTACTTTGTTATTGTTGTATTATTGGGGGATAAGGGTCTGAAAAATACTCAACTTTGGTCGACCTTACTGTTGCAATACGAAACTTTTCTGAGGACCTAGTACTTCCCTACACTATTTAATACCGTATTTTAAACATATATATTTGTCCATGTGGGCACATATATACCTTTAAAATACACTATTAAATGGTTCAGGGGATAAAAAATACACTATTTAATAGTTCGAGGAGGTAATAGATCCTCATAAAAGTTTAGTATCGCAACAACAAATTCAATCAAAATTAAAATATTTTTCAGACCCTTATCCCTGTTGTTGGTGTTCTTACTTTTGTTATAATATATATAAATAAACGTTATTATAAATATAGAAGATATATCAATTTGATGTTTATATTTGGAGTATTAGATTATTATAAATTTACTTTCATAAAACTCACAGCTAAATAGTGAACACCTCTTTATTATAATCCTTATAATAGCTATGGTATCCAATCAAAGAGATAATACTCTCTTATAAAAGGTCACAAATGTTTTTAAAAAAGAAGTCTCTCTCTATATAAAGTAAATATAATTCATAACTTGAACCAAAATAGTATACGAGCGATAAGTAAACTAATAAAAGAGTATCTAACATGATAAAAGAAAAAGTACGTCACTCATATAAAAGCAAATGTTAAATAAGTAATCTTGATGTCTGAATTTAAATCACCTTATTTTCTATATTGTATGATTAACCAGCTGATCAACATCTTTATTTCGTTTGTTGGAGCCTCAATCTTGATCATTACCATCATGTTCATTAACATCTCCATTTTGTTGATCCCGTTCATCTGTTTCTCCACCTTGATCATGATCGTACTCATTAGCACCTCCATCAACTTCTTCTTCATCATCATCATCATCATCATCATCTTCTTCTTCATCATAATCTTCGTCAACAAACATTAGCTTATTATTCCAATAAACAAGTTGGAATGGGCTCATCAAAAATCTTCCTTCTATAATATTGTCAATTTGGTTGTTATAAGGGACTACAATAAGTTTCGTCCCTAGCAGCATTCCACATTTGACACAGTAAGTATTAGCTACGATATTTCCATTTACTTGTCTATGATATTTTTCTTCATTCACTTGCACATTAAACACGTCATGAAAGACCGCATCAATCCCATAGTAGTCATCTATGTAGTCAATGAATTTATTGACAAATCCAATTCGAGTTTTGCATATAATACAATGAAAAAAATCTTCTTTCGGATATTCATCATAATAAACAAGAAACAATCTTCCCATTGTATCAACAATATGTTTGACAGATAAAGAATGTGATGGAGATGGTTGATAATGAGAATTATAATTTATAATAGAGTAGACATTTACTTCTGATATGATATAAATTTATATAGAAAAATCACTGCTTGATACTGAATCAAAGGAAGGATATTTATAGTTGGTGTGATGCATTTTACAAAATTATAAATGAAAAATTTGTAAATGACATTCCATGTTCAAGTTCAATGAATTGCATTAGATTTGACCAGTAGTCAAAATTATACCAAATCTGTCAATATTAAAAATCTACCAAAAATATAATCTTAGTAAGAAAATCATTATCATAAAATAAGTAAATAAATTATTAAAATTTTTAATTCAATATTTCCCAGTCAACGATTAAATACGTTAAAGTGGTTTCTCCTCTCTATATACATTACTAGATCAACTCAATTTCATATATTGCAGTCTATAATATTGGTCTTGATAGCTTAAGTTTTTTTGATTCTCATTTTACTTTTAAGCTGATCTATTATTAATCGGTTTGTATGGATTGAATTATATAATTTCTTGCTTTTTTCAAAAAGAATAGTATATGAGATTGTTCTTCTATGAAGTTATACCTTTATATAAGTTATAATATACACTTTTAAATCTAATGATACTACATCAAATTAAATGTAGTGATCATTAATTAGTAATAAGTCTTTTTCAATAACCTATAAAAAGTCTCTCATAACAGTTTGCTTGCTTAAGGCCATTGCCATTAAGACTATTAATCAAACAACTATAAGTTCAAGATTAATGTTTGATAATTTTTTCATATTTGTCATTTTCTTTAATGAAATCTAATATTTCTTGGAGATAAATTGCACTACTTATGCATTTAAATATTTTTCTTAATAAGCATATGATATCTCAAAAATTCAGTTAATATAGAATAGTCCGTAAAATAAATGCCAATAAATATGTGTCAAAGCTTATTCTTGGAATATGTTATCAAATAATATCGAAATTATGTAAAATAATAAATTTGATCATTCTTTTGAGATATTAAATTTGTATGCTAACAATAAGTTGCTTAGTAAATATAAATTTAGTTTCACAAAACCCAGATAAATAATATGAACTCCTCTTCATTATATCTTCATTATATTAGCTATGGTATCCAATCAAAAGAGATGGTTTACTTATAAAAAGTCACAAATATTTTCAAAAAGGAGACTGTAATTATATAACTTAAATATAATTCATAACTTGAAACAAAATATTTTGCAAGCGATAAATTAACAAACAAAAAGAGGTTCTAATTAACAATATGAACAAAAAAGTAAATCAATCATTCAAAAGCAGATGATAAGTAAGTATTCTTGGAGATATTAAGCTTTCTGTAAAAGTGAATTCTTTATGAGCGATACCTCCAACAAATAATGTACAGGACCCTCTCTGTGTCCTGAATGCATTGTCTCCACACCGTAAATGTAAGCACCAAAATAATACGTCATCATTTGCAAACCTATATTTCGGCATAGGTATACGAATATCAGGATCTATCATAGTAAATATTAAACTCCAAGATTCTTTGAGACCATAGTCTTTCATCACCCATAACTTAAAAGTGTGATTTTTGTGATGATACCCGTTATAATAAGCGCAAAGCATTCCTTCCATTGCCGAAATGTCAATATTAACACTGTTCATCAAGCATATTTGCTATGGAAAAGGATATCTCTCCATATACTTCATAAGAGATATTAAATGAAACCATTGTATAATTTCTAGAAATACCAACCCAATGAAATGCTCCATGTATAGATGGCAAAGAATGCCATTTTAGGCCAATGCCTTAGGCCCTAAACTATTCGAAAAGGTAGATATATCCTCCCTTTGCATTTTTCATATAAATGTCACGGGTAAGATCAAAATGACATGACAATTCCATGTGGCATTTAAAGAAATGAAAAATGAGCAGGATATGTCCAGCATACCAATTAATGCCCATAAGAGCATATCTAGGCGAAAAGTTAGACGGCAAAGGCATGAGTGAGCTAAACTCTAAACGGAGTATATCTAGACTTTTTCAAATAGTTTTGGGGCATGTTTAACCCTTTTTCCTTTTTAAAATATTGAAACCCTAACTTGTAAATATAAAAGAAGTAATTGTTTGATTTAGTTTCATGGAATTCACGATCGAAGTATTGACATGTACTAGTAATCCATAGATATAATTGACATATTTTCAACTAAATATTTTTCCTAAAAATGACATTTAGTAGTCATGTAATCCTTAACAATAGTACGTATATATTTTATTCCACCTATAGTATACAGTGATGTCGAAAGTACATTTGAAAAAAAAAGAATTGTTCATAATAAGTACCATTCTTCCAGTAGCGGAGCTAGGAACTTTGACGAAGAATATGTAATCGTTGAGTTTCAGAATTTTATGGCGACAGAGTAATACTTGGATAAAAAATCATCAACTAAAGTCAAAACCCAAGCATGGAAAGCGAAGTACACTTGCACTATTACAAGATCATAGTTTATAGTACAATTGCATAAGTCGAGTCTGGAGAGGGCAGGATGCAAACTAACTTTATCCTACAAAGTAGAGAGGTTGGTTTCTGATAGACCCTAGGGTACAACCACAGAACCCGAAAAAAGCCAAATACTGAAATCAATTGACAGCCAGAGAACTACAAGTCACAAGGCCAATTCTGGGCTCTTTGTGGCACCCTGCTAAAATTGATGAAGCCAATACTGAACATATGCAATGACTATGGCATTGTGTGTGTGTGTGGGGGGGGGGGGGGGAGGGATTTTCAGTCACTTACCAACATAACGGACTATTCAGATTGAAAACGAACTTTCTACATCCAACAAGAAATAATTGACGAAACAAAATCTGACACTAGGACGGCATCTATTATTTGTCAACAAATGAAGACTCAGCAAGATCAATGGCACGGACAAGAGCTGCAGCTTTATTTTCGCATTCATTTTGCTCATCAGCGGGGTCACTATCAGCCACTATACCTGCTCCAGCTTGGAGATAAGCAATCCAATCTCGTCGCTTGTCGACATCCTTGTATGAGTACATAGTGTCGTAACGCGTTCCAGTTGGAAATACAATGGTTCTCAAAGCTAAGGCAATGTCCATTTCTCCGGTAAAGGAAATGCCTCCAAATCCACCGCTGTATGGTCCACGCCTTGTGACTTCCAGTTGATCAATTAGCTCCATGGCTTTTACCTATACCAAGCAAGAGGCATGAATTATTTACGCCCCTTCGTGAACACACAAAAAATTATAACTATACAGCTATAAATTCCTTCACGAAACACCTCAAAGCATATCAATAGTTCTTACAAGTTCCAGATGGATTGACCTTAAACACATAACCGTACCAATATTAGCTTCAGCCCTCAGCCCCCTTCACCCCTCTTTACTTCCAGAAAATAATAAATAGTTCACTTGTTAACACTTGATGCAAAAGAGACGATATGCATGAACTTCCTGTTCAGGATAGGAGAATTGATTATCAATATCTCCACCAACTGATCAAATTCAGCGAAGTGGAAAAACCATACTTCGAAAGACCATCAGTTTGGCTACTTCCCATAACTTAAAAACATTAAGGCAGCAGAAAGCACCCAGAACTCAAATATCCGACACTGCCTTTTCAAATAATTAATATTGCAAAAGTAAAAGATGATTGTAGAACCTTAGGCGCTCCACTAACGGTTCCAACAGGCAGGGCTGCACGCAGAGCATCCCAGCTACTCAAATGGTCAAGTAGCTCTCCAGTAACCTGCAAATTTTGACAAAACAAAACCTTGTAACAAGCCAGACAAATCATTATATTTCACAACATCCAAGAGTCTTAGTGATGATTCTCTAACCACTGAAATATGTTAGAAAGGAAGTAACGTAATGTATAAGAACAAATGTTATTTGTAACTGGCATTTCTCTCAGAAAGCAAACTTTGTTGCACTCAGGTAACATACCTTATGCAAGTAACATGTAAGACCCCAATTAACGTAGAAGAATAGCTATAATTAAATACAATTCATATGACAAGAACTCACCGTGGAGCTGATGTGCATGACATGGGAATACCGTTCAATGTTCATTAGTTTCTCAACTTTCAGCGAACCAGGCTTAGAGACCTGAATTAAGAATCGAAGTTAGTCAAAGATGATTGTACTGAAAGACGGCTTCAATAAAATGCTTACAAGGACTCTAATGTGAGAAGTTATCTAACAAATAAAATTCAGTAGGTACCTAGGAATTCAAATAATAGAAGCTCATTGAGCAATAATGCCAACACATAAAAGGAGGATGAATTGCATAAACACTGTACAATATATTAAGCACATGCCTATTTATGCTTTCACCCTATCTTTTGTTTTGATTTCTGAAATCTTTGTATTTGTCTTGAATTTCTCTATCAACTTATGGTCAAACTACCTAAAATCGATTGACCTGATCCAGTACATATGCCACACCCACGTTGTGTCGACATAGGTGCGGCACCATAGTGAAGAATCTACACAACTTAGTCCAAAACAAGAACAAGATCATTACATGACAGAGAATGAGATGCTACCTAAATATTGACAACCTAAACATATATAATTAAAGGTCAATGTAGTCCAGAGGAAGTAGGATGATGTCAAAAGTAGCAATAAGCAATGTGACGATGAGAATTACAATCAACAAGATGAGCAATTATTTTCAGTTGTCCAATTACTAGTCCAGACTCCAGATGTAGATTTATCGAATCTTGGCATATAGAAGATTATATACTACACCTCTAATAATGCACAAATTCCATTAACCTATAGAGACAAATAAAAACAAAGGGAAATTAGGAGTGTTAACCTTTCCAACATCATTTCTTCCCAAGTCAACCAGCATTATATGCTCTGCACACTGTTTCTCGTCGTGCAAAAGTTGATTTTCCAGCATATAATCTTCCTCAAGTGTCTTACCTCTTCTAATAGTCCCTGCTAGGGGCCGATTGGTAACTGTTTTCTGGACCAAAAAGAAAAAGAACGGTTTTAGATCATTAGCGAAGTTGTTAATGGTAGACACGATGACAGATGGAATTTGGGGTGAAATTGACATGCAATCTGCGAATTAGAATAGAAAACATCAGTTGATTTACCTTCTTCACTCGAGTAAGAATTTCAGGACTAGAAGCAACAAGTATACACCCCCGAGCCTGATCACAACATATCCTTTGTGAGAAACCAGGGAAATAGAATTTGAAGAGTCAAAGTTTCAAGGAAAACAGGCATACCTGTAGATAAGTCATATAAGGACTTGGATTTACGATTCTTAGTGCTCTGTATACTTCAAATGGATCTGCAAAGGTTCGTCTTTCAAAACGTTGGCTAAGAACAATTTGGAAAATGTCCCCAGCAAGGATATGTTCCTTGGCCTTTAAAACAGCCTTCTGGTAGTCTTCGCTTGTCATGGTTGAATTTTTCAATGAAGTACCAAATAGACTAGTATGAAGTTTTATTGACCCTGAAGCCAGCGTAGGACTAAAAGAAGAAACCAGTACAACCAAATAAATGAAAGGAAAGGAGCAGAAAATAAGGTTATTATTATTGGAAGAGGAAGTGAAATTAACTTACGGTACAATATCATGTACTCTAGACAACAATGCTTCTAATCTGGTTGTACCATCATTGTAGGCCTCCTCTACTGAAGCAAAGCGATCTAACCGCACCCAATGTATGACAAATGCTTTCTGGTATCAAGCAGAAATTTGAGTAATGGACCATAATACCTTGAAAAATAATTACCTTACTACTAGAAGTTGATCATGAAAGTAATCATGTAAAGAAATGCACCTTATGCATAAGCCAACACTAAAAGCTAATTCAATTCTAAAGCTAGCTCAAAGGGTGAGCATTGCCAAACAATAACCCATTTCCTCTACCAATGTGAGACACTTCACATCCCCTGCACGGACAACATAATATGGGTACAAACATTGGGTAAACCAAGAATGTAAATGATCTGCTCTCATACCATGTTTAGAAATGGATCTAGGACATAACTCAACTTCAAAAGATAGCTCATCAAACGAGGATTGTCAAAGAACATATATGAAGAAAAATTGCCACAATCACCATCGATGTGGGATACTAACTACTCAAATCCACATATTCAAACCCAAGAAATTCAACGAAAAATAAAGAGAACACCATAATGAATGGCAAATATGCACGACAAATTGAAGAAATCTATCCAAGTACAAAAAGTGAAATCGAAGTGCTAATATTGAAGCACTTCAATGAGAGCTAAAGCATATGTTCATGAACCAGATGGGCCATAGGAAAAAAATAGGTTAATATAAATCTGGAAAACAAAATAAATTGAAGGTTTGTTGGGCACAGAAAATTAAACTACCTTTTCCACATGATCAAACACAATTACATCATCATAAAGGCCTAGATGAAGATCAGGAAGGTTCCTATCATCCATTGGAGCATTTGAGAAAGGTAGCTTCTTTTTCTCTACGTAACGCACAGTATCATATGAGAAAAAACCAACCCAACCTCCTGCAAAGGAAAAACTACAGCATTATATAGAGTTAAGTTACTCCCTTCTCAGATGAAATTTGTGTATAAAGGTATCAATTGTCATATACATTCCGAAACCTATGGGCCTAGTCTTATTCAACACATAATATCTCTTCATCCTTCCCTCTTTCCAACTTTTGTTGATGTGGATTCTTACTTCATCCTAGATTTTTCAGATTAAATTCTTACTTTATTCAAATATATGAAACTAGCATAATTTTCAAATATTACCCTCCTTAAATTGATAGCGTAAATCAACAAGACAGTTCTCTTCCTCTTCCATTCTCCCACTATAAATTAGAGTTACTAATAGCTTTTTTTAAATGTATACCATCTTAAAATGTGATTCCACTTCACATCACTTCTTTCTGCTTCATGTTGTGGGAAATCAAAACCATTTAAATGTCTCTTGAATTACTCTGTCACAATAACTAATAAACAAATTATTTTTATTTTTTTTAGATTTTATCCTTCCCTTTTTTTCAATGGAAAAGGTAATGATTTTATTATCCTGAAGGTATGCATAAGAGTTTTACATCAATAGAATGGACGCACTGTACTACTGTTTGATTTAATGATATAATACTTTTCTATGATAACGTCTTAACAAGTAAACTATAATTAATACTATTATCACACAGAAAAAAATCGTTCAGCTTACAATTGTTCTTTTCTACTTTGAAAACAATTTTTTTTTTAAAATAGCGTCTCTAATTGAAGAAGACTCACTTTACAAATCCAAAAAAAAAAGTCGGAGAAAACGAAAATGGATAGACTATAGAGATTGTCCATTCCAGCTACTTAAAGCAAGTTCAATGCTCCTGGCATGACACACTGAACTACAAAGATAACGAGGAGCATTTACTAGATTTGTCCACAGTGAAGCAGCAGATGATTCATTGACTCAAGCTACAATAGTATAAATGCTAATAAACTCAAGCAGTTGAAGTATAATTTATTACCACAAAATGCTTCAGGAAGCTCATTTATGCATTGAGGTTTCCATTTTTCCATAATCCTACGAGGAATGCTCATTGGATCTTCCTCAAATTCCTCTGTTCTGCTTCCTTCAAGGTGATCCATAATTGTCACCATGTTCTCTTTTGCAACAATTTCCATTGTTGGCTGGGCCCCAATCACACTGTATCGGCCCTAGCATAATTAACTCATCAACAAACATAGCAAGGTGTAATCAAGCAAGTAACATTTTTTGATTGTTCAGAGTTGTGCCAACACAAGTAGTGCAGGTAATGAGAATACAAACATCAATAACTCCCTATATGCTCTTTGTGAATCTCACCACTCCCTCCTTCCTGAAGAGGACTTCAGTATCACTATTTTGGAACAAAAGAAGTTTCAAGATTTGGCAACTGAAACAATTTGAACTATTTTTAAATATATTTAGTTGTGAGTTATAGTACTTATACATGATTTCTGAATATATTAATTTCATTTCAAACCCATCATTCGTTTAAAGTTGGAGCAATATAATTTTCTTTGATTATTCCAGCTTCAGTCAAGGAACTAAATGGAGGTAGAACAAAGAGCTTACAACATTAGAAGCTTTCAAACCAGGCTCTACAGACTCGAACAAGAAGCTCGGAGCTTCCCTATCATCTTCCTTCACTAGACAGCGGTAAGCAAGGACCGGAGTTAAGTGATCGGAGAATATAGACCTGTAGAGGGGGATCAAATTCCCATGCTTGGCAGCCTCCTTGAACTTCACTGAATCGTCCACTACACAAACTAATCCATTTCAGAACCAGAAAGCAGCCAAAAGTTACCATCATGAAATTAATGTCCAGCAAATTAAGTAAGTGAATAGATATGCACTATTGACAGTAGTGCAAACACAATAAATGCCCTCAACTCTGTCTATATATATTACTTCACATTTTTTATTCAACTCCTAAACGGGGCAGTCAAATCTTGAGGTAAGCTACTTTCTTGGTCGATTCCAAAAGTAAATGCACTCATTTAGAGGAGAGGGGTGGCAACTTGATATTCTACGCAGTCAATGATAAGTTCAAGTTGATTGCCACATAGGATCAAGAAATGCATCAGTTATCTGTCCCCAAGGGCGGATCTACATGGAGTTCAGGGGTTCTAATAAAAATCACACTGTGTATATAGGATCAAATCTGTAGTTTATTAAAATATTTAACATTAACCCCCTCAACAAAGTAAGGGGCTTGGTTCAGCGGCTATGGGGGTTCAGAGCTTAATAGGCGTGTGGGTTCGAATCTGGCTAGTTACATTTTTCAATGTTTTAGCTTCAGATTTTTTCTCTACATAAATGAAACGGCTTCTTCTTTGTTACAGTGCTAATCATGTTTTATTTTTATTTATTCATTAAGCCTGATCAGTAATTGCTTGATTAAATTAGTGATTGAAATCTGGTACAATGAAGAGCTAAGCTATATATTTTGGTTCCTTGTTTGTTTAATTCTCCTAAGTTCCAACTAACTTTTTACTTTACCATTCAATAGAAATCAAGTGTAGCCTCTCATATGTGATCTAACATGCTTATCGATCAGCACTATTTAGCATTCTTTTTAAACCCCCCTCAACGGAAATCCTGGATCCGCCACTCTCTCTTCACTAAAAATCCTGAATCCACCTCTAAATTAAATGGAAAGAAGCCAAACTTTTCAAAAGTTGAAAGTAAAGTTTTTGTACATATTAATGCTAAAGTTCCAGAGAAGCAGAAAAGGCAATGACTTAAACTTTTTGATTCATTTCAAAATCAAATATATACAGTTAAGATTTATTTATTTTTTTGAACAAAAAACATTAATGCCGCATATATAGCTGAGTAAGCAATGCAGCAGAATCCGAACTAGCCGAATTAAAATCCTAGAACTATCTCTGAATTACATAGACATAGAGGATTCCAAATGAAGGTGGCGAAACTAATTCAATAACTGAGATTTCAACAAATTAAATATATAGGTAAGTAACTACAGCAGTAAAATTCTGGATCCAACACTGAATTAAACAAACACAAAGATTACCTAATGAAGGAGGAGAAATAGCAGCGGAGCATTTGAGAATCCGAAGTCGAGCAGCCGATACAGGGGACCTAGAGAAAGAGAGTGAAGTAGCCCGGTGACCGGAGACAATGGAGGAGCGGTGACCGGTGCCGGAGATAACCGGTCGGTGATGAGATACGGCTAGGGTTTTCATGAGTGTTTACAGCATTTGAGCTTTGAAAAAATGGTGAAAAGAAATGGAATTTGACAGTTATATGTTGCAGAGGTGGGTTGGCGAATTTGCAGTATCAGTTTGTAGGTTTTAGATATTTGGTGAATTAAATGTGAAATTTTTTGGCAAATATAGACAGACCCCACTAGTATATACATTATTAAAAGTTAGGCATAAATGATACTTTTTTTGCATAAAAAAATAAGTAGTAAAATGTAAGTCAAAGTTTACTCTAAAAAAAGAAAATTATGATAATTAAAAGTGAATATGAAGGTAAAAAAAAAATTTAAATCATATTTTTGTTTATTTAATTTTCACATTAATTATTTTTATTTAATTTTTATTTCTAAAAAAGGAACTGCATTATTTGAAATCTCCTAAAAAAATATAGAAATAAAGTGATAATAAGAAGTGTAATAAAAAAAATTGTATTTAGTCAATTAATCTATTATTAAAAATACAAAAAAAATAAATTAACGAGTAAGGTTACATGGAACATGAAATGTAGTTAATTTTTTAATTAAGTGTGTTCTTCTAAAGAGAAAATATATTTTGCTTAAAACAATTATATTAATTATAGCATTTATTTTGAAACATACAAGTCCAAAATTGAATTCTTATTTATTTTCTTTAAAAAAAAAAGACATACATTATAATATGAACAGAATTGTGTGTTATTTTAATCGTTAATTATATTTAAAGAAAATTCAATTGAATTTTTTTTAACACATACTAACTTTAATTTATCATATTATGTATGATAAAGTATAAACATAATTTCAATTAGAGATATATTTATTAATTATTTTGCATGGAGTTTAATTGTTTGCATAGAAAGTCATTTTAAATTAAAATTAAATATCTTTTGTCACATAATATATATCTTAATCATGTATTTTTTATTTTACATACATTAAAATGATGTAATCTAGTTTATCACTTTAATTAAATAATTTTATTAATTATATGTGTAAATAAATTTAAATTTCATACTTCGATATTCTCAAATATAATTTAAAATATTTTTTATTAATAGTTAAATTCACAGAATTTTAAATATGGTAGACATTGACAAGTTATAGAACTTATAAAATTGATATAGTTCATAATGGTTGAACCTAATTAAACATGCGTATGATTGGTTCACTATGCCAATGTATGCAAAGATGACAAAGAAAGAAAAAAAACATTAAAAGAACCTTCACATAAAATTAAACTAACCCCCACATGATAAAATAAGTTACTAACATGATTATAGATAAGCAATTAGGCTAGGAATGTTCAAATGAATAAAGGGCTTATGCCTAATTACTAGATGAAGATAAATGATAAGAAGCAACTATCACAATAAAAAATGGAGCAAACTATGGGAATTGGTGTCATTAATATTTGAACAATTTTATATTAAACTAAACGAAGGCAATGATAAAAAATGCACCAAAGGAAACGGGCTTGAGTATTTTTTTTGCACATGAATGAGAGAAGGGTCTTAGCATGTTTTTACCCAACTTCACATGAAGAGGAGGGATAGGGTGCAAGCAACAAAAACATTTCCCAATTTTCATACACTAAGGCATGTCTTTTAAGGATAGACAAAATGCATTAACACCTCAAACTTTGAGACTATAATCTTGTGAACGGACTCAATCAACACATATTATTATTAAAAAACAAAAGAACACCACTCATGCTTCGTAGATACGTGCAAGAACGGGAAAATCACGGAAACTGTAAAAAGAAAATTACATAGCAAAATAAAATAAGCATAGATATGTTAAGGAGGGAAAAATATCACATATTTAGAGGAAGATACACGGTAGCAACACCTAGCACAAAAGAGTGTAGAACTGAATAGGCATTAACATCATAGGGTCTGAAAATGGGTAGGTCAGCAAGTATTTATATCGAACAAATAATCGGTAACACAATTTTAAAAAAATGAACAGAACTTTTGACGCATAAAGCCAAGCAGAACACGATAAGAGATTCGACCTAACTAAACAAACAAAGCGAGAAGGGATATCATAGAAAAACTCAAACCCAAGAAAAAGAGAGTCACACCATTGATCATAAATTCACGAAAAGTTTTAATTCGATATTGAAACTAACAGGATGAAACGACTAAGAACACACTCGTCATATCGAAAATTATATATTAAATAGCGATTACGGCCAACAAACACGAAAATAAAAGTTTTTCAAACATAAAAAAATCATTTCAAAATAGAAGAAAAGCTAGAAAGAACATTATGAAGAAGAAGAAGACGATACCTTTTCCAGGCAGCGGACTGAGACAGGCGAGCTGACCACGATAGATCTTCCACCACCACACGAGACTCCGACAAACTTTTCAAGCAGTGAGTAAAAAGTATCTCCTAGTGTCACAACCCGAAACCATACCCTAGAATATAGGGTGCAATCTCGGATTGCGACCGGCGTCGTCGAACTCTCAGAGTTCTAAGACAAGCCTCATTCATATCATTCATTGCATATACATAGTGAAAAGTTGTGCGGAATTAAAACTTTTCACAAAAACATAATATAGTCTTTAAAAACCTCTTTCATATAAAAGTAATAGAAATGCTAAGTATCAATCTCATCATCTTAAGACACAAGAGTAATTTGGGACACGGCCCATACTTCAATACGAAAATAGAAAGACATAGTCTATTACAATACTTCAAAGAAAACAATAAAAGACATATGCCTTCGAGTCAATTGAGGACATACTTCAACTTCTTCTTGAACGATCTTCTAAGTCCAAGTCTTCACTTCACAAGCTCTTCACCTACCAAGAACTATAGATAGAAAACAAAGCATGGAATTAGTACAACCACATGTACTAAGTATGACTATATGCATAAAATCATGAAAACGGACTTTATTGGAAATATGCATCTTTTCATTTGGAAATCATAGTTTAAGCATAAGAACATCATTTAGCAATTAAGAAACACATAAGATAACAATTAATCAAAAATAACATTTTAAAGGCTTACTTTACAGTGAGTTCACTTCACTGTACAGTGAAGTCTCTTCACTGTTACAGTGAAGTCTCTTCACTGTTACAGTGAAGTCCAAACCTTCCTTTTAACATCTCCTAGCATGTAATTACATCACTTAAAGTCATCCTAAGATTCACTTAAGTCACACAAAGAGAGACCGCCCATACACCCTCTCTAGATGTGCCTAAACGACCCTTAAGATTACCTACGATGAGTCACACACATACTTAGAAAACAATCATAAACATCCAGGTAAGATTCATCTACCAAAGGTGATTTCCAAGGTTCACTTGAGTGAGTGTGGAGCGACCGCCCATACAATCTCTATCACACACACAAGAGATCATATAGACTACCTCAAATAGAATCGTTCTCACTAAACACACCAACACTTAGATGATAAGACATTCTCCTTCCAAAGCCTATCAAAAGACCTACTTAAGTAAATCGAGAAGATATGTCCATAGTGCAATGACCTCTCCAAGATTACCTAAATAGTCCGTAAGACTTCCTAAGGTTTAGATCATGTCAACAAGATTAACCAACTTCCCTAACTAGAGTCATCCTCAAGACTTCCAAAGATAAGACATGAAGAGACCATCCTTTCATGTCCTCCTCACACTTTAGCTAAGGAATGCTTAAGTCACTTTAGATTAGGTACTCCTTCATTTACATAGTTACTAACATAGATCATTAGTTCATTAGTTCACTAAGACTCATACATCACATAATACACTCACATAATGTATCAGTACATAAGACACTCATATAAAGTATCACATAAGACACTCATATAATGGTCTTGGACAAGACCTAGGAACTCCACATAACACCTTCAAAGTCTATTGTGCAATGTCTAGATAGCGTCCCATACCACCACCTAAACCTCATAAACTTATCTATTGCTAATAGGTATTCCACATTGTGAGAATAGGCAATAACCGACATAGACCATGGTAGGAAGACATGGAATCCGAAGTTCTATCCTACTTCGATGAGGTTGTTCTACTTGCCAATGGTAAAACTTGGACACATCCCATGTAGGCACATGGTTAAGGAATATGAAGGGTGTGCGAAGCATTCAATCTCTTCTTTAATTGAATCCACTTCCCCCTTACTCATACTCACTCGGTGCTAGCCTTAGTTCTCATAGCTTAATTCACATTAAGGTTCATATAAATAGGTCCCTTATCTAGTTCATGACCCCCTTTACCTTCACCCTACCAAAGCAAGGTCCACTAGGGCATAACTCACTTTGGAGAAAAGAAGATCATCGCGACTTCCCTAAGGTATGATATGATGCCGTTCCAGCCAATCAACCTTAAGTCCATCACTCATCACATGAAGGATACCATTACGGCTAACTACTTCACAATTCATAACCTCGCCACTAAGTTCAAGGTTCCACATAAATTGACCTTCTTATCATTAAGGCCTCACTTATATTTATTCAAGACTAAGAGTTATAACACCCTATATCAAGACATCACATACTCATAACCATATATACATCAGGTAAGAGATACAAGTCAACCAAGACAAGACATCACATACTTCACTTTTAACACATAATACAAGCCATTCTAGAAACACCTCTAAAACAACCTAACATCTTCAAGTTATCATATATATCATCATAACATCATTAATATACTCCACATAGACTCATAAAGTCATGTAGGAATAACCAATACTTAACCTAACACTACATTCATAATATCAAGTCAAAGTCTAACATGATCACTTTAAGGCAACATAACTAGAAGAATACATACATGACTATATAACCTCACATGTAGATAAGTAATGTCATATTCACACCATCAACTACATAAATAGCCACATAACTTCAAGTAATTACCAACAAGGCCATGCTCATAATATTGCATAAAGTAACGCCGACAAGGCCACATCAATTTCAAGTAAAACACATAACACCGCCACCATAAGTGGATCATACCAATCACAATAGAATTAAAGTATAATTAATATCAAATTAAGGAAAACGGGGCAGCATACCTTCATACCCATATCCACACTTCAATTAAATGCCAATTCAACCAATTCAACATCACAAGGCCCTTACCCATGGCCATGAACAATAATTCAAAGCAATAACCATAAAACTCAATTAATCTACATCAATTCAATCTAAGTTTAACAATCTAAGATCAATTATATATAAATTGAATACAATTCTTATATCATTAGAAAGCCCATAAGAAACTACACAACAATTCATCAACATTAGCTTAATATCAAGTAACCCAATAAGTAGTCAAAACTAGGGTTCATCAATTCACATGGGTTCATAGGTAATTTATGTTGAAATCATCAATACAATATCAATTAGATCATAATTCAATGTTTAGAAATCATTTATGCAAGAACCCATGGTAAAATCCCGAAATTTGGACAATTCACTTTAGAAAACTTTGTAAAAAACTTTGAGAATTGGGCTCTTTGATGAAATAAGTTTCAAGGATCAAAAGTCATACCTCAAGGATGATAATTCTTCACTTTGATGAAGAATTTCCACACAAGAACCCCTCACCAAGCTGCCTCTTCAATGGAGTCTTCAATGGAGGTTTTGGGATTTCTAAGGGACTTTGGAGTTTTGATTTTAGAAGAATGAATTATTCTAAGTTAAACACTTATATACTCATTTAAAATATCCATAAGACCCTTAATAAACCGCCTAAACTATTATTTAGACGTGGGGTGAATTTACCAATTCACCCCTGACTTGGCAGAAAATCTGCGCAGGAGACATTGGCTGCGACGACCTGCTTGTGACGGGGCATCACAGGTGCAACGGCCCGTCATGGACCTCCGTTGCAAGCTCCAGTGGCTTGCCAAGGGTTCCCCCTACACCCTTGTACAAGGCCCCCACGACGAATCCCTTGTGACGGGGCGTCACAGCCATGACTGGATGTTGACTGCTCCGTCGCCAAGGCTGCCTGGGACAGCCTGCCATCAGGTTTTGGGTCTTTTCCTCAAGGACCCTTTGATGGTCCTTGGGGATTATTTCTCGGACGTTTCCAACCCAAATACGACTATATATGAGTTTAACACCTCTCACATGAATTTCATCCAAAACGAACAAGTAAAACTCAACGAAACTCGCCTAGACGTACAAGGTCGACTCAAGGCATATCTTTCAAATGCCTTGGACGTTCTTGGTCGTTTGACCTCCAAACTTCACGAAACTTTAACCACTGCCTATACATGCTATATTAACTCTATTAAGAACCTTAAAACACCATGAAACACACACAAACACATAAAACCACATAAGAGATATTTAGGTGACTTAGTCGTCAAACGTCTTAGTCGTCCCTTGACGTTTGACTTCCAACACCTCTAATATTTTAGCTACTGCCTCTATACCACATATTAAACATATTTAGGACCTTAGAACACCAAGACCAATATTTTAGGCTCTACTTAACCTATGTCATTTTCGAGGTCTTACACCTATATTTAGCTAGTGACTCTTTTTGTGTATATTCTTGCCTATATATATATTTCTCAAATCCTATTTTTTCGCCCTTTTTTTTCCAAAATTTTCCGACCCCCTTAGCAGTGAATGAAGAAAGATGTATATAGATAGGAAATTAGGGCTTTTTAAAAAAGAAGAGGCGAAGGTAAAATCGGCTAAAACCAAAGGCCCATTTCAAATTTCAAATCCCTAATCTTTCCACCATTAAAGGGAAACTCTTTTTCTGAAGCTTTTGACCCTCTTCCAGAAGAGGAAAAGGAAATCGACCCCTTGGATCGATCCCAGCGTCCTCGCTGCGACGTGTCCTGCTATCGATGAGCGAGGACGAATTCGCGTGTTCCTTTTGCTGTTGGGGTCGTACGACGACAGGGATGCGCGAGGAAGACGACAAGAACAGTACACTGCCTACGCGCGTTATGCCATTCACGCGACTGTGTTTGAGTATCCTTTTTTTTCCTCTTGCCGCGTGAACGTCTCGGTCTCTTTTGGTATAGCGAAAAGGGGTCGGGTCAGGAGGGGAAAAATAAAGAGATGAAGGAATCAAAAAAAGGGATAATCGTTGAGGTTGGGCTGGGTTATTTGGTTGAGGATTGGGCTGGATCGGATCGAAAGAGGGAAATGGGTATGGGGTTTGCGGAATTTGGCTTGGGAAACGTGGGTCTTGGAATTTCTGGCAGAAATGAGGTGGGCTTGGATTTGAAGTTGAGAGATGACCCAAATTTGGTCTTTTAGCAACCAAATGAATTGTTAGCTTAGGTAAATCGAAATTAATTTGTGAAATCGACCAAAATTAAGCGCGATGAATTAGTATAACTAACTAATGAGCTTTTTAATTTTTATGAAATGAAATAACTTAATAAATTATAAACTACTAAATCAAGAATATAAGTATTAATCAACTAAACCAATTAACCAACTATTTAAGTGAAACTGAAATCTTCTCTAAGATGATTCTCGAATATTCATAAAATATTCTAATTGTATACATAATTATGTAAAACATTTATATTATATATAGATCATCAAAAGGCGACAAGATTAATTTAAAATAACTTTAAGAACATTTTAGACTTTATAAAATATAATTATTTCGAATCGTTTAGAATTAAGAAACTTGTTAATTAATTCCTATCGGGAGGGTCAAATTTGGGTGTGAACATGCTTCACGTCAATAGGGCCAAGTAAAAAAAACACAGATGGAGTAACTAACTTGTTTTGGAGCTTATATAATATTTTCGGTATAAAATATTGAAATTTATGTGAAAAATATTTTTTAGTTTACTTGGTCAAAAATATAATTAAAAAAAAACTCAACGTTAAATGATTAAGTGCCAAAATAACTTTTAAAGTCTAATGACTTTTGGTTAATTTTGAAATAGGGTTATTTTATATAATTATAATAATAATAATAACAATAATAATAATAATAACCATAAAAAGATCATATGCTAAATTTAGAATTAGATTAACACTCCAAGACTTTTATCTTTAAAAAAAATATCTTAATATGATAGGTATTTGATGGAATATGAGATGAAAAACAAAGAAAAAAAGAGTGGTTTAGGAGATTGAAAAGACAGTTACATTTAAAACTAGTCAATTCAGTATTTGTTTGACTGTAAATTTTTTATATATTTTTAAAGATATTTTTAAGTATTATTATTATAATTTATAATATTTTTATATAAATTTTAAATATATAAATTATTATTAAAAAAAATCTTACTTAAATGAAAATACTATATGGGGGTTTTGGGTGGGGGGGGGGGGGGGGGGGGGGGTATAATTACATTAAGGTATAACTAACAATAAGCTCTATAAATAGTCACTTAAAAATTCTAACACTATTACTAAGTATCGTAATTAAAAAATTAAATATACATTGAAAATTAAAATGTTTAGATTGAACTAAATCATTAAATTTTAATTCAAATTAAGAAATAAAGATGCTGAATTGATCGATTTTAATAATTTCCTAATGGTTGGGAAAATAGCAAAAAATTATCGCATTTATTTATTAATATAAAATAAATTTGGAGAGAAGCTTATTAAGGAAAACATTATAATATTCAAGAAGGTTATATAAGTCTTTTTAACAATTATGACAATTTTGTGGCCACAAAATTTTGATCATTTAGCATTTCGTACAATATTTATAAAGAAATAAAGTATATGTTTAAATAAATTATCAATGTAAAAATCATAGTATGATAACTTATTTATTGAGACTATGATAATGTAATACCATTTGAATCCATAAAGATAAGCAATGATAGTTTAATTAAAGACAAACACACAATAATTCACACACCCTTTAATTTTAAAATAAATTATGTTTTTAAAATCCATCTTTCAAAATATTTTTATTAATGAGTATACATACATTTGACTTTTTAACAAATAATATATATTTATCCATTAACTATGCTAGTCAATTATTGATATAGTTAATGAATGCAAGCTTCCATGGATATGATATGTTCTGATGTTACTTCCAATGAGTCATGTAGACATCCTATTATAGATGTTTAGATCATGACATCAAGTTTGTAATATAGTCAAAAAAAGAAATGAAAAATATATTGTATTGGTATTATTAAGATTTCTTGTTCAGAAATTATCCATTAATCAATGATACTATACGAATATATATGATTCCAAGAAAATGATTTGGAGGGTCATTACACTAAGTGGCTGCTCATCGCGCTAGATTCGAAGAGGGAGTAGCGTAGACTAGAAAAATTTCCAAGAAAGTTGGCCTACCATGGATCAATTAATCTGCATCACTATGAGACTCGTAAATTCTATACTATCAACCATGATTTATAACATTCTTATTCCTAAAGTCTTCATTTTCACTAGGAAAATTTAAAAGTCATGAATCGTAGGTTTTATGACTTTTCTTCAAAGCAATGCATTTTATGAAATTTTATTTCAAAAGTATGAAATTTATAACAAAATTTACCTGATTTTAAATTATGAATTATAATTTATAAACTTCTAAGGGTTTTGCAATTTAGAAAACGCATAATACATATATTGGACCCTAAACTTGGCTTTAAATTTTAACTTTGACCTCAAACTTTCATAGTGCACAAATAGGCACTTTAACTATACTATCTTTCAACAAATAAACACGCGATTCCTACCTGGCAAAATGCGTGAAATACATGCATTCTGTGCGAGTGAGAGGTAATTTTTGAGGCCCAAAACGATAAAAAATTGCTAAAATGACAATTCTACCTTAATTAGTACATAAATTGGACCCTTAACTTGGCTTCATATTATAACTTTGACCTTTAACTTTGTTTGTGCACAAATAGGCACTTTAACTATCCAAAACTTAAACAAAAAAATACTCGGATCCTACATGGCAAAATACGTAAAATTCACTCAAATTAGGCGCGTCAGATGTAAAAATCGAGTGCCCAACAGTAAAAAAAACACTGAAATGACAATTAAACTCTCTTTCTAATTTTTCAACAATTTTCCCCTCTTTTTTGCATTATTTGTTGTTCATTGCAAAATGCAAGTGATATTTAATTACTTTTTGTTATTATAAAAAAAATTATAATGAAGTCTTTTTTGACAAGATGGGGTGAGTATACAATTATACAAATTGAATGCAATTTTTGAAGGCATTTTGATTAGCTTGACAAAAATATGTGAAAAGTTCTATCAGACAATTTATCAAATACTTTAAGTGCACCATTTCACTTAATAATTTTTAGTACTGTAAGTTCATTTGTTGGCCTCCAAAATTCATAATTGCAATTCTCTTCACTATGACAATCACAATACACAAAGCACCCTGTTTTTTCAGTCAAATATTTGACAACATAAAGCACAAATATACTTCAAACTAAAGAAAAGAAGGAGAAGTTCATTGAATCTCATGTCTTTCCATATTTATGGGTTGCTCTGAAATAATTTTGCAATAAAAACATTAGTTTTTTCTAGAGATTCTCATATTAGTTTGAACATTTGACCAACAATATGCAAATTCTTGTTTGTAAAATGTTGAATCTTGTTACCTTGACTAAATTGAGGAAGAAAAATAGATAACTCAAAAATTAAATTACAGCAAATATCTTGAACAATTTTTTCTTTGATTTGAATATAAGGAACATGAATTTCAGATTAGGAATTTTTAAGAGAGAGAAGAAAAGAGGTACTAATTTTTTTTTACCTAAAAAATGAATTTGTTTTTACTTCCACCTTATTCTATATTATAATTTATTTTTATAATTTTTAAAATCTAGGTGTATTTATTTTAGTTAGTTGGCAGCAACTGAGTGATTTACTTTTCCACGTCAGAGCATGTGTGTAACACGCGTTTTGATTGAAATATTCGCGTGTTTTTTTGTTTAAATTTCGGATAGTTAAAGTGTCTCTTTGTGCACTATCAAAGTTAAAGGTCAAAGTTATAATTTGAAGCCAAGTTAAGGGTCCAATTTATGTATTATGCTTAAAAAAATATGTGTAAATTTTTTAATTAGTTGGCAGCCACTGAGTGGTTTACTTTTCCACGTCAGAGCATGTGTGTAACACGGTTTTGATTGAAATATTTGCGTGTTTATTTATTGAAAGATAGGATAGTTAAAGTGCCTATTTGTGCATTATGAAAGTTTGAGATCAAAGTTAAAATTTGAAGCCAAGTTTAGAGTCTAATATATGTATTATGCCTTTAGAAAACATGACACGAACTATAATTTATGAGCTATTGAGATAACTATGTATTATGGGATCTGGACCCATGTTAGGCTGTTCACAACTTGCTTTCGATGAGCCCCATTTTGCTTTTATGACCTAGTCATTATATTCAACATTTTTAATATTTTAGTTAAAGTACGTCAGGTATCTACTTGGTAAACAATATTTAGTAATGTTAGAAGTTTTATACACGATCAGTTAGTATACTCGTATAACGTACATTCTAGTTTAATCTTCATGTCAATTCATGAATTTAAAATTATGATTTATCAAAAATACTTTATTTACGGAACTTATTATTCTCTTATTGTTATAAAATAAAGACTAAGTGCTAAAATTAAACTTAATAACAACTAAGGAGAGAAGAATATATTAGAGAGATAAAATAGGAAACTTGAATCTTCCTTATTTTTGGTGTATTTTCCATAGAGAATACAATGCCTTTTATAGGCATAAGAGGGGTATAATGAACATTCACAAATTGTTATTTACAACACTCTCCCTTGAATGTCCATTTAAAATAAATTCTTAGTAAAGTAACAAATGTAAATAGTTGATCCTAATACGCATTACTTGCTGCCTCATTAAACACCTTATCAGGAAAACCCAGTGGGATAAAACCTTGATTAAGGAAAAAAGAGTACAACGCGTATTTTACTCCCCCTGATGAAAACCATAATTTAGCTGCCCAAGTTTTCTCATTCCAATCTTGTTTACCATCTTCTCGAAAGTTGCGGTTGGCAAAGACTTGGTGAATAAATCAGCCACATTATCACTCGAACGAATTTGATGTACGTTGATATCCCCATTCTTCTGGAGCTCATGTGTGTAGAAAAACTTTGGTGAAATGTGTTTCGTTCTATCGCCTTTTATGAATCCTCCCCTGAGTTGTGCTATGCATGCTGCATTATCTTCATATAAGGTTGTGGGTACTTTGTCGCATTTCAAACCACATTTTTCTCGAATAAGGTGTATAATGGACCTTAACCACACACATTCTCGGCTTGCCTCATGAATAGCTATTATCTCAGCATGATTTGATGAAGTGGCCACGATGGACTGTTTCGTAGATCTCCAAGATATAGCAGTACCCCCACATGTGAATACATAACCTGTTTGAGATCTAGCTTTGTGTGGGTCAGATAAATATCATGCATCAGCATAGCCAACAAGATTTGGACTACAATCGTCAGAATAGAATAAACCCATATCAATAGTCCCTTTTAAATACCGCAATATGTGTTTGATTCCATTCCAATGTCTCTTAGTAGGAGCAGAACTATATCTTGCCAACAAATTAACCGAAAAGGTTATATCAGGCCTTGTAGTGTTAGCAAGGTACATTAGTGCACCAATTGCACTGAGATATGGTACTTCAGGATCGAGAATTTTCTCATTCTTTTCTTGAGGTCAAAATGGATCTTTATTTACATCAAGTGATCGGACAATCATTGGAGTACTTAATGGATGTGCTTCATCCATATAAAATCTTTTCAACACCTTTTTTGTGTATGCAGATTGATGAACAAAAATACCATTTGTCAAATGCTCTATTTTGCAAACCAAGACACAATTTTGTCTTTCCGAGATCTTTCATCTCAAATTCATTCTTTAAATAATCGATTGCCCTGTGAAGTTCCATTGGAGTTCCAATAAGGTTTATGTCATCGACATAAATAGCAAGTATAACAAACCTTGATATTGTTTTCTTTATAAACACACATGGGCAAATCGCATCATTTATATAACCTTCCTTAGATAAATACTCACTAAGACGGTTATACCACATGCGTCCAGATTGCTTCAAACCATACAATGATCTTTGCAATCTAATTGAGTACATTTCCCGAGGCTTTGAACTGTATGCTTTGGGCATTTTGAATCCTTCGGGAATTTTCATGTATATCTCATTATCGAGTGATCCATAAAGGTAGGCTTTAACCACATCCATCAAATACATTTCAAGTTTCTCATGGATCGTCAAACTAATGAGATAACGCAATGTTATTGCATCCATAACGGGTGAGTATGTCTCTTCATAATCGACGCCGGGCCTTTGAGAAAATCCTTGTGCAACAAGACGTGCTTTGTACCTTTGTATTTCATTTTTCTCATTTCTTTTCCGAATAAAAATCCATTTATAGCCAACAGGTTTAACACCATTAGGTGTTTGTACTATAGACCCCAAAACTTCGCGCTTGACAAGTGAATCCAATTCTGATTGAATTGCTTCTTGCCATTTTTGCCAGTCATTTCTCTGTCGACATTCTTCAACAGATTGAGGTTCAAGATCCTCACAATTTTGCATAATTTTTTATGCAACATTGTATGCAAAAACATAATCCACCGCTATTTCTGAGCGATTTAGATTTGTTTCATGATCACTTGATTTTATCGATAGTTCATTATTTCCTTGAGTCTCAAGCTCACTGATTCCTCCAAGGATATCAGAATTACTCACATCTTGACTTTCTATGTGAGGTTTTTTCATAGTGTCATTTTGATCTTTTAATTTTCTTTTTCTAGGATTTTAATCCTTTGATTCTAATGGTCTACCACGCTTCAGGCTTGCTTTTGACTCATTAGCTATTACACTAGTTGATGGTCCTACGGGGACATCAATTCGAATTGGGACATTCTTTGCAGGAACATGTGATTTAGTAATCCTTTTCAAATCTGTAAATGCATCTGGCATTTGATTTGCGATTTTCTGCAAATGAATGATCTTTTGTACTTCTAGCTCACAAATGGAAGTACGAGGATCAAGATGAGACAATGATGGATTTTTTCACAAAATTTCTCCTTTAATTTTAGTATTTTCTCCCCCTAATACCGACAATCAGCGAATCGAGCTGTGAACATATCTCCAGTTAATGGCTCAAGGTAGCGAATAATAGAGGGCGATTCAAAGCCAATATGTATTCCTAACCTTCTTTGGGGACCCATCTTAGTGCGCTGTGGTGGTGCAACCGGCACATAAACAGCGCATCCAAAAATTGTCAGATGAGATATATTGTGTTGTTGACCCAAAGCCAATTGTAATGGAGAAAAATTATGATAATTTGTCGGCCTGAGACGAATAAGTGCTGCAGCATGCAAAATTGCATGACCCCACACAGAAGTGGGCAACTTAGTTTTCATAAGTAATGGTCTTGCAATCAACTGCAGTCGTTTAATTAATGACTCAGCCAGACCATTTTGAGTGTGAACATGAGCTACAGGATGTTCAACTCTTATCCCAATCGATAGACAATAATCATTGAATATTTGGGATGAAAACTCTGCAGCGTTATCAAGGCGAATAGACTTAATCTGATTATCAGGGAACTGTGCCCGTAATCGTATTATTTGTGCCAACAATTTTGTAAATGCCAAATTGCGAGATGACAATAGGCATACGTGAGACCATTTAGAGGAAGCATCTATCAAGATCATAAAATATCTAAATGGCCCACTCGGTGGGTGAATTGGCCCACAAATGTCCCCATGTATACGTTCCAAAAACGCAGGGGACTCAATTTTGACCTTTGTTGGTGATGGTCTCACAATTAACTTGCCTTGATAACACGCATCACAAGAAAATTCACCATTTAAAAGAATTTTCAACTTCTTTAATGGATGCCCATTTGAATTTTCTATAATTCGTCTCATCATTATAGATCCTGGATGTCCCAGACGATCATGCCAAAGTACGAAAGTATTGGAATCAGTAAACCCCCGGTTTACTATAGAATGTGCCTCAATTGCACTAATTTTTGTCCAATACAATCCAGAAGATAAGGCCGTGAATTTTTCTACAACATATGTCTGCCCGGAGACATTTTTGGTTATACCAAGATATTCAAGATTCATTTCATCAATTGTCTTGATATGATAACCATTTTCACGGATATCTTTGAAACTCAATAAGTTTCTCCGAGATTGAGGAGAAAACATGGCATTATTTATTATGAGTTTAGTTCCCTTGGGCAAAATTATAATGGCTCTTTCGGAGCCCTTAATCAAATTAGTACTACCAGATATCGTAGTAACATTCATATTGCCCATACTCAAATGAGAAAAATATTTCTCATTTTTTAATATCGTGTGTGTTGTACCAGAATCAATCAAGCAAATGTCTTCATAATTTGATAATTTGTTTGGAGAATTATCCATATCTTCAAAAGTAATGAATTAAATTTATATTAAATGATTAATTATCTTTTGTTAAATATTTAAGAAATAATGTAAATGTTAAAAATGATATTTGAATCATTAATAATGCATAAGATATTTATCACTCAAATCTTTAACACTAAATTTGATTTAGTTTAGTATGTTTAAAATAAGTATTGATATAATTTATTATCTTGAAATGACATTTGAGTGACAAAAAGGAAAAGGTGTTTTCCACTAACCAATTTAGGTAGTCTTACTTATACATTTTTCTTTTATGATCACAAAAGTTAAAAGAAAGAATAATTTTAATATTTTTCAATTCCTTTTCAAATCATAACATTCTAACTCACTTTCCATTGGTGTTTCTAAAAGAATGGACTCAATTATGATCAATACAAAACAACAAATATTAATAACATTAGTAAATATCAACCATTATTATTCTTCCATATTCACAGAACCGTCATAATTAAGTGATCTATTTTTCCTTCAGGGTGTGTGAAGAAATCCGCCACATCCAAGTGTGTGATGTCAATATGATCAGTGATAAAATTAGTTTCGGGATTTTTATCCTTCCTTTTTAGTGATGCTTGATAAAGCTCAACCAAGTGTTTAGGAGTACGACAATCACGTGCATAATGACCCTTTCCACCACATCGGAAATAATTTATTTTAATTGTTTCACGTTTCTCATCTTTTCCTTTTCCCCTTTGATGACTATTTTTGTTTGGTGAATGATTAACACCGGGAAAAGGATTTTGCTCTTGGTCGTAATTACGACCACGTCCACGGCCAAGGCCACGGCCTCTTCCACGCCTAGCGTGGTGGGCGTACACCTCATTCACTTCAGGAAGTGGTGTAGATCCAGTGGGACGATTCTCGTGATTTTTCATTAACAAATCATTATTTTGTTCAGCCACGAGAAGATGAGAAATCAGTTCAGAATACTTCTTGAAACCCTTTTCTCGATATTGTTGCTGTAAAAGCACATTCGAGGCATGAAATGTGGAGAACGTTTTTTCCAGCATATCAACATCATTAACTGTATCTCCACATAGTTTCAATTGAGAAGTAATTCTTAACATGGCAGAATTGTACTCATGAATAGACTTAAAGTCTTGTAGTCTTAAATTCATTCAATTATATCGTGCCTTTGGATGAATGACCATTTTCAAATGGTCATACCTTTCTTTTAGGTTATTCCACAGAACGAGTGGATCTTTGACTGTGAGATATTCAATTTTCAAAATTTCGTCAATATGATGACGTAAGAATATCATTGCTTTAGCACAGTCTTGGTTTGATGCTTTATTTTCAATTTTAATGGTGTCTCCAAGACCCATAGCATCCAAATGGATTTCAGCATCCAATACCCATGAAAGGTAGTTCTTGCCTGAACTTTGAAGGGCAACGAACTCAAGTTTAGTAAGATTAGCCATAATAAAAAGAAGAAAAATAATAATACCTTAGCCTTCAAATTTAGTCTTCAAACTTTGATATGACAGAGTCTCGTGCTGATAACGTGTTATAAAATAAAGACTAAGTGCTAAAATTAAACTTAATAGCAACTAAGGAGAAAAGAATGTATTAGAGAGATAAAATAGGAAACTTGAATCTTCCTTATTTTTGGTGTATTTTTCATAGAGATTACAATGTCTTTTATAGGCATAAGAGGGGTATAATGGACATTCACAAATTGTTATTTACAACACTTATATTTTTATTCAAATTATGCATTCTTCTCATGTTTAGATGTATGACCTATATGTTCATGCCATATTATGAGTTTGCTCAGGCTCTCATCTATAGTGTAAGCTCGAGACGTATAAATAGCTTAATATTAGAGTCTTAGATTAAGTGTTTTTGAGAGCTTATAAAACTCTCTATAATAAAGTTTTAATTATTTTAGGAAATGTTACCCTTTGAGTAAGCCTTGAGAATTGATTCATGGTAACTTCCATGAACATACATTTACATTCAAAATTTGAGAGGTCCACAATCAATCATTCAAACTGTCATTATTTGGTAAATAGTGGTTATTGATCATTTTATTATATCACATGGAATAAAAAGTTCAATAAAATGCTAATAATAATTAGGTGGTTCAATGTTTGCCACGTGTCAACTCCTCTATCAATTATTCGAGGATGAGCTCTCATCCATTTCTTCTTTTTCAAACTTAGAAGTAAATAGCAAAACAAGGCTCTTATAAATTGAAGCAAAAATTGGAAGTCAACAAAGGAATAATAGGAGATCAAGTAATAATAGTAGAGTCAAAATTACAATTTTCATTCTCTAAGTGTATGTTCAGTTTTAAGCTCTTATGAGGACTCATTTAAACTATTATAATAATTAGCTCTGAAATCATAGTTTTTTTTATTAACGGTGAATTTATTATAATTATTTTTTTATTTGAATATAAAATCAATAATATAATTGAGTAGATGCTATATATTAAAAAAAAAAAAACTAGTTTCTCATTGAAATTCTCAACTGAAAAACGTTTAGTGTCAATTTCTACTTATATTTTGATTGAATCGGTTAGAAAAGAAAAAATAGTGGTGTTTACATACGGAAAAATTAGGAAGCTTCTCACTAATTCAACAATAATCTATCTCCCATCATGCAATTTTTAGTGAGTTGATTCAATGAAATAGGTGGGGGGAAAAAATTATATTTTATAATAAAAATTTTATATTAATTACTGACGGAAAAGACTTTTGTTTCTAATAGTTTCAGATGAACGGAATTACACTTAAAAAGAGAAAGAAAGAAAACATAAAATACAAAGGGAAAGGGATAAGCCACTTGTGGAGAACTCATGCCACAAAACAATTTCATTTAACAAGATATATTACCTACCCTAACAATATTGGTACTTGCCCCTTTATTCATTCCACCAATTCCTATACAATAATTCAAGAAATATTTCCAATTGCTTCTTTAAACCTTTTTGTTCCTCCCATTGCAACTACTACACAAAGAAGAGTAGTATATACTAGAGCAACATCAACAAAAAGTTCTAAAGGAAGTAGTAGTGAAGAGAAATCAATTTTGGATTTTGTCCTTGGGGCATTACAAAAGGAAGATCAATTATTAGAGACTGATCCAATCATGAAAAAGTGGAGGGCAAGAGTGGCACCACCACAAGTTTTAACAAGAAATCAATATCAATCCCTCCTCCTAAGAAGGATTCCAATGGCTTTGGAGGCTTTGGCAGCCTCTTCGCCAAGAAATAATAACCAGAGAAGGATTTAGAATTTTTAGTCTATCGATATAATAAAGTGTTATAGAACATTGGTAAATGTAATGCATTTGATTATATATATGTAAGTGATCTGTATGTCTTTCCATTGTAATTTGATCTTCAATTCTATAATTGATCACTTGATATATATGAACTTATTTCATGTGTTGCACAAACATTGATGAATTTGGTTTTAAATTGTTGTAGCTAAAGCTAAAGATTGAGAGGGAAAAAAGAAGTAGGTTTTGTCACAACTATATTAAAGGGTGTTTGGGATTTGGTTTGAATTGATTTTTGCTTATTAGGTCAAAGGTCAATCAATCAAGTCTGTTTTCTACAAATTTGAACTAAATCAAGGGCCCGTTTGGTCATACAATATGGTATCATGATATGAAATCATAAGATGAAATTAAAGTTTTGTTTGGATATGCGATATGAAATTTTTATGTTGTATATTTTCTCGTAAACATGAAAGTTCCTATAAGTTGTAAAATTCTTAAAATAGCCTCAATTGTTTATTCAATCTTATCAAATAAAAAATTATAAAATCAAATAATAAATTATGACAAAGGTATTTGTTCTACACTTAAGTAATTGTTTCATCTAACTTTAATTTAATAAAAAAAATTGAACATAAATTATAGTGTACTAGTTTTTAATATAATCCTCCCACATAGTATGAACAATTTCCTCAAGTTGAACTTGAATTTCTCGATCATGTGACTGAGAAGACGAACCAACATTGTTACTTTGATCCATTTGTTGGTCAAAATCATTCGCAACTATACTTTCATGTTTATAAACCATAATTATTTCATCACTTTAACAATCGGTTGGTGTGAGTTAAGTGACTATATGTTGGTAAGAATAATAAATTTTATGTTGGTGAGAATAATAAATTTTAGAAAGTAATGATGTGATTATAATTTTATTTACATATGAAATAAATGGTTAATAGATATAAATGTGGGGTTGTTTTAACAAAATATAGACTTGTGAATCAATTTTTGTATTAAATATCTCAAATCATGATATGAAATCACCATGTAATTTCATATCATGCTTTTTGGAGTGTATGAAATCACATCTCATGATATGAAATCATGAGATGGAATCAACGTGAAATCGCATGTTCAAACGCTGATTCCATCTCACGATATCATATCGTGATATGGTATAGCATGGTCAAACGCCTACTTAAATCAAACATAATATCAATATATCGACTTCTTCTTTATCAGTTTTGTTCATTTTAATTTGTTTGTTTTATTTTCCATTTTTGTCCATTTCAATAGAATGTCTTTTTTCTTTTTTGACAACTTTTGTAATTTTGATTTTTCAAATGACATATTTAAAACCACAACATCAAAAGAACATTTTGATACATTATATATATATATATATATATATATATATATATATATATATATATATATATATATATATATATATATATATATATATATATATATATATATATATATATATATATATAGTTTAAAAGCACAAAATTAAAAAATATATATATATATTTCTAAAACTCAGTGACAACTAGAAATTAGACAAATAAATTAAGGGGGAACTTATATACGCTTTGGTTTTGCAATTACTTAGATACCCTTTGGTTTGCAATGTTACATATCTTACCATATTTTTGTCAATTCAGATACATCCACATACATGTATCTCATGATACATGGGGTCAAATTTGTTCTAGATACATTATATTCAAGTAGATTCACATGTATCTAAGATACATAGAAAATCTCGCTTGCCTCTCTCCCGTCTTGCTCGCCACTCTTGCATGTATCTGATAGCTCAGATACATGCGAATTACGCTAGATACATACAAATACATGTACCTAGTCTGTATCTAGTGTGATTCACATATAGTTGGACTACATATGAATCTAGCTCGCATCGCTCTCTAATTTAGTGTATTTGGCAGCAAAAAAATTATTAATAAGAAATATAATATTTTTAAAATATTGATCGTAATAGTGAAATATGTGTAATTATGTCTTCTTCTTTTTTTCCCTAAATTAAAATAGAAGAAGTATTTAATTATGTTTTTTCAAGCCCAAAAATGTCACAATAGTGGTCCTTTCGGACATCAACCTAGTGATTGCAAGCATTATGAAGTGTGTCCAAGCCCAAAATGTCACAATAGTGGTGGTTTCAAGAAGAAAGAATCAAAATATAAATAGTTTCTTCTCTAATTTTCCTCCTCCTTCTTAGTTGTGTATATAGTAATATTATTCAAAATTATATGCAATTGAAGTATAATATTTGGGTCAAAATCATTTTCATCCCAACTTTACTTTAAAAATCAACCCCCCCTCACCTCCTATATGTTAATTAATTTTTTAAATATCTATTCTACCCTTACTCATCTAATCGTGTATATATTAATGTATAACTATGTGTCAGAGATGTATATGCATGATCCATATATACTATTTATAAACATTGATGTAGTTCATCTTCCTCGGTAAGCTACTATATATATATATATATATATATATATATATATATATATATATATATATATATATATATATATATATATAAAATTTTGAACAACTCAAATCTCCTCTAAACGGTCCCCAAATTTTAAAGATGAGTTCCTTTTGATATTTTGAATCTTTTGATATATAATTCAGTAATTCACTCAAAACAAATTTACATTCATATCAAGTTAAATTTTAAAATTTGAATTTCAAAATTCTTTCAATGAACAATAAAAACATGTAACAAAAGGTAAAATAGAAACTCTAAGTCAAAATTTTTAGATTTTGGTAGAGATATGATCAGCAAAGTGATAATAGTGATATTGGAAAACAAATAATTAATATCCAATTATGTGACTAGTACACTTCTTGGATTTATTCTTGAAAAGAAATATCTTTTGACTTTTTTAAATCATTAAATTAAATTTAGATAGAAGATAGAAGTGAAAGAATAAATAGCAATAGAACAACAAAAACAGGTCGAATGATCATTTTGAATAATATTAAATATTAAGTTATTTTTGATAAAAAGATTAAATTTAATAGACATTTTATTTATTTTTTTCTTATATCCAATCAAATTATGTGATATGAAAGGGAGTACTGTTTACGAATAGCAAACTTTAATATTTGCATGTACACATTTTAACAATATTCTTAATATAAATATATTTTTTAGAAAAAAGACTACTAGATTCGATCAAATCATTTCGTATTCAGACTTCTAATTTCATTTTTTATTTATTGAACTATTTTAAAGTAGAGAGGTGACAACACCAATTTTTTTGTAATTTTTTTGATGAATTTTAAACTACTCATAAAGCATATCCATGAAGAGTTTATTTTGACTCGTTGCTTGGATTGAAATGATAAAATATTGGACTATTTAATCATGGTAAACGAGACTATTAGATGATCAGGGACGAATTCAGTATTTTGACATCGAGTTATTCAAGTTTAGATTTTAAATGTGAAATATAACTTCTTTTTTTTTTTTGGTGAAAGTCCACAAAATGTTGATAAATATAGGATGTAAACTCATAATTTTAAAGTTATTACTATAGGTTTAGCTAAAAAAACTTATTAGTCGAACTCATTCAATTAAATTGGGAAAATGCAGAAGTATCTCCTTAAACTATGACCAAAATTCTAAAGACATATCTTAACTAAATTAAGGTTCTATTACCCTCTGAACTTGTTTTTTTTGGTAATTTTATACACCTTTTGTCTTACGTGGCACACTCCGTGACTCCACGCAATTGAGGCGCGTGAGAGATATTTGGATGCCACGTAAGCCAAAAAGGTGCACAAAATTACAAAAAATTAAGTTCAGGGGTAATAGGACCATAGAATAGTTAAGGTGTGTCTCTGAGATTTCGGTCATAGTCTAGGGGGGTACTTGTGCATTTTCCCAATTAAATTCATTCAAACTTCCTAGCATATATTCTTTCCGTCTCAATTTATATAATGGTATTTGACTCAATACAAAATTTAAGAACAGAAAAATGAAATTTTTCTAAAACATCTAATCTAAAATAAGTCATAGATATTTATGTGATCACTATAAATTCATTAGTAAATTAAAATAGATATTTTAAAGTTGAATTATTACTCCAAATATAGAATTGTGTCACTCCCTTCGTTCATTTATATTTGTCCACTATACTAAAAATAGATGTCCACTTTTACTTGTCGATCCAGTTTTTTTTAAAAAAAAAGTTTAAAAAATCAAGAGATAATTATCACTTAGTTCCTACTTTACCCTTATTATTACCTATAGTCATTTCTCCAATGCATTTTCAAAACATTAAATCCCCTCAATCACTTGAAGAGATTTTTAGAAGAATTGACATAATTATCACCGTGAGAATTGAGCTGTCAAAAAAGATTATCCTCTTTATTGGGCTGAAATATAATACTTATGTCGTCCATAGAAAAAAAAAAGTAGCATTTGAAGCAAAATGCTCTTGGATGGATAGTTCAATAGAGGGATAAATAATCCTTTTTCCTCTTTTATATACATATAATGTAATCAACCACTTCGAGGTTATGAGAACAAAAAGTCATAGAGATGCAAGAAGTCTAATTGCTTTTACTATCGATCAACCATCTTCTTAGTAGTGCTTTACTAGATTGACACCTTAACTGATTTGCTATACTTATTCAAAGAGTCATGATATAGTAAAACTAACATTCTAATTTTTACTTTTTATGAAATTTGTCAAATCAATATTGAACAAGTAAAGTCCATGTCATATAAATTGTGGGAGGAAGGGAGTACTAAATTTTTTTTGACCTTCCAACAAATGTTCTCATTAAAACACCGTAAAAAATATGAAATTTCTGACTAAAGATCGATTTGGAAACATTTCCGACAAGCAAATTTCCTAACGGATTGGCGGTTAATAAAGAGTAGGGAAATAGGACAAAAGAACACATAATGAGGACAGGGGAAGAAAAACATGAGTCTTGATCAACCTGAGTCTATGATGTAGACTCATCACCAAACCCATATAGTCATCCAACACCATCCCATCAAAGGCAATGTAGACAATGCTCAGAATACTAGCAGTCTGTACTACATAACCAAGACAACCATGCATTTTTACCTATTTATGTAACACCTCCATGTGCCTTGCTCCTCCTTATCTCCCATTTCTAAATACATAACTATTGTACTCCCTATCTATGTTTATGTTTTGGTGATTGGTTTGAAAATGATGAGTTATGTAAGTATTAAATTTTGTATTAGTAATGTCATGTTCCGTATAGCTGGTTAGAAGGTAATATATTTATGCATAAAATTAATATGATATTCAGTTTACAATTTAGAAATTTATATGAGTAATATATGTGTAAGTTATAAGAGAATCTATGTATTATTTTATGTAGGATAAAATATGGAATAAGTAATACATGAATAAATAAATTTGTATAACTAATCTCTGAAAGAAATAATACATAAATTTCATCATATTTAGTTCATGTATTATTAATATCTGCATAAATCTAATCAACTATCAAATGACAAAGAACCGCTTTGTTATTGATTACGATTATTTAAAATTAGTAATACTTAAATTAGTTATATAAAATGTGCTATCTTGTATAGAAGTAAGGTGAATAGTGGTGTAGAGTCCAACAATACTTCAAAGCATGATACATTATTGATTTTAATACATATTAACTTCTTAACTCGCAACTAAATGACCCGGCCCCTTAGTTGTTTGACGTGTTACTAGTATGATTAATTTAAATTTGTGCATTAGATAAAACCCGAGTATTAATATATTTCATGAAGAGCAATGAGTCAAACTAGTAAAAATGCCGATCACATGACGAAAGAGGGCACACAAATCGAAAAGCTTAGTTTTTTTGAAGTGAATCAATCCCCTCTACCACCACCTCATCCTTTTTTTATACTCCAATTATTTTATTCGTAAAAATCCTGACTTTCCCACTTACTTTTATTACAATGAACAAGGAACTAAGGTGCAAACATAAAATAGAAATATTTCAACCATACAAATGTAAAATAAGTTAAAAGTAATAGATATGTCTGCATTCAATGTCCATTAATTAGTTACATGTTTCTGACAAGTGACCATTCCCCATTTGCATCTACCACCAATGGACCAATCTATACCTACACTCTCCTTCTGCTGTTTTTGCTTCAGTATTTATTATTGTTACAATAATCCCTCGAGATCGTAAAGTTATGGATTCAGAATTTTTACTAAATAAAATTTTTTAAAAAATACTAAATTATATATGCGATTTAATTTTTTGTTGAGAGTTCAATTGAACACTCTCGCGCTCTTCTAGACCACTCTTGATAAAGCGTCACAATATTGTTATAATTATTTAGATGTGATCAAAATATAGGAATTAGTATATGAACATGATTTTTTCTTGATTTTTTAAAAAGATTTGTGAGTGAAAATATTATTAGTTCGTTGAAAATACTCAACTAAATTATCTCATTATTTTGTTAGTATTTTAAATATTACTAAAGTTTAGTATAATTGTATTCGTTAATACTCAACCTTGGTATATGGAAATACTAAATTTGAGTATTTGCTTATATGGAATTATTACATTTTTAATGGTCAAATGGTAACTATTCGTACATTACAATGTGGCGGATCTAACACATATCATATAGTTCATAAAAATCAGTAATTTTTATATCGACTTTATACATATTATGAAATTCACAAAAGACTTAAAAATATTTTATTATGAACTTAAATTATTATATAAAAATTTTCAAGAGTTATTTTTACAACAGCCTCTCTATCTTCATGAGGTAACAACAAGGTTTGCGTACTCTACTTTCCTCATATCCCACTTAATAAGATTTTATTGAGTATATTATTAGTGTTATTGTATTAATTTGAGATCGTTACAAAAATTTATAAACTTCAAATCTTGAATTCGTCTCTACTGACTCTTAAAATTAACACGTGCACAAAGCTCTTACCACAATGACTTTAGTGAGTACTTAGCAAACTACTACATAATTATTATAAAGCAAAAGTAATGAGTTGGAAAATTGGACACTAAAAAGTAGTTGCAAAAATATACACAAATGGTACTTTCTTAATTCAGAAATTAGCATACTAGTGACAACAATTATGACTTCCATTATTGGGGTTAGACATGGGAATTAACTTGCTGGTGCATACAATAATTAGTTAGAATGTGTATCAGGTCAACTTGTACATATTTTGATTTAATTATCACACAAATAAGTATGATTGTGTTAGGAAAAAGAATAAAAGAAGCATGTAAATATATGCTTTGTTTGGGTCGAGAATATAGCTCAATTGGTAGAACTCCATCATTACAAAGTCATCGCAATTATAGGTTAAATTAAACGACTAAGAGCAAAATTCGATTAAAAGGGTATTTAATTTAGGGCTGATTTACACAAATAGTCATTTCTTGATGTTCTATTTAAAAGTTGATAACTTTTTCAAAATATCGATTAATAAACTAAAGTTCTATGGTGAACTTGATAGTGGCTATTGACTAGAAAGTCATTCAAAATTAATTATTATATTCAAATCACACGTCTAATTTTAAAAATATAACCAACTTATAGACACAAAACCACAAGAAAGTGGTTAATTAATATAAATAACACGATAAAACGCTTCTTGTCAAGAGATTTTCCGATCTCTTATGACACTGAATTAGATCTAGGCAAAGAAGAGGACAAGTTGATGAATTGAATACAATCATCAATTGCCTCCGCCCTATGTGAGTCAATATTTAAGGCAGCGGTTGGCTTAGCAGAAATTATTGTTCTCTCTGACGAATTAGTAACTTTCCTACAGCTTCTCTTTGAAGAAGATACCATCTTCATAAGTGCAGCCATTTTTCCTCCAAGTTGTTTGAAAATCTTAATAGGAGATAATTGGGATCTACTAGGCATCTTGAAGCTACAACTTGTTGTGGTGGTGGTACTTCTTGCATTATTTGTAGTACCATCAACAACACTCTTTGTAGAGTTTTGCTTTTGAAACTTGCTTGCTATCTTTGTATTCTTGGTCATCTCTGGCTTCATCACACTCACTCCTTCACATCCTCTTGCCGACATCTCGATATCAAAGATGATTTACCGCAATCTGACTTGAGCACCACAGTTATATAAAAAAAATTATACAAACTTTAGTATAAGTGGTGAGAGAAGTGATACCTTGGAAGATTACTAGAAATTGGAATGAAGTGAGAGGGTGAACATGATTTGTGCTTATATAGAGAACAAAGGGTACTAAAAACAAAGATAATTTAACGAAAACAGACTTCAACACTATCGTTATCTGATGTAAAAAATAAAAACTTACTATAGATAGTAAGGGGAGGTGACTAGTGGAAGGCAATTAGGAATTGTAATGAAGAAAGAGAATGTACTTATATGGAAAAGAAAGGGTAGAAATCCAAGATAATTTAACGCAAACTAACTTAAACACTATTGTTGTTATATAACTTCTTAAAAAAAATATTAATTTAATATAACGTAATGAGGAAAGAGGGTGAAGATGGTGTGTATTTATATAGAGAATAAACAGCAGAAATCAAAAATAATTTTATGCAAACTAACTCAAACACTATTCGTATAATAATTTTTAAGGGGGGGGGGGGGGGGGGGAGGTGATCAATTGGAAGACTACTAGAAATTGGAATGAAGAAAGAGGGTGACCATGATTTGTGTTTATAGAGAAAAAATCAAATTAAAGGGTAGAAAAAAGTAATGATGAAAATTTGAGGGACAAAAAGGTTACTAGCTAGGCTCTCAAAACTTTGGTGCATGTATAAAACAAACATACTATGGACAATGCTAGTGAATGGGAAAGTGACTTATCTTGCTTACCTATCTAAGATCCTGCCAGAAATATTAACTCTCATCAAATGGTTACACCAACTAAAGCAAAGTCGCAATATTATTTCAAAAATATTTATATAAAATTTAGTCAAACATAATGAAGGTGGGAGTAGGAGTGTGGAGATGACAGATATTAACAAATTCAAAATTTTTATTTAGAGTATTTAAAAAATAAAAATATAATGCTTGAAATTTCAAAATAATTTTTGAATTTTTTAAATCGTCGAATAAATATCTAGTCTTGTGTTAAAAGGGATAGAAAGATACAATGTAACTAGCAAAAATGCCCTTTGTTTTTCTTATCAGTTTTTGTCTCTTGTCAAATAGAAAGTAAATTGACAAGATGCTAATTGTCGTGTTCTTACACGGCCGGCTCTAAAGTTAGGCAACTGAAAGTATTTGCGGCTGTATCGATCGGTTCGATTTGATTTTATATATTTATTATTTGATTTATTGATTTTTAATTAGTAAATATGTTAAATTAACAATCAAATAATAAGATATTATCTCGAATATTTCATAAATTTATGAAATATTCATAAAGAGATCAAATTCAAATCAGCTTATTTCGAGAAATACGTCACTAACGACCTTTAAATTACGAAGAGTAAGTCCAAATCATCGTAGTTCGGAAAATATTTCACAAAAATGACTTAAATTATGAAGATCACCTAGTTCGATAAATACGCTACTAATGGCCACCGAATTATGAAATTCAAGTCCAAATCATCCAAGTTCAGACAATATGCCACTAACGACCCTCTAATTCAGAGAAGTCTAAAGAGATAGAAGAATTAAGGGAGGAATATAATTGTATTCATGATCTTGATCAATAAAATTATATTTCTTCATATTTTTGATTTAATTGATTTTTGATTCTTAATAACTCAATTTCGATTCAACCAATAAAAAATGCTCATTTAATAATGTTTATAAAATAAAAATAGTAGCAAAAATATAGTGCTAACACAAATTTATATATTGATCCTTTTATTTAATAATAAATTGCACAAATCCCTTTTGAAGACTCAAACAATAAATTGTGAAAATAACATTAATTATCTATCTCCATCACAAAAAATTAAAAAAGTATAATACAGATAGATTTTTTAATCAATAAAGAGGAACCTAAGAATATCACTGTCTTTCATTTAAAAAATAAAAAAATATCACTGTCTATATGCATTCATTGATTCACGTGGATTAATTATTAGTAGCGATTAAGTACTAAATGAACTATAAAAACATAAGTAAATAATGAATTTCATAAGATTAAGCATAAATAAATACTAAATGAACTATAAAAACATAAGTAAATAATGAATTTCATAAGAGTAAGCATAAATACATACTAAATGAACTATAAAAACATAAGTAAATAATACTCATCCATTTAAAAAAGAATAACTTACTTTTCTATTTAATTTATTTTAAAAGAATTTTTTTTACTTTTTTTAGCAACACTTCGATTACAGCTCTCCGCGTGACACGTATAAGACCACAAAATTAAGGAATTTTTAATACATTTGACATAATTTTAATTTAGGACCACAAAATTAAAAAAAATCTTCTTTATTTTCTTAAAGTTCAGCCAAGTCAAATCAGATCACTATTTTAAAAACAAATGAAGTACTGAATAAGTAGTAAAATTTCCATTTATTTGCAAGCCCTCGACTTACTTGGAATTGAAGCGCAATAATTGTTTTTATATACTATTTTCTTTTTTCCATATTAGAGGGACATCTTACTATAATTATTTGTTTCATAATACTCTCTCCTTCCATTTTATTCGTCATATTACGTTTTTCAAAAGTCAATTTGACTAATTTTAAAAGTTAAATTAGATTATATTAATTCAATATTTAAAAAAATAGATATTTAAAACTATACGAAAAGTACTATAAATTGCAATTTTTGCATATCAATATGATAAAAAAATACATCATAAAAGTCAGTTTTTATAGTTTGACTCTAAAAAAGGATACTATGACAATTAAAAGTGGACGGAGGTAGTACTTGATCACACTAACTAATTTAGGATAAAATTAGTTAATTTTTTCTCATTTTATCTTATAATTAATATGACTTTTGAATATTTAAACAATTTTTGAAGGTTTAAGAATTTTATTTTTTGAGGGACTAATTAATATAAATAAATACTCCCCCGGTTTAAAAAAGAATGACCTTATTTTCTTGTTAGTTTATTTGAAAAAGAATAACTTTTTTTTTTTGATAAAATTTTAATGTTACTTTTTCACGTGGCATATTTAACGCCACAAAATTAAAGAACAATTTTGTACATTTGACATAACTTTAATTTAGACCAGAAGATTCAAACATCTTCTTTATTTTCTAATACTCCGTGCCAAGTCAAACTAGGTTATTCTTTGTGAAACGGAAAAAATAATAAAATTGATCAATCGATGAATCAAATGATTTCTTAATTATTATGTAAAATAAAAAATATTAATAATGCGAATAAATTGAAAACGTTTGAGTACTTTAGATATTCCATACTAGTAAAGTTACGAGAAGAAAACAATTTCTCTATTTAGATTAATGATTATAGAGTCATCATTAAAGATTCTACCACCATATTTCCAACTAATTAATTTAGATTATTGAGTAATTATTAAAGCTCAAATGCTACCAGCGGCTAGTGCATATAGCCTTTTAAGTAGTAACCCCAATGGAGCACCATTGACATAATTTGATTTTATTCGGAATTTAAGTTATAGATATTTATGTAATTATAAATTATTTTATTAATAATAAATAAATATTTTAAAGTAAAGTTGTTATTGAATATAAAAATATATTATTTTTTTAGATTGACGGAAAAAAATCATATAAATTGAGATAGAGAAAATATATATTATAAACAAATTCAAGACAATCTTGGACTGATCCATCAATTATCTTATGCAAGACTAATTTTAAAAATACAAAATATATAATTTGATAAAAAGTGAAGTGAAATGGTGCCATGGGGTCAATTAGGAAAACAAATTAAGGGGGCTTGGTGGAAAAAAGATATTAAAAAGAATGGGAAAAGGGCACCAAGAAAGAGATGGACAAAATGAGTCTTTAATCAAAGAATGATGAAAAGGATCATCTAATCACTTTTCTTTCTGAGATTAATTTTTATAAATAAAAAAAAAAAGATGGACAAAATGAGTCTTTAATCAAAGAATGATGAAAAGGATCATCTAATCACTTTTCTTTCTGAGATTAATTTTTATAAATCAAAAGGCATCTAGATGTATTAAGCTTTCGTTGTGTATCGAATTTAGAGAATAATTGAGCATAACAGTATGTTATATACAATTTTATTCCATATTTTGAAATATTATTTTTATTACTTGAATCGATGACTATTTTATAGTTACATAGCTAACAACTTTTGTAAACCAATAAATGAAATTGATAATCTAATACAATGAAGTTTAATTGATGTTGCATATATATTGTGATCCTTAGAAAGAGTACATGTTTTCATTTGATCATGGTGCTCAAATTAGTTTGTTTGGTTACCTTTCACTAGCATGGGGTTAAATAACTTTGTCCACCAGATTTCAAAGCGACTTTAGATAGATTAGAAGAAATCATCAAATATTTTTATCTCTACTGAAATTTAAATTTAAAACTTCATAATGTTCAACTCATTTCATCAATCACTATACCACACTTTTGTGTGTCGGACTTTGATTTGTATGACAAAACAAGGGAATCATTGATGGTTTCTCGAACTCTCTTTAAGTAATATCCTATTTATATCGAATTTTCAGAAAATGTATTACTTTTAAAAGATTCAATATCCACCCACTTAAAGAGTTCGAGCAACACAAACTATCATAATAACAAATGTTTTGCATTATACTTTAGTCTTCAACTCTATTGTTTTCTCGACAAAAATGGTCCCTTAGATTTATAGTAAATTTAAAATAATCTCTTAAATTTATGTTTAAGCAATTTTAATTCTTTAAAGTTTATCAAAAGTAAGCATTACTATCAATCGAACATTTAAAACAATTTTTGGATGTTGAATTTAAAGGAAACTGTGAGAGGAAAAAAGAAGGGATAATTGTATATAATAGCAAACTAATAACCTAAAATAAATGGAGTAGCTATGGTTTGATTTAATTGTGCTCCATAGCAAACGTTTGTCAAAGTTTGTCAGTCGCCTCTCTCCCAAAAATCTCGCTCGCCACTCTCACGTTCTCGCTCGCCACTCTGCCTCTGCTCGCCTCTCTCGCTTTATACACAGAATTGTATCAATTGTGTTTCTATTTTGTATAAAGCGAGAGAAAATTGTATATACACATGCAAAAACATATATCTTCGTGCTATACACTTAATTATATAATTTACAAATATTTTACTTCGATTCAATTGTAGACAAATGCAAATTTTATACAAATATTGCAGCGAAAAAGGCCAACGAATTATACAATTGCAGTGAAATATAATTTTCTCTCGCTTTATACAACAGAAGTGTATAAATTGTGTTTCTGTTTTTGTATAAAGCGAGAGAAAAACATATATCTTCTTCCTATATATACACTTAGAATTATACAATATACAAATATTTTACTTCGATTCAATTGTATGCAAAGCAAATTTTATACAGATATTGCAGCGAAATAGGCAGCGAATTATACAATAGCGCATTATACAATTGCAGTAAAATAGGCCAGCGAATTATACAATTGCAGCAAAATAGGCCAGTGAATTATACAATTTAGGCCGGCGAATCATAAAAATGTATATGTATAGCGAGGCCAGCGAATTATACAATTTAGGCCAGCAAATTATACAGTTGTATATGTATGGCGAATTATACAGTTATATGTTGGGCAACTTTCACATATAGCAAACAAAAAATTCATATTTGTATGCTATAACAAAGTTTGCATAATTGCGCTCCATAGCAAACATATAACAATATAATTCGCCATACATATACAATTGTATAATTCGCTGGCCTCGCTATACATATACAATTGTATGATTCGTTGGCCTAAATTGTATAATTCGCTGGCCTATTTTGCTGCAATTGTATAATTCGCTGGCCTATTTCACTGCAATTGTATAATGCGCAATTGTATAATTCGCTGCCTATTTCGCTGCAATATCTGTATAAAATTTGCTTTGCATACAATTGAATCGAAGTAAAATATTTGTATATTGTATAATTATAAGTGTATACGAAGAAGATATATGTTTTACTCTCGCTTTATACAAAAACAGAAACACAATTTATACACTTCTGTTGTATAAAGTGAGAAAATTGTATTTCGCTGCAATTGTATAATTCGTTGGCCTTTTTCGCTGCAATATTTGTATAAAATTTGCATTTGTCTACAATTGAATCGAAGTAAAATGTTTGTAAATTGTATAATTAAGTGTATAGCATGAAGATATATATTTTTGCATGTGTATATACAATTTTCTCTTGCTTTATATAAAACAGAAATACAATTTATACACTACTGTATATAAAGCGAGAGATGCGAGCAGAGGGAGAGTGGCGAGCGAGAATGGGAGAGTGGCGAGCGAGATTTTTGGGAGAGACGCGACTGACAAACTTTAGCAAACGTTTGCTATGGAGCACAATTAAATCAAACCGTAGCTACTCCATTTATTTTAGGTTATTAATTTGCTATTATATACAATTATCCCAAAAAGAATTAACTAAAACTCTCAAGACAATTCCATCAAATGCGAAATCAAAAGATGCACCAAACACAAAAAAATAGACTCCTCTTTTACATTGTGAAATAATGGAAACTATCCAACAGTGAATGCTAAAAAAAAATCACTATTTTTCCACGGAAAAATGTTTGGTGGTTATTTTCATAGATATTTTGAATGAATTTGTAAATAAAGAAATAATAATAATAATATTTTCATATAAAAAAAAATCAGGCAAGTTTCCTACTACTTCAAAGTAAATTTATTTCTAATCATTCATTTTCCCAGTGAGCTAGTTCAATGAGAAATGAATAGAAAAATCATGTTTTATAATGCAAATTTTACACTGATTTGCGATGAAAAATTTGAGATTCACTCCATCTGTTACAAATGTTAACGTGCGAATAATGATCATTATGAATAGCCTAAAAATTGGAAAATGTTACCATTGGGTTGTATATGATAAAAATGTGAAATCAGAATTTGATGTTTTATGAATTCATGATTATAGTCTTTTTATTATTGAAATTCTAAATTAAGAACTTTTATATATTAAATGATTTTTGAAGATAATTATAATATTTCGAGTAAAGTTACAAAATTCGACCAAACTCATAACCTGATCTCTAACTCTCTCCAGTATTGATACAAGATTAATTAGCATACTAATCCTGAAAACATCGACTCTTGATCATGAAATCACCTTTAGTAATTACATATGCTACTTCCTTTCAATGTATATAAGGGGTATATAAATGTTTTCGGCTCGAGATATGTATATGAACATGGATAAAAATTAATTATATACATATAATAAGACATACTTACCCTAAACTTATGGACTCTAGATCTTGAATTCGTAATATTGATTTTAAATTATGAAGGTATATTTGCAATTGAGTCATTCATATTACTGAATGTTCAATAGTCCAACCAAAGCTAGAGTAACCATGAGAAAATTGGTCAATTGTAAGTAACCAATCACGTCTCAGAGGCATACACGACTATGCCTTACCAACAAGGGTCGTGATGGAGTGATAAATACCCTTTTACTACCAATCAAAGGTGTCGAATTCGAGCTCTGTTATGTACAGAGTGCGCGAATCTGTATTTAGTCAGGCCTCAATGCGGTACAGGACACCAAAAAAACAAACAATACAAGATGGTGTCTTGAATAGATGGTGAATAAACTGGTCCTGGCAAAGAGCAGGATCAGCTTAATTTTGATTTTACAACCATTTCGGAGAATCGCCATCCCTGTGCAAGCAAGAAAAAAGAATTGCACACTCCCTACGCAGGAATTATCCCGTTCAGGTTCAAAGGGACTTTCTCAGCCTGATAAGTCAGCATTTGAAGCTGACACAGACACCCCCGGTGCTTTCTCGTGTCAATAAAACTTAAAGATATAAGAGACTGAACACAAGAAAATACGCGTTTTCTCATTACTAACAAAGGAGAGTTTCGATTGAACAAGGCTGTTGTCTCAGTTTATTTAACAGTACCAAACTAGATACTTACCTAACACTTGATAATGAGGCTCCTACTATCGCCTCCTTGACTGGCCGATGGAGTTGTGATCACTTCAGAAATCTCTGAGCCAGTTTTCAATCTTTACACATTCCTGAAATTGTATTCTTTAAGGTAAGCGATAGGAGCTTAAATCGGAATACACAAAGACTCTGCATTGCGTTGCAAGGTAACAAATACGAGTGTCTTCAAAGGACTTGCAGAATGTAATACTCACCTTTGGCTCTTCAAAGAGTTGATGTAATTTTCTGGCAAGTAGATCTCACCGCCAACCTCACCGTGTTGTTCCCCACTGATGGTTTTTTTCGCAGCTTGAAACGCTGCACTCATAGCATCCATGCCCTGCTGAATGGCTTCCTCTGCATTTCCATAACCATGATTTTCAGCATACTTCCTTATATCTTCGGTTATTTTCATGGAGCAAAACTTAGGCCCACACATAGAGCAGAAATGTGCCACTTTAGCCCCATCGGCTGGTAATGTTTCGTCGTGAAAGGACATTGCAGTAACGGGGTCCAATGACAAAGCAAATTGGTCCATCCATCTGAACTCAAATCTTGCCTTGCTAAGTGCATCATCCCAAGCTTGAGAAAGCGGGTGACCTTTTGCAAGGTCAGCTGCATGAGCAGCTATCTTATATGATATTACCCCTGTCTTCACGTCATCGCGATTAGGCAGACCAAGATGCTCTTTTGGAGTGACGTAACACAGAAGTGCAGTCCCGAGTGCTCCTATATTGGCTGCACCGATAGCTGAGGTGATATGATCATATCCGGGAGCTATATCAGTTGTCAATGGTCCAAGAGTGTAAAATGGTGCTTCATTACACCACTCTAGCTGTTTCTGCATGTTCTCGGGAATCTTATGCATTGGTACGTGTCCAGGTCCTTCATTCATAACCTGAAACCAAACACAATGTTTGTCATTAAAGCGTTACCAATTAGGAAGGTAGCTCAAAACTGATATTCAGGAGACGAAATAGACAAAAAAAAAAGCTAATTATTGAAACAGAAATAGACAGCATTAGCGATATACCTGTACATCCTTTTCCCAAGCTCGGCGAGTCAGCTCCCCTTGAGTCAAGAGCTCAGCAAACTGAGCGGTGTCATTTGCATCATAAATTGAACCAGGTCTCAGTCCATCACCAATTGATAACGATATATCGTACTGATTACAGATGTCAAGTATGTCATCCCAATGTTCATAAGCGAAATTCTCCTTGTGATAAGCTAAGCACCACTTTGCATGAATTGAGCCTCCACGAGAAACAATTCCGGTCATACGTTTTGCTGTCAGTGGGATGTACCTAAGAAGGACTCCGGCATGGATTGTGAAGTAATCAACACCTTGCTCAGCTTGTTCAATTAAGGTCTCTCTAAACACTTCCCAGCTAAGATTCTCAGCAATTCCGTTTACTTTTTCTAGTGCTTGGTAAATTGGCACAGTGCCTACTGGTACAGCAGAATTACGCAAGATCCACTCACGAGTCTCGTGGATGTGACGACCAGTAGAGAGATCCATAATTGTATCTGCACCCCACATTGTTGCCCATTGAAGCTTGTGAACTTCTTCTTCAATCGAGCTTACAACAGCAGAGTTCCCGATGTTGGCATTTACTTTCACTAAGAACTTTCTTCCTACTATCATTGGCTCCAACTCAGGGTGCTTCTTGTTTGACGGGATGATTGCACGGCCCCGAGCAACTTCAGACCTTACAAATTCCGGATCCATTTTTTCACGAGCAGCACAGTATACCATTTCCTCAGTTATGATTCCCTGCTTAGCATAGAACATTTGAGTATACCTTGGTCCTCCTAACTTCTCCCTCCTGTTAATCCACTTCGTGCGCAGCTTGGGAAGTCCTATTTAGATGCATAATTATTATGTATATAAATAGATTATGTTCTAAATCATAATGTAAAAAATCACAACATGACATTTAGCTTATTGTTTCATTTGACATAAAGTACAAACAACTTTGACTCAAAAGGTTGTCTTCAGCAGAGTGAAAATAATATATGCAAGACTCGAACAGATGAAAAGAAAGAAAAAAACAAATGTGGAAACTGATAGCTAATAATACAAAAGATAAACTACGAAGCATTAATCCCATATTAGTTATGTACTACAGGAATCCTCACTATCTATGTCCCTCCATTTAAATTCATCGCAATCCAATGTTTAAAAGAATAAGGTTCTATAGCACTAAGAGGTTTCTATATTTGATTATTTCCCCCTAGTATATAAATCTCCGAAAAGACTAAAGCCATTATTGTACTTATAGTAAACAAACCTACATGACTAAAACTTAATTTCAACTAATTGGTATCGCCTATATTGAATCATTTTAAGAGCTAATAATATTCCAGATCTTTTTAAAAGAAAACAATTATGAAATATGGATGAACATCCAAGATCAGATAATTCAACTTCCAAGAATCGCAAATAGAAACTTCATCGCAAGGGATGTTATCATCAAAAGGAACAAGGGGAGATATAGATAATAGGCTTACCAACACGCGGGTTTACACCCTGAGGACCACTGGTATCATAAGTGTCAAAATGTGGTTCATCCCCGGAAAGATGGATACGTCGAAATGGGACTTTGAGCACATGACCAGTTTCTTCATGCATAACTTCACTGCAAATTGCACATTCAACTAATAAAGATTTCGCGAACCAATGAGCTTAAAGATTTGGAATAAAGCATGTGTACTGCATTTCTTCTGTGAAGCTATACAATGAGATTTTAAACGTTTAGCCATTTCACTCGAGATATCAAAGAGATGTCTCAATAGTATACTAGTGTTACAAATTCCACATACTGAATCCTCAACAAATATTGTTATCTCGAAGAAACATATAAGCAAAGACATGAGGAATTCTAGGCAGACCTGTATTCCTTGGAGCTTTTCGGAAAGCATTGTTCGAATGGTGGAAGGGGTAGGAAATCAGGAGCATTAGGATCAACAGTGTGCTTTGGCTTTGTCTTCTCTTTATTATCAGTACTGGGAGGATCAAAGGTAAGTGTTGCTCTCGGGCTTGAAAAAGAATTCAAACGTGTTTCCCTTCTCCTCGTAACAGCAACTTGCCCTGTCAAATCGAAACCTGGCAAGAAGGAACTTCTTGGAACATTTACTTGTGGATTATTGTTCCCTTTCTTGCATAGGAGTGATGTCAAAGTAGTTTGGACAGACGCCATCTTTCTATCAACGTCTAAGGATAACAAAGCAATTGAGTCACAAATTTAGTACTATAAGTTCATTCATATATAAGCAGAATGAGGAAAAAAACACATATTTAGAACAAGTCAAGCTTGTAATGATACAACAAAAAGTGAGTGATGCTACTAGTTGAATATCACAAACCAAAACAGCAAACGAATCTCGGAGACTTCAGAATTTGTAGCTAGATCATATGTTATAGCAAAAAGTACTAGCACTTTTCTACTTCTGAAAACAATTTAACTTTGAACTTTTCGTTTCACCTAAACATGTTCTATATAGCTACATAAATGTTGTGACATATTTTGAACCACCTATTTCAACAATCGTCCTATCCTAAACTCTGTGTCAAGTCACAAATGGCACAACATAAAATGAAAGGGAGGGATCGATTACTAGATTTGGGCACGTCCAATGATGACATTTTAGTTTTTAGGTAAAATATATTGATCATCAACACAAAGACTATGGTGGAACAATGACATTCTAATTTATTGGCTGTGTTTTGAAAGATCATTCCAAGTATCAGATGCGATATATAATCAACGGATTCAACTGAACTAATCATATTAACACAAAATATACGAAACATTAAAGTTTCAACAAATATTAACATCTGCACCTATGATTGCAAAAGTAAACTATAAAATTTAAATCATAGATCCACCTCAATTGAGTATTCATGTCTATAGACTATTCCACTATGTACCAGGTAACTTTAATTTTATCACACAGGATTTACTTCTCTTTCACTGTTCGGGTTATCCTGAAGGTGCTAACCTGTCCCCTTCGACTGAAGGACAGCATTCTTTCACCGCGCTCTACTTCTTAAGGGGGATGAGAAGGATGGCCAGTCATCTCTTCTTCGGGCCCTTCTTTTCGATAAGGGGAGGCTATTTTTGAAAAGAATAGGTATGTTCAACTAGTTATTTGAACTACTCAATAAGAATAGGGATTTTCAATGCTAGAAATGCCCCCTATCTTAACTGGATCACGAATAGAATCTATTCCTACTTGGAGGTTGAGCTAGACCACCGTTTTTTGAAAAACTTATCTAAATACGCATCTTGTTTTATCATAATCTCTAAAATTCTCAAATGCCCTCTCGAATGCATTATACCCCTCTCGCTAATACATTCCTATCCCCTTTCAAATACATCCCTTCCTATGTATCCAGATGTGCTATACCCTCTCTGATACATAATATTCCCTCATTCATAAATACTTCTCCCTATGTATCTGGATGTCTGCTGATATATCCGAAAATCTAATGCCTACTGGAATAGCAGAAACTATTTTTATAGCTAAAAAAACAGTAAAAATTTTTATAGCTAAACAGAAATGATAGAATTTAACAAAAAAAATCACTAGCTATGAGCAATTTTCGCAATGAAAGTAATGAATATACAGATCTAATAGAGAAAAAGGTATGCATAAAAAAAAAAAAATTTATCAGCTTAATCTGTGTTGCTCACTCGTAAACATTTTATATATATATTTTTGAAAGATTCGATACGCAATCTGTAAGATTATGTAAGAGTTTTTTAATAGTTTAATTGGAAAAACATACCTGAAGCAAATGAATTAGAGCTGTAATAAATGATGAGAAGAGGGAGAAAAATATGAGTGACGATATTCCCAATATCTCCTGGTTGTGCTTAATTTATAGGGATATTTTTTTCAGTCACTCAGCTTACCTGGCTTACTAATTGGGCCCCACCTCTACTTAGATTTTTTATAAACAAAATTAAGGTGACAAGTACACCGGTCACTCAACTATTAATTTCTTTGGAAAAAAAAGTCATTTAATATTAATTTTTAATTCAAAAGTCATTAAATTTATTTAACTATTTTTTCTATTAAAATTTTATTTTTAACTAAAATTGAAAAAATTAAAGGGATTTTTTCACATAAGTCACTAAAAATAGTCTAATTACTCTACATAACTATAGTTTGATAATTACAATTCGTAGCTACATGTTATAGGGAGGAGAGAGGCGAACGAAACTGGGAGAGAGAGGAGAGAGGGCAAAAAGTGGGGAGAGTGAATTGTATATGTATATTAGTTAGATAATTGTATATTATACATATGTATTGGGAGATGGAAGAGAGAGGCGCGCGAGATTGGGAGAGGGAGGAGAAAGGCAAGCGATTGGGAGAGAGGCGAGCGAGAGAGGCAGAGAGTGGAAGAGAGGTGAAGTGTATATGTATATTGGTTAGATAATTGTATATTATACATATGCATTTGTATAAATTACAAGCGAGATTGGGAGAGAGAGAAGAGTGGCGAGCGAGATAGGGGGAGGGAGGAGAGAGGCGAGCCGGAGAGGGCAAAGAGTGGGAGAGAGGTGAATTGTATATGTATATCGATTAGATAATTGTATATTATACATATGTATTTGTATATTCTGGCGAATTATACATATATAAATGTGGCTAATTATACAAATTTAAAGTCAACCCACGTAATTAATGTATAATGTTAGTCGTGGTGGTAATTATAGCAAACTATAACTATGATGAATAATTAAGTAGTATAAGTTTGTTTTATCGCATAATTTTTCTTAAATTAAATACATATATCCATTTAAACCATTTAATGACCCAACCCTCTAAAAATATAATTTTAACCCTTTTATTTTATCCTTATTCTCCTAAATTATTTTTTCTGTCTCCTAAAAATATAATGCTTGTGACAATTTTAAAACTTGAACTTCTAAGCTCTTCAATGACAAATTGTTCCATTTTTCTTTCTTTCTTCTTCTTCCCACATAATTATATGGTTGATAGTTAATTTCCCTCATATAGACAAGCACTTTTTATTTTTGATGAGATAGACAATGATCTTATCTGGTATTATCTCCGTCTATTTTTAAGAATCACGGTTTTCTTTTCTTTTTCTTAGAATTAAATGTTAAGTATTGTGACTTGTATTTTACGATATATTTTTAAATTATATTGATATATAAAAAATTATAATTTATAGTACTTTTTTTATAGTTTTTGAATATATGAATTTTTTATTTAATATATCAAATTAATATAATTTAATTTTTTTTAAAAAATTAATCAAATTAATTTTCAAAAAGTATAACATAACAATTAAAAATGAACAGAAAAATAGATGTTTTCATAAATTTTATTACTGGGCCACTAGTTGGATCCCACAGAGAATATAAATTATAATTTAAAATGCCAAGAAAGATTTTTCTGCCAATCTAATTCCTAATTTGCAATAGTCATTAGATACATCACACAAACCGAGTGATTTTACTAATATAAAATAAAATAACGTAATTTTTTTTCATGATTCTTTTCGATTTGAGTGATCATTTGAGAAATTTCTAGAATTAATCGTAAATTTGGTATGGAGGGAATTTTTCACTTTTTTCATGTTCGGTTAGAATTTTTAAAAAATATCTCTTTTTAAGAAAATAAATTTCACACATCATTCACATTAATTGCGTTTTCGCATCCTTCAACACACATTATGTTCACGTTTAGAAGTGAGCAATCATGCATCTCACTTCTTAGTAAAGGTAAAACTGGTTAGTATTCGAATGTTTGACACTTCTTTAATGATAACAATGTCCTGATCAGTATGTGCACACTTCGACGATTCCAGTATATTATTATTTACCTCAAATTCTATTGAAACTTAAACATATATGAAGAAAAAGTTGTAGAATTTTGACACTTGCATTAGATATGAGTATGATGATAACATTATTTTAGGCTAGAAAATGAGACTGGCCAAAAGCTAAAGTTGATGAAAAAGATCATAAGACTAGGTGCCAAAAATGATGTGATAAAAAGATGGTGAAAATATTGAATAGGGCCATTAGGCCTAGTGTGTGTCTCTTTTGTAGTTTTCATTGAATAGACAATAGGCATTAGCTAATAATATCAGAAAGCAATAATTGTGATATTTTTGGGTGCCTAACAAAATATCATCAATAAGAAACTGTCACCTCCACACTTTGCACCATGGAGTAGATTAAATAAGTTCAAAAAATTTCAAATTATCATCATTTTACGAATTTCATACTTAAATTATAGTGTTCCCAAATCACCATGAAATATCATGAATTCATACTAAATTATCTCTGGAGGGATTTGACACATTGCGTGAAAAAAAAGAAAGAAGATTAAGTGAATAGGTTAGAAACCCCCCCCCCCCTCCCTAAAAAAAAAAAATCATTGTTTTACGAGTTTCATATCTAAACTATAGATTAACGTTCACAAAACTCCCAAAACTACAATGAACTCATTGTGCTACGTGTACTCATTTTAAGACTTTTTCATCTCTCATGCGCCTCTTACCAAGTCACCCAAAATAGGGAGTTTTTACTTATCTAAAGGACATTATAGTCTAAGAGGGTCACATAAACATTTAATAGTTTAGATATGAAACTCACAAATAATTTAGAGGGATTTTAACCTATTCACTCTTTGAACTATTCACTCTTTGAACTATGCTATGCCACAATGGTATTTTGTTCTTATGTTACAGCCAAAACCCAATTGGACAGATGTTGCAACTTGTGATCATCAAAGAAACTGTAAATAAGGAAGAGTCATACTCCCTCCTTTCATTTTGTGTAATTTATGGTAGTTTCCCCTTTAGTTCGTCACAAATAGAGATAAAGATCCGGTCAAGTATAATTAGGTCAAGTAATATTCAATAGCCTTATAGATTCATGACATGTGTACTATATAATAATTTATAGTTGAGATTCATTTATATACTCATCTTAATAATAAATTTAAATTATATATTCATCTTAATAATACAAACAACAAAGCTGTCAACTATTTTTATTTTCTTAAAACTATAAATAAAGCAATTAAATGTACCCAAACTAATATTTTCAAGAAAAAAATTAAGATTGGCGGATATGCGGATCGAGAGTTGACGATAAGACTCAATTTGATAATGCAAATACTTTCAATCAGGTATATTAAATTTTCTTTTTCAATCTTAATTTTTTTTAAAAATATTAGCTTGGGTATACACTTAATTTCTTTGTTCGATAGTTTTAAAAAATAAAAATTGTTGACAACTTTGTTGTTTTTATTATTAAAATGAGTACATAATTTAAATGAATCTCAACCATAAATAATCATATAATACACATGGCATAAATATATACGGCCATTGAATGTTACTTGACCTAATTATACTTGACCGTATCTTTATCCCATTTATTATGACTTGGAATATGTATCTTTGTATATATTGTTTTGTGTTTGTTTCTGTTCAAAGTAGAATATTAGTCCAATGTGAATGTATCCAAATGAATAAAAACGGAGAGAAATAAAATGAGTGCTTAAAGTTAGATTACAATTTTTCTCTCATATTTAATTAAAATAAAATACCTAATCTAATTGAAATAGTAGTAATTGTATTTAAATTTACATGAGATTTGTGAATCTGCACATATTCAAAAGTCCAATTTAAATACAGCCCTTACTGATTTACCCATTAAATGTGCAATATTCATTGCTAAATAATTTGGAGAATAGGAAGAGTTGAATAATTAAATGTAGGCTAATTAATTAGGAGAAATAAATAATTTGGAGAATAGGAAGAGTTTACATTGAATAATTGAATGTAGACTAATGAAAGCAAAGGTTCAACAAATGCATATTGAAATAAATAGGTATAAAAAGGCAAGAAAGGATTTATTGCTTTCCTATTGCAAGAGTTGTAATCTGAATTTTGTTGAGGCTTGTTGATTTAGTAAAGATTGGAAGAAATCCTGCAAATGTGTAGGTTGTGGCATCTAATGGGATTTTACAAATTAAGGTGCCTTGCTTCAAGGCTAAGACAAGCTCGGAAAATAATTTTCATTTACCATGATCCTCATGCTCAAGGTTTAATGGAAGAAACTAGATCTACTTTGAGTATTGTATTTGTGACTACACAGTGTAAAATTCCTTACTATAGTGATATCAGTTGCTTCTCTTGGCCCGTGGTTTTTACCTTATTTAGAAGGTTTTCCACGTAAAATTCTTGGTGTTATTATTTTCTCATTTTATTTCCATTACTTTTACCATATATATTTTTGTGTTTACCGTATTTTCCCAACAAACTGATATCAGAACTAAGGTTTTATCTGAGTATGCTCTGTGGTTGCAGCACAGTCTAAACTTCCACATAAGAAAAGATTTACTTTGATTTGCAATAACTATATTTTTGGGGAAAACGATGGAAGCCAACAGAAGTAAAATGATTACTTTGAATGGTGTTAATTATGCCATTTGGAAGGAGAAAATGAAAGATTTATGTCAAGAACTTTTACAAATTAGTATTTACCACTATAAAGCCTGGTAATAAAACAGATGAAGAATGAAATCTGTTGCACAAAATTTGTGGATTCATTAGGCAATGGGTCGACGATAATGTGTTGAACCATATTCTTGGTGTCATTATTTTTCCATTTTATTTCCATTACTTTTACCATATATATTTTTGTGTTTATCCGCGTTTTCCCAATAGTTCTGTATTATTCATTGTAGATAATTGGAAGGATTCTCAAAGTTATGTAAATATGAAAGAAATCTTGTGTTGAGCATTTTAAATCTCATTTTCAAGTTCCATGTATCAAGCCAACAATCAAGATAAAATACACTCGTGCGAAATTGAATTACATAAAAGAGCAGACCGGTAACTAAATAACATACAAGAGAAGGTTGGTAACGAGTCCACCTAGTGACGACTACTAACAAGCAATAACCTCATCTTTTTGAGTGTTGAAAGAGCATCTTTCATGCTAATTCTTGTATCAGGTCTCACTAAAGTGCAGTTCAAAGCTAATTCCATGACAGATGACAAACATTGCATCTTTGCAGCAATTTGTTCATCTCCTGGCTGTACCAAATTAGAATCCACCACCTTGTGAAGTTCACCCGGAAAGGAATCACTAATCCAACGTTGTATGCTCAAGTCTCCAGTAAATATTTCATCACTTGGTCTTATTCGTGTGAACGTCTCCATCAGCAGGATATCAAAACTATAAACATCACAACTTGTGGATACTATGCCATCTTGTCCATACTCTGCAATCATGGTCGAAAATGATCATAAATCAATTTATACCAAGGGGAAAGAATTGTTTTCAGTATTTAAGCGATACGAGAAAACTTTAAAAAGTTTAAATATACCTGGAGCAATATATCCAATGGTTGCAATTGTCCTTGTTTGAACAAAAGCCTCCCCTGCACCTAACATTTTTTGCAATGCCAAAATCACTTATATGAGCAACCATTTCTTCATCTAACAACACATTGCTTGGCTTCAAGTCACAATGCACCACAGGCGTTGAATAGCCATTGTGGAGATAGTCCATTGCAGATGCAACATCTATCATTATATCCAGTCTCTGCAATAAGTTCAAGAACAAGTTGTGAGAGTATAACCATTTATCAAGTGTCCCGTTGGGCATGTATTCCAGCACCAAGGCCTTGAAATCAAGATTGGAGCAGCTGGTGATAACTTTGGTCAGATTTCTGTGGCGAAGGTTGCAGAGTATCTTGTTGGGCTATTGCCCATGTTCCAGCCAAAGGCCCATGGCCTAATCCTACTTGAAAAAGGATTGGAGTTATTCTCTTTATTTGGTTTCCAATTCTATTAGGAAAATGATTGGAATTGTAATCCTATTTGTAGTTGGTTTTGGCTTTGTAAGGAAAAGCACAACTCTATAAATAGAGGATGGTCTTGAGAGAATAATTCAATTGCTCATTGGTATTGTCTTTGAAAGACAATAGAACATAAGAGAGGTTTTTTGAGAGAGCTTTCAACAAGAGAAAAGAGAGAAGAAAAAGGATTCTTTTGCTGCAGTCTTTTTCTCCGACCAACAACGTTTAGATCATATTTTCCGATTAACTAACCGTTGTATTGGGCTCAAATTTGGACTGAGTGTTCCTGACATCTTGGTGGTTGATTTGAACGGTGGAGATCGGATTCGGAGGTCAGCAAGATCCTGTTTTAGGTCCCGAACAGAAGCTGGGTTTGGGTGGTATTTCTTTCTATTTATCTTTTGTTGGTGTAGCTATTGTTTAGTTTCTTTTGGCACTTGTTGTGTAGCCATTAGAAGAATATTTGTAACCCTCTTATTGGTATAGTGAAGCAATTCGGATCTTGTCGATCCTGTGGTGGTTACTTTCGGTTTGAAGGGTTTTTCCACATTAAACTTGGTGTTCTTTATTGTTAGATTTTTGTTTTTTATTTTTTCGTCACAACAACTGGTATCAGAGCTAAGGTTATCTATATGGAGGGGAATATGAGCAAGATGGTATGTCTAAACGGAAGAAACTACAACATATGGAAAAGCAAGATGAAAGATCTATTGTTCGTGAAGAAGATGCATCTTCCGGTTTTTTCTGCTCATAAACCCGAGAATGTGACCGATGAAAATTGGGAATTTGAGCACCGATAAGTATGTGGATATATAAGACAATGGGTTGAAGATAATGTTCGCAACCATATTGTGAATGAGACACATGCTAGAATATTGTGGGAGAAGTTGGAGACGCTTTACGCTTCAAAAACTGGCAATAACAAGTTGTACTTGTTAAAACAATTGATGACCTTTAAATACAAGGAGGGCAGTCTTATTCTTGATCATATCAATGATTTTCAGGGTATTCTTGATCAGCTATCAGGAATGGGTGTTAATTTTGATGATGAAATACAAGGACTTTGGCTTCTTAACACTCTATCGGATTCTTGGGAAACTCTTCGTGTTTCTTTAACAAATTCTGCCACTGGTGGAAAAGTGACTATGGAATATGCAAAGAGTGGTGTGTTGAATGAAGAGGTTAGAAGAAAATCTCAAGACACATCTTCACATTCAGATATTCTATATACAGAAGATCGAGGGAGACATAAGACAAGAGATTCGAGGAGTAGAGGTAAAAGCAGAAGCAAGTCAAAATTCAACAATCCCAATATTAAATGTTATCATTGTGGAAAGAAAGGACATATTAAAAGATTTTGCAAACAATTAAAGCAAGATCTTAAAGAAGGGAAGAAGGAAGAAAACAATGAAAATAATGTTGTTGCTGTTGTCCAAGATGACCTTCTCTTCGCTTGTGATAAAGACGTCATCAATTTTGTATCTCAAGATACAAGTTGGATAGTGGATTCTGGAGCCACATCACATGTCACACCAAGAAAAGACTTCTTTTCATCTTATACTTCTGTTAACTCTGAGTTGTTAAAGATGGGTAATGCTGGTGAGGTTAAGGTGTTTGGTGTTGGCACTGTTTGTTTGAAAACCAATACTGGTTCAACGTTGGTCCTTCAGAATGTCAAGCATGCTCCAGACATTCCGATAAATTTGATCTCTGTAGGACAACTAGATGATGATGGCTATCATAATGACTTGTGCAATGGCCAATGGAAGCTCACCAAAGGCTCATTGATTTTAGCTCGAGGAAGAAAGCATTCAAATTTATACGTGACACAAGGATCGATTCTTGTTGACTCTATAAATTTGGTGGAGAGTGAGACTTATCAAAATTGTGGCACAAGAGGCTTAGTCATATGAGCGAGAGGGGGATCACCTATTTGGCTAAGAAGAATTTGCTTGCTGGTATGGAACAAGCAAAGGTAAAAAGATGTGTTCATTGCTTAACAGGGAAACAGAAAAGAGTTTTTTTTCACAGTCATCCTCCTTCAAGAAAGTCTGAGCTATTGGAGCTAGTACACTCAGATTTGTGTGGTCCTTTCAAAGTGAAGTCAAAAGGTGGTGCACTTTACTTTGCTACTTTCATTGATGATCATTCTCGCAAGATTTGGGTATATCCTTTAAAATTCAAAGATCAAGTGCTTGATATGTTTAAACAGTTTCAAGCCTTATCTGAGAGACAAACGGGAAAGAAATTAAAATGTATTCGCACTGATAATGGTGGTGAGTATATTGGTCCCTTTGATAACTACTGCAAATCGCAAGGAATTCGTCATCAGAAGACTCCTCCAAAGACTCCTCAATTAAATGGCTTGGCAGAGAGGATGAACAGAACTTTAGTTGAGAGAGTTAGATGTGTGCTTTCAGAGGCTAAACTTCCAAATTCTTTTTGGGTTGAAGCACTTAACACTGTTGCTTATGTTATCAATTTGTCTCCTGTTGTTGCTTTGGATGGTGATGTTCCAAACAGAGTTTGGTTTGACAAGGATGTCTCTTATGATCACTTGAAAGTGTTTGGGTGTAAAGCTTGTGTGCATGTTCCAAAAGATGAGAGGTCGAAATTGGATGTTAAAACTAAGCAATGCATCTTCATTGGTTATGGTCAAGATGAGTTTGGATATCGCTTTTATGATCCAATTGATAAGAAGCTCATTAGAAGTCATGATGTTGCATTCTTTGAAGATCAAACTATTGAAGATATTGACAAGACTGAGAAACCAGATTCTCAGACTAATGAGAGCTTAGTTAATGTTGATCCAATTCCTATTATTGATACATCTTTTGCAAATGAAAGAACCCAAGATAATGATCAGAGTGTAGAACATATAGATATTCCTACTGATGATGTTGTGGTTGATAATCAACCAACTCATGTTGGGATGACCGCTTCGGATGCTCTAGAAACCTCTTGTAGAAGATCTACTAGAGAGAAGCGAAGCTCAACACGTTATTCTCATGATGAGTATATTCTATTGACTAATATAGGAGAACCTAAAGTTTATGATGAAGTCATGTTAGATACTCATAAAGATAAGTGGAAAGAACTTATCGTAGACAAGCATGAGTTTTGTAGAAGTGTGGCAGGCAGGAAGCCTGTCAAAAGTTTCTCCACTTGAAGTCCATTTGGCCCCTTGGCTGGAGGGGGAGTTTGTTGGGCTATTGCCCATGTTCCAGCCAAAGGCCCATGGCCTAATCCTACTTGAAAAAGGATTGGAATTATTCTCTTTATTTGGTTTCCAATTCTATTAGGAAAAAGATTGGAATTGTAATCCTATTTGTAGTTGGTTTTGGCTTTGTAAGGAAAAGCACAACTCTATAAATAGAGGATGGTCTTGAGAGAATAATTCAATTGCTCATTGGTATTGTCTTTGAAAGACAATAGAACATAAGAGAGGTTTTTTGAGAGAGCTTTCAACAAGAGAAAAGAGAGAAGAAAAAGGATTCTTTTGCTGCAGTCTTTTTCTCCGACCAGCAACGTTCAGATCGTGTTTTCCGATTAACTAACCGTTGTATCGGGTTCAAATTTGGACTGAGTGTTCCCGACATCTTGGTGGTTGATTTGAACGGTGGAGATCGGATTCGGAAGTCAGAAAGATCTTGGTTTTGGTCCCGAACAGAATCTGGGTTTGAGTGGTATTTCTTTCTATTTATCTTTTGTTGGTGTAGCTATTGTTTATTTTCTTTTGGCACTTGTTGTGTAGCCATTAGAAGAATATTTGTAACCCTCTTATTGGTATAGTGAAGCAATTCGGATCTTGTCGATCCCGTGGTGGTTACCTTCGGTTTGAAGGGTTTTTCCACGTTAAACTTGGTGTTCTTTATTGTTAGATTTTCGTTTTCATCTTTTTCGTCACAACATATCTCACATTCCGTGTCAAAGCTTTTGAATGCACCCTCCAATTGCACATTGAATACCTTTGCTGCAAAAATGATACCATCCTTAAGTATCACTTTATAAACTGTGCTGAAACTCCCATTACCAAGCAAGTTGGTCTCGTTGAATACTTCAGTTGCCTGTTCAAGTTCATAATATGAAATTCTTTCACGCCCTTTTACGAGAGACAGATCCTTTTGACTAGCATTCTTCTTTGTGTTTCTCAATCTTAACACGACAAATCCAACAGTCAACATGAAGAGTGATCCAATCCCTAATAGAATATATAAACCTGTAAGCACTCTTTTTCTTCTTGATTTCTCTGTAGGTTTGGTTGGGCATTGTTTTACGTTAAATCGGGAGTCACCACAAAGTGCATCATTGGACAAGAAAGACTGACTGGTTACATTTGCAAAGGGACCACCAGTTGGAATTTCTCCACTGAGTTCATTGAAAGAGAAATTTAGGTATTTGAGATACACGAGCTTCTAATGACTTTGGAATTTGACCACTAAGATTATTATAGGACAAATCCAAGTATTCTAAGGACAGCATTCATCTAATCTATTATGTGGTAGAGAAAGATCAGTAAATTCAGCTAGACGCCCTAAAGTGCTAGGAATCTTACCAGGAAATTCATTTTTTGACAAATCAATAAGTATCACAGCCTTTAAATTTCCCAACTCCAAAAGAATATGACCACTTAATGAATTGGATGAAACATTGAATTCTATGAGGTCTTGAAGGTTCCCCAAGTTTGAGCGTAAACTAGACTTCAGCCTGTTGTAAGCTAGATTAAGTATCCTCAAACTCGTAACATTCCCTATTCATGAGGGCACTGAACCAGAAAAATGATTTCCTGACAAGTCTAATGTGCCAAGATTCATTAAACTGCATAAAGCATTTGGTATGGTTCCTTCTATCTTGTTGCTATGTAGATAAAATTCCTGGAGGTTCAACATGTCTTAGACAGTATTTGGAATATGTCCAGTCAACTTATTGTCATACAAACTCATATATATCACACCAGTAAGATTACCAATTTCTCGAGGAATGATGCCCTTTAGCTTACAACCATTTCCTTCAAAATTTTGCAGAGAGTTTGAGAAATTACCAACAGTCGCTGATAAAGCCCCATCCAATGCATTCTCACTAAACAGGAGTACTCTTAGTTTCCTACAGTTTGTTAATGATGTAAGGAAACTCAATGATGAATCGCTGATAAAATTATTACTCTGCAAGTTAAGAATCTGAAGGTATTCTAAGTTACCAAGTGATTTAGGAATGGGACATGTGAAACTATTGTTGGAGAGGTCTAACATTGTGAGTCTCGAAGAATTTATGATTGAATCAGAGATATAACCACTCAGATTATTTTCTCCATAAAAGAAGTCTTCTAGGTTGGGCATTCCATGACCTAAATCTGAAGGTAGAGTACCTAAAAGCTTGTTTATTGAAAAATCTAGAATCTGTAGAGTTGACATGTTGAAAATGCTGTAAGGGACAGAACCAGTAAGCTCATTCTGTAATAATACCAATACTTGAAGTTTCTTAAGATTACCGAGCTCCATTGGTATCTCTCCTGTCAATTTTGGGGGAAATATATGAGTATAAGTTTGGTGGAAAAGAGAAAAGGAAGAAAATTTTATACACCTTCCAAATGCAGATCCATAAGAAATAATTTTGTAAGAGCTGTTAAGTTGGCTAGCTCTCTTGGTACAGTTCCAGCAAACTCATTTTCAGACAATCTCAATATTTGAAGCTTTCTGCATTTCTCCAAGTTTGGTAGAATAACTCCGTCTAGGGAGTTTCTACCGAGGTGAAGTCCTTCCAAGTCTGGAATATGATCACATATCGTTTTTGGAAGCTTTCCAGTAAGATTGTTGTCCGTAAGAGCAATGAATCGCATTGTAGTAATGTTAAATATTGATGGTGGTATAGAGCCAGTAAGCTGATTATATTGCAGGTTTAGGAAAAACAATTAACGAAGATCACCAAGTTCCCGAGGGATCTCTCCTTCCAGAAAATTACTCTGTATTGACAACACTTGCAATTTTTGTGGAAATAAATCTTAGCAGCAATTAATTTTGTAGCCATACTTGTTGAAATTACTAGCCACAAATGTGAAAATTGGTAGCCTCCAATGTGAAAGGTGGTAGCCACATTTGTGGAAGTAGGTAATCAAAGTTTGGTATAAGTTTGGTATTAGTTTGGTAGAGTTAGGCAGCTAATTTTTTGTTGAAATTGGCTATCACATTATGTCATTAATGATGTAAACAAGTGTTCAAAAACCTCTATAAATAGAGTAGTAATTGAACACTTGAAGACACACCAAAAATAGAGAAGCAATAGAGAGTAGAGAGAGTAATCCACAAACTACTTCTTAGTTTTTGAGAAAATAATGTGCAAATAACATTATTGTGAGTTGTAAGAAATAAAAGAGTGTTGAGTAGTAGTCTTTTGACACTACCAAGTTTTTCATCAATATTATTGTGTTACTTATTCGGGTATCATATTTACCCATTTTAATATTTGGTGTCGTTGTTACTCTCTTCCTATTGCTATTTAGTTTGGACATTATCCTGAGTGTGATTATCATTTTGTCCAACAACGTGGTATCAGAGCCATGACAAATAATAGTCCGTTGTCCTTTCAATACCCCCGTCTCACAAGAGAAAATTATGAAAAATGGTGTCTACGAATGAAAGCTATTCTTGGCTCTCAAGATGTTTGGGATATTGTAGACAAAGGGTATACAAAACCCGCAAATGAGGAAACTTTGCCCTCAAATGAAAAGGAGGTCTTGTTAAAGACAAGAAAGAAAGATCAACAGACCCTCACTCTTATCCATCAATGTTTGGATGATGGCATGTTTGAGAAGGTGGCTGATGCAACCACCTCAAAAGAGGCGTGGGAGATTTTACAAAATTCTCTCCAAGGAGTTGATAATATAAAGAAGATAAAACTTCAAACTCTAAGCGCTGAGTTTGAAGTTTTAAAAATGAAAGAATCCGAATTCATTTCGGATTTCTGCTCAAGATTGATGGCTGTTGTAAATCAACTAAAAAGATACGGAGAGAAAGTAGATGATGTGTGTATGGTAGAAAAGATCCTTCGGTCTTTAACACCTAAATTTGATTATGTGGTGTGTGCTATTGAGGAGTTTAAAGATCTAGACTCTATGACGGTAGAACAATTGGAAGGTTCTTTACTAGCCCATAAAGAGAAAATGAAAAGGAGAAAAGAAGAGCCACTTCTTAAAACTCATGCATCCTTCAAAGGATTTGAAGGTGAGAAAGGAAATGGACAATGGAGAGGCCGTGGAGGCCGTGGAGGTCGTGGAAGAGGAAGAAGTTACACCAATTATTTCAACAATGAAGATAAAGGTCACCAGTCATTCAGAGGTCATGGTTGTGGTCAACGAGGAGGCAGAGGACGTGGAGCCTATCAAGGTACAAATAAAATCAGGTATGACAAATCTAAAATTGAGTGTTATAACTGTCATAAAATGGGACATTACTCTTGGGAATGTCGTAGTAATGTTGAAGAGAAAGTTAATCTTGTTGACAACAACAAAGATGAAGATGAGTCAACACTGTTATTAACACTCAAAGAAGAAGATAAAGATGATTGCAGCTCATGGTATCTTGACAATGGAGCAAGCAATCATATGTGTGGCCAGAAAGATAAATTTGTGGAGATAAAGAAGACTGTGAAAGGTAATGTGTCTTTTGGCGATACCTCAAAGATCCAAATTGAAGGGATAGGTACGATTCTGATATCCTGTAAAGATGGTGGTCATAAATTGATTACCAATGTTTATTATGTGCCAAAATTGAAAAGTAATATTTTGAGTTTGGGTCAACTTCTTGAAAAAGGATATGATATTCATATGAAAAATATGCATCTTTGGCTAAGAGATTCAAGTAACAACTTAATTGCTAAAGTTCATATGGCAAAGAATAGGTTGTTTCCTTTGAATCTTCAAACTATCGATGCAAAGTGTTTGAAGGCTAACGTGCAAGATGACTCATGGTGTTATGATATTTGGGCACTTGAACTTTGAAGCGCTCAAATCAATGGGAGACAAGAATATGGTTGATGGGATACCGCCAATTAACCATCCAAATCAATTGTGTGAAGCTTGTCTTCTTGGAAAACATGCAAGGAGGAGTTTCCCAAAGGAGACTACATCAAGAACAAGTAAGCCACTCCAACTTGTTCACACCGATGTTTGTGGTCCAATCGATTCACCTTCTTTTGGTAAAAGAAAATTTTCTTGGTCTTTATTGATTATTTCAATAGAAAGACTTGGGTATACTTCTTGAAGCAAAAATCTGAAGTTTTTGTTGCCTTTAAAAATTTCAAAGCACTTGTAGAAAAAGAAAGTGGCTATGAAATAAAAGCATTAAGGTCTGATAGAGGAGGCGAATTCAATTCAAAAGAATTTAATGACTTTTGTCAATCTCATGGAATTCGTCGTCCTCTAACGGTACCTTACTCGCCACAACAAAATGGAGTTGCAGAAAGAAAGAATAGAACAATTCTTAATATGGCTAGATGTATGTTGAAAGCTAAACATCTACCAAAAGAATTTTGGGCCGAGGCTGTTTCTTGTGCAGTTTATTTGAGCAACAGGTCTCCAACAAAAAATGTACGAGATCAAACACCTCAAGAAGCATGGAGCGGAAGAAAGCCAAGTGTTAAACACTTGAGAGTCTTTGGGAGCATAGCCTATGCTCATGTTCCACATCAAGGGAGATCTAAACTTGACGATCGGAGTGTCAAGTATGTGTTTGTTGGCTATCACGCAAGTTCAAAAGGCTACAAATTGTACAATCCAAGCAATAACAAGGTGGTGGTGAGTCGTGATGTTGAATTTGATGAAGAAGCATCATGGAATTGGGAGGCTCCAGAAGAAAAACATATGATTTTCTTCCATACTTCGGAGATAAAGAAGAACAGGAGACCATGGCACAAGATGCAACCCCGCCTCCTTCACCAGCAAATATTGCATCTCCATCTTCTCAAGAGAGTTCAAGTGAAAGACCATAGGATGAGAAACATTCAAGAACTCTATGAGGACACATAAGAAATTACTAATTTTGATTCTTTGTGTTGTCTTTTTGCTGATAATGAACCAATGAATTTTGATGAAGCTGTTACTGACAAAAGGTGGAGAAAAGCCATGGAGGAAGAGATCCAATCAATAGAGAAGAACAACACTTGGGAGTTGACAACTCTTCCAAAAGACCATCGAGCAATTGGAGTCAAATGGGTATACAAGATGAAGAAAATCCCATGGAGAAGTAGAAAGATACAAGGCAAGACTTGTGGCTAAAGGCTACAAACAAAGACATGGCATCGACTATGAATAAGTTTATGCGCCTGTTGCCCGCATGGAGACAATCCGTCTATTGATCTCTTTAGCGGCGCAAATAAAGTGAAAGATCCATCAACTAGATGTCAAATCGGCATTCTTGAATGGATATCTTGAAGAAGAAGTCTATGTTGAGCAACTATTGGGTTTTGTGGTTAAAAATCATGAAGATAAGGTGTTGAGGTTGAAGAAAGCCTTATATGGGTTGAAGCAAGCTCCGCGAGCTTGGAATAGTCGCATTGACAAATACTTTCAAGACAATGGGTTTGCTCGTTGTCTCCATGAATATGCTCTTTATATTAAAATTCATACTAATGGAGATATTCTGCTTGTTTGTCTTTATGTTGATGATCTCATTCTAACGGGTAACAACCCAGTTTTATTTGAAGCTTTCAAGAAAGCTGTGTCCCTTGAGTTTGAGATGACGGACATAGGGCTCATGTCATATTACTTGGGCCTAGAAGTCAAGCAAATGGAGGAAGGCATCTTCATATCTCAAGAAAGCTATATAAAGGAGATTTTGAAGAAGTTCAACATGTTTGATTGCAACCCTGTGAACACCCCAATGGAAAGTGGAACAAAATTGTCATAGTTTGACGATGGAGAAGAAGTGGATTCCACTTTGTTCAAAAGTCTCGTAGGAAGTCTGAGGTACTTGACATGTACGAGACCAGATATAGTCTTTGCAGTTGGAGTAGTAAGTCGATTCATGGAAGCTCCTACCTCCACTCACTTGAAGGTCGCTAAAGAATTCTTCGCTACCTAAAAGGTACAATCGACCTTGGGCTATTTTATTCTTCTTCCGATAATTTTAATCTTGTGGGATATTGTGATAGTGATTATGCGGGAGATGTTGATGATAGAAAAAGCACATCTGATTTTGTGTTTTTCTTGGGTGATTGTGTTATTTCTTGGAGTTCAAAGAAATAATCAATTGTTACTCTCTCGACTTGTGAAGCTGAATATGTGGCAACGACATCATGTACATGTCATGCTATTTGGTTGAGACGGTTATTGAAGGAACTCAATTTGTCACAAATTGAAGCCACAATGATTTGTGTTGATAACAAATCTGCGCAAGCACTAGCAAAGAATCAAGTGTATCATGATCGAAGCAAGCACATAGACACAAGGTATCACTTTATCCGAGAATGCATTACCAAGAAAGAGGTAGAGCTCAAGTATGTGAAATCTCATGATCAAGTTGCGGATATTTTTACAAAGCCTCTCAAGTTTGAAGATTTTCAGAGATTGAGATCAAGCCTTGGAGTAAAGAAGAAAAATCAAAATTAAGGGAGAGATTTGTGGAAATAAATCTTGGCAGCAATTAATTTTGCAGCCATACTTGTTGAAATTACTAGCCACAAATGTGAAAATTGGTAGCCACCAATGTGAAAGTTGGTAGCCACATTTGTGGAAGTAGGTAGTCAAAGTTTGGTATAAGTTTAGTATTAGTTTGGTAGAGTTAGGCAGCCAATTTTTTGTTGAAATTGGCTATCACATTATGTCATTAATGATATAAACAAGTGTTCAAAAAACTCTATAAATAGAGTAGTAATTGAACACTTGAAGACACACCAAAAATAGAGAAGCAATAGAGAGTAGAGAGAGTAATCCACAAACTACTTCTTAGTTTGTGAGAAAATAATGTGCAAATAATATTATTGTGAGTTGTAAGAAATAAAAGAGTGTTGAGTAGTAGTCTTTTGACACTACCAAGTTTTTCATCAATATTATTGTGTTACTTATTCGGGTATCATATTTACTCATTTTAATATTTGGTGTCGTTGTTACTCTCTTCCTATTGCTATTTAGTTTGGACATTATCCTGGGTGTGATTATCATTTTGTCCAACAGTTTTGTCAGATTGGAAAGGGAGGATGGAATTTTACCCGAAAATTGGTTATTCGATAAGTAAAGAAAGCGTAGGTTTGGTAACTAACTTAAAAATGATGGAATGGCTCCGGTGAAATTGTTGTTTTTGGTATTAATGAATTTCAACCTCTGCAAATGAACCAACTCTAGTGGCAAATCTCCATGGAAAGTGTTGTTACTGATAATGCAAAGGATGACATTAGAAGATGTATTTAATGATTATCAAATTCAACTCAGTCAATATTTAGGAAGTGCAAACATAATACAATTTGTCTGTGGAGTGTTTTTTGGTTCAGATTAATGTTTGATTCAACAAGTTGTATGTATTAGTCAAAGTCTCACAGCACTCAAAAGTCTCTGTATGTTTTTCTTTTATGTGGAAGAGAGAGAACTGAAATAAAGAAAAATAAGATTTTTATTTCATAGAATTCCGAATTCATAGATTATTTTTTGTATTTCTTTGACTTAAAAAATATGTATCTTAGAGAAGTCTCTCTATCGTTACTTTCCATCTTGAGAAATAAATGAAATGACGAAAAGTCTCAACGACTTGGCGTTATCTCATTGTCACCTTTTTTTCTTTTCACATTTTTAATTGAGAGTCGAAATTTGGAGAGAAAATTCTTTAAATGTAACAAAGATGTGTGATGTTGTATATTTGTTAAACTAGTTTCTGGACACGTGCGAGTCTCATGCAATATGGCGATTACAATTTAATGAAAATAGGTGTGTAATGAGTACTAAATTGCTACAATGTCAAATAATGTTATGATAATAATTTATAGAAAATTAAATTAAAGAACACTAATAGAGAAATATATATAAAAAATAAACGGTTAGTATGCACAATCTAGTAGTTTACTGATTTTAATTTTTCGTCTGAGTGTGAAACAGGTTATCTAACGTGTTCCAGCAAAGCAGTAAGGACAGTAAGTAAAAATACAGTATTTTTATGTGAAAAACACACGGCTCAAAGGTGTAAAAAAATACGACTTGTACCCCCTACTGGATTTAACTTCAACTTTACTAAATCACTGAACCTCTACAGAAAACAGATTACAATCCTATGTATACTAAGGAATTACGAATTATAATTCCCAAAATTCAAACACAAACCTCCCAAAGTAGGTGTTGCCAACTCTTTAACTCTTAAGTTATCACAACCTAGAGACAACTGACCTAATTTAGTTTATAACTCATTGAACTAAGATTACATCAAGACTTAACCACAAAGAAAAACTCATAACACATAAAATCTATAAACGGATCAAGTTCTTCGATGTGTTGCTTCTATGTGTTCCTTCATTTTGTTGGTAGCACTTGCAAAGTCAACTTTTCAATTTCACTTTTTGCCCTTTCAGCGCACAATTATTTTGGACGACTTCACTTCTATTTAAGCATAATTTTTCATAGAGTTAATGTTTATTTCAAACTCCTCATTAACTTGAACTTTCTTGACTTAGACTTCTACTTCAACTAAGACTCCTTCAATTCAAATTACTTGCATTCATTGGTTCTTTTGAATTGTAGTCGAACTCCAACACTTCAATTCAACAGTAACTTGAAGAGTTTTACTTTAAGTGAGATTCTTTCTTCAATTAAAACTTCTTGCCTCTTTAGACTCATTCTTCAAATCAAACTCATTGATCAATTGATGCTTACTTCCTTGGGATTTCTCACGAAATTAGCATTATTAATGCATTCCTTTATTTCTGCACTCTTATCTTTATTTATCTTAGTGACAGTGTACATTTGGAGTTGACTCACATGTTTCATCTTTCTTTGTCAATCATCAAAACTGCATAAATCCCAACATCTTCCCCCTTTTTGATGATGACAAACCACTTTTCTTTGTGCATTCAAAAAAAATTCATCTGTAGACATTGAAGCATGAAATACTAACATGAAACAAATTAGTCAATGAGTAATAAACACTGCACAACTCTTATCTTCCCCTTTTTGACATTATTGAAAAACTATGTCAATCCTATAGTATACGAGGTAGATTGATTAGTTAAACTATTTTTGGCACTGGCTATCACCAAGACAATCAGATAACAACTTCATGCAACATAATAATGTATTATAGAGAGTAAGAACATGAGTTATTAAAGTAATAAATAATCGTTCCATTAAACTGCCAGATAATATTCTATATAAGATCAAAATCATATTGAATGAAGCAAAAATTATTGAGCACCAATAAAAAAAAAACACTGGATAGAGTAAAATAAAGCCAGAGGCATTAACCTTGAAAAGTGAAGAGAAGAATGAAACATGTGACGATAATTATGTCAACTATCGAATAATTTCAGCATTTTCAGCTTTTTCTTTATCAAGAATAGTCTGTAGAGTTTATTCTCATCTGATTTTTTTTATAAGTTGTATGAGTTGCCTTCAGTTCAAAAATCTTATCAGTGAAAATATTACTTCGACCTTTTCAATGGAGTATCAATTTTTCTCACTTTTTTCTTTTTCTTTTTTATTTTATTTGAAAGTCCATGACTGGATTGCATTAAGTATTGAATTAATTTTTTCAAGTGAAATAAATATAAATATCTATGTAAGTATGCCATGTCTGCACCATGTAAATGCCACATAGGATGATAAAAGTGGAGATATGAGACTTAAGTTCAAGGACAAATGTGTACCTTAAGTTGGATGGCAAGGGCAAATATATCAAAAAAGTATAAGGAATGACAAATATAAACCTTTTCTAAGAGTACAAGGGCAAATATGACCCTTTTCCGTTTTCTTTATTCACTACTTATTCTATAAAATCTGATTTTGAAAAAAAAATGTCAACAAACAAATTAAAAATAAAAGATAAAAATGGAGGTTACTACTACATGAATCATCTCTAATGTAGTTAAACGGGAATTAATGATCCTGATGACTCTTTGTTTACGTTGTCATCATTTGAGTTTTCATTTGTTATTTATTGAAAAAGAAAAAAAAATATGAACACAAAAGATAAAATGAAGGTAACAATTACATGAATCATCTCTAATGCTGTCATGTTTGCTTTAAGAATTTATTTATATAAAAAAAAACATTTTACACAAAATATATAGGAAAATTGAGGTGGGAAAAACTTGATTTTAATTTTTTTTTGGATCAATTGGTGAAAAAAATTGGCTCCAAAAATAAACTATAAAATTTTAATAGTCATTCAAATGCATATATATTTTTGAAATCTAACATTTCATCATTTATTACAGAATTATCATAAGCAAACATTAAATAAAGACATAAGGGTAAAGTTACCTTATTTCTTAATGCAAGTGCAAATGAAAAAAGTGACATATAATATGAGATGGGGGAGTATATAGTAAGTAAATATATCATATCATATATCATATATTACTAAAAGTGGAAAGTATTTATCTTCAAAGTTAGATTACAATACCTTTATACTTAATCAAAATGTAATATATACAACATCTAATCTAATTAAATAATAATTAAAATATATTATCTTTTCAAAATTAATATACATAAATATAAAAGCACTAAATTACCCACACAAAAAAGAGAGGGAACTATTTGACATTCATATTCCAACTAAAAGATAATGATACTTATAATTATGTCTCCAGTCAAATTAATGAAATATTACGAAAATTTATGAGGTGAGAACTGAGGTAAATGTACCCAGAATAATAAAAAAAATAATGACATTTATTATGATAAAGATCCGGTCAAGTATAATTAGGTCAAGTAATATTTAATGGCCTTATAGATTCATGTCATGTGTACTATATAATAATTTATAGTTGAGATTCATTTATATACTCATCTTAATAATAAATTTAAATTATATACTCATCTTAATAATACAAACAACAAAGCTGTCAGCTATTTTTATTTTTCTAAAACTATCAAATAAAGCAATTAAGCGTACCCAAGCTAATATTTAAAAAAAATAATTAAGATTGACGGATATGTGGATCGAGAGTTGACGATAAGACTCAATTTGATAATGCAAATACATTCAATCAGGTATATTAAATTTTCTTTTTCAATGTTAATTTTTTTGAAAATATTAACTTGGGTATACACTTAATTGCTTTGTTCGATAGTATTAAAAAATAAAAATTGTTGACAACTTTGTTATTTTTATTATTATAATGAGTACATAATTTAAATGAATCTCAATCATAAATAATAATATAATCCACATGACATGAATCTATAAAGTCATTAAATATTACTTGACCTAATTATACTTGATCTTTTTATCCGTAAAGACAAAAGAAAAAAAAGAAGGAGACAATGAGATAACGCCTAGTCTCGAGACTTTTCTAACAAATTTCTATAAATTCAGAATTCTATGAAATAAAAGTCTTATCTTTCTTTATTTCAAATCCACAGAAAAGAAAAATAGACCGAGACTTCTGAGTGCAGTGAGACTTTGACTAAACATTAATCTGAACCAAAAAACACTCCACAGACTAAATGTTGAATGAATTGAATTTGATATCATTAAAATATATGTTCTAATGTTATTCCTTTGCATTATCTATTCTTGTTGGCTTAATTATGGGCATTCTTCTCTTTTTCATTCTACTACTCCTACATGCCAATGCTAATAATATTAGCACTGATGAAACTACTCTTCTTGCACTTAAATCACACATTTCTAACAGTATCATAGCAAGAAACTGGTCTTCTTCCGTCCCGGTTTGCAGCTGGATTGGAATCACTTGCAGCTCCCGTCACCATCGAGTCACTGCTTTAAACATTTCTAGCATGCAACTTTATGGTACCATTCCTCCGCACATTGGAAACCTTTCATTTCTTTCTTCCCTTGACATCAGTAAGAACACTTTCCATGGAGATTTGCCACAAGAGTTGGCTCATTTGCAGAGGTTGAAATTCTTTTATGCCAAAAACAATAACTTCACCGGAGCCATTCCATCATTTTTAAGTTTGTTACCAAACCTACGGTTTCTGTAGCTATCGAATAACCAATTTTCGGGTAAAATTCCATCCGCCCTTTCCAATCTGACAAAACTGCAAGTGTTGTCAATACAGAGTAATTATATTGAAGGAGAGATCCCTCAAGAACTTGGTGATCTTCGTTACTTGATTATCCTAAACCTGCAATATAATCAGCTTAGTGGCTCTATACCACCTTCAATCTTTGACATTACTACAATGCAAGTGATTGCTCTTAGCGACAACAATCTTACTGGAAAGATTCCAATAACTATATGTGATCATCTTCCAGACTTGGAAAGACTTTACCTCGGTAGAAACTCCCTAGATGGAGTTATTCCACCAAACCTGGAGAAATGCAGAAAGCTTCAAATATTGGTATTGGGTCAAAATGAGTTCATTGGATCTTTACCAAGAGAGCTAGCCAACTTAACAGCTCTTACAATATTATATATTACAGATCTGCATTTGAAAGGTAGTATGAGATTTTCTTCCTTTTCTCTTTTTTGCCAAAACTTGCTACTCATGATATATTTCCCAAAATTGACAGGAGAGATACCAACGGAGCTCGGTAATCTTAAGAAACTTCAGGAGTTTGATTTAGCACAGAATGAGCTAACCGGCTCTGTTCCTGATAGCATTTTCAACATGTCCGCACTGCAGAGTATAGATTTTGGAGAAAACAATCTTTCAGGTACTCTGCCTTCAGATTTAGGTCGTGGAATGCCCAATCTAGAAATATTTTATTGTGGAGTAAATAATCTGAGTGGTTTTATCACTGCTTCAATCTCAAATTCATCGAAACTCAGACAACTTGACCTCTCACAAAACAGTTGCACAGGTCCAATTCCTAAATCACTTGGTAACTTAGAATACCTTGAGATTCTTAACTTGGAGAGGAATAATTTTGTCAGTGATTCAACATTTAGCTTCCTTGCATCATTGACAAACTGTAGGAATCTAAGAGTACTCATGTTTGGTGGTAATCCGTCGGATGGTGTTTTGCCTGCATCTGTTGGTAATTTCTCAAACTCCTTGCAATTTTTTGAAGCAGATGGTTGTAAACTGAAGGGTTTCATTCCAAAAGAAGTTAGTAATCTTACTGGATTGACAAGGATGAGTCTGTCTAACAATGAGTTGATAGGTCATATTCCAAAAACTGTGCAAGGCATGCTGAACCTTCAAGAACTTTACCTAGGAAGCAACAAGTTAGAAGGAGCCATACCAGATGTTATCTGCAGTTTACAGTATCTTGGTGCATTAGAATTGTCAAAAAATCAATTTTCTGGTTCCGTGCCACCATGCTTAGGGAATGTTACTAGTTTGAGGACACTCTATCTAGATTACAACAAGCTGGATTCTAGATTACCTGCAAGCTTGGGGGGGCTTCAAAACATCATAGAGTTCAATATTTCATCCAATTTATTGAGTGGGGAAATTCCACTTGAGAGCGGAAACTTGAAGGCTGCAACACTGATTGATCTGTCAAATAATTATTTTTCTGGTAAGATTCCTAGTACTCTAGGGGGCCTAGATAAATTAATTAATCTTTCTCTAGCACATAATAGATTAGAGGGGCCTATTCCTGAATCATATGACTAATTGTTGGCATTGGAATACTTGGATTTGTGCTATAATAATCTTAGCGGTGAAATTCCAAAGTCATTAGAAGCTCTTGTTTATCTCAAATACCTAAATTTTTCTTTCAATGAACTCAGCGGAGAAATTCCCACCGGTGGTCCCTTTGCAAATGTAACCAGTCAGTCTTTCTTGTCCAATGACGCACTTTGTGGTGACTCCCGATTTAATGTAAAACCATGTCCAACCAAATTTACAAAGAATTCAAGAAGAAAAAGAGTGCTTACAGGTTTATATATTCTATTAGGGATTGGATCACTCTTCATGTTGACTGTTGGAATTGTGGTGTTAAGATTGAGAAACACAAAGAAGAACGCTAGTCAAAAGGATGTGTCCTTCGTAAAAGGGCATGAAAGAATTTCATATTATGAACTAGAACAGGCAACAGAGGGATTCAACGAAACCAACTTGCTTGGTAATGGGAGTTTCAGCACGGTTTATAAAGGGATACTTAAAGATGGTATCATTTTTGCTGCAAAGGTATTCAATGTGCAATTGGAGGGTGCATTCAAAAGTTTTGACACGGAATGTGAGATACTCCGCAACCTTCGCCACAGAAATCTGACCAAAGTTATCACTAGCTGCTCCAATCTTGATTTCAAGGCCCTAGTGTTGGAATACATGCCCAACGGGACACTTGATAAATGGTTATACTCTCACAACTTGTTCTTGAACTTATTGCAGAGACTGGATTTAATGATAGATGTTGCATCTGCAATGGATTATCTCCACAATGGCTATTCAACTCCTGTGGTGCATTGTGACTTGAATCCAAGCAATGTCTTGCTCGATGAAGAAATGGTTGCTCATGTAAGTGATTTTGGCATTGCAAAAATGTTAGGTGCAGGGGAGGCTTTTGTCCAAACAAGGACAATTGCAACCATTGGATATATTGCTCCAGGTATATTTAAACTTTTTAAAGTTCTCATATCATGTAAATACTCAAAACAATTCCTCTCCCTAGGTATAAATTGATTTATGATCATTTTCGACCATGATTGCAGAGTATGGACAAGATGGCATAGTATCCATGAGTTGTGATGTTTATAGTTTTGGCATCCTGATGATGGAGACATTCACACGAATAAGACCAAGTGATGATACATTTACTGGAGACTTGAGCATACAACGTTGGATTAGTGATTCCTTTCCGGGTGACCTTCACAAGGTGGTGGATTCTAATTTGGTACAGCCAGGAGATGAACAAATTGCTGCAAAGATGCAATGTTTGTTATCTGTCATGGAGTTAGCTTTGAACTGCACTTTAGTGAGACCTGATGCAAGAACTAGCATGAAAGATGCTCTTTCAACACTCAAAAAGATTAGGCTACAGCTTGTTAGTAGTCGGCACTAGGTGGAATCTTTACCAACCTTCTCTTGTATGTTATTTAGTTACCAGTCTTCTCGCTTATGTAATTCAATTTCGCACGAGTGTATTTTATCTTGGTTGTGTCAGTTTTGCTTTTTACATTATATAGAGAGAATAAATATTACAAATCCCTAAAGATCCGTCATTCCTATCCCTAAAGATCAGCTATTCTATCTCTACAAATCTGCTATTCAATCCCTCCAAATCCGCTATTCTATCACAATATTTATTCCTTTGATTCTACAACAAATCTATATGATCATGCTAATTTATCTCACTATCTAATTACATTAATATATACAATTATTTAGATTTCCATCATGCTAACAGGTTGTTGGCTTGATATATGGAAGTTGAAAATGAGATTTAAAATGCTCAACACGAGATTTTCTTTTCGTATTTACACAACTGTACCAGTTTTATCAAGTCCTTTCCTTCGAGCCATCTAAGTGTACTCTCCGGGAAGTAGCTGCCTAAATTCCTTGTCATCAAACTTACATAAAGAATCAAAAGCAACTTCCCTCCAAAATTTGATGCAGTTTAAACTTTTTAGCGTTCAATGAGTTTGCTGTGCGCTATTGGGTGAGGGAAGAGCTTTAACTCGTGCAGATATGTTTACTCAGTCCACCCTTGCAGGTTCCTATTGCATCTCCATGGGCTTCTGGACCTGTTACTCGTCTACTAATTTGGGATCTTAAGATTGCAAGGGAACAGTGTGAACCTCTACAGGCTGAAAATGCGTACTGATTTAACTGCATCTAAAGAAGAAGTTGGTCGATTGAAGGATCAGTTAGTACATAAGAAGCTTGATAGCAACGCTAGAGTGGACTGGGTCCTCCAGTTACTTGCTTCTTCATCCTGTCCTCCAAATCCCAGTCATTCCTCTTCTTGATCCCTGCTTTCTGGTCGAGTTTTGTTGGCATATACAGCCCAATTAATACCGGCCCACGATCCGATCCAGCCCACAATCATAGTAGTTAGTTCATATATATATATTGTAGGTTATCTATTATATTGTTCTGCTTCTTTTTAGTTGTAACAGATTGTAGATTCTCTCATTTTTTCTAAAATGAATACAAGAGATTTTTCTCTCACCGACTTGAAGAATTAGGGTTCCGCCATGAACGACAATCAAGTTCTTTCTCCATTTCTTTACAAACTGACATGGTATCAGAGCAATTTCTGATAGTTCGCATTATTGTTTTTTACATATTTCGTCGGTGTATTTCGGTTTGCTGGTAGTTATTGTTTTGGCGTTCTTTTCTGCTTCGACGAGCTAGAGATCGAAGTTTTGTTCTTCCGCCATTGTTGCTTAGAGTTTCTTTTCTTTTTCTGGTTTACTTCTGCTTTTACACATCTGGTGACATCTGATTTTTCTTAATCCATTACTTTAAGATGCCTACTGATACACAATTTGAAGTTAACAATACACGATCTGAGGTCATTGATCCGTTTCATCCATTATATTTGCATCCATCTGATACTCCTGGAATATTACTGGTAACGATTCCTTTCAATGGAACGGGTTTCGGAGAGTGGAAACAAGGGATGCTTATTTCTCTTTCTGCAAAGAACAAAATTCAGATTATTGATGGTAGTTTTCCTGAACCTAATTCTAATTCACAATTTTTTCGCCATTGGGAAAGATGTAACAATATGGTAAAGGCTTGGATATTGAATGCCCTTTCTAAAGACATTGCTAAGACTGTTCTCTACTATAGAACTGCGAAGGAAGCCTGGAATAATTTGGTAGACAGATATGGTGTTGCTAACATTTCTCAATATTATAGTATTCAAAGAGCCATCTCATCAACTGCTCAAGGCTCTTTCGACATTGCTCATTATTACACTAAGCTCAAAGGATACTGGGATGAGCTACATTCTTTGTCTATTGGTAATCCATGCACTTGTGGAGCTATGCACGAGTCTAATGAGACACATAAATTGATACAGTTTCTTTCTGGTTTGAATGACTCTTATTCCACTGTTCGTAGTAGCATTCTTATGATGGTACCTGTTCCTTCTGTTGAAAAGGCATACTCTATTCTGATTAGGGATGAAAAACAGAAGGAAGTTTATTCTGATTCTCCTTTTTTCTCCCCTGATTCAGTATCATATTCTGCAAGCTCCAGTTCTAATCCCAGGGCTCCTCCATCTACTAACAAATCTTTCAATCAGAGGGTGAACTTTTATTCCAAATGGAATGATTATGTCTGCAAATATTGCAAAACGACTGGTCATACTATTGATAAGTGTTTTAAACTTCATGGCTTCCCACCTGAGTTTAAGTTCACCAAGGGTAAACGGATCGCTACATGCACTCAAGTGGAGAATCCTCCCGATTCTTCCTCACTTGATTCTTCTCCGGTTGATCCACCTCCACATGGTTTTTCCAAGGAACAATATGATCATATCATGAAGCTCTTCCATAATGTTCAGATCTCTTCCTCAAGTGCAGGATCATCCTCACATGCTCATGCCAATTTTGCAGGTTGGCACTCAATTCCTAGTTATAAATCTTCTGGTCACACTATTTGTCATGCTTCTGTTGAGGATTTTAGTTCTTAGATCTTGGATTCTGGAGCCACAAATCACATGACCCCCCACAAATATCTCTTACATAACATTCAACCTTTACTTTCCCCGTCTCTGGTCACCTTGCCTAATGGTTACAAAGTGCAAGTAACTTCATTTGGTTCTCTGTTTCTTTTCTCTAATATTACCTTACACAACGTGTTGTTGGTGCCTTCTTTTCATTATAACCTAATTTCTATTCATCAACTTCTTACGCAGCTTAATTCTTCTGTTCTCTTTACTAATTCAACATGTTATATGCAGGGCCCTTCTTTGAAGAGCCCACTGGTGATTGGTAAGGTTGAACATGGCCTCTACATTCTGCGTATTCCCTCCGTTGCTGCAGTTCTTCATATTGAATCTGATTCATCATGTGATGGTTCTACTACGTTAGCTGCATCTATTTCTACTGATTCTTCTTCTCCTTCTATTGTTGCTTGTAATATTTCTCCTGTTTTTTCTCTAGAATGTAATACTTTGTCTCACCTAAATAAAACTGATATCCTTTGGCATCAACGAATGGGTCATTTACCTTTTGTTAAAATGATTTCTATTCCTAATATTTCATGCAAATTTTCCCCTAAACAATCTTTCACTTGCCCTATTTGTCCAATGGCTCGTCAACAACGCTTGCCTTTCCTTGAAAGATCCACACAGTCCACTTCCATTTTTCAGCTTGTTCATATTGATCTTTGGGGTCCCTATCACACTTCTACATATAATGGTTTTCGTTACTTTTTAACTTTTGTGGATGATAAGAGTCGAATGACATGGACTCATCTTCTATCTTGTAAAGGCAATGCTTTTACTGTAATCAAAGCTTTCATTGCCATGGTTTCTACTCAATTTCAGACTTCTGTTCAAACTATTCGAACAGATAATGCTTTCGAGTTAGGATCTGCCTCGGCTCATGCTCACTACCTTTCTTCTCTTGGCATCTTACATCAAACTTCATGTCCTCACACTCCTCAACAAAATGGAGTGGTCGAGCGAAAACACAAACACCTTTTAGAAACTTCTCGGGCTCTTCTTTTTCAATCCAAACTTCCTACCAAATATTGGGGGGAATGTGTTCTTACTGCTACCTACTTAATTAATAGGTTTCCCTCCAAAATTCTTTCTCATAAATCACCCTATGAAGTTTTGTATGGTCAGTCTCCCTCTTATGCTCATTTGCGATCTTTTGGTTGTCTATCACATGCTACTGTTCTACTCCCTCTCCGAGACAAGCTCAAATCTAGAGTCATCCCCTCTATATTTTTGGGATATGCTTTTGGTAAGAAGGCATACAAACTTCTCAATCTCAAGTCCAATTCCATTTTCTATTCTAGAGATGTTTCATTTGTTGAACACATTTTTCCTTCCACCTCTTCTCCTTCACAATTTTTTTCTCCTTCGACAACTCCTTCTTCTCACTATTCTGATCCTTCTCCCATTTCTTCTTCTCTTCCTATTGTTTCCTCTTCATCTGCACCACCTCCACGAAGGTCTATTAGACAGGTCTCTACTCTTTCTCACCTTCGCGACTATATTTGTTATTCTGTTCCTTCCGCCCTCTCCATTCAGTCCTCTGAAGCATGTCTACAGGAACCTATGTTTTATCATCAGGCTGCATCCAATCCTTCTTGGCAGAATGCCATGTTACAGGAATTCCAAGCCCTTGAGGCAAATCGAACATGGGATATCGTACCACTACCTCTTCATAAGAAAGCTATCTCTTGTAAGTGGGTGTATAATATCAAAAAGAAGTCTGACGGCAGCATTGAACGATATAAAGCTAGGCTTGTTATTCGAGGGGATACTCAGAAGGCTGGGTTGGATTATACAGAGACTTTTTCTCCTGTGGTGAAGTTTACCACCATCAAATGTCTTCTTGCCCTTGCTACTAAGTTTTCGTGGACTGTATACCAACTTGACGTAAATAATGCATTTTTACACGGGGATCTTGATGAAGAAGTTTACATGAAAATTCCCCCTGGCCTCACTGTTACTTCTTCATCTTCTTCCCCTTCCCCTCTTGTTTGTCGACTCAAAAAGTCTTTATATGGTCTCAAGCAGGCATCTCGTCAGTGGTTTGCTAAACTATCTAGTGCCTTGATATCCAGAGGTTTTTCATCTAGTCTCAATGATTATTCTTTGTTCACTAAGGTTGCTGGCAATTCCATTGTTATCATTGTGGTTTATGTTGATGATATCTTACTTGTTGGGAACGATGTGCCTGAATTAAACTCTCTCAAGTCTTTTCTGGATTCACAGTTCAAGATCAAAGATCTCGGCGTCGTCCATTATTTTTTGGGTTTTGAGGTATCTAAAGTTTCTCAGGGTGTCATTCTTCACCAACACAAATACACCAAGGAGCTCCTCACTGAGTTTCATTGTTCATCTGTTTCTTCAGTCGTTGCTCCGCTTGAACTTAACAACAAGTTATCTCCTGACTCTGGCGATTTATTACCTGATCCTTCCACTTATAGGCGACTTATTGGGAAACTGAATTTTCTTCAACATACGAGACCAAATATTTCTTTTGTTGTTCAACATCTCAGTCAATTTGTGAATGCTCCACGTTCTGCTCATCTTCATGCTGGTTTACATGTTTTACGATATCTTGCCAAGGAGCCTGATAGGGGCATTTCGTTGAATAACTCTCAGGATTTTACTATTAAAGCTTACTCCGACTCGGACTGGGCTGCTTGTCCTGCATCTCGGAAGTCTGTTACCGGTTTTTATATTACTATGGGTGGCAGTCCCATTTCTTGGAAGTCTAAGAAACAACCCACTGTATCTTTATCCTCTGCGGAGGCTGAATACAGAGCTTTAAGAAAGATTGTGGCTGAAATCACTTGGCTGGTCCGCTTGCTTGTAGATTTGGGTGCTCCCGTGTCTTCACCTATTCCCATTCATTGTGAAAGTCAATCCGCCATTAGCATTGCCAAGAATCCCATTGCTCACGAACGCACGAAACACATTGAATTAGATTGTCATTTCGTCCGGGAAAAGCTTGCTACGGGTCTGATTTCTCTACACTATGTTCATACTGGTTCTCAGCTGGCCGACATTCTCACTAAGACTCTCTCTGGTGTCCAACATCAATATCTTCTGTCCAAGCTGGGTGTTTTGTCACCCTCCAGCTTGAGGGAGGGTGTTGGCATATACAGCCCAATTGATACCGGCCCACGATCCGATCCGGCCCACAATCATAGTAGTTAGTTCATATGTATATATTGTAGGTAATCTATATATATTGTTCTGCTTATTTTCAATTGTAACAGATTGTAGATTCTCTCATTTTTTCTAAAATGAATACAAGAGATTTTTCTCTCATCGACTTGAAGAATTAGGGTTCCGCCATGAACGACAATCAAGTTCTTTCTCCATTTCTTTACAAACTGACAAGTTTCTTATGCTTTTGGACTAAAGACTTTGTTATGTTTATTTTGTGTTTTGTGCTTAGGCTGAATATTTTGTGAGCTTAAAATGTTGGTGTATCTTGGATCCTCTACTTCCTTCGTTCTTACATGTTTTTGCATATGTTTACAGATGGCTAATATCATTAGATTGGAGGTATCTTGTTGTGTTCTGTGCGATGCTGCTCTTCCGGAGCTCTAAGTTTTCATTGGCATGGTTTACTGTTTTAACGCTTTTCTCTTCTTTTTGATATGCCAAAAGGGGGAAGTTAGTATTATAATATTGCTCTAGTGTACTGTGTGTGTTGACCTTATACAGGAAATAAGAGTAGACGATTTGTCATCATCAAAGGGGAAAATGATGATTTACGAAGTTTTGACGATAGGCACGCAATCAGATTTCAAAAAGAAGAGTTATTTTCATACTGAAGTCAAGTCAAAGAAGGAAACCGTTAACAACGAGAAAGTAGAGTCAATAAAAACCCAATCTAAATCCTTTTTGTAATAAAACTATCATTCTTTTCCATATGCAATTCGGAAACTAGCGTGCAGACTCTATAAAAGGAAGGCGAAGCAGAAAGAAGGTTGTGTCTTTGATATTCCATAAACGAGAGAAAGAAAAGAGAGCTAACACACAAAGGCCAATCAAATTGAGAGATCATAGAAATATAAGTTAAGAAGTTGTATAGTTAGAATTTCTTTTGTCATGAGTAGAGTGTTTTGATTCGTACTTAGAGTCATTATCGTACGAGGAGTGGATTTGGCTTCTTGTAGAGTTGAGTCTTTAAGAGGTTTGTGACAAGGAGTGGATTTGACTTCTTGAAGAGTAGAGATAGTCGATTCTAGTTAATTGAAAGTTTTTCTGTGAGTTCATTGATGAGTTATAAACTTTGATGGTCACTCAATTATCAATTGTTTTCACAGAAAGTCACTCAACTTTCATTTTCAACTCAAAAGTCACTCAACTATGATTTGTTTGCATAGATGTCACTCAACTTTCATTTTCAACTCAAAAGTCACTTAACTATGACTTCTTCGCACTGAAAGTCACTCAACCTATTTAATTGTTTTTTCATTAAAATTTAGTGACATAAAATTTTAATTATTAACTTAAACATGTACTCATATATTTCCCGAAATTGACAGGAGAGATACCAGCAGAGCTAGGTAATCTTAAGAAACTACAGCTGCTGATGTTAGACCAGAATGAGTTTACAGGTTCTACCCCTGAAAGCATTTTCAATATATCAGCAATCCAGATCCTAGATTTTTCTTTTCTGTAAACAAGCTTTCAGATACTCTACCTTCGGATTTAGGTCGTGGAATGCCCAATCTAGAAGAACTTTATTGTGGAGGAAATAGTCTGAGTGGTTTTATATATGATTCAATCTCAAATTCTTCAAGACTCAGAATGGTTGATCTCTCAGACAACAGTTTCACAGGTCTAACTCCTGAATCACTAGGTAACTTAGAGGTTCTGAATTTGGAGCTGAATAATTTTATCAGCGATTCATCATTGATAAAATCAGTTTTCTGGTTCAGTGCCCTCATGCTTAGGGAATGTTATTAGTTTGAGGGAACTTAATCTAGCTTACAACAGGCTGAATTCTAGTTTACCCTCAAACTTGGGGAACCTTCAAGACCTTATAGAATTCAATGTTTCATCCAATTCATTAAGTGGTCATATTCCTCTGGAGTTGGGAAATTTAAAGGCAGTGATACTTGTTGATTTGTCAAAAAATGAATTTCCTGGTAAAATTCCTAGCAATTTAATGCGTGTAGCTGAATTTACTGATCTTTCTCTACCACATAATAGATTAGATGGGTCGATTCCAGATTCATTTGGCAAAATGTTGGACTAGAATTCTTGGATTTTTCGTATAACAATCTTAGTGGTGAAATTCCAAAGTCATTAGTAGCTCTTGTGTATCTCAAATACATGAATTTCTCATTCAATAAACTCAGTGGAGAAATTCCCACTGGCGTTCCTTTTAAAAATGTCACCCGTCAATCTTTCCTATCAAATGATGTGTTAGGATCGAAATAGGCAGGTGTAAACGCAGAATCTAGCAAAGCGAACCTCGAAAGATTACGAGTAAGAATTCAAACAAGAAATATACCAAAAGACACAAAGATTTAACGTGGTTCGATCAATTGACCTACGTCCACAAAGGAGATGAGCAATCCACTATAAATATGAGAGTACAAAATACAGAGAGAAACAACCTCAACCAATTCACTCAGAATACATGGGAGGTTCACACAAGTGATAACGTATCAAACTTGTGACCAACAAATTCTCCCCCTAACCAAAACTCTGAAAGCCCTTAAGACTACATTGTGAATGCTAATTAAGTTAGAAGGAACATGCCTTATAGAGTCAAAAACCTTTTCTTACCCGAAAAAGGATTATCTAATCCAAAACCTTTTCCTAAAAGGAAAACCTATTTATGGTAAGAAATTAGGGCAAATAAAACCCAACATGATGCACTCTGTGGTGAATCCTGGATTAATGTAAAACCATGTCAAAGCAAGTCAACAAAGAAGTCAAGAGGAAAAAGAGTGCCTATCGGTTTATATACATTATTAGGGATTGGATCACTCTTTGTGTTGGCCGTTGTATATGTGGTGTTAAGATTGAGAAAGACAAAGAAGAATGCAAGTCAAACAGATGTGTCTTTGGTAAAAGAGCATGAAAGGATTTCCTATTATGAACTTGAACATGCAACGAAAGGATTCGATGAAAGTAACTTGCTTGGTACAGGGAGTTTTAGCATGGTCTACAGAGGGATATTGTTAGACCCGTAAACTACTTGATCTAACTACGTGCAGGCATGTCAAGGACTTGGGCATTGGTCTTGACATGAATGGGGGCAAAACAGTGCAACACAGGTTGAAGGTGCTTGGGTGTTGGCAAAGCAACCTGAACGTGCAAGGCTTATGTGCGGGCTGAAGTCATCGGCAAGGCAGCGTGTTGGTTTGACAAGACAAGGCTGTGAAGACTTGACGATGGCAAAGACAAAGGCATTCACATGGATTGCTGAAATAAAACTAAGTGTTGGAGGACAGCTGAAATATTCTAAGTGTTGGAAGCTGACTGAAATATTCTAAGTGTTGGAATGTAGCCTGAAATATTCTAAGTGTTAGGACATTACTATTTCGTGTGGATAAGGATGTAATTTGAATTATATTCTATTTGTTAGAAATATAGCTGTTGGAAACATTAGTTTAAATCCTGTGATGACAAGTGTCGGACATGTGTCGCTTGTAAATGCCATTTTTAACTGCCGCATGTAACTGCCATGTGCAGATAAAAGGGTGGAAATTTTGTTTAAGGCTAGGAGATTGATTCTGGCCTTAGACTTAATTCGTGAAGCCTTCCTTTGTATTAATTCCAAGATTAATAAAGGTTGGGAGAGTTCCTGTAAAGTGTGTTCTTGGTTTAACTTTGCTATCTTAAGTATTTTCATACTTGGTCAAAAACGTGAGTAAGATAGGCTGAGTGTTGCAGAAGTTTGCAAGACTGCCTTGGGTGGTGTTCAGTAAAAATAAATAGACCCTCTTTCAATTGGTATCAGATCACGATTGAACGATGGTGAAGAACGCAGAACTGTGGGAATTGGCACGCAAAATTGAAGCTTTCGTGGGGATTACAAAGGAGACTCTGGAAGACCCTTCATTTGTGGATCTTTTAACATAAATCATTGATTTGAGACTGAACGCTGAGAAAGTTCAGGGTAAAATCGGTGTGTATCGAAAGAATGTTGATGAACACATCGCTGAAATTTTGAACTTTCGTGACGCAACTACACAACAACTTGAGGGACTGCAGAAGGAAAATGAAAATCTTCGCGCAGAGATCGTTGTACTGTGTCGGGCTGTGGCAACGTTGAGTTCAAATCGTGGCGAATCGTCTAAGGTAAAAATTCTAGAACCTAAAGCCTTTGGTGGCGCAAAAGTGCTAAAGAACCTGGAAAATTTCATTTGGAACATGGAACACTATTTTACTGCTGCAAGGGTGCCTGACGCTGATAAGTTAAACATTACTACAATGTACTTGACTGGTGATGCTAAACTTTAGTGGAGGACTCGAAATGCAGATGATGTAAGTGCTGGTCGTCCTAGAATTAATACGTGGGATAAGTTAATGAAAGAAATACGCGATAAATTTCTTTCTAGCAACGCCTCCTGGCTTGCAAGGGACAAGTTGAAAAGGCTAAGACAGACTGGTTCGGTGATGGAATATATTAAAGAATTTACCTCTGTGATGTTAGACATTCAAAACATGTCTGATGAGGATAAGTTACATAATTTCATTTCGGGTATGCAAGGTTGGGCTCAAAACAAACTTCAGAGGCAGAATGTTAAAGATCTGCCTGGTGCAATTGCTGCTGCAGATTCATTGGTTGATTTCCGGATGACTCGTCCCGTGACTGATGTTCCTTCTACTTCTAAAACTAAGAAAAAGGGTGACAAGAAGGGGGAATGGAAAAGGGATAATCGTAAGGACAATACGAATGACAAAGGGAAGGCACCAATGAAAGATGGTAAAGAAAGACCAAAGAACAAAGATAGTAATTCTAAGGGCTGTTGGACTTATGGTGGTCCTCATTTGGCTAAGTCTTGTCCAAACTGGAAAAAAGTGAACGCTTTGCTTGCTGGAAATATGAATCAAGGGGAGGAGGGTGAAGAAGTTGTAGTTGCGATGGCAAATCCATTGGGATTGTCCTTCAACCAGATTACGTTGGTTAATAATATTGGAGAAACGTCGGGTACTTCGAATACTCATGCTCCACTAATTCATATAGAAATGAAAATTAAAGAACAACGTGTGATGGCCATGATTGATACAGGGGCCACTCATACGTTTGTGGATGTGAAAGTTGCTACAAAATTGGGGCTGAAGTTAACTAAAAGCCATTCCTACGTCAAAACAGTCAATGCTAAGGCACAGACCATTGTGGGCATCACTTATGGTGTGTCTATGTCGACTGGAAGTTGGGTGGGAAAACATAATTTAATGGTGATGTCGCTTGGCGAATTTGAAATCATACTTGGAATTGATTTTCTAAGAAAATTCCAGTTTGTTCCGTTTCCTCATTTAGATGGAACGATGGTTATGAATGAAAGAAATGCTGGATTTCTCGAAGGAGTTGATCCATTCGGTAATGTTGGTAAAGTTGCAAAGAAGAAAGACAAAGGAATGTTGTTGTCTGCTATGTCAATCGACAAAGGGTTCAAGAGGGGTGATGACACTATACTTGCTGCCTTGGTCGAATTGAAACCTTATGTTATGGTAGAAGTGCCTAATTGTGTTGCTGAATTGCTAAAACAGTATACTGATGTTATGCCGCCTGAGTTACCAAAGAAGTTACCACCAAGGACGGATATTGATCATAAAATCGAGTTGCTGCCAGGTACGGTTGCTCCTGCGCAAGCCCCTTATCATATGGCTCCTAAAGAGTTGGCTGAGTTGCGTAAACAATTGAATGAGTTGTTGTATGCTGGTTTGATTCAACTATCTAAGGCTCCATATGGTGCTCCTGTTTTATTTCAGAAGAAACAGGATGGGACGATGCGAATGTGTGTAGACTCCAGGGCGCTAAACAAGGCAACTGTAAAGAATAAGTTCTATTGGTGCATAATTTGATGGACAAGTTGAGTAAAACATACTGGTTTACAAAACTTGATCTCAAGGCAGGCTACTGGCAGGTTAGAATAGCAGAAGGTGATGAACAAAAAACAACGTGTGTAACTAGATACGGTTCGTATGAGTTTCTTGTCATGCCATTTGGGCTAACTAATGCTCCGGCAACGTTTTGCAACTTGATGAATAATGTATTATTTGACTATCTTGATGATTTTATTGTTGTCTATCTAGATGATATTGTCATTTATAGTCGAACATTGGAGGAACATATTAATCACCTAAGCTTGGTTCTGTCTCAATTGAGAAAATACACACTTTATGTTAAGATGGAAAAGTGTGAGTTTGCTCAACAGGAGATAACATTTTTGGGGCATCTTGTAAGTAGAAACCAAGTTCGAATGGATCCTAAGAAAGTGCAGGCCATTGTTGATTGGCAGGCACCTCGTCATGTTAAGGATTTGAGGTTATTTCTTGGGTTGGCTAACTATTATAGAAAATTCATTGCGGGTTACTTGAAAAGGGCAGCGGCTTTGACAGATTTATTGAAGAAAGATACGAAATGGGTTTGGTCTGATCGATGTGGCGAAGCATTTCAAAATTTGAAGAAAGCTATTGCATCTGAACCAATACTCAAATTGCCTGATTTTGAGTTACCATTTGAAGTGCACACTGATGCGTCAGACAAAGCTATTGGTGGCGTATTAGTGCAAGAAGGTCATCCTGTGGCCTTTGAAAGTCAAAAATTGAATGATGCTGAAAAGAGATACTCAACACATGAGAAAGAAATGGTTGCTGTTGTACACTGTCTGTAGGTTTGGAGAGTCTATCTCCTAGGTACTCGATTTGTGGTAAGAACTGATAATGTAGCAAATACATTTTTCAAGACACAAAAAAAGTTGAGTCCTAAACAGGCACGGTGGCAAGAATTTCTGGCAGAATATGATTTCATGTGGGAAAATAAGCCAGGAAAACACAACCAGGTTGCTGATGCATTGAGTCGAAAAGACGTATTTGCTGCAGTCTATTCAATTTCAAAACTTGAAACTGATTTCTTTGATAGAATCAGATTGTGTGCTGCAAATGATTCATTGTATGTTAAATGGATGGGTCAAGTGCAAGATGTCATAATGAGACGATATTGGATCGATGACGATCTGCTCAATTTTAAAGGGGGGAGAATCGTTGTACCAAATCAGAGTGGACTGCGCAAAGACTTAATGAAAGAGGCGCATAATTCTGCTTAGGCTGGACATCCAGGTGTTGAAAGGATGTTAGCTTTAGTGTCTCGTGTTTATTTCTAGCCAAAGATGGAAGATGATATAGAGGCATACGTCAAGACTTATCATGTCTGTCAAGTAGATAAGACTGAACGTAAGAAGGAAGCAGGTTTGCTGCAATCTTTGCCTATTCCTGAAAGGCCTTGGCTGTCGGTGAGCATGGATTTCATTTCTGGATTTCCTAAGGTAGATGGAAAAACATCTATTATGGTAGTGGTTGACAGGTTTTCGAAATATTCCATTTTAATTGCTGCACCTGAATTATGTTCATCTGAGATTGCTGCTGATTTATTCTATAAATATGTGGTTAAGTACTTTGGTGTTCCGGCTGATATTGTGAGTGATAGGGATACAAGGTTCGCTGGCACGTTTTGGACAGCTTTGTTCAATATGATGGGAACCGAGTTGAAATTTTCTACTGCAAATCACCCACAAACAGATGAACAGACGGAAAGGATCAATCACTTATTGGAAGAATATTTGAGGCACTATGTGACAACAAGTCAACGGAATTGGGTTGCATTGTTAGACACTGCGCAGTTTTGCTATAATCTGCACAAGTCGTCTGCAACAGAAATAAGCCCTTTCGAAATTGTTTTAGGCAAACAGCCTATGACGCCATTAGATGTTGCTAAGTCTAAAAATCAGGGAAAATGTCCAGCAGCGTATAGAGTTGCAAGGGATAGGCTTGAAGTGTTGTCTGAAGCACAAGATAGCTCGCGTAAGGCTCAGCGACGCATGAAGAAATATGTTGATCAACATCATCGTGCATTTGAGTTTAATGTGGGCGACAAAGTGTTGCTGAAAATTACTCCACAAATCTGGAAACAGATTGTAAGTAAGACTAGACATCGGGGTTTGATTCCTAAGTATGATGGTCCATTTGAAGTGGTGAAACGGGGCGAAGTCTCTTATAGATTAAAGCTACCAGAAAGGTTAAAGATTCATCCCACTTTCCATGTGAGTTTCTTGAAACCTTACTTTGCAGATGCAGATGATCCGAACAGGAACAGGTCAAAGAGGGCACCTCCATCAGTACCTACACTGTTTGATGCTGAAATTGAGAAGATCCGTGATCACTGGGTTTTGGGCACAAGTAAGAAGAATACTAAGACAAAATTCTTGATTCATTGGAAAGGGAGAGTGCAGCTGATGCAGTTTGGGAGAAAGCAAAAGACTTATGGCAGTTTGATGATCAAATCGATGACTATATTAAAACAGTCTCGATGAGGACATCGAGTTCAAGTGGTGCAGGTAGTCTGTTAGACCCGTAAACTACTTGATCTAACTACGTGCAGGCATGTCAAGGACTTGGGCATTGGTCTTGACATGAATGGGGGCAAAACAGTGCAACACAGGTTCAAGGTGCTTGGGTGTTGGCAAAGCAACCTGAACGTGCAAGGCTTACGTGCGGGCTGGAGTCATCGGCAAGGCAGCGTGTTGGTTTGACAAGACAAGGCTGTGAAGACTTGACGATGGCAAAGACAAAGGCATTCACATGGATTGCTGAAATAAAACTAAGTGTTGGAGGACAGCTGAAATATTCTAAGTGTTGGAAGCTGGCTGAAATATTCTAAGTGTTGGAATGTAGCCTGAAATATTATAAGTGTTAGGATATTACTATTTCGTATGGATAAGGATGTAATTTAAATTATATTCTATCTGTTAGAAATATAGTTGTTGGAAACATTAGTTTAAATCCTGTGATGACAAGTGTCGGACAGGTGTCGCTTGTAACTGCCATTTGTAACTGCCGCATGTAACTGAAATTTTAAAAGGGTGGAAATTTTGTTTAAGGCTAGGAGATTGATTCTGGCCTTAAACTTAATTCGTGAAGCCTTCCTTTGTATTAATTCCAAGATTAATAAAGGTTGGGAGAGTTCCTGTAAAGTGTGTTCTTGGTTTAACTTTGCTATCTTAAGTATTTTCATACTTAGTCAAAAACGTGAGTGAGATAGGCTGAGTGTTGCAGACGTTTGCAAGACTGCCTAGGGTGGTGTTCGGTAAAAATAAATCGACCCTCTTTCAGATACTTAAGGATGGTACTCCTTTGGCAGTATAGGTGTTCAATGTGCAATTGGAGGGTGCATTCAAAAAATTTGACACGGAATGTGGGGTACTCCGGAACCTTCGCCACATAAATCTGACCAAAGTCATAACGAGCTGCTGTAACCTTGATTTCAAGGCCCTGGTGTTGGAATACATGCCCAATAGGACACTTGATAAAGGTTATATTCTCACAACTTGTTCTTGAACTTATTGCAGAGATTGGATATAATGATAGATGTTGCATCTGCAATGGACAATCTCCACAATGGCTATTCAACGTCTGTGGTGCATTGTGACTTGAAGCCAAGCAATGTGTTGCTAGATCAGGAAATGGTTGGTCATGTCAGTGAATTTGGCATTGCAAAATTGTTAGATGCAGGGAAGGCTTTCGTTCAAACAAGAACAACTGCAACCATCGGATATATTGCTCCAGGTATATTAGAAACTTTTATAGTTAAGCAATTCTTTCCCCAATAAATGGATTGACACTCTCAGTTTTGTCATATTCCATTTTAACTAGGAAGCTTTTATGATCATTTTTTTACCATGATTACAGAGTATGGACAAGATGGAATAGTATCCACGAGTTGTGATGTTTATAGTTTTGACATCCTAATGATGGAGACGTTCACAAGAAGAAAACCAAGTGATGAAATATTTACAGGAGAAACGATCATACAACGTTGGGTTAGTGATTCCTTCCCTAAGTGGAATTCATAAGGTGGTGGATTACTATTTGATGAAGCTAGGGGATGAACAAATTGATGCAAATTAAGAAGCAATGTTTGTTATCTATCATGGAATTAGCTTTGAGTTGCACTTTAGTGACACCTGATGCAAGAATTAGCATGAAAGATGCTCTTTCAACACTGAAAAAGATAAGGCTACAACTTGTCAATAATCGATTAACATATGCAAGTTTGATTAAGATTTTAATTTGCACAAGTACTTGAGCGGGTTTAATCACGATTGTAGGAAACAACTTATTTGATTATACGATTGTTGTGTTGCTAATGACTACAAATATTCAACAAAATCTTGAACGTGTTTCTTCCATTCTTTATTCTCCAAAACCAAGTTAATTTCATTTTACAACATCATATACTATATACTATATACTATATACTATATGATACTATACGCACGCGCGACGAACGTGCTGTGAAATTAGTCATATATATATATATATATATATATATATATATATATATATATATATTATTATTATAATAATAATAAGTGGAAAGCACCCAAGTTAAAAGTTGAATTACGAAATGTCCTTATAAAGTAATAATATTTGTGGATAAAAATGTAAATACACATTAATTATAATATTATATTCAACATTTTTTATATATTTATGAATAAAAATATAAATACATATTAATTTCAATAAATACTAATATATATACAAGAAGGGTCGTGTTTCACTTTTTACGAAGTTTGGACCTTTATTGTTTTAATTAAGGGAGAAAAATAAGAGTTTTTCTTTCACTTTTAACGAAGTTTAGATCTTTATTTCTTTAATAAAAGAAGAAAATTAAGAGTTGTAATGGACAAGGAAGGGTCACCATATGTAGATTTTGTAAGAATAATATTTGTTATATGCAACGTTGTGTATCATTTTCATTTTTATTCAAGAACATCTTGCCATTACAGTAAGTTGTGGTGCACTGGTGGGAGTGTTTCATCCTAAACCAGAGTTCTCGAGTTTCTGCTCTGGGTATGGAGAAAATTCTGTTGGGAGCGTCACCCCCGAATGGGCCCTGCAGTGTGTGATTCGAATTTAGTCAGAGCTCCAATGTGGGCTTCGGACACCGGGTGGGAAACAAAAATAAAGTTTCCTTTTCAAGTTTCTTTCTTTGATTACTTTATGTTCAACTTTTAGCAATTGTTACTACTGTTTATTTACATGGGTTTGGATTGAATTTTTGGATTGGAATATCAATTTTATAGGTGTCATGACAGTTGACACCAAATTTTGATTTGATAGTTTTAAAATTAATACATTTTGGGCATTTTATATTCAATAGTTCAAAATACATGTTTTATCATTTTAATGCAATTTGTTGATATTCATCATCTTTTTTAAATTATTAGGATTTTTATTTGTTCTGTTTATATTATTTTTTCAAAGCCGGACGTTCAAATATTTGTTCATTTTTATAAAATTATTATTTCTGTTATATTACATTATTTACATGTAATTGTCATGTTTATTACGTTTTTTATAATATTTATTTTATTTGTCACATTGTTAATATTCATTTTGATATTTCGCGCAATTCAAAAATTCATTTAAATTCAAATACAATATTAAGCACATAACTTCAACACATTTTTAACAATTCCCTATACATAGAATATTTGAAAATAAGTTATATTATATTTATACAATATTTTTAAAATTAAAATTTAAAACTAAATAAAAAACATTGTAAGTTATTTTTGTATTGAAGTAATACATATTAGTGTGATGAAAACAATATATTTTAAAACAGAGGTGAAAATTTATATAGTTTGACTTTAAAAATTATGTGATAAGTAATTTGAAGCATAAAAGGTAGCAAGTTTTGGATACATTTTGGTGTTATAAATTTCATTTAGTTGTTATAAATAAAACGCGCAAAAATAATTATGTAATTTAATAATTATTATGTATCAAGAAAAAGTAATGTATTTATCAATCAAATTAACCAAAATAATATATAGTATGATTTAAAAAAGGCAAATATCAATAACCTTTTCTTGTAAAGTTATGATTATAAGTTATAAATACTAGTACTTTAGATGTGATCAATATAAAGATAAAGAAAACAAGAATATCAAATAGGAGATATAGAAGATGAAAACAATAGAAATAGAGAGACAAGAGATGAGAGTTTTTTATTCACCAAATCTTCCAGTCTATATAATATGAACCCTTATGCCTCTATTTATAGTGTAACATAGAGACATACAAAAGGTTAGTCATAAACATGACATTAACATGAATATAATGGGGAGGTTATGGAAGTGAAAGGTTACATAAATAATGGTTATAAAGTTAGGGGGTTATGGAGGTTATGATTATCTTCATAATGGAGGAGGTTATGTAGTAATATCTTGGTGTATTGGACATCCACATTATATTATTTTATAACACTACCCCTTGGATGTCCATAGATAATATGTTTCGTTAAAACCTTACTAGGAAAAAACCCTGTGGAAAAAAATTCTAGTGAAAGAAAAAGAGTATACATATCTTTTAATACGCCTGAATGTTGCCTCATTAAAAATCTCACCAGGAAACCCCATTTTGGGACAAAACCATAGTTAAGGAAAAGAGTACAACACATATTTTTCTCTCCCTGATAATAACTTTACTTGATATCTCTAAGACGATGCATTTCAATCTTATATCACAACTTCTTAAATATTGATGTTGGTAATCCTTAGTGAATAAGTTCACAAGATTATCACTTGAACGAGCCTTTGAAAGTCTATTTCACCATTTTGTTGAAGATCATGTGTGAAAAAAACTTCAGGTGAAATATTTTGTGTTTGATCTCCTTTGATTGTATCCTCCATTCAATTGAGCTATATATTATATTCGTATACGGTGACTGGAATATCCTTTGTCAAAGAAAAATCACATATTTTATGAATATGATAGATCATGATTCCAACCAAACACACCCTTGACTTAGTTCATAGTTCAATATGATCTGAAGAAGTGATTACCAATGTTTATTGAATGTCAAGATATTGTTGTGCCTCCATATGTAAGCAAATAACTCATTTACGATCGAGCTTTGTGTAGATCAAATAAATATTTTGCATTTACATAATCAAATAATTTCTTGACTCATGAGAGATTGATCAATTTTATTGAAGCTTGTCTTTTTTTTTCTCAAAGAAAGTCACACATTTTCTAGCATTTGCATAACCAGCAATCTGTAAGTGCACCAATTGCACTAATACATAACATTTTAAATCATTTTAATGAGGTTGAAAAGATCCTTTCTTTGTGTTAAACAATCTCAAAATCATTGAGTGCTCAATGGAATTGCTTTAAGACGTTTTAAATCCTTCAAGGATTTTCATATAACCTTCATCGTCTAGTTAGACATAATAATCATTCATTATGCATATTCAAGTATTTCATCTATTGCCAGACTGAAACAAGTCTCATTGCATTCACCATTGGAGAACATATCTCCATTTAATAATGTCAGGATCTGCAAAAATTCTTTATGCCTGAGGTATGAATCGTACTTTATATCTTACGGTTATACTTTCACACAATTTCATTTCTACCCTCATTGACATATATTTTGATCTATGAACTATATGTTCAAAAGCATCACTTTTCTAAGTGAAACAAAATATACTTGAATAGTGTCAATCATTTATCTGTCCACACTATATAACATATTTGAATTTAAAATCCTCGTAACTATTTATAGCACTGAGTGATACATCATATCAAATATACCGTCGACGACCATTTTGATATCGATTCCAATACGACATAACTTACCGTGATCTCTTCATTTTTCATCATTTTCAGGTACCTGAACCTTTACCAAGGTTTTATGAAATGTTATGTCACAGTGCTCTTTCAAAACACTTGCCTCTTTAGCAATGACCATTTTGATAATTTGCTCCTCTCCTTTATCAAGGAGTTTTACATTTGGAATCGATTGGTCTATCACGCTTCTGGCGTACCATAGACTTTGTCTTTCAAGGACTATTTATTGGAGCATTTGCAGCTTAATTAAAATATTGGGCTAACAAATACATCTGAAAAATTACTTGTAATATTTTGGAAATGAATTATCTCTTGAACTTCAAATTGACACACATGTCCTACGTGACATCCTACGTGTATCGTGTCAAGTAGGACTCACGTGTCTACTTGTTTAAGTTTATACAAATTTAAGTGTTTATTTGTGCAAATGCAAAGTTGAAGGGCATAAATGTGAAATGAGGCAAAGTTAAAGGGCACATTTATGTATTATGCCTTTATTATTATTTGAACTCTCTATTTTAATTTGTTTGTTATATTTTATTTTTAATCTATTTTCAAAAGACTGTTTTCTTTTTCTTTTTGATAATTCTTTAGTTTCAATTTTTCACTACATATTTAAGACCACAAAATTGAATGTCAGCATTTTAGTACATTACACGTATCTTTTATTTAAGGCTATAAGATTAATTTTTTTTTTACTTTTTGGGATAAGGCACAAGTACCTTTTAGACTATGATCAAAATCGCAGAGGCACACCTAAATTTAACTAGGGTCCTATTACCCTCTAATGTGTCTATTGTTCAATTTGATGAGATGTATCAGTGGTGAAATTAGAAATTTTGTTAAGGATGTCCAAGATTTAATATAAGCATAATACATAAACGCGACTCTTAACTTGGCTTCAGCTGACAACTATGACCTTTAACTTTGAATGTGCACAAGTAGACACTTACACTTATATAAAATTGAAAACATAGACATTTGTCTTATATGACATTCTACATGGTAATTTTATGTCCTACGTGGATTTCTATTGTATTATGCAGGACACATGTCTTGTTCAATGTTATAAAAATTTAAAAGTCTTACTTGTGCCACCCAAAGTAAGTAGGCTCTAGTTCAAAATAATATAGAGTAAATATCAATTTGAAATAGGAAGTGACACTACAACAAAAATAACTTTTAGCGGCAATAAATAGACACATTAATAAAGAGTACTAAAGTCTTTACTGATATTAGTTAAGTGTCATTAGATCCAATGTTGTTAAAGGCTTTAGAACATATACAAAGAGTGATAATTGCTGCTAAAATACATATTTAGCGATAATTGAGCTATTAACGTTAATTATTTGCCGCTAAAGATCATTTTTGATGTAGTGTGCAGTCTTTAAACTATTGCTCTAGACTTGAGCATACTTACAAAAGGAAGCAATCTCCCTCTAATGAGAACATTTTTTTATGTGCTTTGACTATTATATTATTTGGTTAATATTAATGTTTCTTATTTTTTTTAAAAATTAGATAAAAACATGGGAAAATGCTCAAGTACCCCCTTAGACTATGACCGAAATCCCAGAGACACACTTTAACTATTCTAAGGTCCTATTATTCCCCTGAACTTTTTTTTTGTATTTTTGTATTTTTGTGCACCTTTTGGCTTACTTGACATCCAAATATCTCTCACGCGCCTCAATTGCGTGGAGTAACGGAGTGTGCCACGTAAGACAAAAGGTGTATAAAATTACAAAAAAAAATAAGTTCAGGGGGTAATATTTACTTGGTTTAGTTAAGGTGTGTTTCAGAGATTTTGGTCATAGTCTAGGGGGGGTACTTGTGCATTTTTCCTTTTCTATTATTTAGAGTTAATGGTCAGAAATACATCTAAACTATATGAGTTTTTAAGTTTTATACTTGAACTATTGAAAGTGTGAGTTTTCGATCTAAACTATCACCTAATGGTTAGTGAAACACACCTTGACTAATTTATAATGTTGTGGTTAATACACTCTCTTTTCTATTTAAATTTTCTCATGTAGCACTCCACATGAAAAAATAATTTCACTGTGACAAAGCTAAATAAATTAATATTACGTTAAATGTTAGGATTAAAGATACAAATTATCACCATATAAATTAATTTATTCAGTTTTGTGTCTGATATCTTCTTCTCCACCTTATTAGCCGTGGTCTCATCACAGCCGCGGGTAAATATCTCATATACTTGGAAGGGGAGAATTTAGATTATATATATTCATTCTATAATATTACTAACCAGTGTGGTGAGATTAGTGAAAAATTTGAACCCTTGAAACGAAATTTTTTAATGTAAACTATTTATAACCAACACAAAATTGTCTTATTTGAACTAGTGAATTCCAAAGCATTCTTTGATTATCTGCCTTGACCTTGCTTTGTGCCTTTGGTCTTTGGCTCAACAATAAGATAAATGTAATATATTGGAAAGTGAATATTTTTGCCTTACTGATTGCTTTGCTTTTTGCAAAAAAGGGGATATTAATGTTTTCTTTCCACTTCCCTTTTTATAATGGAAGACTCTTGAAAGCAATTGAGTCTATTTAAATGTTATTTTATTCTACCTTTTATTTTCTTCCTTTAACTACTTGTTCAAGTAAAAAAAAGTTTTTGAATTTTGAAAGATAAAGAATAATATCATAACTTATAGTTATTAGTTATACATAAAAATTTCACATATTACTATTGTTATTCACTTTTTTCGTTCTAATTTATATTTCATTTCTAGATTATATCATACATATATATTCTCTGTATGAGACTTGAGTTATATTTAATGGCTAATAACTTATTATTGAACTTGAATGTCCACAAATTAATTAACGAATAGACAATAAAACGGATGAAATTATGAACATTTAAAAAAAAAAACTGGAGGCCCTCACCCTCATTGGATTCAATCAATTTTTTCATTCAATATTTATTCCTTTTTAGCTTTCTGCAATTATTATGTATTCATTCATTTCAACCTTTCCATTTCCTTTTTTTTCCATTTATTTTTATATGAAAGCAGTTAAACTTTATCAACATTTGTTCTCAATGGGAAAAAGACTTTCCACGACATAGGAAGAAAGTAGTCAATATATTGAATGAAGGGAGGGAGCCTTAATTAGATAAGGTTGTTAAGAGAAAAAGTTTGGAATTGTTATAATAATTTCGATCAAAATTAGAATATATTTAAAACTTTTTTCCCTATTTTAAAATATGCAAATTAAATCTAATATATTTTCATAAGATTTAATATTTATAACTCTAAAAAGTTTTACTTATCGTAATTGGTTTCATAAAATTAAGGAGAGAAAAACAAAGTATCAAAATTGATTTTCAGAAATTACAAATCATGTGCAGAGCACGTGGTACAAAACTAGTGTTATAAATAGAATAACACAACATTATAGTTATCATAAAATTTGATATCTATATTAATAATGGGCAGAAGTTCTACTCTCCTCTTTTTTCTTATAATTTTCATTCTACTACTCCTACATGCCAATGCTAATAATATTAGCACTGATGAAGCTGCTCTTCTTGCACTTAAATCACACATTTCTAACAGTATCTTAGCAACAAACTGGTCTTCTTCCGTCCCCGTTTGTAGCTGGATTGGAATCACTTGCAGCTCCCGTCACCATCGAGTCACTGCTTTAAACATTTCTAGCATGCAACTTTATGGTACCATTCCTCCGCACATTGGAAACCTTTCATTTCTTTCTTCCCTTGACATCAGTAAGAACACTTTTCATGGAGATTTGCCACAAGAATTGGCTCGTTTGCACAGGTTGAAATCGATTAATGTCACAGGCAATAACTTCGCCGGAGCCATTCCATCATTTTTAAGTTTGTTACCAAACCTACGCTTTGTGCACCTATCAAGCAACCAATTTTCTGGGAAAATTCCATCCTCCCTTTCCAATATAACAAAGCTGCAAGTGTTATTCATGGAGAGAAATTTTCTTGAAGGAGAGATCCCTCGAGAAATCGGTGATCTTCGTTACTTGACTATCCTAGACCTGCAATTTAATCAACTTAGTGGCTCTATACCACCATCAATTTTTAACATTACTACAATGCAAGTGATAGTTCTTAACAACAATAATCTTACTGGAAATCTTCCTAAAACTATATGTGATCATCTTCAAAACTTGGAAAAGCTTTACCTCAGTAAAAACTCCCTAGATGGAGTTATTCCACCAAACCTGGAGAAATGCAGAAAGCTTCAAATATTGGTATTGGGTCAAAATGAGTTCATTGGATCTTTACCAAGAGAGCTAGCCAACTTAACAGCTCTTACATATTTATATATTACAGATCTGCATTTGAAAGGTAGTATGAAATTTTCTTCCTTTTCTCTTTTCCGCCAAACTTGTACTCATATATTTCCCCAATATTTGACAGGAGAGATACCAATGGAGCTCGGTAATCTTCAGAAACTTCAGGAGTTGGATTTAGCACAGAATGAGCTAACTGGCTCTGTTCCTGACAGCATTTTCAACATGTCTGCACTGCAGATTATAGATTTTTCAATAAACAAGCTTTCAGGTACTCTGCCTTCAGATTTAGGTCGTGGAATGCCCAATTTAGAAATATTTTATGGTGGAGTAAATAATCTGAGTGGTTTTATCTCTGCTTCAATCTCAAATTCATCGAAACTCAGACAACTTGACCTCTCACAAAACAGTTTCACAGGTCCAATTCCTAAATCACTTGGTAACTTAGAATACCTTGAGATTCTTGACTTGCTGTGGAATAATTTTGTCAGTGATCCAACATTTAGCTTCCTTGCATCATTGACAAACTGTAGGAATCTAAGATCACTCACGTTAGCAGGTAATCCGTTGGATGGTGTATTGCCTGCATCTGTTGGTAATTTCTCAAACTCCTTGCAAATTTTTGAAGCATATAGTTGTAAACTGAAGGGTGTCATTCCTCGAGAAATTGGTAATCTTACTGGACTGTCAAGGATTGGTCTGTTTAACAATGAGTTAATTGGACATATTCCAAATACTGTACATGGCATGTCGATCCTTCAAGAATTTTACTTATTGAACAACAAGATAGAAGGAACCATACCAGATGTTGTCTGTAATTTGAAGAGACTTGGTGCATTACTCTTGTCAAAAAATCATTTTTCTGGTTCGGTACCCTCGTGCTTAGGGAACGTTACTAGTTTGAGGATACTTCATCTAGATAACAACAAGCTGGATTCTAGATTACCTTCAAACTTGGGGAACCTTCAAGATCTCATAGAATTAGATGTTTCATTCAATTTATTTAGTGGGGAAATTCCAATGGAGAGTGGAAACTTGAAGGCTGCAACACACATTGATTTGTCAAATAATTGTTTTTCTGGTAAGATACCTAGTACTCTAGGGGGTCTAGATAAATTGATTCATCTTTCTCTAACACATAATAGATTAGAGGGGACTATTCCTGAATCATTTGGCAAAATGTTGTCCTTGGAATACGTGGATTTGTCGTATAATAATCTTAGTGGTCAAATTCCAAAGTCATTAGAAGCTCTTGTGTATCTCAAATACCTAAATTTCTCTTTCAATGAACTCAGTGGAGAAATTCCCAGTGGTGGTCCCTTTGCAAATTTAACCAGTAAGTCTTTCTTGTCCGATGATGCACTTTGTGGTGACTCCCGATTTAACGTAAAACCATGCCCAACCAAATCTACACAGAAATCAAGAAGAAAAAGAGTGCTAATAGGTTTATATATTCTATTAGGGATTGGATCACTCTTCATGTTGACTGTTGGAATTGTGGTGTTAAGATTGAGAAACACAAAGAAGAATGCTAGTCAAAAGGATGTGTCCCTCGTAAAAGGGCATGAAAGAATTTCATATTATGAACTTGAACAGGCAACAGAGGGATTCAACGAAACCAACTTGCTTGGTAATGGGAGTTTCAGCATGGTTTATAAAGGGATCCTTAAAGATGGTATCATTTTTGCGGCAAAGGTATTCAATGTGCAATTGGAGGGTGCATTCAAAAGCTTTGACACGGAATGTGAGATACTCCGTAACCTTCGCCACAGAAATCTGACCAAAGTCATCACCAGCTGCTCCAATCTTGATTTCAAGGCCCTAGTGTTGGAATACATGCCCAACGGGACACTTGATAAATGGTTATACTCTCACAACTTGTTCTTGAGCTTATTGCAGAGACTGGATATAATGATAGATGTTGCATCTGCAATGGACTATCTCCACAATGGCTATTCAATGCCTGTGGTGCATTGTGACTTGAAACCAAGCAATGTCTTGTTAGATGAAGAAATGGTTGCTCATGTAAGTGATTTTGGCATTGCAAAAATGTTAGGTGCTGGAGAGGCTTTTGTTCAAACAAGGACAATTGCAACCATTGGATATATTGCTCCAGGTATATTTAAACTTTTTAAAGTTTTCTCGTATCGCTTAAATACTGAAAACAATTCTTTCCCCTATGTATAAATTGATTTATGATCATTTTCGACCATGATTGCAGAGTATGGACAAAATGGAATAGTATCCGCGAGTTGTGATGTTTATAGTTTTGGTATCCTGATGATGGAGACGTTCACACGAACAAGACCAAGTGATGAAATATTTACTGGAGACTTGAGCATACAACGTTGGATTAGTGATTCCTTTCCGGGTGAACTTCACAAGGTGGTGGATTCTAATTTGGTACAGCCAGGAGATGAACAAATTGCTGCAAAGATGCAATGTTTGTTATCTGTCATGGAGTTAGCTTTGAACTGCACTTTAGTGAGACCTGATGCAAGAACTAGCATGAAAGATGCTCTTTCAACACTCAAAAAGATCAGGCTCCAGCTTGTTAGTAGTCGGCACTAGGTGGAACCGGACCAGCCTACTCTTGTATGTTAGTTTAGTTACCAGTCTGCTCTTGTATGTTATTTAGTTACCAGTCTGCTCTTGTATGTTATTCGATTTCACGCAAGTACTTCAGTGTATTTTATCTTTGTTGTTGGAAGTAACTCATTTTTTTTTTGGTAACCAATGTGAATATTACGATTAATAAACACAGCCACATACAAACTACTATCATCCAACCCTCATGATTGTACTCACTATCTCTGTATGTTGTATCTGTACTTCCTTAAACTGTTTCCAGTTTCTTCCTTTCCAAATGTGGTATACCATAGCTCCCAAAATAGCAGCTATCACTTGTTTTTTAAACCTCTTCCAATGTTTCAATTTGATCAGCTCCAGTGTAGTTTTCAGTCCTCTTGCTGGTACTGAGATGTTAGCCCATTATAATAGTGCATCTCTCACCTTGATAGTATATTCACAGTCCACAAACAAGTGATTATTTGTCTCTAACATTGATCCAAATTGTGTATGTATTTCCATGTTCTCAACCATGTTGTTCATACAATTCTTTTTTATTTTTGTTTCCGGCAGTCCTATCAATCCTACTTCTTCTTTATTGCAAAGGAGCTTGACCTCCTTTTGTTTATTGACGTCATTCAGGTCTCTTACATTCCAGCTAAGCAGACTAATCATATCCAATATTTGACACGAGGTTGCTCTCCTCGTGTATTTTCTCCCCATTTTTATCCAGCACTTGTTTGTTTGAGCAACTAGCAACTAGCAAACTTCTGTTTCTTCTAATTGTAATGCTGCCTTTCACAACATTCTTCCCTGCTGTTCATTGTCAGATTTCTGCTTATCTTTATTTTTCTCATGTGGTGTTACATTCCCTTCTTTACTCTGTTGTTTCATCCTTTGCTCAATCCTTTAGGACTCCAATAGTTGAAATAGGAACCGTATGCAAGAGAAATCCATATCGGGGCTCCAAGCCTTGACTGTGAATGGCTTACTATCTGCTAGGAGTAGTTCAGTTTTTTCCCCTTCTGTGTCAAATCTAACCAATACAACTCCATTCTTTAGCATTACTATCTTATTTATACCATGTTTTCCCCAAAATCCTTTAACTACTTCAAATGGTGGATTGTTTACCCCGCTGAGCTGCTGCTATACTTTCCTGAGCTTCTTTGCCATGATAGCTTTCAAAGATGGAGCTTGAGCTCTCTTACCCATGGATGGCGCATGTTAAGTTAACGTGTACCTACCGAGAGAGAGTCCATTGCTCAAAAAGCTTTTTCCATCGAAATGCAACTCATTTCTTGATATATGAAAGTTGAAAATGAGATTTAGAGTGCTCAACACATTGACATGAAAATAACACACAACATGAAAATAACACAAAGGAATTATTCATGCCTGGGTTTTGGGCAACTCCTTTGCTCCCACCACAAGTCAGGTTCTGTTCGCTTAGACTGACTTTTGGGCCTTCAACTGTTGATCATCTTGGACTTTTGACCCATTTTTTGTTTCTGTATCACTGTGTATACTGCAGTGTATATCATGTATACTTGATGTATATTACTCACGAGCATTTTTGTGTATCTTGTAGTAAAAATACATGCATCTAAGTGTATTTTCTTCGATATGTGATAGAAATTAATTAGTGTATATGTGTGTTAGCTATAATAGAGTTATTATATATGAAAAGTGAACGAAAATTCATGAGTTGGATATGATTCATAAATATATTTTTCTAACATAAAAAAACCATCTAGTGCAGTAAATATTTATTTACATCAGGTGTTCATATCTATTTAAATATCAAGTGCAAAATTTACATAATCCTAAACCTACAGTACTCCTTTTTGTTTCATTTTATATGTCATTGTTACTATTTGGAAAGTTAAAAAGATTTTTCTTGACCCACAATATTTTCAAATACTTTGTTATATTATTTTGAATTGTTAAAATTTTAAAAGAAGCTAAAGATTTTATGTCCAAAGTCGTTCAGAAAATTATTTAATTTAACCCTCGTACTCTGAATCAAGTCACATCGTATCAATGTCTTTCGTCATATTATTAGCTTAACTTGATGGCCCGTTGTTTAACAATTTGCAAACAATTTTACTTTATTTGCATGCTTAAAGTTCCTAATTAGACTAATTTGAACTTGAAAAAAAATAGTTAAACCTATTATTTCAAAAGATAATTATATCAAACGGAAATGACTCCCTTCTATATATTTTATATATATAAAATAAAATATTTCATTACCTTAAAACTATGAACTTGTTTGAAAAATCTACAATAAATTCGCTCTAAATTTAGCATACCTGCAAGAGTATATGTTGGAATTTATGCACCCACCAATCAGTCAAGGACCAGGTTCCTTGACTCATCAAAAACAATAACTAAAAGTTGCGTCCACTTGTTTTAATGGGACCAGACCTTCAGCACAGTTATTATGATGAACAGTAAAATAAGTATTGAAAGTAAAGATTGAACAAGCAACTTTACGTGCAAACCTCCTTGCTCAAGGGAGGAAAACCACGACCTGTTCTCAACAGGACTTTTCAAACTGCTTTCACTAATCTTCTCCAAGCAAAAGTAAAAGCAAGTTTCCAAGGAAATTCTTTTGAAAATTCACCTCATTCCCTCTTTTTAGAGAGCTTATTGGTTGTTTTGATATATTAAAAACTTGATTTATGTTGTTTTGATAATATATGGAAGTCCAAAATGAGATGAAAGAAGAGAAGGTACATCTCACAAATACATGATTTTATATACTAGTTCTCGAACACATGCATTTTATGTTAATTAGTATAAATTTCTTAAAGTACAAAGAAAATAAAAAGAAGAGGAAATAAATTGAACAGATACAAGAATTTCTAAAGAAGACTAAGTAAAACAAGTCTTGTAATTAATATAAAACAAAATCTGAGAATAAAAATATCTCGTAACTATTGCATCAGATGAAGATAGTACCTTCCCAAGTGGTATTCATAAGGTAGTGGATTCTAATTTGATAGAGTCAGGAGATAAACAAATCGATGCGAAGATGCAATGTTTGTTATCAATCATGGAATTAGCTTTGAGCTGCACATTAGTGACACCTGATGCAAGAATTGTTAGGATCTAGATAATACACACACTTTTCCGGATGAAGAAACACAAGAACTTTTGAGAGAAGAAGATGAGAGATCTAGAGAGAGAAAGAGAGAAAATTTCGTGGTAACACCCCGTGAGTAAACTTCCACGGCGGTGCGGTATATATATTAATAAATCAGAGTATTTTCGTTACGGAGAATAAATGGAGAATAAATAGTACAGCCGCGTAAACATTAATATATATGACAGTACATCAAATATTAATCAGGCTCCACAACCTAACAAGAATTAGCATGGAACCTATGTTGGTAGTCGCTACTAGGTGGAAACCTATGTTGGTTGTGTTAAGGTTTCAGCTTAGCACGAGTACTTTTATGTACTTCACAAGACAGGACTTCATTGTACCAAGAATTGTAACAAGCAACTCAATATGTATAGAGACTGTGATTCTCAATTTGTATGCTATAACAATCAAACTCAATAAGGTAAATTAGGTATGAGAAGAGAGGCAGATGAGTAAAAGAGAAAGTACCTGGAGCTTGGCTGTAATGACCCGGTAGGTTATTTTTGAGAATTTTGAACTATTCGTTTAACTTGAGTTAATTAATTGATGAATAATTATAAATAATTGACTAAATAGATAGTTACTGGGTTAAAGTGATAATTTATTTAAGAATCTTTATCTTTTGGCCCATATATAATAAAAATATGTAAGTAAAAATTATCCCTTTTAGTACATAATTAAGTTAGAAAAGAAAATAAAGAAAGGGAAGAAACAAACCTTGTGGGGCGGCGGCCAAGAGAGCAGCACGAAGAGCTTCAGGTAAGCAAAATTTTTTTTACCCAATTTCAACTCTTCTGTAGACTTAACTAAATTACTCATTATAGGAGTATTATTATATCACTACAACATTAAATTTGTAAAAGCAACAAAATGGGAGGAGAAAAAAATTGTTTGGTATGAAATTAATGATCTGGAAGATTGGACAAATTAATAATTAATGTTGTTTATTTTTATATAAAATTGTTAGTGGAGAATTCCGACACATGGTTGGCCATTAATAATCTAATGATAAAGTTATAAGGATTGGATTTGATAAAGGAAGGAAAATAATTAATTTTGTTATAAATACATTGAATGAGTGGATAGTCCATAAAGTTAGTACATGAACAACTATATATATTCACTAGGTTTCATGAACCTTTTTGGATAAGAATGTATCTATTTATTATGATACTTAATATGGTGACTTTTAGAGTGATTTCTCAACCTATAAATAGGGTTGTTCATTCACTATTGTAACATATACAGATGAGACTAAGATACACTTGAATAAAAAGAAAAGTCTTCTCCTTCATCTACTTCTCTTGTCTTCTTCTCTTCATGATTATACTGTCACGAGCTTGATTTTATAACACGTTATCAGCACGAGACTCTATCCAATTGAGAGTGAGTTCTTGTTTTTCTTTAACTCATATTTTGGTTGATCTCGTTATGAAGATCAAAGTACTATATACATAAAATCAGGTATGTATTTTATAAAATCTTTTTATGATTTAGAATATAATAATGTCCAATCACTAACATTGACCAGGAACAAAAGACATATACTACTATTGATTGAATATGACATGCTATAAAAAAAATAAAAAAAAATCTTAAATGGAAGAAGGTATAAAGTTTTAATAACATGAGTTTGAATATTATTTTAATTACTTTGAAAGACTCAAAGGGTGAGTCATGTTGTATTTCGATCTATTATACCATTGGTTAAGGGTAAGACGGTGGATTCAAGTCTCATCGCACCAAAAGGGTAAGACATCAATTTGAGTTTTGATGCACCGTGATTGGGTTCAAGTCCCATGGAGTTATGGCGTAACACGCATTATATGGGTAAGACATTGAGTTTTAGCCAATGCACCATATCGATGATAAAATGATGACTAAGAAAAAAGCCTTGAAATTTGTCTCATTGAATTTGCTCCATTCCTTGAAAAGAATGTGGTAGCAACATATGATAACTTTGAAATATGATGTTAACTTGCTCCATTCTATCGTATGAATGTGGTAGCAGTAAATAATTAGTCTGAAAGATGACAAATGATTAACGATATGAAAAAGGGCATGAAGGGACGGAACTATAATAGTCATCATTGTGGTAATTATAAAAGGAAGAACATTATGGGTTCTCCAATTAGTCCTTCAAAATGTGAAGGTAGTTTTCATTATCAAAATGGTATGAAAGGTCATTGAACTTGTGAATGTTGTCGACCCAATAATTTGACAAGTTTATAAATCCTCTATCAAAAGACAAGAAGATAAAGTAATGGTACACTTGATCTTTCAAAGTGATGTTGAGGTGTGTCATGTAAATATGATGAATTTTAAAGGCATGACAAAGTGCTTATAATGCAAATTTATGAAACACCTAAATGATTAGTCCATTCCTTGAAGAGAATGTGACAAGTGATGTGTATCATGAATGCTCCACCATTCTATAAGAGAATGGGTCAAAATGTGATAAAATCATTATTGGTTGGATATATGTCACAACTCACCTCTATGGGAGGTTTGAGAAAAATGATATATGTCAAAACTCACCTCTACAGGAGGTTTGAGAGGAAATAAATTTTATTTGACAGAAATGGTTAATGGTATTGTACGTTTATACGTCACTATGGTATGTTTATTATGAACTATCGAAAGGGCAAAAGAAAGAAATAGTTCTTGCCTATAAGGGTTGTAGTCATTATTGTGTGGCAATACAAATTTGTCATTGGTTGTGTACCTATGGTACAACAAAAGTAAAGCAAGAAACATGTCTTCCTCGTAATGTTTGACCATGACAATAATAATATAATTTCCTCCTTGAAGGAGATGTTCACCATAGGAATGGTGTCATGCAATATGTGATAGTACATAAAATTAATAGCAAGCTCTAACGAGTTGTGTTATTACCAGAGGAATAATATTGGGCTTGTAGTAAGTCTCAAAAGAAACTTTTTAAGTTTCAGATGAATTAAAAAGAAATATTGAGACTATAAATTATGAAAGGATTTAATATCTTTAAATTACTACAACCGAAGTGGGTTATAAATATTGATGTAAATGATTACGCTTTTTTTTTTTCCTCTTGTTTGTTGCATACAAACATGGACATGCTGATGAAATCACATGTAAAAGTAAACTGTAAGTGTAGTGAAATAAAAATCAGTTGGCATGATCAGTTGGCCATTGCGACTAAATGTTTTGCAAATATAATGAGAATTCATGTGGCTTATATGATGAAGAAATAAAAGATTCTTCAAGAATTCTCTTGTGTTGCTTGTTTTCATTGTACCAGCTAAGGTTGGGATTGTAATTCCCTGAAATTTTTGAAACATTTAAAAAGATGAATATGAGCTCATTCATCTGCCATGTGGATCATTTGCAACTATATGATAGACGTATCTATGTGATGATCACATGTGCTTTGTTGTCAACTTACAAATTGGTGTTTGTAAGGTTGTTTGAAATTGTATTGATAATGCTGGTTGATTTAGCAGAAATTGTATGCCTCCAATTATAGCTAAATCATGGTTATGAGAACAAAACTCCCAAATAAGATTTGGTATGAGATAATTTTATTTAACATGTAGCAACACATGTATGCATCAAGTCAACAAGGTTTCCCCATCATAATTGGTTCAGGGTCAGGAACTAAATAATTTTCATCTAAAATGTTGAATGTGCGGTTATGATTTTAATTGCTCCACCACGCACAAAGATGAATTCCCAAATAAGGTTGGGGTGAATGTTAGATTTTCTAACATTAGGGGGAGAGATGATTGACAGCTGAAAATTATGTGTGCGGTTAATTATGAATTATCTAGATCCTCGTTAAATAAATATGTGAACTTAAAGTTCAAGGGATAATTCATTTGCATAATGTTGTAAAATAATTGCCAGATGAATGTACTAACCCTATGAAATAATTCAGCTGCAAATGCTCCAATGTGAAGTCCTTGAAGGACAGAGTCTATGATACGCCGGAAGCGTAATAGACCAATCGGTTCCAAATATAAAATTCCTTGAAGAAGGAGAGGAGCAAATGATCTATATGATCATAATAACGAGGCAAGTGCTATAAGAGAGCACAACGACATAACAATTCATAAAGCCTTGGAAAAGGTTCAGGTACCTGAAAAATAATGAAAAATGAAGAGATCTCGATAAATTATGTCTTATTGGAATCGATATCAAATAACCGTCGACGGTATTTTTGATATGAGGTAGCGCTCAATGATATAAATTGTGACGAGGATCTTGAATTCAAATCTGTCATATAGTATGGACAGATAAATGGTTGGCCAAGTAAATGCATAATTCAAGTATATTGTTTCACTTAAAAAAGTGATTTTTTAGACTGATAGTCCATAAATCAAGGTATAATGTCAGTGGGGTACAAATAAATTATTATGCGATAGTATTACCGTAAGAGATCAAGTACGGTTTGTGTCTTGGGGCATAAAGGTTTGTCGCAAATATCCTGACATTATTGAAGATGTTTTCACCTTTGGTGGATGCAACGAGGTTTGTTTTGATCTGGCAACATATGAAAAACTTGAATGCATATGATGAATAATTGTCATGTCTAGCTAGACAATAAAGGTTATGAAAATTCTTGAAGCAATTGAGGTGTTCTAAGCATATAAAAGTTTGAAGGAAACTTTTTCAATAAAGCTTCAAGAATCCTTATATGGATTGAAATAGTCAAGGAAGAAAAGGGTATAAAAGAATGACCCTAATTGTCCTTGTATTTTATGAAAATGTCATGGTAAGACAGAATTTTATCTTGACCTACAGATTGATAATTTGACAAATGAAATATTTGTCTAACAGTGCACATACACTGAAAAGTTTTGATGCAATTTTATATAGATAAATCACATTCATTGAGTACCCCAATGATTATGAGATCACTTGACATAAATGATGATTAAGTTTGATCTCAAAAGAAGGATGAAGAGTTTCTTGGTGATGAAACTACATATCTTGGGCACTAGTGCATCTTACTAACAATATTTGACCAGATATTTGTCTTGCAGTAAATTTTCTGGCAAGATTCAATTTCTCCCCGATAAAAGGACATTGAAATGGTGTTGAGCACATGATTGAATATCCTCGAAGGACCATAGTTATGTGTTTATTCTATTCCGAGGAATTCAAGACAAAATTGTTTCGTTACGCAGATGCAGAATATTTATCTGATCCGCATAAAGCTCTATATCAAGCACGCTATGTGTTTGCATGTGGAGGCACAATAATATCTTGGCGATCAATGAAGCAAATGTTGTTATGCAGAAATATAAGCCCTCCATGAAGCAAGTCGAGAGTGCGTCTCGTTGAGATAAATGACACACCATATTCAGGAAATATGTGGTTTTTCTTTGAAAAAGAATATACCAACCACAATGTACGAAGATTGGAGACATCATCACAAGAAATTAAGTGATGTTTTAATCAGGGGGAGTATAATACGCGTTGCACTCTTTTTCCCTTGACCGAGGTTTTTTCCCACTGGGTTTTCCTGGCAAGGTTTTTAATGAGGCAACAAATAGTGCGTATCAAAAGATATGTGTACTCTTTTTCCTTCACTAGAATTTTTTTCCCACAGGGTTTTTTCTAGTAAGGTTTTAACGAGGCACACTATCTATGGACATCCAAGGGGGAGTGTTATAAATACATTGAATGAGTGGATAGTCCATAAAGTTAGTACATGAACAACTATATATATTCACTAGGTTTCATGAACCTTTTTGGATAAGAATGTATCTATTTAATATGATACTTAATATGGTGACTTTTAGAGTGATTTCTCAACCTATAAATAGGGTTGTTCATTCACTATTGTAACATATACAGATGAGACTAAGATACACTTGAATAAAAAGAAAAGTCTTCTCATTCATCTACTTCTCTTGTCTTCTTCTCTTCATTAATATACTGTCATGAGCTTGATTTATAACAAATTTTAAATTGTTTATTTATTTATTTACAGATTGCTTAATTAGTATGTAGTTTAATAAAACTTTTGGGATAAATAATTAAATAAAAGTACTAGTCATACATATGATTGACTCATATCTTGAAAAGTGTGAAGTTGGTTTGATAATCATCAACAATCAATTTTGTTGAAATCACTTTTGACTCTGTTATATTGATATTAGTAGTGGGAAGGGAAATTTGAGACTTATTTTAGACTTGAAATTTTGAAAAGATGAGAGTTGATATGTTAATTGATATCAAGATTTAGAAATTTATTATAAATTCGGATGAGTTTTGGGTCTAGGCTACATATAGCAATATGAGTGTTGTTAATTTTGAAAGCTTATTGTGATTATGTATGTGAATAGATTGCTTTGAGTTGAAAGTTCAACAAATGAAAAAGGCTCAAGTCATGGAGTAAATTCTTATTGAATTCAGGCAAGTAGATTTCTAAACTCTTGTTAAGTGTATGGAATGCGTGTATTTTCCTTGTGGTATATGTTTGGGAGTAATGTAATTTGGTGATGGGTTGACTTGTCCACATTGATTAATTCTAATGATGAAAAGGGGTAACAAAAGGCAATGTGATTAATTGTTTATGTGTGATGTGTTGAGAAAAGTTTGAAGACTTGTGAACCATTATTGATGTGATATCATGTTTGTGTTGCTGTGAATACTGAATTGTGCAATGTTATGAAAATGGTCATCTCCTAATTATTTGTGTGAACATGTCATTTGCATTATTTTAAGACATGGATGTGACAAGTGTTATGTGCATTGAGAAAGAATGAGAACTTAAGGAGGATGTACCATTTCGAGGGACGTATCGCGCCCCGCGATGGATACTATATTTCGAGGGACGTATCGCTCGCCGCGATGGTTACTATTATCGAGGGTCATGTCGTGCGCCGCGACAGATGCATGGACAGATATGTCCCCCATGGGTCCGGACTGAGAGACAGCGGGTGTGTATCACTAGGTCAGACATGCATCATTATACTTGACATTGCATTCCATTGCATTGCATATACTTATCATTAGTGAACTTGATATTGTGTTTTGCTGATCTTGTGATTGCCTTTCTGCGGATTGTGATTGATCAATATTGAGTTTGTTATTGAGGATATGTAATTTGTTGAAGTATTGTTGTTGAGGATATGTAATTTGTTGAATCATTGTTAAGGTGAAAGTAATATACTTTTTGAATTGTTGTTGCTGAGGATATGTAATTGTCTAAGAGTTGTTGTTGAGCTACGTGCTATGTAAACTGTGAGCTGTTAGGTTGGACTGTTTTTTATGCAGGTTGTAGTTGTGGAGGTTCGTTGGGGTGGTACGAGTACTCGTATTTCATCCCCTTAGCTTGTGTTTAGAGATTTACTTGTTGAGTACCGTGTGGTTTGGTACTCACCCCTTGCTTCTACAATTTTTTTTGTAGGTTACTAGCCCGGAACTTACTGATATATTCTCTTCTTTTCCGAGGCTTCTTGGAGATTTGTGAGGTAGTTGTTTGTCTTCTCAGCAGACCTTCTTACTCCTGTTTATGATTTTGTTCTACTCTAGAAACAATATCATATGAGACTTATATTTTCTTTTGATTTAATTGTATATTTTAGAGGCTTGTACACGTGACAATTAGATTTTGGGGTATAATTTAAGTTGATAGTAAATTTTCCACAATTTTGTGCAATGATTTTGAGTTTTAGGCTGATTTATCTTGGTGGGATAAGACGAGTGCCATCACGTCCAATTTTGGGTCGTGACACTGGCAGTTGTGTTAGATGGCAGTGCAAGTGAGATGAAGAAGGCAGGGTGTACTTTGACCCTTCAATAACAGGAATTTGCAAACTTCCCAGGAATAGTATTTTATATACACTATTACTCCCAGAGCGAGCTCTACCTTGAGTTCTTCACGAGTATGGAAAGCAGAGAGGTCACATTTATCACTGTAAACAGGGTTATATGTTGGATTGCTAGCATCTGAACAGACAGAACCAATATGCATAAACCCCAAACATCCAGTATCCACACTCGACTCGACTAATGTTATCAAAAGATTTACACAAATAAAACTTGTTAGTAATATGCATCAGTAATTCTCGAACACTATTTGTGTGACAAACTAACTTCACGATCATCCAACCTATCCTTGGATCCCATGCAGGAACAACAAGTTCATTTCCAATTAAAACAAGAGATAACTTTCCCTTAATTCTTATGAACATGTACCATTCTGACATGATTTCTTTCAGACATTTTATCAAACAAGTATGAAGCAACTCCTAGTTTCTTTCCCTTCCATTTCTTTTTCATTACTGCATTTCTAGAGATTCTTTCTAAGACCCTTAGGGGTCGTTTGGTAGGGAGTATTAGGAGAAATAATTCAAGTATTATTTGTTGTATTATTTAATACTATGTTTGGTAAGAATTTTGGGTCTATGTATTATCAATCCAGGGATTAGTTATGCACCCTACATGGTATTAGAGGGTGTATAACTAATACCTTCCATTTGGTGGTATTAGCTCTAATACCATGGGATTAATCTAGGTAAAGTCAAAAATACCCCCTCAAATTCTTTTAATCATTTTGTTTATTTTATATTTTATATTTTATATGTTATATTTTATATTTTATATTTATACTAATAAATTTATTTAAATAAATTAGCTTACAAATTTTATTATTTAGATATAATCGTTTCTAAAATATGAGTTATCTAATCTATTTATTATTAATATAAAATATTATAATCCGACTAATATGCTAATTATGTTGATGTATGAATTTAAGAACAATTCAAAAGTAAAATATTGTCTCTTAACGAAAGTTCATTAAACATTACACAAGTAGTCTAAAACAAGAGCATGTATATGTATATATACACACTCTTCTCTAGTATAAAAATAGTTTAATTTATTTTGCTATATTTTATTTTTTTTAATTTTATGATAAAGAGTTTTTTTAAAATTTATTGATACAAGTCAAAGTTCAATAAAAAAATTTTATAAATCATTATAGTTGTGTGACCTTTTGAAATATTAACTTCAATTTATTAAGATGACAATTATTTACTCTCAAATAATTTAAGTGAGGAAATAGTGAACATGACAATAACATTTTTATTCTCATAGCTAGTTAAAAATGTTATAAAAAATAATATCGTCTGTTAATTATCTACTTTGACTAATTACATGAAATATAAAATATCATAATAACTCTAGGGTATAATTGGAAAGAAATTTTTTTGTAAACTTTTAAACTACACACAAAATTAGGTAAAAAACAATGAACCAAACACTTGATAAAATAATCCCTGCATTACTAATCCCTGCATTACCAATCCCTGCATTACTAATCCATGCATTACTAATCCCTGCATTATTGATATTTGTACCAAACGACCAGGGGTCGTTTGGTACAAAGATTGATAATGCAGGGATTAGTAATGCTGAGATTAGTAATGCAGGGATTAATAGTGCAGGGATTAGTAATACATGAATTATTTTTATCAAGTGTTTGGTTCATTGGTTTCGACCTCATATTATGTTTGGATTAAAACTTTATAAAAAACTTCTTTCCAATTATACCCTTAAATTCTTATGCAATTGGATTAAGGTAAATAATTGCCGGATAATATTTTTTTATGACCTTCTAACTAGCTAAGAAAAGAACAATTTTATCGTCATGTTTGCCTTTTTTTTCTTAAATTGTTTGAGGATAAATAATTGTCACCTTATTTAATTGATCACTTACAAATGTCAATTTTCAATTTAAAAAAAGATAAACTATCAACTTTTAAAATTGAAAAGACTGTAAACAATAGTAAAATTGAATAAATCATCTACATTTACGAATAAAATTGCAAGTTGTAATTTTTGTATGTATTCAATGTTATAAATTGTTGAAAATACAAAATATTAGAAAACCGCACAAACATTTAATTATTTGTTTATTTTTTTGATTTTATGTTTTATGGTTGTGCTAGTAAATTTATTTAAATAAATTAGCTTACAAATTATTTAGAGAGAGTTAAATAATTTGTAAACTAATTTATTTAAATAAATTTACTTGCACAACCATAAAACATAAAATCAAGAAAATAAACAAATAATAAAATATTTTGAGGGATATTTTTGTCTTTAGTAGACTTATCCCATGGTATTATATCTCATGTATTGCTAATACCTCCAAATAGAAGGTACTAGTAATATATCATATAATACCATGTAGGAGGTATAACTAATCCATGGATTAGTTATACATAGACCCAATTTCCTACCAAACGTAGTACTAAATAATACCATCTATAATATATGGACTATTTTATTTAATGCGGCCTAACAAACGACCCCTTAGTTTATAATTCTGCAAGATTATCACAATTAATATGAATGTATACCAATAATCAATATGATCTCATAATATTGTGTTTTATAATATTGTGTTTTTTGGTTGTGAGTCTGAATTTACTGTTTTAATAATGATTTTGTACTCTACCAATAATATTGATGCTTCATAATTGATCAAAATTTTCTCAAATTAAAGTGTTTGTTATAGTAAAATCAAAATCACTTTTTTCACTAGTTGAAGCTTAATTATTTTTTTTACTTCCACCGATATTGCTTGTCTCTCTTCTAACAAATAGCACTAATTTTCTCATTTTGTTTGCTAGTACCTTACTTTTTCTGCAAACATAATGTCAAGTCAGGTTATTAGTCGCATAACTCATATTTTTACTAGGCTAGCAAACTCTCATTTTTTATTTGTTACAATTTTCTCACACAATTAAACTAAAAGGAGTTGCAAGAATCACATAACCGATAAAATTATATTTCACAATCATTTCAATATTATGTGACATGACAAGGAAAACTCCATCACATGTTTTATAGTATTTTTCATTTCAAAAATGAAAATTTTCTCACCCAAAATATTTCATGTTAAATAACTACTCGACATCTTTTCCTAATTTATTTATAACTCACGCGTTACAGCCAAAAGTCATTCCATTATAACCAAACAACAACATGTGATTTGTTTCACCATAAATATATGCATTTGTAATACTCTTTTTTAGAGCATTTCTCAAATATGCACAATTTCACAAAAATAAAATTTATCATTTGATGAATCTTCACTATTTTAAGAATTTTAATATCATTTTTTTCATGAAAGCTAGAATCACTTTATTCATGAAAATATTAGGTAAAAAGCTTTTTTACCCTTTACCTTTTCACCACTTGAATTGAACAAGTAAAATAATATTTTGTCATACACCTCTTCCCTTTCACCTCTTTAAGAGAGCGACGTTGAGCGAAATTATGTTGAGATCCCTATCTTAATATCCGCACCTTTTCCAAACTATAACAAAACATGAATCTCCTTAAAATTGTTGGTGTAATATACCACAATATGAAATAATACAGCTAAAAATAAAATTAAAAAAAATGAATAAACAAATCTTTAGGTTGAGGCTCAGATATCTGATTCTTTTTATGGATATTCAAGCCTACTGTAACATAATCTACACCGACCAGTAGTATACCTCTTGACTATCCCATGTAGAATACAACAGCCCAACACCTCATACAACTCGGGATTAATTGAAGAGTTCAAACCTCCACAGAAGAACACTTTCTTCAACATATAATTACTCTCTTTCGTATAGTGAATATAGGTGAAGACTTAGAATATTTTTCTTTGTCTGAACTCTCTCTTTCACTAAATTTACCTCGATATACTCTTTATTTGTTCAATTTCATACAAGTTTAAGTGTCACTTGTGCACACCCAAAGTAAGTAGACTCTAGTTCAGAATAATACAGAGTAAATATCAATTTGAAATAGGAAGTGATCTCCACTACAACAAAAATAACTTTTAGCGACAATAAACGGATACATTAATAAAAAGTGCTAAAATCTTACTGACATTAGTTAAGTGTCATTAGATTCAATATCGCTAAATGCTTTAGGGACATATACAAAGAGTACTAATTGGGGCTAAAAATACATATTTAGCGATAATTGATATATTTAGAACCAATTGAACTATTGTCATTAATTATTTGCCGCTAAAGAACATTTTTGACGTAGTATGAAGTCTTCAAACTATTGCAGTTCCAGACTTGATCATACTTACAAAAGGAAGCAATATTGCCCTCTTATGAGAACATTTTAATTTTATTCATAAGAGGTTATACATATGTTGATTGGGTTGGTGATCGAGATGATAGAAGGTACACATCTCGATGTTAATTTGCCTTATAATTTCTTCAATGTGTCTCTCTGAAATTTCAGTCATAATCTAGGGGGTACTTGTGCATTTTTCCATTTTTAAGATGTAAGTATTGAAAATATCCCTAAACTTAGCGTGAATTATTACTTTAGACCTCCAATTATTGACCGTCTTAAAACAATTTACTACTTGATTAAGTAATTTAAGAACAATACTTTTATGCAACATGTCATCCACCCATACGCATATGTGTGAAATTTTCTATTGATATGACGTACACATAAATATAAATAGTAAAAGAAAAAATTTAAATAATTAAATGATATAATTTAGCAATTAAAATATACTATAAATTTAAAAAATTTGAAACATTTTTTTGTGTGTTTGTGTGTTTATGTGGGTGACATGTGGCATAGGTGGGTGCTTTTAAACTACTTAATCAAGTAAATGGATGTTTTTAAGACTGTCAATAATTGGGGGACTAATTTGATTGTGTTTGATGCTTATTTCTTTTTTTATTATTATATTGGCATAATACATAAATATGTCCTTTAATTTGGCTTTAAATCACATTTATGCCCTTTAATTTTTGGTGTGTACAAGTAGACATTTAAACTTGTATAAAGTTGAACGAATAGACACACATGTCATACATGTCATTTTTTGTCCTACGTGGTGTTCTACATGTATCATGCCACGTAGGACTCATGTGTCTACTTGTTTAAGTTTATACAAGTTTAAGTGTTTACTTGTGCAAACCCAATGTTGAAGGACATAAATGTGAAATGAAACAAAGTTAAAGGGCACATTTATGTATTATGCTTTTATTATTATTTGAACTCTCTATTTTAATTTGTTTGTTATATTTTATTTTAATCTATTTTCAAAAGTGATAATGCATAAGTCCCCCCAAAACCTATGACCCAAATTTTAGAGACACACCTAAACTTAACCATGATCCTATTACCCCTGAATTCATTTTATTCGTTTTTTGTGCACTTTTTGTGATGATGTGGCACCTTCAACCACCCAAGTTGGTTGTGTTTGTACACACTCGTCCGCCATGTGCGTAAATAATTTTTTAAAATAAAAAATTTAAAAAATATTTCTTAATTTTTTTAAAATAATATTTCATATTATTTTAAAATAAATAATTTTTTAATTTTTTCGTAAGAAAATGTTCTTATTTTTTTTATATTTTATTTAAATTAAGTTAACTTTTTTTTTTACCTTGTATCGAAACTTTTTTTTTTACTTACACTTATTTTTTTTCTCTTTTATTTTTCTATTGAGTTTATTTTCTTTGTCTTTCTTTTTATTTGATTTCAAATGTCTTATATTTAAAATAAGTTAATTTTGAACTCTCTATTTTAATTTGTTTGTTATATTTTATTTTTAATCTATTTTCAAAAGACAGTTTTCTTTTTCTTTTTGATAATTATTTAGTTTCAATTTTCTACTACATATTTAAGATCACAAAATTGAATGTCAGCATTTTAGTACATTCCACATATCTTTTATTTAAGACTATAAAATTAAAAAATTTCTTTACTTTTTGGAATAAGGCACAAGTACATTTTAGACTATGACCAAAATTCAGAGGCACACCTAAACTTAACTAGGGTCCTATTACCTTCTAATGTGTCTATTGTTCAATTTGATGAGATGTATCAGTGGTGAAATTAGAAATTTTGTTAAGGATGTCCAAGATTTAATATAAGCATAATACATAAACGTGACTCTTAACTTGACTTCAGCGAACAACTATGACTTTTAACTTTGGGTGTGCACAAGTAGACACTTATACTTGTATAAAATTGAACAAATAGACACATTCGTCCTATATGCCATTCTACATGATAATTTTATGTCCTACGTGGATTCCTATTGTATTATGTAGGACACATGTCTTGTTCAATTTTATACAAATTTAAAAGTTTTACTTGTGCACACCCAAATTAAGTAGGCTCTAGCTCAAAATAATATAGAGTAAATATCAATTTGAAATAGGAAGTGACCTTACAACAAAAACAACTTTTAGTGGCAATAGATACACTAATAATAAAGAGTACTAAAATTTTTGCCGTCATTAGTTAAGTGTCATTAGATCCAATGTTGCTAAAGACTTTAGGGACATATAGAAAGAGTGATAATTGTTGTTAAAATATATATTTAGCGGTAATTGAACTATTGTCGTTAATTATTTACAGCTAAAGATCATTTTTGATGTAGTGTCAGTCTTAAAACTACTGCTCTAGACTTGAGCATACTTACAAAAGGAAGCAATCTCTCTTTAATGAGAACGTTTTTTATGTGCTTTGACTATTATATTATTTGGTTAATATTAATGTTTCTTATTTTTATAAACTTAGATAAAAACATGAGAAAATGCACAAGTTTCCCTCTAAACTATGACCGAAATCCAGAGACACACCTTAACTATTCTAAAGTCCTATTACCTTCGGAACTTTTTTTTTTTTTGTAATTTTGTGCACTTTTTTTGGCTTACTTGGCATCCAAATATCTCTCACGCGCCTCAATTGCGTGGAGTCACTGAGTGTACCACGTAGGACAAAAGGTGTATAGAATTACAAAAAAATAAGTTCAGGGGACAATAGGGCCCTTAGTTTAGTTAAATGTGTGTCTTCGAGATTTTGGTCATACTCTAGGGGGTACTTGTGCATTCTCCCATTTCTATTATTTAGAGTTAATGGTCAGAAATACATCTAAATTCTAAACTATATCATTTTTGAGTTTTATAATTGAACTATTGTAAGTGTGAGTTTTTGATCTAAACTATCACCCAATGGTTAGTGAAATACACCTTGACTAATTTATAATGTTTTGGTTAATACACTCTCTTTTCTATGTAAAATTTTTGTCATGTAGCACTCCACGTGAAAAAAGAATTTCACTGTGATAAAGCTAATTAAATTAATATTATGTTAAATTTAGGATTAAAGATACATCTGCTTCTCCACCTTATTAGTCGTGGTCTCATCTCAGCCGCGGGGTAAATATCTCATATACTTGGAAGGGGAGAATTTAGATTGTTACGATCCGATTTCGAAAACTAAATGTTTCAAAGCCGATTTCACAACTTTGACAAATTTTTTAGGGAAAAGGGTCAAAAATACCCCTCAACTACCGTTAAAATGAAGTTAGTATTGCCCCTACCATTAATAATTTCACCATATATACCCCTCATTTAACGGAAAGCCCCAAATCAACTCAAATTAACTCAATTTCAAAGTTATCCAATTATCTATTTTAACCCAAACCCGACCCACTAAACTAAATGAATTAATACCAAATTAGAACCCAAACCCATCTCTCTAATATTCCTTCATCTTCTTCCTCTTCAATCCAAACCTAATTTTCCCTTTTTATTTCTTTATTTGTAAATAAATCAATGCCCCGACTCCATCTGAATACATTCAACTCATTTCTATTACCCATTAGCTTCCAACTTCAGTACTGCTTCTTCTTCTTCTTCTTTTCGTTCCTTCTTTTTTTTTATTATTATTATTATTTTTATTAGAATTTCTGAAATTGGTTTGATTCTTGATTTCTTCAATCAAGCATCTCAGAAATCAGTGGCTCAAATCAATTTCCATGGAAGCTATGCAATTACTTTACTCGCTTGTTTTATCTTCGCCCTATTTTATCAGTACATGAAAGATCGTCGTCAACGATTCAGGATTATCTCTGCCAGTTTCAGGAGGAATTATGCTTCACCACTGGAAAATCTATCAAATCATATTTCAAAATTTGAGTTTGAAAATCACGACGGTTAAGTGATCACATTTTCGAAAGTATTGGAAAACAAAGGGAAATCGGAAAAAATATGTGGAAATCCGTCTTGGTTTCACACACTGCTTCTGTCAAGTTCAAATTCCAAATTTCAAAATCCAAAAATTTTATAACAATAAGGCCATGGATGAAGAAGTGCAGCTCAATTCGATGTGTCAGAAAAGCCAATTGATGGTCCCTTAATGGCATGAATGCCCTTGTCACTGGTGGGCGGTGGCACTAGAGGCATTGGGTCCGTAATGCTCCCTTCTTTACACTTTTCCGACCGTCGGCGGTAAGTGGAGCTCGACGAGATCACCATTGATAATCCATGTGCTTGATATATGATATTAGTTAATGGATTTAGTAGTTGTATTTATGAATACTGATTCACTGATAATGAAAATGTTTTCCTGGGTTTAAAATCTTGTTTTACAAAAGAACATTAAGCTTGTAAAAATTAGATTGAAACAATCTTTAATCTCGTGAATTTGCTTCATTATTTTGGGAGGGGAAATCGGGAAAGTGGTGCTAAGGAGGAGAAGATATGAACTAGGTATTTAATTGGTATGAGTTTCTTTAGTATAGCGGGTCGAGTTTGGGTTAAAATAGATAATTGGGTAATCTCAATTGAAATAGGGTTGATTTGGGGCTTTTACGTTAAATGAGGGGTATATATGGTGAAATTAGTAACAGCAGGGGCAAAACTAACTTTACTTTAACGGTAAGGGCATAGTTAACCAATAAAACAAAATTGAGGGATATTTTTGACTTTTTTCCCAATTTTTTAAGTTCTTTGAAAAATTTATAATTTAGGAGCCGCCACTTAATTTTTTAGAAAAATCAAGAAAATCATTTAGAAGGAGTAATCTTTTTAAAAGAAAATATTTAAATAAACTAGAGTCGGATAAGAGTTCAAATAATTCTCTAAGGAAGAGTTTAGGCATCTTAGAGAATCCGCTAACACACAGCTGACCGACGAATTTCAAAGTTGTTTAATTTTTAAGAAAAGAAACTTATGAAATTTTTTGTTTCAAAATAACTAAAATCTTTTGATACTTATACACTCATCTTATTTCAAGTATGAAATAAGTCGAATGCTAAAGTGTCAAAATAATAATTTTAACTTATCCAAGGTCAAGTTTTAGAGTTGAAAAATCAATACAATAACTTAAGCGTGGATTTGAAAATTAAATACAAGGATATGAATAATGCTCAAGTTAGTCTAAGAGCTTAAATCGTTTAACTTGAAAGAATTTTGAGAATCTAAATACTTAAAGATGACGATATAGAAATCCATAAAGCAAAAAGTCCAAAGGATTCACAGAAGTTAAGAAAAAAGTTAACAAAAGTTAGCATTCATAATAAAATATATATATATATAAAAATAATAACAGGAAACTTAAAGAAAACAGTGAATTGAAATTTTCAGCGCAAATTCGACCATTTTGGGGCTGAAATTAATGCTCTCGCCGTTTGACTTTAGGCTTGGGTCCAAATCACAACTCTGATCCTGTTTGTGTTATTCTTCAACTTTTTCAAGTCCAAGAAATGCTCTTCTTCTAGCCCTTTGGGGCTGCTGCAAATTTGCTTTATTTTGACCAAATTGGCCAAAATACTAGCTTATGTTTCACAATTTTGATTGAGGTCGACTCAAATAGAGGAGGATGCAAGGGATGGGGAGTCCACGGAACTCATTCGGAAAGAGTTCATGCCAAAATAACGAGGAAATAAGAATTAGAATCAATACAAAACAATATTAAATTAAGCTAAGAACTTAATATGCCTATGGTGATTGTAAAGGTGCAAAATTGAAAGCATCTATTCATATTAAAATTTAACAGTACATCAGAAACCATATTAGGCATTACAGACAAATAGCAAATCTAAAAAAAAAATAATGTGTCCTCTATTTCAAATCAATATATATACATAATATGACGCTCGAATTTATTAACAACAAATCCTCGAGTTCGAAAGGATTCCAAAGGAAACACAGTGAGTTCACTTGTTACCGTACCAACCAAAATAACAGATCATATGACCATCGGTAATTCATAGTTTCTCAAATCTGATAATGTGGTGATTCGGACAGATTTTCAAAGTAAAGAAGGCTAGACAAATATCTTAAAGCGGAGGATATAAAAGATAGCTAGAGAAAAAGACTACTACAAGAAGCTTTACAAAGAGACGAGCAGAGAACATTCAATATTAGATGACACATCTCAAATAATCAGTGTAAGGCACGTAATGTAAAGGAACTTCTACATGAGCTCATATTTAAAAATCAAAATGACACCGACATCTGTTTTGAGAATCAAAGAAACCTTGAAATAAATCGTGTTATATAAAACAACAAAGAAATCATACTATCGAATATTAAAACAACATGCCTATCCTATAGTATTTAAGTCAAAATCTAACAAAATGGAAAGCAACCAACAACTTAGAGCAATCGAATGCTAAAGTCTGGGAAGAAAAACATGGTTATGTAATATTGCAAAGGGATGAACAGCTATGGATCAAAGAAGCTAAGGTAGGAACTAAAGACATTTTTCATATCAATAGCAATCAAAACATTTTGAAGACAAGAAAGAAGCAAACGAACAACTAATAATACAACAAATCAGCAGTTGCACAACTTAGTATTTATAAAACATTTCAGGCTTTGACAAAAGGCGAGGTGATAATATTAACAACAACTATATAACACAAAATTGACTTAACTTTTACTGTCATTCACACCACTAATCACATTGAATCTATAATAGCAACTCTACAATGCAACAGAGAGAAAAAACTGAAGAAAGAGCAAAAAGATTACCTGACCTGGGTTTTGTTTCTTGGCATTGCGAAGGAAGAAGAGGAACGATGAGTATAGGGGTGGGCTAGCGGGTTTGGGCTAGGTCATCTTAATGAATTTGGGCCAAAAATTTTGTCATCTCATGGTCCAAATATGGACTAAATAAAGTCCATTAAGAGAGTTTCAAAGGGAAATGAGAGGAATTATTAAGTCTAACTAATTACTCGAGCTTCTCAACTCTAACAATATGAAAATAATTAACTTTGATTCAAAATAAAAAGAAAAAATTAGTAAACTAGTCAAAAAATGTAACATAATTAGTAAAAACCTCTATACTTCCTAAAAATTTGTAAAAATGTAAAAATGTCATTATTTTAGAAAATATTTTGTATCCTAATTTACTTCCTATTTTGTCTCACCTAAATTACACATTTTTCAATTCTCTCTCTCTCTCTCTCATATTTTTTTTACATAAATATTGAGGTGAATATTTTATTGTGATCAATTTGTATGTAACTCTCACATTGTATACAGATGAGTTTGTATTTCTTTTTATTTTTGTATTTATCATAATGATATACTAACAAAGTCACTTTTGTATTTCAATTAAAGTTAATATTTATTGTGTTCATTTTTGTTTTTGAACATCAATTTCAATGACAACAAGTTTGTATTTCTTTTTTACTATGTTTTCATCGTAATTGTATACCAACAAATTTGTATTTTATGTGCTCACTTTACCAATCAAATTAAAATTGATATTTTACTTTCATAGCAAAAATTAAAAATTGTATCCAGTGAATATAATTGTATTACATGTCTGTCAAATATATATTTCTATTATTTGTATTATAAAAATATTATTGATTGTATCTCACTATAATTCAATCATTACTTATGAATATGATTTAAGAAAGGATACACAATTCTAAAAATAAAATAGCATACAAAGTGAATATAATACAATCAGTTGAGGGAAGAATGCAATATTATTAAAAAAAATACGAATTAACTCTGAAAAGAAATATGATATATTTATACTTAAGAAATACAAATTCATTTGACATACCTATTGAGATGACTACAAACTAAAAAAGAAATACAATATTCTTAATAAAAATACAAATGTTGAGCAAAAGAAAAACAATTGACAAACAAAAATTAATATCAATACAATTCTGGTATGAATATAATTTTTGCAATTTTCTTTCTTTGACTCTCTCTTTCTTCTTCGTCTGTTGTGTTTTTTTTTGTTTTTTTTCTCCAAACTCAAATACAAATCTGTATTAACTTGTGCATTAGTAAAACTGTCTCGTCATTCCATAAAAAATTTTACCCAAAAAAATAAAAAAAAATATTCATGTCAAAACTCCCATACAAATTAATGATTCAACAACGAATACTTGATCGATTATATTTCACGGATTATATCAAAGTTTCAGTTGAAAATTCCTTCTCCAAAGTTGTTTGTCAATGAAATTATACTCGTTTCCAAAATCTTCTCGTAAAAAAACGCAAATTTAATGAAACTCACTTCAACAAAGAGGATTTTAGTATCGCCGCAAACATAGGATAGTTGATGATCGTGAATTTTTCCGCCATAGCTACACATTAGCTTAACCTTCGGATTCTCCATTGTTGCCGGCGCAAAAATTCATGCGAGAATGATGAAGAAGACAAATGATTTGATTTTTTGGGATTTTTTTAGATTTTCTTTTTTATTTATGTAAAGATGAGAGATATTAGGTGATATGTTCCTTTTATAAAATATTGAATTTGTAACTGATGAGTATTTTACCTGGTATACTCCTTGTAAAAAATATTATCTTCCCTAAATTTTTCCTTTCTATTATTAAATAATTGTATTCTTTCAATTAAAAGAAAATAAAAAACAATGTGAATTAAATACATAACAAGCTAAAATATTGACATTTTTAATAAATATTGAAAGTGTGACTAAGGGGTCCTATTAAATGTTAAAATATTGACATTTTGAAAAAATTTCCAAATAAAAATAACTGTAATTTAAACTAAATTAACTTAATAAAATACTTACTAAAAAAATTGAAATCTTTTTGAGATGAATATACTAATTATATACAAAATTATATAAAACATATATATTACTTAAAAATTATAAAAGTGGTGAAAACTACTTAACTTGAAAAATATTTTAAATTTTATAAAGACAATTATTTAAAATCGTTTGAAATTTAAGAAACTAGAAAGTCAATTCCTATAGATATTCATTCTCTAATATTAATAACCTGTGTGGTGAGATTAGTGAAATTACGAAATTTTTTAATATAAACTATTTATAACCAACACAAAATTGTCTTATTTGGACTAGTGAATTCCAAATAATAAAGGTTAATAGCCAAGTGGCAACTAACCATTATAAAGTCACACAATTTTAAGATGATATTGTAAAGCATTCTTTGATTATCTGCCTTGTCTTTGGTCTTTGGCTCAACAATAAGATAAATGTAATATATTGGAAAGTGAATATTTTTGCCTTACTAATTGCTTTGCTTTTTGCACAAAAGGGGATATTATTGTTTTCTTTCCACTTCCCTTTTTATAATGGAAGACTCTTGAAAGCAATTTGAGTCTATTTAAATGTTATTTCATTCTACCTTTTTTTTTTCTTCCTTTAACTTCTTGTTCAAGTAAAAAAAAAGTTTTCTAATTTTGAAAGATAAAGAATAATATCATAACTTATAGTTATTAGTTATATATAAAATATTCCCATATTATTATTATTATTATTATTATTATTATTATTATTATTATTATTATTATGGCAGAACACATAAGCGGTTTCTTAACTTGTCAAGATTTTTCGTATAGACACCTTAACAAGAGCTCCTTCCTATTGAACACTAAAATCACTCAAAAAGTATACTTATCAAACACACTTAGCTGACTTGTCACCTGTCGTTTGAGGCACGCTTTTGAGCGCGTGAAGTGAGGAAAAAAAAGCTGATGTGTCTGATTGGCACACTTAACGATCCAAATGTTCCCCTTTTATTTATCCAATCCTAGATTTTTTCCATTTTTTTATTTCTCATCTCTTTCTTCTCCACATCTCATCATTGTTGCTGAAAATAAAAAAAAAATCTTCATTCATCTTCATGATTAAACAAACCCATAAACAAAGTTGCTAAAAATAACTAAATATGGAGTTGTACCCTTTTGATTTCTTGGTAATTTCAAGTTTTAATCATATTTGTTAATGATAAAAAAGAGAGGAAGAAGAAGAATTGAGCTATGCAAGTTAGAGAATATTATTTGGGAGGAAAGGGGAGGATAAATTATGAAATAGTTTTATATTATTTGGGAGGAAAGAGGAAGATAAATTATGAATTATTTTTATAATAATAAAAAAAAAGAACAAATAGAGAGTTCATAAAATTATTAATGGTGGAATTTAAGTTGGCAGTGAGAAGGGATTTCAAAGAAGAAGATGTAGAGGGGGTTGCTGGATCTGATAATTTTAAAAGATATTTTTTTTTAATTTGCCACATGTCACGGTATGATTGACTCTTTTTTCATATTATAGTGTTTAAAAGTCACCCACTCTATATATATTTTGGTAATGTCATTGAAGTATCTAATAGACACACTTTGTGTATGCATAAGGTGTTCAATAGGAATATGGCCTCATTAAGGTGTCTAAACGAAAAAAGCGTGTAAGTTCAAGGGGCTGCTTATGTGTTCAGCCTATTATTATTATTATTATTATTCACTTTTTTCGTTCTAATTTATATTTCATTTCTAGATTATATCATACATAAATATGCTCTGTATGAGACTTGAGTTATATTTAATGGCTAATAACTTATTATTGAACTTGAATGTCCACAAATTAATTTACGAATAGACAATAAAAAAGGATTAAATTATGAACATCCCTAAAAAGGATTAATTACTTGGGTGGATCCCTTTTAAAAGATAATTACCTATTTTAAGTATACTCTTTCATTATTATCATTTATAGCAATATATAGCATTATTATATATTTATTTTATTTATGTTTCTCGCCTCTTTCTCCCTTTTTATTCTCTTTGTGCAAGATATCATTAATATTTAAAAGCTACAATTGAATGATCCACATTCTTTAACCACAAATACAATTCTTTTTTTTTAAATTATATATATAGTTAAAACATGACCAAAGGTCCACTTTATTTCAAATGGAAACAGAGAGCCCAAATCTACAAACAAACAAACATAAAAATGCAAAGACCATAAGTTCAATTTGTTATGGCTCTAAAGGGAGAAGGAAATCTTGAGCTCATTTTTTCTTTATCTGTCCCCGAAAATTAAATTGTCAGCCATTATAATGGTATTAAAGTTGTTGATCCTTCAATATTTAATGTGGTACAAGAAATAATGTGGATCAAAATAAACGTTAACAAATCTGTAGCTCTTATAAAAAAATTAGCCCTTAAAAGTTACTATGTATATTGTTTTTTAAACTTTTATTAAATTGGAATGATGTTTGTAATGTGCATGTATTATAAGTGTATTATAAATTATTTGGGTTGGGATCACTAAAAAGAGAGTGAAGTCTGCAAATGTATTATAAATATATTGTTAATGAATAAAACATATATTATACATGTCTTATTAATTAAAGTAAATCAGCACAATTAGATTAGTATGTTTTTTCTATGCATCACCAATAAATTATAATGAATTAAACTTGAATTAAAAATGTATTTCACACATCAAAATTGAATTAAAAGAGAAATAAACATGAGTGCAAAATGTAGCAAACAAAAGAACCGTCAATGATTCGTAAACTGAATAAAACTTGATTCAATAATGAATTAGACAAGTAATTTGATCGTAATAAATGAAAAAAACATAATAAACTGCCAAATGAATTAAATTTGAATTAAAAGTGTATTACACACATATTAAAGTTGAATTAGAAGCGAATTAAACATGAATGCATAATATAACATACGAAAAAGCATTTTGTGATCTGTAATCTGAATAAAACTTGTATCAATAATGAATTAAACAAGTAATTCAATCGTAAAAAAATTAATCAATAAACTGTAAAATGAATTAAGTTATATAAAAGTGTATTACACAAATATTAAAGTTGAATTATAAGAGAGAATTAAACATGAATAAAAAAAATTTAACTGATAAAAGACCAAACAATGATCTATAGAGTGAACTAAACTTGTATCAATAATGAATTAAACAAGTAATCTAATCGTAACAACTAATAAACTACAACATTATTTAAATTTGCATTAAAATATATTACACAATATTAAAGTTGAATTAAAAGAGAAAATAAGGAATAAATGAAAAACGTAACTAACAAAAGATACGATAAACTGAATTAAGCTTGTATGATTCTTGAATAAAATATGTATTATATGTGTATTATAAATTATTTTGGTTTGTATCACTAAGAACATGAGTGATGTTGACAATATGTATTAAAAATGTAATGTGCATGTATTATAAAGGCCAAATACATAAGCAGGTCCCTACTTGTTGGGTTTTTTCCCTCAGGTACCTCAACTATGTTATTTTTCTATTGAATCATTGAACCACCCATAATTTATTCTTTTTTAACACCGTTGGCTGATGTGGAACCATATTTTGTGAGGGGTATTGATAGAGTATACATATGTTGTTCCAGAACTCATTAGTCCAACTAATAGTGAAAATATTTTAGAATAATTGTGTTCTACTTCAAGTCATTTGAACACATTAGCAAACAAATGAGACTAACATACAATTAATCTTCATTCCCTCAATCAAAATTATTACTATACGAACACAATTGAAGGCATTTACAATAGAAAAGCCGATCAAAATCAGCCAACAGTATTTAAAAGGAACAAATTATAGGTGGTTCAATGATTTAATAGGAAAATGACATAGTTGAGGTATCTGAGGGAAAAAACCCAACAAGTTTAGGGATCCGCTTATGAGTTTGGCCTATTATAAATGTATTATAGGTGTGTTACCAATTATAAACTTAACCAAACTTTCTTAAAATTGAGATATAGACTCCTAACAATATTTTCAATTATTGTAGGAACAACCTATCCAAACTAATAACAAATTGTAAAATTCAAATAATGAATTCAAAAATTGAAGCTTTACAGTGACTATCAATGGTGAACTCTTGCTGCTGTAATTTTAATTATTTCAAATTTTGCTTGAGAACATGATTTTATACAAATTTTTAGTTTTTATGTTCCTCTTCTCATCATATTTTTGGGTAAAAATAGTGAAATATGAGCAAAAATTAATTGAAGGATAGTTAGTTAAATGAAAATTCCAAAGAAGAAGAAAAAGAATAAAAAGAAAAAGAAGAGGAATAAAAAAACGGCAGAAAGAGACAATGAAGAAAGAAGAAAATAAAGAAAAAAGAAGAGGAAGCGAAGCGCCAAGAAAAACTGTACGACTTTTTCAATTTCAAAAGATTGTTATATTAAGTTAAAAAAATTATGTTGCCACATATGGTAATTTTTTTTTATTTTAGCATATTTATGCGATTTACCCATTTTAAAAAGGCAAAACAAATCTCAATTTAGAGATATATTTGACCATTTGCACATGTAAATTCTTTTTGGACTTCTTTAATTATCATTATTTCAGTTTTTATTCTTATTTCATTTTTTTCTGAGTTTTTATTCTTATTTCATTATTATTTTTTTGAGTTCTTATTCTTGTTTTATTTTTTTCAATCATTCTTTGATGTTAAAATATGAGAAATGAAAAGAAAAATGTGAATGAAACAAGAGAAAAAAAAATTCAAAACTATATTTTTTGTAATTTAGTTTTTGTAAAAAAAAATATTTAAAATTGGGGCTCCTATTTAATTAATGAAATGTAAGGTACATTTGAAAAAACTCGCTAATTTCACCTTGAATTTTTAAAGTAATACTTATTTTTGGACTTTCTTTTTACCATTATGACACTTATTCTGAAACGAGAATATATGATAATATGGGGTGAGTGCTTACTGAGACATACCTTTTTCATTTTGAACGTGACATTGTTTTAGCTTTAAAGGCATGAACCAATCTAGTTTTTATATAAATTGAGTTTATAGAATATAAATTATCGATACATGGCAAGGCTATTTACTTGTAATGTGTTAGAGACCTATGCTCTTTGTGATATTTTGATTTACCCATCCCACGGGTCGAGTAAAGTTAGCAAGAGTAAAGGGGGTTTCGAACTTCATATTCAATATAAATTTACATCATTTATATATAGTTAAAATTATTTTTTACATATACACTGAACTATTGAATATTTTTGGGTGTGGAGACGACGGACACACTATCGATTTCTCACAACTTGAATTTTATTATATCAAAGTAATGACTCGCTTTGGTCTTACAATCTTAATCACACTTGTTGCTTGCTTCGGCAACACTATTTACTTGAGCACTCACTCTTGTTTGTTCTCTTACTTTCTTTCTTTCTTGGTTTGTTAGTTGGTTGGTTTCTTGCTTGGTTTCATACAACTAAAATGGACCACCTCTATTTATAGGAGGTGATGGAACAATCTAGCTAAGCATATTTTTCTACTATATTCTAGAATATCTTTTCAACTACTTAATTCTAGAGCTACCCTATCTAGAACATTTCTAGACTATTCTCTCTAGAATACTCATTCTAGAGATCTTCCTTTAATTCTCCATACCTCCGAAATATTCTAAATTTTTCTTGACTTGTATTAAGTACATAATTAAGTTGGTGATGAATTCTTAACACTCCCCCTCAACACCAACTTCATTTTTCCTTTGCGTCCTTTGTGAGCGATTCATGCTTTGCAAGCATCATGACATTCATGCCCTTTAAGGATCTCCTCCTTCATCGGATTATTCCGATCCCTACTCTTTGAAGCTTCTTCAAAGGTAGTAGCATCTTTATTGTAAACCATCTCTGCTAATGTTACATTTATATACTTGGAATTTGAGCATTTCAATCATGTCTTCCTTCTCGGTTAAGGTTGCAGAGCTTCTTGGACTTTTTCTTGCAACAGTTTTGGAGTTTCATATACTCTTGTTTTCCATGAATTCTTATTTTCTTCTTTTGAAAATATCTCCTTCGTATGTGAGTTATATGTTTCACATACCTCTTGTTCTTGTTCACCCTCACTTCTTTGTCCTTCTTCCTCAAGTTTATATTGTAACTCTTGCTCCAATTTCCTTGAATCTGGCAAGGAGATTTTGTTGTACCACCATGTTGGTGCTTCGTCAAGTGCGACATAAGCTGTCTCGGTTGGCATGATGTATATTGATTCTCCCCTTCTCCCCTTCATTATTGGCGTGCTTGTAACTTTTAAGTTTTGATATACTTTTACGTCATTTGGTCCAAACAAGACATAATTACCAGAATCCGTTAGTTGTGATGGAGATAATAAGTTTTTCTTCATACCTGAAACATGGTACATATCTTGAAGTTGCACTTGTTTTAAATTGTGACGAGGCACAAACACCATCTTGGTAATATGAGATTTTGGTATTTTTGAATTATTTGCAATCACCACTATTTGACTGCCTTTATATTCACTCATGTTAATGAGCTTTTTCTCATCACCAGTCATGTGATTGGAACATCCTGAATCAACCATCCAATCATGTTCATAATCGACCAATTTCCAACTCACAGTTGCAAGTGCAATCTCTTCTTCTTTGTTAGAGTGACAGGTAACAAGCTCCTCTTGTTGGTTAGTATCAAAATCCCAAACTTCTTATTCATCTTTCTGGTTTCAGAAGAAGTAGCTACACTACCTTGAGCTTTTTTGTACCAACAATCTCTGGCGTAGTGTCCTTTCTCTCCACAATTGTAGCACTTCTGCATTTGCCGATTGTTGAAGCCTTTCGCCTGCTTGTGAGTTTTTTTGATGTTGGGTCTCTTGATTTCCTTCTGTCCGTGAGCTTCTCTCTGCTTGTCTTTTTTGATAGGCTTGCCTTTTGCTGAAGAGCGTCTTATCTTTTATAGTAAGACTTGATAATGACTTCTCCAAATCTTCTTCATTTGCCAATATATTTTCCAACTCAGATAAAGTTGGTTATGTGACCCACCCTCGTGTGGCTGTGATTATGCCTTTGTAATCCGGCCCTAGACCATCAACAATAATTCTCCTCATTCTTGTCTCTGTGATAGCATTCTCTTGATCTAATTTTGATATTTCATCAGATAAAGATTTTACCTTTGAAAAGTATTGACTGATTGTCATATTCTATTGAGAGATCGACAAAAGATTTATTTTCAAGCCTTTGTAATCTCGCATCATTCTTCTTCGTAAAAATATTGCCAAGGTATCCCAAACTTCTTTGAGTGTCTTGGCATTCTTGATTCGTTGCAAAAACTCATCCTTGATTGTTACAGAAAGAACAAACATGGCCCTTCCAGCTTTTACCTTCCACCTTTTTGCTGCTTCAAAATCTATTGGTGGTGTGTTGTGTGATCCACCAATGATATCCCATAATTCTTGGTTGAGAAAGTAATATTGCATTCTCGCACTCCATGATCCGTAGTTGCTTGCGTTGATCTTCTCAACGCTATTGAGAATGCCTGTGAAATCCATCATTGATAAGTGCCTCGCGATTTGTAGCTTTCACTAGTAGCTTGTAAGATCTTCTTTAAGTTCATGCCTAGCTCTTATAAACCAGGATCTGATACAACTTGTTGAATAGTTTTGGGTGTGGAGAGGACGGGCACACTATCGATTTCTCACAACTTGAATTTTATTATATCAAAGTAAGGACCCACTTCGATCTTACAATCTTAATCACATTTGTTGTTTGATTCAGCAACACTTTTTACTTGAGCACTCACTCTTGTTTGCTCTCTTACTTTCTTTCTTTCTTGGTTTGTTAATTGCTTGGTTTCTTGCTTGGTTTCATACAACTAAAATAGACCACCTCTATTTATAGGAGGTGATGGAACAATCTAGCTAAGCATATTTTTCTACTACATTCTAGAATATTATTTCAGCTACTTAATTATAGAACTACCCTATCTAGAACATTTCTAGACTATCCTTTCTAGAATACTTATTCTAGAGTTCTTTCTTCAATTCTCCATACCTCCGGAATATTCTAGATTTTTCTTGACTTGTCTTAAGTATATAATTAAGTTGGTGATAAATTCTTAACATGAACTCTTTTGACCTCTTCATGTGCTTACTTTTTATATTTTGGATCTATTGGTCTAGTGGATGCACACATTAATTAGGGCCTAGTCCATATATTCTAACAACTCAATAAAACTCCATAAATTATCATGAACTTATTGCGTCATGTGACCTCATTTTATGACTTCTCATCCAACAATTAAAAGGTATGAAACTTACAAAATGATGTCAGTTTACAGAAATTTTAACCTATTCACTCTTGCACTATGCTATGCAACAAAGGTATGTTACATCCAAAACCCATTAGAGAAACATTGTAACTTGTCATCAAAGAAACTGTAAACTTAGAAGAACCATTATGTGAAAATAAAATAACTAGAACTGTTCATATTAAAGTTGGATAACTTCTCAATAGATAATAACTCATAATCCAATTACATTCGTGTAATGACCCTCTTGGTTATTTCTGTGTTTTGTCTTTTGTGCGTCGTTTAGAGAGTTCCTATAGCGACCCCAAGTCATTTATAACTTGCTGGGACTGACAGTTCGGTCACCTGATCGTTCGTTCGGTTATTGTGCGAGTTTTAGTGTTTTTGGAGCTTAGAACCTTGAATGATCATTTTTTATCAAAAGTTAGAGAAGATAACATCAGAATACTCGCGGAGTCGGAGTGAGCATGAGCAACATTTGAGATAGTGCTCCTAACATTTAGAGATCAACAGCTTTATGCCAAGTTCTCGAAGTGCGAGTTTTGCCTTGAATCTATAGCATTCTTGGGCCAAGTAGTGTCTAAGGAGGGTATTAGGGTTGATCCGACAAAGATTGAGGCTATTCGTGGTTGGGACAGATCCACTTTTGTTATTGAGGTTCGTAGCTTTGTCGGGGTAGTGAAATACTATAGGCGCTTTATTGAGTTTTTTTTTCTTACTATTGCAGCTCCTTTCACTCGGTTGACTCGCCATGATGTTTCCTTTGTGTGGTCAGAAGAGTGTGAGATGATCTTTCGAAAGCTCAAGGAGTTGCTTACTACCGCTCTTATATTGACTCTTCCACTTGAGGGCGAGGGCTATCGATTATTGTGACGCATGTTTGGGTTGTGTATTGTTGTAGTAGGTCCGGGTTATTGCTTATGCATCGAGCCAACTTAAGGTCCATGAGCGCAACTACCCCACATATGACTTGGAGTTGGCGGCGGTAGTTTTCACGCTTAAGATTTAGAGGCACTACTTGTATGAGTTCGATGTGAGATCTATACCGAACACAAGAGTCTTCAGTACATCATGAGTTAGAGAGACCTTAATTCGAGGCAGCCTCGTTGGATTGAGCTGCTGAAGGACTACGACATCTCTATACTACATCATCCGGGCAAGGTAAACGTGGTAGCGGACGTTTTGAGTCGGAAGGTGGTGAGTATGGGTAGTCTAGCCTTCTTATCTGCGAAGGAGAGACCCTTGGCTTTGGATATTCAGTTCTTATCTAATAGCATGGTTTGATTAGATATCTCAAATTCTATACGTGTCTTGGATTATATGGGAGTTAAGTCTTCTTTGCATAATAGGATCTGTGGTTGTCAGTTTGAGGATGAGGCCTTGGTGGCCCTTAAACATCGAGTGTTAGCGGGTGATGGTGGTTAGGCTACCTTAGATCCTGATGGAGTGTTGAGATTCGCCGATCGCATCTGTGTTCAGAGAGTTAGGGATTTGATACAGTTGATACTTTATGAGGCCCATGAGTCTAGATATTCTATCCATCCAGGCACAACGAAGATGAATCGTGATTTGAGGCAGCATTACTGGTGAAGTGGCATGAGACGAGTTATTGCCGACTTTGTTTCCCGTTGCTTGTGGTGCAGTAGGTAAAGGCCGAGCATTTGAGGCCTAGTGGTGAATTTAGAGATTACCCATTCCGGAGTGAAAGTGGGACCGCATTACTATGGATTTTGTGGATGGCCTACCGCGGACTTCTAGGGGAGTTGATAGCATTTGGGTCATCGTTAATCAATTGACCAAGTCAGCACATTTTCTTCCCGTTCAGTCTTTATTTAGCGTCGAGAGGCAGGCTCGTTTCTACATTCGGGAGGTGGTTTGACTTCATGGGGTGCCAACTTCTATTAGGATGAGTTGGGCACCCGGGTCGACCTTAGCACAACTTTCCACTCGCAGACTGATGGTCAGTCAGACCGTATTATTCTGGTCCTTGAGGACATGCTACGGGCTTGTGTTTTAGAGTTAAGTGGTTATTGGGATCAGCTCTTGCCTTTGGCGAAGTTTGCATATAACAATAGCTACCATTCTAGCATTCAGATGACCCCGTTCGAGGCTTTGTATGGTAGGCATTGTCGCTCTCCAGTGGGCTGGTTTAAGTCTACAAATCCTAGGCCGTGGGGTACGGATTTGATTCAGGAGGATTTAGACCAGATGAGAGTGATTCAGGATAGACTCATTAGGACAGCTCAGAGTAGGCACAAGATTTATGCGGATCGGAGGCATCGACCTTTGAGATTCTCTGTTGGTGATCGGGTATTCCTCTGTGTATTGCACTTGAAGGGCGTGATGAGGTTTGGAAGGAGGGGCAAGCTTAGCGTCAGGTACATTGGGCCTTTTGAGATACTTCGGACAATTGGGGATGTTGCTTATGAGTTGGCCCTACCTTTAGCATTTTCAGCCATCCACCCAGTTTTCCATGTCTCGATGCTACACCGATATATTACTGATGAGTCCCATGTGCTCCAATATGATGCAGTTGAGTTGGATGACCGTTTGACATTTGTAGAAGAGCCAGTTGCCATCCTAGCCAGAGATGTGTGGATATTGCGCTCGAGAGCCATTCCATTTGTTAAGGTCCATTGGAGGCATATTCCAGCTGAGGAGGCTACCTGGGAGACCGAGCAGGAGATGCGAGAGCAGTTTCCCAGCTTGTTTGAGCCTTCAGGTACTTCTTGACTCTTACTTTCGCGGACGAAAGTCCTTTGTAATAGTGGATATTATAATGACCCTCTTGGTCATTTTTGTGTTTTGTCTTTTGTGCGTCGTTTAGAGTGTTCCTATAGAGACCAAGTCATTTATGACTTGATGGGACTGACAGTTCGGTCACCTGGTCGTTCATTTGGTTATTGTGTGAGTTTTAGTGTTTTTTGGAGCATATGAACCTTGAACAATCATTTTTAATCAAAGTTTAAGAAGATAACATCAAAATCCAATTCTGACGATTCCATCAGCTCCGTAAGGGTCATTTTAGGCTATTATCATGGTCGGTAAGACTCCCGAGGTTTTTGGTGTGAGTTGGTGCGATTAGGCGTTTTAACTTTAAGTTTAAGCTTAAGTTTGACTTTAGTCAACATTCTGAGTAAACGTGCTGGGATGAGAATTCTGTCAGCGCGGTTAGTTACTGAATGTCAAGTTTGGTCTAGTTTGACCCTTATTTTGTGTTCTGAGGTTTCCGATATTGTTCCGAGCCCTTTTGTGGTTTTTGACTTAAAATGGCATTTGGGTGTTGGACCCTATTTTTGTCAAGATAACCTTGTATGGAAATTTCGAGTGTGCCATTGAGTCAGAAAGATCGAATTTAGTATGGTTTCATATCTTGTTTGCGTATACGGGGTTCCGAACGAGTTCGGAGCACCCCGTCGGAGTTTTTAAGTTTTCAGAAAAAAGTGCAGAAAAATCTGCTGTAAATTGTAGAAAAATCTGCACATTTTGAAAATCTTTAAAACCTCTTAACTCTCTCATCTCTCAACCGAATTAGGTCATTCGAAGAGCGGGAGCTTCGTATTTTCGATGGCTTCGGTGTAGAGTGTTTAGAAGTTATCGGGTGTGCGTATTTTGAGGTAAATTTCGTGAGTAACCTGACTGTTAGGCCCTTTTTCGAGCAATTGTTTTTGGCCTTCTAGTTTTGGTCATATCTCTCTCATTTAGCTCGGTTTTGGGTGATTCGAAGTCCCACGTGTTGGGAATTATCGTCGCTATGTCTTGGAGTGTTCAAAGAGGGCTGGGCACCTTTCGATTCTCGTAAATTCTTAGTTTAGACTGCTGCAGGTTTCTTTTAAGTTGATTAATGTGTTGGTTTCTTGCATGTTGAGATTTTGTTGCGTTTTGAGCCCCGAATTGTGTTCCATTTTGGAAGACAAGTTCGGAGAGTTTTTTAGGACCTAAATTTAGAGTTAATTCTAGAATTTTCAGTGTGGATCCCACTTTTCCCGTTTTGATTCCGAAATTGGTCCGTCTCTATTTCTTGCGATTCTAGTTTCTAAACGGCCATAATAATGTTGTAACTCTAGTTTTGATAGTGTGTCAACATTTCGAGTCCATTCAGAAAGGGAAAACTCCGGAGAAGTGATTAAAAATACCAGTAGACTACGATTTCCTTCTCTTAGATTGAACACGAACATGCGAATACATGTTGATTAGTTGGGATTTGGGCTGGGTAGTTATTGAATCATGCATAGGTGTTAAAAATTATGTTTTCGGCCTATTTCTGGGAATTATCGGGCAAGTGTGAGCATGCTTTGTGTTATTAATTGACCTTCTTTTCTATGTGGAGGACTTGTATGCTTGAGTACTGTTTATTTGAAGTATGTTGGACCTTAGTTTAGGTTTGACTAGGGCTTGGGCTTGCCTTAGAAATGCATGATTCGGAATTGGTAGGACTTAGTTTTGCTCCGACGTCGCTCGGTCGGCTTAAATCCTTGTAGACTGGTGTAGCAGCGTTGAGTCTGATAGTTTGGACCTTAGCTAGGCGATGAGCTTGCTCCGACGATAATTATTCTTACTTTTTCGATGTTACAACTTTAAGAGTTACGTCAGTGACAATGAGTTCCGCTTCGCAATTCAAAGTTGATTTTCGATTCGATTCCAAGGACTTACATTGATTGACTAAGTGTGGATGGCGTTCCACTGATATTTATGATTATGAATCATTAGAGACTCTTTCAGCAACTATATTGACACCTTTGTTGGGCATCCTGATTTAAGGCCCGACCTCGACTTCATTGATGATTTTCAAAGAGCATCCGGTTCAAGGTCCAGCCTAGATCATACACATACTTATGTAGAGCATCCAGTTAGAGGTCCGGACTCAGTTACTTATACTTGTGATTAGCTACTTGGGCACTTCTAGCAAACGTCCGGTTCAAGGTCCGGCCTCTGTACCGTCAGATTCTACTAATTGGTTTTGAGCATCTGGTTCGATGTTCTTTGGACTTGGGTTCTTTTCTCCTTAGTTATAGTTATTTTGTGTACTCGTCGGGCTTATGGGGGTCCGTTTGAGTTTTTATTTAAACTTTTTCACGAGTGTACCTTCTGGGCTTATTGGGGTTCATTTAGGTGTAATTAGCTTATATATTACTTTAGTTAGTTCTTTCTACACTCATGTGCATTCCATTGTTACTTAGACTGCCGTTCTTGACCTCCAGTTGTGTTATTCCTTCTTTTCGTATTGCTTTACTTTACAAGTTCAGTCGGCCTATGATGCCTACTTGGTACCTGTTGTTTGGTACTCATGCTACACTCTGTATCTATTTTCGTGATGCAGGTCCGAACATCAGTAGCTAGTGTTGATCGAGTTTAGAGCAGTCTGATTTGGAGACGGGGGTGAGCACACGGTGTTCTGTACTATTTCAGTCTCCATCTGTATATATATATAGACTTGTCTTTTACCTTTCGAGACAGTCTAGTTTAGGTGGTCCACTTTTGGGACTTGCACTCATTTTGTTAGTAGTTCTATACTAGTGGCTCTCAGGTTCTGGGAGGGATCCTTATTTGTATATATGTTTTTGGTTTCTAAAGAGTATTTTCTAGTAACGGTTCGGATTTTGAAACGGTCATCGAAGTCTTTTTCTAGTTCGGGTGTCAGGGTCGAGTCCTAGATTAATTATCGGGTTGATTTTCGGATCAGAAATTATTTTCTAAAGAGTATTTTCTAGTATCAAACCCAGAATAAAATATATTTTTCATTCACCAACCAAACATTAAAAAATAATTTTTAGTGACCTACCAAGAGAAAATAAGTTTAAAATCTACTTGTTTTTCAAGAAAATATTTTCTTCCTGCCAAACACACCCTAGTATAGCTTCATATTTGTTGCAATTTTTGTACTAGGTTCAAATGAATCTGGTATTAATACTTACATTCTCCTTTGTGGGTGTTATGTTATCGAGTTTCATTGAAACTAATTAAGAAAAAAAAAATTGTTACAATGACAGTAAATGAGAAAATTAAACTAAGAATCTAATTTCATCCATTGTCCCCAGCACCTCCAAACATCTGCTGTGTTTTCACGATGATTGTTGGGTTTCTTAGACCCTGTTTTGGATTATCGTTAAAATCTTCTTATTTTTAAAAGTATTTTTTAAAATAACTTTTCTGAAAAGTGCTTTTGAAAAAAATATTTTATATTTGGTTATTTATCAGGAAAGTGCTATTGATAAGCAAATTGTGTTTTTAAGTGTCAAATTAGAAGAAAAGATAAGTATCAATCTACTTTTAATATAAAAATTATTTTATATATAGAAATTATTTTAAATATCTATTATTAAAAAATTTAATCAAAACTTTTGTTTATATTGAATGAAAATGTATCTATTCAATTTTTCAATCAATGTTATACATTATTAAATAATAAAAAATTGATATAATATTGATATGATGATTTGAATATAATTAAAAGCATCAAATATAAAGTAATGATGACAGACGAAAAATAATAAAAATATGTTATATAAAAATAAAATTCTTAAATGAAACTTTTACCAAAGTCATGAGATATGTTAATCATATATTATTATATTATTATATTATAATATATTATACTAAAAGCATGAAGCTCCATAATTAAAAGTTGAATTACAAAAATATCCCTAATCATATCAAAAATAACCACTTTATCCTGATCATTTAACTAATGTATCAAACTTTTCATATTACAATATTTATATCTTTTGTCTTTTAAACTTCAATCAGTTAAATACACTATACTCTTTTCATATTTGCACTTTATAAAGTTTAGGGGTGCGCATAAACACCGGAAAACCGAAACACCGAACCGAACCGAATTTTTTTGATATTTCGGTTTTGGTATTTTGGTTTTCGATTTACATTTTTGTATTTTTCGATATTTCGGTTCGGTTTTCGATACGTATTTTTTTGTTTTTCGATATTTCGGTTTAAACCAAAATATTATATTATAATTTATAATATATATTTATATTATATTAATTATTTATATTAAATATTTGTTTTTTTAAAAAAATAAAAATCAGAAAAGTGAAAAGTAACTTTTTTTTGTCTCTTTGTCTTTTATACTTTACTAAAGTACTACTTTTACTAAAATAATTCATCTTCCTCTCTTCCTCAATTCATTCTTCCAACTTCAATCTTCATACTTCATTCTTCATTCTTTCAAGTTTCTTTAAGTTTCAAGTTTCTTCATTCTTCAATCTTCAATCTTCATCAGCAGCAGCCACGACTTCAGACGGCCAGCAGGGCAGCAGGCAGCCAGCCGCCAGGCAGTGACTTCAGCAGGCAAAGACCGGCGACCGGCGGCCAGCGACCTTAGGCCAGCCGACCAGTAAGTCGACCACCAATCAGTGAATCAGGTTTGTTTAAAAGGCCTACTAAGCAGGTCCATTAAAAAACTGAAATAAAAAAACCAAACCGAATTGATAAAAACCGAACCGAAATATTTCGGTTCGGTATTCGGTACACATTTTACAAGAACCGAAAACCGAAAAAACAGAAGAAAAAAAAACGAAACCGAACCGAAATACCGAATGCCCACCCCTAATAAAGTTAGCACCCTGTCAAATTTCTTTATCATTTTATTCTTACTCCTCTTCGGTTAGACTACACAAAAAGCTACTATTACTATCGCCCTCTTATTTGTTGAGTTTTGTCCAGCATAAGGTAAGTACTATTTTTTTCCCATTGAATAAGTTCAGTTTTTGTTTTCTGCTTAAATATGGCTTGTGATTACGATAATGTGTATAGTTAATATTCTTTATTTAATTTATTTCACACACTTTATATTTTTAGTTTGCTCAAAAAAATATCACTTTGGGAGTAGCTACTGAACCGAATTCATAAGTATGTATATATTTCACTAGTCTGATTTTAAATACAATTTTATTGGTTTCATTTAGTGTCACTTTTGGATGTTTTGTGGCCTCTCACTTCTAATTTAGTATATATATTTATTTAAAACATTATTAGTATCATACCAAAAGTTGTTGTCTTCGTGGAGAAATAGAATAACTCCCAAGCATGTATCTCATTTTGTTACATGACAGATGAATAATATTACATTACAAATATATGTTGCATTTGAATCTACTTTTCAACTGAATTACTGTTCAATTGCTCCGTATATATATATTTAAGTAGATTATTATATACTTCATTTTAGGAAGTCTATTAATTAGCATGAGACACCTGTCTAGATATTAAGTATACTAAAAGGAAAATAATCTAAGTCAAAAGTTGAATTACAAAAATACCCCTTAACTATTAATTTATTATCTTGAAATTATTTAAAATAGTTTTTTATCTAATATATATTTTGGGATTCAATACTAATTATTAAATTGTAAGTTATTATTAGCAAGAAAACAAGAAAAAAAATTCTAAAAACCTTACATCTTTCACGTACTAATAGTTTTCATAATGATAGTTGCTATGAATTTCTTAATAATTAGTCATAATGATTTTCCATAACACATTTAATATTTTTAATTTTTTTAAACATATCTTATCCTTAGATTTTTACTCTATCACATTTAAATGTTATAAATTATTCAATTAATTAAATATTAAAATAGTAAATAGCAAATCATCCTATTAGTACACATAAATTTTACTACCACTAATTTTTCATTATGTAAATATATGTAACTCTCTGATTATATTTATTATGGTTTTGCTACTATCTCTCACCATAATCTAAAATGGACTAATCTCATATTCATGACAACTCTTTGTGTTTCTCAATACTATCATATAAATAGTAACATGTGACACACTTAAATCAATTACGAAAATAAAGAGAAATATCTATGCTCTCTTCTCCCGTCTCCTTGAGTTTAATATTTATGTTAATTTCTTGTTTGTTGTTATTGTACAAATTTTCTAATGTTGTGTCGTTATTAATATTGAAAATTTACCATGGTTTGTTGCTTTGTATACATTAGCCTAGCATGTGGTATTTTAGTATCCTCATTTGAATATTGAATTTGTGCAATATTTATTTATTTTTACTTTATACACTTTTAGTCAATTTAATAATCAAATATATATTCTTTTTTTAGAAAGATTATCTGAAAAGTGATGAATTTTGTTTAGTAAATATCATAGATTCAAAGGGGATAAAATATGTCATTTGCAATATAAAATTGGGAAAACGGCATTTTTAGTCTCTGTGTTAAGACTATATTCTTATTTTAGTCCTCGTGTTATCTAACTAAGCATTATTAACCTTCAATTATATCAAGTAAGTGATTTTAGTCCTTCAACTTACAGATTCAAAAAAAAATTAACAGAGAGTTCAGTGCTAAAAGGAGTAGTTCGGGTATTTCCTTTTTAATTCTCTCTCTTTGAAGAACAAGCTAAGTCTTTCATATCTCTATCTAGAAGAACAAGCCTGTCGATTTGAGCTACAATTTCAAAAACCAACTTGCTAGGCATTGACCCTCCCTCTCACACCGTCGAACGATAAATTATGCAACGAATGATTTTTTTTAAAAAAAGTTTTCTGTTTTCTCAAGCAATTACTTTAAAATATCCGAATTATCCCTTTTAGCAGTGAACTCTCTGTTAATTTTTTTTAGGTCTGTTAGTTGAAGGATTAAAATCACTCACTTGATATAATTAAAGGTTAATAGTGCTATGTTAAATAACACAAGGACTAAAATAAGAAATTAGCCTTAACATAGGGACTAAAAGTGTCGTTTCCCCATACAAAATTTATATGAAGTATTTTGGAATAAACGTGCAACACACGTTCCCGGATCTAGTTATTATTATAAGTGGGAAGCTACAAAGTAAAAAGTTGAATTACCATTTTTCCCCTCTACTAAATTAAAAATTTTATAATTTTCATATGTATATATTTAATCTTCTTATTCTCATTTCAAAATCTTGACCTTTCAAATTTCTCACACAACTTTTAAAAAAATACAAATGAGTAATTATTCCTTAAAGACAAAAAATTAAAATAGATTCATGTATCTTTTAAAGTTAAATTTCATCTCTATCTTTTTTATATTTATTTTAATAGTATTTGACCTTTCAATTTTCCATGTGTCTTTTCATGTTTCCGTAATTTTGTTTTATAAATTTAACTTTTCCAAAAAAAAAATTATTTACTATTCCTACAATTCTTGTGTGTAGGAACTCTAAAATTTATTTCACTCATTAAATTTTCTTTCTTCCAATAGTAACTTCTTTTTATATTCTTCATTCATATTTAATATAAAATTTATTTGTTATTATTGGTTGTATATAGTTTAATCTTCTCAGTGATATTTATTCTGATCAATCTTTTCACATTCGTTAATACTCTATAAAGTGTATCATAAGGTGGGTTTGTCCAATTATTTCATTTGCCTTCTTTGGTTTGATTTCTCCTCCAAAAAGAGTCCACTTCAGGTAAATCTATTCCAATATAATTGATTTATCTAAAAATATTGACCAACACTTTTTGTATTATTGCTAAGCTAGCAGCATATTCACTTCTTTTAGTATAATATCTATTTATGAAAAACTTCTGTTGCAATAAAACTCAAATTCAGATATAAGTTGATCTGTGAATGCCTTTGCATATTTAAACTTTGAAATGTGAACATGGATTATGTTTGGAGTACACAGGTTCATAGTTGACTGTGTGTTCGTGTAGTTTAAAATAGTATGAAATACACGTGCGTTGCACGTGTTCAAGAACTAGTTAATTAATAAGAGATATAGGGAGAAACACGTCAATATAGACGGGATAATCTGGTCTTGTAAAAAATAATTTTATGCTTCTGCTTTTTTTAAAAAAAAAATAGAAATTTTCAGCTTCTTTCTAATAGCAGAAAAACTGCTTCTACTTCTATTTAAAAGCAATTTTATTGATTTACCAAAACCCTTATTTTTCCAAAAAAAAATATTTTTTTAATTTTATTTTTACTTCAACAGTAATACCAAACCGAATCTAAGAGAATTGAAGAAATGGTACTTATTTTTTTTTAGTGATCTTTTTTTTAAATGCAACACATAAATGGGAAAACATAAGGAAAAAGGCACAAAAAAGGATATATAGGATCCTAGTGTTTAATAAAAATGATAAGTAGGATTTACTATAATGAATGTGTATTTATATTTGGGAAAATGATATATTTGCTCCCTGTGTTAAGACTATATTCTTATATTAGTCTTCGTGTTATCTAACTTAGCATTGTTAATCTTCAATTTTATCAAGTAAGTGATTTTAGTCCTTCAACTTACAGATTCAAAAAAAATTAACAGAGAGTTCACTGCTAAAAGGGATAGTTTGGGTATTTCCTTTTTAATTTTCTCTCTTTGAAGAACAAGCTAAGTCTTTCCTGTCTCTCACACCGACGAACGATTTCAAAAACCAACTTGATAGGCATTAATCCCCCCTCTCACACCGACGAACGATAAATTATGCAACAAATGATTATTGTTTTTTAAAATTCTGTTTTCTCAAGCAATTACTTTAAAATATCCGAATTGCCCCTTTTAGCAGTGAACTCTCTGTTAATTTTTCTGGGTCTGCTAGTTGAAGGATTAAAATCACTCACTTGATATAATTAAAGGTTAATAGTGCTAAGTTAAATAACACAAGGACTAAAATAAGAAATTAGCCTTAACATATGGACTAAAAGTGTCGTTTCCCCTTTATATTTTGTCCATAAATATTACTCATATGTCTCAATTTATGTGACTTACTTTTTTTTTAGGTAATTTAAAAAAGAATGACATATTTTTATATTACGTAACAATTTAACAATAAATGTCTATTTTATCCTTAATGAAATGATTTACATCCACACAAATTTCTATCATTCATTTTGGATGACAAATTTTAAAAGTATTTATTTCTTTCTTAAACTCAGTGCCAAGTCAAACTATCTCATATAAAATGGGACGGGGAGTATAAGATTAGTGTTTCATAGAAGGGCAATATTGTCATTCAACTTTAAAATAGTGTCGTGGTAGAGGAAACTTTGACTAAGAGCAATATATATATATGGGATTTAATATAAATTATCAAAAAAGCCAACTAAGATGATAGAAATTTGTATAAACAACTTGTAGGGTCAGACATGCAGAATGTTTTGCAAAATGACATAAATTTAACAACTCAAATATTGACAATCTTAACCAAAACAATGAAATTGAGATTATTAAATAAAGCTTATACCATGTCATTTCTTTGCATTATCAATTCTTGTTTAAAAAAATAAAAACCTGCTTGTTATAGTTATGGACATAAATTGCAATCTTCTCTTTGTTGTTGCAATTTTCATTCTGTTTTATACTTCACTTGCTAATCTTAGTACTGATGAAGCTGCTCTTCTTGCACTTAAATCACACATTTCTTTTCATCCTAACAATATCTTAGCAAGCAACTGGTCTTCTTCCACCCCGGTTTGCGGCTGGATTGGAATCACTTTCAGCTCCCGTCACCATCGAGTCACTGCTTTAAACATTTCTAGCATGCAACTTCATGGTACCATTCCTCCACACCTCGGAAACCTCTCATTTATTTCATCGCTTGACATCAGTAACAACACTTTCCATGGAGATTTGCCACTAGAGTTGGTTCATTTGCAGAGGTTGAAATTCATTAATGTAAGAAGTAATAGCTTCACCGGAACCATTCCATCATTTTTAAGTTTGTTACCAAGCCTACGGTCTCTAATCCTCTTGAGAAACCAATTTTCGGGAGAAATTCCATCTTCCCTTTCCAATCTAACAAAGCTGCAAGAGTTAGTCTTAGAGAGAAATTTTCTTGAAGGAGAGATCCCTCAAGAAATCGGTGATCTTCGTTATTTGACTATCCTAGACCTGCAATTTAATCAACTTAGTGGCTATATACCACCATCAATCTTTAAAATTACTACAATGCAAGTGATTGCTCTTACTGAAAACAATTTTACGGGAAAGCTTCCAAAAACTATATGTGATCATATTCCAGACTTGGAAGGACTTTACCTCAGAAGAAACTCCCTAGATGGAGTTATTCCACCAAACCTGGAGAAATGCAGAAAGCTTCAAGAACTGGTATTGGGTGAAAATGAGTTTATTGGAACTGTACCAAGAGAGCTAGCCAACTTAACAGCTCTTACAATATTATATATTACAGCTCTGCATTTGAAAGGTAGTATGAGATTTTCTTCCTTTTCTCTTTTTTGCCAAAACTTGCTACTCATGGTATATTTCCCCAAAATTGACAGGAGAGATACCAACGAAGCTCGGTAATCTTAAGAAACTTCAAAGATTAGTATTATCACAGAACGAGCTTACTGGCTCTGTTCGTGACAGCATTTTCAACATATCAGCACTGCAGATTATAGATTTTGGAGAAAACGAGCTTTCAGGTACTCTACCTTCAGATTTAGGTCGTGGAATGCCCAACCTAGAAATATTTTTGTGTGGAGAAAATAATATGAGTGGTTTTATCTGTTCTTCAATCCCAAACTCATCGAAACTTCAACAACTTGACCTGTCCGGCAACAGTTTCACAGGTCCAATTCATAAATCACTTGGTAACTTAGAATACCTTGAGATTATTAACTTGGAAAGCAATAATTTTGTCAGCGATTCATCATTGAGTTTCCTTACATCATTAACAAACTGTAGGAAACTACGCGTACTCGCGTTAGGTTATAGTCCGTTGGATGGTGTTTTGCCTGCATCTGTTGGTAATTTATCAAACTCCTTGCAAATTTTTGACGCACCAGCTTGTAAACTGAAGGGTGTCATTCCAAAAGAAATTAATAATCTTACTGGAGTGATACATATGAGTCTGTCTAACAATGAGTTGACTGGACATATTCCTCTGTCTTCTTGGATCAATTCCAAAATCTAAAACAAAACCTCTGTCTTCTTGGATCAATTCCAAAGGATGAGAACTCCCGCCTTTCAAACAAAAAATCATTTTCTTGTAAATGAATGGAGACAAAATTTTCAATTGTTAGTGTCTGGGTAGATTTCGACGAAGGTGAGAAGACAGATACTGACACACTCATCAAAATTGTTGCTTATCAAAGACAGGAGTAGAACAACAAAAACTATAAATTGGCAGATTGGAGAAACTTGAATCATGCAGCAGATGCATTCCGATAAGATGATGGGAATCAAATTTGACATTTTAAAGTTACTGAGTAAAAATTGCCGCACTCAAAGAAAATATGGAAACTTATTAAACTGCTGACAATCAATGAAGCGAAAAAATGATTGACTCGAAGAAACTATGAAAATAGTAGCTACTTACTATTGACGATAACCTTTGAATTTGAACTACAAATCCTAGACTATGTATACTTCCTCATTGATCTACAAACCTTGGTCAAAAATTCTCTCGCCTGATGAAAAGACGGGAGTTCTCATCCTTTGGAACTGATCAAAGAAGACAGAGGCTTTGTTTAAGATTTGTGTATGCCATATGAGTTGTTCATCTTGAAAATGAATGAAAGAAGCCATTTGTTGGGTTATCCCATGCTAAAGGGCTTGAATAGATAGGTATTGAGGCTAAGCAGCCCAACTCTGCTAAGCGTAAATGTGCTAGGGTTCAATTGATAAAAAATGGAAAGAAGATTGTTGCATTCGTTCCTAACGATGATTGTTTGAACTACATTGAAGAAAGGTGTTGATCGCTGAATTTGGTCGAAAGGGTCATGCCTTATGAGATATTCCTGGTGTCAGGTTCAAAGTTGTGAAGGTTTCTGGTGTTTCTGTCTTGGCTTTCTTTAAGGAGAAGAAGGAGAAATCATGATATTAATTTTGCCATTTTGCCAAGATACTGTTGTCGTAGATTTGAGTATGTATTTTGTGAGCAACTATCTTTAATGTAGGCACATTTTTTGGTTTAAAAAAATATGAGTTGCACATCTCGGTTAAATTTGACAGAGTTTTTTTTGTGTAGTTAGGATTTTAGGGTGAAAGACTGAATTGATAAGTTTTTGACATAGATAAAGGACATGTTCCATAAGTTGCATAAATAAAGGACCAAATCAATCTAAATCCATACATTAAGGACTATTTTGATCATTTTCTCGCCTACTCTTTTATGTTAGTTATAATATATAATTAATAATCTATGATTTTATCATCCATTTGAATGAGTTCTCAAAATTAAATATGGTCAACTTTGATATTTTGTAAAAAATATTAAGTGGCTTTTTTAGTCTTTTAAAATTTTTAAAAAATGTCAAAAGAATTAAAATAGTAACACATCCAAAAACAATCTTAGAAATATGAAAAATTATTTGTTATAGATAAGCTATCTATATTTTTGAAGACTTAAAAAAGTACTTCAATTGTATATTAAAATTTAAAATTGTTTCTCTATATGTTGATTCTTTGAAGAAGATGGATGATACATGATTTTTGTTATGCAAAATAATTTTTGGTGATATATAATTGACAAAATAAAAATATATTGTTATTAAAATACATAATAAAATAAGTAATAAATGAGCAATTATAAAAGAATGATAAAAACTTTTATGTCATAAAGATTTAAAAAAATTCTTATGACATCTAATAAAAAATTATAATTAGACTCTTGGATTTTTTTTTAAAATGAGGTAAATATTAAAAAAAAATTGTTCCCAAATAATATGAATACTTATAATTATTAACGATAAATAATATTTTCATATAATTAAAGTGTAAGAAAAAAAAGTTAAGTTAAGTAAATTTTTAGAATAATTATAATGGAGGGTGAATGGTTAAGTAAAAAGTATATTTGGAATAATTATCTCTATTAATTTTTTCATTAATAAATTCTCTCCTATAATTCTACGTTTCTTTAAATTTATTCAACGCTATTTTTTTATTCTCCCTTTTTTTCAATATTTTTTGTCTTTGCTTATTTAATTCCACTAAGAAAACAGTAACAATTAGCATCGTATCTTAAGAGAATTAAGTTAGCTTGTCTTTAATTTATTTTACTAATTTATATATATATTTTTAAAACAATAATAATTAGCATGTATCTTAACATAATCAAGTTAACTTATCTTTAGCTATTTACAATTTATGCAAAATGTTAAAAATGAATTCTCTTAATGATTTTTTCTTATATTTTTCATGATTCATAATTTATTTTAAAAAATCTTTATTCAACGAATATTAAGTACGTACTTCACCTTAATTTATTATTCAACCATAGTACATGAATAGAATTCTCCATTATATTCGATCTCAAACAAGCATAACATTCATTTTTAACAATAAAATCATTACTACTAAAAAACAAGTTGAGGCATTATATTTAAGGCTTGAGCCCTTTAAAAATTAGGCCTCCGTCTTAGGTCCCAAATTTGAGGGGTTCCATTTTTTTTTTAGTAATAATAGAATACTATTTAGTCTTTCATTTAGTTCATTTTGAAACAGTAAAGAACATTTTTTTCTTTGTTGTCAATTTTTAAATTTAACTTTCTTATGACATGTTTAAGATCATAAGATTAAAAATATTTTGATATATATATAATTTAAGACCATAGAAAAAATAAAGTGTTTCATTATAAAGAAAGAAATAACTTTGAATTTAAAAAAAAAGAAAAACTACTAGGATTTTATCCTATTATTTTCGTGGCAAAAAATTAAGAGTACAACATTCACGCTAACAAATGGAAACACCAACATTCAGGATAATCAAGTGGCTCAATCATAACATAAACAATGTGAATCAAGTGGTATTTCTTAATTCTTTTGTTCGTTAGTTTAATTTTTTCTAATTTTGGAAGATTTGTTTGTCTTAAATTTTTATGTTGAAAAATCGAGTATCGATCAAATAATTGGTGTATTGTAGATTGATTTTTAATAAGTCTGTTATTTCAAGTTGAAGTTCAATGAGCTAGGAGAAACATTCACATAGAATCCAAAGCAAGTTTGGCGTCTCAAAAACAAAATCAATTACACCGAGATGCAAAAATGTCGAGCAAGTAGAAATGTCATCACACTCTTCTTATAGACAAGAATTTGATGTAAATGATTTAAAGCCTGATCCGGCTGAAAGAATTTCAATTTTGAATTATCATCGAAACCTCCGTGATGAGATAAGGAGGGCATACATCATAAAAGGTCTTTGTCTGAATTCAATCGAGCTTTATTACAGTAGAACCGAGCTCGAGCATGGTACATTTCTTCTGAGATGCTCATAAGGACTTTCAGGGCGTTTTCATTTCCAATGTCAAGGGGTATTTTCCCACTTAATAAATTGGATGAAATATTAATTAGTGGAATAATGCCACTTCAGTAGTTAATGGAAGCTTTCGAGTTAGAGCAATGTTTTGCAATGTCGTAATGTTGAAGATTGATGTCGTTCCACAAGTATTTTTCATGTTCTGTGTTATTCAGTGTAGATAATTGGAAGGATTCTCAAAGTTATGTAAATACGAAAAGAAAAATCTTGTGTTGAGCCTTTTACATCTCATTTTAAACTTCCATATATCAAGAACTGAGTTACTTCCAACAACCAATATAAAATACACTTGCGCGAAATTGAATTGCATAAGAGAGCAGACTGGTAACTAAATTACATACAAGAGAAAGCTGGTGCGATTCCACCTAGTGCCGACTAGTAACAAGCTGGAGCCTCATCTTTTTGAGTGTTGAAAGAGCATCTTTCATATTAATTCTTGCATCAGATCTCACTAAAGTGCAGTTCAAAGCTAATTCCATGACAGATGAAAAACATTGCATCTTTGCAGCGATTTGTTCATCTCTGGGCTGTAACAAATTAGAATCCACCACCTTGTGAAGTTCACCCGGAAAGGAATCACTAATCCAACGTTGTATGCTCAAGTCTCCAGTAAATATATCATCACTTGGTCTTATTCGTGTGAATGTCTCCATCATCAGGATGCCAAAACTATAAACATCACAACTCATGGATACTATGCCATCTTGTCCATACTCTGCAATCATGGTCGAAAATGATCATAAATCAATTTATACCTAGAGAGAGGAATTGTTTTTAGTATTTACATGATATGAGAAGTTTAAAAAGTTTCAATATACCTGGAGCAATATATCCAATGGTTGCAATTGTCCTTGTTTGGACAAAAGCCTCCCCTGCACCTAACATTTTTGCAATGCCAAAATCACTTACATGAGCAACCATTTCTTCATCGAGCAAGACATTGCTTGGCTTCAAGTCACAATGCACCACATGCGTTGAATAGCCGTTGTGGAGATAATCCATTGCAGATGCAACATCTATCATTATATCCAGTCTCTGCAATAAGTTCAAGAACAAGTTGTGAGAGTATAACCATTTATCAAGTGTTCCGTTGGGCATGTATTCCAACACTAGGGCCTTGAAATCAAGATTGGAGCAAATGGTGATGACTTTGGTCAGATTTCTGTGGCGAAGGTTGCGGAGTATCTCACATTCCGTGTCAAAACTTTTGAATGCACCCTCCAATTGCACATTGAATACCTTTGCTGCAAAAATGATACCATCCTTAAGTATCCCTTTATAAACCGTGCTGAAACTCCCATTACCAAGCAAGTTGGCTTCGTTGAATCCTTCAGTTGCCTGCTCAAGTTCATAATACGACATTCTTTCATGCCCTTTTACGAAGGACACATCCTTTTGACTAGCGTTCTTCTTTGTGTTTCTCAATCTTAACACCACAATTCCAACAGTCAACATGAAGAGTGATCCAATCCCTAATAGAATATATAAACCTGTAAGCACTCTTTTTCTTCTTGCTTTCTTTGTAGATTTGGTTGGACATGGTTTTACATTAAATCGGGAGTCACCACAAAGTGCGTCATTGGACAAGAAAGACTGACTGGTTACATTTGCAAAGGGACCACCAGTGGGAATTTCTCCACTGAGTATATTGGATGAGAAATTCATGTGTTTGAGATACACAAGAGCTTCTAATGAATTTGGAATTTCACCACTAAGATTATTATAAGACAAATCCAAGTATTCCAAGGACAGCATTTTGCCAAATGATTCAGGAATAGGCCCCTCTAATCTATTATGTGCTAGAGAAAGATTAATCAGTTTATCTAGATCCCCTAGAGTACTAGGAATCTTACCAGAAAAATAATTATTCGACAGATCAATGAGTGTTGCTGCCTTTAAGTTTCCGCTCTCCAGTGGAATTTCCCCACTCAATAAATTGTATGAAACGTCGAATTGTATGAGATCTTGAAGGCTCCCCAAGCTTAAAGGTAATCTAGAATCCAGTTTGTTGTTAGCTAGATAAAGTTCCCTCAAACTGGTCATGTTACCTAAACAAGGAGGCACTGAACCAGAGAAATGATTTTCTGACAAGTCTAATGCACCTAGATTCTTTAAATTGCAGGTAATATCTGGTATGTATCCTTCTATCTTGTTGTAAAATAAGGAAAGTTGTTGAAGGCTCAACATGCCTTGGACAGTATTTGGAATATGTCCAGTCAACTCATTGTTAGACAGACTCATATGTATCACTCCAGTAAGATTACTAATTTCTTTTGGAATGACACCCTTCAGTTTACAAGCTGGTGCTTCAAAAATTTGCAAGGAGTTTGAGAAATTACCAACAGATGCAGGCAAAACACCATCCAACGGATTATAACCTAACGCGAGTACGCGTAGTTTCCTACAGTTTGTTAATGATGTCAGGAAACTCAATGATGGATCACTGATAAAATTATTGAGCTCCAAGTTGAGATGCTTAAGGTATTCTAAGTTACCAAGTGATTTAGGAATGAAACCTGTGAAACTATTATCCGAGAGGTCAATCATTGCAAGTCTTGAAGAATTAGAGATTGAATCAGAGATAAAACCACTCAGATTATTTCCTCCACAAAGAAATAATTCAATGTTTGGTATTCCAAGACCTAAATCTGAAGGCAGAGTACCTGAAAGCTTGTTTAGTCCAAAATCTATAGTCTGCAGTGCTGACATGTTGTAAATTCTGTCAGGGAATGAGCCAGTAAGCTCGTTCTGTGATAATACTAATCTTTGAAGATTCTTAAGATTAGCTAGCTCCATTGGTATCTCACCTGTCAATTTTCAGGAAATATATGAGTACAAGTTCGGCGGAAAAGAGAAAAAGGAAGAAAATTTTACACTACCTTTCAAATTCAGGTCCATAAGATGTAATCCTGTAAGAGCTGTTAAGTTGGCTAGCTCTCTTGGTACAGTTCCAGCAAACTCATTCCCAGACAATCTCAATATTTGAAGCTTTCTGCATTTCTCCAGGTTTGGTGGAATAACTCCATCTAGGGAGTTCCTTTGGAGGTAAAGTCCTTCCAAGTCTGGAAAATGATCACATATAGTTTTTGGAAGCTTTCCAGTAAGATTGTTGTCCGTAAGAGCAATTACTTGCATAGTAGTAATGTTAAAGATTGAAGGTGGTATAGAGCCTGTAAGTCCATTATATTGCAGGTCTAGGACAGTCATGTAACGAAGATCACCAAGTTCCCGAGGGATCTCTCCTTGAAGAAAATTTCTATTTATTCTCAACATTTGCAGCTTTGTTATATTGGAAAGGGAAATTGGAATTTTCCCCGAAAATTGGTTGCTTGATAGGTGCACAAAGCGTAGGTTTGGTAACAAACTTAAAAATGATGGAATGGCTCCGGTGAAGTTATTGCTTGTAACATTAATCGATTTCAACCTCTGCAGACGAGCCAATTCTTGTGGCAAATCTCCATGAAAAGTGTTCTTACTGATGTCAAGGGAAGAAAGAAATGAGAGGTTTCCAATGTGCGGAGGAATGGTACCATAAAGTTGCATGCTAGAAATGTTTAAAGCAGTGACTCGATGGTGACGGGAGCTGCAAGTGATTCCAATCCAGCTACAAACGGGGACGGAAGAAGACCAATTTGTTGCTATGATATTGTTAGAAATGTGTGATTTAAGTGCAAGAAGAGCAGCTTCATCAGTGCTAATATTAGCAAGTGAAGTAGTGTGATGGAGTAGAATGAAAATTACAAGAAAAAAGACAAGAGTGGAACTTCTGCCCATAATCAAGCCAAGAAGGTTTCTCATTGAGCTAAAACAAGATGTATTTTAATATAGTTATCAAATTTAATGATATCTATATTGTAGTGTTATTCTTTTTATAACACTAGTTTTGCACTATGTGTGTTGCACGTGATTTCTAATTCCTGAAAATCAATTTAGGTACTTTGTTTTTCTCCCCTTCTACGAAACCAATTTCCATAAGTAAACATTTTAGAATAATAAATATTAAATCCTATGAAAATATATTAGATTTAATTTGCATATTTTAAAATTTGAAAAAAAATATATTCGAACTTTGACCGAAATTGCTGTAACAATTCCATACTTTGGGCAAAACCTATTATCCCTACATTATTTAATAGTTTGTTTTAAAGATATATATAAGTTTCTAATTGGATAAATTACTATTTATAACGATGCAATATTTATGATATTTACGTGAACTAAAAAAATATTCATTGAATTTAATATTTTTATCACACTAAAAAATTACTAAAGCTTTCTTCTTTACTTTGAAAATATAAATTTAAAAGAAACAACATATAAGCATAAAGGACCCTCAATAAAAAGTAACATTAAAAAAAAAATCCCAACAACCTTATCTGAGACTACTTTCTACATATGTTGCGAGGAAAATAACATTTAAATATACTCAAATTGCTTTCAAGAGTCTTCCATTATAAAAAGGGAAGTTGAAAGGAAACAATATTATCCCCTTTTTTTTACAAAATCTAAAGAATCATTAAAGCAAAAAATTCACTTTCCAATATTTTACATTTATCTTATTGTGAGCCTAAGACCAAAGGCACAAAGCAAGGTCAAGGCAGATAATCAAAGAATGCTTTACAATATCATCTTAAAATTGTGTGACTTAATAATGGTTAGTTGCCACTTGGTTATTAACCTTTATTATTTGGAATTCACTAGTTCAAATAAGACAATTTTGTGTTGGTTATAAATAGTTTACATTAAAAAATTTCGTTTCAAGGGTTCAAATTTTAGAAGAAAGAAATTTCACTAATCTCACCACACTGGTTACTGATATTAGAGAATAAATATATATAATCTAAATTCTCCCCTTCCAAATATATGAGATATTAACCCCGCTGCTGAGATTAGTATTAGAGTTTATTTGCCCTGATTTCTTATAATAAAAAAGTTTTCCTTTTAGTAAAATGTTTTAATATTTTGAGTAGTCCTTTTCTTGTAGGAAAGGTTTTAGTACTCTATGAATATATATAGGCTTGTTCCTTCTAACTTAATTAACATTTACAATGTAGTCTTAAGAGCTTTAAAAGTTTTGGTTGAGGGGAGAATTTATGGGACACAAGTTTGATATGTTATCACTTGTGTGAACCTCCCATGTATTCTGAGTGAATTGGTTGATGTTGTTTCTCTCTATATTATGTATTCTCATATTATATTTATAGTGTATTGTTCATTTCCTTTATAGACGTAGGTCGATTGATCAAACGACGTTAAATTTTTTTGTCTCTTTTGTTGCTCATAAACCTGAGACTGTGACCGATGAAAATTGAGAATTTGAGCACCAACTATGTGGATATATAAGACAATGAGTTGAAGATAATGTTCGCAGACATATTATGGATGAGACACATGATAGAACATTGTGGTAAAAGTTGGAGACGTTGTACGCTTCAAAAACTGGAAATAACAAGTTGTTCTTGCTAAAGCAATTGATGACCTTTAAATACAAGGAGGCCAGTCTCATTCTTGATCACATAAATGACTTTCAGGGTATTCTAGATCAGCTATCAGGAATGAGTGTTAATTTTGATGATGAAATACAAGAACTTTGGCTTCTTAATACTCTACCGGATTCTTGGGAAACTCTTCATGTTTCTTTAACAAATTCTGCCACTGGTGGAAAGGTGACTATGGCATATGCAAAAAGTGATGTGTTGAATGAAAAAATTAGATGAAAATCTCAAAGCACATCCTCACATTTAGATATTCTATATACAGAAGATCAAGGGAGAGATAAGACAAGAGATCTGAGGAGTAAAGATAAAAGCAGAAGGAAGTCAAGATTCAAGAATCCAAATATTATATGCCATCATTGTGAAAAGAAAGGACATATTAGAAGATCTTGCAAACAATTGAAGCAAGATATTAAAGAAGGGAAGAAGGAAGAAAATAATGGAAACAATGTTGTTGTTGTTGTCCGAGATGACCTTCTCTTCGCTTGTGATAAAGATATCATCAATTTTGTATCTCAAGATATAAGTTGGATAGTAGATCTGGAGCCACATCACATGTCACCCCAAGAAAAGACTTCTTTTCATCTTATACTTCATTCTGAGGTGTTAAAGATGGGTAATGTTGGTGAGGTTAATGTGTTTGATGTTGGCACTGTTTGTTTGAAAACCAATACTGGTTCAACTTTAGTCCTTCAGAATGTCAAGCATGCTCCAGAAATTCCCGTGAATTTTATCTTTATAGGACAACTAGATGATGATGGCTATTATAATGACTTGTTCAATGGAAGCTCAACAAAGGCTCATTGATTATAGCTCGAGGAAGAAAGCATTCAAATTTATATGTGACACACGGATCGATTCTTGGTGAATCTTTAAATTTGGTGGAAAGCGAGACTTTATCAGAATTATGGCACAAAAGGCTTAGTCATATGAGCAAAGGGGGATCACTTGTTTGGCTAAGAAGAATTTGCTTGCTGATGTGAACAAGCAAAGGTGAAAAGATGTGTTCATTGCTTAGTTGGAAAACAGAAAAGAGTTTCTTTTCACAGTTATCCTCCTTCAAGAAATTCTGAGTTACTGGAGCTAGTACACTCTGATTTGTATGGTCCTTTTAAAGTAAAGTCAAAAGGTGGTGCACTTTACTTTGCAACTTTCATTGATGATCATTCTCACAAGATTTGGGTATATCCTTTAAAATTTAAAGATCAAGTGTTTGATGCATTTAAAGTGTTTCAAGCCTTATTTGAGAGACAAACGGAAAAGAAATTAAAATGTATTCATACTGATATTGGTGGTGAGTATATTAGTCCCTTTGATAACTACTGCAAATCGCAAGGGATTCGTCATCAGAAGACTCATCCAAAGACTCCTCAATTAAATGGCCTGGCAGAAAGGACGAACAGAACTTTAGTTGAGAGAGTTAGATGCGTGTTTTTAGAGGCTAAACTTCCAAATTCATTTTGGGCTGAAGCACTTAACACTGTTGCTTATGTTATCAATTTGTCCACTGTTGTTGCTTTTGGATGGTGATGTTCCAAATAGAGTTTGGTTTGCTAAGATGTTTCTTATGATCACTTGAAAGTGTTTGGGTGTAAAGCCCATGTGCATGTTCCAAAGGATGAGAGGTCAAAATTAGATGTTGAAATTAAGCAGCGCATCTTCATTGGTTATGGTCAAGATGAGTTTGGATATTGCTTTTATGATCCAATTGATATGAAGCTCATTAGAAGTCGCGATGTTGTGTTCTTTGAAGATCAAACTATTGAAGATATTGACAAGGTCGAGAAACCAGATTTTCAGACTGATGAGAACTTAGTTGATGTTGATTCAATCCCTATTATTGATACATCTTTTGCACATGAAAGAATTCAAGATAATGATGCAAATAATGATCAAGGTGTAGAACCTATAGATGTTCCTACTGATGATGTTGTGGTTGATAATCAACCAACTTGTGGTAAGATGACCACTTTGGATGCTCCATAAACCTCTTGTAGAAGATCCACTAGAGAGAAGCGAAGCTCAACACATTATTCTCTTGATGAGTATATTCTTTTGACTAACATGGGAGAACCCAAAGGTTATGATAAAGTCATGTTAGATACTCATAGAGATAAGTGGAAAGAAATCATCGTAGACAAGCATGAGTTTTGTAGAAGTGTGGCAAGTAGGAAGCCAATTAAGAGTTCCTCCACTTGAAGTCCATTTGGCCCTTTGGCTGGAGGGGGAGTTGGTAAGTATATTCTCTTTTACTTTACAAAATCATTTTCTCATGCAATGGTGATGCACATAACTTGTGCGTTATTTGTAAAACCAAAACGTAGTAGTAGTAGTATGTGTTTTGTGAGTTTCAGTAACTTGCAGTTACTGTTTAAACTCATGTAGCATTTTGGTCCTTGTATAATATATGTTTCCATTAGTTAACAAATACTTTGTTACTGTTGTGGAAATAAAATCTTGGCAGCAATTAATTTTGCAGCCATACTTGTTGAAATTACTAGCCACAAATGTGAAAGTTGGTAGCCACCAATGTGAAAGTTGGTAGCCACATTTGTGGAAGTAGGTAGTCAAAGTTTGGTATAAGTTTGGTATTAGTTTGGTAGAGTTAGGCAGCCAATTTTTTTGTTGAAATTGGCTATCACATTATGTCATTAATGATGTAAACAAGTGTTCAAAAAACTCTATAAATAGAGTAGTAATTGAACACTTGAAGACACACCAAAAAAATAGAGAAGCAATAGAGAGTAGAGAGAGTAATCTACAAACTACTTCTTAGTTTGTGAGAAAATAGTGTGCAAATAATATTATTGTGAGTTGTAAGAAATAAAAGAGTGTTGAGTAGTAGTCTTTTGACACTACCAAGTTTTTCATCAATATTATTGCATTACTTATTCGGGTATCATATTTACCCATTTTAATATTTGGTGTCGTTGTTACTCTCTTCCTATTGCTATTTAGTTTGGACATTATCCTGGGTGTGATTATCATTTTGTCCAACAACGTGGTATCAGAGCCATGACAAATAATAGTCCGTTGTCCTTTCAATACCCCCGTCTCACAAGAGAAAATTATGAAAAATGGTGTCTATGAATGAAAGCTATTCTTGGCTCTCAAGATGTTTGGGATATTGTAGACAAAGGGTATACAAAACCCGCAAATGAGGAAACTTTGCCCTCAAATGAAAAGGAGGTCTTGTTAAAGACAAGAAAGAAAGATCAACAGGCCCTCACTCTTATCCATCAATGTTTGGATGATGGCATGTTTAAGAAGGTGGCTGATGCAACCACCTCAAAAGAGGCGTGGGAGATTTTACAAAATTCTCTCCAAGGAGTTGATAAAGTAAAGAAGATAAAACTTCAAACTCTAAGGGCTGAGTTTGAAGTTTTAAAAATGAAAGAATCCGAATCCATTTCGGATTTCTGCTCAAGATTAATTGCTGTTGTAAATCAACTAAGAAGATACGGAGAGAAAGTAGATGATGTGCGTGTGGTAGAAAAGATCCTTCGTTCTTTAACACCTAAATTTGATTATGTGGTTGTGTGCTATTGAGGAGTCTAAAGATCTAGACTCTATGACGGTAGAACAATTGGAAGGTTCTTTACTAGCCCATGAAGAGAAAATGAAAAGGAGAAAAGAAGAGCCACTAGAGCAGCTTCTTAAAACTCATGCATCCTTCAAAGGATTTGAAGGTGAGAAAAGTTACAAAGGAAATGGACAATGGAGAGGCCGTGGAGGCCGTGGAGGCCGTGGAGGTCGTGGAAGAGGAAGAAGTTACACCAATTATTTCAACAATGAAGATAAAGGTCACCAGTCAATCAGAGGTCGTGGTCGTGGTCAACGAGGAGGCAGAGGACGTGTAGCCTATCAAGGTACAAATGAAATCAGGTATGACAAATCTAAAATTGAGTGTTATAACTGTCATAAAATGGGACATTACTCTTGGGAATGTCGTAGTAATGTTGAAGAGAAAGTTAATCTTGTTGACAACAACAAAGATGAAGATGAGTCAACACTGTTATTAGCACTCAAAGAAGAAGATAAAGATGATTGCAGCTCATGGTATCTTGACAATGGAGCAAGCAATCATATGTGTGGCCAGAAAGATAAATTTGTGGAGATAAAGAAGACCGTGAAAGATAATGTGTCTTTTGGCGATACCTCGAAGATCCAAATTGAAGGGATAGGTACGATTCTGATATCCTGTAAAGATGGTGGTCATAAATTGATTACCAATGTTTATTATGTGCTAAAATTGAAAAGTAATATTTTGAGTTTGGGTCAACTTCTTGAAAAAGGATATGATATTCATATGAAAAATATGCATCTTTGGCTAAGAGATTCAAGTAACAACTTAATTGCTAAAGTTCATATGGAAAAGAATAGGTTGTTTCCTTTGAATCTTCAAACTATCTATGCAAAGTGTTTGAAGGCTAATGTGCAAGATGACTCATGGTGTTGGCATATGAGATTTGGGCACTTGAACTTTGAAGCGCTCAAATCAATGGGAGACAAGAACATGGTTGATGGGATACCGCCAATCAACCATCCAAATCAATTGTGTGAAGCTTGTCTTCTTGGAAAACATGCAAGGAGGAGTTTCCCAAAGGAGACTACATCAAGAACAAGTAAGCCACTCCAACTTGTTCACACCGATGTTTGTGGTCCAATCGATTCACCTTCTTTTGGTAAAAGAAAATATTTCTTGCTCTTTATTGATGATTTCAGTAGAAAGACTTGGGTATACTTCTTGAAGCAAAAATCTGAAGTTTTTGTTGCCTTTAAAAATTTCAAAGCACTTGTAGAAAAAGAAAGTGGCTATGAAATAAAAGCATTAAGGTCTGATAGAGGAGGCGAATTCACTTCAAAAGAATTTAATGACTTTTGTCAATCTCATGGAATTCGTCGCCCTCTAACGGTACCTTACTCGCCACAACAAAATGGAGTTGCAGAAAGAAAGAATAGAACAATTCTTAATATGGATAGATGTATGTTGAAAGCTAAACATCTACCAAAAGAATTTTGGGCCGAGGCAGTTTCTTGTGCAGTTTATTTGAGCAACAGGTCTCCAACAAAAAATGTACGAGATCAAACACCTCAAGAAGCATGGAGCGGAAGAAAGCCAAGTGTTAAGCACTTGAGAATCTTTGGGAGCATAGCATATGCTCATGTTCCACATCAAGGGAGAGCTAAACTTGACGATCGGAGTGTCAAGTATGTGTTTGTTGGCTATGACGCAAGTTCAAAAGGCTACAAATTGTATAATCCAAGCAATAACAAGGTGGTGGTGAGTCGTGATGTTGAATTTGATGAAGAAGCATCATGGAATTGGGAGGCTCCAATATAAAAAACATATGATTTTCTTCCATACTTCAGAGATGAAGAAGAACAGGAGACCATGGCACAGGATGCAACCCCGCCTCCTTCACCAGCAAATATTGCATCTCCATCTTCTCAAGAGAGTTCAAGTGAAAGACCACATAGGATGAGGAACATTCAAGAACTCTATGATGACACAGAAGAAATTACTAATTTTGATTTTTTGTGTTGTCTTTTTGCTGATAGTGAACCAATGAATTTTGATGAAGCTGTTACTGACAAAAGGTGGAGAAAAGCCATGGAGGAAGAGATCCAATCAATAGAGAAGAACAACACTTGGGAGTTGACAACTCTTCCAAAGGACCATCGAGCAATTGGAGTCAAATGGGTATACAAGATGAAGAAAAATGCCCATGGAGAAGTAGAAAGATACAAGGCAAGACTTGTGGCTAAAGGCTACAAACAAAGGCATGGCATCGACTATGAAGAAGTTTATGCGCCTGTTGCCCGCATGGAGACAATCCGTCTATTGATCTCTTTAGCGGCGCAAATGAAGTGGAAGATCCATCAACTAGATGTCAAATTGGCATTCTTGAATGGATATCTTGAAGAAGAAGTCTATGTTGAGCAACCATTGGGTTTTGTGGTTAAACATCATGAAGATAAGGTGTTGAGGTTGAAGAAAGCCTTATATGGGTTGAAGCAAGCTTCACGAGCTTGGAATAGTCGCATTGACAAATACTTTCAAGACAATGGGTTTACTCGTTGTCTCCATGAATATACTATTTATATTAAAGTTCATACTAATGGAGATATTCTGCTTGTTTGTCTTTATGTTGATGATCTCATTCTAACGGGTAACAACCCAGTTTTATTTGAAGCTTTCAAGAAAGCTATGTCCCTTGAGTTTGACATGACAGACATAGGGCTCATGTCATATTACTTGGGCCTAGAAGTCAAGCAAATGGAGGAAGGCATCTTCATATCTCAAGAAAGCTATACAAAGGAGATTTTAAAGCAGTTCAACATATTTGATTGCAACCCTGTGAACACCCCAATGGAAAGTGGAACAAAATTGTCAAAATTTGATGATGGAGAAGAAGTGGATTCCACTTTGTTCAAAAGTCTCGTAGGAAGTCTGAGGTACTTGACATGTACGAGACCAGATATAGTCTTTGCAGTTGGAGTAGTAAGTCGATTCATGGAAGCTCCTACCTCCACTCACTTGAAGGTCGCTAAAAGAATTCTTCGCTACCTAAAAGGTACAATCGACCTTGGGCTATTTTATTCTTCTTCCGATAATTTTAATCTTGTGGGATATTGTGATAGTGATTATGCAGGAGATGTTGATGATAGAAAAAGCACATCTGGTTTTGTGTTTTTCTTGGGTGATTGTGTTATTTCTTGGAGTTCAAAGAAACAATCAATTGTTACTCTCTCGACTTGTGAAGCTGAATATGTGGCAGCGACATCATGTACATGTCATGCTATTTGGTTGAGACGGTTATTGAAGGAACTCAATTTGTCACAAATTGAAGCCACAATGATTTGTGTTGATAACAAATCTGCGCAAGCACTAGCAAAGAATCCAGTGTATCATGATCGAAGCAAGCACATAGACACAAGGTATCACTTTATCCGAGAATGCATTACCAAGAAAGAGGTAGAACTCAAGTATGTGAAATCTCATGATCAAGTTGCGGATATTTTTACAAAGCCTCTCAAGTTTGAAGATTTTCAGAGATTAAGATCAAGCCTTGGAGTAAAGAAGAAAAATCAAAATTAAGGGAGAGATTTGTGGAAATAAAATCTTGGCAGCAATTAATTTTGCAGCCATACTTGTTGAAATTACTAGCCACAAATGTGAAAGTTGGTAGCCACCAATGTGAAAGTTGGTAGCCACATTTGTGGAAGTAGGTAGTCAAAGTTTGGTATAAGTTTGGTATTAGTTTGGTAGAGTTAGGCAGCCAATTTTTTTGTTGAAATTGGCTATCACATTATGTCATTAATGATGTGAACAAGTGTTCAAAAAACTCTATAAATAGAGTAGTAATTGAACACTTGAAGACACACCAAAAAAATAGAGAAGCAATAGAGAGTAGAGAGAGTAATCTACAAACTACTTCTTAGTTTGTGAGAAAATAGTGTGCAAATAATATTATTGTGAGTTGTAAGAAATAAAAGAGTGTTGAGTAGTAGTCTTTTGACACTACCAAGTTTTTCATCAATATTATTGTATTACTTATTCGGGTATCATATTTACCCATTTTAATATTTGGTGTCGTTGTTACTCTCTTCCTATTGCTATTTAGTTTGGACATTATCCTGGGTGTGATTATCATTTTGTCCAACAACTGTAAATCTCTATAAATTGTAATATTTGTTGATTGTTTGAATTCACTGAACGATCTACCGTCTCTTTAATTTGTATGTGTTCAAAAACTAATTTGTTATTGCTATTTTATTTGCTACTATTTCAGACTGTTATGTACTTACACAGAAGAAGTAAATTCTTTAAAAAAATCATGTTTTTTGTATTTTATTCAATTTGTGATTTGGCACTTTTAGAGTATCAATTGTTTGTTAGTGCATTGTTATTTGTACTACAGTTGGAGGAATTGAGTTTAGAAAAGCTTGTATGATTGCAAATACATTACAGGTTTGTTGTGAATGTAGGTTGTAGTCTCTAGATTATTTTTGCCTTAACCAGACTGCTCTAGTGGTATGGTGTCAAGGGATAATTTTCACTGCGTCAGCGGCACACAATGTACCAATGCGGTTCCCAAAGCTCCCCATAGCTTAGGGCCAACCTTTCAACTTCTTCAGTTACCTTAGTACGATTCTTGTACCTGTGGCGAGGTTCACCCCATAGTTCCCTTCACTGTGCCGCCCGTCTGATGTATGGATATCGCCTTGACATATATTCGACTCATATGGCGCACCCATACATGTCGTATTACTTTCATGTGCGCCCCAGGGTTTGACTATGGACATACATATGCCATGTCGGAACTTGAGTATCGCTTCCGCGTGCACATTCTTACCCTCAAGCTTGTTAGTCGCCTCGTGCGTCCGCATTTGGTTTGTCGCTTCGCCTGAGTAGGGCAACATTATATCCTTGGCCTTAGTCATGTGTGTCTTCCTTACCATCTCAATATTTGTCTTAGGGCATAGCCCAATATAGTCCACTCATCATGCATACAAGCTTCACAGTGCAGCGTCGCCCTAAGAGTGCATGTCTAGTCCTGCGGACCCTTGCTCGCTTGGTTGAACCTTTTCCAAGCTCACAAGTTAGTTGACGAAGCTCTTGAGTGAGTCCCTCGATAGCTCATTCGTCTAGGAGGTATTTTCCCACAAGGAGAACGGCCCGGAGGGCCCAACGTTCGATATATCAAACACTCACAGTCGTCTGAATGCCCAACGTCAACTTCCGAGTCGCACACTGCCCATAGAGATTCCGTAACTTGTATGGGTACAAGGCAGCCCACCTGGGGGAAATCTGCCCGGATATGTTTAAAATAAAACCCATGTGCTAGGTGTAGACATCATTTTGCTAGATAATCATAATAGGTCATAGACGGATCATCCGACCTCCAAGTTGGGTTCCGTTTGGTTGTACTTACTCGTCTTGAATTCCTTCACACCTCCATGAAGTTTCAGCCCATTCTCATACTCGTAAAGCAGGTTATTGCCTTCGTACTTTTTACATATTTACCAAAATGCCATCAGCCTTGGCAAAATCAAAGACGCATCCAAATGAACTCCGTTTGGCCCCAAATTTGGTAAGAATATATAAGGACATGCTAGGAACAAATCCATTACTGGGAACGCCCAGATTCTATTTCTAGCTCCAGAATGTCTTGCAGCCACAAACCTCACCGTACGCGGACTTCGCCGATAGGCTTAAGTCCTTGGGAGCACCTCAAGTCCTTGTCAAATATCTTTGGAAATATAAGAGCATGTCATGCAACATCTTAAATGGTTGTTGCCTCATGCCATGACCTTTTGCCTCAATATTTTACTTCAGCGCCTCCTTCAACACACGTCATCTGCATGGCTGACATACGTGCGACCTGCTTAGCCCGCACTCACCACCTTTGCTTGACGTTCATCCTCTATTCATGCTTCTTGCATGACAAGCTGCCAACATACTGCTCATAGAGTTTCAGAAAAGCTGATGGTTGGTCACAATTTAGGATATTTGAGCAACAACTATCTATTTACCCGTTCTTGTAACAACACCAAAACAATATCACAGGTGGCGTAAAAATCCAACCTAACGTGCCTTGATATAATCCCTTTGAATAACAGTATCCACTGATCAGAAGTCTTTCCTCGAAGATACATCGATCATATTTGGATGCTTCACATCTGAATCAACCCACACAGACAAATGCAGAATCAACGGCTGTGACAGGGCATGACTCTGGTTGTCGTAGGTATTTGGTTGAAACAACTCCATTTAGCTCATTGTATGCAACCAATCCCTCTTCGACAGTAGCATCGTTCATCGATATTTGGTGAGTATGGCGAACAACTATCTCTGCTTTGACGTAGTCTGAGCACGGAAGGTCACAATCTGCTCCCGCATTTGCAACAACTTGGTTCAAGTTGCGCTCTGATATCATTGTCACGAGCTAATTTTCACTATTGGGTGTCGTTTGCAACACCTCCATGAAGTTTCACACCTCCAACACAGGTCATAGACGGATCATCCGACCTCCAAATTGGGTGTCGTTTGGTTGTACTTACTCTTCTTAACTTCCTTCACACCTCCATGAAGTTTCAGCCCATTCTCATACTCGTAGAGCGGGTTATAGCCTTCGGACTTTCTGGATATTTACCAAAATGCCATCAGCCTTGGCTAAGTCAAAGACGTATCCAAATGAACTCCGTTTTGGCCAAAATTTGGTAAGAATATATAAGGACTAGGAACAAGTCCATAGCGAGGAATTCCCAGATTCCATTTCTAGCTCCAGAACGTCAGGCAGTCACATACCTCGCTGCACGCGGCCTTCCTTGACAGGCTTAAGCCCTTGGGTTCACCCCAAGTCCTTGTCAAAAATCTTTGGCACTATAAGAGAATGTCATGCAACATCTTAAATGGTTATTGCCTCATTTCATGACCCTTTGCCTCAATAACCTACTTCAGCGCCTCATTTAACACACGTCGCATGCATGGCTGACATAGATGCGGTCTGCTTGGCCCGACCTTGGCCTACTTGCTGGCCTATGTAGATGTCCATAATCCTAGGGCGTTCATATTATCTACGTAAATATTATGGGTTTATTGTTGTTATTTTATTCAATCATGAGTTTCAAATTTCGAATTTATCCATGAGACTTCATATATTGAGTTCTTGACTGAGGCTTCTTGAAGTTTTGTTCTTCATTCTTATTAATGGAGTTTAATGAGTTTTTGAGGTGAGGTTTTCGAGTTTGAGGGTTCTTCTTGAGGAAATTTTGAGTAGATTTTCGTTTACTTGTGTTGGGTTTACGAATCTAAGGTTTGGAAGAAATCAATCGATTCTAGGTGTAGATACGTAAGTTTTGACCGAACAAAAATTTTACACCATTTTTTAGAGCTTAAATATTTTCAAAATTTTAAATTAAATATTTTTTTACTTTTATCTTATTTTAGTAAATTTATTTTAAAAGATTTGAAAATAACAAAAAAAAATATTTTGTTTATAATTTATTGTTAGCTACTCAATGTTAATTTTAAAATAATTAAATAATATTATATTATTAAAAATAAAAATAAAAACCTAAAATATCTCATTACCCCTTATTCTCCACTCTCTCACTCCACACGTACCACACTCCCTCACCCCCACTTCACCAATCAGCAACACACACACACTACTACATTACTACATATACTACACAATCAGCAAACAAAGAAAAAAGAGAACACTCCACAGAACACCCAGCATACGGACAACACATACAGAAAAGAAAGAAAGAAAAATCAGAAAAAAACACAACACACACGCACACATCTGGAAATTTGTGGTTTGCAGACCATACAAAGAGTCATTTCATTTTGATTAGAGATTAAACAAAAAGGTGACTTGGAATACCAAAACTAATTTTAAGTGGTGACTCTGAAAAAGTAAAATAATCTCTAATCAATAACGATACTTAAATTGGAAAATCCCTTCCTCCTCCGTGCGCGAAAAGGGGTGTGACACTAGGTTAATTAGGATTAAAAATCGATAAGAAAAGTTCGTCGAAACATCCTGAAATTTGGTTGTGCGGTGCCTAGAAATACAACCAATCAGACCCGTGGTAAATGGAGGCCTGATGCCATGCGTCAACGGTGCACCCAATCAAAGTATATGGAGGTATGGTGTGACGCGCCAATCAGATCCCTATAACCTTTACATACTTACTCCGGGCTTACCAAATATTTCATTTTTCTTCCAAAGAGTTTATTAAGTTGAGCATCAAGGGGTTAAATGAATTTAAGGACGACATGGTCAATCGAATTGTGATTGACTTAGTTGAAGATGAGTTTAACTGTGAAGAAGGCGAGTCATACCGGGATAAAATTGCTAAGCTTGAGGAAAAAGTGGCAAAAACGGAACAAGAAATTCATGGCGTCAAGGAAATGATAGTCGATCTTAAGTATTACTCCAATGAAGACTCGGTGGATTACAATCCTAAAGACTCCTCCGATGAAGATTTAGAGGGATACTCTCCTATTCGCGCAACTGCATATCCCAACTTTGATTGTGATACTCAGCATTTTTCAGCCATGCATCAACTTTCACAGAAGAAGACATTTGAGAATTTGAGTGAAACTAGAAAAGATGGGTCGAAAACATTTTAATACCGAGACTAACTGAATTTCCTTCACAAATGAGCTTGTTGCATAACTTGGGAAAGATTTTGTTGAGATGGAAAATGAGAACGAGACACCATATAATCTTGTTGATATTCCATTGTATGATGGGACAGGTCTTCCCCAGAACCACTTGAAGTCATATCTCGATTGGTTAGCAAGCATAGGGCAAGAAAATGAATTTAATATGAGACTTTTTGCCAGGACACTTACAGGGCCAACCTTGATGTGGTGTGCAAACTAAGACACATGGAAATGATTCTCTTGAATCGATATGGCCAAAGATTTTATTAAGCAATATGGGCCTCCTAATAGGGCGTCTAAAGGGCGTGCTTTGTTGAAAAGGAAATTTATAGAGTATCCCAAAGAAACTAAAGGGCATGAATCTCAAAAAAAAAAAATTAGCAAAATCAACTTTGAGGCATTATTGTCTGAACGAGGCACAATCTAGGGACGATGGAAAGACAATTGTCACTGAAGCGCCACATGTTCCTCCACTTGTGTCTGAAGCGAGAAAATTTTCAAACTTTCACCCCTTTGAGTGAATCAATTTCATTAATATTCGAAAAGTTGAGATCATTAGAAAGTTTGCAACCAAAGCCTCATGAAATTCCTTTGAATCCCTTTAGCCCCGCCAAACAATGTGCTTTCCATTCAGACATGTTAGGTCACACTACCGACGAGTGTCAGTGTTTGAAAGAAAATATCTAAAAGTTATTGGACAGTGACATGATCATTTAAAGGCATGTAATTCGTCCTAAGTTTGTTTGGCATCAACTTTCAGCCGTCATGCTGACATCAAGTCACAATCAAGCAATTTATCCATAAGGTGTCAATCTAGTTTCTCCTCACAGCCAAGCAAATGTTGTATCAAGGATTATTGCACCAAATTTACCCTTTCATACATCTACTGCACTCACTTATGATGTAGCCGAAAAGAGTGCCCATAATGGTTTCATTCTGAGCAACCATTAGGTGTACCGGGGATTTTCTCAACAATGACTTTTAAGAGGCATAAAGCAGGGCAATTAGTTTTTGTGTATCATCGATCTTATTATATTTTTGTGAGCTTAGGTGATTATTTATTTGTATGTTTTAAATACCTTTTTATGGAAGGTGAACTACGCTCGATCTGATTTTCTTGGTGAATACGTAGGCAGCCCATATAGGGGCTTGGTCATATTTATTTAGAAATTTCAATGTATCTCTTTCTTGTAATTGAATCTACATTCGACCTGATTTCCTTGGTGGATGCGTAGGAAGTCTATATCAGGCCTGATCGGTTTATTATAAAATTTTAGTATTCCTCAGAGAAGGAGAATGAAGCTAGGGCATAATTGTGGCATGCAATCGAGATAATTTTTGGAAGCACGCCAAAATTTGCAAAGGATATAACAATTTTATTTTTTATTTTTATAGTTTTGTTTCTTCTTTCGAGGTTGCCTAGCATTGAACACTCTTTTGGCAGCAAATCTGCGTTAAATACGAAATTATAATGGCAAACAAATTGAAAGCATTCAAAAACGACATGGGATTTGTGCAAGCACAAAATGGTGTTACAATCTTTGATGGATGATGTATGTCTTTTTTGCCTATTTGAACTTAATGTTCAATGTGTTCTTGATGTCACTGTTCCAATTGAAGGCATTTGGATCTTACAATGATCTCTAGTTTTCTCACTCTAGAATGGTGTCAGACTCTAGTATTGCTTAGCTAGAATACTTTAGAAAAATAGCTTCTCTTTTGTTCAAAACCACAAATTTATATTGTCTGTAAAGTCTCATTTTTTAAGTCTAGTTTTAATTGTGCATGTTTCCACTAATATTCCAACATATTTTCATTCAAATCCATTTGCTTTGTCCTTACTTTAAAAGTGGTTCATTTGTTTTGGATTAAATTGCCATGGTTTAGCTTACTTTTGCATTTGTTTCAAGTTAGGCTAATCATCCTTAAAACTAGAGGGGACAAGGTTGTTTTGGTTTAATATTTTGACTATCTAACACTAGTTTATAACTAGTTTGTTCTCCTTATATTGTACATGTGAAATCTTGTTTGAAAACTTTCTTTAAAACCAATCAAACTTGGAGAAAAGTTCCCAACACTTTTTTGTTATTTTTCTCCATTGCCTATGTTGAAAGAATGATACCCAAGTTAGTGTTCATAGGCTTTCATTGGTTGGCCTCTGTTTGAATGTGAGGATATATCTTCTATTTCTCTTTTGTGTATGCTGAAAATTGCTTTAGTCATGTCATGTTGTGTTTTATACTAAAGATGTTTTTCTTGTGAAATAGTTTTTCTTGGAAATAGTTTTTAAGTGTGAATGTTAATCTTATTACTCTTTGTTTACATGTGACATTGGCAAAGTCTATTTGACTCTAATCCTTGCATTTTCCGAATCGAATCCCTCTCAATTCAGCTCTTGGTCACTGTTCTAAGATGAAAGTTGATATATGTTACAAGGGAAGCAAAATACATGTCTCGGAAAGCTAAAAATAAGTTGATGTATTACCTGTATACATTCACTATACACTGATATACAGGTTGAGTGCAACATATACAGGTCCAAAATATTAACATAGGTGCTTGTAGGGCTGTTCAAAACCGAATCAAAAATGATTCGAATCGAAAAATAGTTATTGGGTTATTGGTTCAGCGGTTATGATAACAGTTTTGATTTTTTGTTATCGAGTTATCAATTTTTAACGGTTTGAGGTTTTTTCTTAACGGGTTAAGTGATGACCCAATAGTAAATTATATAATTATATTTATACTATTTTGTATATAAAGTCCTTGACTTAGAGTTTGGTTTCCTACTTTTATTTTTCGTTGTCTCAAACAATTGGTTATTCTACAATGTAAAAGTGTTTGCTTTTTAGCAAGATGTAACTTGTGAACTCATGTGCATGGTTTATTTGGCTTGTCACCTTGTTTCTAAGTGATTTTCAATATTTTTTTGTGTCAAATCTTAACAGTTAAATCGATAATTGAACTGATAATGATCGAAAATCAATAAACCAATAATCGATAATCAACAGTTTAGCATCTCTACAAATCGATAACTAATAAGCAAAACCCATAAATTTAAAACCGAACTGAACTGATCGATACGCAACACTAGGTGCTTCGAAGCTGAATTAGGATGCATACAGTCGATATACAGAAAATGGGCTAAAATAAAGCTTATATACATAAGTATACACTCATTGTATATGGAGATTTTTAGGGGGCGAAAATGGGTCAAAGCTCATCTTTTGCACAACAGGTCCAAGCAAAAATGGGCCAAGAGGCCCACAAATTTGGGAATTAGGGCAAAAAGGCCCACATTCTAACTTTCTTATTTTACTCTTATTATTATTTGTATTGATTCTAATTTTTTTTATTTGATTTTGTTTAATTTAATTAAATTCCCCAAAAGATAGACCCTTTTCATGTTTCTATATTTTTAATAAAATTTCTTTTTTTATCAACTCTTGTACTTTTATTGAAAACTTTTACTTAATCTTCAATTTCTAAAATGATTCAAATAAATTCGGGAAAATGCACAATTACCCCCCTCCCCCAATTTATGTGCGAAATTTCAGAGTCACACTTATACTATACTAAGGTCTTATTATCCCCCATGACTTATTTTATAAATAATTTTCTACCCCTTTTTGGCCTACGTGGCACTAGCTTGAAAAAAAATGTCAACACGAGTTGGGCCCCCCAAACTTATGTTATAAATCATTAATCTAATTTTTGTTAAAATTCTAATCATCTATCTTTAATTCAAATGTTTCAATTAAGATCCCTTTTTCTTAAAAATAAAATATTATTCTTTGTTTAACTATTTTTTCAGGTTAATATTATAAATTATTTCTAAAATTATTCTTTGTTTAACTATTTTTCATTAATATTATAAATTATTTTTATAATCATTTACAAAAGATAGTCAAAATATATTCTAACCAAGTCGTAGGATAACTGCATGTTAGTGGACAGTTCAAATGCTTTAAAAACCTTATTGAAGTGTAAATGAGAATCTCTTACTCATTTTCTTTAATTTTTAATGACTTAATGTGTCAGAGTCTTTTTAAATAAGTTTTCTTAATTTCTTTAAAAAAATAAGTCGCGACTCTTTTCTAAGTATTTTTCTCAAAATGTTTTATACTTAGAACATTTCAAAAAGTGATTTTTCTAAAGATAGTAAAATTACGACATAACACCAACAATGATTCTCGAGTTCCTGTCACGTCCAGGATGTAGACTCGGGGCATGACATAGAGTCAACAAGTGTAAATAAAGTAGTACTGGTTGGAAGTATTAGAGAGCTAATGCAGCATGTGAAGAAGTCTTAATTCTATGCTAGAATGCTATATGATCTCGAAAATAATAACATCATACAACAACAATTCAAAAACGTGTTGGGTTCATGTATGCATATTTAAGTCCACGGGTTCAATTTGCTTTAGTTATCCAACTAAAAGAAGATGCTAAGTGGATTGTGTTAAAGAATGATAAAAGGTTCCAAATCGATGGTTAATGAGATGGGTGGACTCCTTATAAGGCTTGAGGCTTGGACAATCTTCCTCCCTTTGAGCTAGCTTTTGGGGTATAAGTTAGGTCTAAGACCTAATTTCTACAGATTGACCATACAGAAATAAATAAATGATCCAGACTGGACTGACCAAAATTTTTATTTATTAATATTTGGATTTAAAATTTTTAGAAACTTATTGGAGAATAGTTATATAAAATTTTTATTATTTAGTAACAATATGAACTTGTTGTATATGTATTTTAATTTGTAAACATATTTGCTTCCCACCCTTGTTTAATTAACTTAAGTATTCTATCTTAATTTGACTTAAAGTTTGTGTCAGGAAGATCTTCATATATATATAATATATATACTAGGTGATGGATTCAGGTGCTACAAGGCATAATTGTCCCAATAAAACAGATTTTGCGTTTTACACCCAAGTTAATAAAGAAAAAGTTGTGTATCTTGGTGATTTTTCAACGACTCAAGTCCTTGGAAAAGAAAAAGCTCATCTCAAACTCACATCTGGAAAAACTTTGGCATTTACTGAAGTGCTACATGTTCTTAGCTAGTATCCAAACCAATCTGGTTTTCGTGGAATTATTAGGAAAGGTGGGGATGAAAGTTGCATTTGAATCTTGTAAGGTCGTGATAACCAAGAATAATGTGTTTGTTGGTAAATGATATTGTAATCATGACTTATTTGTTCTTAATGTTTCTCAAGTCATGAGTGAAGATGCTAGTACTTAATTATTTATTTTTGACATGTTAAATTGGGACTATTTGAACAAATAAAAAAGGTTTCATTCTTTGATGCTTTGATAATAAAATTCTCATATGATAATGGTGAGTTTTCAAAATGTTGAGGATTGGAGGAAAAGAAAGAGCCATCACGTGTTGTTTTTTTTTTAATATGAAATTATTTTCTAAAATTAGTTTTGGGTTATAAAAAATAGCAAATAGAGAAATATCTTCTTCTTAAATAATGAAGAGACTTATCAATTAGGTGTTATTGGTTTCCTTTTTTGATACGATTTTAAATGAAAAAATAAATAAATAAGAGTTATGTTTTTCTTTTGATGATCACATTGATTCTATAATTTAATTTTTCTTGTAATCACTGCGGTAAATATATTATTTTGAATGATGATAAATAATGTTTCAGTGAAGTCATAGTTTCAGCTCATCATTTATATGATAAAATCCTTATTTGAAAAATTGGTTAAATTTGTTGTTTAGATATATTATTTTTAATTTGAACTTTTTGAAATATGGGGGTAACGTACTTTATGTAGTCTTGTTATTCAAAATTAAATATGTGTTCATCTATTGTGTTGGTGATTTAAATCTGCTAATTATAATTGAGTTAGTTGATAATGATGTTAAGTGGTTAAGTAACCTCCATATGGTGATTACATAAGTTTGAGACAAAAAGTAACTAAATATTGTTAAGAGATGGAATTAAATCCATGAATGGTGGGAAAGTCATAAGTGAATTTTCCCAATTGTCTGACTTAAAATTTGGAGGGGGGGAGGGGGGGGGGGTGGAATTAATAAATGAAGCTTCAACCAGAATGGGACTATTGTGGAGTTGTATATCAAACGTGATGGTAACTCAACCTATGTGATTGGAGATCTCATAAATTAGGTTCGTATGAGTAATAACAAGTAATCATTTGGTCTTATGCACTATATGAGTGTGGAATGATGCCTCTTCTATGAAATTGTGACGGATTTCTAAAGCATTCATGAATACAAGGACATGCACATGTCCTCTTAGCGCTAAACCGCAAATAACGACAAAAATTGTGCAAATATAACTTGAAAGAATAAGACTCTAAACTTACAACTCAATTCTTGGTTCATAGAAGTTTTAAACTTCGCCATTTGTTTTGTAAGTTGAATCTTATTTAATCTAAGTCTTGTTCATAGTCGTCGAGACACCGAATTCAACGCATTATTCTTTTTTTTTGAAAATCGACGATAATTATCTTTTATATATATATTTTTAATTATTATATTATATTTTTATATTCTTTTTAAGATATATGCAGAATTGTTGATAAAATATCTTTATTATCTTAAAAAACGTAAGAACAATATGAGACACGTGTTTATTCATCAATGAAAAAGAGCCAAATTAACTCTGTGTGTGTCTGTGTCTGTCTGTGTGTATAAAATATACTTGAAATACGGATGAACATTCTCAATTCTCGCTAAATAATTTGGTGTAACCATCTTTAATCTTCATTTCTACGTCATCTTTGTTCATATCTTAATAATCTTTTGAACTTTGTTAACATCAAACATACCAAACAACACTAACAATTCAAATTAGGATACCAAAGATCTCGAGAAACACAAGCACCACAATACTGTTATGCTAATATCACACAAAAAATACTACCTTTTAACTGATTACAAAGACCTTATCATACTCTCTTGCTTCCCCCTAAATTTACAAAATCACAATTCCATGAACTACCCCAAAAATCTATACGAAATTTCGCAACTTCAAAATCATTACATGCATATCTTAGTCATCATTCACTGCGAATACCTTATTTGCGTAGGAACCAACGTGTCTTTCTAAGAAACAATAACATAAATACAAATTTGTTAAGTAGATTGAAAAAAAAGTAACATTTACCAAGGAAATGAAAAGATTGTCATCATATGCTTTTATTGGAATCATGTCTTCTAAAAGTTAGTAATCATAATGGCTATTTATATTGACAATTGAAACACAATTTTTATGATTTATGAGATATATAAAATAATGATAGGAAGGATAAGATAACATATACATTCATATTCCAACAGTTTCAATTATCAAAGGAATAGTTATAAAGATCCTCACAAGTATAATGTAAGAGATAGTTAATTCATATGCTGTTCTTCCTATGAGTGCCCGTTCAGTCCCAAAGTACTTTTTAAAAAACAGAGAAATCTGAATTAGTGTTTCCTTCCTATGAGTGCTAGTTCAGTACAAAAAAATAGAGGAATCCTGAAATATCATTCCAACAATGGTCTATTACAATTTGAAAAATTGCAGGCTTCTTAAGTTGAAATCTATATTTCTAATGCCAGATTATTCTCTATGAGCTATATATTCATATTGCTAACACTTAACATTCCAATAACTTCATTATATGCCTTGTTTGCATTGTTTGCAGCTCTGTTCAATGCAATTTCTTTCTTTACATGACACATGCCTTTTTCCCTCATTTCATTGTGAACAAAAACTTCAAAACTCCCATCATGTGACCACATATAGACTACTCGAACTTTAAGTTAATGTTTCTGGCAAGTTTCATATAGCTTCTTCACAGGATTTGTTTAAAGCATTTTCGGTATAATTATAGGCTCTAATATATTCTTCCCTACCTCTCAGGTAGTATCATTTGAAGAATTTCTATCAATAAATATTGCTCCTATTATTGATTCAACAACACCAACATATTTCGTTCAAGATTATATAACTGGTATAATATTTTCCCTTTCTTTTTTTCTTGACAAAAAAATTACCATCATTCAAGGATATTCAATTATGGCTAAACATTTACTGTCCATTTTATCTAACAGTAAGATGAAAATGAAAGGATTAAGAATGCTTTGATAGTTTAAAAACTCAATCTTGAGAAATGAACACATAATGCACAAATCAAAGTTATGAGATCTACATGATAATCTTTAACTTTTATCATTTAAAAAAGGCATAAGATCTTTGATATATTCAAATATTTCAAGTGACAAAGCATAACTTTGAGAATTAAGAAACTAAACAAAGTAGCTACCTTGGGAAAAAATTTCATGTTGCTGTTTGTAAAGTTGAGTTCTTTCTCCTTCATAAACACCAAAAAAGAGTAAGCAGATTTTAGTTTCATATTTTCATTGTTGATAATGTTTATATTTAAATGTTGCTCCCAAGAAAAACAGATAATACATTTGTTGGATCTGTATTCAGCCTACAAAATCTTGAGGGAAAAAAGTTAAATTTGCTAGATTTTTAAAAGTCCAATCATTTATTAACACAAAAAAGTCATTTATTAGAGTGAACATGCACAAAGCTCCATATCATATCTTTCCTTGTAAAAGGAAGGTTGATGATGACCAACAAAGTCCCCATATGTACATGAGAAAGGGAGGAATATAAAAAGAAAAGAAGATCAAGGAATTTCACTGTGAAGGTTCAATTAGAGAGAGGAGAGATTTGGTTCGACATGAGTAAATGAACAACACGTGTCTTCACCGCAACAAACATACAATCGATATTTCTGAAAGGACATTAATATACAGGGCTTTTCATATTTCCTCCATACAAAGTTATAGGTCTTTTAATATAAGAATAGTTGAACCAAAGTAATAGATCAAAAAAATTGTAATTAAACCAAGGATTTTACTCCCTCAATGGTAGATACTTCAACATTTTAAATAAACATATTCTTTTACCTTCTCACCCTTGAGTTTATAAACTCTATTATCAATGATAACGGATACATAATATCTCTCTCAATAGACAATGAATCAGATGAAAAAAAGATAAATCTCTGACAAAAACACTACAAATTCAATGAAGAAGGTCACTGAAAAGGAAAACAATGAAGTTAGAAGATAAACTTGCTGATGAAGGAAAGAGAAAGGCATAAGAAAAACATGATCTAACCTCTATTGCTGAAGTCCTGTCCATTTCACCTTTAAACACTACTTTGGTAGAATAATCTTAGAGCATTTTAGAAAATCATCTGATGTCTCAATAATCATATCTAGCTAGCCTCTTCATTTTACTATGATAAAATATGAGAAACAAATTTTAAGCTAAAAGACAAAATCTACTGCTAAGAGCTCCTAAATTTAATTGCAAATAGTGAACATCTAAGAAAAGATAACTATCAGTGAAGTAAGTGAAACTTACTGCATTTAAAAGTATGTATTGACAATACAACCAACTCTTGAAATGATTACTATTTTTATTTATCGATCAACAACGTATCTGGTACATCTGAAACATTGGAGATCAATGAAATTTTTGTATTTGCCTTTAAGTTTAATATCATAAGTGCAATTGTTAAAAAAAAAAAAGAGAACCACCATTCACTCAAAAAATAGCAGCACATAAGAACTGTAGTCATAGAGAAAGGAGAACAAAAGAGAGGCTTAAACTGACGACAACTCATCCAAACCATCCCACAATGAGCCTATGTAATGGAGTTGGCGAGAATTACCTTAGAAAAGGAGAAAATGTGTACGTACTCGCAACTCAATACCATTTGTTGCTTGTCAAAAGTCATTAATCCTGCAAAAATCAAGTAAAATCATCGAGATATAGTAACGGGACCCAAGTTTTCAACAATCAATAGAATGGAGCTGAGCATCACAGTTGTGTTATACTGAGAACATATGAAAAGATTATAGAAATGAAGAAGTGGAGACAGAACACTAATTTTTCGAACAAATGTTGATCTTACTACTGCCAACAAAGAGAAAAGAGAAAAATTATAAAGCAAAAATTGATATCCTAATAAATTGATTAACATAATCATGTTAACGGGCAAATGTATATAGAACTGGACAATCAAGAATTAATAAATTCAAATATTAAAATTATATTAAATCAAATTATCCTATAAAAGAATCCTTGACAATTGTCAAAGTGAGAGCCTATAACATCAACCCGAATAAATTAGGGTAGGCTACAAAATCTCACGGATCATGTTATTCCATTGAACATCCAATTGCCTCTAATTTCCATAAACTGTAGGGAGGGGGGGAGGAATTCATGTTCATATATTTATTTTTTGATTGCTTGGTAGTGATATGGGAGGAGAATTTTGCTTTTAACACAATTTTCAAACTGTAAATAAAAATTTCAAACTCCTACACAAAAATATAAAGTGAAATCATAAGGACATAAATAAACAAAACAAAAGCAAAAATGGTAACATAACACACCATCAATAATAATTATACACTTTACTAAAGTGCAGAACATAGAAAAGGCATATAGCAATATGTATGGACCCGAGACCCTACACTGAAGTTTAGAAAGTATAAAAGCAGTAAAGAAGGAACCTAAAGCTCACCGGACAAATTAACAATGGAAGAATTTGCATTAACAATGCTGGATTTTCTGGTCTTGTGTTTTTGTCTTGAAGCATAGTACAAAAAGTACAAGGACTCAAAACAGCCCTTTGAATATTAGAATCAGAGACTTGATGAATATAATGAGCCTTGAAGAGAAAATACGTCATATTAGCCAAATTGAGAAACATGTAAATTTACCTTAAATCATGAAGAATACATCGATAAGGCATCCCAAACAAATAAAAATCTTGAGGAAACGTTCACAGAGAGATTTAGTGTCTACACAAAGAGAAGACACTCCACAACACATACATTCGTCATTGAAGAGTTGAGATCTACAAAAAAGAGTTGAGAAAATAGACCAAGCTTAGCAGAAGAGGAGAGAGAAATCTATAGAGAATTGTGAGAAAATAGTGCAAAAGTTGTACACAAAGTGTAGCAAAATGAAACACGTGTTTATTCATCAATGAAAAAGAGCCAAATGTACTGTACAATTTGTACTACCTTTAGTACAATTAGAAGATGCAGTGTTCGTCCTTTTTAACTCCCATTTCTAAATAAGGACTAGATGGAAAAGGCCCGTGGCAAGCACGGGCCCAATAGATAATATTGTCGAAATTTGTTTAGTGAAGCAGTTATACACTTGCTATGCTTCTGAAAATATTAAATGACTTCTGCAAAAGAGGTTAATATTATATACTATTAGAAATATTAGAAAACGTTTGTCATTTACATAAAAATAGTAAAATCAAATTTCACATAAAATATATGGTCATCGACTCATTCCCAATGCATTGAATTTCGAAGGATACTGCCATTTACAACTGAAAATGCTAATATAATGGGTTGAATGTCCTATATACCTTATTTGATAAATATATTATAGTGTGAATAAAGTTTGATTTTCTCGTGGAATCTGTGCAGGTAACTTACACCCCAAACTGACAAATAATCATGAGATAATTTGTAAATATACTATAAAACGATGCCTTATACAAAATTTTGCATGGCAAGTATAATACCATGAAAGGAAAAAAGAGTTGGTGCTCTCAAGTTTTCTCTTTGGATCTCTTGAAGGACAATCTATATGTCAATATGAAAGTTCTAACTTATTGGCTTTACAAGTTATGGTATGAAATCGAAGTTTGAGAATTGTTATCTAACTAAAATAAACACTCTTTTCTTTTCTCTACAGACAACTCTTTCAGGGTGCAAAAAAGAACGAATAAAGTCAACAACTAAAAATTACCACCTAGCAAATTACCTGGATAACATCTTTAACCCAACAATTGCTTCAATTTTTTCCAATCAAAGTCAAATCTGAAAGAATAATAGTCACAAAAAATTAGGATATGCATTTTCCATGCCTCTCGACTTAAGTTTTAATTTTTTTAAGATAGCAGGATTTGTTTTTTTCATTTAAAACAGCAAGATAATTAGTATCAGTTAATAAAAAGTAGCACATCACACTGTTACATCAAGCATAGATCACCTAGGGAATCTGATGGGTAAAGTTGATAATGTGAATACACAAGGAAATCACTAAAAGAAAACTCTTCTCTGCAAACGGAATTCAGTAAGCTTTTTCCTTCACTAGGGCTAATCTCGTAAGCATTGAGTTATTGCACCAAGGGAATTGCTCCTCCAGTATTCTGCTGCTCCAACTCAAATAAAGTTTGAACCTAGTTCTACACAAGCAAGTACTCCTGTTTTATTTGCTGCAAACATCTCAAGCACGCTTTAGTGTTCTGTTCTTCGCAGCAGTTGCGGAAAGGGACACAACAATTCTTCCCTCTCTGACCAGCTAGCAACACTGGAACTGCTACTATTAAGCTGATGAACATGGGCATCAACCTGCTTAAATTCCACATTGGGATGATCTAACTCCATGGTGAGATCATTCAGAAGTCTTTCTGAATCTTCAAAGAAAAGAGACGGTACAACTTCAACTAACTTGTTCAGCTAAAGGTCACAAGTATTAACACATAGATTACGGATTGGAGTCAGCTATATGAATCCTCATTTGCTATACGTTATACCTCATGGCAACTTCGTATCAAGTATAATTTAAAAGTTGACCTGTGTCCTCCCTAATTCAGCTCCTACAGTCATCTTTTTGGTTTACTACCCCCGTCTATTCCAAAGTGGATTTCATTTCGCTTTCTTTACTTTGCAAGTCCCACCACAAATGATTGTCTAATGTACTCCCATTGTTCTTTCTAAAATAACTCATTTGGTTGTTTTCATTCTATTAATTTTACTTCTCTATGAGAATTTATATGCATTTTGCTCCTGCTGCTCTTTTAAATTTCTAGAATCATAACAGAGTTTTAACTTCTCCACCCTGTACAGATCCCTCAAAATATGTGAAAATGAGATCTACTAAGATGTAAAATTAATAGCAAAATCAATTCATGTTCTAGTCCTGCATTTGACCATAATGCTTCAAAGTACCTTAATTTTTCTGTTACCTTTTCCCAACTAGATGCAATATGCTATAATATCACTCTTAATGTAGACCACTATTAAAGAAAAGGTACATAATGCATAATAGTATAATCAATATAAGGAAGTATCGACAAAATTTGATTGTGTTCTTGTTATCTGTTACCTCTACCTTGTTTTGATTTCTTCAATACGTTTAAACACCTAAGCTAATGTCGCTCCTTACCTTATTTACAAATTCTGTTTGACCTCAAACAATGTCAGGATTTTTGTTGCTCAATCTATTGAAGTATTTGTATTTGATTCTAAGCAGAATTTTTACTCTCTTACTTTCTATTCATAACTTCTCTCGAAACAGTGTTTCAAAACCCAAAAAATTCTAACTTCAAATTATGCAGCAATAGTTTAGCAAAAATGCAGCAGTCCTTGAGCCTCATTTTTCTATCTAAAGTACCACATTTATCATAGTAATATTTTTGACAATATGATTGACTTAAAAGTGCAGTGAAGTTTAGCTCAACACATAGCAATCAGTGGCTCAAATTTGGCCAAAAGTATAGCAAATAGCTAAGTCTAAAATTCAGCAATAGTAAAAGAAAAAATACAACAACCCGGGGCTTAGAAAACATTACAAAATAAAGAAGCAAAAGGCCAAAATGCAACAGTGGTTCAACTGCAAAATGAGATGTCAAATTGTAACAGCCAACCTCATCAAAGGCAATAATTAATTCTCATCAAAGACATGAGGTAACGATAATCATGCCAAACTTAGGTTAAATAAGCACAGTTGTTTCATTGTTAGCATCAACAGATTGTAGCATAAAAATGGTCAAAGTGCTGAACTTGTTCATCAATGGTAGCAACTATTATCAACAACATCAAACCACAAATTCACCCAAAACACAACAACTATATTTTTCTTTTAAGGTATATGTCGAAATACACCTATATCAAATTAATTTACCAGGATATAAGCACGTTGAGAGAATTCGAAAAAAGCAAGCCCAGTTAACTCTTTTATGATGTCCTTTGGCTTTGTCTTTACCTACAAAAAGGGATCATACTTAATGTCAACAAATTTAAATAAATACTGAATTAGTAATATTTCAAAATTTTCAGAATAAAATAAATGTCTGAATAGCTCAACCTCGTTAACTCGAACATTATATATCTGGATGTAGGAGTCATCCATTCCTATGGCTATGACATTGTTATCTTGAGGATAAAATTCCAAAAAGGTTCTTGCGGGTGGGGCGGGCATAAATGTTGTGATATTCTGCATTTGCAACAGAAACAATATAGAGATTAGTGAAAAGCAAAATAAAACAAAATAATATGTAACTTCTTAGCTAATGAAATGTCAAATCTGAATAGTTGTAAACGTATCTATTCAGATCAACTAATATCATGTTATTAAAGCTATAGTTATTTCAAATAAACTAACACAAAGTACATATTAATTTACATTGTATATCTGGAACATTAAGGCAATGAAAGAGCTGAAATAACCAATATTCTACCTTTGCTAGTTTATTTCCCTAGTTCCTTCACTATCAGGGCGAGACATTCCATTCATTCGAGAACTCAAAAAATTCTTTTTTCAGTAATCAAACATCTCAAAAAGGAAGATATTTTCTATTATTGGACAACATAAGAACAGTCGAGATAATGTGAGAAGAAGCACATCTAAGTCACATATATTTCAATCGTGTCAATTCAAAAGTCACGGAAAAAAATAAATCTAAAACGTATGTAGTTAAGAAGACTCGCCTTATCTTCAACCCTACGCTTGAATATTCGAATACAACTGCAATTTTCTTTCCTCCATAAGTAGCAGCTTTCTGAAATTCCTCCGGCAAATTTTGGCTATCCCTATCTAGATCCAGATCATGGGACTCTTCAGGAAGAGTCAATTTGAGAGCTCCATCTAATAAGGATCACTTGAACCCCTGATTATTTAAATGAAAAAACAATACTTTTTAACTGTGATTAGAATGAAAGTGTGTAGCATTTACCATAAATCACGTATATTATGTCGTGGGCAAGGTACAAATGAGAAACCGAAAAAGAATAGATTAAAGAATTACATAGTCCATTCAATTGAGAGTAATAACCATCCATCATTCTCTAGAGGTGTATCCATTTATTAGTTTGTCACTTTTTCATATGAAGAAGAATTCGAGGATTACAGTAACTCGAGAACTAAAAATAATGTTTCAGCGTGATAGGCATTTGTAAGAACACTCTAAAATAACATAGAAGTACATGAGTATCATATTACCCTCTAGAATACTTTAAGTGTGTTTAACTAATGCACATAATTTTGACAGTGTCTTAGAAATAGATAATATTGTCACAATTATTTTTGAGAAATGAAAAGGTCAGTTCTCACCACGCAATTCTCACCATCCAGCAACTTCATTACAGTCCTCGCTTGTTTTTCAGCTGAAAAAAATGAGAAGAAAAGGAAAGAAGCAAGAAAAACAATATTATTGAATTGTTTCAGACATATTATCAAACAGCGAATGTGCATCAGTATAGAAATCATATATTAACAATATGACATGTATATAGAATGTCCAAAAGAAAGTTATAGGTCAAAATAAACATTAGCAGAACATCCAGAGTACAAAAATTATCAATTGAGTATATGATATGAATTTTCTTTTCGGAAAAATATTTTATCAAAACTTTACGGCGTAAGTTGATTATGGTAACATGAACAACTTTGGTTGAAAATGTTGAGTTGAATAGAGAAGATATCGATGGAGCATAGGGTTCAGGAATTAAGTGAATTCAATTCACTCAATTCCTTCTACAACAATCAGCATGAAAATGTCATGAATCTAGAATAAGTAGAGAAGTGGAAGAAATGTGTACCTCATTTGACCACTTTTATCTACAATTTTAAATAGTCCAACGATCCCAGCAAATCTTGAATGAAATTTGTTAAAGCTAATCAAAATGTCAAACCACGGACAATAAAGTTGCTAAAAACATCAGATCTAGGGTTTGTGTAGCCTTTGAATTAAAGCTTCTTTAGGTTTTGGGGCTTCAATGGGTGTTTCAGTTGCTAGTGTGATGACTGATTGAAAGAGAGATGCGTGTTATTTTTTGGTGAAGAAGTGATAAACGTGGAGTAGTGCAGAATAAACATGTGTTAGCTATTAAAGGAGGACATATGCAGACTATAAAATTTTAAAATCTCCAATTTGCCCCTATTTGTCCCAAGTTTATCGTACAATTATATGCAGCTCTCCGTACAATCTTTTGGTGCTATGTTCGTCCCCCCAACTGTCTTTTATTAATAAGGGGATATATATATATATATATATATATATATATATGAAACGTTACAAATATTATTAGTAAATCCGCATATATAAACTGATATACGTGGATCATTTTTATACCTATGGATTCAAGTCATCTAAAAAACTTTTATTTATTGTAATTGTAAAGTGTAAAACATTCTTAACAAACGAGATTCTTTCTTCTTTTTTTCTTTTGATGTGAACATATTTAATTAATGAGTGATATGAAATTAATACAAATTATTATTAATATTATCATTGTTATTATATATAGAGCTATAAGTTATTGTACTTAACTTTTAAATTTTTAGTTAGTCATTATTTACATGTTTATTAATATTATTTGTATTATTTTAAAAATTAATATGTTGACATTGGATAAACGTGCAAAGCACGTTCCCTAGTATATTACCAAAAGTGGAAAGCGTCAAAGTGTAAATTTGAAAAATCATTTTAATCCTATACCAAAAACTTTTTTGTTAAAATCATATATTATTAGTTATTATATATTAAATATTATGGGAGGCAAGAAATCCACTTTTTCAAAGAAATAGTAAAACGTATGAAGAATTTGAAAAGTTAGTTTTTCATTAAAAACATAATAAAAGATTGCATTCATCTATTAAAATTGTCAATCATTACTATTAAAATATAAAGAATGTGAAGATTTAACATAAATTTAACATTGAATTAAAGTCATAATAAAAGATCATAATCATCTATATAATCAAATATATACAGATCATTTTGATAGGAAAGAAAAAATCATTAATTTTGTGGATTAATGTTGGAGGAGAGAACTTTTGTTCTCATTTTTTTCCTTAGAGAAATCTGATATATAAACTGCTATACATGAATCATATTCTTATTTGTTTCTCTACATTTCAGATTTTAATTTGCAGTTGTATATTCTTCACTTCACAATCACACATCAGGTACTCAATTTTTGACAATTAAATATTTTAATAATAGAATAAGTAGAAAAATGTAATAAATGTCTAAGATGAAGATTTATGAAAAGTACAAAAGATATAAACTTTAGATACATACATGATTATTAGTTCTTTGAAACTTTTCCCTTTTTTGGGGATATTTACACATGGTGATAGATTTTGTTAAATTTTAAACATTATGATTATATTTTAAAAGGTTTACTAAAATTATTTTGTCCAATTCACGTGTATATATATATATATATATATATATATATATATATATAACTTCAAAATCTATTATTTTAAAATGTTTTGAGTTTTTTTTTATAAAAAACTTACAACAAATATGAAAATATGTGAATATATAACAGGCATAATACATATATTGGACCCTAAATCTGGTTTCAAATTTTAACTTTGACCTCCAACTTTCATAATGCACAAACAGACACTTTAACTATCCAACTTTTAAATAAATAAACACATGAGTCCTATATGGCACAATACACGTAGGACACCACGTAGGACAAAAAATGACATGTAGGACATGTGTATCTATTTGTTCAACTTTATACAAGTTTACGTGTCTATTTTTACACATCCAAAGTTGAAGGGCATAAATGTGATTTGAAGTCAAGTTAAAGGGCACATTTATGTATTATGCCTATATAAAATGTAGTTGTTCTCTTCACATGTTCATATGACATCTAAACATTTAACGTGGAATACACATGGAAAGCACATTTGGTTAGATGATAAGAAAAATACAAAGCAAATATTGTTTATCAGGTAATATTAGTGAGAAAAGACTAATTATATAATTGAACCTCATCAAATTAAAATAAATATATATACATTATTTGTATATATGTAATATTAATTAAATTTTATGATATCACTAATTATTAATTAACTATCTCTATCACAAATTTTTTAATTTTTTTTTACCCATGTTGAGCTATGAAATTGACAATATATAATATACTATAGTATGAGATTTTATAATAGGAGAATGCTAACTTTAAGACTTGAAGCATTTGCAAACATCACTGATCATGTTTCTCATGTTCATACTCGAGCTATTTGTTGTTGAAATATCAAAAGACGAAGAAACATATATCATAAAAATCACACAAGAAAAAGATAAAATCAATTCAAATTATTATATATGGCTACAAATAATTGTACTTTACTTTTAAATTTTTAATTAGTCATAATTTACATGTTTATTAATATTATTTATATTATTTTAAAAGTATATGTGTTGATATTGGATAAACGCAACGTCCAACACATGTTTCCAGAGACAAGTTCAGGTATAAAACTCAAAATACTAGGAAAATTTAAGTGTGTATTTTTATCCTTTAACTTTATTTTATCATGTCCTCTTTATTTTTATATTTTTTCTTTCTCAAATTACTTTGATATATGTTATTTGAGCCCAAAGTGTTTTGAAAACAATTTATCTATCTCCACATAAAAATAATATAAATAAAATTTATATACATTTTATCCCCTTTAGACTTCATCTATAAGATTATATTATTGTTTACTGCATCAATTTAAATTAATCAAAAAAATAATAAAAGAAAATTGAAAAGGAGAGAGACAAGGCATGACAAGTTTTAATGAAATCCACCCATCTTATAGAGTACATATTTTTTGAGGGAGTTCACACAACCACTCGATTGTTTCCCTTGAAAGAGACCTCTCAACAACTTCTTTCATGAGTGGATAAGCTTCATAAGATATTTATCTAACAAAAAAAAAATATAATACATAAATATAGTCTTTAACTTGGTCTTATTTCATATTAATCTCTTTCAATTTTGAGTGTGTACAAGTAGACACTTAAACTTGTATAAAATTAAACAAATAGACACAAACGTCTTACATAACATCCTACATGGAAATTTATGTCCTACATGATGTCCTACGTGTATTGTGACACGTAGGATTCGTGTGTATTTGTTTAATTTTATATAAGTTTAAGTGTTTATTTGTGCACACTCAAAGTTGAAGGGTATAAATATAAAATGAGGTTAAGTTAAAGGATATAAATATCATAAATATTTACTTATATCAGGTATTTATATCTATTTAATATAAATAATATCAAGTGAGAAATTAACATATAATCCTAAACCTACACTCTTTTATGATTCATTTTATGTGTCGTTGTTACTATTTAAAAAGTTAAAAAAGATTTTATTTTTAACCCTATAATTTCAAATACATTGTAATTAATTTTGAATTGTTAATTTGTAACTAATCATAGCTTTTTGTTATGTATTATTGTCAAAATATTTAAATTTTATTTTTAATAAGTTAAAGATTTTATGTTCAAATGCATACCGAAAAATTGTTAATTTAACCTTCGCACTTTAACTAAAGTTACATAAGTTGAAACGGAAGGTAGCGATCTGCCATTTCGGTACCATTCATCTCAACTTATTACTTTTTGACACGTACTATAAATTTATACGTGAAAACTCATCATAATGACATTAAGTATAGTGAATATCAAAGCATAACTTTAATTTGAGTATATAATAAATTCATGCAAAAAAATCTCATTACGCGATCGATTCTTTTTAACCTAATATTTTTCTTATGAAACATAAATAATTCTAATGAAATGGTCTTATATAGCCACTTACCATTTGAACAGAACAAAATAATCTTTTCAAAACTCGTGTATATTATTTTCAAATCTGCTATGTATAAAATAAAATCTTGTATAACCACTTACAATTCCAACATTAAAAAATAATCCTTTCAGATTATCATTTGTTATTTTCATCTCTTACGTATAAAAATGAAGATGTATATACAAAAGCAACCTATCTACCACCAACTTCCAAACTTTCAAAATATCTTTTAAGCAAAAAATATCTACCCCCAAAGATATTTAACTACTTTATAACATTTGTAGCACATGATAATTGATATTATTACATTGATGAACCCATTCAACTAACATCAAACAAATAATATTACCCTTTTTTTTCAAGATTTTTAACAAGAAGAAGAAGAAGAAAATGGAAGTGAATGGAAATATTAGACCAAATAGAAGTGATGTTCATTTATCAAAAGAGGAAGAAACAAAGATAGAAGAGGAAACAAGAGAGTATTTTGATGGCATTGCACCAAAAAGACACACTAAACCTCAAAGAAGTGATTATTCTTCAACTTATGTTGATCACATCAATCTCTATCCTTCTTCTCATGACACAATTCCCGAAAATCTCGAATTCCAACGTCTCGAAAATGATCCTCAGGTCTACCTCCTTCTATACATTTGTCTGTCTTGTTTTAATCAGTAGAGGCGGATTCAGGATTTGAACTCTTAATATATTTAAACTCCGTGCCAAGTATTGAATCATAATACTTTTTGTATTAATAGGTTCTGAGTAGATTATTTGTACATATTAGATATACAAATATGATGTTTGAGCTAAAGTTAATGAATTTTATCGAACTCTTAACTATGCCTTGAAAATGATTTTCATGTTAATTAAGCTAATTCCCCCTCATTTTTCACTTTTGGGGTTTCTTCTTGTTGGTGAATAATATATCAGTAGAAAATGTAGATTTAGAATCTCTAGTGATACAGGAACTACTTTTTTTTTTAATATAATATTGGAGCGAAATGAGATTAAATGAAGCAACCACTACTAAAAATAAAGGTTTTTCTCACCGCAATTCAGTGGGAAATTTGTGTAATAGGACATGATTTTACCACTTATTTCCCACCGAACCAGCTTTACTAAGAAAATGCATAGTGGAGAATTACTTTCCACTACAATAGTGAGAAACTTCACAAGTTCTTCATAGGGATAAGGTACAAGTAGCTCTAGACTATGCCCGAAATCCCAAAAACATATCTTAACTAAACTAAGATCATATTATTCTGAACCCATTTTTTTGTATTTTTGTACACCTTTTTGTTTTACGTGATATTCAAATATCTCACGTGCGGTACAAGTAGCTCTAGACTATGCCCGAAATCCCAAAAACATATCTTAACTAAACCAAGGTCATATTACCCTGAACCTATTTTTTTGTATTTTTGTACACCTTTTTGTTTTACGTGATATTTAAATATCTCTCACGTGCCTCAACTGCGTGGAGTCACGGAGTCTGCCAAGTAAGCCAAAAGGAGTATAAAATTACAAAAATAAAATGAGTGCAGGGGTATTAAGAATTAAGTTTGGTAAAAAGTGTGTTTCTAAGATTTCGATCATAGTCTAGTAGTACTTGTGCATTGCCCTTTTTTCATATGAAAACATTTCTATTTTTTTCTTTTCTCACTGATTTAATCAAAATATCTGTGGTCGTAGCCACCGAACAATGACTTTTACTAGCTTGGAATTGAAGTGTAGTTGATCCATTTGTATCACACTTTTGTTGATCCAATGGCACAGAGATAGCACTTCGCTTTTAAGTGTTGAGTCATGCACAATTTTTCTTCCCGATGTATCAAAGAGTACCTATGAACTATGTTCCGGTTTACTCATAAGGAAGATAACGGGGGACGGGGTTGGGGACCGGACTATACGATGTGATAGTAAACAGGAACCATTATGTAAAAGACTTGGGTATCTATGTTTGGTCGAACATTGTCAGGTGTGTGTCGGATCCTACAAAAAGTATGTATTTTTGAAGGATTTGACACCGGAACGGAAACATTTTGGAGGGTCTGAGTAACATAGTCGCGGATTATAAATCACATTAACGTCAATCGGATTCATATATCTTTTGGTTTTGGTTTTGCAGAAATTGGTTTACAATGGAAGCCAAGTGACAGAGGAATTTATTGAAACAGAGTATTACAATGATCTTAATTGCATTGACAAGCAGCATCACACGGTTACTACTCTCACTCACTCTTATAACACTCCTATTACCAAAAAAAAAATTCAATTACAGTCGAACCTCTCTATAACGACATCGTTTGTCTGAATATTTTTTGGCTGCTAAAATGAATGTTGTTATAGAGAGCATATAAGAGTTAATAGTAAAAAAATGCACTTACACACTTTTTCGCAATTTCATACCTCAACTATCATTGTTCTCTTTATATAAACTATCACTTCTTTTGTATTAAAGCACACATCAATGCTGAGTTGGTCAAATATTTGTTCATAATCGACAATAGGCGTGTGTAGGCCAACTCAGCATCGAGATATGTGTTTTTTTAATACAAAGGTATTGATATATAGTTGAGATATGAATCTCGCGAGAAAGTAACAGACTAGGTAGGTAAATAGAAGAATAGATAGTTGGAGGTATGAAACACGCGAAAAAATGATATTTTAGGTGTGCTTTTTTACCATTAACTCAACATATATTATGAAAAAATGATGTTTTAGGTGTGCTTTTTTACCATTAACTCAACATATATTATAATCTAATGTGAAAATTCGGTTCCGAAGAAAACTTAGTTGTTAGAGTGAAATGTTGTTATTGAGGATGGATGTTACAGATAGGTTTGATTGTGTTCTTTTAGTGTCTATATATGTTGCTCGGGTTCTCTAAAAATAATGCAATTTCGGAGGATCTGACATGCTCGTGGCCGTATTTTTATTGGATCCAAGAGCAATGTAGCTTTTGGTTTAAAAAATAAGGTTAATGAATTTTTTGTGGAAAAATGCAGACAGGAACAGGATTTATCAAAGTGGAGAATAATGAGAACACTTTCAATATAGAAGCTGATTCTACTACTGATCCAAGCCATGTTTACAAGGGGAATCCAGCTACCAATGATTGGATTCCTTCTGCTGTTGATGAGGTATGACCAAATGAAACTTTTTGTATATGTGACAAAATTTATGCGATAACTTGTTGAGAGGCGCGTGAGATGAAAAAGTCTTAGAAATGATCTCACGTGACACAATGAGTTCATGGTGAACACCTGATAGTTTAGGTTTGAAACTCGAATGATAATAATAGTTTTAGGGAGGGGGTTAGGGATTATTTTATTCACTCAAATTGATTTCCACATGTATTGCCACTTGGAGGAGCTTTTGAAGTGTGCTATTCACCTAGCATGTCATATTCCTCCAAGGGTATTATAAAAAAAGTTCAAAGGATAATTCTGTGAGCGCTCAATAATTTAAATATGAAACTCACAAAATGAGATTGGTTTAGTGTTTGTTAACCTATTTAGTATTCGCTCTAATTTGTAACTCGATGAAGAAAGAGTAGGGCAAGTCCCCATACATATGAGCAAACTAACTCACATAGTACATTATAATGACTCTCATTGTTGAAAATATTACACAAGACAATAATGACTAGTTTGGGTTGGTTTAATAGATGATTGAATGGATAGGAAAATGTTTAATTTTATTTCTTTGGTTATTGTAATTCTCAAAATTAATGTCTAATTGTCTATCATTTTTGGTGGATCAGGTTAATTTTATCTCAGGAAAACCACCACAGAAGTGATAACTGAAATTGAGTCTTTCATAAAGACAGTATCTGCTTATTTTGTACTTCTGTGAAGCTTGGCTTCAACTTGTCTCTCTTTTGTTTGGTTGTATTTGAATAACATGCTATATGAATTATTTCAGACGATTTTAATGAAGAATTTATATTAGCCAAATATTAGCTGAGGGGGTGTGATGGAATGGTTGGAATAACCTAAACCATTAACCAGAGGTCTCGAGTTTAAACTGTTGCGAACAAAAAATAGCATTATAAATGGATATCCTTTTCTTCTTGTGTGAAATCCGAAATCCTTCTTAATTGTGTTTTAGTTGTTGTTCTATTGCTACTGCTGTAATCTTTTTCCAGTTGTTAAACAAAGGCTATTGAATTTCCATCTTCTCTATTTATTCTCAAATTAAGCATTTGTTAGGGGGCACTTTTTTTCTTTTTTTTTTTTTTCCCACTCGGAGTCTGGTACCCACATTGAGGGAACACTTTGTTACCTTTTTTGTCACCCAAAGAGAAATACAAAGATGACAAGATCAACAGCTTGCTTAGCATCAATCACATTCAAAAGAGATAAACTAGAACCCAAGTCTTGTGTAACAACTTTGAGACAAAACACATAGATGCAGAACTTCAAAATCATACCTAAATTTTAAGAGAATGTCATACAGTAAATCTTTTAAGTTCATGTGTTTCTCTGTGCTAATCAGGGTGTAATTTACTGTCGATTGGTAAATGTACATTTGAAAGACTTGAATTTCTGTACAAGTAGCCAAACTGTATGGTAGCCTTGCTCAAAGTCCACACCTTGGCGAACATATTTTAGTGTACAACATGTGTATCGTCAGGTCCTTTAGAATTGCAGATGAAATCAAGGCTTCCTGGCCTAATCAAACTCCGGTAATATACAAGCTAGCTGCAAACACGATATCACGCTTGATCACATTAGATGCAGTTTCCATTTTCTTGTACAGTGCAGAGTTGCCCATAATTGCAGCAGCATTTCTAAATTCACGACAAGTCTCGTCTAATCTAACAATAGTCCTCACTATTACACCTTCAGGGACATCTGTGAGTTCACAAATCTCAGCAAATGGGGTCCCCTGCAAGACGGAAGCAGAATTAGAGACACCCCACACTGGAGAACGGAAGAATCAAGCAACAAGTAGGATATTATGATAATTAAGTCATACGCAACCACACATGCAAATCCTTGATTTTTGTGTGTGTGTGTGTGTGTATGAGAGAGAGAGAGAGAGAGAGAGAGAGAGAGAGAACCTTTGCCCATTCATATACCACTTCAACCAAACCAAACTTAAGGTTCTCTTGGGCATACTCCTTTGGGTCAATAGGTAGCTTAAACTGAGCCTGAAGCTCCCCAAGTCTTATTGCAGTTTCATGTAATCTGAAATACCACGGTAATGATATTGTCATTGAGAACAAAGTAAATAAAAAAAACTATAATCTCAAAGACCAGGGTTAAGTTACAGCTCATGGTAATTAATGAGAAAAAACCTACAGAATACACCAGAATGACTTGACACAAATAGAAAAAATAGGAATGAAGCTATCAGAATGAAATTACCGTAATCAACAACTAGAGTTGCACTAGTCAAATAAAGACAAGTAGACAACATTGACAAAGTGCAAGGAGGAGATGACATGACTTCAGAAGTAAAAGAGTGCCAAGTGGTCATACACCATTTAAACGGTAACAGCCTTTGTAGGCACAAATAATGACAGAAATGTTCTGCGGAAGATCTGAAGCCGTGTAAAATTCTATTCTCTGTTGTTCAGTAACTTTTTGACAGAAGGAAATTTGGATATTTTGCAGTCAAAAGATATTCCACTAGCAGTTGTGCATTCAGAGAAAGACCCAAAAGCAGCAACCAGGTCTTAGACCATGACATGCTTGATTTGTAAATCTGACCAAATCCCATTTTCAAAAAAATCTTTCAATAAAGGAAAAGCAGGGGATACACTGACAATATAAGAGAATTAGCAGCTGGCCAGAAAATTCTTTTCCCTCTAAAAAGTGTATTCACTATAACAAAGAAGAAACAACTTGATAAGAAATGAGCCTTGAGCCTAAATCAACTATCAACTCCAAAAGTACTCATGGGGTAAGAATCGCCCAGGACCATATAAGGAGACAACAAACCATTTTCACCACCAATGTGGAACATTTAACATTCCTCGCACGCTCAGGACTGGATAATTGGAGAGGAAACAACAAACAATGGGGCCCAATGCTGAGTAAACCAAGAACAGGAACGGGTCTGGCTTTAATACCATGACAAGAAATGGACCTTTGGCCTAACTAAATCCCAAAAGCTAATTCATGCAATGAGGATTTCCCAAAACCATATTAAGAAACAACAGCCCATTTCCACCATCAAGGTGGGACGCCCAACAAAAATTGCTTACCACACATTTACTCTATCTCTACTTTCACAGCACCTACTTTATTTATCAAGAAACGGAGTCATAACTCTTTGACCTGTGACCTTGTGATGTGCCTCTTCAAATGTGCAATTTCGTGAAAAAATGTGACATATTTAACTTGATATATTATAATCCAATTATAGAGATATTCCCAAGTTAGTAACTAGCATCCCGTACAACTTGCATATGCAATTCTGTGAAACATGAGAATACATTTGACATGATATGTTTTGTTTTCATAAAAAACAAGAATGATGTATTTTATTCCAATCCTAGAGATAAATACCAAGTTAGAACCCTAAATTGTCCAACAAAGCAGTGATAAAAAGAAAAGTACATCTTGTATGGATATCATATTCCAATCATCTCATTAATTAATTTTGACGAGTTCTCTATCATTAAACCTAATGCATAACAAGGAGAAGTCTTCAGAGTCTTTTAAGCTCATCCATGAAAGTAACATTACAAAAAGTAGACATGGCTGATATACAGGTTTGATCCCTCAATAACTCAGACACCGCAAACACAAATCTTATCAAAACTCTTCAACAAAAAACTTTTATTCAAAACTACAGGAAAAATGACAACACGTCGACATGAGCATATCGCACCAAATATTTGAAAAGAAAATAACCTCTTTTTAGCCTGAGAAAGCTTTGGCGTGAGGAAAGATTCAGAAGTCTCCTTTTGCTGAAACACAAAGGAGGACATGATCGCCACTGCCTCTTCTGGTTCCAGGTCATCTAGTTGATTCTCAAATAAACATTCTGTGCATATCAACTCCTCTCCGGAATTCATTTCGCAAGCAACACGGCCTTTGATTTGAACTACAAGGTCAGCATCTATGCAGCCAATTTCTTTTAACACATCTATCTGCAAATAGTGTAAAAGGGGATGGTTATGAACCCTTCCTTCGCAAGAATCGATTGGCATGAAACGGGAAACCAAATTGTTATGATAATGTGGTTCCATACCCGACCCTGAAAATCTGGCATCTGCTGAAGTGCCTCATCTGACATTTCAAACCTCAAAGCATTCACTTCCGCTCTGTGGAGCTCTAATTCTTTAGCCAATTTCATGTGCTCATCCAATTTAATACAACCATGACACTTATTCTGTGCCATTTTCTGCAAGAGATTATTCCATTTGTAGTATGCTTCCACAAGATTCATGTCTTTCAACTTCAGATCTGGCATAGAATCTTCATTAGAGAGTGAAATGTGGAAAATCTTACAGACAGTCATTGCCATATATTCACTACCAAAAATTTTAAACTTTAGAGACAATGCGAACACTGTACTAGTAAGTCAAAAGGTTCTTTCTCCAGGATCACCGGAAACCTTGGTAGCCGTGTTTTCCTTCAAGCATCCTTGATTGACTAGAAGCATGGTCAAGAAGAGTAATATTAGGGCTGCAGACAAGTCAGCCAATATCACAAAGAATGTCACCTCGTCGGAAAACATGGTTTGAATGGAGGGAAACTAGAGATAACTTCCTTAGAAGGATGACAATCAGATGGAAAGTTGTGTCGTGGATTTGATATTTATTGCACAAGGCTTCTCAGGCCAGAGGTAATGAAGTCAGGAGGTGGAAGCTTAGGGACCATCGAGCCGTTTATTTCTGTACAAAGAAGTTCAGTGCTTTCGGCAGATTTGTTTCCATTGTCGCAGTACAGGGGAGTAAAAGGTCCATTATTTTTATTATTCCAGAATCAGAGCATTCAATGCTGGTTGAGACAAGCCAGCAGAAAAAATTGGAAATTTTTATTCAGAGAAAAACAAGATTACAACAATCACATCCCAATAATTGAACTCTTCCCATGCTGAAGGCTAGTACAAAAACAGATGGACAGTGAGATCTGGCACTTTCTCAATGGAGGAACTCCATAAAAGCAAACGGATCGGAGGTATCCGGGATAAAGAGATTCTGAGAAGATGCTTGCTGGGCCATTTCGACGGTCAGGAGATCCCAAACCATATAGTCATGTGCATATGGGCAAACAGAAAATGGGGCAGCTACATAGGGGTATTCGAAATGTGTGACCATCATTTTCTCTTTGAGTTCCCGACTGATCATGGTGGAGCACACTCTTACAGGGGACTGGAGTGGGAAAAGAAAGCACTACATCTGTTATGATGGTCTACGGCATCTGCTTGCGTGACGGAAAATTGTTGATATGCCAGAACTTGGATTAGAATATTGGGCCTCCCTCTAAAGCTTGGGACGAAGGAGATGATGAAAGAAATCAAGAAAGATGCAGAGGGTGAATCGAAAACGAAGAAACTGAGCTCAAAAATCATCTGCGATGTGCTCACATGAGGGTCAAAGGAGGCACGGAGTGAATACCTAGTCACATCAACATTAAATGGGAGGGTCTTTTCTATCCCATCCCGATTTGGAAAGACATTCTGAAAAGAATCAGCCTTCAGCGACTTACAGACAGTCGCAGAGGGGATCAAAGGCTGGCATCGGTAATAGCCTGGGTCTAGGGCTAAACGATATGGCAGATCCTATATTGGGTGGGGGTCTTATAAAGTTCAAAACAAGTGCGCATGCCTCAACACGTGGGAAGGAATTAATGGAGAATCTGGAAGATGCTATTTTATCTGAGGTGGGCTGACCCAAGTTTCACAAGCCAAACTTGACAGAATTAACAGAAATTGGTCCTGGGCCTTTTCAAAACATGGAGATGCTCAACCCGTCTTTTAAGACCTTCATTGTAGAATCTGATGCTTCTCTACAGGTCTCGCTCCAGCCAAGAATTTATGTTAAAGAGAATGCAGAGGCACAACTCAGACCGATGCGAGAAGGGAAAATTTATCCACTGCTGGAGAATATTATTTATGTCACTCCAATCACAGTTGCTGAACCAGAGGAAGATATTTTGGGGGTACAAGATAACATGCAACTGGAATTGAGTCCACAAGAACCAGAAACCAGGAAGGATGATGATGAACTGTGGGTGAGTTATGTAACTCTTCTATTATATCTACCAACACTAGGGGTTCAAGGAAAGTACAGGGATTGATCTGCAGTATAAACAATAAAGTTTAAGGATGGGGAGCCAAGAATCAGGCGGGATATAAACGGCAGGTACAGATAACCATATAAATAATGCTGACATACCTTTAACCGGATCTAAGGCTGGAGGATACTTATTTCCTTCAGATTTCAAACTGAGCAGCTGTTGTATTGCGTTAGAGTAGGCCCCAGCACTAACATCTTCAAGAAGCCGAACTTGGTCGATCTTAATCTTTTTCACACATATATACAAGAAATCCTTGTTATCAACTCCTCGAACCTCATAATTCATGCCGGCAGCATTACCGCGGTGAGGCAATTTGATGTTGACAGCACCAGATCCCTTCCGGGAGGTGACTGACGAACAATACTCATCATCATAACCCCGTCTTGATTTAGGCACTAGTATCTGCATTTCAGAATTTTTTTGATCTTTCCTGTTGTTGCTTCTATCTGACGAAGTTTCCAGAGTTGAAGGCAATTCTGGAGTCAGAACTAGAACTATATATTGTCTGTTGTTAGAGGAAGGTGTCTTCACCACAACGCCTAGTAAGTGATCTTGAGCCTGCAAGTAGTAAAGGGAAAGAAAAACATTTGCACATGTTTTGGACTCATATACTTCCAATATCCAAGTAACCTCATGAGATGAGCAAAAGTAGACAGGATTATGATAATTCTAAAATGAAGAGTGATACAAATCGCAAAAGGAATTGGAACACTTTCAGTTTCTAAAACAAGTGTTCTCAAACTGCAGGAGTTTCTATGCTAGGAGGCCCAGTCAAATCATCCAGATTATCAACCTTCAGCCATTTTTACCATTGAAAATTCCTTAAGAGACGTTGACCTACTGCAGGGAATACTTTGAACCATATGTTTCTTTGCTGGTTTATTAATAATACCACTTTTGGTTACATTTAAATGATAAATGTTCATATGTTTCTGAATACAGAAGATTATGATGTGACTTTCTGTTGCAAGGACTAGATCATGGAACTAAAGAACTTGGTCTTGTAAATTTCCAAATCATACCAGATAGCTCAACTCAACTGTGTCTCAAAAGAAAGATTGTTGAGTATTAGAATGAAACATGTGCAAATAGAATCATGCTTTGATATACAGATGCAACTACTTTGAATCGATGCATAGTTATTATTATTATTGTATGCCAGATAGCTGACAATATTTTGACCTTGAAGATGAAAAGAGGCTACTGCCTAATGCCTATTTAGTGAAAAGAGTTTAATAGAACTTACTGATTGTGATTTTACAACCACTGCTCTCCCAAGACTAAGGTACTGCTGAGAAGCTGGCGACTGCATAACTGCTTCTGCTATTTGGTGACTATATTTTTCTGCCTCCACATACATGTCATAGTATTCCTCAATTGCTGGTTCACCCTTTATGCATCTATATCAGACAAATTATACTTATTACTATGCAAATAAATATCACAAATGATGCAAGAATCATCCACAGAAGGTGGCATTTAGAAACTATAATATGCTTCATAGAAGCAAGTATTTTATAGATCAGACAGGCTTTATAGAATTTAGCAATTAAAAGCACTACCAAAAAACAGGATTCTCAAGATCATTGGTGTCTGTGCTTCTCTGTCTCTTGTGTGTGTGTGTGCGCGCGCGCACGTGTGAGAAAGAAAAAGTGCATCTGCGTGAATGTGTGTGTGAGAGAGAGAGGACATGTTAAACAATACCAGGAAGGCAGGAAGTACAAAAGAATTAAAAAAAATGGGCAGTAAGTCAGAAAAAATGGTGGAGACTTATCCCTGCTTGCATATGGTGGACCATTTGGAAAGAGAGGAACTATGGAGCTTTTAAAGACATACAATTTTGTGGAGAAAATCAAGATGAGTTGTATGTTCTTGTTTTATTTTTGGTGTAAAGAAAGCTATGCTGAGGAGGTTGAATCACTAGTTGATATGATCGGATTCTTGTGAAGCAGTAACCTAAGCTAGGTTGAGATTTTGTAAAGTCATTACCAGTTTCAAAAAAAAAAAAAAGTACAGAAGAATAAGCTTGGAAAATCTACACAACATCAAAGCACTGAAGCACATGCACACAAACAAGGAAGCACATATAAATGTTTTAAGGTGTGACAAATACATGTCGAAAAATGAATCCAGAAAGACAATCATGGTAGAAAACTCGGATAGTGTAACTGTTTTAGTAATTCTTACTCAACAGATTTTGTAGGCTGAGCAAGCTTTCGCATCAAGAGTTGCTGTTGCTCAGGTAGTTTCTTCTGAGCATGAAATTCAGCAAAACTTCTTTTCAGCATGTCCTCAACCTGCAAAAATTTTGAACTGTACTTCATCAGAAGAAATCTGCTGGGATGAATTAACTATGCAGTGAGAATGCACATCAATCCGTGAAATGGAACACATCATTAACATGAATCATATTACTAACATGTGCCATTACTCTAAAATTATGAGTTAGAGATGTAATGGCAATACGCCGTTGCTCAATAATGTGGTTGAGCAGATCAGCTGTATTTTGCAAAAGAAAAAAGAAAAGGTTGTGTCAGCAGTATATGCAGTACTTTTAAAGTAGTTAATGTCTTTCGTGTTGATCCTTTTTTATTGCTAATTAAAAACAAAAGGAAACAGAAAAAAGAAAAAAGAAGAAGAAACATTGAATTTCCTGAGTATGCTTGAAACTTTTAGACTTATTGTATTGTATTCAATAGCCATGAACTTTATCTGCTAAAGCGTTCTTAAACAATGTTTTGGAGGTGAATAAAGAGACTTGAAAATACTTCAACTCACTACTACATACTAGCTCCAGGAGAGACAAATGAGAATGGTAATGATGCAGCAAGAACCAATCAGCCCTAAAATCATATAAAACTAAATTGCAAGGAAAAATGAACAGTCAGAAACTGAATAATAGATGTTGTGTATAGGACTATTTGAAATCAAGCTATTTTCTCTTCTTTCCTAGTTAGTCAAAACTATGTACCTTCAGTTCTTCAACCCGAAGTAGATGCAAAATCATGATGTAGGTCAGTCGAAACTGAGATTCAAGCCTAGTTGCAGTACCAACTATTACATGCTTCAAATCATTTTCGAAAGGGATCTCATCTCGGCACATCACCACAACTGTACCAGTCTTATCAAGTCCTCTCCTTCCAGCACGCCCAGCCATCTGAGTGTACTCTCCGGGAAGTAGCTGCCTAAATTCCTTGCCATCAAACTTTCTTAAAGAATCAAAAACAACCTGCCCAAAATTTAATACAGTTTAAACGTTTTAGCAATAACATATTGAATAGAGAGATATGCTTGCTTACAGATCCTTAAATAATTAATAGCAAATATCAACTGGGAATCTAGAGAAATTCTGCAATCTAAGATGGTATTCTGCACTCTGCAGTCTGCAATAATATGCCACATGTCGTCAAGGAATTAGAGGGCACAAGAAATTTGAACATCAAGGAAAATAAGCAGGTAAAAAATTAGAAGTCAGGAATGACCATAATACAGAAAGCAAACCCGGCAAAAGCTATATTAAGGATTGCCATGTTTGGTACTGAAAATTCAAAATTTGATCAATACATTATCAGATACTGAACTAAGGAGACCTTTTACCAATAGTTCTTTGAGTGAGATCAATTGATTCCACATAAGAAGTGAACAGCTTAAACTGTTCTTGACCTTCTCTCCTCATGCTACCATTTTCTAATAACTAATATATTACAGTAAAAAGATGTAGAAGGTAAGTAGGGTTCATTATACTTTCAAAAATTTAATGTGGAGTGGTTAATTATACTTTAGACCCAATTACCATGTTCTGCACTAACAACTAATATTTATATCTGATCATTTGCTGCCTATGGAAATTGAATTGGATAAAGGGAAAAAGCACATATGGTCGGGAGTAACCAATACTTCCTTTGATACAAATAGTAATCTTAGAGATTTGGGAGGTACTACAAGAGAAATCAATATTTTACAGCAAGTATTGTCATCTTGACAATTCCACCACTGAAGTTGTTTAGCTTATGAGTGTCACCACTTAAGTTTGTTTACCTATTGAGCAACACACAAGAGCCCAGGTAGCAAGCAACCCTGATGGATGCTCCCCTTAAAAAAAATTGAATTACTATTGTATGGGCTGATAGCCCACATATTAGATATTAAACTCATAAGAATAGATACTACCCATGATCTTAGCCAAAAGGCCGACAGCCCACATATCAAATTTTAAACTAATAAGAAATTCTGCCATCTAAGATGGTACTCAGCAATAATATGCCACATGTCATCAAGGAATTAGAGAGCATAGGAAGTTTGAACATCAAGGAAAATACGCAATGACCAGAACCAGTGTTATCAAAGGCGAAAAGCGCAAAAAAGCTCTAAGGTCTGTGGGGGCTTTAAGCGCAAATAAAGTGTGGGCTTTAATGATAAAAGCGCAAAGGGAGAAAAAAATACAAATATATATGTTTAGTCCAAGACTAATTATAAATATGAATGACAAATATATGACCAATGAAATTGAATTTTTTTTAATTATAAAGTGTAATATCAATTGTTTAGTGTCAATTCTTCATAAGAGGCTCATTGACAAGGAAAAGTTTGTCTTAGAACCTTGATGACGACACTGAAGCTCACATAAAGCGAGGCGCTCAACACGTTTTGAGCCTCGCTTCAGGGCTTAGCGCGCCTTTGATAACACTGACCAGAACCAGAAAGGAAACCTGACAAAAACTATACAAAAATATTGCCATGTTTGGTGCTGAAAATTCAAAATTTCAACAAGAATGGTTTTCTTCAATATAAAGAGACAACAGCTCAGTCCCTCCACCAATGTGGGACAACACCACCCCACCCGCACTCCTGGGACTGGACATCTAGAATATGGACAACATAATGTGGAAACAACATTAGATAGTTCAAGATATGGATAAGTTTTCTCTCTGATGCCTCTACAAACTAATGGACCTAGGAGCTAATTACTCAAATTAATAGTCAAATTGAACTTCAAGAAATTCACCCCTTCAAGATGAGTCATTCATTGGGAACCAATGGATAGTCAATTCCACAGCAAAAATTCTTGAAATACCCACCAAATCTTAGACTGTAACCCCTAAGATTGTCAATAACATCTGATTTCCTATGTGGTCTTTTCTTCATAAAATATGTGCATATTTTGTGCTACTGGCAAACTTGATTGAAACGCATTCCAGAAATTTATGTGATTTCCTCTACATTCTCTGCTTTCCTCCATGATCTCCACTTTCTAAGTTCTTTAACTCCCAGCTCATTCTTAACTGTTTCTGCATTCTGTCCAGACCCTGAATAGAGCTAATATACTACTATAGCTCAGTAAACTTCTCTCTTGTATGTGATTTAGGTTTTTCCCTGAAAGAGGATATTTCCAGAACTAATCATTGTCTCTAAATATGTTCTGAGGTTGACAAATAAAGATCCAGCGCTAGTAAAGTTCTCAGCCTTCAACTCTTAACAATAAATAAATAGCAAAACCATTCAACAATTAAATGGAAACATGATCACTATCCTCAGTTACTCAAGAGTCAGACATGGTATGAATCATATGAAAAAGACTCTTTTATCATAAAAAGAGTGAACTTTTTAATCCTAATATCCCAATTTATGTGGCAGACTTACCTTTTTAGCCTATATCAAAAAGAATAACATCTTTTTGTGCTTAGAAGAAGTTTAACTTCACACTTTCCATTTTACCTTAATGAAATGATTTATAGTCACATAAATGTCCTCGATTTGTTCCAGACTACAAGTTTCACAAGTCTCCGTTTCTTTTGTAAACTCCGTACCCAATAAAACATGGCCACTTAAAATGGGATGGAATGAGTACGTTCTATAAAAATAACTGCAATCAAAGTAACAAGATCACTACAAATGATGACTTACCGTCCTGGCTGGAGCATTAACTCCCATTGCAAATGTCTCTGTCGAGAACAGAACCTAAGAAAGAACCAAGAATAAATGAGCAACTAAAACCTTCAAAAGTAAAACTCACCAAAGGACAGGAATTTTGATAAAAAATGGGTCACGAATGGCTAAAGGAGGTAAAGAAAATTCAGCAGCAGTGGTAAAAGTAGATAACATGAAAATGACTAGCGCAACGTTCAACTTTGTTCAAGGATTTCACCACTTGACTGATAATTTATTTCATCACAAGTGTTTTCCCTTTATTTGTTTAGTTAATCTTTCACTTGAAAAGAACATAACATTAGATCACGACTCATACTTCAAAACAAGAATCACAGGGTCCAAAATTTCTTAATTGGATCCAAAGCTAGTAGACTCTTCTCAGATCTTAAGAAGTTATTTTAGTATAATTTCCTACTGGGATATACTATCAGTGCTAGTATATACAAACATGACCAAATGCTAATTGTTTTATTGTTTTATTTTTTAAGGTTAAATAATTTTAGTTATAGAACAGAAACACTGCATTTTAAGTAGTATACCTAAAAGAGGAGAAACATCAACCAAAATATGTCTCTACAAAGGTCACCCAATAATTATCACAAACAGGGGGCCTCATGGATAAAACAAAAAGAAACTAGTGACCAGAGGTTACTCCTCACATGTACAAAATTGTTCTCAACCCTCCTATTCCTCTTTCTCCAAATTACCCACTTGATTGCAAGTCAAACTACATTTAGGTTTTCTCCTCCATCTTCGGAAAGCCAGCTATACATTGCCTCCTTTACTGTTCTCAACAAACCAATGTACTCCAAACCAGTTACGGACCTCCCACCACAGGTGTGTAGTTACATGGCAATGTAATAGTAAGTAGTAACGTAATTTTCAAATATCTTAAATTAACTTTCAATAATTTTGATTGAGTCTCAAACTTTATTCTGTATATCTGAGTATCTTATGAAGTATATGAGCATGTCTTTGTGTACACTAAAAAGTGCTCTAGCATAAAATTATATGCCTCTTGCATGCTTAATGCAGACTAATATCTGAAATTAAAATAAGTAACTAAATATGGTAAGATCCTAACGATGTGCAACCTCCACGAGGTAGTGGTAAGGTCTGCGTACACTCTACCCTACCCAGAGCCCCACTTAGTGGGATTTTCACTAGGTATGCTGGTGTCGTAACATTCTAACGATATGGGCATTTCTGTGGAACAATGTGCCCTTTCCCTTAAAAATTCTGGCATGTTATATTACCTTAACCAAACCTCGACAAAAAAGCATTTCTACAACTTCCTTGACAATTGGGAGGAGCCCTGCATGATGCACAGCAATGCCCCTGTGGAGAAGGCTTTGAATTCTGACAATCTGTAGTTTAGATGACCATCAATAAGACACAGTTCTGCAATTAGCAGGACACCAAGAACCAGATGGTCAGCTAGATTAACAAATGCAGTAAATTAGGTAGGACACCTGCGGTAAGTTTCTGTCGGATCCCTTAAGCCGCGAAAATGCTTTATCACAGAATATCCTAATTTCACTTTTCTCAGAGCTACTTGTGAGATCGGTACCAGGGATGTTATCAGCTGATTTGTCACATCGATTCTTCGAAAAACAAAATATAACCACCTGAAATTACAATTTCATGATAAATATTAGGCTTTAATACATGATAAGTCTACTATCAACCTGTAAACGAAAGACAGTACTGTTAAAAAATTTAAAAGAGGAGAAGAAAAACACAGCGGACAAGTTATCAAGAGATAAAATACTAACAGCGATGCTAACTACACTGTAAGCACATGGTGGAAGGAAGATATACAAGGAACCATGCATATTTCAAAAAGAATCTTTTTACATACAGGTAACAGTGATTTCTTCAAGAGTTTATTAATCAGCATCAACCACAAAGACGCCTCAGATCTCCTAAACCCCATAACATTCTGTCCAGGCCCAGTGCTTTGCGTTCCCCAACCACCACCAAAATTCCCGAATCTTTGGGGACCAGAATGCTTGTGCTGCTTTGCCTGAGAAGAGCTATCACGCCTCTGCCCTCGACCCTTATCAGCAGCTGTTGAAGACCCAGGACGCAAGCCAGCGCCGCCAGAGACAGAACTTGTGGTCTTCTTCTTATGTACATCTTTGGCTGCTTTAAATCCATGAGGCAGAAACTCTTCATTCTCACACACTTTGTAAAGCTCCCCTGAATAGAAGAGACAATGTTCCAAAGGGACAGGTCTTTTTGTCGTCCTGATAGAGAAGTCCATAAAAGAAAAAGGAAACCAGATCAAGCAAGCACTCTATAGATACTCCCTCCATTCCATATTAATTGAATTTTTGAGGTGTTTCACACCCTTTAAGAAAAGTAGATTAAGACAAAAATTGAACATAGTTTTCCATTTTTACCCTTATTAGTTATTGTCCAATGTATTGAAGTCATCACACTGAAAATCCAAATGAAGTGTAAAATTGGAAGAATATTTTAAAAATAGTCTTGAAGATTAAACAATTAAGTTAATTTGAAAAATGGAAAATGCCTCAAAAATTCATTTAATATGGAATGGAGGAAGTATATTATAATGATAAAAGCTCCTATCTTGTTTCCTGAATCATAGCAGGTCCCAGAGAACTTCAAGAAACAAAGCTATGTAACTTCGTTTTTTTGAATTATAATTTAAGGAAAGCACGACTAACCCAGTAACACGAATTTGCTTTTGTTTTGTACGACCAATCCAGTCTGCAAATTCAATTGTGTTGGGTACCTGCAATGAAAAAATGAAACATCTCTTAGTTTCCCTCCTTGCACAAGCTCAAGCATTTGCTTTTCTAGTTCATAGATAGAGACCAATAGTGGGGCTAACATTTCTTCCCACTGAAGCACCTACTTATATTATGTCTTCCCACCTTGAGAGCTCCTTTTGACAGGTTTTACTAACATAATTACATGGCAACTGCAGTAGGTTAGCATCTTTTCCAATTTTAATTCCCTCCAAACACCCATGCTATGTCATAAAACGTTGGGGCCTTTCAATGGTAGAAATCTCTTTACTGCCAGCAATTTGCACGCTGGCAAGTTACAGAAATTCTGCCCCCACACATCTTTACTTACCATCTTGGTTATCTATTGGCGATAATTCTACAGACAACGGTAAATGATGAATGGTGAGTCGGGACCTACTGCCGATACAAGAAATCGGGTTTCCATTTATTTCAAGCTGTATGCCATAAGCCCTAATATGATTTCTTATGTTCACTTTTCTCATTTCCTTTTTTTCTAGTTTTCATTAGACTATTGTAAAACAATCAACCAAATGAGGTAATTCAAGACTTTTTCTATAAACAAAAGTAGGCACAATGCCAACCTACTACAATCATGCAATAGGTTCCCAAAGTCCTTTTTTAGGAAGGATTGTGTTCCCACTCCAATAGAAATTAATAGATCTTCGACATAGTTGCCTTCATGGTCGAAATGGTCCAAAATTTGACACTGAAGTCTAGAGAGCATAGTCCCCTTTGTGCTTAAATTGATCAGGGGGGAGTTTTATTGAAAGTCACCTCAACATATCAAAAACAGCAACAAAAAAAAGAAATTATGACAGTGCTGTCCAGGCTTAGCTTGTGTGTACCTCGATTAGTCCACCACGTACCTACTACCCCAACCAGAATAGGTACTGGACCACAAAGGCTTGGGCAAATCGGAAGAAATCGCTTAGATTGTTTTGTCACCGCTGAGATTTAAACCCAAGACCTCATGGTTCTCCACCCACTTCATTGACCACTAAGCCACACCTTTGGATGCAGCAAAAATCTTGCCGTCAACGACACATCAAAAAAAGGGTTTCTGGAAGAACATCTGACATTAGCGGACTAGTCTACTTCTATTTTCGGTACTTTTTAAGAGGAGCGAGGGCTCAACTAGATGAACCTTAAGACTTTGTCCAACATACCCATTGTTTACAAGCCACAGTCCACAGAGATAATTTGATGGTCAATTACAAATTTGAAGATGTTCTTTTTCTTCTTTGTGGCACCAAAAGGTTTCTTGTCGACGGGATTTGGTGAAAGAGCAAATCAGCATACTACCAAGTTACAGATTTTTCAAAAGTTTCAATCTGGTTTCCTATGTTTCCTCTCAGCAGTGCAATGTATCAAGCAACCGCTTTCTGACCAACAACCAAGCACTCATTATCATCAATTAATGTTTACACAAAACTGATTGAGGAGTATCATGTCATGAGAAAAATGTCTCATGCCATATAAATGATAGCTAATAAACTCTGTTGGAGTACAGCAATTATGACTGATGACCAAAAAAGTTTTTCAAAATAGTAACTAAGGTAAGCCTCTAATCCAGGACACCCTACAATTGTTATTCGCATAAAGTATAATATGCCTATATGTTGACCCTATTATGCTGTTTTAGACAATAATAATTACGCTCAGATCAAGCAAATGTCAAATGCTACCTTTTCTTAGATAGGCCAAGCATCAATGGTTCAAAGGGGCTGTCACTATACGTATGAGTACCCCACATTGATCAAAGTATAATTATTCTTTGTAAAGTGTGCATATAAAAAGATGCACACATAAGTCATTGGTCTCACGCATTCCCATAAATTGTCTGCATGTCTTTGTTTCTCATATATTGATGCTGATTGAACAGGGTTCTCTTCTAATAGACATTTTACTTTTGGATATTGTATTCTAATTGGAGACAATTTAGTATCCTGAAGAGCAAAGATCAAAGTGTGATTACAAGATCCAGTGTCAAAGTCTTGAGCCATCGCAACGGCAACTTGAGAACTCATATGGATCAAGCAAATATGGAAGGAATTTATGTTCAAATAACCTGCTCAGATGGTACTTGTGAGTGATGATCAAGCTGCACCTGATATTGCATCAAGTCCAGAGTTTCAAGAGAGGATTGAATACATACAAGATGCTCACAGAAAAGATACTCTCAAGAGACATTGTCACTAGATTCATAATGTCAAATGATCATCCAAACATATTTACCATGTCCATCATGAAGTAGTTACATCGACATTCGACCAGTGGGCACTGACTTCAGGTAGAATGTTAGATTTGCTAAGCTAAATAGTTAGAAGTTGTACACTTGTACTACTGTACGTATCAGTGTCCTGCGTTGATCAAATGTGAAGTAATACATAAAAAAGTGTGTATAAGAAAGTGCAGGTGCAATACATTTGCCTCATGCATCCTCACACATCTTTTTGTTGTGTCTTTAACTCTCATACCTTCATTAAGAGTACTGATCCAAAGCACAAACTATAGTGACTAAAATATCAAGACCTACCGTAGCTGAAAGGAGGACAAAGTTGATATGTCTTGGGAGCATAATGATAACTTCTTCCCAAACAACTCCTCTTTCAACATCATTGACATAATGCACTTCATCAAATATAACCTATAGTCGCAACAAAAAAAATACCAGTAACCAACCAAATTATCTCAAGTACTGGAAAGGTTGTAGAAGTGAAATGAGCAGAGCAAACTATTTAATAATTACCCATTCTATATCTCGAATCATATCAGCCCCTCTATAAAGCATTGACCTTAATATCTCAGTGGTCATTATAAGACAAGAGGCCTCAGGTCTTATGCTTATATCACCTGTGAGAAGGCCAACATCAAATTTCCCACAAAAATCCCTGTATTTCTGATTGCTGATTGTTTTGATTGGAGCTGTATATACAGCCCTGGTACAGTGCTGCAGCACACAATAAAAAAACATAAATTTGGTGCAAATCTGTTGACAAATTTTGGACAGTATTGACCCAAAAAGTTGTAAAGGAACTTATAAATAGGATATGTAAAACAGAAGACATTTTATTTATAAGCAAAGAAGAAGATTATACATAAGATATCAGTATAAAATGCTTAATATATTCTTTTATAACCAAAATAAGAGTCAAATAGTATAAGATCCATGATACAAAGAGAATCCATACTTTAGCTGCCAAAGCAAATGCATATTCTGCCACAACAGTCTTCCCAGCAGATGTATGAGCAGCAACAAAGACAGAGTTCCCTTTTTCAAGATGATAGATGGCCTGCAATTAATGCAATGAGAAGGACCATAATTTTTTAACAGCTCGATAGGCATATATATGCCTGAAATGAAAAGGAAAAAGAAACACAACAAATCGTTTCAAGTTAATAAAAAAGCAAACAGAACTCAAGCTATTATGTTCAAAATTAACACTTCGCCACTCATGCCAATGAAACATCATCTGACTAAAACATAGGCCCCATGATCGAAAGCTAAGTTGCTCGTACTCTCCAAAAATGTTGATGCACGTCGGATCTTTCAAAAATACACTATTTTTTGGAGGATCGGACACACACCGTCGACATTTTTGAAGAGTCTGAGCAACATAGATTGAAAGCATGCATTTACTCAACACTTTTAAGGGACACAAGATTAAATAAGGCAGAGATATGCCAAGTTCCATATCAGCATTGCAAAACACAACATACACCATAGATTTATACCTCTTTTTGAAAGGGGTCGAGTTCAAATGGGAAAGTAAGAGCCATATCAGGGATGAGATCATGAAATCGTTCTACAATTACTTCACTGCCACCAGTAACAGCCCATCCCTGCATCAGATGTGTAGAGCAAAAGCATAAAAAAAGATCACTATACTTGATGCAGTATTCAAAAAAATGGAGAACTCCACTTTAACTTATCAAATGAAGGAAATCTAGAACTCTGTTAAGCAAGAGATGTGTCTGTTACGTCATTCTCTTGACGTGCACCATCTTTATCCACATCCAATCTTGATATTGATCCTTCTGCTTCAACGGACAAAATCTCATCCAAGACCGATATCTCAGTGTCTAGACCCTCATCAGCCACTACAGACTTGTTTACTTCAGCTTCAACCTGAAGTAGCTCTGGCTTGACAGATGGCAATTGTTCCACTTCAGATAGCAATTCAGACGTATGACCTACATGAGAGGAATAATCTTTTTTTTTTTAGAACTGGTAATTGTATTCCTCAGAATTAAGGGTTATGCTGGTCATCTCCAAAAAGATATCAACAATGAAATGGAAAAAAACTAATTACAGATATCCTAAAAAGTCTACCAACTGGATAGCATCCTCAGTGTTTTCTTCTTAGAATAGAGAAGATAATTCTCTCTCTAATAATTAATTTATTTCACAATAGCCCATGATTCAAATATATATCATTGTTTGATAACTTTGCTATAATCTTCCGGTCTCTCCAATGTTTAACTAGAAGCATCACTTCTTTTGTGAAACAATTAACATATCTTATATAAATATTAATACTATACAAAGAAAGTATAATCCTCCCTAATTACAGGATTGTAAAGAGACCAAACTTATAGCTCCTCTATCATCTACAAGGAGTCTAAAACATCAAAACTTAAATCATGATCTTTCTAGACATGTTCCTTTACACCAAAGATACAAAAGTACCAAAAAAATCAACTTTATCTGCTTGATAGGACTTAATTTATCTTCAAAGCATCACTTCTTGTAAAATAAAGTTTACAAAAAGTCTCACCTATGCATATGTTACTTCACAATTCAACATCTCCTTTAACTTCCATGCTTACTACTTACTCATAGTTGAATTATGTGGACATCTCATCTAAAAGCTTAACATGTCAAAAGGGCACTTTTTTCTAAAAGGTAAGAAGTATTATCAATAAGGGTACCAAGATGGTACTAATATTCAGTACAAGCAAAAGAACATGCCCAGTCCTACATCATAAGAGAATCAAACAAGTCCATTGTTTTTAGAATCCTAGTTACATAACTCTCTTTCAACACAAAAGACTAAATACATATATGGCTTAACATAAGAAGTGGAATCCTTTCTGTCTTCAAAACATCTATGACTCCTTTCGAGAAAACTATCCATGCAATACAGATAGGTATTTATAACCACAGTTTCTTCTGTCCTCTCCTTGATCTAAGGTCCACACACACACACACACACACTAAATTAGAAAAGCAGACAGCAATTAAGCATTCCTCGTCCATAACTAGGCTAAAAGTGCTGGGAACTGACCCTTAAGAAGTTCATCATTGTCCCGTGAATCTTTCCAATTCTAGTTTTTCCTCTCATCACCAAATTTCAACCCCCCATAGAGTCATGATCTGCTTCCGAGCTGCAACCCCAAGAGAACCAACTATTCTGGGATCCCAATATTTATATTTGCCATATTTAGTAACAATGACCCTCTTCCACAAAGCATCCTTCCCATCATTCAACCTCCACAACCATTTATAGAAGACTTCTGTTATCTAATTTGAGTTCCTGACTCCAAGTCCTCGTCCATTTCACTCCTAGTCACAGACTCCCATTTAACCAGATGAAATTTTGTCCTTTCGGCATTTCCACCAATTTTTTAACTAGAGATCAAAGATTTCCATCCCACAAGGTGAACATCTGTTCTCTTCATTCCTTTCCCTATGAAGTTCCTTCTAAGTGAATCCAATCGTTTTTTCACCTAGGAGATGAGGGGAAAAGTGACATAACATAAGTAGAGAGACCATGATGCTAATTATCAGAACTATCCTTCCTGCAACCCCACATCATTCTTTCTAGCACCCACGGGAGTTAGGGGTGGCAAAATCAAGCCCAACCCGCCCAAACCGTTAAGTTTGGGTGAGCTATTGACCCGCCCATTCATTAGACAAACCCATTAAACAATGGGCTGATATGTAACCCAAATTGGCTTATGAAAAATCTGGTCAACATATTTTTATAGAACTTTTTTTCCAATTTCATATGTTGTATATAGCCCTAATAAAGAAAAAGATGATTTTATTAGGTACTAAAAAAGTTCAACTAAATTTGACCCAACCCGCCCAATTGCCACCCCTAACGGAATTCCCAAATGTGTAGTGAGAAACACTTCTACTTTACATTGCAGGATCTCAGCAAACTGAGCAATAGAATCCGCAGCATTAACACAGAAAACAGTACTTTTGGATAAGTTAAATTTCAGCCCTGGCACAACTTCAAACACCAAAAAAAATGACCCTCAAATATAGAGCTTGCACCCTGTCAACTTCACATTGCAATAGGGTATCATCAGCATAAAGCACGTGTGCAATCTCGTCTCCATTTCCTTCGTTGCCATCAACATAAAATCACTTTATCCAATCCCGTTATCCAACCTAAACCAGCATCCATGACAAAACATTTCACTTAAGACCCGTGATCAAAACTACCTAAGCACATGATGGTGTTCAACAAACATTTCACTCTTCTGCTATGGAAACTTCTTTCCCAACAAAAGTGGGGAAAAAAAAGGAAAACCTGAGCTTCAAGGAGGAATGCATGACATATAGGCATGCTATCCTAAAATATTACATGTTTACTATGTATATCAGTTAAAGAAAACTAACTCTGTCCTGGCTAAATTGGATTTTGGCTAATCTAGAGATCTTTGACTATGAAATCACTCTTCAAACACAAGAAACATAAAACAATTAAAAGAAGTCTCTAGATGATACAGACCATCTCCAACAAACTCTGTGACATCCTCTTGCCAAGCTTTCTTGAACAAGTCATCAAACTGCACGGATAAGTCACTCTGCGGATTGCCAGAAAGAGATGTTTATCAAAAAAACAGAAGATGAGAACAAAATTACTTGACACATTCCAAAGCAAATCTGGCAAGCATGGTGCATATAATCCACCACAGTTTTTGCTTGATAGGATGGAAATATAAAAGTAGATGTTTATATTTTATATAAGAATATAAGAGAACTTGATTTTATTGTGGTACTAACCAGTTTCACCTCCACTGTGTTCGTAGCAGCACTCTGATCCTCATATATATTCCAAGAGCATGAATGTGTATCCTTAGAAATATACAAATAAGATGTTTCATAACGTCTTATATACAGAATAATAACTTAACCAAAAGCTCTTCGATGGTTGAAAAACTCACAAACCTTACCTTAAGATCGCCAAGATCAGGTCCTTGCTTAAAGCTTGGAGGAGCGGTTTGGGCAGGACCACCATTAAGCACCTCCCTTACCCATTCACCGTTTGTAGCACCATCAGGAACAACTCTGCCCAGCGAAGTGGAATCATCCAAGCCACCAGGTCGAAACGGACGACTGTTAATGCTTCCTCTAACAAAATCCTTTGGTGGTCCAACAATGCGCGGTAGAGCCCCCGAATCATCAGCTCCAATTGTAAGTTCTGATACATCTCTCTGAGAATGTCAGAAGTGAGCCAAAAAATGTCAGGATTAGCAACCAAAACGGAAATTTCAGGATGGTCTTAGTATGGAAAGGAAATGAAAATCAGTAATGAAAGGAACTTGTTAAAGCATGAACACTTAAAAAGTTGATAAAATGATAATGCGAATTATGTATACCTCCTCTGACTTTGGTTCCCATCCTCCATTATCCAATCTGTCCCGCTGACGTCTAAAAGGAACTTCCCATGTAGGAACAACAACAGATCGAGGCAAAGATGGATCTGGAAGGATTTTAGCTCTCTCAAACCAATCAAACTCCCACTGCCTTCCAACTTTTTCGGGAGAAAACTCGTCTGTGTCCAGCTGAGGCAATAGATACTTCTCCCTAATATATTCCTTTATTGTTTCAGGTGTTTCCTTCGGAAATGCAGGTGGCTGAAACAACATAAAAGTGATCATAAACAGTGTTTACACTTTTTTTAAGAGGGATGTGTATGAGAACTGATATGGAGCAAGTATTGAAGTTATAAGTTTAAATATTAAACATCAAGTGAAGATGTCATTATTAGGGAGGTTAATGAAAGGCAATTACATATAATTGGAAATATTAAGCATGGATATGCTGCTAGTATATGAAATTTGAACAAAGATTTGAAAGTCCTTGGCCTTATAGGTAGCAGTTCAAAGAGAAATCAACCAATCAACTATCATTCTGTCCCAGATTAGATTGTCTGGGGATCGGAATCCTCTGTATTCATTAAACTCCAGGTACATTCTGTTTAAATGCAAAAAGAATTGTCCTTTAATGAAAAGTTAGGGATTCTCTAAAACTAAAGCTGCCTCAAATCCCCCACTTAATAGTCAGAGGCCAAAACCTAGATTAAGATCATAGAACCAAAACAATTCATAGGCTTCAATTAAGGAGTCCCAGAAAGGACAGCCAGAAGTTTGCAGGGTGTTAATTATTACTGCAAAAGCAAATTGGAGGGAGAAAGACGATCAAACTAGGTCCAGCACTAAAGTTTGATCTCTAAGAATTCTGCAAACACTATATCAACTGTTATTAGGTAGATATCAAGAATTTGGTGGGTCCTGGCTTGAATTGAATTATATGGACTGTGAGGTGCTTCCGACCTCGGTATATGGTTCTTGGTTGGAAATATTTGTCAAATTATGATGTACTCTCTCCTTTTAAACCCCCAACGGTTACTGCCTATGTAGGGAGCATATAACGGTTCAAATATAGCAGAATGAATAAAGAGTATCCATATAATTGACCCAACAATTTGGTATTAAGTGTAGTTCTCATTGTTGTCATAAATAAGTCATATTAATTTAAAATTCATTTTCCTCTTTTCATTTGTGGCTAACTAACATGCACTCAATCAACAAACTAAAATAAGAAAAAACATAAAACTGTAAAATCTTCAGGAATGTACAGATAGGGAGTGTAACTGTATAAAAAGCTAAGTAACTTCCTCTCATATACCTAAGTCTTGGTTGACAGAGTTACCAAGTAGTAAGTCCTATCCAGTACGGGTTCCACGAAACCTGTGAACTCTGATTCAAACCCTATTTACATAACATGTATTCCTATCAGAGGACCAAAATAGAGCTCGATGAAATAGAAACTATCATGCTACATTTACCTACGGTGAAATGAAACTTTCATGATGGAGCAAGAACATGAAAGTCATTTCAGGTCCACATATGTTGTAGATAATTGTTATGAAGTAATAAAACCTAAAATGGATGAACACCTAATGTGCGTGAGCATGTTGCCAGAGTGTGTGTATGTGTGCTAAGACCATAGTAGGGATCGATAATACAAAACGTATAATGGTAAGTTGTCCTTCCTAAAAAAGGAACTTTTTCATGCTAGAGTAAACACTCGGATGAAACTTGAAAGTCATTCCCAGGAAACACATGTTGAAGATAGTTGTTAAAAAAAAATACAACCCATAGATGAAATGCCTTTTAAAGAGCATTATATCCCTCTTTCTACCCCCACGGTCATTCCAATCACTCTCCTTCCTATCCCAAGATCCAACCACCAATTGCTTCCCTTCCGGAGAAAGAATTTATTTCTAACTTACTTATCCAAACCATACATTGCAATCAAACTAGAAAAAGACTACGCAATGCTCTTGGAATCATTATTTCCATTGCTAATTGATGCATTTCAATCATTATCATCAATGAATTAGGTGAAAGTGCAGAAAGAGTGGGATTTGAACACTCGTAAACAAATGCCTACATAGCAATTCAAATGCTACACCTAATTCAGGACCTAATGCCTAAAAATTCTAGATATATCTCTGTAAAAAGTTTCATGTTTCAAAAAGTCCCAGTTGCAAGCAAGGTGACCAGAATACCACCCTAAGGGGTATTTCGTGATTAACACAGTCTGCATTTTGTAGCTGTATTATTATCTCTTATCCCTCATACCAAATGAAGCACTTAATAAAAGAAAAAATAACGAGTGTGAGTGACAGAAAAGCTTACCAAAATGAAGTCAGGAATAGAATTGAGAGGCGTATCGCGTTCAACAGGAGGGAGAGGCTCGATCATGAGGTGACCACTGTGTCCAGTAAACCCTATTCGAAAAGATAGCTCCTTTGCTGCTACTAGCCGATCCATTGCTCTGTTAATGCTCTTTCTTCGCTTTTTTTCAGTTTTTGATTCTTCTACAGGCTCAAAACAAGTGTATCAGTATTCTGATATCTCCGGCGATGTTCCGCCGGAAGAATGCCGAACAAGGTAAAAAAAATTGCCGTTTGCCGTGGTTTGGGAGATACTCGCCGGCGATAGGTCACGGCGGGATGTTTATTTATATTATTTTTTTCTTAGGGCCTAAATATTTAGCACTTTATTGTTTAAGGGTGCAATATTTATTTATTTTGGTACATAAATTGAACTTTTTTGCTTTAAATCCCAATAAATTTAAAATAAATATAGTACAAAAAAAAATTAATGAATTCGATAACTTTATTTTAAAATTCGATTTAATTCACGGCTCATTTATAGAGATAACGCTCTAACAATTATAATTCATTGCGAAATATCCTTACAAGTGTTAGATTGAGGCTATTTAAGAAACAATGGCTAAAACAAAATAATTAAATCAATCAACTTATAGACGACATATATTTGCTTTTGTTTGATTTGATATTAAATAAGAAAAAATGAATTGAACTGATATATAACTTATATATTTTGTAAGCTAATTTAAAATATTATAGAATTTTTTATAGCCTTGTCATATGTGGTTTTTATGAGTTTAACTATATTTAAATATGATTCCTATAAATTAATTTTTAAAATGCTTGATTGTAACATATGTTTATCATCTTCTTATCAAAATTTGTTTTGATACTTCAATTTCCTTGTTCTTTATTTTTTTTAGAAATGTTGTTTTATCAACAATATTTCTCAATAGTAAATGAAGATATTATAGTCCAGATTTTTACAAGAAAAAAATGAGTTCTATGTTGAATTTTTAATAGTTATTTGTTTAATTTTAAATTATTAAAATTGGACTAAGTTTGGAAGTATACATGAATGTACATTCCTTGTTATACTATACTAGTGTTAGTGAATAATTATCATTTTACATAAAATATTTGATAAACAAATTCATCACTTCCAATAAACAAATTCATCACTGTGTTCAATGCTTACTAAGCACATTTGATTATAAAAATGGGTTATCCATAACTTTAATACATTGAATGTTTAGTTTTAGAGTGTGTTTGGTATGAAGGAAAATATTTTTTGGAAACTGTTTTTTAATTTTCCAATGTTTGGTTGGGATAAAAGTTTTGAAAAATGTTTTCCAAATCAACTTATTTTCCTTAAAATTAAGGAAAATGACTTCCATTCAAAAATTAAGGAAAACATTATTCTCCTCCAATTTCAAATTACATTTTTTTTTTTGGAAAAACCATCAATTTTAAAAAAATATTTTTAATTTCAAAATTTTATTTTTCACCCGATCCCTTACCCCGCCGCCCCCCCCCCCCCAAACCCTACCCTTCATCCCAATCCCCCTTCCCCCCAAACCCCCAAAAAAATTGATTTTGTTTTTTAAAAATACTATCAACTTCAAATTTTTATTTTTTCACTCCTACCCCCTATCCCCTGCCCCGACCCACTACCCTCCACCCCAACCCACCACCACCACCACCACAAAAAAAAATTTGTTTTTAAAAAATATTTTCAATTTCATAAATTATTTTTTACTCTAGTAAAAATAAAAGATGTCTCTCAAAAACATTTTTCATTCATAAATCAAATACTAAAAATCATTTTCGGAAAATATTATCTACCAACAACCAAACAAGAGAAAATAAGTCCAAAATATACTTGTTTTCCAGGAAAACATTTTCTAGGAAAACATTTTCCATGGAAAACATTTTCCTTCATACCAAACACACCCTTAGTAGCAATAATTATGTGGAATTTTAGAATATAATTATTATGATAGGGATTTCACCATGGATCAATTCTTAATCTTTTTTATTTATTTATTTTAGTGATGGATGTATTGTTGCGCATATTCAAGTAGAGATATTATGGTGTATGTTTTTTTATGGATAACATAATTTTTTATTGATAAGATTTGAAGTAGAATTAAAATAAGCAAAATGTTCGGATGTAAACCTTGGTGTTTAAGAGATTTAGATTGACTAGAACCAAGACATAATATTTGGAGTAAAAATTCAGTGACACAATGCATGAAGCTAACATGAAAGTGAGGCTTGATATATAAGAAATTTCTACCCTTTTCGATTAACTATAATCGAAAACTCCCCACTCACCAAGAAGTCAAACTCGCTTCTTGTTTACAAAAACTCTCAACTCTTCTTAACCTAACCATCCAAGAAGTCAAACCCACTTCTTATTTACAATTCTCACAACCTCTCTCCCAAGAAGTCAAACCCACTTCCTGTTACAATTCTCTCAAAACTCTACTCCCAAGAAGTCAAACCCATTTCTTGTTACACAACCTAGGAATTATTACAACTCAATAATAAACCTAGAGCAAATCAACAAAGACTAATAACCCTAGACTTCAATTGATCAGACTTCAACATTCAATAGCTCAGAGTGGAACAGGTTTCGTGGACCTGGTCCTTACGTTGCTGTGACGAAGGTGAACCTGGTCCTTACGTTGCTGTGACGAAGGCCTGCGTTTTTTTTCCAGAAAATACTGCTCTCAAGATGATATATTTCGTGGATATGCAATAGCTATCGTTCTGGCTTTGCTGGAAAATTCTCTCAATTTGTGTTTATGCAAAGACGTTTTTTTCCCTTCAACTTCTTGATCCTTTTATAGAGTTTGATTTGCCTTCAACTTCTACAAGGAAAGGAATTACAAATCCTTTTCCTTCTTGAATTTGTCTCCTTATCGTATAAGGAGAAGTATAAAAAGGAATACAATACTTTGCCTTTTACTGTACAAACCTTTTTATACACAACTTCCTCTTTTAATTAAACTTGACATATACGCTTTAAAGTTTTCTTATTCATTTTAACTTGAACTTTCAACACGGTTTGTCCAACTTTGGCTTTCAACACTTTTTGCTTGATTTCACACATTTTGCTTGATATCCTTTTTCTCATCTGTATGTATATGCATTTTCTTTAAGTCTATTCTCATATTCCTTGTTGCCGCAATACGTTTTTTCCTTTGCCGCAATCTCTCATAATTGTACAGGTCATCTGCAGATAGAGTACACATACGACAACAAGTAGTGAACCATACCTTCACTTTATCAATCATCAAAACTACTTTATACGTTCTCCTATTTTCCAACATTTTCCACCTTTTTGATGATGATAAACAATGATTTGTTACACATCAAGACTCTTTGTTAGTCATCAAAACTGCAACTCTTTGTCATCCATCAAAACTACAAACTTCATGTTTTCTCATTCCCCAACAAAAGTTATTCAAAAGAGAGGACGTTTCAAGTATTTAGGTCTATTATTTAATGAAAAGGGAAATTGACAACAGTGTCACACATCGTATAGGTGTAGATTAGATAAAATGGAGGCTCGCTTGTCGTGCGTGATTAGAAAATGTCATCAAACCTTAAAAGGCAAATTTTACAAAGCGATGATTAGACCGGCTATATATGAGTGTTGGTCCATCAAAAACTTACTAATTCAAGAGAAAAAATGGTGTTTGGTTGAGAAAAGAAAGGATGAAAGGTTGTAGCGAGAGAGACAAAGTTGGGCAGAGAGAAGAGAGGCGGACGACATGATTATCTTGTGACGTATTAAATAAGTCTCAATGTTGTTAAGACTTAAGATTCTCTTGTTCATATTTTTTCAGATTCGTTAAAAAGTTTTTTTTTTTTAAAAAAAAAGCAAATGAACTTTAATATGTTGAAGCTGAATTTGTTGAGTGCAAACAAATGATGCCTAAATATTAAGACAGCCTAATGACTTTTGACTTCTTAATCCTTTTCATGTCATGTATATATATATATATATATATATATATATATATATATATATATATATATATATATATATATATGTGTGTGTGTGTGTGTGTGTATGTGTGTGTGAGATCATGTTTCATTCTGTCATTTTATATAGGCTTAAGTCATCTACAGCCCCTTAAGTTGTCCGCATAATTCATTTAAATACCTCAACTAAGACTTGTACCTATTGAACACATCTACCCTTCTGAATTTAAATCGCTTAAACATTTTTTGCCTACATGACACATTATTTGTGATTCACCTCAGAGAGGCGCGTGAAAGGTGTATTTAATTAGTTTTTTTTAAAAAAAAAATACTCTTTCTTCTTCCTAACCTCTTTTCCATTTGTTCCTCCATCACAACAACTTGCTGCCGGCGGCCTTTCATTTTTCTTTTCTTTCTTTTTCTCCTCTGGACACTTCCATTCTTCTATCACCATCATCGCTCCTTTTAATTTTGTCGCTTTTTATTCATATTAAGATTGACATCACCATCATTGCCACCCACAGGCCACCAACCCACTGTTGGGTTTTATTTGCTCTGATTTCTTACCATAAATAGGTTTTCCTTTTAGGAAAAGGTTTTGGATTGGCTAGTCTTTTTTCTGGTAGGAAAAGGTTTAGGACTCTATAAATAGAGGCATGTTCCTTCTAACTTAATCATCATTCACAATGTAGTCTTTAGGGCTTTGAGATTTTTGGTTAGGGGAAGAATTTGTGGGTCACAAGCTTGATACGTTATCACTTGTGTGAACCTCCCATGTATTCTGAGTGAATTGGTTGAGGTTGTTTCTCTCTGTATTTTGTACTCTCATATTTATAGTGGATTGCTCATCTCCTTTATGGACGTAGGTCGATTGACCGAACCACGTTAAATCTTGTGTCTTTTGATATACTTCTCATTTGACTTCTTACTCGTGGTCTTTCGAGGTTTGCATTGCTAGCTTCCGCGTTACACCTGCTTATTTACGGTCCTAACACCTACCACCATGGTCGTCATCACTACCATCTTGGAACGAACCAAAATTCATCTTTCTTGTATCAAAAATGGAACAATAAAGGAAGTTAGAACTTTTTTGATTATTTAAAAGATCGTTAAAACAATGTGTTGGAGAAATTGGCAATCAATTCCTCCATAACCCATCAAAAATAGTATAACATTTTCAGACTTCCGTTTTTTTATTCTCTATTGCAGAAGATCCAAATATGTTTTAGAACTATATATTTACATGGATGGTTGTCGTATTGTGGGTAGCACCGTCGAGAAAAAGCTGAGTTACGTTATGAGCTCCGATGGGATATAAGGGGTGGGTAGTACTTTTTTTTCTTTTATTTTGTAACTTTAAATTAAATCCTTATTTCATTTACTTTATAATACTTTTTAAAATAATTTTTTGGACTAAAAAATAACAAATGTTGTTATTTCATTCGTCGAATTGTCATGTCATCGCGTGTATATTTCACACACTCTATATTTTTAGCTTATTGTCAAAAAAGTGTTTAAATGATTCAAATTCAAAGCAATAGAGGTGTTCAATCGGTACAACTAAAAGTTCAGGTGTCTAAATAAATTATCCATACAACTTTAAGGGTTGTAGATGACTTAAGTCTTTTATATATAACACAATTTAATATCTATTTATATTCTTTTTGTTAGGGGTATTGTATATTTTAAATGATGCAAACTGATGCATGTAGCTAGACACACCGATTAAGCAACACGTTAAAATTTTCAAATTCTACTTTGGATGAGCCCCCACCCTGCTTTCAAGGGTTCCCTAACTCCTATCTTTCAGCATATTAGATTATTTCTCTTAAGGTGTGTCGATAGGGGCGGATCTACATGACTCCGAGGGATTCATTTGATCCTCCTTTATTGGAAAAATTATACAGTATATATGAGCTTAATTTTTTTTTTTATCTATATATATACTAAGTGAGCTAGGGGCTTGGTTCAGTGGTAAAGGGGTTCAAGAATTCGCTAGGTAAATGCTAGGTTGCGGGTTCAACTCCATATATAACAATGTTTTTTCTCCATTGTTTCAACCGGTTTTCATTTTTATTTCTAAATTAATGAAAGATTTGTTTTGTTGAAAACCTATTGGGATTTATAATATTTTATTAGACATTAAAAGATAAATTTATTTTCTATTTTTATAAAATTAAGTAAAAGTTATAACGTTTTTTAAGTTTTCATAATTAAAATTAAAAAATACATTCTCTCATATTCATTTTAAGTCAAACGATTAATTTATATTTGATTAAAAAGTAATATAATTATAAGTAAGATAAAATAAATAAGAATTATTTAAATTTATAAATAAATAAGAGTAATTATTTAAAATTTATAAATAAATATGATTGTCGCGATATTTTTCAATCTTGATAAATTATTTTTTCGACACGGATTTTATTGCTACAATATGATCGGATTATGAAGTATTCCTTACTTAGTTTCAAAAATTGGAATAATGTTTATATACCACAATGACACAGACAAGACTCATAATTATAGTTTTGAAAAATACATTCTCTCGTACTCAATTTAATGTTATGTCAAAATTATACTTCCTTAATTTTATTGTTTGTGTTGAGGTAGAATTGAAATTTTTTAATTATCTATATCTGATCCGACCCATTTATATTTAACTCGCTTCGCTTATATAAATACTATTAATATGCTTATTTATCTTTTTAAACCTCCTCGATAGAAAACTTGCCTCCATCACTGATTGTCGATCTGTGCCTTCTTCCGATAATCAATATTCAGTATGTGGAAGCTTCACAAGTACACAATAATATATTGTCATGCCACGTATTCCCATGGTAGCTGTTGTATTGTTGTATGATAATTAATATTATAATTAATATAAAGTATCTATTTTATAAGAAATGTCCTCTCAAATGCTTGAAATTATGTTTTCCGTTTATGTCTAAAGAAAATAAATGTGTGCACTATATTATGTCATGCTATGGATACGTTTGGGCTAACAATGCTCATGAGATTTTACCACTATACACTAGAACAAAAACAATTTTTAGTGACATTAATTACTGACATTAATAAAGAGTGTTAACATTTTTATCGGCATTAGTTAAGTGTCATTAGAACCAATGTCGCTAAAGGCTTTAGGAACATATGTAAAGAGTGACAATTGCCGCTAAAAATACATATTTAACGGCAATTAAGAATTAAATATGCTAATGGTCATTTTTATTGCAGTGATAATGGATGGTCTCAAATTATAATGTAAAATCTTAATATATAAAAATAAAGAAAGAGTTTATCATGAATATATTCAAATTATAAAAAATTATGGTGAAAGTACGGTTACCCTTAACCTATGTCCGAAATCTCAGAGACACGTTTATACTATATTAAGGTTCTATTACCTCCTGAACTTATTTTATAAATAATTCTACACCCCTTTTTTACCTACGTGGTACTATCTTGTGGGTCCAACGCGTGTTGACATTTTTTTTCAAAGTAGTGCCACTTAGACCGAAAAATTATATAAAATTATTTATAAAATAAATTCAGGAGGTAATAAAATTTTAGTATAGTATAAGTATGTCTTTGAAATTTCGAGCATAAATCGAAGATACTTATGCATTCTCCCTAAAAAATAATAATTGAAGACCACCAATATTGTTCTAATGGGCGTGGAGATGTACAATATTACATTAATATCGGGGAATAAAAGCATCAATGATGGCATTAAAACATACAACACCTCAACATTTAGTAGACCTAGCTATGATGTTTATTTATTTCATCAACTTAAATTGACATACCTAATTTAATTAGATTTTATTACTTTAATTATGCTAGATTAGTCTTTTGCTTTTTTGCACTTCCTCTCAAATTTAAAATTTTCTCATTTATTTATTTAGTTATTTCTCAATACATGGGGAATGGACAAATAATTTAAATAAATGAATGTTAGTTAGGAACATCAAAGGTACTTGAAGGCTCTTCACATTTTTATTATTATTGTTGTTGTTATTGTGAAAAAAAAAAAACTAGGCAACCTTAACGATCTAGAATATAGATTGAATGAATGAGAAAATATGTTGACTAGGTTTTACTTTAGGGTTAATTGAGTAGTTATTTCCTAATTTAATTTGTCATTTTCAAGCAATTAATATTTTGTTGAAAAAAGATTCAAAACTTCTATTTTAATCGGCTGAAATATAATAAATATGCACCGTAACTTGAATTATAGATATATATCATCATTTTTTCAGTAAAAGATATATTTAGTCTAAATCACAAAATTAAAAAACATATTTATCTTCTTTTTTTCCCTGAATAACAGTAATCTGAACTTTTAGAATTTAAAGGAATATTAAAGACTTAGTTTTATTTAGGTTAAAATTTATTCGCACCGAATGTTTATATCAATTTAATACATGCATGTCATGTGTTTAAATTAATTGTTCATTTTACTTAATCTTAATTAATTAACATAAATTTTACTTCATTAAATTACATTGTAATAGAAATTAAAGGGAAAATTGCACAAGTACTCCTAAACTATGACAAAAATTTCAGAGACACACCTTAATTAAAGTAAGGTCCTATTACCCCCTGAACTTATTTTTTCTGTAATAATATACACCTTTTGTCTTACGTGGCACAATCCGTGACCCCACGCAATTGAGGCGTCTGGAAAATATTTAAATGCCACGTAAGCCAAAAAAATGCACAAAATTACAAAAAAAAAAAGTTCAGAGGTAGTAGGATCTTAGTTTAGTTAAAATGTGTCTCTTTGAAATTTCGATCATAATATAGAAGATACTTATGTATTTTCCCAAAATTAAATTGATTTAATATTAACATTGAATGCGGATAAATTTTTTCCTATATTTGGGAGAAAAAAGGATCATATTGATCTTTTTATATTTTTTGTCATATTTTAGTCACATAATTGTGGTCATTTGGCGGTTGCGTGCACGTCATAAATTCCTCATTTATGGCAATGGTGCAAATAGCAATTTTGAGTTAATAGTAGTATTCCAGTAGGTTAAGAAATTTAAAACAAAATAATAAATTATCCTTTCTGCAAAATAGAACAGTTGTCACAATTATTTGGGAGTAGGTTGCAGTTAAATTTATTACTACTATTTTAGTTTATTTTTAGTAATTATATTTAAATTTGGCATATTCATCGAGAAAATAATAATTGCTATATTATTTTACTATAGAAAAACTGCTTAAATATGTTATCCAGCTTTAAAAAATACTTTTTATATCATACATCATTTATATCATATCCGTTTGAGTAAAGACTTATCCACATTATTATTTGTTAATTGAAATTATATAGCAATCAAACTTTAAACGGATGACATAAATGAATTTTTTCTCAAAGTTTGATATCATATTTGGACATTTTTCTTTTTTAAAAAATGATTTACTTAATAACGTTGTCAAATCATAATTGACCACGAATAAAAAATGATTTTGCGAGATTGAAACCTTTTTCTTTTAACAAATAATGGCATAGATGAATTTTTTCTCTAATGAAAATGATATAGATGAACAAATCTTTTTACGAACGATATAGATGATACTTTTCTCAAAATTCAATGTATTTGAGTCTTTTTTCTTTACTATCTTATCCCCTATTAATCGAGACACATGGATCATTATGTATGGCCAAAAAAGTAGAAGTCCAGTAAAATCTCACTAAATTAACACTCGATAAATTAATAATCTTTCTAACACAACATTTTTCTCTAGGTTTTCGACTTGGGTCAATGAAATAAATCACGCATTTCGATTTTTTCCTACTCACATAACACTTTACGTATTTGATTTGTCATTGCTAATTTTGTGACACCTTTTAAATGAGAAGCCATTTTTGGATATGGTTTCAAAAAATTCCTATGTTGCTTATATAACTTATTTTCTCATAATCATACATTGAATATTTTAGTAAAAATACAATGAATAATACTCTCTTCGTCCCATTTTATATGTCACATTTTTAATTTGCAATTACATTAAGATATGATGTAATTTTACTCTTCTAGCCTTATTCAGTATTTTCTTAAGTCAACTTTATTATTAAATGACAAGATTAATCAACTATTCTATCAAGGCTATAATAGGCAAAACATGGTAATTTATGCATAAATTTAGGGAAAATGCACAAGTATCCCCTTAGACTATGACCGAAATCCCAGAGACACACCTTAACTAAACTAAGGTCCTATTACCCTCTTGAACTTATTTTTTTTTGTAATTTTATGCACCTTTTTGGCTTACGTGACATCCAAATATCACGCGCCTTAATTGCGTAGGGTCACGGAGCGTGCCACGTAAGACAAAAGGTGTATATAATTACAAAAAAAAAATAAAAATTTAGGGGGTAATATGACCTTAGTTTAGTTAAGGTGTGTCTTTAAAATTTCGGTCATAGTCTAGGGGGTACTTGTGCATTCTCCCTAAATTTTATAAAGTGACAAGTACTGTGGCCCAACTATTTATAGAAAGGGATGACGTATAAAATAGTACGTTGAGAGTATTTAATTATTAAGAGAATGTTTGGATTAACTTAAAAGTTAGTCAAACCTACTTTAAGTCAATTTTTTTCACTTCTAGAAGTGTTTGACAAATATAAAAATATCTTAAAATAAGTCGAAATGACTTAAAATAAGTTAGAAAGTGTTTAACAAGGTTAAAAATAACATAAAAAGTTTAAAATGACTTAAAATAAGTCAAAAACCAAAAGTATGTCCCTCCATACTTTTTACTTTTTGACTTAAAAGTCATCTAAATTTATCTTTTTATTTTTGACTTAAAAACTATTTTTAAGTTAATCCCAACGGACTCTATGAAACAATGAATATTTTATATAATGAATTATCGAATATTTGAACTTATTTTACAATGAATCATTAAACATATATATATATATATATATATATATATATATATATATATATATATATATATATATATATATATATTACAATGAATTATACACACACATTGTATTTTATGTATAATGAATATACTTTTATATGAATTCAATAAATATAATTAGTAAGATATAATTATTTTTGATGTATTCATTGCACTTTATATATTAATAAATAATTTTATTTTTATGTGAATTCAATAAATATGATACTATCAACATCCACTTTTCATTATCATAATTTTCTTTTTTTGAAGTCAAACAATAATAACTTTGACCAAATTTAAAAATTAATCAAATCAACTTTCATTAATGAGTGGACAGATATAGACAGTGGCAGATTCAAGATTTTCGTTCAGGGGGTTCAAAAAATAAAAATATAAATATGTAAATAAAATTTTACAAATGTGACCCTTGAATTTTTTTGGGTTTAAAATCACACTTTTAGCACGTTATTAAAATAAAAAATAAGGCTAAAATAAGCTTGAAAAACAAAACTAATTTTTTTTTTTAAAAAATAAACTGAAAATAAAAAAAAAAATTAATAAATGTTGTCACAAGAATTCGAACTAGTGGCATGCCACTTAATATTCAAGGAATATGCCACAGAGCCATCTATTCTATTTGTTTTTTAGGGGAGTTCAAAATATATATATGTATAAAAATACATAAAATGTACCTTGTATATAGGTGAACCCCCTGGATCGAACGTGGATCAGCCCCTGGATATAGAATATAGATTAATAATTTATATTAATGATTCTAATGTAATCAAAATTAATCCTTATCTCAAAAGAATAATATTTTATGATTCACCATTAATTTCGTGAGATTTTACTATAATTTTTTTTTTTGAGAGTATAAATAAGTGATCCATTTTCCAAGTCACTATCACCAAAATCTTTCACTTCAATTTCGAACACTATAAAATGCAGTTGTTACCTATCTGTCATCGGAATGTTCTGCCGGTCTCTCGGAGTTCAACTTATGCTCCTCTCCATTGCTGCTCTCTCAATTCTTCATCTCTTCATCATGGTATATATTTCAATTTCTATGACGTAATTTGACTGTCTAGATTGTGTGAGAGTAAAATAAATAATTTTTCTACTGTTGCTATTTTGATATGTTTATCGAATTTTCTAAATGTTACTATTTCAAGTTGAGTTTATCAAATTTTCTACTGTTGTATGTGTGTGTGAGAGTAAAATGAATAAATTATTTTTTCGTTTTGTTCATCAGTTATGGATGAGAAGAGGTTCATTGAAGTTTCTAAAAGCGGAAACTTGATTCCGCTGCACAAAACCATTTTTTCTGATCATCTGACTCCGGTGTTGGCGTATCGATGTTTGGTGAAAGAAGAGGATCACGAAGCTCCAAGTTTTTTATATGAGTCAGTTGAAGGTTCTAGTGTTGTAAGTTTTTTTTTTAAAAGCTTTTTGATTGATTTTGATATATATATCGGAAACAACCTCTCTACCTGCATGAGGTAGTTGTAAGGTCTGGATACACTCTATCCTTCCCAGATTCCACTGGTTATAGTTGCTTCTCTCAGGGTCGATACAGCGTGGTGGGAGCTCAACCATCCATGGAAATCGTAGTTAAGGAACACAATGTGACTATATTGGACCACCATGCTGGAAAATTGACAGAGATGATGGTCGAAGATCCGATGACAATTCCAGCAAGTATTTCCAACGGATGGAAGCCCGGACTTATTGATGATGAACTACCTGATACTTTTTGTGGTGAGGATTCTGTTTTTCACTTATTGTGGTACGAGTAACTTATTCAATTTGTTTCCCACTATAGCTATAGGTCTCCGCTCTCGATTAACAACTAGATTTCACTGGAAAACATACACTTATATATTCAGGGGCGGATCTAGGGCCCCGCGAGCAGTGGCGGAGCTAGAAATTTCTTAAAGGGTGTCCAAAAATAGCAAATTGTTATGTTAAGAGTGTCCAAAATAGGTTATTCAATCATTTCGTTATCATTTTACTTGTATATATGCTAACTTTTTTCCGACAAAGGGTGTCCAATTGGACACATTTGAAAGTATGTGGCTACGCCACTGCCCGCGAGGGTGTTCATCTGAATACATAAGTGTCATAAATATTTCCACATAAAGTTAGTTGAAAAATAAAGTAATATGTATGACACCCCAATTATGGTAAGTTCTCTAGAAGTAGTAGTTATTATAAATCAACTCCCCAATTCTCAACCCACTCCAATAAATTTTTTAAATGAAGTGCATTTTCTGTTGGGAGCTTCCATATATATAATTTAGTCAATCTGCTCGGTTCCATCTCATTACGTACAGTCAAGTCATAGATGTAGTTTTGCATTAGAATTCGGAAGTTAGCATGCTTCAGCAATAATAGTACTAGAATAGGGAATGTTGTATTTGCTCGTACGGTTACTTCACTCTGCGTTTTCTTAATTAAATCACAATTTTACTGTCATTAATATCACTTCAAACAGGTGGATGGTTTGGTTACTTCTCATATGACACAGTTCGATATGTAGAGAACAACAAGTTACCATTCCTAAAGGCTCCAGAGGATGACCGGAACCTTGCAGATATTCAGTTAGGACTTTATGAGGATGTCATTGTATTTGATCATGTAGAGAAGGTATATTTGTAGAATTGTGCACTTATGAGTAGTCTCTCTAGCTGTTATCGTCGTTTGTTCTTGATTTACACTTGGTGCATATATATGAGAACAGGATAAATACTTATTGTTCCTGCAGAAAGCGCATGTGATTCACTGGGTGCGGTTGGATCAATATTCCTCTCTTCCTGAGGCTTATCTTGCTGGGAAGAAACACTTGGAAATATTAATGTCTAGAGTACAAGGAATCAAGTCGTAAGTCCTTTTTCGTTTTTTTTTTTGCATAAAAACAAGAAACTGAGAAACATTATATACATTTTGAATTTTTATTTTTTAGTCCAAGGTTATCTCCTGGTTCTGTGGATTTCTGTATTCACGAATTTGGAACATCGTTAACCCAAAAAAACATGACACGTGTGGAGTACAAGAATGCCATCTTACAGGCAAAGGAGCACATTGCTTCTGGAGACATACATCAAATTGTTTTGAGTCAACGTTTTGAGAGAAGAACATTTGCTGATCCATTCGAAGTCTATAGAGCATTAAGAATTGTGAATCCAAGCCCATACATGACTTACATACAAGTAAGTCGTTCGTTCTTTGTGTTTTCAGTGTGAGTAAATATCTGATTTTCAGTGAAGTTACTATGTTATCTTTTCTATTTCAGGCCAGAGGCTGTACTCTAGTTGCATCGAGTCCAGAAACTTTGACGCGTGTGAAGAAAGTAAGAGGGATGATGTTGTTTTTTCTCCCTTTTTCTCTGTTTCACACATTTAATTAGTTTTTGAGAGTTTGTAATGTTGATCATTTGTTCCATTGACAGAGAAGAATTGTTAATCGACCATTAGCTGGGACAAGCCGAAGAGGGAGGATACCTGATGAGGATCTGATGTTGGAAATGCAGATGTTAAAAGATGTCAAACCTGGTTTTGTGAATGTTGGAAAGCTCAGGAGTGTCGAGAGGTATTCTGATATGATGCACCTGAGCTCCACGGTGAGTCCATATTTAATTTTATCTGAGGTTAAACTGTTTATGATAGTGATGTCCAGGTCTGACTCGATTATTTCACCGGGTACCTAGATACCTGTTATGTCCCACCAGCACAAAGTACGGAGTACTCTACCTAAGAAAGGCATAGACAGATAGGGAAACATCACATAGCATTGTGTCTTTTATTTTTTAAAAAAAATCTTTGTTGGAATTTGAACTTGACATCTCACTCTCACTTCATCGACCACTAGCAAGGCTATGCATCTAATATTTATTGTTGAAACATAAGAAACATACTTTGAGCTAACCTAACCCTAAAAGCTAGCTCGTGGGATTATAACATACAGTGGATTACATCTTGTAAAAATGATCTTTGGTTGTTTCATGTGATGAAAAATCTGACTTCCTGTCAGTTTTCTGCTGAATGTCTCTCAAAGTGAGAGTCTTTCCATTATATAGAGAGAATAAAGATTACACATCCCTAAAGATCCGTCATTTCTATCCCTAAAGATCAGCTATTCTATCTCTACAAATCTGCTATTCAATCCCTCCAAATCCGCTATTCTATCACAATATTTATTCCTTTGATTCTACAACAAATCTATATGATCATGCTAATTTATATCACTATCTAATTACATTAATATATACAATTATTTAGATTTTTATCATGCTAACATCCCCCCTCAAATTGATGCTGGTGGATCAAAAAGCATCAATTTGCCTACTAGAAACTGATGGCGTTGTCGTGCCATAGATTTTGTAAACGCATCAGCTATTTGAAGATCACTAGATACATGTGGAAGAGTAATGACTCCTTTATCTACAACTTCTCGTATATAATGACAATCTACTTCGATGTGTTTGGTCCTCTCATGAAAAACTGGATTAGTAACAATCTGAATAGCACTTGTATTATCAGCATAGAGAGGAGTAGGATGAGATTGAGGAAATCCAATCTCAGCAAGTAATCCACGAAGCCATACAACCTCAGAGCAAGCAGTAGACATGGATCGATATTCAGCCTCTGTTGAAGATTTTGACACACGATCTTGCTTTTTACTCTTCCAAGATATCAATGACTCTCCAAGAAACATGCACTAACCAGTGACTGAACGATGAGTATCAGGACATCCCGCCCAGTCAGAATCACTAAAAGCATTAAGACGAATAGGAGAACCACTTGGAAAGAACAATCCACGAGTAGATGTTCCTAGAAGATACCGAATGATGCGACGAACAGCCACCAAGTGGAGATGACGGGGAGCTTGCATAAACTGACTAACTTGTTGAACTGCAAAAGAGATATCAGGCCGTGTAATAGTAAGGTAATTTAGACTCCCAACTAATTGTCGAAACATAGTTGGATCAGGAAGAATATCGCCTTCCTCACGACGATACTTCACATTCAATTCCAATGGAGTATCTACGGAGGAGGAATCTTGAAGACCAGCCAAAGAAATCAAATCCTGAGCATATTTGTGTTGGTTTAGAAACACACCTGAAGCAACATTATGAACTTCCAAACCCAAAAAATATGTAAGAGTACCAAGATCTTTCATATGAAAAGAATCTTTAAGTTGTTGTTGGAGGCTAGTGATTAGTAAAGAATCGATTCCTGTGATAATAATGTCATCTACATACACCAAAAGAAGAACACAACCTGCAGATGTTTTTCGAAGAAACAAAGATGAGTCATATTTGCTCTGCTCAAAAGAAAATTGTAGCAAAGTAGATCGGAACTTATCAAACCAAGCTCTTGGAGCTTGTTTTAATCCATATAAAGACCGCTTCAACTTGCATACATCTGATGTAGGCGATAAGAACAAACCAGGTGGAGGTTTCATATAAATATCTTCTTTGAGATCACCATGGAGAAAAGCATTTTTGACATCCATTTGATAAAGAGACCAGTTTTGTGAAGCAGCAATGGCAATAATAGTTCGTACCGTAGTCATTTTTGCTACGGGTGCAAAAGTCTCCTCATAGTTCACCCCATACTCTTGTCTGTTACCAAGAACAACCAATCAAGCTTTGTATCGATCAAGAGTTCCATCAGAATGGAGTTTGACCGAATAAACCCATTTACATCCAATAGGGCGGACATTTAAAGGACATGAAACAATGTCCCATGTGTCATTTTCTTTAAGAGCCAAAAGTTCTTCCTCCATTGCTTTCTGCCAACAGTCATGCTTGGTAGCTTGTGAGTAACAAGTTGGAACAGAAATGTTAGATAAAGTAGAGGAAAATCCATACCAATTGGGAGTACGCGATACTCTGGTAAAGCGCTAGTAGGCTCAAGAGGACCAGATCTTGAAGAATTCTCAGATTCTAGTTGTGGTACAGTTTCAGGCGGCGGATCAGTGTCGGGATAGGAGAAAGTTGGCCGACGTCGTTCATACACAAATCCAGGTTTGAACCTCTTAAAAGAAGATGATAAATCTTCATAAGTAGTAAGAACAGGAGAAGCAGAAGATGAATCGACAATCATAGGAAAGAAATACTGATTCTCAAAGAAAACAACATTTCTAGAAATACGAAATTTGTGAGAACATGGATCATAGCAAATAAAACCTTTTTGTGAAGTACTATAACCCATAAAAGCACATTTAGTAGATTGTAAAGAAAGTTTATTGCGATGCGAAGGAGGCAAATGCACAAAACAAACACAACCAAATATATGAAACTCACTATAGTTAGGATTTTGGTGATAAAGACGAAAATATGGAGACTCAAGATTTAGCACTTTAGATGGCAATCTATTAATTAAATAGACAGCAGTAGACAAAGCTTCCACCCAATATTTAGATGGTACAGAGGACTCAATCAACAAAGTACGAGTGACATCTAAAAGATGGCGATTTTTACGTTCAGCAACTCCATTTTGTTGTGGTGTATATGGGCAAGAGCGTTGTGATACAATTCCTTTGTCAAGTAAGAATTTTTTGAATTCATAAGACATATATTCTCCACCAGAATCAGATCTTAATAATTTGATGCACGTAGAAAATTGAGTCTCAATGTAAGCCAAAAATGTCTTGAACATGGAAAATACCTCAGATTTGGATCGAAGAAAATACACCCACGTAAACCGACTATAATCATATATGAATGTCATAAAGTATTTGAAATGAGCATGAGAAATAATTGGTGAAATGCCCCAAACATCACTATGAATGACATCAAAACACTTAGTAGCACGACTACCAAAATTAGGAAAAGGAAGAGTTTTACTTTTGCCTAATTTACAAGTAGAACAATCAACAGAAGCAACTGAAAATTGATTTTTATTTCCCTATAAACCATACTTTGATAAATGAGACAACACAACAGAATTTGGATGTCCTAGACGCTTATGCCAAATCTCAGTCTTACTAGAAGTAGAAGTACAAGCAAAAGATAGAACAGGAGGAATGAAAAAGTGTATGGGAAACAATCGTCCAACTTTAGGCCCCTTCGCGATTATCGTCCCCGACACCTGATCTTGCACAAGACAACCATTACGAGAAAAATTCACATCATAATTGTTATCTACCAATTGTCCAACTGAAATAAGACTAGTTGAGAGCTTTGGTGAAACAAAAACATTTTTGAAAGTTGGAGTAATATCCCCAACCTTGGTAATGGGTAAATTACTACCATTGGCAATCTGTATTTGTGATGGACCTTAATACTTACGAACATTTTTTAGGATGCTCGTTGAGTTGGTCATATGATTGGAAGCACCTGAATCAACAATCCAAAAATTAGATGTAACATCATTACCTTGTAATCCCAATGCTGAAAAGGCTGAGACGATCATCTGTTGAACCATTTCAGGAGTAAGAACTTGTCCTGAAGATGAGTTATCAATAGTAAAACCATTTATCCCAGCTTGAAAAGCGTTGACCCTACGATTTTGAGGGCGTGTGGGACACTCTTTGATAATGTGTCCTTGTTGTTTACAATAATTACAGAACTTCTTGCTACAATTGCTAGCAATATGCCCATATTCCTTGCAACTGTAGCATTGCGTTCTACTCATATCCCTGCCCTTTCCTTTACCTTGAGCAGCAAATGCAACAGTGACATCATTTTCCTTCTTGAAAGCATTTTGTGTGACAAGACGTTGCTCTTCACGAAGTAATTCCCTAAAGCAAACATCCAAAGAGGGAGACGGGTCATGATTCATCAAGTTAGAGCGAACACTCTCAAAGTCAGAGCGTAATTTCATCAAAAATTGGTCTCGCTTGCTTTGCTCATGAACTCCCTGAATCACTGATAGAGATTTAGTAGGTATCTTGGCATAGACAATATCCGTAAATTCAGCCCATAAGTTCTGAAATCCAGAAAAATATTCTTGAACAGAAAGACCTTCTTGAGAGTAATTAGCAATTTCATACTCTAGCTGAAAGCGTCTTGCGCTATTATCTTGGTTGTAAACCTTTTGTAAGTAATCCCAAATGGCCTTGGCTGTCTTATATGGCCTGAGATTAAGAACAATAAGAGGGACAATTGACCGTAGAATCCATGTCATCACCCGAACATCTTTAATCTTCCATTCACGTAGCTTTGTTGTATCAGTAGGAGCGACATCGCTTCTGTCTATATGGCCCCACAGTTCTTTGCCGTGACAAATAACTGGAACTGAAACTCCCAAGAAGAATAATTTTTTCCAGTGAAACGAACACTGAAAGATTCAAAGTGATGTGAATTCATGCTTTTGAGTAGCTATGAAAACTACAAAGACTCACGAAAGCAACTAGAATGACCAAGAGCAAAAGTCCTAGGTGGTAGGACTGATTGTTGATAAACAATCAACAAAAAAACCAAGATGTTCAAAAAAAATTAGAAGGAACCACAGAGACTCTATGAAACAAGACAGCCAAGAGAAGGCTCTGATACCATGTCAGTTTTCTGCTGAATGTCTCTCAAAGTGAGAGTCTTTCCATTATATAGAGAGAATAAATATTACACATCCCTAAAGATCCGTCATTTCTATCCCTAAAGATCAGCTATTCTATCTCTACAAATCTGCTATTTAATCCCTCCAAATCCGCTATTCTATCATAATATTTATTCCTTTGATTCTACAACAAATCTATATGATCATGCTAATTTATATCACTATCTAATTACATTAATATATACAAACAAATCTATATGATCATGCTAATTTATATCACTATCTAATTACATTAATATATACAATTATTTAGATTTTTATCATGCTAACACTTGCCTACTACTTGATATGTCGACCATTAGCTGGGACAATATTTACAAGCATGACATTTTTTTCGCCACAGGTGTCGGGAGAGTTGCTTGATCATTTAACCTGTTGGGATGCACTGCGGGCTGCATTGCCTGTTGGGACCATCTGTGGAGAACCAAAGGTTACACTTTCGACTTTAAATTCGTTTCTCATTCATTTTTTATGGAAATGATACAAATCCGAGAATGACTTGTTCCACACAAGTCACAACTAAACGAGCTTATCTGTTTGTCTTAATACTATAAGGACCAAAGTCGAAGTTTCATTCATTTCTAGATTTAACATGCTGCTACAAATTTGTACACTATGGAATTATTTATAGTCGTGTTCTTTGTTCATGTATGATCCAGGTTAAGGCGATGGAGTTGATCGATCAACTAGAAGTGGGTCGGCGAGGGCCTTACAGTGGTGGATTTGGAGGCATTTCATTTTCAGGTGACATGGACATAGGATTAGCTCTAAGGACGATGGTATTTATGAACGGACCTCGTCATGACACAATGTATTCATACACGGATGCTAGCAAACGTCAGGAATGGGTTGCACATCTCCAATCTGAGTCTCAAATCGTTGCTGATAGTGATCCTGATGAGAAACAAAAAGAATGTGAAAACAATGTAGCTTGTCTATGCAGGGCAATTGACTTGGCTGAATCAACTTTTGTTAAGGAAAGATCATCGGTACTTAAGATAAATGGTTCTGTGCCAAATGTATCTTCAAGGGCTAGAGTACATGAAAAAAAGAAACTAACTAGCCAAATGAAATGAGAATGAATTCGGAGTATCTTAGTAGCTCAGTTACTGAGGGTTCAAATCTCCCCCACCATGTAATCTCATTACAATATTTAATATGAGTATTTTTAAAAACATTCTATATAAATGTTTTAAGTATTTGGTGATTCTGGATGCAATGACATTAACTTAATTGTCGTTAATTAGAAGTTTTTACAAGAATACACATTGTTGCTAAAAGTAATCTACAACCACTAAGGCTGCCATTAATGAAGATTCTAATCTTAATCATTTAGATCTTGGATATTAAGTTTGTTTGATGCTAAAAGTAATCCATAGCCACTAAAGCTAACTCTAAATCTTAATCATTAATCAGATCTGAATAGACAAAGGAACACATTGCTTCTGGAGACATACATCTAAATAGGAAGCTTTCTTTTGTTCATTCTTTCTTCTCGTGCGTGGTTTCCTTTGCTAGTGCTTAGTTGTTGCATGTTGTTTTGGCAGATGTCGAGGATTGGAGCTTCTATTTCCAGAGGTAGGGGAGGAGTTCTTTAGACGTCAACTAGGGGTAGAGGATTGGAGCTATTGTTATTGTTCCCGATGAGGCAAAGAGAGTTCACTGGTTTGTATGAGGGTTACTTTTTCTAATTTTCATGTGAATTCAATAAATATGATACTATCTCTGTCTGTTAGACCCCTAATCTAAGTCACTCAAAGAAATGACAGCATGGACAAGGTATTAAGCATGTTAACCTTGTCACTTGCATAAGCCAATGAAACGAATATGCAAGGCTAAGTTGGTAACGGACTGTTGACGAAGCTAAGGTGTGCACAATGGCACCATGACCTGATATCGAAGCAACAAGTGAGGACCAAGGACTTGAAGGCAAGGCAACTTGGTGAGGGCTTGACCAGATGAAAGCTTAAAAATGTTGTGTGGCATAGCATTGATATTCAAAGAAAGACCATAAGCAAACGACCAACAAGGATGCAACACTGGAAGGACATTGATGCCAACGTGAGATGAAGCAATGTCATAGATTTATGACCGTGGCGTGGCAGCATTGAGTGGGAGCAATGCAAGGCTGAAAAGTCTAAGTATTTCAGTGTTAAACATGGGAGTAGCTCGTCCAAAAGGAAAGCAAAGTCAAAGCTGACCGGCGGTTACAAAACACATGCCAAGCACATGACCAGCGGTTACAAAAAGTATTGCAGCATTATCTCATTTCGTGTGGAACTTATTTTTGGCGCCTTGTTTGAATTATTTTGAATATACCAAGTAGTTGTGGGATGTCAACTACATAGGATAAGATCAGGCTAAAGCCAACAAGTGTTTTATTCTTATTATGCCACTTGTCGGTAGTTTGCTGCACATAGTATTATAAATGTGCAGGCTACCTTATGGTGTATTGCGGATTTGATTATTCGAAGTATTAGGGAATACTAATTAGAGTGTCAAAACTAAGTTGAGGTCTAGGGTGATCTTATAGTGCCAAGGTTGGTACGATTTGAAAGTGTTCTTGTATTCACTTTATAATACAAGTTGGAAACTAAGTTTTCTGTAAAGCTGGTTGCCTTTGTCTCATTTTATATTTTCGTGGTTTTAATCATATTGTTGTCTATTGTTTTATGTTGTCTAAACTTTTCAAGATTTAGTCTCAAAAATGTTGCTGCGTATTTTTCGAGTTAACAACAAAACAGTCCTGAATTTGGCTAAGTGTTGAAAGGCTGAAGTCGACAAGGTTGTTGGCTGCCAAAGTGAGTTAAATCAGTGAACTATTTATGTTCTTAGATCAGCCAAATTACACTGTCCATTTCATGAGTTTTTGGCGAAAATCAATCCTTCAACTATATCTCAAACTCAAACGACATCCTTAAAGTATCAATCTTAGTAGAAAACATCCTTCACTTCAAGTATTTAAAAGTAAATTATTAATCCTTCTACTTGAATTTATTAGAAAACTAACAGATCCCAAAAAAATCAAGTCATTCCTCGTAGTTATTATTCTTAGATACACCAAAGTACTATCGTGAACTTGGAATTGAGTTTAGCATTATGCAAATATTTTAAATTTGATATTTTTTTTCATATAATTTTATATGAAAAATATTATTAGTTGAAATATGTTTCTTCTTAATTGAATATATTAGTAGAAATATGTTTCTTCTTAATTGAATATGCTAGAAGCGACGTTTGTTGGAGACTTTCTTTTCTAATAATGTAGAATGAAACTCAAATGCAAGACATAATCAATATTTTGATCACTTCTATATCAAATTGGTCCAAAAATTTATTGATCTAAATACAGTTTGACTATGAAAAAGGTAAAGATAATTAATCTCCACCTTTACTCCATTACTAAATAACAAAAAGAGTAGATCATGTATCCTCACACCTTCCAAATATTTTTTGTTTCAGTAAGCAAGTGTCTGAGATTTTAAATAATTTTTTTCAAGAACTTCTTATTGCATGTAATGAAATTATGTAGGAAAACTTTTGTTGATAGTCACGTGCACTGCTCATGTTTTTGTAGGATTCTTTTAGTTTTTTTATGATATTTAACAAAAGGATGAAAATTTTTCATATTTAAATACTTCAAGAATGTTTTCTGCGAAAAATAATACTTTAAGTATGTAGTTTAAATTTGGAGTATAGTTTAAGAATATTTTTGGTCAAAAACTCTCCATTTTTAATTGTCATAGTTTTTTTTTGAAGTCAAACGATGATAACTTTGACTAATATTTTACGATGTATTTATTAATCATATTGATATGGAAAAAGCTGGAAATAACAATACTTTTTGAATGTCTATTTTTTTTATAAAAATATTGAATTAACGTAATCTAATTTAACTTTGAAAATTAGTCAAATTGACTTTTGAAAAATTCAATATGACAATTTAAAAGGATATATTATATAAATTATATAGTAAGTTACATTAATGATTCTAATATAGTCAAAATTAACATTCATTCACTGAATCTCTCAAAATAATAATATTTTATGGTTCACCATTAATTTAGTGAGATTTTACTATAAATGTTATTTTTCTTTTTGTAAGTATAAATAAGTAATCCATTTACAAAGTCTCTATCACAAAATCTTTCATTTCAATTTTGAACCTGTTGGGACCATCTGTGGAGCACCAAAGGTTACACTCTCTGACTTTAAATTGTTTTTGTCATTCATTTTTGATGGATATGTTACAAATCCCACGATATATAACTTGTTCCCCAACCAAACGAGCTTATCTATTTGTCTTAATTTTATAAAGATCGAAGTCGAAGTTTCATTCATTTCTAGATTTAACATGCTGCTACAAATTTGTACACTATGGAATTATTTATAGTCCTCTTCTTTTTTCATGTATGATCCAGGTTAAGGCGATGGAGTTGATCGATCAACTAGAAGTGGTTCGGAGAGGGCCTTACAATAGTGGATATGGAGGCATTTTATTTTCAGGTGATATGGACATAGGATTAGCTCTAAGCACGATGAACGGACCTCGTTAGGATACACTGATGCCAGCAAACGTCAGGAAGGGGTTGCACATCTCCAATCTGAGTCTCGAATTGGCAAGTATCATACCTCTTATTTTACTTTTCATTTTTCCAGAGTCTTGTAATACTAATGAGGGTCCGATTTGAGAGTTTGCTTGTGAAGATTGAAAAAGAATGTGAAGGTGAGCAGATTGATAGAGCTTTATTGAAGTATGTTCTTGATATATTTGCTGACATTGGAAGGGGGGAAATGGAGTATTAGCCGCGATACTTCCCAAGATCGTAAGGTTGACATGTCTTCCCAAGATTGATAGAGCTTTATTGAAGACATGTCAGCCTTATGATTTTTAGAAGTATCGCAGCTAATACTCCATTTCCCCCCTTCCAATTTCAGTAAATATATCAAGAACATTCTTCAATAAAGTTCTATCAATCTGCTCACCCTCACGTTCTTTTTCAATCTGCACAGGCAAACTCTTAAATCGGACCCTCATTAGTATCATAAGTCTCGGGAAAAATGAAAACTAAAATAAGAGATATGATACTTGCCAACATAATAACAACATTTATCACTACAATGTGTAACATAATAATTATATAGATTAATACAAAACTAAATCAAGACATATTTACAATTTTTTTACTTTTCTTGTGTCATAATATATTGCTTTTGTTCATGCATGAATGTACTATACATAAACCTCTTCATATAAAAACAAAAAATTAAATAAAGGCAAAGAAGATCAGCAATATTATTAATTGTTATGTTTTTAAGAAAAGCAAAAGAACTTAATACGGACTTTTAATTTTATGAAAGAAGATCAATATTATTAATTGCATATCCTCTATTGTTTATTTAGATGTCACTTCTTCAATTTTTCCTTTTAACTTTTTTTTTTCTATTTTAGTGTGTTAATTGAAAATATTACTAAAAATGAAAATTGCCATATGGTTGACTAGAAAAATATATACATTGGAATTGAAGAACAAAAAAAACTGCCATGAAATAATAAAATAGTGGTAATATAGCACCTTTTATTATTGGTCTCAAACTTTTTTCGATGTTTTAAAAAGACCTTTTTAAGAAAACGTTTAAAAAAGATCTGTAGGAGTTATCAATTTTTCCTTTTCTTTGTCTACTCTTTTATTGGAGTTATAAGTTTTTCTATATCTTCCAGGATTTTTATTTGGTATTTCTCAAAATAAGGTAATTCTTATTTTTAGTAAATATTTATATTAATTTGCAAGAGTAAAATATAGAGTAAAAGTTAAGGAAAAAGTAAGACTGGTGTCTATATAAACAACTAGTCTTGGAAACGTAACGCATGTTTGACCCCTATTATTGTATAAAATTTATATAAGCCTAACTTTCATAGATCATAAAAATGACGATAGTTACTAATTAAGTTGCGAACATTCCAACTCGGTCGTCAAAAAATTGATTCTAGCCTCCTTGAAGATTTCAACATGCCTTCTCTCAATGGATGTCGAGGTTATTTCTCGCTAGTGATTGATATAAAGACAAATTTATTTTAATCTAGTGATTGAAATAAACCTGAGGTCATTTATGGCTAGTGATTGATATAAACCAAAGGTCATTTTGGCTAGTGATAGATATAAATCCGAGGTGATTTTCGACTGGTGGTTTGATGTATTTTGATGCTTATGATCGACCTACTGTTTAATGCGATTGGTGTACCTAATACTTGTGATCTAATTGCTTGATGCGTGTTGGTTCTTTACTTGTGGCTTTTGGACTGTGAATTTTGAATCTTGTGACCTTTTTATTGTAGAATTTTTAGGTTGGACTTATTTCTATGTAGGTTATAGTTTGAGGAGGTTTGGTTGGAACGAAAATGAGTATTCGATTTTTAGCTAGTTGCTTGGTTTGTTAGGTTGATTGTTGGGCACCGTGTTGTTGATACTCACCCCTTGCTTCTACACTTATGTGGGTTCTAAGCCCAGTTCTCTGTGATCATTTCTATTTGAGAAACAAAGACATTGAAACTTGTATTTATTTCTTAATCCTACACTTTAAGTATTAGAGACTTATACACGTGACAATCAGGTTTTGAGGTGTTAATAAAATGAATAGGTTTTCCGTCTTTGTCTTATCTTTGCTTATATTTCTAGTTTTATTTCATTTCGTTTGGTTGAGTCTGACATGTCTTTCTGGAAATAGACAAGTGCCATTATGTTTATTTTTTGTTTACGACAAATAATATCAGAGTTAGGTTCATAGGTCTCATGTGTGTACAAGCCAAGTTCAAGTAGAGACTCAAGGATAAAAATACATCTATACTTATCTTTGAGCGACTATGAAGATTAATTGTTAGAAAACTTTCTATTTTTCATTCTTTCTTATCGTGCATGGTTTCCTTTGCTAGTGCTGTTGTTGCATGTTTTTTTGGCAGATGTCGAGAAGTAGATCTTCTGTTTCCAGAGGTAGGGGTAGCAGTTCTTGAGACCTCAACTAGGGATAACTTATTCTCTCACAAACATACATTGAATGTTTTTAGTAAAAACACAAAGAATAATATTCCCTCCGTCCTATTTTATATGTCACCTTTTTAATTTGCGCTTGTATTAAGATATGATGTAACTTTATCCTTCTACCCTTATTTAATATTTCTTAAGTCAACTTTATTAATAAATGACAAGATTAAGCAACTATTCTATCAAAGGCATAATAGGCAAAACATGATAATTTGTGCATAAATTTTATACAATGAAAAGTATTTTGGTCCAACTATTTATAGAAATGGTTGACATAAAACGGGACGGCGAGAGTGTTTAATTATTAAGAGGGTGTTTGGATTAACTTAAAAGTTGGTCAAATCTACTTTAAGTCAATTTTTTTTAACTTCTGAAAGTGTTTGACAAATATAAAAATATCTTAAAATAAGTCAAAATGACTTAAATAGGTTAGGAAGTGTTTGACACGGTTAAAAATAACATTAAAATGACTTAAAATAAGTCAAAAACCAAAAGTTGTTGGTCCCTCCTACTTTTTACTTTTTGACTTAAAAGTCATCTAAGTTTATTTTTTTATTTTTGACTTAATAACTATTTTTAAAGTCAATCCAAACGGACTCTAAGAAACAATGAATATTTGTATAATGAATTATCGAATATTGGAACTTATTTTGCAATGAATCAGTCAACAAATATATATATATATATATATATATATATATATATATATATATATATATATATATATATATATATATATTACAACGAATCATACACACAATGTATTTTATGTTAATGAATATAATTTTATATGAATCAATAAATATAATTAGTAAGATACAATTATTCTGATGTATTTATTGTACTTTATATATTAATAAATAATTTTATTTTTATGTGAATTCAATAAATGTGATACTACCAACATCAACTTTTAATTGTTATAATTTTCTTTTTTTGAAGTCAAACAATAATAACTTTGACCATATTTAAAAATTAATCAAATCAACTTTCATTAATGAGTGGACACATATAGAAAAAAAATAAATTAGTAAGTTATATTAATGATTCTAATGTGATCAAAATTAATGTAATCTAATATTACTTTGAAAATTAGTCAAATTTACTTTTTGGAAAGTGCAATATGAGAAATAAAAGTGGATAAATATAATATATAAATTAATAGGTTACCTTAATGATTCTAATGTAGTCAAAATTAACATTCATTCATTGACTCTCTCAAAATATAATATTTTATGGTTCATCATTAATTTAGTGAGATTTTACTATAATTATTTTATTTTTTTGAGAGTATAAATAAGTAATCCATTTTTAAAGTCACTATCACAAAATCTTTCACTTCAACTTTGAACCTGTTGGGATGCACTCCGGGCTGCACACCAAAGGTTACAATCTCGATTTTAAATCTCAGGATAACTTGTTCCCCAACCAAACGAGTTTATCTATTTGTCTTAATACTATAAGAAACCTAAGGTTAAAGTTTGTTTCTTTTCTAGATTTAACATGGTGCTACAAATTTGTACACTATGGAATTATTTATAGTCGTGTTCTTTTTTCATGTATGATCCAGGTTAAGACGGTGGAGTTAATCGATCAACTAGAAGTGGTTCGGAGAGGGCCTTACAGTAGTGGATATGAAGGCATTTTATTTTCAGGTGATATGGACATAGGATTAGCAGGGGCGGCTCAAACCCATTGGTGGCCTAAGGCCAAAATCAAATTAGAGGCCTTAAAAAAATTATAAATGATTTATTTTAAATCTATTTTTCTAGCTTTTTGAGATGCAAAGTTGTTAATAATTTTTGTGTAGTCAATCTCTTCTAATAATTCGTTTTCAATCGATAATATAGCTAACCACTTAATCTTTCTTGAGACATTGTCGATCTTAAATAAGATTTTATTATTTTTAATTTTGAAAAACTTCTTTCTGCTGAGGCGACTGTTACGGGAATTGTTAACATTATTCTATAAGCAATGTAAGCATTTGGAAAAAAATCAAGTCTTTTTATTTGATTGAGTATCTCAATTAGAGTATTATCTTCTACTTTTATGATTTCCCTTAACACTTTTACTTCAAAAAATAAGTCTAAACCGTCAATATCGGAGTGAGTATTATGTTTTAAGGAACATTCAAGATTAAGACAATATTCTTTTAAATTCTCATCATCTAATGATCTCAATTTTTTCCCACTAAATAGAAAACCAAAAATATTTTCATATACTTCAAATTGTTCAAATCTATTTTGAAGTGAAAAGATGGCTTGGTCTACTATGTATAAAAAATAATCAACTCTAAATGATTCTTCAAGGGATCTTGTGATTTCATTATCAACATTCTCATCAAATTGTTTTTTTCTATAAATAAAAAATTGGATTAAAGAAGAGTACAAAACTTTTTGAAAAGTTGAAAAGTCAAATCACTTTAATGTTTCCAATATTTTTTTTCTACCGTTTGGATTTTTATGTGATAGAAGAAATATATAAAAAAAAATAAAAAAAAAATAAAAAATTGAAATAAAGAAGAGTACAAAACTTTTTGAAAAGTTGAAAAGTCAAATCACTTAAATGTTTTCAATATTTTTTTTTACCGTTTGGATTTTATGTAATTTTTTATTTATTCCCCTAAAATAGGGGGCCTAAGGCAAGGGTCTTTTTTTTTATACCTTGCCAGCCGCCCCTGAGGATTAGCTCTAAGGACGATGAGCGGACCTCGTTAGGATACACTGATGCCAGCAAACGTCAGGAAGGGGTTGCACATCTACAATATAATCTGAGTCTCTAATTGGCAAGTATCATATCTCTTATTTTACTTTTCATTTTTCCAGAGTCTTGTGATACTAATGAGGGTCCGATTTAAGAGTTTACTTGTGCAGATTGAAAAAGAACGCGAGGGTGAGCAGATTGATAGAGCTTTATTGAAGACATGTCAGCCTTATGATCTTGGGAAGTATCGCGGCTAATACTCCATTTGCCCCCTTCCAATTTCAAGAAATATATCAAGAACATGCTTCAATAAATTTCTATCAATCTGCTCACCCTCACGTTCGTTCTTTTTCAATCGGACACCAGCAAACTCTTAATCAGACCCTCATTAGTATCACAAGACTCGGGAAAAATGAAAACTATAATAAGAGATATGATACTTGCCAACATAATAACACCATTTATCACGCTATTTCAGGAATGGGTTGCACATCTCCGATCTGAGGCTTAAATCATCGATGATAGTGATCCTGATGATGAGAAACAGAAAGAATGTGAAAATAAGGGTTTAAATCTCCTACCTTGTAATCGTTCAGATCTTAGACATTAAGTGTGTTTGACACTAAGGGTGTGTTTGGTATGAAGGAAAATGTTTTCTTGGAAAACAAGTAGATTTTTGACTTATTTTGTCATGTTTGGTTGGTGAGTAGACAATCTTTTTCGGAAATGATTTTTAGTGTTTGATTTATAAATGAAAAATATTTTTGAGAGACATATTTTATTTTTACTAGTGTAGAAAATAATTTATGAAATTGAAAATATTTTTTGAAAATAATTTTTTTGGGTGGATGGGGGGTGGGGTGGGGGGGGGGTGGGGACAAGGGTAGGAGTGAAAAAATAAAATTTTGAAGTTGATAGTATTTTTAAAAAACAAAATTTTTTGGGGGTCTGGTAGGGGGGTAGAGGGGGAGGTAGGAGTTTAAAAATAAAATTTTAAAGTTAAAAATATTTTTAAAAAGCAAAATTAATTTTTTGGGGAGGGGGTGGGTTGGGGGGAGGGGGGGCTGGCCGGTGGTGGGTGGGTGGG